>JAQPZY010001674.1:1590000-2982500 GCA_029931535.1 Margaritifera margaritifera
CTAGCTGCGAAAATATGAAGACCTATCAATTTTGCGTCTGCTGTATCTTTTTCCAAGTCAAATGGTACTGTCTGAAAATTAATGTTATTTTCGCAACATCAGTTTGACTTCAAAGAGATGTGTTTAGAATTATATTTACAATTAGGTTATCTCATTTTTTTTTTACTTTTAAAGTATAGTTAGTCTTCAAGAAATAAAAAAAAATAAACTTGCCCTGTGTATGCTATACAAACTATTTCATGATTATTCTCAGAAAAGCTAAGCAAATAGCATCTGGAACTCCTAATAGTGTCTCAAAATACACTGCCAGTGATCATCCAAAATCTTTGATTTCAGTGAGAAAAACAAGACAATATTGTTTTGCTACTCTGGGTCATCCATCATGGTGAATCTATATGGAACTATGGGTCATTCGTCATGGTGAATCTATATGGAACCATGGGTCATCCATCAGGGTGAATCTATATGGAACTATGAATCATCCGTCATGGTGAATCTATATGGAACTATGGGTCATCCATCAGGGTGAATCTATATGGAACTATGGGTCATCCATCAGGGTGAATCTATATGGAACCATGGGTCATCCATCAGGGTGAATCTATATGGAACCATGGGTCATCCATCAGGGTGAATCTATATGGAACTATGAATCATCCGTCATGGTGAATCTATATGGAACTATGTGTCATCCATCAGGGTGAATCTATATGGAACGATGGGTCATCCATCAGGGTGAATCTATATGGAACTATGGATCATCCATCAGGGTGAATCTATATGAAACCATGGGTCATCCATCAGGGTGAATCTATATGTAAAGATTAGATAAACCTACAAAGCTATGAGAAGATTATTACTAATAAAAATCCCAAGATCAAATATTTTAATTACCTTTCCGTACTTGAGTTGCTCTGAAATTTGACAATAATATGCGAATATGTTACGTGCGTTTAGCTTGTCAACATAGGGGTATAAATTTATAAACATGCATTGAAAAGTGTTAACTTCTTTCCATTCTTTACAATTTCTAGAGCTTTTTTATTTTTTCGCTTATAGGTTTAATTCATCGACACTCATCAATATCTCAAATTCCAATTCCGAATCTATACGAGAAAGATGCAAAGGAAAAAAATTCGTCTCTAATGTGTATTTACAATTTTAAAAACCATTTCCCTTCCGCATTGAAGTATTATGAAAATATCGAGAACAAATAAAATAGACATGTGGCTGCAAGCCGAGGGCAATATTTGTCGTGCACCGTCCAATGACTTGCTTCTTCATCCGCAACGGAAAGTATGTTTCATCATAAGCGATAAAATTATGTGACAGACTAGTGTTAATTATCTCTAGTCCTTAACTGCCAGCCGATGAATAACTCAGACACCTGTTCAGGAGTTTCGCCGGAAATATCTCGAAATTGAGCACAACATCCCAACCAGTTTCTTTTTTGTAACGGATGCAGCTATTGTGTTATGTCCGCATCCGCCAACAATGGGTTCCGCTACTGGATAAAAGATTAGTGCTTTCCGGCAATAACTGCTCTATTCTTCCGGTACAATAAACAACGAAAAGGCCAAAATGTCCTCTCTCCTGGTGAATTTATGCTGAGTATATGATCAGATTCAAAAGTCTCTCAAGAGACATGAGTTGCTTTTTAATACGAGTATGGGCTCTTTTGCGGAAGCGCTATTGAAATTTGCTTTTTTCTTCTCAATTGGCGGGAAACCGAATGTTTTAAAGGACCAGACCGATCGGAAAATTTAATAGTCCTTTGAGAGGTAGAACAATATGATTTCATTGGAGTTTTATAGCAAATTCAAGTACAAGCCAGATCACCATTTATTGGGTATTCATGAGTTTCTTGTTTAGTGCAGAATTGTATTCATTAGTTTTCTGTGACAGATGCTGATAAAGGGAAAAAAAATTCCTCGACAAATGTTTGATAGTAATTTTTGTCATTGATATTCCATTTATTAATTACTGCCTCTCCTCGATACTGTTTTTGTCAAACTGTAGCTCGCTTCATCGTATATTTTGAACATCCTAAATGCAATAATTTACTTAAGAAGTTCCGCTCTTAATCAAATATCATGTTAAATACTACTACCACTACTACTACTAATAATAATAATAATATTAATAGTAATAAAACCAATAATAATAAAAATAATAATCATCATCATCATCATTATTATCGTCATCATCATCATCATCATCATCATCATCATCATCATCGTCGTCGTCGTCGTCGTCGTCGTTGTCGTCGTCGTCATCATCATTATCATCATCGCTGATCACCTTCATGGTCAGCAAAGATCAATAGTTTCATCCAAAATACAGTTAAAGACCTTTACAATTATAATTTGTTCTGTAATAAAGCTATTGTTTGCTATTGCTAATACTACTTTAGCAGTTTTTTTATATTTGCATTTTTTTTTCTTCCACTTTTTATTGCTGCTGCTATTACCACCACCACACCTGCATCAGGAATCAGCATCAACACTACTACTTATATCATCAACACCAACTCGAACGATGAAAGCAACATAAAAAAGCTGTGAATAACAGCGGTGATGAGAAAACGGATAATACTTGTACCAGTTCGGGTAAAATAGATATCAAATGATTGAGTATTAGTGATAACACGATATATGTAGATATAAAATGATTAAATATTCGGGATAACACGATATATCAAATGATTAAATATTAGGGATAACACGATATATGTAGATTTCAAATGATTAAATATTAGGGATAACAAGATATATGAATAATTTCGGGTTAAAACATTCATGATCAATCGCTATTCGCTTCATTCCCCTGAAGTTCTTTGTCCGTTATGTTGCTAGACATTAAAGAGACAACGTTTTGATTCAGATATTTCGAGTGAACAATTGCAATAATCCGGTAGTAACGATAGGAATTTTCTTCCATTAACAAACGGTAATTGAAATATTATATACATTTGCTGAAGGAAACAAAGATAAATTGTTCATATTACAATTGTTGAAAGGTTGGAAGTTCTATTGAAGTTGTTTTCAATTGGACTTGGTAGTCGAGTCTTCATAAACACGCAGCTGATATCGTGAAAAGTTTAGACAGAGTTGTTTCCTAGGCCACCTGAGACCTCCAAAACATTTGATTCATCAGTCTACAGTGCCCGTAAATTGATGGTATCATTTGGAGAAGCATAGCTTTCAAGTTCCTGAAGCGCTGTCATAGATTAAACACACGATCTGCGTATAGTATAGGATTCATACGATTTGCTTTGTGCCACCGTTTTTCCGAGCACGAGGGGATAGTTTGAGCATGATGAAAGAGGTTGAAGCCAAGCTTCAAAGTCTTCCTTAATGTGCATGTGTGTCTAATCGTTATTCTCACAAGGTTATGCACAATGTTCACGCACACACACACACACACACACACACACACACACATATATATATATATATATATATATATATATATATATATATATATATATATATATATATATATATTGTGCACGTTAAAGCAAATTCAAGCAGAATGTGGAACACCAAGGTTTGCGTACAAATGACGTCAAACGCTTTTGTTAGTCAACATTTTTGAAACGAAATGCATTTTCTGGAAATTTGTGTGGATAGAAAAATAAATTAATCCACTGAGAAACCTTTTTTATTTGAAAACAAGTAGTAGCTGGTTTTCTGCCGAGAGCAAGTGCTTTTTGTCTGGATGTGTTCTATGTCACCTTCAGCGATGGCCTCAGGCTCGTTCAATTAGCTGATTTCCCTCGGTAAGGTTCATGAAAGCTAACTAAGAACAGGTAAAATCTACATGTCAATAATAGGCTGTGTGATGGCCATCTCTCTCTCTCTCTCTCTCTCTCTCTCTCTCTCTCTCTCTCTCTCTCTCTCTCTCTCTCTCTCTCTCTCTCCATTGACGGTAATGTTAGGGCTATATAAGGGTTGTTTTCGCCTTTTCAGCAAAATTAGGAGCGGGCAATATGAACTAAATATGGCAATATGAACTAAATATGAAGTAAAGAATAATTATATTAAATCGAATCATGCCTGATGTTTCTGTATTTGAATATGAGCATTGCCCACACAATGCAAACTTTTTTCAGGTAGCTGAATTTAAAACACTAACATTTATTGACGCTCGTCATGTTATAACAAGGAAAGGGAGCTTATCTTAAATAACGAAAAGCAAAGACCAAAACTTTTGGATATGAATTTAGTATTGTGTACCTAATTTATTTAACACGGACGGCTGAATAGAATAAGAACGTGTATCATGCAATCAACATGTTTGGAAATAAAGTGTACAATGATGGCTAATCCCAACTGCATGGCGGAAAAGGATCGCCTGTCTGCACATAGATTTGTTATCATACCAGGTATCAAAAAGGCAGGAAAGCAAAAAGTACCTATATATTGTCATCATATTGTTACACGTCTACTCAAAACAGCATTCGATATGACTCACTAAAGCCTAAATCTTTCTTGTGCATATAAAATGCCGGCGCACGGACCGTGTATCAAAATTACATTACTTTCATTATTTAATGCAGGTGATATACCTTTACATGCAAGCCTTGTAGTAACCCCTGGCGTACTTAGGTAATTTGACACTTTTTTTCATATCACCGGTCGATGCTGGTAGAACAACTCCAAGAGACTGACAAAACTCAGATGCCTACGCGCGCGGCCTACTCATTTACAGATCGAATTGGTAAATCACCAGAAAGAGCAAGTTTAGTTCCATATTTCCACCGCATCAGAGGCAGGATGCCGACTTACTATATAATTTTGGATATTATCTCTACGCTGACCAGCTGGGCGGAAAGATATGTATGTTGAGAGTCTACAAATATAGTTCCAAACATAAATCTAATATATGTCTTGATTGTAATTTAAACTAAGTAAATTTCTTCGTAAAAATTTGTGAAAATGTGTTTTTGCAAAACGTAAAATTGCCCATGCTCATTGGTGCACTTCCGTTGTCAAATCTTCAGTTTCGAGGTACGACGTAGTAATTAACACGTTGTGAAGCTATTCAATTTCGGAGGTAAGAAAATTTTGCATGTAGTCCGCAATCCTATAATTCCTAAATGTAAATGATCGGTTTTGAAAAACACTGGAAATTAATAAAGTTTGAGGTAGGATGCAGTCAAAACTACCTCGATCTGATCAAGTGACCTGTGGAGAGCTTCTGGAACCAATCATGGCTGCGAGTATGTACGGAAGTTGAACAATAATGCTAAAATAGTGATAGATAACATAAATACAATGAACACATATTGTATTATCTGAAATAACAATATCCGTGTCTATTCATTTAAAGAATGTTGTTCGTGAATTGATAACTGAACGTGTGGAAAAGTATAAAAACGGAAAAAGAGGACGAGATTTCCTTGATTTAGAAAAATATGTGTGTCACGGCTTCAGTTTTCCGCTGATTACCCATAATTGTTATGACAATTCAGAAAAGATACACAATTATTTTTTCCTCATGTATATATATATATATATATATATATATATATATATATATATACACACACACACACACACATGATACTCTGGGTCATCACATCAATTAGGTTTCATAATTTTCGAGTGTCTAAAGTCACTCACCTTTTGAGTGAGCGCAGCGAACGAGTTCGTTCCTCGATCTTAGAAATGAGTGAATTATTAGGCATGCTATGCTAAGGCGTGTTGCTCTGTTTATTATATGCGTCGTCAGAAGTTAATATGCACTTTTCTGTTTCGTAATAGAGAATAAAATATCTGTGCATGATGTTTCCACGCTGAGCGAATAAGTATACTGTACTAACTATAAATTGTTAACAATATGAATGCATATGAGTAACTATGAATTTTGACATCATAATGGATTAAACGTCAGTGTTTGCGCATTATGTGCAATATCGTTTCACTGTCGATGCTATTAAAAACATTCCACATTTGAAGTAGTCCCTAACAGAGCAATTGTAGCTATTACGGGCTTCAAATGACCGATAATTCAGTAGTTAGATATATTAAATAATTCACCGAGTATAATTATTGGAAATTTCGGAAAGAAACTTTGCAATAAATTGGCCTAATATAACAAATTCGAAAAAAAATATGGAAAAATATCAATCGCAAATACTATATTGCTCACAAAATATAGGCGGTACAAGATACATAACACCAATTAGATTCATAGCTGTCTGTTCCAATAGCAAAAGTGAACAAGTTGAAAATATAAACAAGCTGAATTCTAGTGCAAGTAAATATATGTTGTGTGTTACTTCAAACTATAATAATTACAGCTGTTATGAATTGACTGAGTTTTCTGCAGTGTGATTGGATATCAACCGTCACGTGATATTGTTCTGGAATTTTTGACACATAGGTAAATTCTGGGGACTACTTTCGGTTTCCAATCAGTTTCCATTGCACCTTAGGTGAAAGCGTTATATATACCTACTGCTTACAAATAATAATAGCAGTAGCAAAACCCACACCCCCATCCCCCACCACCGTGACTTCAGATCAAAATGTGCAACCCAGATAACATCGCCGATTTTAAGTTCAAACAATGTAATCGCGCAGTCCTTTCTGTACTCCAACAGTCACCTCTGCAGCCAAAAATAGCGTATTAAGTTACTGCATTTTTGCTTCGACAACATGTTTAACCAGCTGTTATTGAAGGTCATGGTCATGTATGATGTGTCGAGCAGAGGATAATGGACACAATTTTGCTTTTGAAAGGTCGAAACAGTTGCAGGACTTACACTTAATGTCGAAAACAGTTGCCGGACGTACACTTAATATCGAAAAAAGGTAATAGCCTGGTCAAATAAAAAATAATAATAATTATATCGAGGGACATAAGTTACTCAGATCACTGCTGTGACCCGCTCTGACACTCTACCCTATCTATAACACTATGTAAGAGGCGACGACTCTTGCCTAACCCAGACTAGGCTAGGTATTCTGGCGCATTTTGAAGAGGAAAATGAATGAAAACTACGAGCTATCTAAAATCGAATGCTTTCTTGATGAAATCCGATGATTTGACGACAGAAAGGCGGAAAATTGGAATTATAAGGATTATATGATCATGGTTGGGTATTTGTCGAAGTGTAAACTGTTACTTAATCAGTCACAAAGTTAACGTAAAGTCTTTCGGACTTTATTTACATCGTGAGTGATTAGGTAGAAATTTACACTTCGATAAATACACAAGCATGATCATTTAATCCTTTAATAAAGCTATCTCTTCATGTTATTTTTAGTATTCTGTTGTACAAACGCTAACATATATATGAAAAATGACCAAAGCATATTAAGGGACATCTGGTAATATACTATAAAGAATTGTACCCAATATACGTAGAATACTTCTGTATGACTTTAACATATTTTGCAATACCACTACTGTGGAATTCGAATTCATGAAATATTGACAATGCGGGAAATTTTATGTATATTTTCGAGATACAATTACAATGAATTGCGTTTTAAAACTATGCATAAAACCCGACCATCATTTAAGTTTGATTTTGTTTTTCGACTGAGATGCAGCTCAGAAGCAGTTTGATTAAATGGTACTCAAAACGTTGCCCCGACACTTATATTTCTCTTAATATTTGGGATTTTATCTCATCGATTCTTGTGACTGCCATAAATAAGATGTCTTGTCTTTTTTTAACATTTCACCTTCTCACATTGCAAGACATAAATTTTGTCCATATGCATTTGGAACAAGGAGAATAGTGAACAGTAAGTTTTTCAAGAACCAGGGGAAAAAATGAACTTAAGTCATACATGTACATCATTCTCAAAAGATTTTTATTTCTGGAATATTTTTTTTCTTCTAAAAGCTGAATAACAAAAGGATTAAATTATTTCTCCCAAAAGTAAACTACACTTTTTTGTAATAATGAGGAAAATACATTAATAATAGATTAATCTGCCGTAAAGTATGCTAAAACAAGATGATTCATGTATTTGTTGACAAAGAAAACGGGGACAGTTACACATTAAATTTGAGAAATTTTCTTTTCCAAGAATAATAAATTTCTATTTATGTCATAATGTGCAGGATCCAGTTAGAGACTGCTCAAATAGCACGCCGTAAAACTTTTCAAAGGTCGCCGGCGGCATGGAAGACGGATAATAACTAATATTGCTCTCATTGCCCAGAACAATCCTGACAAGTTTGATTTTATTTTGTCTTCGTTTACTTGTCACATTCCCCTAACTAGATTTAACGGTCTCTGGAGTGAGTGATTCTGTTGGATTAATGTTGCGGCTAAAGTCCGTACCTCTAATTATGGATGAGCCAGTGTTAACTTGCCCTGAAGTCTTTCTATAATCTATAGAGCAATCAAAGAGTCTTATGTGTTGGGATATATTATAATGTTCTTCATATATTTAGATCTGGAACTTTAGATTTCAGACTTGATTTAGAACAGGTTTCTTTTGCTGTGTTTGTGTTACGATTCTTCTTATTATGATAACCGTAAAGTGTTCTGCCTCATTAAACTTTGAGTCTGTCTGTGAGTATATAAAACTTTAAGAACGACGACGTGCTTAGAGAAAATTACAATACCAATTTAAAATCGTAAGCATTAATCAAAGTATGTCATGTCTTCTAATAAATAAAATTCATGTTGTCGAAAATTATGACAAAATTGTATATGGGAAACAATAGAGTAATTTTGAACGCAGCAGAGAATACTTTTAACAATCTTTGATAGATCGCTTTAACATCTTGAGATCATGCGAGTTAACGTGACGGTTTCACAGAGTGAAAAGAACTACTCTTCAAGCTAGGAATGCTAGAAATAATAAATTTTTCCTGTTTATTACTGTTATGACTGCCAACCTTTATTAATAATATATATTTTTCTGTCTCTTAATATTTCTAATACTGACTTAGTTATATTATAATATCATTGCTATGTATACCCTAATACTTTCAAACAATAGTTTGGGAGAACAAAGAATTGTAATATAGAAACAATAAATAGCATCTTCTCTGCGTCACTTATTACTTGAAATATCCGATACTTCTTTACACCATTTCAAAGAGAATCACTACACTTGCCACTTTGGCTACTAAAGGATTTAAATTAGCATCAAAATACCCAACCCAAGAGGCACTTTACTGGATTCTCTAGGAAACAATAGATAGTACAAGAAAAGTGACCCAGGTCGCGTGCGGGTCACGTGCGAGATCTTTTTCAATTTGTTAATAATAGGCCTTAGTTCAATGATTGACACAGGTTCACACGTTGAGACCTGGCGAATCTTTTCTATTTACTTCTCGTGTATCAGACATGTCTATGCCAGCGAGGATGAGAAATCAAGCCCACGGGTTAGAAATCAAGCCCACGGGTGAGAAATCTAGGCCGCGGTTGAGAAATCAAGCCCACGGGTGAGAAATCAAGCCCACGGGTGAGCTGCTATTTAATAGGAAGACCCGGAAAATAGCTGCATCATTTATGCTGCCATCTGGCAATTGAAAAAAAATATAAAAGGAAACTCATATGTCTGTATTGCTAACAACAGCAAAAGCCAGAATTTCATTGACACTTAAAACTTTTAGCGACAGGTACTTAATCTAGTGGAACAAAATATTGCCTTTTATATTATGCTAGGCCGTGAATTACTGGATATTCCGAGTGAAATAATTGTGATATTTCACTAGGCCGTGAATTACTGGATATTCCGAGTGAAATAATTGTGATATTTCACTGGCCGTGAATTACTGGATATTCCGAGTGAAATAATTGTGATATTTCACTGGCCGTCAATACACATTGATAAAATAAGATAAAATAAGAAATTTCCAGCGGGTTTAAGACGCTTGCGTGAAGTAAAGGTAAATATAGCCGCCTCGCATACAAAGGAACCGAATTCAACTCTCAGCAATGTTTTACCTTGAATTGGGAAGGAGCATTATGTAACTACTGATATTTTCTGCTACTTCAGTCTGTTGTACAAATTGCTAGACAATACTTTTCAGCATAAAATAAAAAGAAAATTTGCTTGCTCCGAGAGAATAACGGATATATTTCATCTCGTGGATGAAAAACTTAAGTATTTTCACTCGTGACGAATACTAAGTTTTTCACTCACTCGATGAAAGATATCCGTTATTCACTCGTTTCAAGCAAATACCCTCTATATACACAATTCATTATTTTAAGAAGCGGAAATTATCAATTTGGTTTACATAAGTTAACTTTAAGGAGAGAGGCAATTATATATATATATATATATATATATATATATATATATATATATATATATATATATATATATATATATATACATAAGGACATTCACGTGAAAAATGGAAAGAAATATCTGTTAGCATAGTATAGTGCAGAGACAATCACACCAGAAATATTTCACTACTATAAGAATTTCGTGTATTTGGAATTATTTATTAGAATATACTTTCAAAGTTTACCTCTGTTATCAGTACGAAGAAACGGAATTGGTTAATATATTTAACGCTACGAATTTTTTTGTACAAAACCTTGTGTATCAATTTGTATATGGTTGGCTCAAAATTCTTCAGTATATGTATATTCATTTCACCGGTCAGTACGCGTCTTAGTTTAAAATTAGTTGAACACACCTATAAACATACATGTTTGTGTGTGTATATATATATATATATATATATATATATATATATATATATATATATACGAATACCCGCAAAACAATTTTTTCACAGCATCATGTGAAATCGTTTGCAGATCCATTGCTGTTATATATATATATATATATATATATATATATATATATATATATATATATATATATATATATATATATATATATATCCGATTGAGTCAAAGCCCCGTTTTTCTGGTTGGCAAAAAAGTAGATTTATTACGATCTTATCCATACTATTTTACCAATATTCTAAACTCAGTAATTTCTTATGTATTTCTTATGTATTTTAAGCAAAGTGTAGAAAATCAAGTAAATATGCTACTGTATGCTTTTCATGACAATGGTTTCTCCAAAAACAAACACTACATAAGTTTCAAAATTCCACTATCCATTTAAATTAGAAGAGTTACAGGGATAAACAACCAGTCTATTGAGTCTTCAAATGAGGTAATATATCAACTTCTGGTTGGTTAATCCCGTCGGTGATAAAATTATAGGTATGTTCATAATTATCTCTCTTTAATATACACATTGACCGCAAACGTTTACTGAATTCCTAGATGTAAAGCGTGACCGCCCCTTCTTACACCCACTTAATTTGCATACAGGTGATCAGTGAACGTTCACGGTTAACACCATAACGAATCTTCCTGTAAATAGTTATTACACAGGTACATGTTTATTGCTACATGATCAGAATTGTTCAGAATTGTATCAAGAAGCAGATATGACACAAAGTGTATATTGTGTATAAAATACGGTGTCATATGGGTGGTCTATAAACATAAATAATCCAACAAAATCTCCCCGGATTATGTTCCTGCATCTAATAATGAACAATTATCAAGCAGTCCCATAAATTAAAATACGCATCTCTGCCAATTCAGATTTGAAGCCTACCGTTGCAAGCAGAATGTAAGATGAAAGTATATAGTAGAATGTAAACAGTAGCTTGTAGGTACGGATTTAGAATGCCTGATTGCCTAACAGTAGCTTGTATGTACGGATTGGGAATGTCTCATTGCCTGCGCTGATAGAGATTACGTCAAATATATCTCAATGATTTGTAACCCTTTTTACCTGTTTCTTTGTCTTTTGTGTGCGTGTTCAACGGAGTATCAAATAAACAAAGAAATATATTAGGTATAAGATATGTATATCCGACTATTTGACTCCAAAAATTTATACTTGTGCAAGAGTATTTTTGTAAAGTTCTTGTGCATGATAATTTGTAATATAATTGGGTTTTCTTTTTTTCTTTTTTTTTTTTTTTTGCCGCAAGAAACTTTCCCTCAACTCAATCATTAACTTCCGGATAAAAATGGATTATGTAGTTTTTAATAACTCCTTTTCTGGCTAGGACTTAATTCATTTTCTTAGCCATCATAACGGGCTCCAGATTTATATCTCCTTTCATTCTAGTGTGTTTGTAGGGGGGGGGTAGGGGGGTATAGGGGTGAGGGTACTTAGTTTACTCCTAGATTAATAATGTGTCTTAATGCTGTGAAAATATAACAGGTAATTAATTTGATGGCAAAACGTTTAGTAATATGGATGTTGGAGGGTTTTTTCGGGGAGGGGTTGTTGAGAAAACTTAAACAGAAGAGTAATGCACGAAATTGTTTTAAAAATTCTGTGTATACTTTTTATTTCATCTAGATTTTAGTGCGAAAGACTTAGCTTGGACTAATGACTAATTTGACAATATGTTTTAATTGTGCATGATCACTGTGTGTCTTTATAGCGCAAATATAACTTTGCGTGAGTATTGTGTGTCTTTATAGCGCAAATATAACTTTGCGTGAGTATTGTGTGTCTTTATAGAGCAAATATAACTTTGCATGAGTATTGTGTGTCTTTATACCGTAAATATAACTTTGCGTGAGTATTGTGTGTCGTTATACCGTAAATATAACTTTGTGTGAGTAGTGTGTGTCTTTATAGCGCAAATATAACTTTGCGTGAGTATTGTGTCTTTATACCGAAAATATAACTTTGCATGAGTATTGTGTGTCTTTAATGCGCAAATATAACTTTGCATGAGTATTGTGTGTCTTTATAGCGCAAATATAACTTTGCATGAGTATTGTGTGTCGTTATACCGTAAATATATTCATGAAAATCACATGCAAGTACATCAAAAACTTGCACATACAGCGTGGCATTGCATATATGTACATGCACAACTGGCTAGACAGATAATAGAAACGTGGATAATATTCTCGAAAGTTTCAAAATAATTATTTGCTAAACAGAGGAAGTGAGCATTATGTACAAAAGATAAAAAAAATTGGATTAAAATAATGTTAGGTACATTTAATCGTTCGTATTTGTCCCAGAAAAAACGCTCTCCCCATAAAAATTTAAACAATAACAAATTCTTGCACAATGTCTAATTATAAACAGGCTAGTAAACAAACAAAAAATCAACTAATCTCATGCAAAACTTAATGAAATGTGTATTCAGATTTCCTTTATACATATTAAACTAACTGAAAAATTAACTTTAAAAAGTGTTTCATGTTGCTGAGTTTGTATTCGACCACAGCATAAGAAAACTCAGTCGGATTATCTACTGTAAAGTTCAGTATCTTCATTAAAGCATTTGCTAGTCTGTAGAGCAAATGAACTAGAACAAATTCATCTGTTTTGGAAAGTCATGAAACTGAATGATTTTGCCGTTGAAAAATTATTTTTCAATTTGGATTTATTTTGACTTTTCTACCGTAATATTATACTGCATGAGTCATTATAGTCCTTGATGCAGAAAAAAATTATAAACTAAACCTGCCAAATTTTATTTTTCACCCCTCCAATTCTTTCTAGTAACATATACAGAGAGAGAGAGAGAGAGAGATAAGTGGGCGGGGACAAGTGAGCAGTCATATCACTCGGTTTTGCTTCGGTATCGATCAATACACAACAATGAATATTCAATGAGACAAAGTCACGTGCTATTTCTCCAAGCCAAATGCAGAGCGGTTGGTCCATCGTTCTTGTCACAAATTATTAAGAATAGGAAGAGAGAGAAAAACCAAAGTTTTATATTCTCTGACGGGAAGGTTTTGTACGTGTAATTATAACGTCTGTGAAAGATGTCGGGTGCCAACTTGAGCGCATCCAGCGCGGGATATACGGGTGGCGTATCTACCCCGGGTACATCTCCAACAACTACACCTTCTCTAGCGGATATGATAAGTCGGAATAAACTCTTGGAAGGTATGTATTTCACTCTCATCTCATCACGATTTTATCTACTTCGCCAATATCAATTTTCATCAATTGATTTTAAGATTATTTCTATTTTTTCACATCTGCCTATCGATGTCGAGATCGGCTTTCCTCACTTGCATATTTATTAAATCAATTTGGCTGAATTACTTTCTACCGAGATCCCTCATCAAATTAATTTTTCCTCCATGATTTAATATCAATTTCATATGGTAACCTTTTTGATGATTAGTTGATGGCAGCCACTATAATAATATTTGTCTCATCACCACGAGTATATTGTAGTGAAACTTCATATATCTCTGTATAAGAGCCAAACAGGTTTGTTTTGTTGCTCACTTATATAATCCGATTGTTGGACATCAATTCAATTTGGGATACAAGAGAATTATTATATAATTATTTCGTCATCTTGGATAATTAACTTGAGATGTCTGAGGTGTTAATTGACGTCGTAATCACACAGGTAAAGCTTTGTAAGTGAATTATTCTTTCTTCCAGTAAAAATGCAACACGGCTTGTAATAGAGTCCATTGTATCGCTGTGTATAAAATTGTTTTAGTATGACACTATAATATATATATATATATATATATATATATATATATATATATATATATATATATATATATATCTATATACATATATATATTACGTTATTATTAGTTATTAACACGCTTATAAATTAAAATTAACTTAATTTTTCGTAAATTATTTTCCATATTGTTTGTTCTTTTAATCTCGAATCACTGAAATTGAGTTTGCATGGACGACTTTTAAACCTGGCACTGTTGGGAAATTCTTTATTTAAAATCAGATCAACTTTAAACATGTCTTGCTTTAAAAAAATAATCTTTTTTGTGATACAAAACAATATTGCGGAAAAAATTTCTCGCCTTTTCGCGCATAAAACAGTAATGTCCATCTCATGTGAAAAGAGAAAAACTCACTTTCAGAACAAATATACTGTTTTGACTGTTTAAAGTTATTTTGTGTTTTGCTGACTAAAGGCTATAAATAGTAGTAACAGGAATCTTGACATTCATACTCCTGCAGTTTTAAATGCAACATCAATTTGCATCATTTTGTATTTGTGCTGAAGGAAGTCTGGTTTAAACTCGTTTTGCAAATTATACTTATGTCGAATCTTGATAAAGAATAGTTATAGAAGTGATATTATTAAATCAAGATAAAATTTAATCCAATACATACGTTATTACATGTGTGAAATTCCATGATATGATAATCACAAAATATAAATTATTTATTAACTTCTGATTTTCCAAGTTTGATTCACTTGTACAATCAAAACGTTGATTTTATAGTTCATTAATAATGTCTCAGTAAAGCACAAACTTTGGAGTATATATTTGATATATTTGAGGAAAAACATACAATGTATTTCTTCCCGAGCTTCTCGCAAATTTTCATAATACTTGAAGTGAAACAGAGACAATAATTTATAATGAATACGAAATACTTTCGTTGTTACCTCCAGTTTTCTGTATTCGACCGTAAAGAAATGACTAATTTAATTTTAAGATAAATAGCTCATGAAAATACGGATTAAACAAAAACTGGTTTCTCATTACAAAAGGGAGGAATATGAATATTTTGATCTTGAATACCTGACGTCATCCTTCTCAATCTTTTTTTTTTACCAACGGTATTAAATATTCAATTTAATAAAAACAAGAGGTTTTAACTTTGAAATTGTAATCCATAATTATTTCATTTTCTCAGTGTTATAACGATATAAATACATACATACATACATAGGTGACAATATCTCAGGACATAAGCAATGAAATTGAATGATAAAAGAATTAATATATACATAGTAAAATGATGACTATTTTGCTTTCATAATTTAAATAGTTTTACATTTGAAAGTAATAGTAATAACCATGTCCCTGTTTATATACAGTCACAAAATGTTTTTTAGTATCTACTATTGAAATGCTAGAAAAATTTATAGAAGTTCATTTCTACTGTAATAGTATAGAATAAGTCTTTTTTTTTTTTGCATGAATTAAAGTGAAAACTGTTTATACTGTCAAACCAAGAAGTAAACACATACTGCGTATCTCAAAGTAGAAGGCCGCTTACAAACCCTGTATAACTTTAAAGCGTGTTATTTATTACTAACAAAACATAATTCAACATCAGATTTAAAACGGGATACACACCAGGGTTGTTTATTATATTATTTTCATGGCAAATAATACTGAAATATATAGAAGACCTCACAACGGCGCTATATATATATATATATATATATATATATATATATATATATATATATGTGTGTGTGTGTGTGTGTGTGTGTGTGTGTGTGTACATATGTATATATATATAGTTATAGTTATATAGTTATATATATAGTTATATAGTTATATCTAGTGAATGTGTGTGTGTGTGTGTGTGTGTGTGTGTGTGTGTGTGTGTGTGTGTGGATAGATAAAGATACAACTGTAGCCGGTAAGGCATTGGTCATTATTATCCTACATTTCAGATTTCTTTTTCAAATAATTTTATCTTGTTTTATCAAGCAGTTTCAAATATCTTAAACATGACAATAACTACAAATAGAATAGTCTATTTATGCTCACTGATGGCGTGCCATCAAAGACAAATCTACCTTGTCCCTATCAATAATGTTCCGTCCATGCGTCATGGCTGCTGAGTCTGACGGTCTGAACATGGTTAAATCCCAGTAAATCCTCTTACCTCCGGTTTTTATAAGACTGAAGCTCAATCCCTCATGACAGGTAGACGAAATGATACGTAAAGTAGGATTAAATGGCGGCATTACAGGTGGAACTGACAAAACAACGGAAATGAAGCATGTCGCGGCACAGGTAGCGAACGGTCGGCGAGATGAAAGGCTCAGGTAACGCGTGCACCTGCCGCAAAGTTTGTAGATAACGGTCCAGGGAAATGATTAATGACGTAGGGAGGACAGTATTGGATGTTTTTACCTAGAAATTATAAAAGATAAGGATGATAAACTTGTGAATATGGTTACCTCCCATGACAAGACAAAATGTAGTGTTTAACACTGTTTAGTTCACTTGGAAATGCAATATTTTTTCTCCGTCCTATTGATAATTGTGAAGAGATTTTAATACATATGTTATTGTTGTATCATCAATACCTTTGAGTTATCATTTAAGTCCGTCCTATATACTTTGCGACTCAAATAGCCTCAAAGCTCTCATTACTGAGTCAAGACTGGACTCACCAAGTGCTCAGTTTTTACAGAAATATCTCATATTTGAGAATAATATATTCATCTCCAAAAAGTATTGGAAAGTTTCTTACCGAAACTATGCATGTCGCTTTGAAGAGGAAAAGCTCATGAATAATACTATTTGTGCTGAAAATCGTGTATTTTACCTGTCCAAGAGAAATTTCCAAATTACATACCCTTCGACCTGTCACATATTGAATGACATTAATAATATCATTCCACGTTGCGAGTGTAATAATTGATACTCTGTACCGAGGTTGCAAAGAATTTATCTGAGTAAATTCTTAGATAATTTTCCAAAAAACATGCGTTTGCTAAATCTTTTTTTTATATATATTTTTTTATTTCAAGCTTACTATCAATTATGGTTAATCTTACAACGTCAAAAATATAAATCTGAAACAGTTTCAACAAATATGAAATAAATATCCTATAGTAAGTAAGTTAACAGGTATCAAACCTTTATTACAGTGAAAAATATGACTGCAAATCTTAGAACAGAACTAAATAAATTTTATTAATTGCAAATCCTGCCACAAAGTCCATATGATAAATAAAAATAAATTGTAACTTGAAGATACAATGATGAAAAGAGTTCAAATGAAATATATTAGTAAATAAAAGCGTTATTGAAGTCAGCTGAAGGTTATAAAGTAAACAACATTACGAATAATTTTAGGAAAGTCAATATGAATTAAAAATCTATCCAAATATGGATTGGTATGTACACCCTATGATCCATAAGATTATGTGCATGGAACAGTAGAGAACTAAAGTATGGAGAACATGTTTACATTAAATACCTTACACCCCTGTGAGGTAGCTCTTTCGTAGTATCAGGTCAGTTAAATAAGTGTTTAAAATTGTCTATGATATTAATGTTCAAATGAATTGGCGGCCAATTTTTTGCACGCTTTCGACAATTTAATGATATTAAATTTGGTCAGCACCCATTTTCAGGTACAATTTTTTAAAAAAGATTCTACACTATATATTGTGATATCGTTTTACAAATAATTTCTTTAATAATCTGCAAAACGTATCCATATATGTGTTAAATAATTACGATAAGAAAAAAAGAATGAAAAATTGTATATATCTTTAATTTGATATTTCTTATCAACAACTCTCTGGGGAAAATTTATATCCGTATGGATATATAACAGTAAATAAAAGTCAAGAAATGGAAACAACAAAAACTTAGAAAATGATCATATTTTTCGTTTACTAAAACTAATATATCGGTATTACAATATTTAATATTTTATTCTACTTTTAAATATTATTGAATTTAAATTGAACAATAAGATACAAATATAAAAATATATGACATGTTTTTGGAACATACATAGTATAATTAGAAGCTAATGCTTCATGATTTTAAAATTGACATCACAGTAGGTAGGTGTCTAATCTCAAAAATGAAATCAAATTATTGCTTTTTATTTTAAAATACCTAATAATCAATGCGTTTGAAACTTTAGTTAAAAATGATCTTTCTCTGGTCTGCAGAAAATACATTTATTGAATCTTGGAAACAAATGAAACTTAAATGAACATAAATCAACAATTATAGGAAAACATATTTTAATCTCTCTCTCTCTCTCTCTCTCTCTGTCTATCTGTCTGTCTGTCTCTGTATGAACTTTTAATGACTTAATCACACCAGATGGTTGCGTGCAAATTATGTCATAAATATAAATATTGTTTATTTTGCCTGAGTACATAGCGGGCATATATGACTATAATACTAAATTCACTGCAATTAGGTATGTTTGAATATCACACAATTACGTCAGCAAACTTGATGAATATTCGAATTGTGAAATCAGATTCCTTGCATATAGCGAAATATATAATTAGGTCAATAACAATGAAATAAACGACAGATGATATTGTTATATTATTCTTCCCGTAAAACAACTACAGTGTAAATATGGGAGACGTTTGCTTTATGAAAGAATTTATGTAAATGGATAAAACTTGTCTGAGATACTCATCAAACCAATTAATGCACGTTGACCCTGACGCAAATATGTCTTGATTTGAAATGTTTATTTACCTTGTCGTTTTAAATAGTTTCCTGTCCAAAAATGTTGACATGGTACACCTTAGATTAATCATAGGTCTCTACCTGGTGCATTATTGACTCTTCTTCCCAGCGAAGCTGATTAATACCCAGTATAATTTTAATTAAGTAGTATGCTGAAGAAACATGATGCACAAAGTATTCGACTTTCATTTGATGCCTGGAAATTCTGTATTATTTAGTTTTTACAATATCGATTTAATTTTGTCCTCAAGAAAGTTTTGATTTGAGATTATTTAGTGATTACAATACCTGGTGCTGCTGTCAATGAATACTTTTACTATTACAAAAGGTCAAGGTGTATAATTTGCTTCCTCTTGCATTGCATAGCTACCTACCCAAAAACATAATTGATTTAAAAGCAATTATGTGAAAGACTGATTTGTAACAGTATCCCATTATTAATAAAGAAAACATTGCTAAATACAGAGCATAGAATTTTGTGTAGGAAGCTGTTTAAACTTAATTTCTTTTTAAAATGGGGCATGATGAAAACTTCACTGTGATGATTAAGTTTCTCTCTCCAAAATTATGTTTATCAAAGAGATTTAGAAAGGCTTTTTAAAACAAAATAATTCAGAAAACTATTTGTTCGTGGCACGGCTAGGGATCACTGAAAGACCAGATAAAACAGTAAAGCAATACTCACGTAAAAATCTCTATCAAAACTCCTTAACCTTTCCATCAAATTTTGAATAAAATGATCATCTTTGTTTGAAAGTACCCAGAAATATATCAATATTACCTACCCCTTGATTTACCAAAGTTCATAGAATCCCTGTCTAGACAACAAGCCTCTAAGTAAATAGGTCCAGTTTACCTTATGTCATGGCCTTGCTAAACCAGCCAGCATCAGATCATAAACATATCTTATGTAATTTCTATTTTGAGAAGTCTGAATCTTACAATAATATTTTTTCACAATGAAGAATTTTGTTCACGTTCATCATAAATAAAATCATTTTGTGTGCTTCTCTTAGCTCCTAATAACTTTTATCAAAACGTAATATATTCTTTCAATTTGAGTAGCAGCTATTAAGCCCCATACTTCACAACAATTGGAGTCAAAAAGACTCAATATATGACTTATATTCAGAGAAGTAAATTGATAAGTATAAAAATATAAAAATATTGCTTTACGGGCCTGACAAGGTAACATAATCTGCGTATGTATGTATGTATGTATGTATGTATGTATGTATGTATGTATGTATGTATGTATGTATGTATGTATGTATGCATGTTTGTGCTATCTACGTCATACTCATCTGATGTATATTGGTGCTATCTACATCATACTCATCTGATTATGTCTGTGCTATCTACATTATACTCATCTGATGTATATTGGTGCTATCTACGTCATACTCATCTGATGTATGTTGGTGCTATCTACATCATACTCATCTGATTATGTTTGTGCTATCTACATCATACTCATCTGATGTATATTTGTGCTATCCACGTCATACCCATCTGATGTATATTTGTGCTATCCACGTCATACTCATCTGATGTATATTGGTGCTATCTACGTCATACTCATCTGATGTATGTTGGTGCTATCTACATCATACTCATCTGATTATGTTTGTGCTATCTACATCATACTCATCTGATGTATATTTGTGCTATCCACGTCATACCCATCTGATGTATATTTGTGCTATCCACGTCATACTCATCTGATGTATATTGGTGCTATCTACGTCATACTCATCTGATGTATGTTGGTGCTATCTACATCATACTCATCTGATTATGTTGGTGCTATCTACATCATACTCATCTGATTATGTTGGTGCTATCTACATCATACTCATCTGATTATGTTGGTGCTATCTACGTCATACTCATCTGATTATGTTGGTGCTATCTACATCATACTCATCTGATTATGTTGGTGCTATCCACGTCATATTCATCTGGCAGTACACGTACCTTACATCTGGTGTCATTGGAAACAAAATCATCATCGATACATTTTTTACTGCTAAAATCAGCATACATAATTACCTTGCATTTATCATCAGACATATCAGAATCTAAAAGCCAATCGAAAATATTAGTGTCTAACAGAGAGTGTCGACTTTATCCATCTGGAAAAGTCATAGCACAAACATACATGCAAATAATTATCTAAACCAAACATCGCGCCCCTGAGTTTAACCAATATAATATCATCTTTATCTTCAAGAACTAAAGTAACACTCCATACAAGATTGAAATGAGATTAAAACGTTGCTCAATTTACGCACAGTGTCATATGTGCAGTTAATACAGGTATGATTACATTACAAACTAAATAAAAGGAAAATCTCGTGCAAAGTAACTAACCTACGTGTAGACTGGGACAGTGGCAGATTGTGCTGTCGTCAATATTGTCAGTAATGACAATCACACAGTTGTCAAGAGCACCAGGCTAACCTATACTTGCGTAGATAACGAGCATAAATATACCTGAATATACCATTCCTGTTTACTCTCTTCCTAAGATTTTTTTTTTCGGAGGAAAATGATAATTCCAAACAGGCATGAAAGTTAACCTTCTGATCTCAATCAAATTGCAATGGAGTCTGAAAGTGGCGAGAAACTATGCATTATTTTTTAGAGATCAGTTACGGGAAAACACAGTTTAGATGTAGGGTTGTTGGAAAGTTTATTTTTGTTTTATGCTCAGAATATTTAGTGTAAGAATGGTTTCTTTGTGTATATTCTGTACAGTCATCCTTTTTCCTGCAACATTCATTTCCCTCATCGAAAGGGAATCAATTTGAATTTCAATTAGTCAAAAGTGACACTTGACATCGATATTTTTTATGTCAAGCACGTGACAAACGTGCAGTTTTAAGGGAACTCTGTAAAGTTCAAGCATAATCTGATATGGATGAAGGCTGTTATATCACTTGTAAATCCGTTAACACTAGTCGGTATGGCTTCCTGCCGGTTTCACAACTTCCGAGTTGATATTTCAGAAACCCTTCGAGTACACTGTAAATATCCATGACAACCCCTTTTTATCCCAAACAATGTTATATGGATTCATTGAGAAAAACACAGTATAATGTCATCAAGAACAAAGTAATATTACACATGTTTAAGATAAACTTAATTCGCATGCACAATAGTTGTTTCGCATAACAATGCAAATGCTGCAATTTTGTGTGTGCGTATATATATATATATATATATATATATATATATATATATATATATATATATATATATATATAGGGAGAGAGAAAGAAAGAGAGAGAGAGAGGTTTACGTAGATACGTACATATACTTAATAACGTTGAAAAAGACCCCCAAAAAATGTTCAAATTTAGAAACTTTGTAAAATAGTTTATTTATTTTTGCGTGTGTGATGTGTGTTATGAACGTATAATAAATAATAGTATCTTTATTTGGAATGAAACTTCTCAATATTTGAAATATATCCATGAATTAACCCTTTATGAGTCCAACTATAATTGATTCAGTCACCAGATTTTTAGTTTATTAACAAATCTGAGTTTACAAATCTTGTGCTAGTCGATATGGTCATTTAATTGAAAAATTGTGTTCCTTATAAATTTTGAATTTTAAGAAAGAAAATAAAAAATTCCAGGAGACTAAATACGTAACGTCTGTCAAAAAAGCATTTCTTTTCTTACAAAAATCTAAATTAGTTTCTGACAAATGTAATGAGATCAAAATTAAGAATTGTAATGAATTTTTACCAAAATAAATTTAAAAAATATGGAAAATCAACAAAAATAAGTCCTAAATGGAAATTAATATTATTGTTATGACTTTATTGTGAGGAGATGTCCAATAATAACAAGAAACATATTATTATTATTATTATTATTATTATTATTATTATTATTAAAAAGCCAATCCATTTTTTCGTGAACAAAGCCTTACGAAAGATTAAAATGATTGTAAATGTCTGTAACCTATAGGATAGTTGTGTATTTTATATTTTACATGTATCTAGTAGAGTACTTTTAGTATCAGTTTTTGTGAATTTGTTTCATCGTTAATTAAAATAATCTAACTCATCATATACTGACTTTTGGCCAGTGATAATTTTAAGGCGTAATTTATTTGGCAAAATTTGGAAGAGAGACAGAGACAGAGAGTTCAAACAAAATTCTTCGACAGAAGTTTAACCAGATGTGGTGCACGTGAACACCATAGCGATGCAGTTTCGGTTCAAATTTCCAGCATTCACACTAATTCCTCTATCCTTCCCTTCATGAAACTATTGCTCTAGCACGTGCACGGCACAGCGTCCTCCCACGTGCATTCACCTGCTTTAGGGTGGATAAATGGCGCCAGGGATTGTGCCGTCTGCAGCATAATGACAACTTTCCCAGCAGGAGAAAGCAAACAATAGACAATTGCCAATTGCCAATAAAGAAACACGTCAACACGCGTGCTAATCGTTACTTTATGCAGACATTTTTTTTATCCATGACTTTCTTCAGTTCCTAAATTTTAATGGTCTATACGAATTGCTAATGCATCTAAAACATATGGAATCTATATTTCTCCATTTATTCAGCAGAAGAAAAAGCGAACGGAAATTTTGATAGCTATCTTGTACATGGGAGATTTGCATAGTGTCCTTTTGTGTGTAATGACGGGTTCGTTTGAGAAGTTTCGAAACTATTTCTATGAATCAATGCAATATTTTAATGACAAAATCCAAGGAGTACTATAAAACAGAATACAAATACAAACTAGATGCTTTTGTAAGTGCAAAATCCTTCATGTAAACAAGCGGTAAATATCGTCTCTTTGTCCAGTTTAGTTCAATGTTAGTAAATACCTGAATATTAAAATGGCCCATTGAGGTCAATGTAACTTAATTCGTAAAAGTTTTACACACAAAACGATTGTTACCTGTGTGCTTTAAATTCTCTGTGGCATAAGTTATACGATATCGTTTTCACGCCACCACGGATAATATGATATACCGGTTGAAGCAGGTTCTGAATAACGACATCAATTTTCATCTGAACCTCATTTAAACATTCTAAATACATATATATTTGAAATCCTCACAATGAGACAAACTTGATGATAGCAAAATTGTACCGTGTGAAGATACTCCTAATGAGAAAGTTCTTGCGCGGTAGATATTAATGCCAATTATGCGGCTATAGTTGCACTGTTAAATATTCGTTTTAATTTAATAAAAAAATAAGTAAGTAAATCAGTAACCGATAGACAGGTCACATTAATATCAGGTCGGATTTTGCGTGACCACCTGATTTCGCGTAATTTTCAATATGCATTAATTTCTGAATTTACAGTATCGCAATAATAGCAATTTATCCATCCGTAAAATTATCGCAATTCATCCACCCGTAACACTGATTTAATTTTTAAGACTGGAAAACAACTTGTATCCCTTTGAGAAGATGCTTTTTCAAATGCCATAATCAGAACCTTTCTTTATTTCTGACAAAAATTTCGAGGCCTTTCTCAACTTAAAGAAAATACTGCACTCTTCTGAAAGTAAAAAAGAAAAAGCACTCTTTATCAAGTCAATGAAAGAACTCAATCCTTATTAAAATGAAGAGCAAAACCAAGGAAGAAAAGAAATACAAAACATTCCCTAAATAACCTTTACTTTGCAATTTCACATTTACTGTAAGCTAAAAGTACTAAAACTCTTTCTGAGAAAAGGCTTTCATTTCAGCAAGAAAGACAGATGTAGAATGTAAACAAAGATGTGAATTTTCTTACACGACCTACAAAGAATATGTCATTAAAAATAAAATATATATTGGAATGACAGACCTGAAAAAAAGATAACTAATAAAAAGGGTATGACAACAACAGCAATAGAAACAGAAACAACAAAAACGACAACAAAATCAGCAATAATAATAATAGCAATAATAGCAACAACAGTAGTAGTAGTAGTAATAATAGTAGTAGTTTCTGGGAAAAAATCAAAATGTTTTCATGAAAAGTAAGGTTTTTTTTCCTACTCTCTCTGTCTATTGTGCTCCTATCGTTCTCCTCACTGAAAAGAATATGCGTAGGACGGTTATTACGAGCAATTATTGAATGAGTCTAGAGCTGATACAATAGAGGTTGAATGGGTCCCCATAACTGTTTTTTATTCGATACTGCCATACATAAACCTGTCAGTAGTGAGAATAATAGTCACTCAGGCGTGGAATATAAACAATATGCTTAGTGATAACGGTATTGGAACAAAGGAAAGATGGTCATGCTTCGCTGGGCAAGCAGATGGTAGGGAGTCTTTTTCACCTCGTGTCGCCGCTACTGAGTTAACCATGTACAATAAGAAGTATTAATATTGTGGTAAATCACACCTGATGGCTAAGGAACAATATTACAGAAAACTAGCATGGAATCATAAACAGTAGTCGACAATTCTGGGCGTTGATGATGATGATGATGAGAGAGAGAGAGAGAGAGAGAGGGGGGGGGAGGCACTTGTGCTGAAAAATCTTAGGGAGTTCCGTTGGAGGTTATGGGCCACTACCCCTTCCATACCGATTCTGATCCGCCGTACAATTGCCAACCGCAGGAGTCAGGCTGGACATAGATCAGGTGGGGATAAACCAAGGCGATCCGAGGTAGTGCATGAATAGTTTTTAAAATAAAATGCGATAACTTAGGTAAAACGCTGAGATACTTCGAGCTCGTGCCAAAATTCTCAAAAACCTTTTGAAAAAGAAACTCGAGTTGAAGCTCAAACCTTAACAAACCAGGCCTGTTTCAAGTAAAAATCTCAACTCTGAGTACATACTACGGTCAAAGTTTGGAAGCTCTTTACTCAGAATTTACAGTAGATACATGGATATATACAGTTGTTTCAAAACCAGACAGTCATTAGAAGACATAATTGCAAACGTTATCCCCACATATGACCTTTCAAGATTTATCTGAAGGGATAACATTCTGAGTTGCGCACAAGCTCAAGTTGAGAAGTTTTATGGAAGCTTTTCATTGCAATTAAAAATGCTCGAAGAGAAACCAAATTTAAGATCCACAAAGTTCAATGAATTTACCTTCACTCTGATCAGGAATAAGTGATATAACGTCGAAGTGTTCCAGCTTTGGATATCAGTTTGAATTGAGAACTGAACGTTTCGAGAATAACATACATACATACATACATACATACATACATACATACATACATACATACATACATACATACATACATACATACATACATACATACATACATACATACATACATACATACATACATACATACATACATACATACATACATCTTATTCCGCTTGAAAAGATTTTGCGCATTTCAGGGAGTATCCCAAAAGTTTGTGGTGAATGAATATGTGGCATGATTTCCGAAAGAATATTGAAAACGGATTTCAACATAGTCAATACAGATTTTCTTCGAAAATACTGAGTGATCAGATATTGAAAGTGCAAATTACAGATCTAGCCGATCGTCTGATAAGCGTCGGCAATTACAAGTTGAATTTTCAATTTTTTATGAAAGAGATAATGTGATAAAGAAGATAATTATTTCTTGAGGAAGATTTTAGGCAATTTTGAGTTTAGTTATGTTTGAAGACATATCAAATTGAGCAATGTATTAGCATTTCCTTGAACTTTTAAACTGTTATCTATTATTATTTATATTACCGAATTAATCGTCTAGATGTATCCATACTTTGAAATTCTCACTTATGTCCCCAGACACTAAACATTGAAAATGACTTGAAACGCGTTTTTCCAGTTTTCAAGTATATTTATGTAAGTTGAAGACAGCGTAAATGCAGTAATATCGATAACATTTCGTGTAGTGTATTATTTCTCATACAATTAGTTACTACAAGGCTTTCAAGAATTTAAAGCTGCAATTTATGTATTATATATATATATATATATATATATATATATATATATATATATATATATATATATATATATATATATATATATTTCTTGCTGAATTCACATATTCTCTTTGAATTCCATAAACAGAGCCTTTCACAAATTTTCACATCGGAAACTTTGAGGTCTGTCCAACTGATTATACCTCGAATGTATGCCGATGACTGCCGTTCGGACCACGTCGTATATTTAAGACACAAGGCTTGAGCGACAAGATGCGAATGCATCAAAAAAAATATTTCTTCATTCGTAACTTCTCGGTCAAACCTACAAATAGTACTGGTAGTCCGAATAAATTCGGGGGGAGGGGGGGTCAAGAAATTTCCCGCAAACAAAATGTATGATATTTCTACAAATTACTAAACCGAGATGCATCCGTGGCAAATTGTGCCTTGCAGAAATAGCAGAGGTCGTCCGAATTAAATTTTCAACGATATTCATATCGAGGCAGATTAGTTCTAATGAAGCGGTTACCGCCTGATTAGTGAAGCTCTTGTTGGTTTTCACGTGCACAAGTTATTTTAATATATATGCATCACTACCAAATCTATCTTGAAAACAAATTATACTTTTAAACGATCATTTTGGGGTGAAATCATGTCTCTATTGACATAAATAGCGGAGGATTGTTGCCAGTGAATTTACTTTCGTTTGTTTTCCACCATTCTGTCGGACTGTTTGAATATTCGGAAATCCACAAATAGACTGAAGTATTTGAGAAATCTTAAAATTCCGTGAGAATAAATCTACAGGAAACTCCTATGTTTGTAAACCAATGTTACTGAAAATTTGTGATAAAGACAGATTCATGCAAGTCAGATAAAATGTCTAGATTTCAGCCAGTTCTAAACTTATGAAATATGCAGACACTGCAGCTTTAAATTTTAATAGACGCTCTTCTCCATCAGTGATGTAAAACATAAAAGTTGAAAGTTTAAATATTAACAAAATGAAGAAGCTTTTAAATGAACTTGTTTTTTTCCCCAGAGTGGACCAGCATTCTCTATAAGGACGGATCTATCTCTTGGTTTAAGAACAGATGCTTACACTAATGAAATTAACGATGCATCAGTTTGGTTGTCATAGCAGAATATCGCTACATTGAAAGTTAGATCACCTTTTTCATGGGGAAGACCTAATATTTTCTTCTCCAATCTGTCGAGGTTACTATGGGTTACCTGTCCACTATTCACATCACACGGATTCCCCGAAAGGACAGGTGTGTAATACTACCCGCTTGACCCCCCGGGAAGTGTATCATTGTGCGCGTGCCGAGTTACTTGTTCCTTCGGGTCACCAGAGGGCGTGATCTTATCTCATCAGATTCTCATCTGCAACGTCAGACACGAGAGGTCGGCCTGAGTTGATTAGATAGGCGGATCTATGAGCCATAATGTCTGGCGGTGAATCATATAGCCCCAATAAACAAGTTGCCCACCATAAAGGCCACCTCTATCGCCATGATCTTCGATGATGAATTTGGATTAAACTCGCGTACGACCAATCTGGTCATGATCTCCAACACCAAACTGATTTATATACTGTCCTCCATTCTATTATTACAACGAGCGAGATAGATACATCGAAATAGATTACCTCACCAGGCCTATGCATTTTATAATAATAATAATAATAATAATAATAATAATAATAATAATAATAATAATAATAATAATAATAATATAAAAATAATAATAATAATAATAATAATAATAATGTCAAATTTGCAATAACGCCAGCACATGACAGTATGTGGGTTTAAGAGCAAAACTGAAAAAATATTTCTGATTGAAAGGTTACCGTATATACTTGCATACAAGTCTGATCCAACTGCAAACTGCACAGACCAAGATCTGCCGTCGCATAGTGCGCCAGCAGAGTTGGGTCAATGCAGTTTGTTAAGAGTAATCAGTAGAACAGACAACATAGACCCTGATCTGCCAGCATGGCAACATATTTACTCTGATCTGCGACATCACACCAGGGTCTATGTTGTTTGCAACTGGACCCGATTTATACGCGAGTATATACGATACCCAGACGAAGGTTCATGAACGAGCTCTAGAACATTTGACTTGACTCTGTTGAAAGTTAATGATTACATACGAGCGAGTGTCTCCCTGGAATTTTGATTTTATTTTCTTATATAATTCTTCTTTCGCCTTTCAAAAAACTGGGACTGAGAGACTATGAATATACATAAACAATAACCAGTAAACTATTACTTATGAAAATTTACAAAGTAGCTTTTCTTTTTCTTACACTAAATATCCACGCATTGAGAATTTCTGAAGGATTAGGAATTTGGTAGTGGAATTTGTCAAATAGTTGACGTGAAGATATTATAGATTAAAAAATGCTACAATAGATAACAGGATAATAGCTAAAATAGATAACAGGATAATAGATAAAAGGAAAATAGATAAAAGAATAATAGATAAAATAGATAAAAGGATAATAGATAAAATAGATAACAGGATAATATATAAAATAGATAAAAGGATAATAGATAAAATAGATAAAAGGATAATAGATAAAATAGATAACAGGATAATAGATAAAATAGAAGCTCAAAATACAAAAAGGTATTCATTGACAATAAATATAATGAAAGTAGTAGTTGCAGCAGCAGCAATGGCAAAAGTAGCAGTTGTTGCATTAGGAGGTGTTCTTAATGTCGTGGTTGTTATTAATGCTGTTATTGTTTCACTACTGTTACTAAGTAAGCTGATAATCATACAATTGTATCTAAGGAGACGGGTTTCAAGGCGTTTACATGGAATATTTGCCTTTGCATTCAGCTCGAGCTTTTCTGCTTTTTCTATCAACCTTTCAATCGGCACTATAAAGCCTGGATAGTACTGACGTGCTGTTAAACACTATACATACATACATACATACATACATACATACATACATACATACATACATACATACATACATACATACATACATACATACATACATACATACATACATACATACATACATACATACATACACACACACACACATACATACATACATACATACATACATACATACATACATACATACATACATACATACATACATACATACATACATACATACATACATACATACATACATACATACATACATACATACATACTGTATCAACCTTTCAATCGGTACTATAGAGCCTGAATGGTACTGACGTGCTGTTAAACACCATACATACATACATATACATACTGTATCAACCTTGTCATCTTTCAGCTAGAGATTGTTTTGGTACCATCTGAGGAAGATAATTGTATACGCCAGTAATAGGCCGTATATCATATTCCAAACAATAGACGACTTCGGGGGAAAAAAAACAAGTTTCAATATGGTGGAGAACTTTACTTCCATTGAAGCTTCCTTTCTATTTAATCCTTTCCTTTGAAAGCCGCTCGATCGCTGGCAATGAGACCTTACATTAAACAGGCACATTTATTCATATGTTAAATGATCCGCGTGCAGTAATGAAAGAGAGAAAAATGTCGCACGCGCTCACATTTAATAAACAGCCAGCAGCACCGCCCTCAATGACCCTTCCCGTCCATCAAGACGTTTTTAAACAGATGGCGCTGTGATGTGCCTGTTTAGTAAGCGATTCAGATTCCAACAGGATATGGAAGATATGAAAGGGTTGGAAAATAACGCATGCAATTTTTAACTTGATTCCCTAAATGACCGTCTCTATTTCACATGATTATATTCCCTTTGCAGCCCATTGTATGTTTCACGATACATTTTTTTTAAAAATTCCTGGGTAAAAACTCGACATTAAGATAACGTGCTACATTAACTGATACCGCGTTACATTTGTTGTAGCTGAGCTAGAAAAACAGACAGGAAAACAAAAACATAAGAAAGAGTACGATTTTAACGTCATATCTCTCCTAAATCCAAATGCTGCAGAACGTTGTTTACTTTACTTCCACAAGAAGGCACACAAGGGTCTTTGCTTGTGAATGAAGAGTTATTTACTCGACTTCAGGATAATGATCGAGATATCGGTGTTATAATATAAAGTGTGGTCGTGAACATTAGAATAAATGAAAAGGAAAAAAATATTAGTTTAAGAAAACAGTTTTTTTTATCTTATATTTACGCCTGTTTCGATGGCATAAAATATCAACTGATCAAGAAAATTGTCATCAATAACTCCTACCATTATCTATCGTTTGATGTATTTGTGTTCGAATAAAGCATAAACATTCTTTTTCTACATTGCCCAAAAAAAGTTGTATGTATGTATGTATGTATGTATGTGTATATATATATATATATATATATATATATATATATATATATATATACATACAGTGTGTGTATGTGCGCGCTATTTTCCTCCTGTAGGATTAAACTTTTTTTCTTATGTACATAAAAAAAATGTTTTCTTTTTCTTCTGACAATCACAGCCTAAATTTTTGATTGAATACAATGTAAATGTAACGTCTTAATTGGATTGAATACAATGTAAATGTAACGTCTTAATTGGATTGAATACAATGTAAATGTAACGTCTTAATTGAAAGTGCTCTGCACGGTTTCTTTTCAATGTTGCTTAGATTAGCTAAGCTTGATCCACATCAAACATATCACATTCAATTCCGAATTAAAGATATCTCATTACGAAAAAGAAATTGAAGGCAAATCCCGGTAAAGCAGCATAATTTCATTATGAATAATATGACATAATAGACTTTGATTGCCCTTTGTATTCATATGCCGATTAATTGAAATGTCACTTCTGACAAGTTTGACAAATGTTCTCCAACTTCGACATTCAATTTGAACTGGGCGATCGTTTTACCAACGTACGTAACTTAAAAGTACTCGTAAATCCGGACGTAACCCACACGTAAGTAAAAAGACCCGTACGTAAATTACACAAGCCCAGTACCTTGTGTAACCTCTACATAAGGTACATGTACTCTCTTACATTAGATGTAAGTAAAGATCATGACCACCGTATCAGTTCAAACAATAGAAGAAAACGATAGATTAAAGCAAAGATAAGGTATTCTGAGCTCTAATTGTAACAAGAGACACAGCCGTGGCTTATTTCTTCCTGAACTTTGCAGAATATATGGGAATATGGATTTTAATGTTATAGATAGGTAACAAAGAAGGTTTACATACCCGACTGGGAAGCTTTCACATTCATTATAAGTTTTAAAAACCCGGTTTATCTGCGCCTTGATCGTAAGGAACGGTCCAATCTAACTGCACCTTGATCTTACTGAATGGTCCAATCTAACCGCACCTTGATCTTACGGAGCGGTCCAATATAACTGCAACTTGATCTTACGGAGCGGTCCAATCTAAGTGCACCTTGAATTTACGGAGCGGTCCAATATAACTGCACCGTGATCTTAAGGAGAGGTCCAATCTAACTGCACAAAATCGACACTGAATAATCTATAAATAGTTTGTCACACATTTGAGAGATTCTGTATGTTACACTTATTGCACCTATCTTTCAATGTTAGCAGCGATGCCGATGATAACGACGACGCTTTTAAAGGCGAGAGCTACAGCAGCAATAACATTAACAACAACTATCATCATCGTCGTGGTCAAGATCGTCAACTCTATTCCGATTGTCGGTATTGCCATCTTTATCAGTTATATTCTTTAGCAAGGAAGTAATAAAAAAAATATAATAACATTACCTGGTTAAAAACAAATGGGGTTGGGGGGTTTTTTTTGGGGGGGGGGGCGGGGTACCGAATTCTAAAATAAGTTTTTCTTGTTCTTGCAGTTTAAGGCTACAAGGAAAGTGACATTAATAATGAATTGTGTACAAAACCAGCGAAGAAATCGCAACAGAGACCTGTAGTCTACTCCGACAGTAGCACAACACACACGCGCTTTAAAATGTTTTTTAATGTACTTCTATTTTAAGTTAAGTCCGCTTTTGTAAAATCAACGCTTACTGCGCAGCTCGAAACGGAGTGATCCTTACATTATGGTGTCATCAATATGATGTCACTTTTTACTTAGGTGTATTATAGCGCATTGAACTCTGAGAGAGATTGGGCGTAAAATGACATGGTTACGACTGCTGTCTCTTAGTTAATAATAACAAAGAATAATTAATATACAATTTCAATAATCGCAATAACAGTTATTTGATAGAAAATAATAAGTCAATGAAAAGTATTCGGGACCTTTGGAAATCTGTAGCGATTTACGACCTGCCGTAAATCGGCTGCGCATGCTTTCTGTTTCGGAATAATGGTGTGCGCTTTGGCGCTTGCGACCAGAAATATGGTTCGGCCTAGATCATTTCTTAGATGTTTTGGTGACGTTGGTTCAACTCAACATGAACCTGTTTCCTTTAAACATAACCAAGGTTACGAACACACCTCAAACAACAGATTGAAGGTGAACCAATTTTCTGGTCACAGTGCCAGAATGCACACCATATGTGATCTCTAATATTGTGTCATACTGAAAAAAATAATTCACCGACATACCCTTTTATTTATGTATTTAATAAAAGGTGTCTATAATCTTCAACCTGTGCAAATGGGATAAATTTTAAATACTCATACGGCAATCATTTCATGTGCAAATGTAATAACTTTTAAATACTCATTCGGCAATCATTTCATGTGCAAATGTGATAAATTTTAAATACTCATTCGGCAATCATTTCATGTGCAAATGTGATAAATTTTAAATACTCATACGACAATCATTTCATGTGCAAATGTAATAAATTTTAAATACTCATACGGCAATCATTTCATGTGCAAAGTGATAAATTTTAAATACTCATACGGCAATCATTTCATGTGCAAATGTAATAAATTTTAAATACTCATACGGCAATCATTTCATGTGTAAATGTGATAAATTTTAAATACTCATACGGCAATCATTTCATGTGCAAATGTGATCAATTTTAAATACTCATACGGCAATCATTTCATGTGCAAATGTTATCAATTTTAAATACTCATAAGGCAATTATTTCATGTGCAGTTAGTGACATGCTACTTGTTCCCATCCTTTTCAGCTTAGAGCAGGGCAAGACAATGTATACCAATTTATTCATGTTTCATTGATTTACGATAGTTTGTCCCTTGAGCTATGTAACAAATATAAATATTTCAAAAGGTTTATTATTTAGACATTAACATATTATCAAATATGTACAGTATAGATTGACAATAATTTGTTACGGTGTTGCGAAAATATATGATGCAAAATAATGAACTTCATCAGAATTTAATTATCTACACGAAGAAAGTTCTTACAGTCTGCCATATATAGGCCACTTACAAAAAGTCTACAGGGTAAGCTTGACAATGCACAACCTTAAGTGTTTCTAAGTCTACAGGGTAAGCTTGACAATGCACAACCTTAAGTGTTTCTAAAGTCGACAGGGTAAGCTTGACAATGCACAACCTTAAGTGTTTCTAAAGTCTACAGGGTAAGCTTGACAATGCACAACCTTAAGTGTTTCTAAAGTCTACAGGGTAAGCTTGACAATGCACAACCTTAAGTGTTTCTAAAGTCGTCAGGTTACATTGCCCATTTATTTTTTACTTACGATCATTATTTGTAGAAAATATAAAATATGCATTAAAAACATAGATACATAACAAAAAGAAGAAATAAATGATTTAGGGTATCTCTGGAACAATTCTAAAATAATCTACTTGCTTGATATGAAAGATTTCATAACATCGCTCAAAAAATCTAGTATTTTTCCATTCCAACACACTCTATACAAATTCTGGGCAAGTGACAGAATATTTTAGTTGCCCCGAAAAATTTCAATTGCCCCAAATTGCCGGACAATCTCTCTCTCTCTCTCTTCATGCAACAGGACTGATAACAAAACAGACCCATTGATTAAGTGAATTGATAGAACTGATAAGACTTTAAATTTGTACGATACATTCGTCTTTTGCGAAGGGTTTTTATCGCAAGAAAACAGTATTTCGTAGAAAAGGGAAATACCAACCACTATATCCTATATTCTTTTCCGTATCTTTCTCACGTTTTCTTTCTCTTCTTTCTTTTTTTCCACTTAGACATTATATAAATGGATAAACTGCAGGGAAACATAACTATTTTGGGGAACAACAAATTAAGGTTATATACATTCAAACTGTGAGCTTAAACACGGTGTGCACTGTAACGGTAAAAGCCTATGCTTATTTGTTTACTGAACATTAAAGCATTCAAACCCTTTTTGTATACGTCATATCAATAAGGTTCTGTTCTGTAAAAAGACATCAAAGTTAAAGCTCTCTCTCTCTCTCTCTCTCTCTCTCTCTCTATATATATATATATATATATATATATATATATATATATGTGTGTGTGTGTGTGTGTGTGTGTATATATGTGTGTGTTTGTGTGTTGTTACTCGAGGCATGGATTCGATTCCTGCTTGGAACAAATTAGGACTCTGTAACCTATTTGATAATATTGGTGTCATACAGAGAGAGAGAGAGAGAGAGAGAGAGAGAGGATATTATCAAAGAGGTAAGAGTTTAACTATTATTCCGTTACTGGAAATCGTCCTAAGATCTGTGAGTTACGGCACCCATCCCCAAAAGGATGGAATTTACTCGTGTATTCATGCGTAGAAGACTTACTCGCTTGGAGACCCAATAATTATCTCTCCTCTTAATACACAACGTTACACACACAGACACACTTACACACAAACAAACACAAGCACACACACACAAAAACATATATATATTTATATATATATATATATATATATATATATATATATATATATATATATATATTGTGTGTGTGTGTGATGCAGTTATGTACGTAATATTTATACCTCTCTGATTTTTCTTTCTGAAATAGATTTTTCATATTAATAAGACAAAATACTATTAATGTACCTGATTTCCTGAGCTTTATTTGAAATAGTCAATACATTATTGGAGTAACTTTTTTTTTTATAAAAAAAGAACTAATAATAAGGATTCAGTAAGCCGAATAATGTCAATTAATGTTCCAGTCCACAATGTAAATGTTAAGGGTATTTATAGAACTCGGAAGTGCATTATATCCCAGAAGTGTCATGAAACATCTATCTTTACATAAGCAGACATGGTCATCACGAACGGCTTTGAAAAAGTAATCATCGCAGTATATCCATGATGAAATAATGATCCCACTTTAAAAATCTCTGTTGCCATATTCTAGAAGTTCTGAAAGTAAATCTTATAAAATCTTAGGAATTAATGTCAAGATTGTTGATTGTGTCAAATTCTGGGGGTCCTACAACAAAATCCGCACTCTAGAAGGATTTAATTCGTTGTCAACGCCATAAAACCAAAAGGGAAAAACTATTAGTGAACTATGGGGGCGCTCATCAGATAATACATGCTTCTGAGATAGTGACAGGTGTAAGATGAAGTTGTTTGCATTTGCAACATGCACAATGGAGATAATGTTGGCATACCTCTATGTTACTTTCATGTACTGTGGCTGAAATGTCTTTGCATATCATACTTGTGGAAACTGGACATGATCTAAGCACACAGCAGACATAAATGGCCGCTCCAAAGTACTCGAAAAACTATTTTCAGCAGTTATTAAAATAGGGAAACGAATTTTGCCAGAACAGACAATATCAGCCTCTGAAAGTACTATGAATGAATTACAAAATCTATAAAAAGTAAAAAAGTTATCGTCTCTTTTTTAAAAAATTTACCTTTGAAGTCCAGGAAGTGGAAATGACCAAGCGGAGCTAGCAGTTTTTTGTGAGGTGTACATCTTAAGTAAAACCAAGCTGTATACTCTATAACCCAAGTTGCACCCATCAATCATACACCAAACTAAAGGGAATTAAAAGTTCTTTTTACAATACCTAAGATATACAGGGTCTTTCTTAAATAGCCAGGACAACCAGTGAGGAAAACCTGGGTAATTCTGTTTCTTTAAAAATCTAACCCTGTGCAAAATACGAAACTGGAGAGTGCCACCTATATAATCACAAAACTAGTCCTAAATAGAAGATTGAGATTTGGTTTGATTCCAGTCATAATTTGATAATTACAAATTTAAAAAAGCCTTTGTAATATGCATTTCGATTGGTTAAATTGCATCACGAGACGTAGAAAACTATTAAGTTTCATAACACAAGAAAGGAACTACTTATGTGTTCATACGCCCTTCTTGAAAGATTTAACAATACTTGAAAACAATGGTTAAAATATAATCCTGGTATTTTGTACTTTAGATTATTTATTGTTTTTATGACTATTAGGTAATTAAAATAATTGAACCACATTTTTTACAAGATTGATTAAGCCATGAAGCTTGAAAATAGATTAAGCTCTGCATGATACGACCGTAGCGAATTCATGAATCTTGTAAAATATTAAGTTCCATTCTTATATAATATTATGGATATTCGACAAAATGTTAATCTGTAAGGACATCGTATACTGACTGCTTCTTGTATACTGTATACTGACTGCTTCTTGTATACTGTATACTGACTGCTTCTTGTATACTGTATACTGACTGCTTATTGTATACTGTATACTGACTGCTTCTTGTGTGCTGTATACTGACTGCTTCTTGTATACTGTATACTGACTGCTTCTTGCACGCTGTATACTGACTGCTTCTTGTGGTATTCTCCTAACATTCTATAAAAATATTGTCCTAGACACGAATCCTTGACAATGGAAGCCGTAAGTTGTGTTGCTTAGAAATGCAACGTACGACATCCACCGCCACTTTATACGTGTGACTGTGGAAGTCATTAAGCTGCGTTTGTTGGAAACCCGAAGTTTATAATCTTCCTTTCTGTCTTGATGTTTTGTTTTTTTTTGTTTTTGAATTTACAATCACTTGGTTACACACAATCCAATTTCGTTTCAAGCGAATCAATGCACAATCACCCCTAAATTGGAAATTAGGCGATTTAATTAGTTTCTGATCGTCATTTTAACGTTGTTTTATGAAGGCAAGCAGTGGCATTAATTGTCTTTCACTTCAAAATTTCTATTTCAATTGAATTAGATTGTCTAGCATCAGTAAACTTAATGCCATCGTTTTCCGGTTAGGAATTGAAGTAAAGTCTCAGTCCTATATAAATTAAACAGAGCACAGCGACGATAGTTTGCTGTTTAGTTTACTGCGTATACTACACTTAAAACATGCATCGTCACAGAGTGGTAACGAATAGCTAATTTATAGGTGCGAAAACGAAAATTAGGCGCATATGTCCTTGCACCTCACAAATTTTAATACACGTCACCTTTGTGGGCAGTGCCCATCATTAAATCTACAGCTGATCAGACTTTGATGTGGAAACAAACCAAATTAGGCATGCTTAACTTTCTGTAATGGGGTTTTTATCAAATAAAGTATTACTAGAATATGGACTTATGCATTACTTAAGGTGTATTTGTAAACTTTCGTATCGCTACATAAAATACACACACGCACATTGATATACAGAGAGAGAGAGAGAGAGAGAGAGAGAGAGAGAGAGAGAGAGAGAGAGAGAGGGGGCACCTTGTTGATTCGACGTAATTATGGAAGTCAACATATCTTTATTACCTATGGATGCAGACAAATTTTGTATCGTCTGATGCAGCATTTAAAACACTTTAAACACTTTTAAGTACTTCTGTATAAGGCATTCGTCCAGCGTAAATCCAAGATTGTATAAAGGAGTTTTTTTCTTTCTTTTATTCAATGCTCTTCTTACATATTTCCTTTTCTCACATTTTGTATTACATATATACAAACTAATATTTACTTTAATATGTTGTTCTTAACTTGTGTTCTTTTCCATATACGCCGAGGACCAGAAGCTGGATGATGTTTGTAGTTTCGAAGAAAGACAAATGTTTCCAGTGCTTCCATAATTTATTATGAATGCACCCCAATCCATGGATTTATTCACGAAAAGATTCCAAATTTATAGTACAATTTTAAAGATTCACATCTCGTGACCAAGGCAATATAAGATAATACAGTAAATATAAATGATGCCTATTAAAATATTAAAATATATATAAAATTGTAAATAATGTGAAACTTTATAAGTTAATCTATCATAAATCCAACGTTTCATTAAAATGTACCAAACAAACTCATATTTTGTGTCCGCGGCGTTATGGAACAATGAGAAGGGTTAGCTTTTAGGAAAAAGTAGATACAGTATAATGATTTTTCACTTTTAAAGTGGAAACATATTGCAAAATTATAAAATAGTTTGTGACTTAGAAATTTAATTTCCTTTCAGTATGACATCTTATGTTGCAATTGTATTTTACATAAGATGGACAGTTTCTTGACTTTTATTTATTCATCTAGCTTTCCACATTTATCAAGGAAGACAGAGTTAAGATATCAGATGAAAGAGTGAAGACGTTACTTTAATTTAGCAATTCTTGCTATAAACCCAGCGTTATCGAAACGGTTATTTACATCAATGTGTTTTCCAATTATTTTGAAAGTGGATGAAAAACCGTAAACACTAATACAGTATTGAAGATTGTAAATGTAATATGTTAAATTTTTCACATGACCAGTGACATGCGACTTTTCTTGCTGACTTCTTTTGTTGAATAATCTTTTGTTTTAACCATTTTCATATTTCATGTTACCTAACTCTTCTTATCTTTGCAATTTGTTAAGAAAACTTAGCAATAAGATTCAAAAAGGACACAGAATACCGATTTTTGTGTCATAAAATGACTTCATAACTTAAATTTGTTTTCTTTATTTATTAACAATATTGGCAAATACGCTGCGCAATATGTGGCAATACAACACTTCTCCATGACGACTCGCGTTGTCACTCAGTACAGACGTGAACACCAAGCTAGTTTTATATTATTAGAGACAGACAGACAGACAGACAGAGAGACAGAGAGATTACACTAAGCAGCTGGAAAGCATCATCATGATAAATTAAAATTGGGCTACATCACCTGGTGGAAACACTAAAAGATTGCCGGTTTTCTATAAAATTATTCACGGATAATATTAGAGATCTGAAATATTCACAAGATTGTTCGGGACCTGAAATTTGTACAACTGTTTGTTTTTTTTTTCAATTTTACCCTAAAATACAGTGTCTAAGAGTTTTCATTCAAAATCGTTGTATTTTGCTGACTATGCCGGTTTGATCTCTTTCAGCCGCCATTCCAAAATGCGCCGGATGTTGTGACCCAATTCTGGATCGGTTCATACTAAAAGTCCTGGAGCGGTCGTGGCACTCTAGGTGCCTGAAATGCACCGACTGTCAGGAACAACTAACTGACAAATGTTTTTCCAAAGGAGATAAAGTCTACTGCAAGGAGGATTTCTTCAGGTAAAATATATTAGATTGCACACTTATTTTTTTCACAAAACAGTAACTGCAATATACCACATTTTTTGAGCGGTTGTTTTTTTTTTTTATTTTTTTTTTATTTTTTGTGTGGGAAGATGTCTCTACTCCATTGCAAACAAGATTTGACACGCGAACTAGATTTTACATCATATTACTTACCTCGGGATATGTCCTCAAAATACATGCTTTGTCTTGAGTAATCTAAAAATTGTATCACGTTTTCCTGCCGACCTTTTCCATTCCATTGTAATCGATAGTTCATTTGAATTTCCAACGTGACCGTGATGACGTATATAAAAATAGCATTCCTTCTGTCCGTTTATTAACCTCAGTATTGTTAAACAATATTCCCAAAAAATATTGTTGTTGGAAATTATATAGAAAATAACAATTAACCTCCAAAAATATGTAGATATTATTTCAAGACATTAAGGGTCTTAATTTATCATTCTAATATTTGCCTGTAATAAATCTTGCATTGAATATTGAAAATGTTTTATTTGGAATTCAAAAGCCAACATCATCACAAATAATGCAATTACCATTTTAGAAAATTAGATACATGTACACTGTACTAAGTAACATAGTTTCAGTTTTTCTTCGTTTAGCACTTAATATACCAAAGGTTTTTAATTTATCAAGCAAAACAAGCTGTATCTATTTGTTTTAAATTGTTAGTAACATTATGGACATCGACACCTAATTCTTACACAGGCACAAAAAGTTGACAACGGCGCAACTACAAAACAGTTTTTCAACTTTAAGAGATAATCAAGCTCTTCGTCAGGGAAAGAAGCAGTTTACAAGCACAAACCAAACGCAAAACACACAAGTCGAGAGAAAACCTGGACTACTACAGTTTTAAATGACAGGAAAATCTAAAAGTATGAGTTAAATAATGGAAAATTATAATAATTTAAAACGATCTTAAAATGAGTAAACGACATGTCTATTTTGCGTTGTTGTCAGATTACCAAACTTGCATAACTATAATCAAATATGGAGTCATCTGAATAATTTACGTGTTCGTCGTACGGAGAATCAAACTGTTTTGACCTACATCCGGGCTAAGGAATAAGGACGGTAACTACGTGTGGCGAAAATCAACGCCAGCTTCGACCAGATTCTAGAATATTCACTAAATATATTATATCCCGGTAAAATTAGGCGTGGAGGTGGTTGCAAATGAACTATGTCACGTTAATGTTGTAGAGGGATACTGAAGAATATGTAATAATAATAATAATAATAATAATAATAATAATAATAATCCATATAAAGAGTTAAGGAATATTTTACTTTGGGTAAATAGTGTCGTAAAAACTGCGTACGGGTGATACATTGATTGCCTGACTGGAATTATGATAGATAACGCTGGGAAGGTTAGATTTTTTAATTTAGGCCAAATTCCCCGTGAGTATTCAGTTTCAGTATCCAGTATCGTTCCTTTCGTGTGCATGCTGACTGTGGCTTATGTAAGTTATTCATTCGTTTTCTGAAACCAACGATTCCTCCAACACATTGAGTGGCACCGATTTTCTGGAGACAGATAGATTGCATGTTTGGTTTGACATCCTAACTTCTCACTGATAGTAAAACTAACTCCTGTCGCCGAACCTGGCAACGATTTGGTCTCGGACATGTGTTTCGTAAGTAGGCAGCGTTTGTCTATGCAAATGATGTGCCTGAATATGTGGTCTTGTCCGAAGTTATTTTGGGTATTGCCAGGTGGTCCGTAAGTTTTTATGCTTACGGTGTGCAACCATAGGGCCTTCTTGAAATATGTCCTTCTCAGAAGATTCTGTGTTGTACCAATGCTTCCGAATGATCTTTTCTAAGTTTGGGACATCGGAGTGGAAAGTAATCACGAAAGGGATGCGCTGGTTGGCTTTCTTTTTTTCATATTTCGAGTGGGATTTTCTATCAAGAGAAATGTAGATTTATTGCCACGTCAGTGTATTTTCTTCTGTATCCTCTCCTTCTAAGGTGTCCTTTGAGTTCTCCATGTATGTATGTATGTATGTATGTATGTATGTATGTATGTATGTATGTATGTATGTATGTATGTATGTATGTATGTATGTATGTACGTATGTACGTACGTACGTACGTACGTATGTATGTATGTATGTATGTATGTATGTATGTATGTATGTATGTATGTATGTATGTATGTATGTATGTATGTAAGATTCTTGATGATGTTATCTTTATCTATTGTCACGGCTAGTTCTGGGGTATACGTCATAAAAATGATTAGTTTGTTTAATATGAGTCATAGAAAAAATAGAGTAATATTATCCTGAGAAATTATCTTTTATCAGAGGCGTAACGACGTAATTAAATATGAGAAGCATGAATTATTTTACAGTGGTAAAACAACTAAAAGCTAAGATCGGCTAACATTTTAGGTAATTCCAGAACGAACCTCAGTAATTCTTCGATTTGGAAGCGGTTCTAGCGTTTTCGTTTAAATTAAACACTTCCCATTTGTATAAGCATCTCGCATCATTATTCAGATGTTTCGTAACTCAAACGATTCAAGTAATTTATATATTTTAAGTGGTTTTGGTACGCGTGTCATAACGCGTGTCATAACGCGTGTCATAGATTTTTACAATCCAGAATATGAATCATTTCCGTTTGGATTTAACACATTTCTAATCAAATTTATGTCACTTCCTTATCCCTAAATGTTTGACATTATCATTGACTTCTCGATTCTAATTTAAACCTTCCTATTGTCAAAGCTAAATATTGTAACAGTTATATAGATAAAAATGCGTTATATTGTTGCATAATGTTATGCAAGTCTGCCTACCTACTTACCTAACTACCCATCTTTCTTCCTTTTTAGTTGGTTCGTAAATGTTGCGTCATAAACATTACTAATACAGAAGGTAGTCTAAGAGTGTAATCTAGCTTTTGAGTTATATTCCTCATCCATGGAGTGCACGTTTAGAATCGATGGTTACAGTTGCAAAAGTCCATACATCAGAATCCCAGCTGGGGCATCATACACTTCACAAAGAAGAACACTCTCGCGTGTGTAGGGTACTTTACAAATACAACGTAGGACAGGTACATAGAAGGTGAATATACACTTATAAATAAACAATTGGTCTTACATAATACTATCTGCCCAGATACACACAATACCTCCCACGTGTCTGTTTTTATGTAATACCAGAGTGGATACCGTGTCTATCGACAAGATTGCACGTGCCTAAGAAACTACACAGACACTAACTAAACTTGCAAAACTAATTGAATTTAGTCATAGTCCTTTCATACTCACCGGCGAGTCAACAGCTCTGTGATTTTATATTTTCACGTAGATATTTGCACAGCTGCATCAACAGACGTTTTGACTATATACTGTGAATTTTGGATGGTAAATGGTCAGATTATAACAATATAAATTTTGTACACTGTGACTATTATTGTTTCCAGAAATTTCCTCAACATTAACATTTTGCAGGCAAACGTCCGTCCGTCTCATAAAAAAGTATAAGAGGTTTATGCACAATTTCAGTTCGATTTTTATTTATGTAACTATTTTTTAAAATGAAATCTGCTGGCTGACTGATTATAAATGCGCGTTAAAGTTGCTACAGTGATGGAATTAGATATCTCGTTGAACAAGGAAGAACAGTAAAATGTTAATTGGGTCATTTACGAAGATTTCTACAGCCCCATTATTTGAAGCAGGAAGCGCTGATCTGTGAACCGTGGGCTTACCCTAAGATAACCAACCTACAACGTTACGACTGGGCCGTATCGTATGAAAATTATGAGTATTGCTGTAAGGATAACTTATCTTGTGTGTGTGTGTGTGTGTGTGTGTGTGTGTGTGCACGTGTTATATATATATATATATATATATATATATATATATATATATATATATATATATATATAGATATGATATGATATGATATGATATGATATGATATGATAGAATAGGATATGATATGATATGTTTTTTCAGGTTCACTTCTCTTAAAATGTCTCAACCTAACAATAAAAGTTCAAAAGGATAAAAAGGTCGATAATTTTGATGTATCTTGTGATCCGGTTCGTGGAGCAAAAATGTAACTCATTTAATGAATTACATATCTGTCGTATTCTGAATGACTAAGACAATTTTTAGGACAAAATAAATCATCAGTACATCACGGACAGCAGGATCCATATCTTAGTTCTTTACCTGGCTTGGTTATTGGCGAGGTACACCGGAAGTGATCATTAGCGTGCATTATTCAGGAGAAGCTGAAACGATTTGGCTTTTTCATCGTGTTCTAAGAACGACATAAGATTGTTCCTTTTTTACGAGATAATATATGATTAAATCAAACTAGATGCAGAAGAATATTTTTGTCAGCATTTTTGTTTACCATTTCAATTAACTATATTTAATTTATCTATCTAGTATAGCTTCAATGAACGGTTTAATCTTTGAGACAACTTTGCCTTTTCAGTGACAACCGCAGCAAATATTTGAATTGTAATTTAGTATAAAGGCTTGAACGGGTCTTCATGTGAAGAGATGACTGTAAAGAAGAGAGAGAGAAAGAATAAAGTTAAAACTTAACAAACAAATGAAATAATAAAGTACATCTTCACATACATGTAATATTGTTTCTTTCTAAGATTAGTTCTCAAATGTTTCCCAAAGAACGAATTTAAAATAGACTTATATCAAATCATAAAAACAAAAATGAGTGTTTTCCAAACATGACTTTAAAATGATATTCGTGCAGCAGATGGTGGTTTGTGCAGCACGAATAGTTTCCTATCTCTGTCATGTTCTTATTAACTGAAACAGTTCTTAATTATTTGAACGATCAGTTAATTTTGAAATGAGCAATAATTATATGTTTAATTTAAAAGAAAAGGTTCATTCTGGTTCACTAGTTTTCTCCGCTACCGGCAATTAGCAGAGGTCTTTTGATTGTCCCCGCGAGTTTAACATCTGATCGTACGTTTTGGTTCATGTGACGGCAAGCAATCAGCCGATGATGTCAACTGATACAGTAGATATTTTATTTGAAGGGGACTAAGTTTTGTCATGCCTGATACATTCAGGAAGACGACTAACAATACTTCATGTTTACACTGAATTAATTGGTTCAATTAATTGATGAGATCTTTAGTAATGTTCCGCTATCTGACGCTTTCGATACAGAGCAGGTCTGTTAAACAAACAGACGGTTCGACTGTGATAGCTAGAATTGCCCTTATATTAAATGAATCACTGCTCGGAAATCTCCTATAGAAACATTGAAATTTATAGCACCATCCTTTTGCAAGATAAAATCTTACTATATTTTATCACCGTAGAGCGAAGCTGTAAAATTGTCGAGGCAAGCAGCATAACTTTCATGTATGTTTTTCTGATCTATAATGTCTAAAGGACTGGCTAGAGATGAAATGGGTTCGGTTATTGAATACGCGACAGCAACTGAAATAACAAACGACGGCAGAGTGAACAAGCAGTAACAATAACAATGGATAAAGGAGAACAAATCATAGATGTTCAAGAGAGAAATAGAATAAAGAAGCAAAATATAAAGAAGCAAAATATCGATGAATAAAAAAGCCATCTGGTGTGATATTCTTTCATCGTGTTAACGATATTCAAGTCACGCCAAGAAAAATTGGGATATGTTTATTGAAGTAATTGTTTTCACTGAATTTGCGGATTGCTCAATTTATCAAATGCTAGTAAGGTGAAATCATTTTTCATGATTTAATCGAGGTCTTGGACAGAAAAATAAATGGCAAACGCTCTGTGAGCATGGTTGATTCTAGGCTCTCGGTGCACAAAGAAAGACAAATGTAAATAAATGATGCTACACAACTAGCAAACGGGATTCAGTTCAGATTAATCACTAGAAAAAAAAAGAGAAAATAACGCAATAGAAAGACTAGACAGTTCTGCCAAATGCACATTCAAGTCAATGAGCATTGGTTTTAGCATTAGTTTGTTTTCATGAAACCTTACTAAGGCTCTTTTTTCCAATGTATAAGTATTAGGTTGTGTAAAACTCTCTTGATATGTCATGTGTTTCTTTATATGGTCTAAGGCGCTCGCCTTTACATATCACTCACACATCTAACCTCTGTCCGCGTGGATTCGAGTCTCGGCTCGGCCAATGTGGGTATAATGAGAAAGCTTGCCGTGGGTCGGTGGTTCCTTCCGAGGATTTTCCCGGGTTCTTCCTCCACCAAATATACTGGCCACCATGTATAGCCTATCATGTGCTGAAAAATACCATTAAACTCACAAAAACAAAACAAATCAATATTCTTGCTATTAATGATGACTATTTCGTATTAGTTGTAAATGCTGCCCGTATATAAAGAGGGTACAATCGCGGTAATTTTCGATAAACATCAATCACTTGAAAACGCCGTATTACTAGAATGATATTTGGTTCCTGCGCAAACATTTATATTGCATGCGACTTCAAAAACTCGAAACAACCGAAAACTGGAACACAACTCTCCATTACTCGAATGATATTTTTGGTTCCGGCACAAAGCTTACTGTTGCCATCGACTTCAAAATCTGGAAACAATCGAAAACTCGAAGAAACCTCCGCATTACTCAGACGACTTGTTCGGTTCCGGCGTAAAGCTGTCTCTTGCCTGCGACTTCAAAATATTGAAGAAAGAACTAAAAGCTCGATCAAAACTCTGCATTACTCAAATTATTTCTTTGTTTTCAAAGCAAAACCTTCTCTTGCCGGCGACTTCAAATACTCCAAACAACCAAAAACTCGAATAAACGTTTTTTTTTTGTAATCCGCTACACGGCGTGATTTTGCAGTTCTACTAAATGTCTTAGATTTCATTTAAAATCATACTTCTTAATGGTAAAGTCTTCCTACGCTTAGTTTTTCCTTTACATTGGTAAGATGCTGTACAATACCTTAGTCAACCGATCCAGACATATGCGGTCATACAAATGTTGTATTCAAGGGCCTCTATACTACGATGAATAGCACCATTCATTTCATGTTCAGAATATAGATATACATTTAAATTAAAAGTTGAGTGTAAGATTAAAGTGCAGAAACACCTCCAGTAGCTTTGCTCTAATAAAAATAAGTAGTTAAATGTCTCTCTCAGAATAGACATCAAATCAAATCTAACCTTACCAAAATTCATCCCTGTTTAATAGGCTGACCTTTCTTTATGTTACTAACGGTAAACTATGGCAGTTCAATGAACCGTTTGTGTAATTACTGATGAAAACTCTAGAGGACACAGAGCGAAAAAAGAAAAATTATAACAAGTCATTATTAGAATGGTAATCAATGTTTAGATTTATGATATATGCATTTTACCAAAATAAATATTGATTCACCATATGTTCCATGCAGTCGTTTTAAATGGAGTTTATAGATCCCGGCTTCCTTCATACCTGGATCAGATGATACTGAAGATGACAAATAAGTACACAGATGCAATTTATCTATGGCAAAAGAATCGATCAGCAAAGGTAGAAATCAGATATTTATGTTTTCCATGACACTGATATAGAATCTTGCATTATTTGTTTGGACCGCCTTGGGGGTTTAAATTATCCTACAGATAATACAATCTAGCATAATGGCATATGGAAAATGACAGGTGTTAAATCACGGAAACACGCCGCCCTAATAATGTATTGGTTCTACTTGGTTGATCTAAAAGAAAACAAGAAAGAAATATAATTCAAGGTAATATGTTGCCATAAACGGAAGCAAAGTTTGCTTTAAAATTGTTATCCAAGACTAATTGTCTTCAAAATAGGCGATAAAAGCCTAAACCTGCGTTTCTTTTCTTCCCTATTACGAAAGGTTTTAACGCCTCGTTGGTAACATGGAGATGCCTTTTTGCAGGAAAAAAGTATATATTTAGCTAGCTACGTACCAATATACATGGGTACGCCCCTTCCTACCTACTTATCTCCGTCTGTCTGTCTCTCTTCTCTCTCTCTCTCTGTTTGTCTGTCTGTCTCGCTATATAATATATATATAAAACCATCCTCATTACTTCCGGTTTGCGGGTTTGCAAGTATTCATCTGACTACATTTTAAATCTAAAATCACTTGCTTTCACTTAGTATGTAAGCATGAATATACTATATTTTGGGGGGAAAATCTGAACTCTTTAAACGTTAAATATATTTCTGGATCACGAACAAAACCTAAAATACATTTTAAATCTAAAATCACTTGCTTTCACTTAGTATGTAAGCATGAATAAACTATATTGGGGGGGATCTGAACTCTTTAAACGTTAAATATACTTCTGGATCACGACCAAAACCCAGGTCTGAGTGTTATCTACAATAAATAACTCTTTACGCCTTCAAATTAATTTAAGCCAATGTTGCGCACTGACAAAATGACTCAAACTATGAGCGTGTATGAGCGTTCCTTGGGTCAAAAAATGGATTGTTTTGAACGTAATATAACATTTACATACTTAGATTTTAAATTTTATAAGACAAAAGGATTTCCATGAAATGAAAACTCAGATGAGTCGTGATTGTGCCATATGACTTGTGTTCAAATAGTTACAGTTTTTAATATAAAAGGAGAATCGATAGCCACTTCACCTCCTTTCCTTCTTTTTATATCATTCTCTGTATTTATGTCTACGTCTTATGTGTTGTTCGTGTAAGTCTTGATATTGTTTTCAGAGCTAGGTTGTTCAAATACACTCATTCTTGTTATATATTTTAAAATTTAATTTCCCGTAATCGTAAAAGGTAAGGACGACAGTTCCATGTATGCTATAATTAATTGTCTGTCTGTCTGTCTGTCTCTCTATACATATATATATATATATATATATATATATATATATATATATATATATATATATATATATATATATATATATATATATATATATATATGAATATTAGCGGGGCGCCGGGGCCAGTAGCTCCCCGTGGGTCGGTGGTTCTTCTCGGGATTTTCCCGGGTTATTCCTCCACCAAATGTATTGGCCGCCATGTATAGCCTTTTATGTGCTGAAAAATGACTTTAAACGTACAAAACCAAACCAAACTTGAATATTAGCAAAGTTGCGTGTTCCAAGGCATGGCAGATTTTCTTAGGGTAATGCTAATATCTAGAAACAGACCGGTTTATGTTTTATTATATCTGGGCATTTTGTCCGGCAAACATCAAACATGATCTAAAATAGTATCTATACAGTGACACGTTGAAATCAACATAAAGCTATGTACCTCTGCGAGCGTATTCTCATCCGGCATGACCTTGCCTTTTACCTTCAAAGAACGTTATGAATTATTAAAGAGCTTGTCATTTTCAAAGTCATTAGTGCCGGTCACACGGGACTCTAGTTAGAGAAGCACGTGTACCTAGAGGTGAAAACTATGGCTTGCATTAAATATTGATTGTATTTATTGGTGTGTTGCGTGCAGCTTTCAGGGTTGTTGGGTTGTCTTATTTTAACTGAACAGAAACGGCACGTGAGACCTTAAAAATGAAGGAAAATAAGACAGTGGCATTTGTTATCGGTTTACACTATATCACACCAAATAAGTTAGAAGAGTGTGGCATTGAAAATTCCAAATCTTACGTCAGGGTACCATATCATAAACCATATGTTAACTAAACTTGGCTATTAATCAATGTGCAAATGCACACGAAATAATGCAAACAAAATAAAATTAACAGAAGAAAAAGTTCACATATTTTCGAAATACATGTCTGTATGTAAAAAATACTGATTTTAAAAAGTTAAATTTAGTATGGAAGAATATTACAAAACATGTTAACTAAAATTGAAACTGGAACAATGTGCAAATGCACATGAAATAATTAAGACAAAATAAAATAACAGAAGAAAAAGTCCACATATTTTCTAAATACCTGTCTGTATGTAGATGATACTGATTTTAAAAATTTAACTTTAGTATAGACGATAACATTTTCGAAAGAGTTTTGGCTCTGAAGGGCCCCAAGTGTGTAAAACACAAATGTATTGTGCTGGTATTTTGTTATTATCAATGTCATGAAATATACGAATTTTTGACATCCATGAAGTTGCATTATCATGTACACGTAAAGAAAACCCTCCTTTCTTACACTTCAATTTGATGTCCACATGATTTGATGTGTATACATCTCGTTTGTCTTTGTCACTCGTAATAATGAATTTTCATTTTGACCAAACAACCCCTTGCAAATTATCCGTAACACGATATCTTGACTGTAACTGAATAAGATGCATTGGGAAACAAATAAAATTAAACATGTGAATTAGGACATTAGCTCTTATACAACAAAGTTGAAAAGCACACAATGGTATCGTTGTTTAATGTAGGAATTTACAAGGTGTTACTTTCTACATTCGGGGAGGTTTGTTTGCAATTTGTATCTTTTTTGCCATTTTCACTTTATGTTTTCCCCTCTGTACATAGATTATAAAAATCATGTAGAGTTTTACAATATTCACGTGTGTGTGTCTGTGTGCGCTTATTGTTGTGTTTGTGTCTTTCATGTTTGCTTTTGGTAAAGATACTCTTTGGTCTCGAAAGTTCTACGGCCACTTTTACTCTAGTTATGCACTGTAATCTGTCAGATAGATGTACAGAGATATCTACACTTGTTATGCACTGTAATCTGTTAGATAGATGTACAGAGACATCTACACTAGTTATGCAATGTAATCTGTCAGATAGATGTACAGAGACGTCTACACTAGTTATGCAATGTAATCTGTCAGATAGATATACAGAGAGGTCAGCACTAGTTATGCAATGTAATCTGTCAGATGTATATACAGAGAGGTCTGCACTAGTTATGCAATGTAATCTGTCAGATAGATATACGGAGAGGTCTGCACTAGTTATGCAATGTAATCTGTCAGATAGATATATGGAGAGGTCCACACTAGTTTTGCACTGTAATCTGTCAGATAGATATATAGAGAGGTCTACACTGGTTTTGCACTGTAATCGGTCAGAAAGATATATAGAGAGGTCTGTACTAGTTATGCACTGTAATCTGTCAGATAGATATATATCGAGGTCTACACTAGTTATGCAATGTAGTATGTCAGATATATAGAGGGGTCTGCACTTGTTATGCACTGTAATCTGTTTGATAGATATATAGAGATATACACTAGTTATGCACTGTAACCTGTCAGATAGATATATCGAGGTCTGCACTAGTTATGCACTGTAATCTGTCAGATGGATATATAGAGATCTAATTAGTTATGCACTGTAACCTGTCAAATAGATATATCGATGGGTCTGCACTAGATATGCACTGTAATCTATCAGATAGATATATAGAGATCTACATTAATTATGCACTGTAATATGTCAGACAAATATATAGAGAGGTCTAAATGTATAATCAAACCATAAAGCGAGCATAAAGGTTGAAAAAGACTCATTGTACATGAACTATAGAGTTCCATGTGAGCGGTCAGGCCGATGTTACATACATATTGAATAATCTTGAAAAACAGTCAGCTATTCTATAATAACGACTGGGACAAAGAAGTTCTTATTTCACATCTAGTACGCTACATATACTTTAAAATGTACTTTCAGTATGTCGAATGATCACGTGATAGTGTTGATACTTATTTCAGGTATAAAAGTGTCACTCCGATATATTCAGGGCTCACCATAGTAACGGAAACGCCCTCGTTTTCTTTTATTCAACGTTATGGTCAAGAAAACTCTGATGTATTCAGGGCTCAGCATAGGAACGGAAACGCCCTCGTTTTCTTATATTCAACTCTATGGTCAAGAAAACTCCGATGTATTCAGGGCTCAGCATAGGAATGGAAACGCCCTCGTTTTCTTTTATTCAACTCTATGGTCAAAGAAAACTCCGATGTATTCAGGGCTCAGCATAGGAATGGAAACGCCCTCGTTTTCTTTTATTCAACTCTATGATCAAAGAAAACTCCGATGTATTCAGGGCTCACCATAGGAATGGAAACGCCCCTCGTTTTCTTATATTCAACTCTATGGTCAAGAAAACTCCGATGTATTCAGGGCTCACCATAGGAACGGAAACGCCCTCGTTTTCTTTTATTCAACTCTATGGTCAAGAAAACTCCGATGCTTGATGTACTTCCCAAATTTCACTGAGTACTTCTGAATAACATGATTTAAAGTCAATGTGAAACATTTGCTATACTTGAAGATATCAAATAAAGACTAGCAGTAGTAGTAGTAGTTGTTGTAGTATTAGTAGTAGTCATCATAATCATCATCATCACCATTATCATTGGCAACAGTAGTAATAATGAGGTTTAGGAAATCTTTCAAACAAAGGTCTTCAATCTTGTCTGTTTGACTCAATTTTCCAATTGAAGAAAAAGCACTTAGAATTTTTTTAAAATTATTTTTAATATCTTTTCCTGCTAGATTCATTCACTTAGAGTACTCGCATCTGGTTTATGTTTTTTTTCCAAATCAGTACACATCGTATTTATTGCGTTGTAATGACATTGATTTAGTGCGGAAATAAAGAGCTATTGGTTTTGAGGGAAGCGAGGCTAACGAGACCCAAGGGACCATTCCTCCATTATAAACCTCTCGCTCATGGGGAGAAATCATTGATTGTTGACGAAAATCATTGACCGAACTTTTTCAACAGCCGCTCGATCCGCTCCGCTACCATATCGTTCTGAGAAAATAAGTGCTCTGCATGCGAGGTGCATGGCGCTCAAAGGTGTCGTTAGTTTCTGTTGTATGGCGCCATATGTTAAGTTCAGAGGCTTTTATGTAGAATCTATTTTCCTGTCATGATATAACTCAAGGTCTTCCCATAAGAGAGACTGTGTTATGTTTATTTACGATCAATATTGATGAAAAATTCTCACATTTAATCTCTAAGTAAGACGACAATGCTGGGTAGATCCAGATTTCCCGTCATGTTCTCGTCCAAGCCAATATAGCCAGATCAGGTTCCATGTCACTTGTCATATTGTTGATTTTTACTGGTTTTAATGCATTCGTGCTTGGTCATCATCCAAGATAAAAAAATTTTTATCCAATATTGGTCCCAAGTAGAATTGAAGTATAAGAAGCCTTCGTTTCACCAAAACATCAAACACAGAAAGCATTTTTTTTCTTTCTGGTAAGGTATTTCTATTTCAAAAGAAACACCATCACGAAGTTTTGAACTTCACTTCACACGTCACATTACAGTGTAGATGGCACCACAAAAGATAACTTTTTTTAAATAAATAAAAAATTCACAAAATAAATGTCCTTTTGTTTTTGTCCGTGTCAAAAAGCAAAGACGAATCTCCTCAGTATGACTGAATAATGTGAACATTATGTACTGCTCAAATCTCTATTCATGATGGGGAATTCGTAATCGTAACTTATCTACGGTCAAAGGTTAATTTTTCAAAACCAGTTAAATGCAGGAAAATATATATATTTTTTTACAAGAAAATGTCCCAAGGCGCTCACGTACGCACGCACATACACTCACGCGAGCCAACACATTTGTTACAATTCTAATTGCGACATTTGTTGCAACTCTAATTGCGACTGATATGAAAGCCGACTAGAATTTGATTTGCTTTGAAACCACGGATGATCTTAACGTCCAAAATAAACACTATATCCTCAAGACATATTGACCACAATATGAAATATTATAGATGAAATAGTCTGTTCTCAGATATAGTTAGTTAACATTTTATTTTACTATTACTTCTTTCAGGAATTTCGGTACAAAATGTGCAGGTTGTGAGAAGGGAATTCCCCCGACAGAAGTGGTTCGCAGAGCGCAGGACAACGTGTATCATTTGGAATGCTTCGCATGTCTAATGTGCAACAGACAATTAAACACAGGGGATGAGTTTTACTTAATGGAGGACCGCAAGTTGGTGTGCAAAACGGATTTCGAGGCGGCAAAGGCACGAGGTGGGTAAACCTTTGATGTTCATACAGCTGGCAAGTGGCCATTATCAAATTTATTTATTTCTTGCTTCATTTTAAATTTCTGCTATTCTTTCAGGTTTTGCTTTTCCTTAAGATGCAAATTTTGAAAGACTATGATCTCTTGATTAACTTCGGAAAAAATGAATGTTAATTAAATGGCTTTAGTGGTACAATATTTGATGACAAAAATGCGCATACACACACACGCATATATGTATATATATATATATATATATATACATATATATGTGTGTGTGTGTGTATCTATAATGACACCAATATAATCAAAGAAATTGGAATGTTATAATTCGTTCCAAGCAGGAATCCAATCCATGCAAGATTAACGGCAGTTATCGCCTATGTCTCATGCAATAGCGCCCTAACCAGTACGGCCATGAGCCCTAACCAATACGGCCATGCGCCCAACCACCAAAAAGGAATGCAGCAAGGTTGAAGGTAAAGACTCAAGGTGCATGAAAACTCACTGTATAGGAAAACGGAATTTAGCACTCAGCCATATGCACAAACTCAATGGTTTCTATTTAATAATTCTAGATACATAAAAGAAATTATAATTATAAATCGTCACCTATATAAGAAACAGTGGAAAGCGCTTATCCCCGTATATATGTATATGATTCATATGATGTCCAAACTATTACCTAGTACCTCTATTACTCTTACTCTCTGTTTGACGTTTGGTGAATATATATATATATATATATATATATATATATATATATATATATATATATATATATATATATATACATGTATATATAAATTGGTGCGTGCAGGCGAAGCGATGGATACCGTAACTCGCAAAAGCCAGTTCAATTCTCAGTAGGGAACGAATTATAATTCTCATTATAATTCATACATAAGAACCACTGAACCAACATTGCCGTTTCAAACACCATCTACAGGTAATATTTTGGACATAGACCTTGTCTGGGAGCATTTCGAACTTAGCATTCAGAAAGCCTCTATTCTGAGGCAAACGAACCATCCCTTGATCTCGAATGAACGAAACTGACACTTCTGCACACGGCAAAACTATCCACTAATCCGACTGATGCCAGTTTTAATGTCGTTTTTAGGTCCAAATACGAAAACGTGTATGAACGAAAACCGAATCTCATTCTACACCTTGGCATAGGAATTCACCATCATCTGGAAACTGCAAAAATCAATCTGGCCAATAATGCAAAATTCCCAGTCCCCCAGTTACCGCCGTGATTATTTAAATCTCCAAAATGGCATTTGATCTTTGTCATTTCAAACTGCCCTCTTCCCATTCCCTCGTTTTGCAGAGTAAATTTAACGAAATAAGAACCTCATAATGCGACCATACGTCCGCGGTTCTAAAGATGGAGACAAGGTTACAGCTTCCGTTGCAATAACCCATAATACCATTTCGAGCAGGTTACCGGATACTGCTTCCATCTATTTGCTGCAGAAATTACAACCTAACTCAAATCTATAAGCGTTATCAAGACCTCTTAAAAACCCATTTCATTATTTTTACCGATTACCTTTCTTCCCCGAAAGCCTAGCAAAACCTTTAAATTTGACAATCCAATAATATCGTCAAGTCCTAAAGAAACACGACTTTCTCAGCAAAACTGGAAAAAGTAACATTTATGGTTGGTTGCCGAGTCATATTTGGTATTGATATTAATGAATGAGTAGATAAGGCAACCAAAGCTTCCGTGCATTCACCTGTTTGTGAATGGAAGATTCCATATAGTGACTGCAAGTATTACATTAATCTGTATATGTTATCTACTGGGAAAACTATGTGGAATGAAAAATCACAAACATGCTTTGTAATATCAATCCCATTACTGGAGAGTGGCTTCTTTCATATAGAACATATAGGAAAGATGAGATGGTGGGACACACGTATCTGACCCGTGCCTACCTTCTAAAGGATGAACCAGACAAGAGTTTGTACCATGCCCTTATCCACTGACAATAGCAAATATTCTTGTTAAATGTATCCTCTTCCAACTCATCAGACAAAAGTCTTTACATGTGAACTGGATGAAAAACCTTCTTTATAATGTCACCAGAGAAAATCTTGGACTGTGTTAACGAATGCGGCTTATAAAATAAATAAGCCTAAATTCAAAGGACTTTATACCGTATTATATATATATATATATATATATATATATATATATATATATATATATATATATATATATATATATATATATATATATATGTATATATATAAAATTTTATCCTGAAACGTTTATCTTTCTAAATACTTTAGCAATTGTTTGACTTTACCATTTCTGATACCAAACTTTTACTCGGTACTGATGTGTCGTTAAACCCTCTACATCAGGGGTGTCAAACATACAGCCCACCAGACTCATTAGTTATTATTATTATTAATTATTATTTATTATTATTTATATCAAATCTGGCCCGCCATAGCAAATGAGTTTGACACCCCTGCTCTACATAACTACCCCAACACACACACATACATACATACATACCTACATACATACCTACATACATACCTACATACATACATACATACATACATACATACATACATACATACATACATACATACATACATACATACATACATACATACATACATACATACATACATACATACATACATACATACATACATACATACATACAAACAGATAGACAGACAGACATATTTGGATTCTCCACTACGAATTAATAATGCACGGTTGACACTCCAGGGAGACTTAAGTGCTAGAAATGTGGATGGTAGTTCAACAAAATTAAGAGAAACACATTCCATACTTCTTTTTATATTCGCCCAACAGTTTCCTCTGAGATGTGGCTTTTATGTCTAAGGATGCCTCGTTCAGGTCAGACGTGCTCTGAAGGATTGGTCGAGAATAAAGTTACATGGTCATGTGACCGATCAAATGTCTGCAGAAGTGGTAGAAAACCTGTAAACAGTGATAAATATATGGCTATTTACTGTCTTTTCTCAAAAATAATAAATATATGTTGTGCAGTAACTGAAGGAAATATACATGCAATCTTTATTTTAGAATAATGTATCGTGTAGCTCGAAAAGCTTCATTCATTTTAAAGTATTTGAGCATTATTTATCTACTCTAAATTCAGAGTATTCGTGATTTTGACTCTTTCATCATTTGATTGCAAGAACATTACTGCTTTAAGAACAATATAAAGGCTGGTGTATACGTTTTCATTTTATTATAGCTTCAGTCGACATGTGGTGAGCGTAGATAGCTTGATTACAAGCCTAAACATATTGTTTTGTTTTTATATGGCAATTATTAATAGATTATTCTTTAATTCCTTTTGTTTGTCGTAACTCTCTCTCTCTCTCTCTCTCTCTCTCTCTCTCTCTCTCTCTCTCTCTCTCTCTCTGTGAAATATAGACATTGACTATGATACTGGAGATTAAACCCGTTTCGTCTGCAGTCCAATTGATAAGTGTAATAAAGCCAACTCACTCCTAATATCATTACGCGGACTAATCGGCTTCCGCTGACAAGTGAAACCCTAATACTATCAAACTAAAATCAAACAGGATTACATCCACACCACTAGATTCTTGGATCGATGGTTTTTCACATTAGTCTTCTCTCTACAAACATGCCAAGCTTCAGAGGCATTTGATCCACTATTTAGTACATACATTCTTTGGGTTTCCAGGCCGATCGTTTTTACGAGATATGGAATCATTACATCCAAGACTTATTATGTTCATTTATTCTGATAAGAAAGTAGAACAGTTGTGATATTTAAAATAAAAGATTTAATTTTTCTTTAGACTAAAATGCTGATAATATTTTTCTGATATCTTAATGTGGTGTACTTGTGTGTCTGTAGACGTGACATTACAGTTTGTGACGTTTCAATAATTTTCGTCTCAAACTTGCCAAACCAAATGAAAGAGATTAATAATATGCATTTGTATATACACAAACAAAGCGAATTAAAATTGAACTCTTTATCCTACATGAATCAAACCTCAAAAAAATAGAATCCCTAATACATCTTTGCCTAAATCTTCAATTATCTACGAACGCTGCCTGTGCTTATTTAGAAAGTAACCGGTTCTATCTAAACCTATTTTAAGCTGCTTCTTTTCTATCGCTTCTGATAGATACGAGCAATACCATCTGGTAACATGCAATTTATATCAGTATTTATTAACAATATATGTCACTGCCATCATCAAGGAACAACGTAACGGCATGCACTGAAATGCGTTAAGTATGAAACATATTAAATGAAATTTGAGAACATGTAGTTTTTAGTAGGTAGGCATTGATATTGATTTCTTTAGAGGCTTACATTGTTTACATTCCCAATAATATTTCATATACCCATTAGTGTCTTAGTATAGGTGGATATAGCCGAACTATTCACTCCTTGCTGTTCTATCTTCAGACTACTTCGTCGTTATAGTCATTTGATCTTGCAAACAAGGACCAAGGGTTATACAAAAATCCATTCCCATGCTCAGTCTCAGACTCAGCTAAAATCCTGACTTCTGATTGGTTAGTGCTTGGAGCCAATCAGATATCAAAATTTTGAGTTGAATCTGAATCGAAGCATGAAATACATTTTACGACCTTGAGGTAGGCTTTAATCATGTAAAGTCTGAGAAATTATAATATTATATTTCCTACAGAAAGTGTTCCTCTTTTCTGTCTGGGTCTCTGTTAATAAAGTACGACAGCGATGCCCTGCATATACATTATTGAGATGCGCTGATTGGAAGCAAAGAATCACGTGTCCTTGTGATGTAGTGTGATATATGGAATTAGTAAATAAATATGGGTTTTCTCGAAATTCTTATAGTATACCAATTTACGGTGTGATGGCCCTGCTTTATGTAGTTTCTGTCTACCATTTTTGGGAAGCACACCATTTACAAATCACATATATTGTTCAGTATAATTTGTATGTGAACGTGGCCCCTAAACACTCTTTCTGAACAGTATTTTACAGAAGCAGTGGAAGTCCTATTCTTCTTCTAATTGACCTAAAACTAAAATGTATAATAATTAGCACATCATATCACTATTTTAATTAATTAATTAATTAATTTATTTATTTATTTATTTACACTTTATGGCTTAATGTAAACTTTGAGTTTACACTGCAAACCTGGTTGGAATATATTGAAGCTATGACCATTTGAATTTGTATATGACTTATAGTGGTGACCCAGATGTTGAAGCTTCAGACTTGAATGCACCATTAAGCTTTCGGCATGTGTGTGATTACGTAATACAAAACAAAGCTTACAGGTGATACTATTGCTGTGTGGTCCATTGGTATTTGTCACAGTTTGATTAACATCAGGTGATAGGTCAATTGCCAATTGTGGACATTTATTTGTTGACGACAGTCTTGACTCCATTGTGGATTTGTTTATTTTGATGTTATACGGCACAAAACGTCACACGGCAAAGCCATTGCGTAATGTAAATGTTCATTTTACATGAAATTTTAGAAACTCTTCTAATAATACAGTATTCCATTCCACTCAAAGCATTAACTTTGTCTTCAGTACATTTATCTTTAACTGCGGCCACTCAGATCTATGAAAACCATGGAGTGTTGTTATTGGTGTTGTTGTTGCTGATGATGATAGTGATAATGCTGACGACAACGACGATGGTGATGATGATGACAACGACGACAACGATGATGATCTTGGAACCCAATTGTTCAATTATGCATGGAAAAACATTACATCATCGCCATGGGGCCATTTCGGTTAGAAGTATGATTTGTAGCAGACAACGGCAAACGCAACGGAAATTCCTATACGAATCGGTGCCCATTTTTACAAGTCACATCACATATCACCTACACCTGAGGATTTCTAAGGGTGATAACTTTGTGAATACATATTACTGGTACATTCTTGGTTAAATTGTTTAATTTAGCTCAGGGTATTTGCACCCTCTATGCATATTGTTATACTTATGATCTTAAAACTTGATTAGGAGATGCATCTTGATAAGTACAGCACCTTTATCACAAAAGTAGGTCACTGTGACCAATGTTTCACGCTACACTTACTTTTGTTACATTATGTGCTTACAATTTATTTATCGATCTCTGTTCATGCTAGAATCATCAAACTAGATGATTGTATACATCTATAGTAGTACAACAACCTTGCAACAAAAGAAAGTCACTGTGACCTACATTTCACAATGTACTGACTTAATTTTTGAGTGTATTTCATGACCGCACGGGTTCTTCGCACCATGTATACACACTGTTATTCCTAGAATCATGAAACTTGTTGAGGGAATGCATCTTGATGAGTACTACACTTTCATCACAATAGCAGGTCACTGTCACCAGGACTTCACGCATCACTAACTTGAGTCAGATTTTATATGTTAAGTTTGTTTTTCAAGCCTTGTTTATGCTAGAATCATCAAACGAGATGAGTGTATTCATATATTTTAGTACCACACCCTTACAAGAAAGGTTCCGGTGATCGACATTTCACATATTACTGACTAAAGTTAAGCTTTTGCGTTTAACTCGTGACCACTTTTTTTTTTTTTTTTTTTTTGTATTTTATATACACACTGTTATATCTGGAATCATGAAATCTAGTGAGGGGATGTATCTTGATGAGTAATACACACTCATCTCCGCTGACTTATATTTTGTGTTTCGACTGTTCATGCTAGAATTATTCAACTAAATAATTATATACATCTATATTAGTACCACCCGTACAAAAAGAAGGTCATTATTAGCTACATTTCACATTTTATTGGCTTAGGTAAAGTTTTTTTTGTAATCCCGTGACAACGTAAGTTTTTTGCATGCTATGTACATACTATTCTATCTAGAAGCATAAAACTTTGTGCGTAGATGCATTCTGATGAGAACTACTCTCTCACTGCGGAAGTAGGTCATTATGGCCTACATTTCTTCCTTCACCGACTTGAGTTACATTTTGTGTTTGATGTTCATATCAAAGACCCTGTTCATGCTAGAATCGTAAAATTGATGATGATATGGGTTTATGTGAGTACCACACTCTTGCAATAAAAGAAGCTCATCGTGACTCGTATTTCATCTTTTACCGGCTTTGGTTAAGTTTTTTTTGTTTAGCTCATGGTTGTATGAATTTTTGCCATGATATATACATGCTATCCTACCTAGAATTATGAAACTTGGTAAAAGGAAGTATCTTGATAAGTACAACACCCTTGCAACAAGGGGATCCGGGTGGCCGAGTGGTGTAAGGCGCTCGCCTTTATAGATCACTGACATCTCACCTCTGTCCGCGTGGGTTCGAGTCTCGGGCTCGGCCAACGTGGGTATGTGAGAAAGCTTGCTAGTAGCTTCCCGTGGGTCGGTGGTTCTTCCCGGGGTTTTCTCGGGTTCTTCCTCCACCAAATATACTGGCCGTCATGTATAGCCTATCATGTGCTGAAAAATGGCGTTAAACCCATAACAACCAACCAACCAAACCCTTGCAACAACAGGTTTCTGTGACTTATATTTAATCCTTCAGTAACTTTGTTGAACCTTTATGCATAAAGTTCGTTTATTGGGTGTTGTTTATGTTACAATCATGAATGAAGCGTGATTATTGGATGTTTGACTACACCCATACAATCAAAGGAGCCCACTGTGACCTATATTTTATGCTTTACTAACATAGGTTTAGTATTTGTGTTCAGCTCATGACCACATAGACTTTGATATGGCACATACATCATAGCCTACACAGATGGCCCTTTCAGACCAGTGCAGGTGAAAGTATAAATAAATATGTTTATTCAATGGTAAACTTCCTATATTAATAACTATATATTGTATATTGTAATAGGCTATCATCAGCAGGTTAACTGTGTATTGGGCACGTGAATGAATATAAGTTTTAGATGAGAGGACTACATCCATTTAATTTCAGTTCCTAGCTCTAGTGGCTAATCACAGTAATGACTCATGCATGAACTATGCTTTTAATTGGGGTCATTCTGGCTGTCACTCCAAGGTTACTCAAAATCTGTGACTTTCACCCAGTAAAATCTGGCTTCTTCTGGTGGACAATGATAATAGCTTCTGAAGCAGAGCTTAAAAATTATGATTAAATGGAAAAGAAAATCAAAATAAATCACTGATTTGTATCAGCTCATTATAGTACATCTACTTTGATATAATAGAAAAGAATGTTCTGTTTAATGTTGTATATCTTGTATGCCCTGTCACAAGGGTCACCATTTCGTTGTCAACATCACCTTAGTTTGAATTTATCTTCTGAATGATAATTAATGTTTACAATGGCTGCTGGAGACTGCTATAAGCTTCGTATATGCGAACCATGTAATCGTTTATTACATTCTGGTTTCTAATTTGGTGAAGTATGTCTTCAGTAAACCTGAATGATGTACATACTCGACCATTTTGAGACGAACAATGGATATGCCTGATTAGCTATATGCATAGCTAAAAATAGGAAATAAATGCCACACGATTCATACCCGACATTTTTGTACATAACAAAAGGATATATGTCATCAACTTATTTAAAATCATAAAATTATGGCGCTTTTTATTTATTTGAATTTATTGCCTTTAGAATACAACTTAGATGATTCTAACAAGCGCCCGAGGACGACAATTACCGCCAAGCAACTTGAGGCTCTGAAGATTGCGTACAACGAAAGTTCTAAGCCGGCGCGTCACGTGCGAGAACAGCTGAGCGCTGAAACCGGTCTGGACATGCGCGTGGTGCAAGTCTGGTTCCAAAATAGACGAGCAAAGGAGAAAAGGTTAAAAAAGGACGCCGGACGTCAACGCTGGAGCCCGTATATGCGTCAGATGAAAAAATCCGCAGATCTGGATAATTCCCTCAGTAGTCCAGATGACCGCTCGGATGACGGAATGCAGGATAGTCAATATCATGGTGAGTACATCAAAGTTGACTATTCCATTAACTAAAATTAATTCATCTTGTAAGATCATATGAGTGAGTGAGACAAGACGCATAATTAAAGGTATGGCATGAGAGCATGAGAGTTTAAAGTGATCATAACAGTAATATATATATATATATATATATATATATATATATATATATATATATATATATATATATATCCATTTTAATTTGTGTCTAAAGAACAAGCATGCAAAGCATGAAATATTTCTAATCGTAACATAAGTTGGGAAAAAACGAGTGAAACACCAGTCATTCATAATTTGGATCATGCAGACCTATGGAGTGCCCGCCATTAAAGGATGAGGCTTAGTTAATTAGCTATTTGTTGCCAATGGAAAGTACTGATTGATACACAATAACTCTTATTTATCTGCATAGTCGTGACCGTCACATCATAAAAAGTTGATATATTCATCTAATGATCCATCCTCCATCCATTCGCCAATATACACTCAACATACTACCTGAAAAACAGCCTGCAAGGTTTTAGACTGGTTCAATCAGCTTGCGCCTAGTTCATTCAAATGAATTTTACGATGTACGGTCTGTATCATTCAAGATTTTGATCAGAAAGTTCTATATATTCCTTTTCTTCTTTTTATCTTTGAGTCAGATATAACTATTCTTTACATAAGCATTGCAAGTTTGTTATTTCAGTAGTATCACCTTTAGAGTTTAAAATAACGTCTCTCGATAGATTCCACCGGTAATATTTTTGTTATTACCATGCTAAGTGTGTTATGTGTTACATCTCAAGTTTGTAATTTACCCCTCAAAGTTATTGCCATCCTCATTTCTTCCATACCGTAAAGAAAGCCATTACCAAACTGGCAATAAATTGTCCTCAGTCGACTTCTTGGTACAAGGTTATTGCCATCCTCATTTCTTCCATACTGTAAAGAAAGCCATTACCAAACTGGCAATAAATTGTCCTCAGTCGACTTCTTGGTACAAGGTTATTGCCATCCTCATCTCTGCCATACCGTAAAGAAAGCCATTACCAAACTGGCAATAAATTGTCTTCAGTCGACTTCTTGGTACAAAGTTATTGCCATCCTCATCTCTGCCATACCGTAAAGAAAGACATTACCAAACTGGCAATACCTTGTCCTCAGTCGACTTCTTGGTACAAAGTTATGACCTAGATAATCAGGCATATTTTCATTGGGCATTCATTTATATTTCATGCACTTCCAGAAAGTCCAGTAGAATTAGGTAGCAGAACCTTTACCGTCCACGCTCGGATATAATCTAGATTCAACTGCAAGGTGCACAGACCCAGATCTGCCGTCGCATAATGCGCTGGCAGATCTGGGTCTATGCAGTTTGTAAGGACTAATTAGTAGAACAAACAACATTGACCCTGATCTGCGGGCTTATTATGTGAAAGTAGATCAGGATCTATGTTGTTTGAGTTGGACCTGACTTATACGCGAGTATAGGCGATATGTATTTTATCCAACACGTCTACCATCTGTAGTGAAACAAATATAAAGGAAATGTTAAACACCTTTGTGTGACACAATTTAAAAGTATCGCATACATTTATAAAATATCAGTTTCATAAAGAATCTGATATGCACCATTATTTTATGTGGGGTCGTTTTGTATCTGATATGTACCATTATTTTATGTGGGGTCGTTTTGTATCTGATATGCACCATTATTTTATATGGGGTCGTTTTGTATATGCTTCTTAATTAATATCTGTAATACACCAGAATCAACATGTTTTTAATTTTCAGACAATTAGTCAAATTTTGATTAGAGTCTTTGTCTTGAAGTGAAAATCCATAATTAATCATACGACTTCTGTCTGAAAGTCCAAAATTAATCGTACGACTTTTGTCTGCAAGTCCAAAATTAATCGTACGACTTCTGACTGAAACTTAATGGTGCGTTAGAAGTTGGGCAAATGTTTATGGCCAGGACAAATACCTTACATTAGTTTGTCATCTTTTTAAATTTTTTTTTAGAAAACCCTTATTTTATTCTGATCCAGAATTCAAGGGGATTGAAGCTATTAGAGGCTAACCGTTCCAAAACTGCTACGCATTTCCACATCTTTTCACATTCATATGCAAACAACTGTGCTAGCTAACTGTATTGCATACTTGATTAATACCATATGTTAAATATGGGTCTGGTGATTTCTTTTCCGCACTCAAGTTTCCTTCAAATTACATGTCTACGAATGTTTTACGCTAAAAATCAGAGTTGATTCTTCAAATTATTCTAGCCTATCCATATTGAGCAGAAAATAATGTTAACAACCAATCATCGCAACGACACGAGATACATACTAATATTCTACCCCCCTCCATTGTTGTTTATTATCCATATTAAGTATACTATTTACGTCCTAAATCAAAAGACAGATTTTGTCATAGCTCAAGTACTATTACTAATATTTAATACTAGTTAATCTATATACTGCCTGTGTATCTTAATATTGCATGTACATTGGTCGACACTTATTGCTATAAACATGTACTTACATACAAAAGTTATTGGTATAGACTAAGCGAGATAATAATATTGGACTAAAAGCAGTTTGCAAGAAAACATCCCAACATATATTCCTGAAATATCTTGTCATTCTTACATTAGTAAAATGGTTCTGTATTGAACTTTCCATCATCTGAGCCATGTAACGTTGTTATGAATCATCATACATATTTACTTAAATATTACATACACTACTTGCAATAGTTTATGCAGTATCTATATTTAATATTTGTATTTACTACATAATTACTTACAGGTTTTTAAAAAAAATGTCCCATGGTAGCAGAACAAATAACTTTGTAAGACAGTTTAGAGATACTAAAGAAAACTAACAAGGAATAAAAACGAGTTAGAGTCAGCTTCATGTGACGTAATGTATAAAAGTGAGATTTTTACAGCATTCTCAAACTTGAAATTCCTAGTAAATCAGCTCTGTAATTAATTAATTAACGCCTGTGTATCGTATAGCAATGCGCTTTAGGTTCGAGAAATTGAGTACCACTGTCCACAATCACTATTAGAAGGAATCGGGTAGATAGAATGCGGATGTATTATTATGCATACCAGTGATGAGGAGGAGGAAGAACATGAGGAGGAGGAAGAGGAGGGGGTTTAAGAATGGTCGTGCACAGCTGGTATACAGCACACTTCCCCAGTATTGGAATAATGCCCACTGGAAATTTTCAGAGCAGTTTAACTTTATAAATTGACTTCAACAGGATTGTTGAATAGAGAATTTTTTCTCGCGAAAATCAGACGAGTGAAAGTTACATTAATTCAAAACATCATTCTGACCTAATGTAACATTGCATATTTTAAACGATGAGGTACTGATCATTATTTCCAATAAAGATGAAATAGGCATTGTTTGCTTACAACTAAACATATATGAAAGTAAAACAGATGTATCTTTTGAATTCTTTAAAACTGGAAGTACATTGGAATTCTGATCAACCTGTAATAACTTGAATTCAGACCGTTTTCAGTCAGGTTTTGTAAGGCTGAATTATTGAATGTTCCAGTAAATTATAATTTTGACAAAAAAGAACTTATCATAGCTAGATCGCAAGAGATGTAAGCGGAATATGTAATTACTCACCCACACATTTTTTTATATATATATTTCAAGAAAGTGCTGAAAGTAAAATAAACTTATCTTAAAGATTCCTTACAGTTGGGAATTAAATGGGAATTCCCATCAATATGCAATAATAATAATAAACAACGCTTCTGTGAATTGCTAGTACGCCATGGCCATATTATTGACATTAGCAAATTAATTTGTCCGAACAATACATGATATCGGGCTTGTTTAAGTAAACTTTAATGAACCTGAATCTAGCTTCCAAGCCTTTAACGAGCAGAATCTTGTCAGTTAGATGCAGCCATGTGACATAAAGCATAAGAGAGCCATCTCATTTTGCAGATTGTCGATTATTAATAGTACTAAGCCTATAAATTATAACATATATATATATATATATATATATATATATATATATATATATATATATATATATATATATTGCCACTTCTCACAGCCGATCTCTGGGGGCCGAGTGGTCTAAGGCGCTCGCCTTTACAGATCACTGACATCTCACCTCTGTCCGCGTGGGTTCGAGTCTCGGGCTCGGCCAACGTGGGTATGTGAGAAAGCTTGCCAGTAGTTTCCCGTGGGTCTGTGGTTCTTCCCGGGGGTTTCTCGGGTTCTTCCTCCACCAAATATACTGGCTGCTGTATAGCCTATTATGTGCTGAAAATTGGGGTTAAACGCATAACAACCAACCAACAGCCGATCTGACAAGTTATAATGTAAGAAATAGATTTTATTTCGAAATTCCACATTTTACATTACACATATCAAGGAGGTAATTTATTATTTCGACCTTGTCTTTGTGGAACAACCTTCCTGAAAATGTAAGACTTGCTCATCCTTTTGTGAATTTAGATGACTTATAACCTGCGAAACATGTGAAGCACTCCCATATACTATAGATACAGTGAGAGGAAACATTATATACTTCATAAACAATTATAAATAATTGTAGTGCACTAAAATAATTACTTTTTTGTTGTTAATCGTGTAATTCAATCATCATTATGTAATTGCTGCGAGGCACCTGAAACTGCATCTCATTAGTTTTTAGAGTGCAGCCGTTACGGAGATCAACACAGGATGTTTTTTCTAAATCATAATCACCTACTTTTGCCTGCGACGATTGACCTGCTACGCCAAAGTTCATCTCAACTATGTTGTGACCCACACTGCAAAGTGTTTAGAGCTGTTCAAGATTTTATTACAGAAACCAGACGATTTACTTGATATTTGTCTACATGTTTCCAAACGATTACTTACAATACATATGTAAATATTATTATCTATATCACGCATATACATATATTTTACTCGTGCCCCCCCCCCCCCCCCTCTCTCTCTCTCTCTCGCTGGTATTATGCTAAGTGGTTGCATGTAGGGGAAGGGCTGTACTTAAGCTGGAGAAGGTGTTTTCCAACCCATTATTTCATTATTTTGGCAATACAACAGGTTTAAACTAATTATATCTTACACCTTAAATGTTAAGTGTGGAAGTATTATCGTGTATTTAGCGTTAGGAAACAAGACATTCATTATACGTATATTGACTTCCTCATCAACACCAAAGTCAAATGTAGCAACGTACGTTTGAATCGAAGAATGCAAAACCACCGACCTTTCGGCGCAATATTTTTAAAGATCTCGAATACATACAGGCAGTAGAGTAACATGCTGATACCGTTCACACAACTGCTGTCTGATGTAAAACACAATATCGGATCCTGTGCGCCACCTGGCTTCTATTTTTTTTTTAGTTTTTTTTTTTTAAATTTCTGGCAGATCGTTGCTACTTTTCTCCAGTGTTTATAAAAATCTGTAGGTAGAAAAAAAGCCACAAAAAAATAAAAATAAAAATAAAAAATAGGGAAAGATAAATCAGCCGCACAGTGTACCGAAATATGACAAGATTAAGGTCACAGTTTAGTGGAAGCCGCATAGATCACTGTATTGTATCTACTCCGACTCCGGATATTTTTTTTTATCTCTTCTGATTTTGTAAGGCCGTTATTTGTATCTATAATGCAATGTACGGTGTGGTAAATTAAAAACGAAACCGTCTAGATGACAATGTACCAAACCGTGCACAGCAATACAGACGTAAACAGCGACCTGAAGAAACCGGAAGTGATACCAAACATCCGGAGCCGGAGCAGATACAATACGGTGATAGATTACTAGTACAATGATGAAGGTGCGCATGTTCCGATATTGTTTAAAAAATCATAAGAGTATTGATTGTAACGTCCACTGTGATTTAATAATAATAATAAAATAATTATAAAAAAAATAAAATAATAATAATAATAATAATAATAATAATAATAATAATAATAATAATAATAATAATTTACTTTGTTTTCAATGGACTTTGGAGCTGAAGGTTCAACACTCACAGGATCGAGATGTATTAAAATGTACAGCATTCACATTATGCACAATAAAATACATGAACCACATAATATACGCATTATCAGAGACTGGAGGCAACAAAATAGAGTAGGTTGGTAAATATTATAAAAATCTATATTTTGTTAAAAATAATGTTTTACATTTGTGTTTAAAAGCAGCAAGAGTTGTTCAATATTTAATATCATTAGGTAAGATATTCCATATTAAAACATCACTGTATGTAAAGTTCCTTTTAAACATTTTAGTTTTGTGTTGTAGGATATTTGGTTGATTTTAGCAAAAAAGCGCGTGATTCGACTATGAACTTCTGATAGTGGATCGAAGTATTCCGATAATCTGGTGCCAGGTTGCCATGACTTTAGGACTGATAATCTGGTGCCAGGTTGCTATGACTTTAGGACCGATAATCTGGTGCCAGGTTGCTATGACTTTAGGACTGATTCGTTGTATTTTTACTCTATCTTTAAAAGGTAACAATTAAAAATTTTCAATAGCACGTGGCTTCTATAATTACTGATATGAAATGGTCAAACCAGATCAATGAACGGTAAAATACCATGTGTGACGAATGTCATTGTTTCTTTAACTTTTCGGACTTTGAACTGATCTTTTCATCACGAAATCTTATACTATATCAATTCCGAGGAACAAAATATAGCTTTCAGTATTCATAACTAATGTTTTCAATACTTATAGCTAATGCTTTCACTACTCATAACTAATGCTGTTAGTACTCATACATAATGCTTTCAGTACTCATAACTAATGTTGTCAGTACTCATACCTAATGCTTTCAGTACTCATACCTAATGCTTTCAGTACTTGTAACTAATGATTTCAGTATTTGTACCTAATTCTTTAAGTACTCATCCTTAATGCTTTCAGTACTCATCCTTAATGCTTTGACTACTCATACCTAATGCTTTCAGTACTTGTACCTAATGCTTTAAGTACTTGTACCTAATGCTTTAAATACTCATCCTTAATGCTTTCAGTACTCATCCTTAATGCTTTAAGTACTCATCCTTAATGCTTTCAGTACTTATACCTAATGATTTAAGTACACATCCTTAATGCTTTCAGTATTCATACCTAATGCTTTAAGTACTAATCCTTAATGCTTTCAGTACTCATCCTTAATGCTTTCAGTACTCATACCTAATGCTTTAAGTACTCATCCTTAATGCTTTAAGTACTCATCCTTAATGCTTTAAGTACTCATCCTTAATGCTTTCAGTACTTGTACCTATTGCTTTCAGTACTTGTACCTAACGCTTTCAGTACTTGTACCTAATGCTTTAAGTACTCATACCTAATGCTTTCAGTACTCATACCTAATACGTTAAGTACTCATCCTTAATGCTTTCAGTACTCATAACTAATGCTGTCAGTACTCATATCTAATGCGCAAATCTGAAATTCAAAATAAGCACAAAACCCTTGCCAAATTTTCAGGAAAGCTTGCAAAATAATATATCACTAAAGTTACAATAAACACAAATACTGATAGATGATAAATTTCTTGGTTGCTTTAGTGTAGGGCTTCTGTGCTTTCCAGATATTTAACTCTCAGTATTATATCGTATTCGACTGGAAACTTTAGACATGTGCGCATCTTCATTTTCTAAAACAAAAATAAAGTATCATATGTTACATCAAGGTGTATCGAATGAGTATTATCATGATTGTCACGATAAATCAAGGTGTATCGAATGAGTATTATCATGATTGTCACGATAATGCATTCTCTACAAATTAATTGCTGTTCCCTTTAGTCCTATAGTTAAGTAGCAATATCAAAATTGAAACAAATACATGATATGGTCTCAATATTGTGTTCATGTTTTATACGCACTTTACAATTTCTTGAGCATGAATAACTCATAGTACAGTTTAATTCAAACATATTTATTTCCGGAAGTGTTACAATGGGATTGCGTTACAAGTTCTCACAACTTAAAAACGCCCTTTCACTTCAAAAAGTTGTACATTATACAAGGAATGCGCCACACAAATATTATAATATGATATTAATGGAAGAAAAAAAGTATATGGTTCATGAGAGAGAGAGAGAGAGAGAGAGAGAGAGAGAGAGAGAGAGAGAGAGAGGAGTAAGTAATGTACATTATTGTGACTGCCAGTTCTAGAGATCTATAAAGGCATTGAAGGATTTAAAAGGGGAAAGAGATGAAATTATAAAATATACATAGTATACTATTTTTAAGCAGTTAGATGAAACGCTGGGTTTCTTTTATATAAGTTTGAATTATATGAAATAAACGCGAATTTTCCTTCACAGACACATCTGATGACCCATTTAACAGAGCAAATATAGTCAATGTTAGTGAAAACTGATTAAGGCTCTGAATCAGCTTCACCAAACTTTTATAATAGAGATTAACCTAACAACAATGTTTATTTTCTCAAGTTTTTTGGTCAGTAATACACTTTATTTTTAAATTTTATTAAAAGTCACAGATGTTCAATTTTTCCCAAAATTTATGTCAGTCATTAATACTTTTATGTAAGAGAGTAATTCCTACTGTATTATTATGTAGTCTTTTAATGTTGATAACATTCGGTTTTTCACTTTATAATACTCCACCCATATCAAATATATTAAATAAATCAAGGACATAAATGGGCAAAAAGGAATACTACACAAGTATGGAGCACAAAAAAAAAAAAAAAAAAGGAATGAATTGTTAACATAAATCTGCACCTGGAGACATTCGCAATAAATTGGGCTCTGTTTTTCCAGAGTTTAGTTTAAAATTACGAAATACATTTTTGTTTCCTTGTCATTGAAGTGGGTGAAACAATACCTGTCTTAAATTTGACATGTCTAAGTTTCGCATCCTGAAAGTTGTTAGGCATATTTTAATCCAAGTGATGTCGATTTTAATAAACATACGAGAATAGTGCCTATAATGGTAAACAATGGCACTGAAATTATATATGAGTCGAGATATTGTCAGGTACTATGAAACAGATTTTAAAATTTTCATTAATTTACTTAAAAAATCTTATTCTGATTTTTACATGCCGCTTGTCATATCCTCCTCTATGTCACTGAAATATTTGGGTTCAGACGTTCTACCCCAATATATAAAAACGTAGTTAAGGATAAAAGTCAAAGGCTTATATAGTTCGTCTCTTTTAAATATAGAAACGTATTTAATATAGAAGCGAATAGAATTACAACAGACCAGCAATCTTTAAAATGGAAAAGCAGAGGTGATTTCGATGAAATTGTTTTCTTATTTTATTAATAATAAGTGGAAATTCGTCAGTGATCTAGAGAGTAGAGAAGCAATAGTCTACTCTTAAAACCACAGTTATTTGCGTATTGAAACCATAATTAAATGCGTATTAAAACCATAGTTATTTGCGTATTAAAACCATAATTAAATGCGTATTGAAACCATATTTATATGCGTATTTATACGCCATGGGTGAATCACAATTTGATATACCAATAGTATTGGTATATCAAATTGCCTTATAGTAACACTTTAAAGGCCATGTTATTTTTAATGTATGTAGCATATATATGTGTGTGTGTATATATATATATATATATATATATATATATATATATATATATATATATATATATATATACATATATATATATATATATATATATATATATATATATATATATATATATATATATATATATATATATATATATATATATATATATATATATATATATATATATATATCATGATGAACCAAGAAAAAGTGTCCCGGAATGTGTTACTCTTTACAAAGCGAAACCAAACACCCAGAGACACCACGCTTCTTACATTTACGAATCATGTGATCATGCAAATAAAAGTGATACAAATGAAGTTTGTAATAAATGTCAACGGTCACATTTTAGCTACTTCCATAAATCACTGTATTCTTTTCAAGGATGAACTGTTTATTTAAAAGGTACTATAAAATCTCTTCTTATGCAGCCATTGTAGACCATTTTCAGCATAAGAATGGCAAAACGATCGTAAGAACTTTACTTTGTGAATCAGTGAAACGTATGGTTATAATGCAGAATTCAGTTTAGCAAACTTGCACTTTCATGGTTGACCTTTTACACTCAGCTGTGACTTTCATTTCAGATCTGGACGGCAACCTAGAAGAAGACCAAATGAGCACAGGCCGTCTCTCGAATGACATATTTTCCCCTGGTCAACAAGTAGAGCAAAACATGAATCATATGCCAGTTGTTCCCCCAGGCACGCCTCCAATGGACAGTTGGGGCCCATATGGAGGTATGCATCATGGCCCTTCATTTATGGATCGCCATTCTCCGAACATTCCAATGTCAGTTGCTCACATGGGCCCCATGGACAGTATACCAATGCTGGGCTCACGAATGATTCAATCGGATATGAATGATAATTCGCGAGGATATTCCGACTATGGGCCAAATTCTAATCAGAATCACGTGGAAGTTTATTGATATAAAGTATAATTTCCGATCATAGGACAAAAATCATCAAGATGATGGAAATCAACGTCTGTGGAGGAATATACTCGGACATAAACTAACCACGCACCGAGCATCTAAAATCGTCCTGTGTTGTTTATATGAGTGGTAGTTATACAATTTGCACAATTTTCAATTGGAAAATGTACACGTTGTTCATTTTTTCTAGTAAGAATACAGACCAAGTCACGCCTAAGATTCTTGAAAAAATGTAAACTAATGCAAATATCTACTCTCAGCACGTTTCGGTAACTTGACAATATGGATGGCTTGACAGGGTTTGCTCAATACTCTTGGACACGTTTATAACACACACTTGGACACGTTTATAACACACACTTGGACACGTTTATAACACACTCTTGTGCAGTAAAAGGGGCTTTGGTATTGTTTTATCACTTTAATTTCTTCGACCTATGATTCCAAGGTACTGGTTGCGTTTTTAGATTCCTTCGGCAGATTCTACAAATTTGAAAAGATTCTTTCATTATGACCCGTGTAGAACAAATTTCCAGCATTCAATGACCAGCTGGTGGATACGTCTTATATCATTAATTCAGTTCTATCTTCTGGTTATATTTCTTCTTTGATGTTCCTGTGAACTGCTTTAAAGCTCTTCAGATGCCTTCCTCTAAAGTTTCCCCACATTTGTAAGGAACAGCTACATCATAATTTCACCCAACAGTGACAACGTAAACAGTGTGATCATTACAAAGTAGACTATATAGGTTATGACCACATTGAGATAGTTGTTATGGAGTGGGTAGGTAATAACTGCAAAAGAAAATTGTCACTGGTATAATTGTACGAGATCAACCCGTATGATATCTGCCATGAAAGGAATAATTTTAAAAAAAAAAAAAAACGAAAAAAACCCCACGTAAACTGTGTTATTTTAAAATACCTTGTCTCCATCAATTTCAAATAGGAGGTGAGCCCTTTGTATGCATAATGCATTTGTGTTCAGATTATTCAAATGAGAATTATTTCATTGTAGTTTTATTTATTTATTCATGACTTTACTATATCATCTCATTTTCCTCATATATTTTTTTTATTCCGTTTACTGGGATTGTGCAATGTTTTAAATTTGCCAATATTTTAAATTATATCCATTTTTATGGATGGCTGCTGTGTGCCTGATTCCATATTAAAATGTATTAATGGATTTATATGGTTTATTATATTTGAGATTATTTTGTGTTATCAATGGTAACAATCGCTACCACATAAGTAGAAGGTACTGTGTAACAGTCACGGCCTGCGCAGACTGTATTTGCATAGAGAATCGAAAACCACGCTTGGATAATCTGCAGTTTAATTAATCGTACGCCATTCTTCCTGACTATATACATATTGCAGCTTTGTTTCGATTTTTTTTTTTTTTTTTTTTTTTTTAATTGCAGTTCATGTGATTACATTAATGAAATTCCTTTTACCAAATTCACATTTATGTGAAATATTAAATTATTTTAAAAAAAATATGTGACTGTCGCCTCGTGTTTCTGCAAATAGGTAACTTCAGCGCATTTTGTTGTATATGACACGTTTTTCATAGCGTATTTTACTATGTGTTTTTAAAGTAAGTCTATATTCATGTTCATGCATTGCTTTAAATTGGTTTCAATGTTGAAGACTGGACGGATAAAAGAACGATTAAATGCATGAACATACGAACACATGAATTCGTGTATGAATGAATAAATACATGCATGAATGAATGAAATCGTGAAAGATCGTTTACAGATCTTTCTGTCTAAAAAAATCTAAATTATATGTGTGAGTAATAATTAAATATGTAAAGTAATAAGAAAAAGACACAAATAAAACAGATTAAAATTTGTTCACTAAATGTTCTTGTGCTGAAAACAAATTAAAATTACTTTCCTCCGCTCAGGCAGATATACAAGATTTGAGACATTGCAAAATTATTGACCAATTATGATACGTAAGTATAAACATAAATAATTGTTGCAGATATTCTTAAAGCGCTCGCCAAAACACTAAAACTAAGAGATTTTTACATATTCTGAAATCAATATTACATTCTTCACGTACTTAAGTAAAACAAATTTTAAAGATCTTCAACATTAAAATCCTAGAGAATATTTACTAAGTGTCCACAAAATGTTATGATGCAGAAAAAAACCTCCCTTTGACACATCTGAATAAGATGAAATTGATCTTTTTGGACATTTGTACAAATACTTTCCATTTGATATGGATATTTGTGTATCAGTGACATATAGAATGCCTTGATTTACAAAGCCTTTCTCTTGTTAGATTGACTATTAGCGATTTCGTGAAAGGTATTGATAAGAAACGTTAATCTATACTTATATAACGGACGGAATTTAAAGTAATCAGCCTTATATTTGAAGATTAATATCAAGCAAAAAGAGGTTTGATACGAGCTATCTTTACACAAAACAGCATACGTTTTTTGTTTCGAGTCGAAAGAAGTATTTGAGTTATATATGACGTAGGAATACGTCGAGGTCGTTAGGCCGTGATGTATTCATGGTCCATATCAAGCGAGTTGTTTTCACCTGACTCAAAACAAAACAGAAATGCGGTTTTGTATTTATTGAATACCCTGTCTTTTACGTTTACCAGGTATTTATTGCTACACAGCGTGAATGCAATTCAGAGAAAAATGTGATTTGTACAATTTCGATTTGATACACCCAAAAATATCGACGTTTGTGAATACACCGAAATCGTTCCAGTCTAGATGTGCGATACGGAAATCCGTATCGAATGCCAGATCAGCTCTATAAGATTAATGTGTATTTAATAAATATACAAAACTACATACTTAGTTTGTTCCGCGTTGGCGGAAAGAACGAGTTAAATATGGCTTAGGGCTACGTCGAGGCTGTTAATCCGAGACGTATTCGTACGCTAAATCAAACGAGTTCTTTACTTGACTCGGAACAAAACATGAAATCGGTTTTGTTTTCATTGCATACCCCTTCTGTTATGCTTTCCAAATATTTTAGCTATACATTGCGAATAAAATTCAAAACAAATTGAGATATACATAAACGTACGATTCGGTGAATGTAAGAATATCGACGCCTGAACGTCAATGAAAACGCATAAATAGATCCAGTCTGGGTGTGCGATACTGAATACGAACAGAACATCCGAATCGAACACAAGAACAGCAATGTAATATTAAATGAGTATTTAATAGAAGTGCGATAAACATAGGCATTTTTTTCTTCCCTTTTGGAATTATTTTCTTAATTTTTACTTTGTTATAACTGATTATCATCCTGTTAGACTCATTTTGAACCTATTTATTGTAAAACAAATGAGTCTATTTTAAAGAAATAGCTTTACTTACAAAAATACTTTCCTATATTCTTAACAATAGTTGACCAACCTGTTACTATGTGTCAGTGTTTCGAAAATATTTAAGTGTGCCGTGTACATTTGAATATATTTCATCATGAACACACCTGTCAATACTTAGCTTAGACAAGTAAATCAGTGGAGAATTTTATTTATCTGTATCTGATTTTAATACATATCTTGTGTCTAATATTGACATAAATACATTTATGTCTCGTCTAATTCAATAAATATTTACATATAATTATGCTTGTTGATTTATTGCAGTTACTAGTTGCAAATATTACGTTCTTGAATAAAGAGCATCCCCATCTTTTTCTCAAAATCTGAGTGACTTTTATACTAAGTGATACACCGTTCGAAGGTACATGGGCTTATAAACATGTTGACCATACATACATGGATACGTACGTTATTGACATCAGTAGACCAAATGACCCCGTATCCAGATTAATGAGAAATAGGATCAGAAAACTATGAATTCATGCAATAAGTATTGTCATGAAATGCAAAAGACTTGATTCAAAGACTATTCTTACTAATTTTATTCGTTTTCTCTCACTTGTTTTAAACTGTTTATTTTTAACACTGACATTTTGCCGTCCATGATTTAATTTGTACATTTCTTAATTACTTTTACCACTTTATTGTCACTGTAAAGGTTTTTCAATTTAACATGCTTAGAACCTTTCTTCTAATTTTGTCAGATGAGGTCTATAAAAGGTTTTGGTCACAAACAGAATATATGTATACCATGTCTTTATTTCTCTCTGCCGTCAGTGGTTCACCATTTTAATGATACTTTCAAATACTTTTCTAAACATATTCATCCATGTACTCGCCAATTTCTTTCCGTTCTAGTTTCCTCTAATCAAATAATTAAAACTACCGGTATAAATCTATTTTTGCTATCAATATCAATATACGCCGTATGTACTCGCGAATAAATCGAAACCAACTAAAAACTGCATAGACCCAGATCTGCTGTCGCTTAATGCGCCGGTAGATCTGGGTCTATGCAGTTTGTAAGGACTAATCAGTAGAACAAACAACATAGACCCTGATCTCCCGGCGCATTATGCGACGACAGATCAGGGCCTATGTCGTTTGCATTTGGATGAAATTTATATGCGAGTACATACGGTAGTGAGGTAGCTAGCTTGATAGTCAAATTTATCGATAGATTCCACTGAATATATCTATCTCAATAATCCCGCACAATGATATGTAAAACAAAAATAAAATATATTAATATAGTTAGGTTGCTAGCTAGCTTCCTATATAGATCTGCTGTGAATGAGTAACATTCAGACATTTTCTCCAGTTATAATATTGTTCAATTTCTCCTATTGTGACAATTGTTGCATTTTTTTTTTTAATACTATCAAATTTTTACAAATTCAAACTTCTTTGTGAATTTAATAATAAAGAAATTAACTTTAAAATTACGATAGTTAGGGAAAAATGATTTTTTCGATCGGAAAATTTCAATTAATTTAATGGGACAACGTGTGTTAATCAAGTAACATCTACTTTCCCTGCCAGAAGGGAACATCGCCAGAACAAATTTACGTTCTTCAAACCAAAATCCGCGGACTCTATGTAGTGCATGCAGCCACGTAACAGTAAGTAATCAGGACTGGTTACGATGGTTTATCTTTGAATCTGGTTGACGTGGTTTCGAGACAACATGGCGGTATTTTTCTAATGCCTTATTTAAATATTGGGTGCGATGATCAACAACAACAACATTTCTTGTTTCTTAAAGACCTCTGTGCCTACGGATAAAATGACGGGTTGGAATAATATTAAAAATAAAACGAGTGACCCTTATTTCATACAATATATCTATGAAGCTAGGTTAATACTTTGGCATCTGGAAGTAGAAGATTTGGCATGGTCTCAGATATCTGGCACCTCGTTGATTAATAGCCTAGGTGAACTTATCCAGATCTTTTTGGCTTACTAAATAAGTCAAAAAAAGATTTTCATCTGAGCCCAATTTACAACAATAATCAGTACTATATATATATATATATATATATATATATATATATATATATATATATATATATATATATATACGCTCATATTAGGATCAGTTTCTTTGCCATAATTAGTCCTACTCTGATACTTTTTGATCTGAAATTGATTCCAAAGGTACATATTCATGCAAATATAAACGAAAGGACTTGTGAAAAGATAGTTCACATGAATTTCATAAGTATGGTTTAACAGCAACAGTGACTAGTTTAATAGAACTAAGTTCTTTTCTGCCTCAAATAGAGCCGCATTTCCCTTGTATCGTATATAATGAACCTAAACTCTTTTACTGGTTACAAAAGGTCGTTCTTGAGTTTAAAAATATAGTGGGAATATCCGAATGATAGAAGAGTCGTAACAAATATTAACATGAGATTAGTCATGACATTGAACAGTGTTTATGATATGAAAGCACACAAATTTGACAATGTAAAGGCGAACATTTTTATGTATTTAGAATTTCCGCTTGATATTGATCAAATTGGATCAAAGTAGAATATGAAATTCGCCCCTTTTTCATTGATATTGATCAAATTGAATCGAAGTAGAATATGAAATTCGCCCCTGTTTCATGCTGAGTTGTGCTTCATTACTTCATCACTTATCAGGATTCAATACTTTCAAGGACGACTGAAAATTTAGAATCAAGAACTGTTTGTGCTAACTGCATACAGTGCAATTATACTATACATTGACGTATGCATTAAAGTCGATAATAATAAACAAAATGTTCTCTCTCTCTCTCTCTCTCTCTCTCTCTCTCTCTCTCTCTCTCTCTCTCTCTCTCTCTCTCTCTGGGGTGGCCGAGTGGTCTAAGGTGCTCGCCTTTACCGATCATTGCCATCTCACCTTAATCCGCTTGGGTTCGAGTCTTGGGCTAGGCCAATGTGGTTATGTGATAAAGCTTGCCAGCATCTTCCCGTGAGTCGGGGGTTCTTCCCGGGATTTTTCCGGGTTCTTCCTCCACCAGATATACGGGCCGACATGTATAGCCTATCATGTGCTGAAAAATGGCGTTAAACCCATAAAACCAAACCAAACGAAACCTCTCTCTCTCTCTCTCTCTCTCTCTCTCTCTCTCTCTCTCTCTCTCTCTCTCTCTCTCAATAAATAAATAAATAAAAATATTATTTTGCAATAAGTCACATCTATTATACTAAATAAGCAATATAATGAAAGTTATGTATGAATCTGTACACATTGTTCCAATTCTAATGCATGATGTACCACTTTTCGTGGACTTGGTGATTGTCAGATTCCTTAAATTTAGAGACTAAATTAATTTAAAAAAAGGTTAATTGTTTGAAAATGAATAAGACCCCAGCTGTAAATCCACCAATTTAAACTCCGAGGTAAATGTCTTTTTGTTAGAATAATCAAGACACAACTTCCAAAATAATTAAATAAAATCTCAGTATTTATCGATATACATACAGTAAGATAGAACTGGATATCGAGAATTGAGATCAAGATTTTGCATCAAGAATACGTGATTTCATTTTATTTTTCTTACGGAGCTTTTTGTATTTATGTGTGATATATCAATTGATTTTAGCGACACCCTAGAAATCAATATCTAGACAATATGGATTTATAATTCCATGATATTTGTATTATTTTGATTTATTTTACTGTATAGATATTTGCTAAAACTATTTTAAAAATTATGACTATGATTCGTATGCATATTTATTTATATATACATTTTCCTTGTGTAAAATACCCTATTTGAAACGAAGAATCTGCTTCTTGACAGAGAATAATGCATGCAACATTTCTCATATTAAAAGGAATACAAAACATTAGAAGGAAGGATGCAAGGGTCATAAGCTTTCTTATTTATCTTGACTGAAAGAATGATTTATTAATATCTTCTGTACTATTCAGTGTTCAGCAATGGCTATGTGTCTATGAATAGATACGGCATACGTTTCGACGAAGCTACCTTTAACTGTGGCAGCAGAGTTTTCTATTCAGATGATTGGAGCTTGCTACGTTGCAAAGACAACCGTCAGAATCCCGGGCCTGTCTTGACACGCCGGTAACATTGTAGATTGGTCAGACCACCAGTTCTGCCTAACCTTGCACTTAGATTGCTTTTAATCAAAAACCGGAGAACATTTTCCCCATGAATCAACAAAAATAAACAGTGCCGGATTGCCCCAGGTGCCGGATTTTCTCCGACTGATCATGTTATGGATATAAATCAACCCAGAAATGTCAAAGGCCAATGGCGAACTCGAGCGTTTGAAAGATGCAATGAAAAACAGAATTTATCCACGCCATAAATGCAGAGATCATTGCACGCAAAAATTTGGAGGTTTAAAATTTCATGGATTAATATTTGTGCTGTCAAAATAAAGGGAGTCATGTACAGTGTAGCGTCATCTTCCTAATTAAAATATCAAAAAGAAATTTTCACTTCTTTTTGCTGCTGTTGGTGTGTAAGGTTCTTTTTTTCGACTTTCATCAATTTTGTATCCATGGAAATACAATCGAGGTTACTGTATTTTGCATTAAAAACATTAAAAATCTGATTACAATATACACTGCAGTAAAACCTACGGATACCTGATTTAGGCAGACAACTACTCATAACGGACAGATTTTACGGTATCGTTTCTATCATTTAGAACTATATACTTCTTGAATTATCGGACATCTGTTAATAACGGACATAATGCGGCCATCCTTTTGGCGTCCGCTAAACACAAGTGTTATTGTAAAATACTTGTCTGAGTTATTGTAAGGTAAAAAAAAATATCACGTGATTACTTAAGAGTGTTAGTACCAAAATAACTATTTATATGAACTCAGAATTTTAGTAATTTTACATATGAGATACCAAGCATTGAAAGCACGCTCAAATATTGACAGCTGTATCAACTGGTCTAGCACAACCTATTACGATCTTTGAAGCAGTGGTTTTAATTTATTAATGCATACTTGTTCAAAGATGCCTTGATATATAATCAATTTAACCAGAAGCATTTGTCAAAAACTTAGCAAGGTTTCTAAGTTGCATTCTAAACAAGACCTGTTGCCAGATATCACTAATAGCCCTTTAATTTCATCTTTTACATGGTAAAAAAAAGTACATTTAGTAGCAGCTTTCGCTGATCGAAACTGACCAGGCAAACATTTTTTTCTCTTACTCAATTCTAGTTACCGTCAAGATGCAATTGAACGAGGCTAGTTCGATAATTACAACATGCAATTTGTATTGTTAAACCCGACCCAAAGATAAAGCTATTAATATCAAACATAGGGAAATCACGCTGATAAAATGCACGCTTGGGACACGCCTATAAAATCGTTTTCCAGAAAATGATGAATAATCTTTTCTGCCATTAGATCTGATATTGATATTTCAAATGTCTTAATTGATCCTCGCCCTCCCCAAGGGGACGTAACTCTTAATGCCACCGTAGTCTTGCTCCATCGAAGACTGGTCTTGCTACCCTCTAACATTTGTGTTCCTCATGGCGTGAAATCTGATGATATCGAGTGTGGAATTCGGGAGGAATAAATGCATAACCAGTCCCCGGGGTTTAGATTTTCTAATGGGATACAGTAGTGCTGTCAGTCAGGCGCTTGGTTCCGACACATGTATCATCACCGATGACAAAGCGCAGCAACATGATGCCCTCTGAATACCGGGCGTCTATGAAACATGAGCAAATATTTTCCTCACTACATTAGTTTCTACAAAAATTTATTTGGAATATAAAACCTATATTAGAACCAACCCCTTTTTTTATCCTACGTGATGACAATCGGTTCGTTTCTCAAGTTTTTTATCAAATCAATCCAGAATTCCAAAATACGTAGGAAAATGTCATGAGAAATTGGATCAGATGTATTATCCTCACTTGTAACAATGTGACAGAACAAGTTTTGATCTATTGGCTATTTTTTAAGGAAAGAATTTAAAGCATTTCAAAATAAGAAAAAAAACAACATGAGTTTGCTTTGAATGTCTATCAAAACAAATATAATTCATTACCATAATAAAAATTATCGCAAGCTGTATTATTTTTTGTGAAATATTACATTCAGTCGCAATATCTTAAACTGGACAATGGATAAAAGAAACATGAATTTGGAAAAGGCATGGATTTAGCATTAAATGTTGGCTAATTTCCATATGAATCTCATAATGTTGTGAAAAAAAAAAAAAAAAAAAAAAAAAAAAAAAAAACATGTCTGAGGTATTAGAGAATGCATCCATCTCTACCTGCTGGAAAAGCCTGTCATTTCACACGTATCAGTCTTGAATAATAAAATCACAAAGATTTGTCTTTTAATTTCTCAAAGTGAGTGGCTGCACCACTCTGTTATTCTCCTACTCACATCAAACTAGTAAACACCAACTATTACAGATACTACTATTACTTCTACTACTACTACTAGTAATAAGTAGATATAATATGCTCGTCCTAGATCAACTGAGCAGATAATACTAGCTGACCTCCATTTTCAAAATATTTCAAGCAACATGTGAACATCCACACTTTTTATTTATTGCAAAAAGCTGGCTAGCCAAATATAAAAATCCGGCTCGCCAACATGTGACCATCAACCACTTGTATTTTCTTTTGGAAAAGGTGGTTCTCTATCCTAGTTCAGTCAACCACTTTAAACCGGTAAAAAATTTTAATAACAAATCTGACTTATCAACATGTATGTTTTGTTTCCTTTTTTGTTTGTGTTTTTGCTTTTTCTTTTACCGAAAAACACTTGGTGCATGATTATTATTTTAAATTTTTTTTGATAACAGCTGGGCGGACTTTCATATTCCAAATTTTTAAACAAACATGCTAATATGTGACCATCCACCATTTTTTTTTTGTTTTTGTTCTTTTTTAGGAAAGCTTGCTCACCTCCATATTTTGAAACACTCGTCTATGATCACTACTTTGAATTTATTTTTGTAAAGCTGGTTTACAACCATTTTCAAAAAGCATGATTAATACTTTTAAAATTTTTGAAACGAACTAGCTCACCAACATATGACCACCACACCATTTTTATTTTTTGAAGAAAATCTGGCTCACCATCCTAGCTCACTCAACCGCTTTAAACCGGCTTAAAACCATAGAATAAGGTTAACGAGCAAATTGAAGAGATTAGTGATTATCTTATTGACCTACTTACAAAAGAACCTAATTAGTTAAGTTTACGTACAAATACCAAGCAATCTTTTTTAAATGGTATAAACATTTGAGCTAAGTAACTAATATCTGGTGATAAAGGTGAGATATGCACCAGGTGATGAAGTAATAGCAAATGAATTTAAAATATGAGATATACTAAACAGAAAAAAACTATTTTAAATATATAAATCATTAGACATTTTAATACTTACACTTAAAAATGTCATAATGACCATTGAGTGAACGGATATAGAGCAAAGTGTGATATAAACGTTTGGTAAAATCAAACAAATTGGGCAGTATGGATGGCATCATCTTAGTGGCATTTATCTGATTCAAGTATACCACAGCTAGTAAAATCAATAGACAGGCTTCGCATCTACTTTCAAAAACTGTTGTCAGAGTGTAAGATACCATGACCTGATGATCAATATTTTAATCCAACCAACAATAATATAGATCACAAACAGCTTAACACAATCTGCAACAACTTCAACATTCAACCACATTATGATTGGAGAGATCTAAAATTGAAGAATGTAAATGTTATTAATGGTCTAAGAACCTACTAGGAAATAGAGAGGAAAATGACTAATGAGATAAGTAGACAGGAAAGATATGAAGCAAACAAATGGTAGAATAGAGAATTGGGGATATTATACAGTCCTGAGAATTATAACTCTCAAGCAAACATCAGAAGAATTAATAGGATGGAATAATTTGTTTCTACAAGATAGCAATGGATTAAAAGAAGAAGGAATATAGAGAATAAATCAAAGTATATTGTCTTATGTTATTTGTCAAGTACAAAATAGAACATATATTATGCATGCTGTATCCACCGTATAAGATACTGTAAACAATTAATTGAAAATTTAAATTTAGGTCAGCAAAGATATGACTTAGATGAAAATATAGCAATAAGGTTTCAAGAATATATTCATATTCAAAAGTTAGATTAAACTATGCAGTTTGTGGTGATGGAATATTTCTTGTACTGAGTAAGATGGTGATGAAAATCGGAGGTATAATGGTTACAATACCAATTTATTTTAGGAATGAATACTGATATAAATACTGACGTTGTAACGACTTTAGAACCAGCAGCTAATAGTTAGTCTATAAAAATTAGAAAAAGATATATGAAGCAGTTCAAGTAAGCCCAAATTATATTGATAAGAAAGTTCATTCAGTTCCAAGAGTTGAAAATGGTGACAGCCTTATAATTAGAGAGCAAAGCTAACAAGTTCTTAAAAATATTGATCATGAAACAAACAATAAAACTTGTATAATTATCACCGTGAACATCGGATTTTTTATAATTTATTTTTGAAAATAAAGAACAAGAGTTTAAGAACTTGGAGGTTGCTCCCTTTGCTCATGGTTCACTTTTCTCTTTTTATCCTTTTTGTTGTTGTTTCTCTACGTTTTATAATAATTACAAACTGCAAACCAATTACAGCAACATGATAAATTACAATCTGATTTCACATAAATAATTTGTCCAGCTGATTTTCAAACCATTTTGTTTACACGGCCAATAATATCAGGCAGTGTCGCTGCTTTTTTTATTTATTTTTTTTAAATTTTTAAATTTTTGTTTATTTAGCTAACTACTCAAACAAATAATTTGCAATGATTTTAATCCTATTTTCAATTTATCAAGGAAAGAAATTTAACTATATTACGTTCACCATTAAGACCTGACCACAACCACCTCCGCCTCTACCACTAGGTTGCACAACTCCTCCTGTTAAACTTCTAATGGTAACTTTTCTCTAACTTTTTTGAGGCCAATATATGCAATTGTTTTTATACAGTTTTATTCTTCCAAATCCGATAAATGATAACCTATTTGTACCCTTTTATTTTCAGTATTTTGCAGTACTTCCTTAAAGTTTGCTTTTTCAATTCATTTGTTTCTTTTGGAATGTTTTTTTAAATATATTTTATCTCTTTGTCATACATTTGTAAGTCAACATTCACATGATCTAAATTTTGGTTTTACTAGTTCAACCTCATTAACATAACCTCTTAATTCCCTTTCTTCTTATGGGGTATAAAAATAATCTTTAAATAAAGTATCCACATCTTCCAATTGCTGATCAGTTTGTTCCATTTCTATTTCATTTGAATCTGTAAATGGTTGTCTTTGCTGAGTTGTTTGTCCAAATGGATTTAGAACTTCTTGGTACACTCCTGGAAGTTCAACTGACTCATTTTCTTTAGGCGTTTTCCATTGGTTTTCTTCTCGAACATATCGTTATGCCTTAAAAAATTCGCTTGTAACAGAAAGAAAGTGAAACCAACAAATCAAGCAAAAATCAACAAGCAATTTATTTATATACAATTAAAGTGAAAATTTGAATGACACTTACAGTAACGTGAATTAAAATCCAGATAATCCAGTAATCATAAGTGTCCTAATCACAAGAACTAAATATAGAATTTTCTGAATGAACGACAGTATCCTTGAATGTGATGTTCCAATAGTATTTAATGTCCTGATGTGCCAGTAGTCTTTAATGTGATGATGTGCCAAAATGAAGTATTCCAGAATATCTTAGAATCAGTTCACATAGATCCCAAAATCGTCAATTCAAAATCCAAAATCCAAAGTCTATGAGCAATGAATATTTTAAATAATTCCTCTCTCTGAATTTTGAATGATTTTTCACAACTGTAATGGTTCTATTAAGACTGATGTTAAGGTCGAAACTGAAAAACTGTCCACTAAACATGGTATATATAAAGATAGGTCGCATGACAGAATGTTCTAGAATATTATGGTGTATGTGACTCCTAACACACAACTCTAAGAAATATTCTAGTTTTATCTCTAAACAAAATCAACCTTGACCTCAAATTGAATCAACAACTTGTTTACTAAAACCATCCTTGAACTCAAATACTAAGTAAACAACCTAATTCAAGGACAATAGCTAAACATGTCAACATTATACTTAACATTAAGGTTTAAGCAAATATTAAAGTCAAGAACATTTATAATTTCCTAAAATATGTATAATATTATATAAACATCATACATAACACCACCCCCCCCCCTCATAAAGAAAAGAAAGATTTATATTATTTATATAACAATGAATCAGTAGATTTAGGAGATCATACTTTCTTAGTTTACTCTTTTATGAGATTTATATTATGTTACCATCTAACTCCTTGTAAACTATTTGTTTTGCAGGTTTTTAATGAGGTTTAATTAACTTATACTGATCTCATCTATGTCTAAACCATGCGTAATATCCTCTTTATATAAATCAACTACTAGTATATCAATACTGGTGATTGTGTAATATTTTTAAATCTGTCATCAGTTAAATTATTAGTATAAGGCTCACTAAATAATGCATTTTTATTTATTTGCATGAAGAAAAAACAATAATTGTCGTAAACAAGATTTTCTGTTCTACCAGAATCTGCCATTTTCTTACTATTTAAATGGATCAAAAACAATTTGAAAAATTGGGTTTTATAAATAAAGTGAGAGAAGTCCGTTAGCGAACTAGTCTTAGAGCAAATAGAAAAATGCAAACAGGTATTAACAATTCTCATTGTCAATTGAGTATACAAATAGATACCTGGTAAACATTTAACAGAAAAGGATTTAGATAAAATGGACGGAAAACATGCAAAGAAACATACTAAATGTGTATAAATGCTAGATTAGCAAAAATGTCACAGTCATTGTCAGATGAAATAATAATTAGTGTGACATCTCTGACTACCAAATTTCTTCCAATTGATAAATTAAACAATTTACAGCGTTGACAGAAGATTACATAACATCAAATGGAATAAGATACTGTAATGGGATTTTAACTTTTAGACTTGGATTGTCTCTATTTGCACCGAGTGCAAGTTTAATAACATTTAAGCCTATTAGTTTTAAAAGGAGTGCACAAAGCGAGAGAGAAAGATTTCATAACAAATGAGAGAAAGTTAGCGAGCAGCAATCGAAGAGAACAAGTTCTTGAACACAGTATTTTCTCTATACCATATAGTTAAATAGTATGCATTAAGATATATGAAACAAAGAGAGTAAGTGAACAAGGGTTATAATCAAGCAAGCTCTTTTAAAAGTTCTAGCGAGCAAATTTATAATTTACAACTTCATAAACCACAGTTAGAAGAGAGCCAAGTTCTAGTTCATGAGTAAGCTAGTGAGCAAAGCGAACAAGTTCAAAGATTAATTCAAGATGAAAGTGATCAGAAAGTGAGAAGTGAACAACTTGTAGGGAACAAGTTCTTACAAATAGTCTTTACTTTATTGCAACTAAACAGCATGCGAATAAGTTCTTAAATAATATTTATTTTAACTCGTTATTTTATTGTAAATTAAATGGATGGAAGTCACAGAAGCGAACAAGTTCGTGAAAGTAAAAATGAAGAAATGTCTAAGAAAAGATAGACAGTGAGATGAAGATCCACGTAGAGTTGTAGAACTTGTAAGGCAACTTGGAAAACGTTAGCAGGAATTTTAAAAAGTTAAAAACAGACAAGTTTACAAAATACGAAAAAGACGGCTAGTATGTGAGAGTTCAAAGCAAACAATTTCACAAGTTTTCGAACAAGTCAAACGATGAACAATCAACTCAACACGACATAGATGGATTACTTGTTGTTGTTATTGGAATATCTTATTTAATTTACTCACTGTGACAGAATAAGTCAGTGAGCAGAGACCAAAGCGAGCAGGTCGCTAGTTTTAGTGAGGGAATAGAAAGCAAGCAAACTCTCGAACAAGTTCAAAGAACGTGAGAGCGAGATAACTCCATTTCCATAAATGTTATAGAGCTTCTTTTGTTAGTTAGATAAATTGCAAGTGAGACAAATAATATAATTAACACTATTTATTATACAGCATTATATTCTGGTTTTACAGCTGGTTATGGCATGCTTTTGGAGATTTTCGTAAACTTTTGAATAAGTTTTTACGTTGATTATTCCAGTTTCACTAGGTCAGTTTACTATTCAATATCTGAATGCACAAAAAATATTGCCTAACAAAATATCCAAGTAAATAAATGAGCCTCAGAGGACATATGGTATTATGGATTAATTGAATAAAAATTCGAACAAGTTCAGAGAGCAAAGTGATGAAGCCAATGATCAGAGAGAGAGAGAGAGAGAGAGAGAGAGAGAGAGAGAGACCAAAACGAACAAGTTCACAAGTTCTAGAGAACAAGTCTCAAATTCTGGTTATCAAAGTTCAGATAGTAAACCAATAATAAAAGAGATAAAAGTTACAGAGCAAAGCGAGAAAAGCAAAAAGACTAGTTCACAACTTGTCCTAGAACCTAAATAAGAAAGGCATATGTTTAAGTTGTCGATTTGATACATTTAGATGCGGGAATAGAAACGCGAAGCGAGTGAATGGAATTGAAGTGAACTTGCGAAAGGAGATGATGACATCATTTGTGCGAGTGGTTTATGAAATTAGAAATGATTTGATTAAGGAGATATAGTATTACAGATATGTTAGAAGAGCATATTAAAACGCTTATAAGCTTTTAACTGAGTAGAGATTTGTATCGCAACATGATTAGTTGCTATGGTTAAGGTAGCTGCTAATTTATGACTTGCAGGAATAACATCAGGATTTATTATTCAAATAGCAATAAGTTGGTTTCGTACAACTTAACTTAGGCTTGTCGCTAATGCTTTCAGTGATAAAATGGTATGCAGTAAAGTTTTAAATCATGATTAATTATAATTCTGCTGTTTAATGAAGTTAAACAGTATGGATGATATGGTCATTAGTGCAATAAGAGATAATAATATAGTTAAACAGTATGGATGATATGGTCAGTAGTACAATAAGAGATAATAATGTAGTTAAACAGTATGGATGATATGGTCAGTTGTACAATAAGAAATAATAATATAGTTAAACAGTATGGATGATATGGTCAGTAGTGCAATAAGAGATAATAATATGGTTAAACAGTATGGATGATATGGTCAGTAGTGCAATAAGAGATAATAATATAACTCGTGGATAATAATAATAATTACGGAGCGTAACAGAAGAAGATGTAAAATGCTATTAGAACAAAGTAAGCAATATTGAAATCCAAAATATTCATGAACTGCAGATAAATTCTTTAAATGAGGGCAAGAAACTTAAGGAAAAAGAGATTTAAGAAAAGTTCACAGAAAACAGAAAACTTCTTATATTAATAGAGGAGTGAGTAGTGAGTAAGGAAGAGAATCGAGCAAGTCCTCGAGCAGTATATCTCAAACATCTTGTCCTACATGATCAGTTATTGCGAAACATATCAATATCATATGAAGTTGTTGTTTTGTTTTTTTTTGTTTTTTTTTTAATCTTTTTAAATGGACATAACCTTATGAGGTCAAAGCCAGACAGAAATTTATTGTCATTATCCAGTTGATAACAGAGATGGTAAATTATCAATTTCATCACAAGAATATGTTTTGTTATTGGTTATTATAATGCTTTCGTTTCATATGCTGTTAATAGTTCACATAAACCATCAAGCTCACATAAACGATCGCAAAGAGGTACGAAAAATATACTCAGTATCATCATTAAAGATGAAGAGGGAAAGTGATCGATTTTCATGGCATGTCAATTTTATTTGTCATTCACGTTTAGTAAATGAGGTCCTAGTGAGGTTTATTCTTTGGAAAAGAAAGCGAAGAAAGAGATGTTCACTTGATAAATCTATAAACAGCCAATTAAACTTAAACAAAAACCGTATTATTGATATGGTGAACCTGAAGAAGTGACAGAACAGGTTGTACAAAAACGTGTTACAAATAAAATTAATTGGCTTATTGGTGACAATTGTTTTTAAGAGATATCTAAGCGTGGAGGGACAAGTTAATAGAAAGCTGACAATCACGGAGCTAAACATAAGCGATATATCGATCAAACTCACAGAGCTGAAGAAACAGACAGACAATACCAAGAAGAGTTTAGATTTTCAAGACTTCTTTACCAAACGACTGAATACGCTATCCACCGCTTAACGGTCTCAACATGTTATTAGAGCTAGAGAATGAGAAGTACCAAATTCATACATACATTTCATTGAGTAGAGGATAAATAATGAAATATCTGCCTTAGAGATTGATCTGCTGGAAATCCGGAATTCTATATCAAATTTCAATACTCTGAAATCACAACTTCAACAATTGGAGAAAGAATCAAATAATTAAAGGTAAGAGATTGAGGAAGATATAAAAGCTAACTGATGAATTTAAAAGCAAAAATGTAGGTTTAGAAGATAGACTAACTGCTATTACAAGGAGTCTTTCGCACTTACAGAAGAAGAATGACTTTAAAGAAGTTAATCCAAAGTAGTAGACCTGATGAATAAGTTTCATTTGGACGAAAGTGTTATTAGATCGACATGATTAAAGTATTTTTAAAAAATGTATTAACTCTCAAAAATGAACTAAATTAAAACAGGCAAGAGACAAATAAACACGCTGACAACGAATAACTGCTAATTTAACCATGGTACTAGGTTGGTATAAACAGACTGAATAAATAGCTCCAAATGCTGAGGAAAGACTTAAGTGATACGAAGACGAAATTACCCAAAGAAAGAGAAAATATTAATACTCAGATAGATAAGATGACTTTAACATTCCCGGAAAACATTGATGCATTTAAATTAGAAATAGGAGACCCACTGACATTTAAAACGTAATCAAACACAGAAACTGCAATAAGGAGTAATGCAACAGGTGCTCAGATTTCAGAGCTCAAACAATAAATCAATAACTACAAAAACAAGTTTGACGAGAAATAAAAATCATGATATATATTGCTTTATGATTATAAACTTGGAAATAATATTTAAGCACTATTTGGTGATAGAACTATATGTTTCACAGTAAAAAATCATCAGGATCATCGTGTAATACAAAGGGAAGAAACTAAAGAATTCATGACAATTTTACACCTTGAGGTTTTACCATTTGTTGTAGTCAAATGTTATGGGTTTATTTGTGTACCATCACATTTCGCTGAAAACAAATGTCACAATAAACTAATTAGTGCAATTCATGCGAATAAATCTGGTATGAATAAAATTTCATTACATAAATTTCGAATCTTCCCCCAATCTATTATTTATGGCGGTAAAACAATTATCCACGATAACAATTATCTCGACTTTTGCGCTGGATTATATATAGAATAATATAAGGCTCTTTACTCCTCCGATGCTAAACAAGTAGAAAACCTTTACAGAGTCAAAGAAACATATTATCTGGAATCGAACAAGATGCTGTTGATTTCAAAAAGGACGATCCCTCATAAGAAGAGGATCCATCATATCAGGAGGATCCATCATATCAGGGGACCCATAATAGCAGGAGGCTGTTGATTGAACACATGAAGTATAAAAAGCAAAGCGAACATGTTATGGCAGCAGTACTTATGATTGCAAATGCAATTTTTAATGATTAGTTATTTGATCCAAATGGTGTAAATGATGAAAGACTAAGGCACGGTAAAACGACTGAGAAAGTGCAAAATAAAACTAATGTGTTTAATGAAAACGGAGCAAAATCACTAGATTACATGGACGAAAGACTAAGAGAATACGGTGTGGTTGCTAAGGACGTAAATAATTTGGATGAGGCTTTTTCTCATTATTCCTCTACAAGTACCCGACGCTGTTTTAGGAAAACCTACACAACCTAAACTTAATGATTTTACCAGCCTTCTGATAAACAGCTGACTTATATATATATATATATATATATATATATATATATATATATATATATATATATATATATATATATATATATATGTGTATTATATATATGTATGTATTTATCACTTTTGCCATGGGATCTATTGCTTATTTTAGTTACAAGTATCGCTGAGGGAGAGAGAGAGAGAGATAGAGAGAGAGAGAAGCGCAAAAAGAGCACAATGTGAATCAAGCCGCTAGTTTTAGAGAACGAATTCTCAAATTTCGTAAGTCTCAAGTATGATAATTTGATCACTGATTTTCTCACTAAAATTTAGCTAATTAAAATTTAAACAATCGCAAAATATATAACTCCCAACAAACAAGAAAAAAGCACCACAATGTTTAAAACATCGTAATCCAACTCATCACTGTATTACGTACAATCCTAGTAGTATAACACCTGAACAACATTTGTAGGTGGTGATACATAGACTAGGACTTAATATATTGATTATACCAGGTAGTTCTTTTTTAAATTTATTTTTTCGCTTGATATGAAGGTCAAAGGAGATGATAATAATTCAGTTGTAAACAATATATGCTGGTTAGAGATTTTATCAATTTCTTACGGTAGTGAAACTAAATGATTAAATTATTTTCATGATATCTAACCTAACGATCTATGGTTTCCAGTATATGTGGGAACAAATGGAAGGGGTATTATGAACGAAAAACAAAGAAAGTTAATAACAGGAGCTTATAAGATGAAGAAAACTTGTATTAAATCTGTTTAGTTTATATCAGATACGGGGATAAGTTTAGAATACCACTTAATTTTCAGACACTAAAAGATCATTGTCTGTTCTATTCTTTTGTTCTTCCTCAAGATATTAGATTTACAATTAAAAATGTGAAAGCATCTGAAGTGATAGATGGTGCTAACCAGGATTATGAATTAGAGAATATTTGTCTTCAATAAGACACAATTACTTTCAATATAATGCCTAATTGTATAAACGAAAAGTTAAGAAATGGATTTTCCTTCTTTTATGACTACATCAAAAAAGAGAGAATTCGTGATGTAGCTGGTAATGCAACCTTAACCAGTGTCATAACACTCTATTCAGGGAGAATGAGTTTAAAAGGAATACTGATACTATGCAGACAAAACGCAAAATCGGATCCTCAAAAGTATTTAAATTTAACAATAAACAAAATAGTGATCACTGTAAAAGGATTACCAAACATGTTTTTCACAAGGGTATACATTGAAACAAGAGTTTTGATGAAGTAAAGAATATTTCTTTGATGAACAAAAAAAAGCACGCGTAGATTTGCAATATCAGTGTGAAGAACTTTTATACAGATTACTATTGTCTATGGTTGGATATAAAAAGCATACATGATAATCGATTACATGGGACAGGACACAACTTATCAAATACACATATGCAATACACAGTAAAACACGCACATGCACACAATATATATATATATATATATATATATATATATATATATATATATTAATATATTGTTACGGAATTATTTATCATCTTTAAATTATAAAATAGTTTTCATTTGGGTTTATAACCATTGTATTATCATCCCTTAATTCAGTAGCCTACGCTATTAAAGTACATATGTACGTCAACAATGAGTCATTGTTTATGTCCAGGGAAAATCAATAATTATGTCGGTCAACTTAACACAACAATGGTGAATCAAGTGATTAGCGCGTGCTGATCATGACCTGTATCCCATGCCTTTATAGAAGTCAACACTTTGTTGCTTTGAAATTAAGGTATTGTTATTATAGTGCGAAAGGACTTTTAGGCTGACATGTGCGACCTAGTTTCTGATTGGTTCAGTAATAGTTGTTTACTGGAGGATGGAATTATTTTAGAAGGTAGTTTCATAGTTAATGGTTATTCTCTTTTACGCAGTACGAGGCAATATAATAAGATTTTAATCACTGATTGTTCATTCTTCATTGTTACTTCAGAGATTTAAGAGAGAAGAGGATTATTTATTGTTTGAGATTCAGTTTAGTGGAATATCTTATTTCTAAATAGTACTTTTTGGATTACGTACTAAAGATCTGAACATTATTCAACTCCGTTGGAATTTACATTGAATTAACATTTTGATTATGAACTTAAAATCGTTGGTACATCAGGACATTCCAGACTCATTTATTCGGAACAATCTTTCATTCGGAACATTCGTTCATTACGAAGATTCATTTGTTCGGAATATTCATTAACTCAGAACATTCATTCATTCGGAATACTTTGGATTAACTTCCGGATTAGTGAATTAGAACAATTTAGGACTAATTAAGGAAATTCTAAACTGTAAGTTATTTTTAATTCTTTCACTTTGTTTGTTTAAAATCTTGTATATTTTAGGAAATTAAATTTATATTTTAGAAATTGAGAAAGCTTGTTTGAGTAGATCTTTCTTTTGTTACATTCAACCCCTAATCGTAACAATATATATATATATATATATATATATATATATATATATATATATATATATATATATATATGGTATGTACACTGTATCATTGATATACCACGAGTTTCCTTTTAAAGAAAAATTACTCAACGAGTGGTATATCAAAGATACAGCGTACATACAATACATATATTTGATTTATATCACATATAAATACACATACTCGCATTTACAGTGGAGTTAAGATTGACTACAAGTAACTGTGTACTGACGGAGTGAGTGAACTCTTCACATCCCTGCCCAGTGTGTCCGCTACAAAATGTAGTTCTGTATCTATTGCGGTTATTCATAATTCTTTTTCAAATTGAGATGTTGCTTCTTTTCTTTTTTTACCTTCTATTTACATTCATATTGATTAAATAAGTATAATACACACTTATGATTTAAAAAGGAAAGATGGCTTAAGTGAAGAAAGTATAGCGCTACAAACACAGCATGTTTAGCTTTCTGAAAACTGAACGCGCAGTCATTCAGTCACCGTCAAGTATATTGAAACGAGTGTGGAATATAGACAAGCTAAATGACGAACCAGCAAGAGATAATTCAAACATTGAAATTTATTTACAGTTGATCTAAGTCATTATTATGTTTTAATTAACATTGCTACCGACCATATCAGGATGTTTTTATCCTCAGTCTCTCTTTTTCCAATATCCGTTGGTCGGTTTATCTGTAAATTTTACCATCATTCATAGGTCCAGAGACATCGTCGCTTGACACAGGCGAAAATCCGCTACGCTCGTTTTTTTCACGGATTCTTGCCTGTAGCTTGCGACGATGGTCCAGGGAGAGAGAGAGAGAGAGAGAGAGAGAGAGAGAGAGAGAGAGAGAGAGAGAGAGAGAGAGAGAGAGAGAGAGAGAGAGAGGAAGAGGGAGAGCGTCCTTCTGACATTTTAATATTTAAAAATAATCTCTTTAAGAACCCTAATATTGGTTTTAAAAAATTTTAAAAAACAATAAAATAAAAATACATTAAACAGATTACAGTATGTGCGTGCCTCCTAACCAAGATTTGTACCGTACAGTCTCGACAGGCTATTGCAACATTGTATAATTGGTATTGTGAACAATGTAGATTAATCTCATGGAAAGTGTACACATACCATTACGACGACCCAGGTTCTTGTATTTTACTTGATGTAGGTTCAAGTTCAAGGGTTTCATTCAGCTCAAATACTTTTTTTCTCTCTCTCCATATATTTCCACATCTGTTTGTCCCTTATGCATGAGAGAGAGAGAGAGAGATAAAATGGAAAGAAGTGGGGATTTTAATGAAATTGTGTACCCTGTTTAATTCACTTAGAAAACGGGGATTATTAATATTTGTTTTCGCTATTTTCTTATGTCTATAATTTATGATTAATAAGTGGATATTCATCACTGATCTAGAACGTGTAGAAGCAATAACCTACTATTGAAACCATGTTTATATATGCGTATTCATGCGCCATGGGCGGATCCCAATTTGATATACCAGCAGTATTGGTATATCGAATTGCTTTATACATACACTTTAAAAGGCATGTTATTTTTAATGTAAGTGGTACATATATATATATATATATATATATATATATATATATATATATATATATATATATATATATGTGTGTGTGTGTGTGTGTGTGTGTGTGTGTGTGTGTGTGTGTGTGTGTGTTTCTGATGCTCAGGGAAATATTCAGAACAGCCAGGTAAAAGAAGCTAACAAGTTCTGAGAAAATCGGTGATAAAGTAAGCTCTTTTTTCAATTATACAATATAAATACATAGATGAATTAGCAGAAAGCGAATGGGTTTCCTGTAAGCTACTAAAAAAATGTCCAATAAGTAATGAAAAGGGATTAATTGCTGATGATTGTTCAAAATGTGGATATAAAAAAAAAACAAATAAAATAAAGTAGTATGAAGAGTAAATTAACATACTTAGAATCAAAAGTGTTAAAGGGACAAAACCTTAATCAACCCTCGCATAACTTTGGTTGTAGTTAAACTGTTAGCTAAATTTATACAGATCAGATGTCATTCGAACAAGTTCTCGAACAAATTCTAGTCTACATCCATAAACTATTTATTGTGTTGAGACAAAATATTCTCACTATATAATTTAGAAAGTGTTGAAGTTCTCTCTCTCTGTCTGTCTCTCTCTTTCTCTCTGTCTCTCTCTCTCTCTCTCTCTCTCTCTCTCTCTCTCTCTCTCTCTGTCTCTGTCTCTCTCTCTATCTCTCTCTCTGGCAAGTTGTTCAAGAACTTATTCGCAAGAACTAACGATCTGCTCGCTTTACTCTCTTTTAGATCTTTCTCTGCTCTCTTGTTGCCTATGGTTGAGAGCAACCATATCGAAGTGTGTGTATGTTATCCACTAAATAAAGTGTATCGTCAGAAGGTGAAAGAGCAACCTTCTCCAACGTAATGTTGTATATCTCGTGATGGTCGGAACTAATTAACTCTATCTGTTGATGATTTATAGTTTGGTTAAATAGATAACCTTTGTACATGTCATATGTTACATTCTTTTTAACAACACGTTTTTTAATACCCTTGCATACCTTCTTTTTATCTATGTGAGTCCTGAAAGCATATAGTTTACTTCTAAGACCACACAATTCTCGAATTGCTACACCATTCATCTCATCTTTGACAAATTCAACAACTTTCTTGTTAGCTAATTTTATTCTATATACATTATCGTTTCTGTAATCACTTTTGTCGTAAAACGCAATTTCATATCATTGAAAAAGTTATCCATTTCAACACTTATGCACAGAGAATCTGTATCTGTTAGTAACAATTTAATGTCATCACTATAATGGTTTTTGAGCTTGTTGTGGTGGAAGTCAATAATAAGCAACTTACTTAAAGCTAACACTGAAAAGCCACCATTCATTGGCTTGGTTAATTTTGCTTTCTTGTTCCATGAACTAACTAACACCATATTTTTTTCTAATATCCTTTACCTTACACTGAAATATCCCTTTGAGGTTTAACTATTGCGATTCATTTCTACATATTTTTACATTCGTTCTCTGTTTTCGATTTTCAATCTGTTTTCCGAACACAGAATTATTCGTCAGTGTAAAGAAATCTTCTCCAGAGTCATTGGTTGCTGCTTATCTCAAAGATGTATTCAATTCATTGTAAGATTGTAGCCATGGCTTTTGATCCAATAAAAGTACTCTATGTACTTTTTTTTATCTTTATTCCTATGAACATGCAACTTCAAATTACGATAATGGATGGCATAGATCTCATTGTCTTTTGACTTGCAAAAAAAGTAATTTAGGTACCCTTCTTATCTTCTATAAATTTCTTCCGTAATAGATATAAAACATATTCATTAGGAATTAGTTGGGGTTTTTTTTCTTGTGCTAAAGGATCATATTTAAAACAGTCGTGCAAATCTGTTGGTACTTCTAAATCTACTTTAAGAATTCCTCCCAAACTTTTGTCATCTTTCCAAGACATTCAGTCTTTGTCGATTACTTCTGTTTGCCCATTTGAAAGCTTTTAACTGGCATTGGTTGGCACATGGCACAGCCATACAAATTGTTAAAAATAGACATAATTTAATGACAGTGATCTTGATGTATCGTATTCTCCATTATTCACGACGTGAGAACTTTTATTCAGACCTTTATACTTCTTTTTCTAGAACTGGAGACTTGCTAGTTTCTCTCTCTCTCTTTGCTTATCTCACGTGTTATGTATGATGTTTATATCATATTATAGATATTTTAGGAAATTATAAATGTTTCTTGACTTTAATATTTGCTTAAATCTTAATGTTGTTATTAGAAAAAACATGTTTAACTAGTGTCCTTGAATTAGGTTGTTTACTTCAGATTTGAGCTAGAGGATAGTTTTGATCAACATAATGTTTTCCCAATTTGAGGTCAAGGTTGATTTTGTTTACAGATAAAACTGGAAAATTCTTAGAGTTGTGTGTAAAAAGTCATGTCCATACAAGTAAAATTTCATTAAGATGACACATAGTCTAGAACATTCTGTCACGTGACCAATCTTTATATATACCATGTTTAGTGGACAGTTTTTCAGTTTCGACATTACTATCAGTCTTGTAAAGAACTATTACAGTTGTGGAAAGTAATTCAAAATTCTAAGAGAGGAATTATTTAAATATTCATTGTATATAACAGTGCACATAAACTTTTGGATTTTGGATATTTAATTGATGATTTTGGAATTTATGTGAACTTATTATTCAGAGATATTTTGGAGTACTTCATTTTGACATTAGCACATTAAAGACTTTGAAGACCATTGGCACATCATAACATTCAAGGACGCAGCCGTGAATTCGTAATATTCTATATTTATGACTTGTGATTAGAACACTAATTCTTATTGGATTATTTGGATTTTAATACACATTACTGTAAGTATCTTTTTGATTTTTCATCTTAATTATCTAGAAATCAACTGCTTGTTGATTTTTACTTGAGTTGTTGGTTTCACTTTCTTTCTGTTACATTTTTCTAGACCATAGAGTCGTAACACACGGGTTTCGTCTTTGCAATCAATATGATGCCTATGATATGCTTTAGCATATTTGTTCGACATCACACCGATTCCTCCTAGAGAATCTATTATTTAAAACATACCATAATTTGTAAACAAATATAATTCTACTTTACTTATGTTTACACTACCACTATGAGCTTGTCCAGGTGTACTGGGTCAAGTTTGTAGTTATTTGATCATACAAATCGGAATCCTTCCAAAATAGTCGTGAAGTTCGCCTAAAGTTTTCATGTAAAATGTTTCATCGTATCTTTTTCGTATTGGTAATCCGCTTCGTTAATTCCTATTTCAGTTAGATTTGAATAAAATGCTTAAATTTTAGGTTGTTTATTCTCTTTAAACTGTTCAGAAGAATTCACCTATTCATATGGATAAACGTCTTTTCTTAAAAAATTTGATTTCATGCTATAAGTTATGTCACCTTTGTGTTCGAAATTACATTTTTTTCTATAAATATTTCTTCATTTAATTTTTTCCCCATTTGCTTTAACTATTGACGCATTAAACGAAAAAGCTATATAATCATCTTATTGATATTTTACAGAAACCTCTCTTTCCACCTTGTCAACCAAACAAATATTTGAAAATGAAATATAGTTTTCATAATTTTTGGGTATAATAGTGACTTGTTGCTAAGGATCATTCTTTGCCAGCATCTTTATGAATAGATGTGAATCATATCCAGAGATATTAGTCAAAAATAATTTATATACTTTAGATATTTATCATTTAACTTATAGTCATTGCATACTGGTCCTCTGTATTTACCATTTACATTATCAACATTTCTTACTTTATACTAGTAATCTTTTAAATTGTTGGCTTTGTTTTCTTGACATTCTATGACCGGAACTAATTTCTATTTCATAAATGTTACAAATATTAGCTCAGAATGTTTTATTTTATTTGCTTGTGACAAACATTTTTTGTTAGGTTGTAGTGCTTCATACACGGTTTTTTTAACATCAATTTGAATTTTTCATTTTAAGGCAAATGCTATACAGATCTTCTCCTCTGTAAACTATATGCTCATATACGCCTATAACTGACTTAAAATGCAAGAAGAATCCTGATGGAATATATTTAGCTGTTGTATATTGTCCATGATTCAGTTGGATGGTTGCAAGTATTTATCGATCAATTATGCTTTCAACATCGCAATATATCTAAAAAGGAAATTTGCCAACATTATTACATACAATGTTATTGGAATTGAATCATAATTCTAAACGATAATGAGAAAAACATTTGTTTAATAAGTATTTTTATAATGATTTTTACTTGTCTATGAAGATGGCAATTTTGATAACTCTTTTGTCCTGCAGTAATGATAGTTTTCCCTATCAGTTGCAATTAGCATATCTACGTGTGCATCTCTTTGTGTTTCGCAAACTCTAACTGGAATTACGAACGTGTCTGACTGCAAAAATCTCTTCTGTGAAATTGACAAGATAATCTTTACTAAAAAGTGATGAATATTTGGAGATTCTAACTTTCTTACCTATTTTATATTTAGGCATTCCATAGGTATCAGTTGTAGATAATCATCCATACTTTATACCTGCTTTTAGGGAACCTGGCTTTAATTGGCGGTATATCTATCGCTCTGTGATATGAATTATTAAATCAATCAATAAGGCTTGGTAATGTATCTATCCATTTTCTATTTTCACTTTCATTAACATACTTCCAAATTTTAGTTTTAATGTTCGATTAAACCTTCCCACTACCGACACTTTTTTTTGTCTGAGTAATTGGAAAAGTATTTCATATTTTGTTTCTCCGCTAAGTTTATAACCTTTCAGTTGGAATAAACCTTTCCTTCGGTTGGAAAATTCTTTTCCTTCATTGAACTGTATCTTTTTTTGGTTTTCTCTCATTTAAGATTTTTCTAGAAGCGTCGTGTATACCGTCACCATTTTCTGGTTTAACTTTCTTCGTTCAGTCGTATTTGGACATGACACATATCACTGTCAAAACGTATCTGTATCCATGGTTATATTCTTCATAAGAATGCGTGTCAACGTATCTGTATCTACTGTTATATTCTTCATACGCATGCGTGTCAACGATGTCTGAATAAAACAGATCATCTACGCGACTAACAAATCCTTCTTTTCCTAGCTTGCTTGTGTGTGTAGATTATTTCAATCCTTCAATTCGAAATATTTTATTTCAATTCTGTTATGTTTAATTTGTGCCCATGATAAATTAATATTTGTATATGAAACTGGACTTACATGGTCATAATACAAAAATCTTAAACTATTCTCTAACTTGGTTACAAGAACGGGTTATAGAACTCGTTCGCTTTGTCACCCGAACTGGCAACTTATTCTAGAGTTTTCTCGATGTCACAGGATGAAGCCGGGTTGGGACTGGATTAGTGAAGACACCGAAAGCAATTGCGTTAATAAGATGTTTATTTATAAACGCAATTTAAAGATGAACAAATCTGACACCATTATAACAAAAAGATAAGGAAAATTATAAAGTTCCTAACATGGAACTATCAACAACAAGTAACTCAACGAGAAAAATCAAAGATGGATTTAACAAATGGAATTTTAAACAAACGTGAATAGCATCCTATCACCAATCGACAAATAAGAGTATATGATTTACACCCCAATATAAACAAGGTCTTATTAAGTACCAAGGGTGACCAAAGCATGTGATTTATGCACTTATCAATAGAATACTCATTTATCCATCAATCTGTTAACTCGTCAATTTATCAATTTAACAAGCGATGTTGGAATATGAATTTATGAATCCGTCGTTCATATAACGATATTGAAATGGGGATGTATGAAATTATGAATATGTCGTTCATATAACGATATTGAAATGGGGGTGTATGAAATTATGAATCTATCACACATATAGCGATATTGAAATGGGAATGAATGTAATTTTGCACAGATAGCAATATTGAGATAACAATCAAATGGAACACGCAATAAATATAACTATCGTGGCGTCCGTTTGACTACCAAGATGTATCTACGGTTCCACCCGCTCTAGTCCATGGTCAAGGAGCCACCACGCATGGTCCACCCCTCCCAGTCTGTTGAAGGGTCCCTCGAGAGCTTTCACATTAACACAGACCCGTTGATCGAGAAGCCTTGGTCCCTCGCATCGAGAAAACCAGTACACTCTTCCGAAACAACGTCACCAGACACAGCGTACACGTCACACGAAACCACACAGAGTTCTGTGACTTCACACACCACCAAACCATACATATGGAACAGCTAAAAGTATAACAACTAAACCGTGTAGTACATATGACACGGTTAGTACTTTTGTATTGATATATGTTGCGCATGCGCGCACATGAATTACGCCTCGTTACACATTACATTAATCATTCAATGCATGCCGCGTATAATTAAATAATACCCGTCTGTTCAGTTACAACAAATAGCTAACTTGAACCAGCCTATAGGATTTCTAATATCATGGCGTTGTATGACCTAGGTATTGACTCTCTGTAGAATTTAGAATAAATTCTAAAACATCTAATATATGAAACAATTATGTCATATAAAACGAATAGTGATAAAGAATACAATCTTAAATTTCACATACCTCTACAGCTGAAGTTTTGCTCCCGTAAAGAGGTAAGCTTTCTGACAAGACTCATCGTAGTGTAATTTGTTTATAGAGAATCCGCTCTATATGTACTCTAGCTGTGACAGATATGCGCAGCAGCTAGGTACGTGAGTTTTCACTGCAGGCAATTTGCACGTGCAGCATGGGGTGAATCGCGCTCAGTATTTCAAAATAACTAGAGCCGAAAAAATAAACAACCCCCGAGTAACGCTCTAGTCGGAAACGAAACCCGAATACATTTTTGATCACATATACACATTGATATAAACCATACAATTCCGTGACAATACCTCCCCCCTTAAAAAAAAAGTGGAAGCACTTTTAGAAAATCACGGAATTTTGCAAAAATACAAACTGAAACGTATTATTTACATTACCAGAATATCATGGTAGGAAAATAAAACTGCAAATCACACTCTGCTTAAATAATCGGCCCCTACATTTTCCGACCCTTTGATTGCTTCGATCCGGAAACGATATGGCTGCAGAGTCAATGCCCAACGCATCAATCTTGCGTTGGCAACTTTTGCCTTGTTCAAATATATGAGAGGCTGATGGTCCGTTTCAAGGACAAATTCCCTTCCGAAAAGGTACGTGTGGAATTTACCTACACCCCACACCAGTGCCAAGCACTCCTTTTCGATCACGGAGTAGTTTTGCTCCCTAGGCAGCACTTTCCTACTAGCATAAGCTATGGGTAACTTTACCCCGTCTTGCTCCTGTAGCAAAACTGCTCCTAAGCCCGTGTCGGATGCATCAGTTCTCAATATGAACGATCTATTTAATTCTGGCAACTTTAGGATCGGTGCACTGATCAATCTTGCCTTAAGGGCGTTAAAAGCTTTCTCTTGGCATAAACCCCAAGAAACTTTATTTGGCTGCCCTTTCCTAGTCAAATCCGTCAATGGACTAGCTATAGCGGCGAAATTTGGAACGAACTTCCTATAAAAACCTATCAATCCAAGAAACGATCGTATCTGTTTCTTGGTTTCTGGCCTAGGAGCGTCTTTAATCGCGTCAATTTTATCAGGGTGGGGTTTTAACTGCCCTGACCCACTTACTAGATGGCCCAAGCATTCCAAGTTAGAATATGCTGTGCTACACTTGGAGGGTCTCGCTGTGAGATTTGCCTTGCGGAGTCTGTCAAACAGATCGACTAATGCCCTAACATGCTCTTCCCAGGTATGTGTATATACTAGAATATCGTCGACAAAACTATCTACGTTGTTCGTGCCTTTCAACAATTTTCGCATAAGACGCACGCACGACGCACCGGCGTTAACCAAACCAAAAGGCATAACCTTAAACTGGAAAAGACCTTTAGGGGTCGCGAATGCCGTTAATACGCGAGCATTTTCAGCGATGGGCACCTGCCAATACCCTTTTGTTAGGTCTAATTTAGAAATGTACTGGTGCCCTGCCAATTTTGAAAACAAGCCCTCCATGTCTGGCATCGGTTCAGCATCAAACACGGTGACTTTATTTAGTTGTCGAAAGTCTGTACAAAATCGATTAGTTCCGTCTTTCGTTCTAACCAATACCACGGGGGAAGAATAGGGGGAGTTTGAGGGTTCAATCACTCCCAGGTCTAACATTTTACCTACTTCCTCATCGATTGTCTCCCGTGCGTTAAAGGGTATTGGATATCCCTTTATTCTGATTGGCTCCGAGGTATTCAAGTTTATTTCGTGCGTTATTAATCCAGTATTACCTGGTCGATCTGTAAATACGTCTGGGTACTTATTTAAAATTTCCCTGACTTGCTGACGCTGACCTTCAGGTAATTCCGGGCACACGCTGACCATATCTATTCCCTCATTTCCTACAACCATGGGGTACTCAAGGGGAATTTCTGTGTTGGGGTCACTCGACTCGTCTTCTATGACCGCAATACATACGACGTTCAAAACGCCCTTTCCAACAGTTTGATCAGGTCTCTCCACGTATCGTTTTAACATATTGGCATGAAATATTCTCAACCTACCTTTCATGTCGATTCGGTAGTCCATTTCACCCTTGACCTGTTTGACCTCATATGGCCCTTTCCATTGGACCAATAATTTGTTTCTACTAGTAGGGAGTAGCACCAACACTCGATCACCCACGTCGAATTTCCTACTTCGCGTTCCGCGGTTGTAATACTTCGCGTACTTGCGACCCGACTTCACGAGCTCGTCGTGTGCCATCCGACACGTGCTTTCTAATCTCTAGCGTAAGTCGACGACGTATTGGTAGGTGGTTTTAACTTCTCCGTCCGCGATATCACCCGACCATAGTTCGCGCAGAATCCGCATAGGACCACGAATTGTCCTACCGTATAGCAATTCAAACGGCGAGAATCCCAAGCTCTCGTGCGGTACCTCGCGATACGCGAACAAAATCGCGTTCAAATACCGGTCCCAATCTCGCGGTTTCTCCGCGCACATCCGACGTAGCATTTGTTTCAACGTCCCGTTAAATCTCTCTACCAATCCATTACACATGGGGTGATACGGCGTGGTGCGCAACTGCTTAATTGACAACAACCTACTAATTTCTGCCATGAGTTCTGAGGTAAACTGGGCCCCACAATCTGTGAGAATTTCTTCAGGTACCCCTACCCTGCTGAACATGTCTACAAGCGCCTCGGCTACACGTTCAGTTTCAATTGATGGTAAAGCTATGGCTTCTGGGTATCTAGTTGCATAATCTACTAGAGTAAGGATATATCGGTTTTGCCGATCTGTAATTGGAAATATCGGTCCCACAATATCAACAGCTACCCTTTTAAATGGGGTATCTATTAGAGGCATTTTACCTAATGGTACTCTGGTATTCCTTCCCTTCGACACCGTCTTCTGGCAAACGTCGCACGATCGACAGAATCGTGCTACGTCACTATTTACGCCAGGCCAATAAAACTCCGCTAATACTCTGTCGGTTGTTTTTTTCATGCCCAAGTGACCCGCCATACTGGACTCGTGTGCCACTCTCAGTACATGTGGCCTGAATTTCTGAGGGACAACTAGTTGGAAATACTTTCTACCGTCCGACGTGGTAAATTCTCTATACATTAAACCTTTGGTACGTAAGAATTTAGAGCTCCCACCGCCCTTACAATATTTCGCGGTACCGGACATGATCCTCTCCGCGGTCGCGCTCAAGGACGCGTCCTGCCTCTGGTCACGCGTAAATTCATCGCGCGAGATATCAGTCACGGCTTCCGGAACTTTTAACTTAGGTAGCGGCTTTTTATCCGCCTGCGCCTGTGCCCTAGTTTCGACCGCTTGTACAATGGGAAACCGGAAATCAGAGAGAGTTGGGAGTCTGGATCCCTCGACATTTCCGATAGTTAAATCGTATATGGGATTTTCCATACACAGAGCTTCTACGGTTCCGGTCAGAAAAGGCGTCTCGATTTCTATTCTCGCGACGGGAACGCGATCAATCGTTTGATCTAATAACATGCACGGGGATTTCCAACCAAGCATTTGGTCATCCCTAACGAGACTTCGCTTTACTACGACGCCCGTGCACCCGGTGTCGCGTAAGACCGTGACTTCTTGACCGTTGGCGGTACCAGTAGCAGTCGGTACTCTCGCCTCGGGAAAAAGACAAGTGCCGATCGACTGAATAACATCACGACCGATCTGCGCACGCGCTGCAGATTCGTACACCGTATTCACGTTATTAGTCCCTGAATTATCACGCGGAAAATCATCGCGCTTACCGCCCCCTGACCATGCTCTGCTTTCGATAGCAAGCGCGACCCTCTGGACAAACCCCTTCCTTTTCGGACAATTGGGCGTGATGTGACCCCATTCCTTACAGGTAAAACATTGTCTATCCCTACGATTCGTACCCTTCCCAGATTGAAAGTTTCCACCTTTATGTGTACCAAGTTTCTCGGGTTCTCTGATCTTTTCCTTGATTACCTCCCTTGTTATCCCTTGAGACCACATTCTGGGTACCTCCCCGAGCTTCGGCGAAATAGTCTGCCTGAGTAGCCATATCTGAGATATTATTGAAGGACTTTTCCCTCAGGAACAAGTACAATTCCCTACCACAAGTGTTTAACAGCTGGTCCCTAAGTAGAAAATCGGTAAGACCCTCAAACGTTTTTTTGATCTTACCACATTCAACTCAACGCTGGAAATAACTCCCCGTCCTACTGGCGAACTGGGTGAATGTCTCGCCTTTCTCGGGTTTACTATATTTAAATTTTTTGCGGAACCCTTGTTCTGTCAACTCGTATCTCTTAAGGAGTGCCTCTCTTAACGCGTCATAGTTCAATGCCTCGTCCACGGGTAGACGCGAATATACATCTAGCGCTTTACCTTTAAGTAACGCGCTGAGATGGAGCGACCAATCATCTTTTATCCACTTTTGGATGGTAGCATATCGCTCAAACCTATGTAAATAACTATCTAAGTTATCTTTGTCATCTTCGAAAGGGGGTAATTTAGGGCCTCTTAACTTTGATTCTTGTTGACCATCTTTCTTAGCCTCTAATAATTCAAATTTCCTTCTATGTTCTTTCTCCATATTCCTGTCTTCTAACTCAATGGCTTCTAACTTTGCTTGTTTCTCCCTCTCTATTCTTTCCCTTTCTGCATCCCTTTCCCAACCTATCCTTTCCTTCTCTGCCTGCTTCTCTAGTTCTATCTTCTCCTTCTCAAATTCCATCTTCTCCTTCTCTACCTGCTTCTCTAACTCTATCTTCTCCTTCTCAAATTCCATCTTCTCCCTTTTAAATGCTATCTTTCTTTCCTCGGCTTGCTTGTCTAATTCTAACTTTTCCCTTTCTATATCTCTCTCCTTTAATCTTTGATCCCTTTCCCGAGACTGCTCCTCCTGAACGAATTTTCTAAGGGCCTCCCCCTCATACCCAAACTGTTTGCCCAACTCCACTAGATCTTTGAGTGACGACATGATAAATACTGTTGATAAGATCACCAATCCTAAGTGCACTATCATATAACACATACAATTTTTAGGACTACACGAACCAACCGTATATCCCTTCTCCAAATATATGCAATATGTATATATGATAAACAAATGGTAAATAAAACAAAATATGAGTGAGGTATTCACTCACCCGCCTGAATTAGTTCTTGTCAGGAAGGTCACAATCTGAAATAAATAACTGAAAAAATCGTACCGGAGTCAAGACCTATGCAAACTAACGTCCGTGCTCCCACTAATCCAATGATCCCACTTCTGACACCATTTGTCACAGGATGAAGCCGGGTTGGGACTGGATTAGTGAAGACACCGAAAGCAACTGCGTTAATAAGATGTTTATTTATAAACGCAATTTAAAGATGAACAAATCTGACACCATTATAACAAAAAGATAAGGAAAATTATAAAGTTCCTAACATGGAACTATCAACAACAAGTAACTCAACGAGAAAAATCAAAGATGGATTTAACAAATGGAATTTTAAACAAACGTGAATAGCATCCTATCACCAATCGACAAATAAGAGTATATGATTTACACCCCAATATAAACAAGGTCTTATTAAGTACCAAGGGTGACCAAAGCATGTGATTTATGCACTTATCAATAGAATACTCATTTATCCATCAATCTGTTAACTCGTCAATTTATCAATTTAACAAGCGATGTTGGAATATGAATTTATGAATCCGTCGTTCATATAACGATATTGAAATGGGGATGTATGAAATTATGAATATGTCGTTCATATAACGATATTGAAATGGGGGTGTATGAAATTATGAATCTATCACACATATAGCGATATTGAAATGGGAATGAATGTAATTTTTGCACAGATAGCAATATTGAGATAACAATCAAATGGAACACGCAATAAATATAACTATCGTGGCGTCCGTTTGACTACCAAGATGTATCTACGGTTCCACCCGCTCTAGTCCATGGTCAAGGAGCCACCACGCATGGTCCACCCCTCCCAGTCTGTTGAAGGGTCCCTCGAGAGCCTTCACATTAACACAGACCCGTTGATCGAGAAGCCTTGGTCCCTCGCATCGAGAAAACCAGTACACTCTTCCGAAACAACGTTACCAGACACAGCGTACACGTCACACGAAACCACACAGAGTTCTGTGACTACTTCACACACCACCAAACCATACATATGGAACAGCTAAAAGTATAACAACTAAACCGTGTAGTACATATGACACGGTTAGTACTTTTGTATTGATATATGTTGCGCATGCGCGCACATGAATTACGCCTCGTTACACATTACATTAATCATTTAATGCATGCCGCGTATAATTAAATAATACCCGTCTGTTCAGTTACAACAAATAGCTAACTTGAACCAGCCTATAGGATTTCTAATATCATGGCGTTGTATGACCTAGGTATTGACTCTCTGTAGAATTTAGAATAAATTCTAAAACATCTAATATATGAAACAATTATGTCATATAAAACGAATAGTGATAAAGAATACAATCTTAAATTTCACATACCTCTACAGCTGAAGTTTTGCTCCCGTAAAGAGGTAAGCTTTCTGACAAGACTCATCGTAGTGTAATTTGTTTATAGAGAATCCGCTCTATATGTACTCTAGCTGTGACAGATATGCGCAGCAGCTAGGTACGTGAGTTTTCACTGCAGGCAATTTGCACGTGCAGCATGGGGTGAATCGCGCTCAGTATTTCAAAATAACTAGAGCCGAAAAAATAAACAACCCCCGAGTAACGCTCTAGTCGGAAACGAAACCCGAATACATTTTTGATCACATATACACATTGATATAAACCATACAATTCCGTGACACTCGATCCCTCTATTTGCATATACATGTATATATATAGATAGATGGTGAGCAAATTATTGTACTATTGTATTGAAATATAAAATATTTGATGAACTTATTAGTGTATTTTTTTACTTTTGTGAGAAGGCAACTATAGTAATAACAACTAATATTTGCTTATATACAATCTTAAATGGTGTAAAGGTATGGTGTAACACAGTAATACCTAGTCAGAAAATTTAAAAATATTTCAACATAAAGAAATGAAAAAAACATAATTCCTTGTTTTAAAAATTCAGAAAAATCGAAATTAAGTTTGAATGAAAATTACATGGAAATTATCTCAGAAAAAATATGAAAAGTAATGTAAACATTTATAGTATAAAATATTTGTAATAATTTTGAATTAGATACAAATAAATATTTTAATTTTTATACAGCTGTTGTTTTTTTAAATAATTTAAATATATATATATAGCATAATAGCATTATAACACTTTCTAAATCTCTTAGTAATGATTAATCTATTACAATTTAGGGAAATTTCAGTAAAATTTGATAATTCTGAAAGTTTGTATGAGGTACAATCAAAATAGTAGATTGTAATACATTCCCAATTCGTTATTTTATAAATCGTTTTTTTTTTTCGGTCTTAGAGTCCTATAAAATAGTTAACGTTAAATAGCAAATATTTAAAAATATGGAGCGCTAAGGTCACCTTCATCACCAGATAATACTTATTTCATGTTTACTAATTTGATTGATTTTCCGTATATTCACGGTTTGAGTCACGGTAATCGTTATCGCTAGAATTTCCTGAACTTATCGTATTTTCATTGAACACACAAGGGCGAATTTTGGTACTTTCACTTATTAAATATATATAGACGACATGATAAACGTAAGAAAAAATGAATTTTTGAAAAAAATGAAAGTGTGAGTAAACAAAGTTCGAAAGATTATACTACACGGAGCTGGAGTGTACTGTTAGCTTTTGTAAAGCTTTGAAGACGGGCATTGCGGGAGCAGATCCAGGAATATCGTTGGACGGGGAGGGTGAGGGTGTTTGTGGGGGTGGCGTAAACAGGTAGGCAAGGGGTCGGTGAGATAGAACCCATGGTGAAACCCAGGGGGCGAAGCCCCTGCATTATTAACGTTTCTAGGGTATACTTTTAACCATCTAACTGTAAAGAACACTTAATCTAGGAAACGTTCCAGTTGATTCGCGTATTCTGTATTGGTGTTGAGCAGTGGCGGTGCCGAATTGGGTGTCTCTTTCGACGTGATAAATCTTTGAAATACACATTAATTCCAAAACCGGAAAGTGGCGGTGTATCCTTGGCAGTAAAATGAGTTTTGTTTTTCCTGCTTTTTTTTGTACACGAAAAGGAGACCAATCCTGTACCTTGGCCCGGAGGTCGACGCCCAAAACTAAACAAGAAGGTTCCTCACATTCACAAGGGTTGCAGGTGTCGTATAGTCCTATAAATAAGACCAGGCTGCTGAGGAACGAGTGACAAACTTGGAAAGTACATTATTTACATGGGTGGGTAACTCTCAAGACAAACACATGAGTCCAGCTAGGGCCTATGTTTCTGTAGTAACACAGCACAATCCCGCCTATCTCCACAGCAGACGACATCACAGAAAGAAGAGATATAAATGATGACGCTCTTATTGGGACAGCAGAAACAATGGCTGATATAAGCACGAGAACTCTAATGTTAGAAATGAGAAATTAAGTAAGGAAACTTATTTATAGATTTCATTTTACTGAATGTTCCCTGGATGGAAAAAGAAAAACGAGCTGCAGACATACCAGAATAAGGTTGCGTGTAACAAGATAGAGGGCCTGCCTGAAACTGCGAACGAGATGGAAACGCGATTGCAGGAGAATGAACAAAAACTAGAACAACAGTAGGTCCATTTCCGTCGAGAGAATTTAGTGCACAAGTGTTTTACTGAAAATCGAGGAGAGAAATGGGAGGATACGGGGCAATCCAATAAAGATTACGTCAGAGATGTGCTTGGGGTGGATGCGCAGAAAATAGATGTTGAAGGAGCCCATCGACTTGAACGACAGGAAAGGACAAAGAGATTGAGACGATATAGAGAACTCAGGAAGAAAGTCCGTGAAGCAGCCGACGGGGAAACCACTGAGAATGGTAATACAAGCTACAGCTTAGTTCGGTTAATGTGCGTATAGCGGAGGATTGCCCACTGAGAGTGAGAAAGGATCGTACAAACCATTATTAAACGTGGAAAACGATGGAACAAGGAAATACAACTTTTTACAAATCTGACAAGTTCATAATAGACGGTTACATGAAATGATGCTGTTCGTGTACCCGAGGCCTACAAAATGTATATGATGAGAACATGTCTGATTCTTTGCTAAAATGAATCACTTATCAAAGAACAAGCCGGTTTTAGAACCAGTTGCTCTACAGTAAATATTATGTTTACATTATATACATTAATTTATTAGTGTTTAATAAAACATAGGGACAGATTCAAGACTGTATTTACAGTGTATGAAAATGCCTTTAATAAGGTTGAGAGGAATTTATTGTACCATAAGCCGGTCAGTGAAAATCAAAGTAGAAAAATGTTAAGAACTATAAGGGGAATGTATAATGATGTACAAGCGAGTGTTAAGTCTAACAATTTTATTAGCTGTATGTTCGATCGCCCTATGGGTGTAAGCCAATGTTTTTAATCGCCTTTACTCTTTTCTTTATTTTTAGCGATCTGAAAACATTCCCAGCAGAAGGATACAGGAGAGTTTATATAGAAACATTATAATTATTTTAACATTTCATGCAGATGATGTAATTGTGTTTGCTGACACTGCGAATGAGTTACAAAATATTTTCATAAGACATAATAATAATAATAATAATAATAATAATAATAATAATAATAATAATAATAATTATTATTATTATTATTATTATTATTATTATTATTATTATTATAGTAATAATACCATCAAAAAAACAAAGACTAAGACAAATACCTTCACTCCCACTACGACAACCGACCATGGGGACAAGATAAACTACACTGGAATGTAATTTTTTAGCTACGAAAAAATTAATCCTTGCTTATTTTGAAAGCTGACCTCCTTCTCCTGCCATCCCATTTCGATTTCGCAAACCATTGTGTTTAAATTTGGCTTTTACTTTTGGTAAAAGAACAAGGCTTTGTTTTATTGCGAGTCGTTAAGGTCACTGAAAATGTTTCGCATCTGGTTTTCCTGAAGAGGCTGAAAGTGTACTTCATTGTAATTAATAAGAAATCCTAAAAATGTCAAATTTTGATAGTAAAATTGTAACTTAGTATACAATTACTGCATTTATTGGCAACTCCATTCAGGATTTATTCTTCTTATAAAATGGAAAATGTAAACTTTATAGGACTTTCTTTTCTAATAAATTTTACAGTTGTTAATTTATACAATCTCTCTCTCTCTCTCTCTCTCTCTCTATATATATATATATATATATATATATATATATATATATATATATATATATATATATATATATAAGATCCGTCTCTTGCAATTACATCTCCTCCTACAAACTAATGGCATTCGGTCCATAGTTTATGTAATGCCCTAAAAGCGTTTTTGAACACTAACATAAAGCCTTTGAACACTAACATAAAGCCTTTGAACACTAACATATGCCTTTGAACATTAGCATAAAACATTTGAACACTAACATAAAACACTTGAACACTAACATAAAGCCTTGGAACACTGACATAAAGCCTTGGAACACTAACATAAAGCCTTGGAACACTAACATAAAGCCTTGGAACACTAACATAAAGTCTTTGAATACTAACATAAAGCCTTTGAACACTAACATAAAGCCTTTGAACACTAACATAAAGCCTTTGAATACTAACATAAAGCATTTGAACACTAACATAAAGCATTTGAACACTAACATAAAGCCTTTTTTATGTATGCAGATTAGTCTACTGTAAATTATTTTTAAAAATTATTGCATCATATTCATTGATGCGAAAAAAACTTCCATGAAGCGTTCTGGAGCTAACAATGTGTATTTTCAGCCCTTCAGTATGTAAATATAGTAGTTGTAATTCATTTTCAGCCCTTCAGTATGTAAATATAATATATGTAATTCATTTTGTTGAAATTGAACGTCTCATCAATGTCTATTCGTATTTTCGCCACTTGGCAGGCACTCGCAATATTCTCAAGACGCATGAACTTTGGAATTTGCAATAATTTATTCCTTGAAAGAAGAAAATAATTCTTAGAAGGAATCTTGCGACTGTATGTCAGTGTGTTTTCTTTTAATTTCTCTAATTAAAGAATAATGCTTCATTTAGCAATTAACATTTTTGAAAGGTTCTTACTTTAATTTGGCATAAATTTATTCTCAGTATTTATTAATTTCTGTTAAAATAATCATTGTAATTTTATTGGAAATTAAGAGCTAATCAAAGTAATTGGTACTACTTCCCGTGGCGGATATGTAAAACACAGAGTTTTATACTTTTGAGCGGCATATGCTTCCGTTTCATTTATTTCCATGAGAGGCAAGATAAAAATTAATTTGACATTGAACAGCGGTTGTTGATGACAAAGTTGCATCTGCGTAATTAAAAAATAGCGTGCCAGACAGACATAGAGGAAATATATCACACTAAGGAGCTTGTGATTTCTACCTATTGATTGTTTTCATGGCTGCAAGCAGGCTTGATTTTATCGCCAACTGGCAGAGCCTGTTGCACTGGTTGAAAGATACCTTTTCAACTTCTGTCCAAGTATTCATGCCAAATTCCCTCGAGGATTGCATTGTCTCTCATTATTATGAATGTTAATGTGTAATTGGCATAATTTTCATCCTTTCAGCGTCTATAAAACATACAATTAGATCATCTGCAGAGAGATGAAATACGTATATTGGGTTTCATTATGAGCAATAAAATGGAAGCAATAATTAGACCGAAAGCAGGTATTCCAGTATCAAGAAGTTCAGATGTGCAATCAGTAATATATGGAGGTGACATTGATACATGTATTTCCTGTCACAATTATTGTTAAGAAATATCCCAGCAAAATCTGCTGCTAACATATTTTTAATTAAGTTCAAGTACCAGATAGCTTTTTCAATTCGATATATTGTTGCGTCATAATAACCACAACAAAATCCGCTGTAGAAAGTGTAAGATATTTAATCTTTTTAATTTCTTAGAATCAAATGCAAACTTGTTTCACTTATTATGCAGGAAAGAATTATACCATGGGGAGTATGTTTTAGTAATTACGGAAATAATTTTGATACTAGAATTAATATAAAATTCAAGAGAATTTTTTACAAATATATTTTACACATAATTTATGACTTTTCAATGCAACAGAATGTTATTTTGTCATACATTTGTCTTCAATACATTAATATGAACTCTACCAAAACTAAAATGTCTGTGTCTACTAGAAATTATATTTATTTTAAGAGTAAAGGGAGCTTATTCTGTTAAATAAATAACCTTTAAACTGTGTATTTTTCTTGACATCTACATACAAAAGGATGGTTATCAAATTTGAATATTAATATGTTCCTAAATTTGAGATAAATCAATACATAGAGCTTGAAAGCTTAAAAATCATGAAAAACTCTCGATTGGATTTGAAAGTGCTCTATATGGAGTTAAGATATATCCATGGATACCATGACTTTTACGGGAAAGTGTCTAACTTTATCTTGGTGTAAATATTCGGGATAATTTTTTATTCTTCGTCGAAACGATAATTCTCCAACACTACACTCAATGTTTCTTTTCAAATCTAAAACTATTTGAATTAGTGTGAATATCCTGTGTTATATATCTTCATCATTAATACACAGGGTCCTAATTCTTTGTTATCCATAACGAATTGTTTATTCACCAGTTCCATTACAATATAATTGCAAATTTTTACAAAACCATTGTAACAAGCGTTTGGAGTCGCATAATGTAAAGCAGAAAACAAGAAGTGATTAGCTTATTGCATCAGAAAGGAACTAGTTCTGTATTTATGTACTCTTTTTGTGTGCTTTGACAATATTTTGAAACAATGGTTAGAATATTGTTGTTTTATTTATTACTTGAGATTCATTATGCTTTTTATAACTATTTGTAAATATAAGAATTTAACTTCATATTTTACAGGATTCATGAAATTATGAAGCTTGAAAATCAATGACACACTGTGCATGAATGGCCTTCCACACGAATGGCTGCAACCGTTCATGCAGTGTGTCATCGAGTTTCAAGCTTTAGGACTTCATGAATACTGCAAAATACGACGTTAAGTTCTTGAATAACTTCTTCGGAAGCTCTCTTTGAAAATTTGAATAGCTTGGTGATACGGAAGCTCTCTTTGAATGTTTGAATAGCGTGGTGATACACAAGCTCTCTTTGAATATTTGAATAGCGGGGGTGATGTGGAAGCTCTCTTTGAATATTGGCATAGCGTGGTGATACGGAAGCTCTCTTTGAATATTTGAAGAGCGTGGTGATACGGATGCTCTCTTTGAATATTTGAATAGTGTGGTGATACACAAGCTCGTTTTATTACACTAGGGAGTTTGGATCATATGCAACGTTTCTTGCAATGGCAACAGAACTAAAGCACTGTATAATAAACACTGCAAATCACAAATTAGTTCGTAAAGAATACGTTTTGTTTTGTTTTGGTTTGGTTTTCAGGGCACACCAAGGCTATAATGTGCCGAGGCAAGTAGAATACAGTGTCTTGCCGAATGATACCATGATAGCCGATCCGGGCTGATCCTATGGTGGGAATCGAGCCAGCACCCTTCTTGTCATGAGTTCAACGCTTTAACCACTGAGCCACTGCGGCTTTCCACATTAGAAATTAAATAAAGCATATAAAAGCTGGACGACCGGAGCCAGATGGTACATCTATGATACACCGATAAATGCATTCACAATCATTTAACAGTGATTTAATATTTTGCAACAAAAGGTAAATGAATAAACAATTGTTTAGTTGGATGTATATATTTTAATCTTAATGCTTTTTTCGGATTATCCCCAACTTCTTTTCCTAAATGAGAGTTTTCCACAAGTAGCTAAGTATGCATCTCTATATAAAAGTGGGAGATTTTTAATTTTTAACTTTCATCTAAAAAATCGAAATATAAACGTTCAACATTTTTTGCAACACCTTTTAATCGTTTATCACTGAAATTTAGTAATGTGGATTTCATCTATAATTGTTAACAATAATGTTTATGTACGGCCGTTTGAATTGAAATTTTATTTTGATGCATAGTATGTTCTTGCTTTCATTGAAATTTTAAATTTAGTGCCTCTCATGTCAAGACACTGTAAGATCTGGTCCCATGGTCACGAAATTGAAGAAATCCTCAAGCTTCGCCTACCTGGACTCAGTACACAATTGTTCATGATATATTCTCCATATATGCTTTTCAGTACTGAACATTCCAGCGTGTGCAAATCCAAAAAGATCAAATCAAAAGTATCTTCAATTGCACATTTACATTGAAGTTCCTGCCATAGGTTATCCGGTGGGGATTTTGTTTTTGTTTTTTGTTTTATTATACCTGTATGTAATAATCCCTGTGCACTGTAATAAAAATACACACAGAGAATCACACAATAATCATCATCTTCTAAAGAAGAAATACTTCCTTTAAATCAGTACTATGAATGTTTAAAATGCCAATGATCACTAGCAAAAAAAAAATGAAATACGCTCTTAAATTAGATAGGGACAACATTCATTTATAGTGACTTCTAAGTAATAATTGTGAGCTGAGTCATAAAAGGCCAACATTTTTGTGGTCAATTTTAGTTCAATTATTACATTTGCATGCCGCGCATATTTCTACTTTACTCACCAAATCGGATTAATTTTCACGGTAAACGACAACTCTCAGAAATCGAGTAGTATTGGTGTTCAGCAAGGTGCAAATTTTGGACCAGATGCTTTTAAGATCCCGAAACTAAATTTGTCATATCTTTCTTAATTAGACAGTTTTTTTATAGTAGTAAAATCTTATCATGTTTATCAAAAAATCCGTTTGAAATGGAAAAAACATTGATAAATTTAATATTAATAGAATTTATTTTAAATACACATAAACAAGCTTTTAAAACATAAATTAAATTTTCATACAAACTTGAAACATGAAACTGACAAATTTTAGACAACAACGCTCGCCAATGAATGACATTTAAGACGTGGTAGCTTGGGTCTGTGCAACTTATAACATTCGGTCCAGGGGCATTGAAGCATGAAAACTTACAGCGATTTTTGAGCCAAAATCTAATATAACTGTTCAAATGTGAAATAGGTGCACACACTAAATACACAATGACAAGCGCTCTGTTCATACATGTGACAGAACCAGGACATCAGATCAGTAGATTTCAAACTTTTAATCAGTAGATTGGCATATAAATCAGTAAGATTTCTTATAGGCTTAAACTTAACGTGTTTTAAGGGGAATGAAAACCAATCAAGTGCAATTTTGGCACAATATGTATTCTCTTCTTATTATAATAAAACAGCAAATTTTGACTATGAATCAGATTCTGATGCAATTACATGTATCTATTATTCAAATTTATTGCATCAGGTACACAGCCAGTTGTTAGGATGGCTAATAGCACACCCAAATTGCCTATAGTGGTAAGGACAGTACCATGTTTTATAGCAAAAATGACAGCTATAGAAAACTACAGCACCAGAAAGGCTCTGCCTCCTTGATCAGTGGTATTGATCATCTCTCTGATAAAGACAATGACTTTGAGGTACTATATCCAAGTGTGGTAGTATGAACTAATCCTGGTGACTTTTGCCCGGTACATTCAATATGTCCTGATAAGAATTTGGTTTCATCAGCAGACTGTCGGGGAGAATCCAAGCTAATCCAGCTATTCAGCCTTGTTTCAAACTGGTGTAGGACAAAATCTCCTTAGGACAAAATCCCCCAGTAAAATGAAAGATAGGACACAATCCCCTCCCCTAGTAGCTCTTTTAAAACTTTTTTAACCGTCACAAATATACATCTATACCGGTAACTTGTTTTCAATATGTTATCATTATAGAATTGGGTTAAAAGTTCTGGTAATGGCCTATTTTGAAATGGGATAGGGGGAAAGAAAAAGAAAAAAATGTGACACATCATCAATGTCTCATATTTAATTTAATTATGGCATTTCATGTTTATCTACTAAAATTATGTCTTAGCTTTTATGTACTTCACAAAATAACAATAATAGTCAAATACAGTAAACTCAGTCTTATTGAATCTTTATGCTAGTAATGCTCTTTTTCCAACGAATGCAGTGCTCCACACCTGCCAGGGCTTCGTAGATGGTATTCAGGTCTTGCTGACGATTTGTTCGTTTGATTCTCTTTCTCTGTGCCTTGTCCCTTGCATCTTAAAGAAGAACCATTGGTAACAAGGCAGCTGCGAAAACGCCAGATTCCAACTCTCGCACAAGTTGTTTGTGCGTTCATTCCCGTCAAGAGCGATGTAATGGACATTCCACATTATTGGTGGGAACAGAGGGGGCAGACGTCGGAAGAGGACTGGCGGCACATCATCACAACGGTCTGCTGGAAGCGACTGAACTCGTCGGAATGTCCTTGTCACATACGTCGTGTCGATACAATTTAGCAACGCCTCTGCACCTGCCAGAGTAATGGTACGCAGAAATCTCATGCCGTCTGCGACGTCGTCCACAGGGAGAAAGGTTAACCAATCCAGCATCCCACAAAACATCCGGAACTCTTCCTCCATCTTGTAGAAGTCAGTCAATCCAAGCTGTTGGATCTTCCTCCAAGTATTTTGGGGACCAACAATGTTGGTGCTGGCCTGGATAACTGCTGTTTCAAAGTGTTACAACTCTAGGTTACAAAATATGTAACAAAACGAAAGTGAAACCAACATTGTAAGTAATATCAACACGCAATTTATTTCCCTATAATATGAAGTTAAATTCAAGCGATACTTACACTATTGTGAATCAAATCCAAATAATCCTTAATGTCTTAATCACAAGTCCAAAAATATAGAATGTTCCGAATGAGTACCAATAGTCTTGAATGTCCTGATAAAACACCATGATACAATCCAGAATAGCTTTGAATAAGTTCACAAAAGTCCAAAGTAATGTACTAATTAAAAAAGTCAATAAGCACTTTCATAATTCCAATGAATATATATTTTAACGAAATAATTCCACTCCAATTATATCTGATGTTAACGGCAAGATGTAAAATCTGATCAGAATTGGATTCCCACAGACTGATCTAAAATAGGAGTGAATTATTTGTTTACCAAATCCCTATTTATACACATTTTTACTTGATTTATATCAACAGAATGTGAAGCAATAAAATGGAAAAAACTCAGTGTAACTGTCACCACGAGTGACCTTGTCAACAGATGCTTGTAAACACTCTGTTTCCTAGTAGCCAGAATCAAAAGTACTACTTTGTTTTATTATCCCCGTAATAGGTTGACCACTGAATTGGGGAACACCATCCCAAGGTCACCTTACAATCAAACATTTCCGGTTATCAGATAATCTAGGGATAATAAATATAATGCACAGAAAAAGAAAAGAAAAAACACACACACGCATGCACACATGCATATAGCACACAATCTCTTTAGATACACAATTTAAATAGACAAACACAAGTATACAGTGTGTAGGTGACATAGACTTTGTGATGTTACAGTATTTTGTTCCTGTTTACCATCAAATCAGACCCAAATAAATATAGCGAAATGCAAGAAGAGAAAGGATTCTTACACAAGTTACATATTCATGATTGAGGTCCATTTTTGGTCGAAATTGGTCCTCTTGTTTGCTTAACTTAGCAGTGTCTTTTTCAAAATTCTTATGCATTTCAACTTTGAAGTAATATTACAATCATAGAAGAGATGTTCAATACTTTCGTTCTCGTTCTTACTGAAAGTCCATTATTCGTCGTCTAATATGTTAATTATTTTCAAACAATTGCTAGTAACAATTATTCTATGGATTAATTTAAAGTTAAAAGAGATCAACTTGGTATCCCTAGTACAACATTTCGCCAGGCTATAAATCTCAGACCACTCCTCATTACTTATATTTATATTTAATACTTGTATCCAAGTTTCTTGCTTAGCAGTGTTTTGCCTTTTTGCCTTTTAAAAACGATCTTTGTAAACTAACTTTAGTGAATTTTGTTTTTTCAAGTTCATTATTTTATCCTTCTTCTTATCAACATTATTATGTACTAAATGGTTTCTGATAGCATCTTTCCGTGAATTTGGAATATTGGATATTAAGGATAAGTATTTCAAGAAATCATGGCATCTAGTTTTTTGTTTTATCATTACAAAATTTCAAAAGGTATTAAAATTACCGTGATCATCTACTAAATCATTCAGAATTTCAATACTGGCTTCTGTCCAGGATTTGTATTGATAGAACAATGGGGGGGGGGGGCAAATTTTTAAATACTCAGAGATAAACACTCGTTTGGACTTTTCGGTTCCTCTTTCGAATTAGATACTGCCAAAATTACATCTCTCAAAAAACTAATTTTAATAAGCTTACTAAATTCTTCTAATTTCCTTCTCCCTAAATTCCAAATACCCTTTTTATTTCTGAATATAATTGTATTGACTAAGTTCTGCCACGCTCTATTTTCATTATTCAGTAATATTTTAACCTATCTTATCTTAATATACCTAATGAATGAATTAATGTTTATCATATTTAGTCCTCCCTCGTTTTCCGGGGATACTAGTATATCACGTTTAATTCTCTCTACTTTACAACCCCATACACATTTAAATAATGTACGATTTAGTTCTGCTTCAACTTTTGCTGATGGATTTGAAAGTGCTGAAAAAAGATGTATGAATATGGGCAGAACAAGAGTTTTTACAACAATTACGTTACAAACTACTGACAGATGTATTTGACTCTAGCTTGCCAGTATTCGTTTTGCTTTCGTTAGTTTCTTCCTATAATTAATTTCCACCATTTGTTGTAAATCCGGAGACAAATCTATGCCAAGGAGTGTAAAGTTAGAAGAAGACCAATTTAGGCCCATATCGGGACACATCCTTTTATTAGAAAATTTCTTGTTTCCAATCCAAATAGTTTTTGTTTTTGTTAGTTTAAATTTAAATCCAGATAATAGAAAAAAAAAACTTGCAAGATATTCATAGTCGCTTTAAGAGAATGTTGAGATCCATCAAGAAGAATAAAAGCGTCATCGGCATACTGACCCAATTTAAACTCACTTATATCAAAGATCAGTCTCGGTACATCCAGATTTTACATTAAAGTTATAGCTAAAATCTCAACACCGATGATAAAAAAATAAGGCGCAAGGGGATCTCCTTGACGACATCCTCTTTCAAGTCTAAAAAATGATGACATATGCCCATTATTTATAACATAACTATTAGAGTTATTACAAAACAGTCTAAACCACTTACAAACAGAATCACCAAAGTTAAAAGAGTGTAAAGCTTTTTCCACAAAGCTCCAGTTAATTCAGTCAAAGGCTTTTTCAAAGTCTATTAACAATAATAAACAATACCTATTTTCGTTTTCTAGTTGATCCATGATATCGCATAATAGACTGGTATTTTCTCCAATGAATCTACCCTTCATAACTCCTTTTTGAGTATCAGTGATTATTTTGATGGAAGAACTTTTTAAATTCCTAGCTGCAATGGCTCCCGAAGCAATCTTATAGTCCATATTTAAAAGTGATATAGGTCTCCAATTTTTAAAGTATCTTCTGTCTTTTTCTTCCTTTGGTAGACATGTGATGACTCCTTGAGTCTGAAAATCTGAAAGTTTTCCTACAGTAAATCCATAATTTATTAATCTGCATAGAAATCAACCAAGAGGCTTCCAAAAGAATTTATAGAACCCTACAGTGAATCCATCTGAGCCAGGACTTTTCCATTTTCCATTAGTTTTAGAGACATACCATATTCATTAATTGTAAGTAGACCCTCGCATGATTCTCTTTCCTCTTGACTAAGTTTAATATTGTGATTAAAAAATCAATTTTGAGTTTCTTGAGTATCCTCAACATCAATCGGAGCAATTCTACTTTTGTACAATTCCATATAAAACTGTTTTTGGGCTTTTAAAATATCTATTTGGTCTGATATATTTGTCCCATCATCTAAAATAATTTGCTTTATTGTCTTATTGGCATAATTTATTTTTTCAAGATTTAAAAAGTACTTATTGGATTCTTCACCAGATTCGTACCATACAGCTTTGGATCTTACTATAACACCTTCTATGTATTTGTGTCTAGATTCCTCTAATTCTGCTTTCTTTTTATTCTTCTAAATTTTCCAGTTTCCCCATCTATGTTTTTCGACAGTCCCCTATGAATTTTTATTATTTCCTGTTCAATTATCTTTAATTATTCCAGTTTCTCCTTTGTTTTCTTAATAGAATAACATATAGTTTCAGATCTTATTTTCATTTTAAAAATTTCAAAGAACATTTGATCATTACAAGAAAGAGAAACATGGAGAGAGTCATCTTTATTTCCCCTTACATAATATTCATTTACAGTATCAGTTATACACTTTTTGATCAAATCAGTATATTCAATGTTCCATTTGGTTTGAAGCTGCATTTGCTTACTTCGATCCCCTGTCAGAATCTTTCAGGTCATTTCTCATTTTGTCATTTTCCTACTTGGCTTCTTGTAATTTTCTTCGCAATTGGTGGTTTTCAAATTCCAGAGAATCAACCCTATCCCTCAACTCTCCAGTCCTCTCCTTTACTACCCTTTCACTTTCTACAACCATCTCCTTTCCCAGATTTTCCTTCACATTCTCTAACAATTCCATCACAATAGTTGAGGCAATTTCTGTAAGGTCATCTTTTTTTACCAGATCATCAATAGCTGATGTGAAATATACTTTACAAATGCTCCCTCTGAGGCTTTGCTTTATTTCCTCTAAGTCCAGCTGAATTGTACTCAAGCTTGCATCACTCAAACTTGTGTCAGATGTCTCCATTGGGGAACTACTCTGTGATCTGGTTTTCATTTGTTGCATGCATTGGTCTTTCTTTCCACTCATTCTTGAAGATAATTTTGTTTGGACTACTCATTTGTGGCACTGACAGTTATTACTCACTATGTGCCAAACAATTCTTACAAATGAAGACAGCTGATGAACATTGTAAGAATCAGATAATTACACTGAAATGAGTCAATGAGTCAAATAAACAAGGTAAGGAATGTATCAAAACTACACCACTAAACTTCCATCTCAACTCCATCATCCATGAATTTTGAGTGGAAAAAAAACCACTTTTTTTCCAAAATTGTATATGATCCACCAGTATTGTTATATACCCTGCATTCCTTGAATATTCCCATATCATCCCAACAATTATGAACCATTTCGCTGTAACAATAACCACTTATAACTGCCAAAATCTGAAGAGCCACTTTACTAGCTTCCCCTAAGAGCCGCCATTACTGTAACAATCCCCTTGCTTGTAAACACTATGTTTCCTAGTGATCAGAATATAAAGTGCTACTAACCGCTATAGACCAGATTTAAACACACACTATATATTAAATATACGTAACAAAAGTCAGTGTGATCACAGTTGTTGGGTCAAGATTGAAGCTCAGTTCTTCCCATTTCTCCAATACAGATCGTATCATATCCTCATAGATTTGTTGATGCTTGTTTGGTAACAGTGCGTACACGCATGACTCACATGAATTAGGGACGTTTTCGCCCCATGAGCGTTTCGGCCCAAGACATTTCGCCCCACTTCAACAGGACATTTCGCCCCACTTTACTGGACGTTTCGGACTATGACATTGTATGTTCTGACATCCTTTAATAAATATAAATGTTTAAATTCAATTAAATTATTTTTTTATTCAAAATATATGTGCTAATATTGTATTTCCTTTGCACAAAAGCTTTCACGACTCATTCAAAACCTTGCCTCACCTTAAATACATTGATACCACACTGAGTGGATTCTTTAACTACGAAGATCAAACAAGCTACCTGGTGTAATTAAGCCCATAGAACACTTGCCAGATAATCATGTTCGTTTAAAACGGTGTTCTTTTGAAATTATAATTATTTCTGAAACAAATCTTTGAGAAAATGCATTTTTTTTCTTCTTTCCATGTATCGTCACGCTCTAGTGTATGGACCTAACGCCTGCAAATGGTTGATGAAGAGAATAGAAAAGAAAAGAGATAGTAAGACAAGTTATCCTCTTATCATAAGAGGTAATAATAATAAGAAGAAGAGGCTTATACTTAGACTATTAGATTTACTTCTGATGCTCTTAATAGATGTTTGCAAGTGACTGATTTATATGTATAAGACTAATATTGCTATTTTAGGAAATGAATGAAGAAAAAAGAAATTCTTTAATGCCCTACCAATAGTGTATGTCTAATTGAGGAGCTTGCTTCGGTAATTTAGTGTATCCAGTGTCCATAGAAACGTGCAGGTACCAGGTGGGACGAAATATCCAATGCCATGGGCCGAAATGTGCATTGAAGTGGGGCGAAATGTCTTGGGCCGAAACGTCCATGGGGCGAAACGTCCAGTGTCTCACCCAGGGGTGCTCGTATGACGTACAACTTATTAAAGATGTGCGGCGCCATGGCAAAATTTCCGTCCAAATACCACTTGTTTCATCGGGCAAGGTAACGAAATCCTTACTCGGTGGCGAACACCAGCAGTCTCCGTGGAGCGGAGTCTGGTGCACGGTCTTGGATGAGGACGGGTTGCGGGTCAAGACCATCTGTTGTTGTCCATTGGTGTGGGATGGAGAGGTCTCGCAGAGAATCAGGTTCCTTCGGTTAAGTGCCGCGCCTCTGACGTCTAAAGTTCCGCTTCATAGTGTCCATTCGCCCTATGTGAGCCCTGACTAGATCCGCAGCATCAAGCACCGCACTGGTCAGGATCTGAGCAGGCCTATCTCTTGAATTCAGAGTTTGCTCACGTAAATGGAGTCTAAACTTCGCTACCTCAGCAAGGTTTGGATCAGCTTCATGGCTGTGCGAGACGGTCACATGTAAATCATTGCGATCTAAGTTTGTAGTAATTGCGCCCTTGCATTGGCGTGCCTTCCTTGGGAAGCACTTCATCGGATGCGGATTTTATTCTCAGCCTTCTTCGTGTACATGAAACCATCATAGCACAACTTTTCACCACTCTTATTACTCCTGACTATTTCCATACTGATCATTACGTTTCAAGTGATTTCATATACCCCAAAATACAGCTTATTATATGACGATTTATGACGATTAACATGGGAGTTCGTATTCCTCCGACAATTAGTCTTTAGATCAAAACGATCGTTAGTCATCTTAATCTCCTTGTCTACTGTTAAGATCTAACATCTAACCCACACACTATATGTCTTCCATCTACTCAAGGGAAGCCAACACAAAATTTCAAACGGCCCAGAAACACATATATGTGGCTTCATCTAACCTGCACACTATACGTCTTTCATCTACCCAAGGGAAGCCTACACAAAACTTCAAAGGGCCCAAGCTTCATCTAACTGGCACACTATACGTCTTTCATCTACTTACGGGAAGCTGACACAAAGCTTCAAAAGGCTCAAGCCGACACACAAAGATGTGACGGTTTAAAAAGGGATAAACTTAGACTGGGGGAGGGGATTATGTCCAATATTTCATTTTGCTGGGGGGATTTTGTCTGTATCCTGTTTCAACCAGCAGGCCAGACCTGAAAAGAGATAACATATGTTTTAATAATCTGATAGATCATTGTGCTTTAAATCAAGTAAAAATGTGGTAGATATGGAGATTGCAATATAACATTCAGTGCGCAAGCACAGGAAAACATTGAACTTTAGATAATAATATTCAGAAAAGTAAAGCGGTCAGCGTGCATTAAAGTTACTATTTATCTCTGAATTATATGAAGTTTCCAGCACTATGTTTGCCAGAGTATGATCAGCCATTTAGCTAACTAACTAATGAGGAACACCAGCTGACATAAAGTTTAAGGCAAAGGGGAAGGGGTTTGAATATTTTGCACAACAATTAGTACATAACAGTTTCCCGGGAGGTTGAATGGCAAAGTACTAAATTAACATACGTAAGCTATTTCAATAACATTTTTGAATATTTAAAGTGCATACAGTATATTCTGTGCCGACAGGTCATCTATAGGTACAATTAGATCCTATATCCTCAGCTAGATGTAAAATTCTGATCCCATTTATTTTTTAAGTGGGGCATGTAACCATGTACCTATTAAGATCAATTATACAAAGTTAATTCAAATGATCTGTCTGAACATTTCTGGTGTATTTTTATTAGTGTCAGTTAGCAATTATTAAGTAGAATGGCTCATTAGAATGTGATATCAGCTTATGTTACAATGCCACACTCTGTCAATCAATGTATTAACCAAAATTAAAAATGAAATGAAATGTATTTTATTTTGGACTCGCCCAATTTCCTGTTTTCCTACGTACCAGTTAACAAGACCCTTTGACATATGTTTGTTCCCACACTTCTCATTATCTGAGAGTTTCAAATTGCCAGGCGATGGGGGGGGGGGGGCGCCGTCGGGAGCTTTTTATGCCCCCCCCCCTCCCATAAGCCCCCGCTTTCAGGTCTTAGATGGGGGGGGGGGGGGTTGGAGGTTGGCAACTGACATAAAAACTGTCCTCTGTGGCAAAGTAGGGGCAGCACTAAAGAACATTGCCACCGGGCGCCTCAAACCCTCGTGCCGCCACTGGTACTGTAGATTCTTTTTCTCCATTCTCTCATGAAGAACCATGTAACTATGTTTATAAACAAATATTGTAAGCCATATAAGCAGATATGTGTTACTAATATATCACACCATCATACACATATAAATGAAATGCTTGGACCCATTATATGTTAGGTTTTTAGCTTAACAGTGTCTTCAGCTTTTGAGATGTAATGACCACATACTGCAACATCTCCCAAGCTCCCTTCTTGTAGGATCCACTGATTGGACTCAGTACACAATTATTTGTTTCCCTATATTGTATCTGCATTTTATAAATTTGCTTTTAAGTACTGAACGTTCCAGTATGTAGAAATTCAAGTCAAGTATATATTATTCAAAGTATCTTCATATATAGCATAGAGTGAAGTTCTTGTCATAGGTCATCCGTCATTTTTAGAGAGACAAAACTCTAAATAAAGTTACGTGCCATCGGTCACATTTTCACTTCCGGGATAGCATTATTGCCTGGTTACTCACTGTGTCCAAAGTAGACACCGAATCACAATATAATCCTCATATTTTAAGGAGAAAACAATTTCCTTTAAACCAGTACGAAAAATGCCTAAATCTAAGCCAAGAATCACAAAGAAAAAGATAGGGGGAAAAAATCTCAGAATATGTAGGAACTATATTCGTTGGTCCTGACACGGAAGTAATTATGGACTGATGCCCACATCAAGCCGGGCTCAGTTTGATTTATTTCATAAGAACGTCTGGGATTCTAAACTTATAGGACTGTAAAGCCGATAAATTGTCGCCTAAGCCAATTGTACTATATCATGTACAAATTTGAGATATTTTAATGCAACTGTCTTTCACCCACTTTCCGTAAAATTTTTACTATGAACCAAGAATTACTATCAAAGAAAATATATAAAAAAAATTTAAGGAAAATCTTTGAATTTAACGAAAATTATATGCTACTTTGTAGCTGTGGTTATTTCTGATTTTCTGAGCATAAATGAACCGAACTCGGGCTCAAGATTCTAAACTTACAAAATACAGTTTAAGTTTTCATATACCTGCAGAATTTTGCATGTCAAGTAGAAAGCAATCAATACCAAATTAATTCTGAAAAAGTGCATTTCTACCTTTATTCAATGTAAAGGTATTCATGATCTTTGAAATCTTAACAATAGAAAAGTTCTGTGAATATGGAACTAGGTTCGTAATAGGTCTTGTAATAAAACTGTTTCTCTCTTCTGTTTATCTACAACTAAATGATATATCCTCTCCGTAACGAAATTTAATACTGTAACTATGACAACAACGAAACCTTATATTTACGGGCGAATGAAGATCTACATCTCAGAAGTTTTCTTTATAGTGGAATATTCCCACACGACTCGGACTGTTTCCGCGCAATACATCGTGCGTTTTGCTCAATACAAATGTCCACTGAACAGCGACACTTCATTGTTGCTTGAGGTGATCGACTTTTTCTTCTTTTTATGGGAATATATAAAGAATGGATGAATGTAATACCAGTGTATTTAGCTCTGAATGTATGACAATTATTGATTTGCTTGAAAGACCCACTCATTTTCGGTTTATCTATTTTCTCATCTGGTAAAGCACGTTTTCTTTTGGTTTGATTTTCTTTTTAGAACCAGCCAGTATGATCTTCGCCTCTCTGTCATTGGCATTTTCTAACGTCCTTAAGAACAATGCCAACATGATCTACGACCGTCTTTCCACTCTTGTCTTTTTACGTCAATAAAAAAAATGGGTCTTGCAATATCATCTCAAACACCGCTTTTAATATGGACTACGTTTTTATGTAAGATTCTCAGAAGAGAGTTTTTCATCTCCGCAGTTAATTATTGAATAAAGTACACACGGGGTAATCTGGTTAAATCTACGTGACTTATTAAAACTTCAAAGTAAACTTACATATCAATCTAGCTTTATGTTCCAAAGCTTATGAATTGAGGATAATTTTGGGGGATTTATGTACATTGTTTATTATAGTAAAAACTATATCTTTCTACCGCTTCTTTTTTCAAGGAAAAGTGAAGCCAATGCAAATGTCCGCATTTCCAGAATAGCAAGATGTCACAGATGTAAACACTGCATGTTCCACAAGTAATATGTAACAGGTAAGGACTATATAATTGACATCCCTGATTTTAAAAAAAATTGAAACGTGTATATTTTGCATGGTCACGGCAAATCAATGGAAACAGTGTTGGCATATATGTGTATTTTCTAGAAAATTAAATTCAGAGTGCTTTACGTACCTATCTACATCGTTTCAACAGACAAGCAAAAACAATCTGTAATTCTTACAGTATTCTCTGTGCATGTAGCATTTATAAGTTGAGTCAAGCTGCAAACTGCACAGACCCACATTTGCCGGCGCATTATTCGTCGGCAGATCTGTGCCTATGCAGTTTGTTATAAGTAATCAGTAGAACAAACAAAATAGACCTTGATCTGCTGGTGCATTATGAGACGGCAGATCAGGGTCTATGGTGTCTGCAGTTGGAGTATATATGGTATATAATGTTAAAGCAGATATTGATACAAAGGATTACATCTCTTTATAAGAACATTATGTGTGAGAAAAAAAATTATCTAGGGATAAAGGGTATCAAAACTGATATTAAATATTTGTTTCTTTCGAGATAAAGGGTATCAAAACTGATATTAAATATTTGTTTCTTTCGAACGGCTTCACTTCATTCTTTCTACTTATCGAGTCTAGCTATTTAAAGAACCCAACGTCATTATACAAAATTGTAAGTTTATAATTAAAATATGTGCTTAGAAAGGAGAAAGAATTGACAAATTTAGTACGTCCATATCTGTGCAGATCTATGTATAATATCTTGTTTGTTACGGTATGCAAACTCTGACAAGGAAAACCATCAATATAATAGTAACACTTAGGCATATAGAGATGGTCTTACACCAATGTCATGCAATTTGATATACAATTTTATGCAGTGAATTGAATAATAGTATATAACACGAGCTGTTTGCACGGAATGGCATTTGGTATTATTGAAAGAGTTTTATAAATATGATTACAAATGAGCACGAGTTTGATATTCTATTTATGACATATTCAGGACTTTGCATTAGAGGACAACGTTTTTGTCAGGCGTTGCCATGTGTTAAACCACAGAGTATCTGACGACTTGTATGACATGAAGTCATAACGATATTAGAGGTAAATATTATGGGATACAAATGACATTTGTTTCTCTTGAAGAGACTGTCATATCTTCTAAAGTTGTTAACTACAAAATAAATACAAGTCTCTATTTTTTATCAGTCCAAAATTAATGATGTTTGCAAATTATTGAAAAGGTAGACATATAGATAGATAGATAGATATGCATGAAGAAAACGAGATAGATTTAATCTTGATACATTTCAATGTATGAACCTATTTGTACAATAAGAGAAAGAAAGCTAACTTAAAACTATACTACTCATTAAAACAAAAGAGTATGACATCGGGTATAATAAAAGAATTTCTATAATATTTACATAAAAAATTATACTATTAAATAATAAATTTCCTTCTATGAAAGACCAAGTGTACCATCAAGCCACTCACAATTATATCATCTTTTGAAAGGTAATCAGCATTAAATTGGAATGCTGACTTTACTCAAAAATATTTAATTTATTTAACTCACAACATAAGTTGTCGTAATAGATAGAGCACTATTACAACAATATATATATATATATAGGTTTTGGTTTGATGAAATTTCCGTTTGCTGTGGTTTGTAAAATGAGATGCGATCAGTTATGTCCCCGTGGTGTAAAAGTACTGTGTGTATTGATCAGTTGCCTAGTTTGCGTTTTATTTCTATAATGATCATGTTTTTATTGATAAGTATACTCTAAATATCTATGCTAATCTTGTTCAACATATGTATTTGAACTTTTAAATAAATCTACATAATTTAATAAAATGTTACCAAGCGGTAAATATAAGAGGCAGTCGTTGCAAAACTGTTCTTTTCTTGGTCTTTGTCGACACAAATGTACAAGGTGAGGGCGCAAAGCTTGTTTTAGCTTTAAAATCCAGTTTGATTTAAAATTATTTGGATGATCCGCAAATAAACATAATCTCCTTTGATTTACACAACCACTGGTACTTTATTACAAACATTTAACTTTTAAAGCTGTCACGTCAGCCAGGTGTAAAGACTACTGGCGTCGGACCAGTGACGGCCAAGGACAAGTGACGGGCAATGTCATTTTTAACGTGAACGCACGCCATCACTGGTCCGACACCAGTACTGATTAGCGTATTCTTACACTGGTCATAATCTGTGCCAGTGCATGTGCCAGACTTTGTTTTACTTTACGCAAGGCCCCGGGCTATTGCCGAAGAAACTATTGGCCGACCTCATAACTAACATTGGACACCTACCAGGACATGTATCGGTATTTGGGGTTCATTACAGTGTATTAATGACATTTGGGGCCTACTCTTTGTTTTCAAAGTAGAGTGGTTTCACTTTGCTTAAGAATTTATATTGAATTGATAGAATTAAAAATTATGGACCAGAAGAACGTTCGGTTTAAAGAGGATTTTGGTCGGTTTAGTCAGGTTTCACTGGTTTCATCATATATATATATATATATATATATATATATATATATATATATAAGAAGTGGGATAGCTAATGAAAACCTATTAATTCAAAATGAAATGATGCACACAAATTCAGGCTGTCAAGTTTGTTAAGCAGCATGTACAGTACTGAGAGTTTTTCTATGAAACTAGATGAATCGAAACATTTAGAGAAGAGTAACGAGAATTTCAACAATAATGTATTCTGAGTTTGATGATTTCCGTGTCGTGTAAAACATAAACGATCAACATCGCCTTGTATATATCAATACGTTTTCATTTTTTCATTTCTCCCGTAACCTTGCTGGTCGTAGGGGCGCCACTGATGACTTTGATACAATCTCTCTCCATTTCGCCCTGTTCTCCACTTCTCTTTGGGACTTTGCAAAGTCCATGCCTGTCCACTCTTTGATATTGTCTTCCCATGTCTTCTTCTGTCTGCCTCGCTTTCTCTTTCCTCTCACTGTGCCCTGTAGGATTGTCTTTGACAGGCCAGTTGACCGTGAGACGTGACCATACCATCTTAGTTTGCGTTTCTTTACAGTGGTGAGCAGATCTTCATAAGGTTCAATTGCACCTTGGATTTTAGTGCGCACCTCCGCATTGGAGACGTGGTCTAAGTATGAGATTTTCAGGATCCTTCGATAAGATCTCATCTCTAAGGCATGGATTCTTCTCTCTAATTCTGCTGTTAGGGTCCATGTCTCACATGCATATAGGAATATGGACATGACGAGGGAGCGCATAAGCTTGATCTTGGACAGAAGCGTGATGTTGCTGTCTTTCCAAATATGCTTCAGCCTAGCCAGAGCAGCTGTTGTCTGCGCAATCCTGGAAAGAACCTCAGGTTTAGAAAATTCATCAGAGGTGATAGCACCTAGGTACTTGAAGCTTGTTACTGTGCCCAGCTACTGTCCAGTCACTCTTATTTCCTTTGGATGCCACTCGGGTTGTTTGTCATTAATATCAATACGTGCTCGCTTGTAAAAATACGCACATGAAGAAATGTGTGTATGTGTGTGTGTAATGAGTGTTTGTGTTTGTGTGTGTGTGTGTTTGTGTGTGTGTGTGTGTGTGTGTGTGTGTGAGAGAGAGAGAGAGAGAGAGAGAGAGAGAGAGAGAGAGAGAGAGACTCTAAATTTTAAAAGGGTGCAAAAATAATCCAGAGAGAGACTCAATGTAAAAATACCCTCAAAAATGAAAAAGATATCAATAAATAAAAGAACACGTAATCAAGATCGTCAACAGATATTTACAGTCCAAATTGTCAAATGTATCATGTTCCCGTAATGTATCCGATTTAAGCAAATGATTTTAAATTAACATCATTTTCAACAGGATTTGTTGTTGTTTTTATATTAATACAAGTAGTGCATAAGTAATTTAGCCTGTCAAAGTATTAGTACAAGTAGTGCATAAGTAATTTAGCCTGTCAAAGTATTAATACAAGTAGTGTGTAAGTAATTTAGCCTGTCAAGGTATTCCTCAATAGACAATGAGTAGTTTGCATCTTTCTGTCCTGTTGTCAAACATGCCGTGAATTACAACAATCGACTTTGACAATGTGAAACGCTTGCCCGTGTATATGTTATAGTGATCTAGTGAAGGTATAGCCACCTCATAACAGAAACGATTTGTTGAGAGAAGAAACAATGTGATCAATAGCCGGATGTCCGTAGGGATATTCTAATGGCTGGACCGCAGTCCCGGGGCGGATGAGGCACATTATCTCCTCACTTTCGTGCCGTATCTAACGCGTAATGTCTGTGATATTGAACTTCTCAACACTTAGGGATTGTACCGCAGCAAAGAACTAATAGATCAACAACCCAACCAGAATATCTAAAGTACTGCTTTGCGAGTACAAACAGAACAATAGGCAAAAATAAATAAACTCAGATATCTTTCATTTAAAGCCAAAGAGAAGAAAATGCTTGGTGATTACGCATCGGTCGTCAGGATAATTTAAATTTAGACCTGTTTTAAGTACAAATATAATTTTAAAAAGGGATATAATCTAATCCTATATGTCACTGATCTCAAGAAAGGAAAATTAAATTTAAATATTAAATATTAATATACAAATTAAGCTTCATGTATTGACAGATGTGTAAATGGTAATATGTATTCATGTATAATTTTTGGCAGAGCAGTTTTAGTTATTAGGAGGAAACTGTCCTCAAACGTTTATTTTTTAGTACATAAATCTTCAGAATAATCCATCAGCACCACCACCACCACTATCATTCATCAACTCCTAAAGAGGGTAAAATCAACGAGTAGCTAGCTAATAGTGCTTCTCTGTCAATTACACGATATACATCATCCGAACAATAATTGTGTGTGGGCACTGTAAAATTTCAAACGCTAAAAGTATTGTAAAACGAAAGAACTTTTCATCTGGCCAGCGATGAATTAATGAAGGTTACAAATTGAAGTTTGATTTATTGGAGAGAATTATTATTGGGTATTACTGAGCAATATTAGTGTACCTTTTAGAGCGACATTGGAATCTTTGGGCATAAAACATTCTACTCAAAGGCGTTAAGAAACGTTCCGCTACTAACATAACAAATTTTCTCACAGATCGATATGATTTTTTGAAGACATTTCAAGAACTGTTTATGCTTGAAAGGAAGGGCATAAAATACAATTTTCTGGCCTCAGGCCAAGTTAAGAATAATCCAAGATTCTTGTACCGCTCCGTTGCGGATTCGTTAAACAGGGATTTCCCTTTTTGTGTTCACCTCTTTTATGCTAGGCTCTAATCACATTAATTCACCAGATTCTGAGTTAATTTAATTAGTATCTTCTCGCAGATCCGGCGATGCGCCGTCGAAGGAACGCGTTCGATCAGCAAAACTTAATTAGTGCCTCCCCCGTCCCGATTGAGAAAAGGCAGTGTGTGTATAAGTGCACTCGAACAAGTAATTTGTCCAGTAAACAGCCTGCGTCTGAATGCACTGGATGATTGAGTTTCCTAAAAATGACAGCAATGGGCCCCAGAGCTCTTTTGGAATGGAATCAACATAGATTCTCAATTTAAATAGAAAGTTCAGAACTGTGTCTCTTATTGATTTCCAACAGATTCTGAAACATTGGTCTGCAGTTTTCGCTCCATTGAAATGTTTCCGGCCTCTTTAGATATATTGCGTAAGTTAAGGAAATTCTTTTCGTCAAATGATACAATACAATATAAGCTATTGGAAAGTCAGACTGCTTAATTATCTGTAACTAACTAACTTCTCACAAGCAATTATGGCAGAAAGTGACAGTTTTTGACTGCATTTAAGAGGAAAATTAGTACCTAAGGCACAAGACAAAACTACCGTCTGTTGTGAATATAAACCTATGCTAGAAATAGACACAGTTATAAAAATAGATTTTTTGATTGTGAGAGTGTGTGTATATATATATATATATATATATATATATATATATATATATATATATATAGATAGATAGAGAGAGAGAGAGAGAGAGAGAGAGAGAGAGAGAGAGAGAGCAGCGAGGGAAATTTACGATTTCAGGACTCCTCGGCCCATGGCAGAATTGGTCCACTAACGTTCTTGGCCCATAACGAACTCGGGCTGCCCAAATCAGCCCATTACGCACTCGACCTATCGTAAGGTCGGTTCACGATTGACACCGGTGAAACTAGCTATCAATCAATCTATAAAATCAAGACAAAATGTTTGAATTCTATTTGATCAAAGACTAAATTTCAAGTAATTTTTAAAATAGTCTGTCTACATATTCAGTTCCCCCCCCCCAAAAAAAAAAAATGATTACATTTTTCTTTTTCTTCAAGTCCTCATTAAGCAGAAGATATTGTAACAGTCATTACGAATGAACTTCGGGTAACAAAAAATTATTGTAACATACCTGTACTACAAACTCCGTATTGACATAAATTATAGGAATCACAAACAAGTGCATGCTGCTTTGAAGTTACAGCTCTGGAACACTCGACACAGTTGTCAGTATCATTGATGCGTTGATATGATCATTTCATTTTGAGGGCACTATATATATATATATATATATATATATATATATATATATATATATATATATATATATATATATATATGTTTGTTTTTTTTCTTCAATTTTTACTCAAAACGCAAGATGACAAAAAGAAGGTCACTAATTTTCTCACTTTTTTTATAAATAACAATTTTTTTGTATAATCCTTCAAGAAACAACATGTGTATTCTACAATAGTTTACAGTATTGTTTGTTTACTTATTATGGTAAATCAAACCGTAAAGTTTGCATAATCATTAATGATTAACTAATTAGTCAGTAAATAATATGTTTATAATAAATATTTATTGTTCGGTAATAACAAGTGTTACGAAGCCATACAAGATCACAGGTATGGATCACAAAGAAACACAAAACAGCAACAAAAGAACGTTGATTTTGTGGGTTTTTTAGTATATTGTTGTTTGAAAGTATGGTCCGATAGTGACAGTAATGATTTGTTAATTATATTTGTAAGTCCCTAATCTGTAATAGACCGACTTTGCTATAGATCGAGATATCCAATCACCCAAAGTCACAATATGCAAATTAGTATATCTCATATAATTTTATGTAATGAATTGAAAGACTTCACATCACGTGATTTAAAATTAAATTCCACTATGTTTCTGCCAGTGTAATGCCAATTAACTATATCCATCACAAGAAGAACTAGTCCCTCGCGTGATGAACTAGTGCCCTGGCTGACAAACTAGTGCCCTCAATGATGAACTAGTGCCCTGGCTGACGAACTAGTGCCCTCAATGATGGACTAGTGCCCTGTCCGACGAACTAGTGCCCTGGCTGACGAACTAGTGCCCACAATGATGAAGTTATGTCTTCACATGTGAGATTAAACAAACATGTCCCAATGTCAATTTATCCTGCTTCAGTAACGTAATATTTCTCTGCCTGAATTCGGAACACTGAAACATATACAAGTAGAACTTTATTTGTCCTAAGTTTTTAAATGTATGGACAATTAAAAAAAAGGAAAAGTGCATGTAAGCGACAGAAAATAAATGTATACATTAGGAGATGCATACTCTGAAAAAAAGTAATTGTATACGCAAATATATGTGTATTCATGGATAGTTTAAAATTGCAATATATATAGTTGGGATGGCCATGCTCCGTTCATATTCATATTTGAAAAGCATAATATAATATCTTCCTTGACTGGTCCACTGCTTACTATTTTCTATATTCAACGATTTCAATAGTTTATAAACATAGGCTTTTTCCAATTTTAAGTTTTAATGCATTGTTCTCTCAATTCCATACATTTTTTGCCATCTGAAATAAAATTACATTAGTCTTGAACTACATTAACACTTCAGTTTTCAATAATTTTATTTTCGCTTCGAATATTTTGATAACGACCATGTTCAATCGGTCGGCCATGGACTGAAATACGAAATTTACATATGTCTCAAAATTAAATCCAATGAGGTTTTATTAAATAATAATTAATGCCAAACACATCATTGAGATATTTGTACAAAAAGCCTTCTGATGAAAAAGGAAACAATTTGTACACATCTTGCACAAATCTATGAAGCAATTTTTAAGCTCATACAAAAGGTAAATTTCACTATCAACATATTCCTAATGCACACGGTCGATGCCATACTTGTAAGCTCTTCACTTGTGAAACTAATAGTAATCCGTACATATACCACACAGTGTGTTACCACCCTTTGGCAGGATGATACCACTGCCACAACGCTGTAGACTTGATGGTAAAATGCCGCATGGAGAAAACCGTACGCTTTGATAAATGAATCACACTCAATTTAGACTGTATTTGCTGTGACCTTTTCTCCACGATGACTTTAGTGCAGAAAGATTGCACCTATTATGAAGGTGGAAAAAGTCAGGAATTCTTTGCTTGCAGTAATGGAACACCGGGCTGACGATGTTTCAAGGTAGTACGCGGCATACGTCACCATATACCTATGACGTCACGATGAAGCGCATCTTAACCGCTATACATAGTCTGCTTTTCTTTCCTCGTATTTGATTGGATTTCGATCAGTGGTAAGTGAAGTAAGATTGGACCCAGTCAACGTGCTCATGTACTAATGCGCAGTGACATTTGGTCTAAGTTTTACTTGACCCAGAGGTCAAAACAGCCTTGCAGCATCAATATATTCTGAAAGAGTATCAGCTCTGGGGAGTGTGCCTGTGACGTTGCTTAGTCCATTCTAGTTATGCCACAAGTTTACAGTCAGTTGAAAGTATTTGTGGTAGACGAAAATGAGCTTGGATTAAATTTGGAGATACTTTGGTCTCATATTAAAAAATACACTTCTTAGCAGTATCTCAGAGTATCTTGAACATTTTGTCTTTACATAACGAATCCGTAATGTATTCATCTTGCCGTAGTGAAAAGCGGTAGGTTCTAGAAATAAGCTGCACACATTTGACAGCCTCATAACAGAATCCTCGTGTATTACCATAATCTTGGATTCTGAATTCATGTTCATCACTTACTATATAATTTAACATGGTTGCTGTGTGCGAGTTTTGTTTTCATCAGTTCCAAAGTAAATAATTTGGCAATAGTGAATCGGTAGAATAATATATTGGCGATAGGCTGGATAGGGTCTAGCTACGTCACAATTATATTCATCATGACCACTCTCATAGCCAATACTATCGAAGCAAATTTTGAAATTAATAAGCCATATTTTTAAAACTGCTTACGGGATTTTGAACAAATATCTTTTTTTATATTTCCATTCACTTAGTATATTCATTTAAGGCACATACGAAAATTAGAGTTCGTTTTCCTTTAATATATTTTGTAGCACATGTTCTCTTTGGTACAAATTTTCACTCATTTGGCACCACCCGATCATTCGATATATTTATTTCCTTTTTATATCAGCCTCAAGATATAAGTAACAATCAATACCATCCATTTCTCTATCATCATCGTCGTCATCATCATCATCGCAGTCATCGTCATTATTATTATTATTAGTAGTAGTAGTAGTAGTAGTAGTATATATCCGTGTAATCGGAAAGGCCAATTAAAAAAAAAAGTTTTGACGGTTTTTAAATACTTTTTGCAATATAGAAAAAAGGAATGGACCCAAGTAAAACCTCAAACCCAAAGCAAAAGAAGATATATAATGATTGAAATTATCGAGTTGATAATAGCTGTAGTCATGCAACTGTCAATAAAAATGGATAATGTATAATCAGCGTGCAAGGTAAGCCTCCATGAATAGAAATCAATGTTATGGTCTAAATGATATACCACTAAGATTACCTGTATATAATCAACTATAAGATGTTAACCTGTAATAAACAATAAGATTAAGAATATGAAAATTTTCGGAAGGGGTAACATTTTATTCTTTATGGATAAATATAATTGCGTGTGAGAAGATTTTGCTGTTTTGAACATAATTTATTTATTCATTAGAATTTTTTTAAATATCCAAGATAAAATTCTTTAATTTTCAATCCCCCATAAGAATTATTCAAGTCTCCAACAAACTGCTCAAATTTTACAGGAAAAAAAGGTAAATCATTTTGCAAGAATTCTCAGATTTTACAGGAAACAAATGTAAATCATTTTACAGGAAACAAATGTAAATCATTTTACAGGAAAAAAAGGTAAATCATTTTGCAGAGAATTCGAAAATTTTAGATTGATATCACTACCAAAACTTTTTAAATTAAAATATTGATATGGTTATTTTTTTTAATATGCTTTGAGGCTCGTACCGGATACAATAAAGTTACTGACGGAAAGTTACTCAGAGGTTTTCCTTTTTTTTTTTTTTTGTGCTATGATAATTTCACAGAGGTCTGTCTAACGTCAAAGCGCTTGATCTAATCTTGAAGTGAAAATTCGCTATTTATTTTTTTTTTAAATGCAGCCATATTGGATTTGCCGGTTCTGGCCTTTCCACATAAGTCCGACATTCTTTTTGAGCTTTTCTTTTGGCTTGTAAAGATTGTCTTATTTTCAGGAGACTCTGTCATTTATTGTATACGAAAAATTGTGTTTACATTATTTACGCCTTTAACTACCTGTGACAAAAGAAAGATAGGTTAGAAATTTGTAAAGCAATAATATAAAGATCTCTTTGTAGCCATTTTAGGCCAGTTGCGTAAATACATGTTGAAAATTTTTAGATGCAGGATCGTTAGTAGTCTTGATGTCAGTAAAAGAGTAGCAATTGTACTTATTACGTAATCAGTTTGGTTTTCACACGGATGAAATAAACAAAGAATGACGTTATCTTAGGTATAAAGGGAAAGTCTTAAGTTCGATTCGAGAAGATCTCTTCTCGCTTCACCGCATATTGTACACGGTGTTTGAGTAACCTTTTCCTGAAATTATTTGATACATATGAAATAAACAAAATTATGAGATTTATGTAGGAAAAGAGTTTCGCAAGCACCAATTAATTGCACATTTTAATGCCATTCGTTGTACAAATTGTTCCAGTGTGCTACAAGGCCAAAGGTAAAATCATTAAGGAATCAATCAATTTTGCCTTAAATCTCTTCTGCCATTCTAGCCACTATGAGACAGTGGTATCATGACTTGAGGGGCATAATCGGCGTACCTCGGATAAGTCTACATCGGAAGAGTTTTATCCCAGCGGTTGTCTAGGGATTGGACCTTAATGGGACTGTTATGCTTTTTATTGCTCATTCTATTAAGTTGATTGAGTGAAATTTATTTCGTTACGGGCACAATAACTTTATTTTATTTCTCTCAATTTATTGATTTCCCATGATAATTTTCTGAAATAGAGGAGTATAGCGATCACCGCTATGCTGTCTTTGGGAATATCAATGTCACAGAAAACCAACACCGGGGGCCCAGAAGGGGTTTAGGATAAAATATTAAAGAGCGTTTTAACTAATTTGGGGAGCTTTAGGGCGAATGCACATTCAGCATATTTTGATCCAGAAACTGCTTCGCATATTCTAATATCGGTCTACTCAAGCAGCCCAACAACAACAACAACAAAAAAAAAGACAACAACAACAACAACAAAAACAACAACAACAAAAAAGGAAAGAAAAACAAGAACTGTTTCTTTCTTTCTCCAGCATAGCCTAGATTGGCGATGCAGATCCATTCGTTGATATAAAAAACGACAAACTGTTCGAACATACTTAACCATAATTGAAAGGAATATGCCTGGTAGCAAAATGTGGTGGTCTAATTAAATTTACAAAGGCCATGAAGTTTAAATCTGGTTGCATTAATATAACCAACTTTACACTCTGTCAAGCGATGCGACAGTTAACTTAATTTAAATTTTGTGCAATTTTAATTTTCAAAGACACGTGGCTTCCCGTGGGGATGCGTCTCACACCTAACGCAAGTTGTTTGATCCTTTACAATGTTAACCCGTATCCGTCTTCACGATGTGCTACACCTTCATCCGGGGTCTGTCAACTTAGGGAGCCATATTTCATAACACCGCGAAACCTGGCACTCCTTTTTTCCCGCCATTATTTTTAACCCATGCCATTGCCGTCAGCGAGTCTGTCATTTTCGCTAACCTTGGGAGGGTTGAGACAGAACTTAACAAAGCAAGCAGCAGCTCCTGGTGCAATATGTCGTGACAGACGGCGGGAGCTTTATCTCTGCAAGGATGATGGGGCACCTCAATTTGTGTGAATGTGACATCCGTCATAATGATTTATTTCACTGCGTATGAGAGTTAAAACACCGTAGGGTTTTTTTTATTACAAAAGTGTTGTTTTTTTTTTCTGCAGAGAACGCCTGAATATTTCGTTTCGTGAAAACGTTTGAGGAAAACTAGCACAAGCCTTGTCTTGAAACGTTCTGATAATAGAATTGAAAATAGATATTAAAATGTCATTATGAAATTAGTGAAAAAGGTTTCTGTGAACGAATCTGTTAATTCTCTCATGTCTGCAAGCGATCTTATATCTACGTAGCATACATTATGTCAAATTGATATGTTTGTTTCCTATCTATTTCGATACTCAAACATATGTTTATAACATGTGTTCATATTGATTAAAAAACAGTATTTTAGAAATGAGGTCTTCGAATCAATGAAATTAAAACACGTATTTTTAAAGTAGGTAGGGACAATGTTGCAAATGGAGATTGTAGGTACAAAGGAGAGCAGAAAAAAGTCCAAAATTTAAGTTAATCTTTTTTTTTCTAGTCGTAATCCTTAGTATTATATATATATATATATATATATATATATATATATATATATATATATATATATATATATATATATATATATATATATATATATATATATTGTTACGACTCTGGGTCTTACAATATGTAATAGAAAGAAAGTGAAACCAACAAAATCAAGTAAAATCAAAAAGTGAAAATTCAAAAGACACTTACAATTTGTGAGTTAAATTCCAAATAATCCTAAATGCCCCAAATCACAAGTCCAAAATAATAGAATGTTCCGAATGAATTCTAATAGCCTTGAATGTCCTGATGTACCACAAAGATGTAATCCAGAATGTATTCGAATGAGTTCATATAAATTCCAAAATCATGTATTAATAAAAAAAGTCAATGAGCACTTATGTATTTCCAATGATTATTGTAAACAAATAATTCCTCTCGAATTATATGATTTCAACAACACAACTGTAATTGCTAAAATAGATTCCTTAGAGATGGGTCTTTAGAACCGGAATTCTAGAACAGGGATGAATTTGTTTAACAAAATCTGTATATAAATACACATACCTACATGACCTATGTCACATCAGTCTAATTGTGAAATGCTTATGGAAATATTGGAGTACCTGACACGTCATAACTTACATGCTTGGACAAAAGTTAAGTATGTATTTTCAAATAACCATACAACTTTTATAATCATAGACAAAAGTTAAGTATATAAGCATCATACATAACAATATATAACCGTTTACAAATGAAGGAACCCTGTGCAATATATAAACAATTTATTGATTTATCATTAGCAACCTTGGCTAATATATAAACAACTGATTTCTGTATCATTAGCAACCTTTACTAATATATAAACAATTGATTGTTTTATCTTTAGCAGCCCTGGCTAATATATACATAATTGATTGCTGTATCATTAGCAACCTTTACTAATATATATATATATATATATATATATATATATATATATATATATATATATATATATATATATATATATATAATTGATTGTTTTATCATTATATTGGTTATGGAACTTAAAAAAATAGATGTATATTTTCACATCCAGTAATTTCCGCAAATAAAATGCAAATAAAACACTGCCTGAAAACAACAATAAAATTTTTAAACACACACACACACATATATATATATATATATGTGTGTGTGTGTGTGTCCTTAATTATCACTATCATAGTACAGTAGAACTTTATGTATCACATGACTAATGTTTTATTTAGATTAATATGCCCATATCATAATTTTTCTATATGTAAGAAATATAATAATACCTCATGACATCACAAATGATGTCATAAAGTTATATAAGGCAAACGAGGATTTCGAATGTATTTCAAAGACGTTTCACCGCGCTAGTATGCGTTTTCCTCTAATAAAATGGGTTCTTTTCGTAATGTGATAAATATAATCTTACATTTTGTGTTGATTTAAAACGAAAGTTTTGAAACGTGTCAAATAAATTCAGTCCTTTGCTCGCCAAGGAGAGGCGAACAAAAATATAGAAATTATTCGATTCGTTTCACAAAGATCATTTTAAGTGAGTGTTCATGTACAATACTCTGTTTATCTTAACTCCTTGGAGTGCACGAAAAACATTGGAATAAATGTGAGTTAAGACCAGCTCTATGCACACCGCCGACTCTTGACTCTGCAATACACACGCATGGTTGATATTATTAGAGCTGGGTTATCTTATCTCTGTGTTCCTAGGCACAAACAAATTTTGATGCTATAGAAATAATAATTCGCAAATATTATACAGTTTTACCTGCTACGAGATAACTTCTATAAGGCAATCATGTGCCGTAAACAGATATCATTTTGAAGGATCCCTTGAACTAACTCATTGTACAAATAAACCACTATGGTGGCCACACCTCCTCTCGAGGTAGCTTTCTAATACAGTCTTGACTGAAGCTGATGTTTTAAAATTCGCAAATACTGATGCAAGTGTTCGTGTTTAAGATTTTTTAAAAATACGCCCTACAACTTACAGATTTGCCCTATAATTCCGTGTTATATCAACTTTTTGCCAGTCAAGAAACAGCAACAGACTAATGTAATTCGTAAGACTGATGAGATTTGAAACCTTTTGAATGGGAAATGTTTACATGTTTACGTAAACATCCTACAAATTAAGTAGAAACTTTAAGGAAGACAACGTTGATTTATAAAAATAGAATAAAAGTCTTCATTTCTTTTCAATTTCATCTTCATTATCTGAAACGATCCGTGTACAAGAAGTGAAAATTTCCACCGCGAGTGAAATGACATGATCCCCACAAAATATTTTCTCCCGCAGGTATGGCTTAAACATTGGAAGATTAACACAGAAAATATCATTCTACTCTATTCCATTCTGTCATTTTCTATTGACTGATAAATGATAAAGAAAAACGTAATCATTCTTTTTTTAAATGGCACTCTTATTTAAGGAACTTTAACATATAGTTAGTTTTTTATGCTCAATTAACTAAAAGGGAGTTTCCAAATGAATGGGTGATTTATTTTCCTTCTGACAAAACAACGGTGAATTAATGAGCTTTCTTTCCTTAATATAAGACCAAAGACTCCATATTATTGTCATATCTGTGTTAAGTCAGAGTACATTAGTATAAATGGCATGGATTTGAATTAGAGAACAAGAGTCTGGTCACAGTTTTACTTATATTTTTCAAAGTATAAGTCTACACTTCAGACATTTGATTTGTCAAACTTAAGTCCGACATAAATTTCATCCAATCATATTGCTGGAGTTCAGACTTAAGTTCAAGATAAGACAAGAACTCTGTTTAGACTTAAGTTCAAGGTGAGACCTGAACTCTGGGAAATCAGCTTTGAATTCAGTCTTATGTCAGGAATCCAGCAATTAGACTAAACTCAGTCTTATGTCCGGAATCCAGCAATTAGTCTGAATGAAATTAAAATTTGATTAAAATTTAACCAACAGAATGTCTTACTTTGAGGTTTAAACACGAGGCATACTGACAATATTGAAAGATGTGGATACATTTGTAATTGAAACACATATAATACATTTTGTGTTAGTTTGTTTGTTTGTTTGTTTTACCCGATCTAATAAAGGAAGACAAAACACACTGTCCTTACACACTTCATGTCAAAAGAGATCATCATTCAATAACTGCTCATATGATTCTATTTCCTGAAATGTGGTGGTCTAAAAGATTAAAGTCAATAGCATTGTATGTTTGGAGTACTTACCATATTTACACAATACAATCGCAACCTCGCTTTTTTTTTTTTACTCTGTTTTCGGTATGCTAAAATAAATTACACAAATCTAGACACGAAAAGCTATGAGGCCCAAGTTGACGGGAAAATGAAAACCTCTATATGAATGTTCAAAATCTATGCTGTCAGTAAAAGAATTATCGATATCATTTAAATATCATGATATCATGTAGTCATATACATATTTTAAACGTTGACACTGCAACCACGGAAACAATATAATTTTTGTGAAAACGAAGCTTTCCATCCAAACGAGAATATTTAGATATAAATCATTCTTACGGGTGTTCCTGAATTTTATATATATAATTCTTGGTGAAATATTTTCACATTTGAACATTATAACATGCAACACTTCATTGTGTATGCGTACAAAATTCATACTTTTACTAAGAAAAAGAGGCACTTTGTGAACCAGAGCAATGAATGGAAAATGCATTACCTTTCAGGTATGGAAATTTATTTTGCCGAATATATTTCACTCGCCCACGTTCGCTTCTCTACGAAGTCATTTCCCTGTGCTACGTGGGGTCAGACCACCATTAATTTTCCTACATATTCCATACATACATTGCTCCAAGCTGAATAAGGACCAACATTCCAATCACAATAGAATTCTTAGGTGTGACAGTGCCATTATAGACCATTACACACACCTAGACTTGTCAGTTGTTGCCAAGCATACTTATATTTAACAGCTGACAAAAACCTACTGGAGTCATCGTTCCATTTCCAGGTTAATCAAAACATTTATTCTGACCTTATCTCGCACTGCTTTCACAACCACAATAAAATGCATCTCAAAATAAAGAATGACTCTTTCCGAGTTATTCCATGGCATCAGTTTACGTCATGAATATTTCAAAATAAAAGGCACGCCCAAACAAAACCTCTAATTTAGATACGAACTACTTAGTTGGGTACTGATCCGGAAGCATTTTATTATGGTCTGACACTGTCAGAAGCATGAAATGCATCCAGTTACACCGATACCATACAATACATTACCAATGAAAAATAATTTGGAAAATTTTCAATAAAGTCAATCCATAAATTATACAGTTACAGACCAAAATTTCTTCTTATCCATGTTATAAAATGAATGTTTCAATGTTGGCTACATACATGAGAGCACAGTATTTCAGATTGCAACAGAACGAAAACACAATCTGAAATGTGAAATAAGCCTAGTTGCCAAGTCTTTTGAAAAGAATAAAATATGGAAGTAATTTAAATTTTTCATTTAATTTTTGCTATGAAAATTTGAAATGTAGATGTATATTCTGAAATCGTTTGAAAATGTAATTTGACAAACGTTGTGGAAGAAGAAACTAAGTTAAGTCTAGTATATATCCCACACAGAGTGCACAGGTTTTGTACTAGAACTGTACATATACAACCAATGTGGTGTAAAGTGGAAACTGCAATCCTGCCCTCCCCACCTCCCGCTACTTAGGACCCCTCATGATTGCTGATTATCGATCTCATTGATATGTATCATTGATAATTGAATTTAGAGAGATCAAGAGTTCTAAATTAATTACACAATTGTGCCTAAAGCATGTAAACTTGTCCCTAGGTTTATTAAAATCAGTCTGAAACCCTTCGCCAGCACTTACATGTTTGATCTGTTACCATGAAAGGTGAAGAAAAAAAAAATCAAAACCTACACGATTCAAGAAGGGTCATGTTCCATATAACAAAGGCATAAAGCGTTCCAAAGACCAAGACCATATAACGAATCAGGCAGTGACGTTCCACCGATATGTTGGAAGTATTCGGACAAGTCATCCAAAACCGGACAGCGATCTGATAACAACCAATCCTGATCCAGATAATCCTGACACAGAGGTGCTTAGCTTAACATCTAGATGTAACTGTTTCTATGTTATTTCCTGTATGCAATGTTTAAAACTGCAATTTAAATATCTTCTTTCTCGTTTTACAGGTAGCACGACAATTGAACAGCACAAAAGTGGTGGAAATGATCAAATAGAAGACAAAATTACATCACGAGGCAGCTACAGATTGTCCACTAACGAAGGTATACATACACCAAGAAGTTAAGTGAGGTAAAATGTGTGAATTGTGGCTTAATGTCACCTAAATTCATGCTGTACAAAGAGGTTAGATCCAGCAAACCAGGATGTAGTGCTACTGCAGTCAACTTGGGATTCCAGCCGGAACTTCCAAAGACACCTATGGGAAATACAAGCGCCAGCCTCTTGCTTACTGCCATAAATGTTCCTCCTCCAGCTCGGAGCGGCATGCAATGGACTGCTAATAAAGTAGCAAAGGTTACAACTGAACTAAATAAGAAGGACATGTCAGAGCAATCTAAACTGGTGCGTGGCATGACCAAAAGATCGTAGCAGCACAGATCCTTCTCGTATGAACGTTGTATACGATGCACGTTACAACTCCGTTCGTATAGTTAGTGCAGAAAAATCAGGACAAGCTTCTTCACAAGCTGTCAGAATCGCTTGTGAAACAATGACTGTTCATAAGTACATCACTGTGGCTGGCTGTGAAAACATTTGCTTGACATGAGCTTGGCTTAGAGAAAAAGAGTATGATGTTGTATGCCCTAATGGTCATGCAGATTGTATTGCGAATAGTCTATATGTAGCACCACTCTCTGTATTTGAAATGTGACGTAAATTGGGACACAGTTTATTTCAAGAAATTCTATTAAAGTTTGTAACTACCGACAGTAATGTGAAATCAGCCCTTGGATTTCAAGAATCATATAAACATTGTATACCATGTGACAAGTGGAGCGTTTAGCAGACCCGACACATCTGGGAAAGTCACAGTTTAATAAATGTAATACAGCCATGTTCAGTGATGCGATGTTTCCTGGTGCTTTAACAAGAGAAGCAAGAAGCTGGCACAAAAAGTCCTTAGTCAAAAAGTGAAGATCCGCTGCAGTTTAGCATTAAAAAGATAATAGAAGAAAATGGAAGTAATTTACAGAAAATCAAGTTGCTGTTACTCAAAGTTCTAAATGCAACGCATGTGCATTGCTATGATGGTGACTGCTCCCGATTCCGGAGATACTGTATGGTCTGTGGTGGCGGTGACATAGCTAACTGGTGGCTCAATTCCAAGTTTATCGGTTGAAACAAAATCGACAATCTGCAAATGGATGAGAATGACAAGCAATTACTAGCAGAAATCCTGAAAATAAAGTTAAGTGAAAGTGCTTTAATAACAATGAGACTTTACACAAACACATAAAACTATGAGGCTGTGATCAGATCACAAGGTGTTTCTCTAATTAAGAATGCCAACTACTCCAACAACTTTGAAAGGAAATGTGCAGCAACTATGCACAAAAGTAACAACAAACTGAGCAAGTCCATGGTAGAAAAAACCTCTCTAAAAAAAAGGCTGAAGTCCTTGGATCAAATTGAAAAAGAATCAGAATATCACAAACAATACCGTGCCCGACCTGAAGTCAAGCGCCACACTCTCAAAAGACAGGGCACATAATATATGCCCATAACTAGTACAGAAAATTAGACGAAGCAAGGAAATCTGACTTTAAATGAGGAGAATAAGATATGCCAAAGCAAACGAGGAACACTCATATGCCTAAAACTGACTGAAATACTTGGTTATGAAAACAACAACAACAACAACAACAGCAACAACAACAACAACCCAAGTATAGCGGCGAAATCTGTAGCACGTGTCATGTATTGTGATATTTGCTGGCACTGCCTGATGAGATTCATGGAGGAGTCGAAATACTTAAATTAAAGAAAGTTCCCTGTATAAATAAGATAAATATATTTCTGAATTCTTCATTATTAGTACTTTCTAAATTCAAGCATGTAGTATGGATTTGTACCATGATCAAGATAGTTCTTTTCACTAAAACGCAATTTCTAAAACAATTTGTCTAGTAGCTTTCCAATTTGTCTAGTAGCTTTCCAATTTGTCTAGTAGCTTTCCAAACTTGAATTCGGAGATTGGGGTATGTCAAAAGTCTTAATAAAAATCATGAACACCATTTAGTGTATGTATTTCTTTTTTCATTGTTTTGTATTATGATCATTTTATGAAACTCAGCCATATTTCCCATTTTGTTTTTGACCACCAGTCCAAATGCGTTATTACCCATTTGGATCCAGGACAAAATTTTAATTGTTTCAATGTAAGAAAAAAAAATCATTCTCTCTGCTAACTTGTACAACAGTAAATTGTTGTATTAATACAATAAAAATACATCCTTATTTTATATCAATCTTAAAATGCAGGAATTTGTCAATGTTTATTTTTTGTAAATTGGAGAAAAAAAATTTAAACTAAAAATTTAGACTTGAAAATTTTTCTTTTTTGTTTGCAATAAGGAATAAATATGCCAAGTTTTATGTATGTGTGTGACGTACTGTTGATAACATGGCTATTTAACTTTTGACAAGCCTTGTATCTGGCTCAGACAACCATTAATTGTTCTATACATACATTTCTTCAAACTGAACTCAGACCAACATTCGAATCATAATAGGATTCCTAGGGGTGACAGTGCCATTATAGACCAGTCCACACACCTAGACTTGTCAGTTGTTGCCCAGCATAATTTTATTTAACAGCTGATCAAAATCTACTGGAGTCATGGTTCCATTTCCAGGTCAATCAAGACATAGTTTCTGACCAGATCTCACACTGACTTTACATGTGCACTTCCACCACACTGCCTTCACAACCACAACAAATGCATCTCAAACTAACGAACTATTCTCTCACAAAATATTCCATGGCAAAAATATCAGTTCCTGTCATGAATATTTAACAATACAAGGCACAGTCAAAGTTTATATACGAAGTAATTAGCTGGGTACTGGCCCGGAAGCATTTTATCATGATCTGAACCTACCTTGTCAACAGTGTGCTTCATTCGTTGATCAAACTTTCTTTGTGTTCGGATAGGGTAAAAAAGTTTGTTAAATGTCAAAAATATCATTTATTGAACAGACTAGGTCATCCCAAACCTACCGCGCTCTTAAACTTCTGATATTGGTATGATTAGCCAATGAAAACGATTTAAACTGAGGTGAACTTGCGAAAGAGTGGGAGGCGGCGATGCGAAAGAGTGGGGTGCTAAAGAGTAAGTTTAATCTTCTACAGCAAGTGCGGTATATAGTCGAAATACAATTTTTATTTTTCTGCGTAATGAGCGGATATATACACAAACTTTCGGATATGTACGTATCGTAAATACCGGATATATACACAAACTTTCGGACCATCATTACGACAGCTACCAAATCAACCAGACTTCTTCAATTACAGAATCACCTTCTGCAGATTTGACACAACTACATTTTTATGATGACCATGGTGATACTGATCTGGAATCATTGTGTTCAAGTCTACCAGGTTCAGAAAATGGATATTTTGATTTTTTTCTTTCAAGTTTGTTCCGAAAAAGAAAAGGAAGAAATGTCGACTGAACTATGTAGCCTATACTTTATTTTGTAAATGTAGTAAATTCGTTAAATCAGGATGATACAAGAAAGATGGGATGCAGCACAACATCCCTTAAGTTTTTTGGGTTGCGAAGAAAACTCTTCAAATTTTGGCAGATTTATCAGATTTATGCCACGACTAAAGAATGAAATAAATTTTCTTACAGGACATAATGTATTGCTGCCCTGAAACTCTATAACAGACTTTGTCTGTCCACATGAATCAGTCTTATGGAATATATCTTATGGAAAATAAGTTTCAAGTCACACAAGGACCTTGTTGGGTAAGTAGCACGAATGACTTGAAGGCAGTGAATACTTAGAATGATGTATAATATGTTTGAATATTATAATTAATATTACGCTACATTCTACTACTTTATCTATGAATTTATATGACCAAATAGCCAGGAGTTATATATATATATATATATATATATATATATATATATATATATATATATATATATATATATATATATATATATATATATATATATATATATATATAAATATGCGGGAGTTTTTCGGATTAAAAGTTACAGTCTAATACAGGAACTGGTTTCAGGACCCAGATGTACTTACTATTCTATTGATGATCATTTCGTCATCAACATTTAGGAGAGAGAGAGAGAGAGATCACATTTATAAGCTTGAAGCCGATTACTTGTATCTGTTTACGTTCCCTCAAGGATAACCGATCCCCGAAATCATAACACTTAGTGCTTTTTAACTATTGTATCATAAAATCTAACCGTAGTCAACACGAATTTGATATGGACTTATATATACGTTGATATCTTTATGGAAAGACATTATTCTAATCAAATAAACGTGTATGTATCGCCGCAATTCAAGCTAAATCTCAAAAGAATTCCCTGTGAAGATGCTTTTTAAAAGTATTGCTTCGACTTTCGAAGAGAGTAAACATCTGAATAGTCAACACTCAGGCGCAAAATTGTGGCTACGTTATAATCAGAAATCCTTCATTAGTTGGCTACGTTATAATGAGAATTCCTGTATTAGTTGACTACGTTATAATGAGAAATCCTTTATTAGTTGCATTTGTTATAATGAAAAATCCTTTATTAGTTGGCTACGTTATAATGAGAATTCCTTTATTAGTTGACTACGTTATAATGAGAAATCCTTTATTAGTTGCATTTGTTATAATGAAAAATCCTTTATTAGTTGGCTACGTTATAATGAGAAATCCTTTATTAGTTGACTACGTTATAATGAGAAATCCTTCATTAGTTGGCTACGTTGTAATGAGAATTCCTTTATTAGTTGACTACGTTATAATGAGAAATCCTTTATTAGTTGACTACGTTATAATGAAAAATCCTTTATTAGTTGGCTACGTTATAATGAGAAATCCTTTATTAGTTGACTACGTTATAATGAGAAATCTTTTATTAGTTGGCTACGTTATAATGAGAAATCCTTTATTAGTTACTTCTCATTGTCTAATTTTCCATATGGCTACGTTATAATGAGAAATTCTTTATCAGTTGACTACGTTATAATGCGAAATCTTTTATTAGTTGACTACGTTATAATGAGAAATCCTTTTTTAGTTGACTACGTTATAATGAGAAATCCTTTATTAGTTGACTACGTTATAATGAGAAATCCTTTATTAGTTGCATCTCATTGTCTAATTTTCCATATGGCTACGCCATAATGAGAATTCCTTTATTAGTTGGCTACGTTATAATGAGAAATCCTTTATTAGTTGGCTACGTTGTAATGAGAAATCCTTCATTAGTTGGTTACGTTATAATGAGAAATCCTTTATTAGTTGGCTACGTTATAATGAGAAATCCTTTATTAGTTGGCTACGTAATAATGAGAAATCTTTTATTAATCGGCTACGTTATAATGAGAAATCCTTTATTAGTTGGCTACATTATAATGAGAAATCTTTTATTAGTTGGGTACGTTATAATGAGAAATCCTTTATTAGTTGGCTACATTATAATGAGAAATCCTTTATTAGTTGCATCTCATTGTCTAATTTTCCATATGGCTACGCTATAATGAGAAATCCTTTATTAGTTGGATACGTTATAATAAGAAATCCTTTATTAGTTGGATACGTTATAATGAGAAATCCTTTATTAGTTGGCTCCGTTATAATGAGAAATCCTTTATTAGTTGGCTTCGTTATAATGAGAAATCCTTTATTAGTTGCATCTCATTGTCTAATTTTCCATATGGCTACGTTATAATGAGAAATCCTTTATTAGTTGGATAGGTTATAATGAGAAATCCTTTATTAGTTGACTACGTTATAATGAGAAATCCTTTATTAGTTGACTACGTTATAATGAGAAATCCTTTATTAGTTGCATCTCATTGTCTAATTTTCCATATGGCTACGTTATAATGAGAAATCCTTTATTAGTTGGATAGGTTATAATGAGAAATCCTTTATTAGTTGGCTACGTTATAATGAGAAATCCTTTATTAGTTGCATCTCATTGTCTAATTTTCCATATGGCGACGTTATAATGAGAAATTCTTTATTAGTTGACTACGTTATAATGATAAATCCTATATTACTTGACTACGCTATAATGAGAAATCCTTTATCAGTTGGATACGTTATAATGAGAAATCCTTTATTAGTTGACTACGTTATAATGAGAAATCCTTTATTAGTTGACTACGTTATAATGAGAAATCCTTTATTAGTTGACTACGTTATAATGAGAAATCCTTTATTAGTTGATTACGTTATAATGAGAAATCCTTTATTAGTTGACTACGCTATAATGAGAAATCCTTTATTAGTTGACTACGTTATAATGAGAAATCCTTCATTAGTTGACTACGCTATAATGAGAAATCCTTTATTATTTGGATACGTTATAATGAGAAATCCTTCATTAGTTGACTACGTTATAATGAGAAATCCTTCATTAGTTGACTACGCTATAATGAGAAATCCTTTATTATTTGGACACGTTATAATGAGAAATCCTTTATTAGTTGACTACGTTATAATGAGAAATCCTTCATTAGTTGACTACGCTATAATGAGAAATCCTTTATTATTTGGATACGTTATAATGAGAAATCCTTTATTAGTTGGATACTTTATAATGAGAAATCCTTTATTAGTTGGATACGTTATAATGAGAAATCCTTTATTAGTTGCATCTCATTGTCTAATTTTGCATATGAAACCTTATCAATGAAAGAAAAAGTAACATTTAACAGCACTCACCTGTTTTGTTGCTTGAATTTCATACCCGAATTCACAACCGGAAATTCCTCTCAATATTTTTTTTTATAACCAACTGTTATGATTTTGGAGATTCCCTGGCGTAAGAGGACATTTTCTAGCTTCAGATATAATTTAATGAGACACGTGAGATTGTTTATGCATTATTGATAGTCAAGAGGGTATGACAGCGTGCGATTAACTTTGTTTTTACCTGATGTAATGTAAAATACAAATCAAATGTGCTGGGTTATTTTTAATGTCGTCGCTATGCTGTGGTTTTCTTTAACGTAGTTCAACAGTAAAGACTAGTTTTCGTTTGGGCACAATTTCATACAGAACAAAAAAAAAATGCGACTTGTCTCAACGCAAAGCGAAGGTACTTATTCGGTGCCGCCTAAATAATCGACCCAGTGAGACCTTACCAGATGTTTCTAAAATTTTAAAATGAAGGTCTAATTGTTAAAATATTACTTGCAGAAAAATCGGTCACAGGTCCATATACAAACTCTCTCTCTCTCTCTCTCTTATATAATTTTCATAATCGATACAAATTTTAAAAAATTTGAACAAATAATTCGCCTTTTAGGAGTGAAAGTTGTAAGCTATTTTGGTTGTGCTACTCTCCAAATTCAATATCAGTAAATATGGTGACACAAATTACACAAAAAGGAAATCATTTGTGCGCTTTTAATCATTTGCTTATTTATCCACCATGATTTCATTTTTTTTTTATTTTCTTCTTTCCTGTTAAAACTGACTTCATTGTCACATAGAGGCTGTAGGCATGATGATTATTCCGACGTAGGGTCAATTTGTACCAGGTTGCCAGAAACTGCTAGCCGATTACGGATATCGATCGTTATTTTTAATGTATTCATGCAGGGGGGAAAAAGGCTATCAGAATAAATACATTTAGTGGATTTTTATTTTACAGAAATACATTTATTTATCTTTTATAGGTAAAAATTTATTAGAAAATACAAGTTTATTATTTTAAGCTGAGTCAAGTATGAACCGAAAAAAACGCAATGCAAACTTGGGTTACGGCACCCATCGCCTTTCCTGCACGCATCAACACCCATACCCCCTCGACCAAACACACACACGCATCCCAAAAAAATGCAGCAAAGTTGCTGATATGGGCATTCATGCGTAGCAGACACACCCGCTTATCGACCCAGTAATTAATTTTCATCTAAGCAAATCAAAGTATATATACATGTATATATATATATATATATATATATATATATATATATATATATATATATATATATATATATATAATGCAAATGATATGCATTTATGTTAATATTAACCCATATGAATGAACATCACTGAATAGCAACTTAGACAAAATACATAACAATTTATTTTCTTTCCCAGGTTCCCTATAAATATGTAATTATTGAGGTGTGATAACATCATCAAATAACTGTGGAGAAAGGTAAAGGTCTGTTCAAGTGCCAGTATCTACGCTTTGTCTCTGGTTTGAGCCAAGTTTTGTCAAGTCGGTTCAACGTGGACATTACACCCTGCTTTATTCAGAGATAAATTTATTGCACTAAGCAATGATGCTCTTCGTACAAACAGTGTGCTAAAAGAACACCTGTAGTAGATGAGGTATCATGAACCCTCTTGGTAGAAAATATTTGCATTTCCAGCATGAATGAGAGAAATGCATACCATTTGTTTGAACTGATCTGAAAACGTTCAGCCAAGGGGGAAAGTTTTGGGACGTTTGTTGTTACTAATAATGTAATTATAATTGATAGTTTATTAATATCTCCTAATGTAATAACATTTACCATATATAGTAATACCAACTGATGATATAATGAAATTAAACCGATAATGTAATAACATTTACCATTATATAGTAATACCAACTGATGATATAATGAAATTAAACCGATAATGTAATAACATTTACCATTATATAGTAATACCAACTGATGATATAATGAAATTAAACCGATAATGTAATAACATTTACCATTATATAGTAAAACCAACTGATGATATAATGAAATTTAACCGATAATGTAATAGTTTCATTCTCAAATAATATAATACGAGCGTAATCTTTAAAAGTGTAAATGCTGACACTGTATAATAAATATATTAGGAAACAATTTATTGTTTAGAGCGAATTTTAGAATATGATTTTAAGCCTAAAGTTTTCTTCTGAAAACTCATTAATGACTTCAACGTTCGATAAAAGTAGAGTAATTATGAAAAAACCTGTTGCGGGCAAGAATAACAAAAATAAAATAAAACGAATATTTAAAATCACCCTCTTATAACTATTATATATAACATGTAAATATGTATTTTACGAACAAATATTACATAAATTTTCTTAGTTAACAGCGGCAGACATGATATGATTATGCGAACACTCTTATACCCACCCCTGCTCGATTTCAATAGCAACTTTTGAACACTGATATTGTTGGGTGGGGTGGGGGTGGGGGTTGTCTTTATCTCCCTCTCCCTCTAAGTTTTCTGTTAAATAACATCCACTGAGTTCCTCTAATTGAATTTAACGGATAAAGTAGTCATAGAAACCTTTTAAAAAAAGAGATTAATATGCGACAGTTTCTTCAACATTATTAAAATGGTCAATATACATTGAGTCACAAAAACAACATTTCCTATTTTTAAAAATGAATATATGTAGCACTTGTCTGCACGCACACGCACGCACAAACGCATACAAAGCCCAGAGGCCATAAATTCATAAATATTTGCGGGATCGATACGTAACGTTCACATTTTAGGTTCTTGATTACTGAACAATTAAATCAACAGTCAAAATATATCGCATTCACGTTAAAAATGATTTACAGCTATGTTAGAAAATCTATCGCAACCATAAAAACCACGAAAATTATATACATATATATATATATATATATATATGAGTGCTTGGAGAACTTAGCCGGGTTGTAATTCACAACGCAAAGAATAGACCAAGAAATTTTTAAGATGCAGAAGGAGTTTTTGTCCAATACATTATACATGGAAAAATCTGAATTTTATTTCTGAATCTGTTATATACAAACATGATTGTCATTGTTTCTATGATTGAAAGAGTCAACTGTTTGTTTGTTTTATTTTTTATATGTTTTATTTTCTTGTCTGTAAGATTCATGTTCTAAAGATCCCGTGTATTCAAGCCATCGAGGTTCTACTGTATCACGATTTAGAGAGCAATTGTTTTAGCAATTCATTAACAAGACCAGGTCATTAACATTCTCTCTTTGCTCGACATCACTGAATGAAACCTGTACTGTCTTGATGAATGCACGACATTACAGACTACGTTTGATTCTCTGCTCTTAGATGATTCTGCTCATTCGTCACACCCAATTATCAAATTCAACTTACCGAATTTTAATATCAATGTAAAATGAAAGGCAATTTGTTTAGCCGAAAACTTTCGTTGATGTAAGGGAACAAACTCCAACAAGTAAAAAGCCATATATCGTGAGTTACTCTCTCTCTCTCTCTCTCTCTCTCTCTCTCTCTCTCTCTCTCTCTCTCTCTCTCTCTCTCTCTCTCTCACACACACACACACACACACATATTGTTATGAAAAGTGTATTTAAGTGTATTTTATCCAGTGTTTGTGAAAGTTTACTCTATAAAAATAGACATTGCAATAAAATTGATAATTGAGAATCTGTGTTCTTGCTCCAGATTGTTTTACATATAATAAAATGCATAATAGCATAATATTAAGAGTGCTAACAATTTGCATGTCCGCGGGTCTCACTCTTGTTCATTTTGAAAATGTTTGTGTGGCAGGAGTGAACAATACAAAAACGAAAGTATAAGTGGCACTGAAATGCTGATCCAAATTGTACTTATTATCGACAAAGTTGGTAATCTGTCTACATGCAATTTCATAATGGTTGTGACACTGACCAGTTTGTATGTATGCGTTTGCTCAGATAGATACATACATATATACATGTATACATACATACCCATAATTAAACTGAAACTTTAAGATAAGAGATTATATAAGCTTTTTTTTTTAAAAAAAATACAGTGCCTGTGTGATGAGAACCAAAAATAAATGCAAATTTGTTTTAAAAAAATTCTTGGAAATAGCCTTATGGTGACTTTTTCAATTAAAAATATCGACAATATATTGAAAAAAAATTAAAACTATAAACAATAAATGGATTAGAATTTATCTTATCAGGGTGGAGACGTTGTTGTACAAATGACTCTCTAATTTCATAAGTGCACCGCTCAGATCAGTGCAATATTACTTAAATAATTTCTTGAGTGTATTATCAAGAATCAAATATCTGTCCCAACTACCGTTAATAAATTTTGAAGTGGTGCTGAGCACTACACAAGATTGATCAAAGATTACGTTCTATTTAAGAAAATGTCAAAGTTCAAACTAAAATAAATGTGCCAAAGTTACCCATTTTAGTGTGAAGCACAACGGAGACATCCCAATATATGAGGATATAAAAATATTCCCTAGATGTTAAAGGCGCCAATAAAGTGGTTGATAATTTACTCTTTTTGCCCTTGGGTGACACTTGACAGGTAACCGACAACCCACGAGCATTGTGCTTTGATCAGACTCTGATACTGACATAATTGCTATCCCGTTGCCACATCAGCGAATGTGTTTCGCTATCGGGACACCTGCAGGGAATTTGAAACAATAGCTGTAAAATCAACCATAAGCACTAAACAATTTCAGTTTCCGTTAATGCATTGTGCGAGCAGCATGCAAACTGAAGTCTATACGCTACCTTTTAATGGCCCTTATCACATCATGTGCTTAGTTTCATTCCACAGAGCAGGAAATAAGAAGAAAAAAAAAATACTTGTAACAAGGTTTCACTGCACATTGTCTATTGTATCAAAATATAGTTTGTGATAAGATCTAAGAAACATATCAGTAAAACAGTTTAACAGAAAGAAATACGAAATGATCAAAAATGCTATAGGGAATATCTTCTTTGTGAAAAAGTTATCTGCAGTTGCTTTTTTGCATCAAATTTGCTTCACCTATCACATCTAAATAAGCATTTGTCTATTCTTCTTTGCTTCGACTTTTCATCATGCCATTTCAGAGAGGGACATACGTATTGATTTGTTATTTTTGTTTTCTAAATACATGTATTTTGAAATACATTTAAATAACGATAATTCTGATGATAAAATTCATTTTGTGAACAACACTGAGAAATTATGCTAGAAAGAGGATTTGGGGAAGTAGGAAACACTTTATTATTTTCGGGATTGGGTTTCCTGTATGCTAAAACGAACGAGTCATCGACAGTAAAAAAAGAACGAAATTCATGCAGAAGATGCAACACATCGTCGAGATGTTCTTTAAGTTCATTCGGTGTTTATATTTTATTTAACTTCGTGGCTCATGTAAATTGAGGTTCTTTATGGAAATTTTGTGTTGACCACAAGGACCTTTTCTTAATTGCATTATAACAAAGAAGGTTTCTTTTAAACACAAGGCTGCAGTATTTTTAAGATGTATATAAGGTCAAAAGGTCAGGAAAATATAAGTTTTTCATCAGCAATTTACGATCGCCCTCATTGTTTCCATGACCTTCATGGTTCTCAGTTCCTCCTAATTTTATTAAAAATGGAGCAAATTTAAAATTACTATCAGAAGTAACACTTCTTGTAGATTTGTTACAATAATATAGCAAACCTAGTGTATGTGATATGTTTATTTACGTCTCCGTTTATGGTTTTTAAATTTTACTTGTTTGATTATGGGGAATTGATTTTTGAACATAATTTTTCAAACCGAGTAATTAGCCCATTATTAGGTACAGGGGTCATGCATACTGAACCGTATTCATGGAACTTTATGGTAGCATGAATTAGTTTTGTAAAATGTCCATTCCAAAAATTTCTGAATGTAAGGAATTCTAGGGATATTCTGACGTAAAAGTGTTTAGTAATTTGAGATAGGAATAAGTCTGAGTACTCGGCGTTTGGATCATCCTTGGCAGTATGTGCCATGAAATACCGATATACGGCGTTTGGATCATGCTTGGCAGTATGTGCCATGAAATACCGATATACGGCGTTAGGATCATGCTTGGCAGTATGTGCCAGGAAATACCGATATACGGCGTTAGGATCATGCTTGGCAGTATGTGCCATGAAATACCGATATACGGCGTTAGGATCATGCTTGGCAGTATGTGCCAGGAAATACCGATATACGGCTAAGAAATGCATACTGATAAATCATACAATTGTGAAGCAAGACAAACGATGCAATTGTGAAATTAGAGTCTCATGAATGTGTGGTCGTTAGTTTGATTAGTGGAAAATTATTTGCGGCATTAATGCGTTTAAAAACCCTTTAGTTGACAAAGAATGTTGTCTTGAGGTCATTGGAAATAGGGAAAACATCGACATCAAGCTTTTTTTTCCCGCTCGGTTGTGAAGTGCTTCTAGACCATGGCATGTTACAATATATATGTTATATTTCATCAGTTTGTTTCATTTCCTAATACTAACTGAGCAGTTATTACATAAACATGCAAAGAAAGCATTGCCTATTTAGATACCCGCACAGGCCAGCCTGGGTCGGCTGCATCGGTGTATTCTCGGCATGATATAGTCAATAATATATTGAAAGAGTCGTTCAAATATCAACCAACAAACCAACCAGTCATATATCTTTAGATTCAATTATCTATAATTTCATATATCCACCTTACTTAGCCATGTTCATCAGAAAATATAACAATCTTAGAGTTCTTTCATCTCGAAGGATAACTTTGAATAAATATCTTGAGATCGTAGATACTCTTTGTTAAAAAAAAAAATCAAACCCTAAGACTTTTCTACTCAAAGATTATACCTCTTAACATGTTGAAACTTAGAGATTTTCCAGCAAAAAGCAGTTTTTAATATTTGCGGATCTGCACCAAAATTGGCGAATTGGCTGGTTTGTAGTTATGTGGGCAAAGATCAAGAATCCGCAATAAAGAAAGCTGAGTTTACCAAGGTGCAGTCTGAACTTATCGAGGAAAGTAGCATCTTTCGTGATCAGATTGGATGCTGGGCTTGGTAATTACCTGTCACGGGGATAGACCTGTGAAACTTGACATCTGATTGATCTCATATCAATTTCAACTCGGTAAGGAAAGAGCACTACGAGAAGAAGTATCATGTGTTAGTTTTTCGACAGTTTGGTACTGATTGATGGCTAAACTACACCTATTTAACCAATTACAGATCATGTGTAGCTAATGTTAATAGCCTTTCTAGCGATACAGCTTGGTTAATACATTCGGCCTTTAAAGTACTCGACATATTTTCTTTCCCAGTTCACTTTTTACTAACATATATTCTTCCCTTCAGAACTTATATAATAGAGAACAAAAGCGTTGCGTCTAGCATCCCGTAGGAAGTTACTTGCATCTGGTATTATTAATCTGCAGATTTTTGTTCCTAATCGAGTTGGGTCACGTACACCTACCCCATTCACAATAATAAGGACTGCATGCGAATACATTCTACGTGTATTACACAGAGGATCTTAGATGAGTGCTCATTTCAAATGAAATTTATGACACTCGTCAAATAATTTCTATCTATTGAAAGTCTTGGCGGTTTGAAATTAGCACAAATGTAATATTCTATTTATCGCATGACAAAAAATACTAATTTTATTTGATCAAGCCGCATAATAGTGTAATGAAATTACCTTTAAATACCATTTGGACGTCTCGGTCGTTACTACTTTCCTTTGCATAACGTTATGACGTTATTTGTGATGTCATGAGGTTTTATTGCACGCGTCACGTGTCTGAAAATGTAGATATGGGTATATATTAACGTAAATAAAAAAAAGTAGTCATGTGATAAATAAGGAAAGAAGATTGGCATTACAACGAGCATTAACATTCAGGAAGAATAGTCTTCAGAAAACTGGCATTGGTGGACAAGTATATTTAATATAGTTTGATTGGTATAGTATTATGTGTATTTTAAATTGCACGTCATATAGCTAAAAATGCCCAGAATGACCCATTCGATTGAACAAACCTGTCTGCCACACCTACGAAATGACCAATCACATTTCAGCAATGATTGATGATAAGATCTAATTAACTGCACACACATCTTGGATAATTATACAGCTGACGGTATATTAGTTGAATTATACGGCAATTTTTAACAACAGTATCTAAAACAATTAAGGGCCGAATTTTATGAAATGTTTCGGTTAAATTCGATGTCATCAGCACTATCGTTCTTGAACATTTCATTAACGAATTTTATCAAATACGAAAATTAATATGATAATGAAATAGAAGGAAATAAGGGTCTTCTGAAGTAGGGTTAATCAGTAAAGCATTAACATCTGATTGGGAGGCAGTTCATTGGAATGTTTGTTGTATGTCGTGCCCCACCTAGAAGTCAGTTTTGTCATTACGCAGTCTCGCCTGAATATTGAAATATGTCGGACTACTGGTCATCGTGCTTCACAATTGTTACAAACTAGCATGTACCTTTCTTATATGCCTTAAATATACATATTCCAAAAGTAAAAATTCATTTTATTTCGTCAACTTTTGGCACAATTTCAAGTTTCTGTTTAGTCCATGAGGCAATAATTACAAAATTAATTGTATAAAAATTATATGATAATTAGTACACTTTGTTATATCTCGGCTCTTACTTGGCCAAACAAACTTATACTCAAGGCCCCTTTGTCACTAAACACCTGTACTCAAGGCCCCAGTGCCACTAAACACCTATACGCAAGGCTTCAGTGTCACTAAACACATATACTCAAGTCCCCAATGTCACCAAATACCTCAGATTTTTTTCCTCAAATTGATATGGTAAATAATTGTCTTAGCTTGGTTCGAAACAAAGAATTTTTAACTGAACATTAAGCATGCAGAATTAAAACGCAGTCATAAAATTATGAATCCTCTCGAAAATAGTGTTGTCTTATATCTGAGGAAACTTTAAGGATTGCCTCAAATTTGAGGAAATCTTCAACTTGTTTTTCAATATTAGAAAGACTCTTCTGTGTACCACGTTTAACTGTATCTTTTTTTCATCCTTTCTACTACGTCTACAGTTAATAAAAATCCTAATATTGTAAGAAATATTATAAGCAAGATAATGTAAAATGTCAATCGGATAAAAAAAAAAGAGAAATATATTGAAATGGGATCCAGACTTGTGATTCCTTATTACTCAAACAAAAAAAAATTCGGATTATTTATTGAGTGACATGATATTACCATTACACCGATACAAACATACATATGCAATAATTGTTATGGGTATATAATAAATACATCGTAAGTACAGTAACTTCATCTGGGTGTTTGATCGCGTCTCCTTTTTCATAGCGGAAGGACATCGGGTCACGATCCATCCTTTGGGTCTCGTGGGATCTGATATCCTTCCATTACCACGAGGCGATACAAGCACCCAAATCATGTTACTGTACTGATGACATGTTCTTGCAATACAAAATCTTATATCAAATTTACAAGGAGAAGGCTCACGATTTGTGTGCTTTTGCCTACAAGATAGTCTTTCAAGTACTTGTTTTTTTTTTTGTTTTTTTTTTTGTTTTTTTTTTATTTGTTTGATCCACATTGTATCCTTTTATGTCGAGGAAATCGGTCCATCTCAATAAAGCTCTGATCGAGTTATTTAGTGCATTTGGGGGGCCATTGTTCTTAGCCTTGTTTCCACTTGATGTTGATTCATTTTACATATATCTGTTCTATTCTAGTTCTAGTAATAGAATGGTCCCCTTTCAAAGTTTAAACTAACGATTTTCTGTATGATATATCATTCTGAAGCCCAATGTGTGTCCTTTTATTCGGACTTCATAGAGACCAACTGGAGATACATGTAATGTAGTACCACGCTGAATCTTTATACAAATGAGCATTTCATTGTACTGTATTTGTTCATCCTTTATTTGACCAGCATATTTCACAATTAAGGCCAACTGCCAGTCTCTGGTGTGTTTATAATGTTATAAAATTGCTTTTCTATTGGTCTTGAAATTTTCAAAAATATAGCCACAATAAAGAAATCTAAGTTTACCGAACGTGACATTGCAGCTATTTACCTCATCCGGAATACTTCGTTTGCATAGCCGGCATACTTCGTTTACATAGCATAATGCATATTGACAAACTAGCCAGATGTGTGCAATGTATAATATCGGAACCTTTGTGGGTCCAAACACCTATTATTTGCATCCAAGAAACTGGAAAATGTTCTTTATGCCATTATTAGTCTACGATGATGACGAAGCGTTTCACTCTCAGTCAATCACTGACAAGCATATAACTTCTGCTTGTTTATCGATACACCTCCATTAAATCTTTGCACTAAAAAGAGCTAAACTTAATAACTCTAACAGACTCCGTTGGCTTTGAAACAAACTTCTCTTAAAACTGAATTGCATCGTCAAATTAGAAATTATCACATGTTTCTAAATAATGATTGAAATATTTAATTTATCGTTAGTATTATGATGCCATGGAAGGAGATAGATAGATAGATAGATAGATAGATAGATAGATAGATAGATAGATAGATAGATAGATAGATAGATAGATAAACAATATGGTCACGCACGAGTTCAAGATTTCTAAGATATACAAAATTTTTGATTTCAAGGTGTAGACATTATAACGTATTGACTTGAATTGATTCATGTGTTACAACTGTACTATACTGACACCTATATACCAGACAGAAACGAAAGCGCTTATTCTTGGAATCCCCGTAATATGTTTAGGTGCTTGGATACATAATTATATGAAAGAATATATATATATATATATATATATATATATATATATATATGGCTAGTTTAGCCCCACCTACATTAGGGATACGCCAAAATCGGTCAAATATCAGCCTCGTTCCCATTTCCAAGCCTTGTTCCCATTCCCAAGCCTCTTTTTCATTCTCCCGCCTCATTTTCATTCCCCCAGCCTCATTTCCTTTCCCCCAGCCTCGTTCCCATTCCTCAGATGAAAAAGGTAGCTTCACCACAGTCACCTCTGCATGGATACGCCAAAAAACCGTCCAAAACCGGTTTGGAGCCACCATCACAGGATGGAGCCTTAATGTTTATTTTAGATCTAATGCGATTTCACCTACCATTTTTCCCACACATTCTTGCCCCAGTAGTCAGAGATTTCCTATTGGATACTGGTAGGGCAAAAGAAATACCAGCCGACTAGTAGACAGAGACTTCCTAATGGGCATTGGTAGAGCGAAAGAAAATGCGATGAACATGGCAGTGGATACTACTTTCCAGAGCATCCCAAGAATATTTGGCAGCCAAACTCATACGTGGCATACAAGCGTTGGCCAGGCAGTACAAATTTGGGGAGAGGCGTGTTTGCAAGATTTGGGCTGCCAACCCCAGTCCTATATACAACCTTATAGACAGCCAATGCCATAGGCGGTAAATTGGAGATAGGCAGTCAATGCTGCATCTGGCTGTACCTACAATCTCTGCTTGCAACAAGATAGCAGGATGCGGTTCCGCAGGAGTATCCCCACAACATATAAGATATGCAAACACTGCTGGAGAGATTACCACCTCTAGCATGCGCCCTGCAAACCATCTCCAGACCAGGCGAAATGGAGGATACGCGGAAAGTACTAGAAAAGCTGGAATAAAGGATACAAAACCGTCTAGACGGAACTCGACTTCATCCCTTGGCACACTCAATCTGGGAGGAAGACTTATGGCTTGTTTTGGCGAGGGACGCCGAAATATAGCTCTGCGTGCAAAAACCCGCCAGGCGCAACCTCTGGCCATGGGGAATGGCAAACTAGGTACAAACTAGGTACCGACTACGGAACCGACACAGTACCATTGCAGGTACATCTTCCGTACCGTTGAAGGTACCACTTCGATCTAGCACACCACACTAGTTTTCTAGATGGAAAATACTAGTATACTACTAGTATGCCTACCAAACGCGAACTACTACCAAATCAGGTACACAAAATACAGAACCTCCGCGGGAAAATTTCTGCTGAGGAAGCAAGAAAGAAATTCATCATTGGGACCGCACGCTTTGGCAAAATAGGGCGTTCGTTGCCAGAGCCCGCAGGCAACTCCAGGAAACGACGGAGCTAGATTCGATAGAGCAAGAAATGCAGGTCTTGTATGCCAAGCGAACAGACATAGTCGCTAGCCTCGAAAAAAGTTTTGAGGAAACGGGCCTGGTAGAACATTTGCTTAGTGTGTCTTGTACGCACATCTTCACAAGTGCCAGTACTTCTATACACAATATATTGAGATGTCCTTCCATGGCCATGCGACGAAGTTGTGTACTTGCCGCACGCTCATAAATAGTTTTTGGGTGGCATAGCAGAGTTGCTTTTTAGCTGTTCGTAAATGTCCAGAAACAGTAGTAGTAGTAGTAATAGAGTTGTGACGTTGTTGTTGTTGTTGATAATGCTGCTATTGTTATTCTAAATATAGGAAATAAAGTTACCAACACCTTAAGACAGTGTTCTGATGCCATGAACCAGACGGCTTAAATGATCCAGTGAACGCAAGGAAGCAACGAAGGTCCACCAGTCCTTGAATCCAAAATACTTTCAAGTCTGAGACTTTGAACTGACTTAAAATTAGAATACCTCTGGCAAATGCTTGAACTTATCAAGCCACGCATAGTCACAATTAAAACTGGCAAAATCCACTCTAATTAAAACTGGCAAAATAAATCCACTCTAAGTCCCATGTGAATGTATAAAATTACGCATTTCTTCCACACCATTCTTTCCAGCAACTTTGTTTACCCACATAATTCCTAAGATTAAGAGAAGGAAAATTTTTATTTGATTACACGAGGCTCTTTCTTGAGCTTTTTATATTAAAATGATAATGTACTGTTAACTTTATCAATATAAAGCTGCAAAACAATCAAGTAAACTCTGAGAGTGAGATGACATGAAATCAAAAATAGCAATAAGTTAAATATGTGTCGGAGACACTTTTGGGCCCTCGAAGTCAAAACTTCTATTAAAGGAATACACACATACATACATACATACATACATACATACATACATACATACATACATACATACATACATACATACATACACACACACACACATACATACATACACACACACACACACACATACATACATACATACATACATACATACATACATACATACATACATACATACATACATACATACATACATACATACATACATACAAACATACGCACATACATACATACACTGTCTCATAATTTGATCTTTTCAAATATATGATAATTTATAGAAAAAGGAATAATCGAACAAAAATAGTTCAATTACTGTGGCTGCCTTTGTTGCTCCTATTCCTCGTCCCTCTGCTTTAGATTCTGCTGATGCTACAACAACAACAACTACTACTACTACTACTACTACTAAAACTACAACTACTACACTACTAGCAGTAGCTATGACAGAGGCAGCAAAGCAACGGTATCAGCATCATCATTATTAGTAATGTTAATAGCATTTATCTTAATACGACGAGAACCACATCTTGATTGATGGATTAGATCTTAATACGACGAGAACCACATCTTGACTGATGGATTAGATCAATACGACGAGAACCACATCTTGACTGATAGATTAGATCTTAATACGACGAAAACCACATCTTGATTGATGGATTAGATCTTGTTATTGTTGTGGAATGATAATTTTCAATATGACCACAGTAATCTGTGTTCAAAGAGATGTATCGTCCCTATACTAATTTCTCGACCAAATTAAAATTGTACAGTTAAGTATAGATTCATCGCAGTTAATTATCCGACGATTGTTTAGATAAGTATAGATTCATCGCAGTTAATTATCCGACGATTGTAAAGATAAGTATAGATTTATCGCAGTTAATTATCCGACGATTGTATAGATAAGTATAGATTCATCGCAGTTAATTATCCGACGATTGTATAGATAAGTATAGATTCATCGCAGTTAATTATCCGACGATTGTATAGATAAGTATAGATTCATCGCAGTTAATTATCCGACGATTGTAAGGATAAGTATAGATTCATCGCAGTTAATTATCCGACGATTGCATAGATGTAATCATTTCTCTTTCCGTACGTTGCAATATTAAATATCCAGAAAACTTCGGGTTGCGAAGTTACGTACACTTAATGGAAGATTTGTACTGGAAGGCTGATATTCATGGCGATCAAACTGAATATATATATATATATATATATATATATATATATATATATATATATATATATATATATATATATATATCCTGTGCTTTTGTATTGAGAACGATTCATAATCCAAATATCTACACAAACTAATCGATCTATAATTCAGCAAATTAGAATTGACAGCCTTGTTAGAAGTTGGAATATGGAATAGAAGACACCTCTTCATGCCTTCTTTTCTCTCTTTCAGACAGACGAATAACAGTTATTTTGGTTTGTTTCGTTGCTTGTGTGATTTTGGAAATATTTTGAGGTCTTTGTTTTATTTATCAAACAAACAAAAACACACTCATAGAATTCATAGATTGACAGATTCATAGTCGTGAAATTTGCATGAAGAAGCAAGGTTTTTTTGGACACTGGCTCATTGATTGACAGATTTATAGGCGGGAAATTTGCGTGAAGAAACAAGGCTGTTTTTGGACACTTGCTCATAGATTGACAGATTCATAGGCGTGAAATTTGCATGAAGAAACAAGGCTTTTTTTGGACACTGGCTCATAGATTGATAGATTCATAGTCGTGAAATTTGCATGAAGAAACAAGGCTTTTTTTTGGACACTGGCTCATAGATTGACAGATTCATAGTCGTGAAATTTGCATGAAGAAACAAGGCTTTTTTGGGACACTGGCTCAGCATGTAAACAGACGCAAACTATTTAGGACCAGCTTTTGAGATATAATGAATTTTTAAATAAAATATGAATCACTTTATTGGGAATGCCGATCAATTCACAAAGTTTTCCCTGAAGATATAACGTGATGTTAATTTATACAATTCTTAATAACTGCTTATACTACATTTTATGTGATATCGATGATGATCTAACGCTAATTTTAACAAAAATCATGTCACCCGACTTGTTTGATAAGCTAATGCATGTTTCTTTTATAAGTGACTATGAGACTGTATTAATGATAATGAGTTACCTAGCCCTCCCCCCCCCCCACACACACACACACACTACCATCACTTCTCTGTATGTCTGTCTGTCTCTCTCCCTCATTTAATTAAACCCAATTTCCTGCACCTTTCATTACTTTTTTCTCGTTGCATCGAATGTAGATCACGGTAATTAACTTGTCATATGTCAGAAGTGTGAATCCAGGGATGATTCAATAAGGGCTACTTTCTACCAAAACAAAAAAGAGTACAAAAAAAATCAGATCATGGTTTTTAAGTTTACCTTGTTAGCAGAGTTTTTTCTAGAATAAAAAATATTATTGTGCAACAAAATATGCATGTACAAGAGGTATTTAAAAAGTCCTGAATATTTTGCTATAACTTTTTTGTTTCTTTGAACCTGTCAATAAAATTAATGCCGATCGATAGCCAAAATAACGTTCTATATGATATATGCGTGTGACGTAACATAGGTAAATGAATGTGACGTAAAAATGTCGGAGAAGGAGAACAATTCTGCTACTGAGTAAAGAGCATACTGTAAAATCCGTGCGCACTTCAGGTACTCACATACTAATATAAAAGCCGACTTGGATAAAGTTTGCGGATACAATTCTCTGTCATATCCAACAATTCTGATATGGTTTATCATTTGAAAGATGATCAAGAATCCATGGAAGACGATCACCTTCTGGAAGACCGTTGTCTGCGATTGGTGAGCGGAAAGTGTCTGTGTGAAGGGGCAGTTGAAGACGGTTTCGATGGACAGTGGAAGATATTTATATTGTCTTGGGCATTTATTCGTCAGCTGTTTCTAATATATTGAAGCGTCATTTGAAGCTCAGAATGGCTTGTGCAAGGTGGGTCCCGCATTTGTTGACGGCTGATCAAGAACAGAATCGGATTGAAATCGCCCAACAGCTACTCGATAAATAAGAAAAGAGTGAACAGAGACGTTTAAATGAGATAGTCACAGGTGATGAAACATGGATTTACTTTCTTTAACCCGACTCAGGAGAAAATAATAAAGTTTAGATCGGAGAAAACGAGCGGACACCACAAATCGCTCAACGTAGTCGGACTGTCAAGAGAGTTTAATACGCATTATTTTTCGATGCAAAAGGCCCGGTCGTCCAGGTACCTGTGCCTGATTCTGCTAGTGTCACGTGACATTTGTATGACTCAAAAGTGTTGCCAAACGTTGTGGAACACTACTGAACCACCCATCCGCACATCGATACCCAAGGTATCCATATACTCCATGACAACCTGCCGGCACATAAAACTCGCCGTCGAGACAGACTTCTTGAAGGAGCACAGAATCCCGTTATCAAATATTCGCTGATTAGCAGACGATTTGAAAGCCGACATGCGGTTGGAAGTACAGTTTTCCAGTGTATGAACAACATACCAAAAGGTGAATAGAAAATTACATTTAATAAATCGATAATCAGACTGAGAAAGTGTGTAGAGGTGCATGGGGAGTACTTTGAGAGGATGCAATGACGCACTATTCACTAATAACAAACTTTGCTGTACAGCGCACTAATATTCAGAACGTTTTAACACAAAAAACCTCGTATATTCTCATTGTCTTTTAAATGGACATGAACCACACAGATTTACATGGAAAAAATACAGCGTGGATTTCTTGACACTCTCGACTACTATAATTGTTGTATCCACACACACACACACACGCACACACACACATATATATATATATATATATGTATATATATATATATATATATATATATATATATATATATATATATATATATAATATATATATATAGTGGTGTTTGACTACAAGATAACTAGCACTACGTTCCTGTGAAATACTTTTCATTTTAATAATCACTTAATTTTCTAAATCTTTAGGCAAGGCAATTATCAAAAGTTCTCAAAGTCTAAGCACTAGAGCCCACATATACTAAGAGCGCCTTGTATGAAATAATATCTAACTTGTATTTGATATGGGAATACAACTGTGCTGAAACAATATGCTGATTAAGATCTTCTTAAATGTTTAAAAAAGGAAACAACTGCCAAGATTCTAAATTCAGTGCACACAGAATTTGTTGGAGAAGATGAAGGCGCACTTTATTGTGTGGCTATTTTTTTGAAGTTATAAAATTGCTCTCTAGGCGTTTCATCATGAATGAGAGACAAAATAAGAAGTCAATTAGGAGTATTAGCCAAGACTGATCAAAGATCACACTCTAATGAAGAAATACACCCAGTTCTGATCAAATTCATCACCTCAGAGCTGTACTACATTTGAGGTGCAGTAAAATTGTAGCACATAAAAAAATGCAATAAACATAATAAATGCAATAAACATAATATATATATATATATATATATATATATATATATATATATATATATATATATATATATATATTCTGAAAATTAAAGACAGCGGTTAAGTAGCTGATAATTTACTCTCTTTACCACGGGGAAGAGACATCAGACAGATTACCGACAACTCCGCGTTCAATTACATTGTTCGACTAAAAACGGCTCTGATCTATGGATAATTGCTACCCCGTTGCCTTTCCAACACGTGCATCACACCATCGTATCACGTGCGTAACATAAAAACGAATAACCATAAAAAAATGAAAAATTTCACTTTTCATTCAACCATCGAGTGAGCAGCTGGCAAACTGAAAATGCAAACGTTTGCTATAAATGGATATACTCGAACAGAGTACTTTGGTTAATTTGGTAATGCGGGCAACAAAAACACTGGCATCCTTTCCTTGTTCTGCATAATCGCTCATCTCCAATATCCTCCATGATACAATATTCGAGAGATATAACATAAAAACCATGTAAATAGTAGAATTTGAATTAATAGAATGTACGGTTGGACTTATCTGAGTAAATTTATCTGCAATAATCTCATCTGACAGAATATATTTGCCATTAGAAGAGTTTCGCAATCACATGCAATCTGAGGTAACGCGTGTTATCGCATTATCTCGCAGATCGAAAGCGAGGCTTACAGATTATGCCTTATATACATGTACTAAAGATAATGGCGAACTATTATAGGTATACAGCATACTTTTCTTTCTTATAGTGCATTAATGGTCCAAGTTTGAGAGAAAACAATTTTTAGATGTTTATTTGCATTCACCCGACTGACCATCAGTAAGTATATACATAAACGTTTAAGTTTGTAATAGAAATTGATGGTGGCACATTTGGTACACACAATAAAATCGAATCTACCACATAAACATACGTCTAATCAATACAAGCGATATATGCTTACATATACATACACAGATCAACATACTTACTCTTGAATGCATACATACACTCATCTATTATATATATATATATATATATATATATATATATATATATACATATAATATATATATGTGTGTGTGTGTGTGTGTGTGTGTGTGTGTGTGTGTGTGTAAGAACAGAATAGAAGAAAACAAATGCTTTTTTTAAAATCTCATACCACACGTTGGTTGCATATGAGAAAATCAAATAATTTTCAAGTGGTTTTGAGTAAGTTGAATATGCAGCACCTTTAGGATGCAAACAGACAACGTGTATATGCAGTATTTGGGAACAAGAATTGAGAGACACTTATCATTCGTCATTCACATCGATATTCCTGATTTTGTAACAAGTTTTTCAACCTATAAATCGGAGTGTACGTTATTATAGTGGCAGATAGGTAGCAAATTCCTACTGAAGAACAATCAGATAATACATGATCTTACTATAATACATGATCTAACTATAATACATGATCTTACTATAATACATGATCTTACTATAATACATGATCTTACTATAATACAGTCTAATAACTAAACATTATGCTCATGATTCCATCTCTGAGGCCAACAACTCGATCGAGTGTGACACGCATCGCCAAAACAAGCGCGTGAGTCACTTGGATTTTAGAACATTTAATTACCTGTAATGACCTTTCAATGTTGAGAATTATATTTAATAATCACAGCCAATGTTTTCCTTAATGTAACTTTCATCAGCTGTTTGATTTATTAATAGTGAGGAAATAATAATATTTTTTAAAAAAATATAAAAAAAATAGTGTTGGCTGCAAGAAACAGATTTTCTATTAATTCTTGGAGGATGAATATACATCAACTAGCGTGAAATAAAAAAAAGTGGTTGCCTCAAGAAACCAAGTGGAATACAGAGCTCTCATCGTCTTTGTGACTGGCAATAGTTTGTACGGATCCGGTGTGAACGCAACTTCCCTATTGAATTAGTGAAAGTCATACAAAAGTAATTAATCGTGCGTATTAATAAACGTGTCAGTACGGCGTATATACTAAATACATATCATCATTACATAAATGAAATCTCACTCGGAAAAATACATAAATAAATACCCTATATGACACAATGACTTGCGCGCGTGTGTATAGGGTGGTGGGTCGGATGGGAAGCTGAGAGGGAACAAAAATGACCCAATAATAATTTCAAGTTTAATACACTTACAGTGGCGGCGCGAGGGTTCGAGGCGTCCGAGGTAAATGTTCAGTAGTGGCGCCCCTTCTTTGCCACAGAGAACAGTTTTTATGTTAGTTGCCAACCTCCCTTCCCCCTCCTAAATATAAGTTTTGTGAAGAATTGCCTTCTTTACTCTAAGGTGAGGTGAAATACCATGAAAATTTCAGCAGCAAAAACAAAAAAGCTCACGAAGGCGCCACCTTTCGCTTGGCGCCCGGGGGTAATTGCCCCCCCCCCCCGCACCGCCACTGTACACTTAAACATATGAGTGCAGCGTGTAATGTTTCACCATTTTCTTTGCGTCGCAGTGTTGTCAGGCAGTGGCTTTTACACGTTTAGCCTCGTTCTCGATATACTCATATTTTCATTTTAAAATCATTATGTCGAAAAGTGAAAATAATTTAGCGTTAATTTTAAATTTTAATTTTGTCAGAAATAAGTCCCATTTACAAATTTGCTATACAATTTCTTAAAAAATTAATACTTGTTTTCTGGACGATAAAATCAATCCCCCCAATAACGAGGTCGTATAGGAACACGAAAAACACGTTCTTAATACGAGGTCGTATAGGAACATGAAAAACACGTCCTTAATACGAGGTCGTATAGGAACATGAAAAACACGTCCTTAATACGGGGTCGTATAGGAACATGAAAAACACGTCCTTAATACGAGGTCGTATAGGAACATGAAAAACACGTCCTTAATACGAGGTCGTATAGGAACATGAAAAACACGTCCTTAATACGGGGTCGTATAGGAACACGAAAAACACGTCCTTAATACGAGGTCGTATAGGAACACGAAAGACACGTCCTTAATACGAGGTCGTATAGGAACATGAAAAACACGTCCTTAATACGAGGTCGTATAGGAACACGAAAAACACGTCCTTAATACGGGGTCGTATAGGAACATTAAAAACACGTCCGTAATACGAGGTCGTATAGGAACATGAAAAACACGTCCTTAATACGAGGTCGTATAGGAACATGAAAAACACGTCCTTAATACGAGGTCGTATAGGAACACGAAAAACACGTCCTTAATACGAGGTCGTATAGGAACATGAAAAACACGTCCTTAATACGAGGTCGTATAGGAACATGAAAAACACGTCCTTAATACGGGGTCGTATAGGAACACGAAAAACACGTCCTTAATACGGGGTCGTATAGGAACACGAAAAACACGTCCTTAATACGGGGTCGTATAGGAACATGAAAAACACGTCCTTAATACGGGGTCGTATAGGAACATGAAAAACACGTCCTTAATACGAGGTCGAATAGGAACATGAAAAACACGTCCTTAATACGGGGTCGTATAGGAACACGAAAAACACGTCCTTAATACGGGGTCGTATAGGAACATGAAAAACACGTCCTTAATACGGGGTCGTATAGGAACACGAAAAACACGTCCTTAATACGGGGTCGTATAGGAACACGAAAAACACGTCCTTAATTTCAGAATTATGCATTCCTCTGATGAATCGTGTGTTTAGAAAAAGGTAAAGTAGTTTAGAAGATTAAACTGCAACATCCATACCAGCTGTACGCGTTACGATCCACTTTTTCAGATATGGAGGCAGTACATTTTCCAAAATATTACATCGTGTCCCTCAAGGCGATTACTGATAAATACGTAAATAAACAAATAAACAACTTTTCAAAAGCATGGTCCTTGCTGTATATTTTCATCTCGTAAAATATGGTGGAAAAAAAAGAACAAACAAATCTGTATTTCGTGTCAGGAATAAATGATGTTTTGCTTCATATTGTCTGTAGATATACAAGCAAACACAGTTTCATTATAGAATAAATTTATATTGTTCCTGGAATACTGTTTATGGAGTTACAGTCAGTTACAAGCTTTATATCTCTTCTTATACGCGCGAAGTTAGTAACCGCTGACACCTGATTCTGGCTCAAAGAATTTATTTCTCTCGGGTCTACTAATACTTTTATGCATTCGTACAGTTTTAGTTAAGAAACGGGTTACTCCAACTCTTAGTCAAATCAGAAGCAAAAATGCCTAAAATTGTTTTAAGGTTATACCTTCTAAATGCTTAAAATTAAAATATTTAGATTGGTTTGCGGAATTTGTATGGCTGACGTGAGAAGCTGTTGAACACATGACTCAATTTTCATGGGTACACGACTTTATAAAAAAAAAATCACTTTTTACTATTCCTTGATCTATATTTTTCACATAAATTTATTACATTCCAAACCAATGGGAATACCATGGTAATAACATCACAAGTCAATATTAACATTATACAATATTGTTCAAAGATAACATTATAATTAGAAAGCTGTAATGTTTTTAAAAAAATTTAATACCTTAGATTTACCTCTTTGACGTTAAGTAAAACGGTGTCAACTGATGAACTAGCTAAATACACATACATCCTGGATATTATACGCGTCTGTTAAATGGCTGATAATTTACTCTTCTTGCCTTTGGGCTGTGAGATTCATGAATTAACCGACAACTCATGTGCAAGTGTGCCTTCATCAGATTCTGATATTGATCTAATTGCTGCCTGGTTGTCATGTTATCACGTGTGTATCATTATCGGGAAAAGTGCAGGGTATATGAAACAATGGTTGTAAAACCAACCCTGGAAACTAAACAATTTCACTTTTCGTTAATGAATCGGGTCAGCAGCAGAGTGGTGTTTTGCACAACTGCAGCTTTGTTTCACTGGACATGGCAGGAAAAAATAAACGTGCAAGAAGTCTTTATTGTATAGTCCGTTTTATCTAGAAGTGAACCTGTTTTTATTTCGGGTTTTTTTTTTTTTACTTTTCTTCAACTTTTCTATAAAAAAAAATCTGTTTCAGAAAATTGAAAGATAAAATACCTAACACATAATTCCATTACAAATTTCAGAACTGTAAAGATTTTTGACAAGGATAGCTACACCTATTTGTATTATGCATAGTTTGATATCTACAAATATAGTATGAAAAAGGAGAAACAAATTCGGAAAGATAAAGAGCAATCAAATTAACAACAAAATTAATCTAGAAATGTGTCCATTGGACACGGATGCCCCTCTGCTTGAATGAGTGGTGCACGAGAAAAAAGAGCAATAATTGTGGCAGAATGTATTCGTATATGTATAACCATGCAAATGCACAATTTAAATGAATTTTTTAAAAAGCAGCAAAACTGTACAAATATAATCGGTGTGTGACGACAGAGCATGCTTTCCCCATGTCACTTATGTCTACCAAGTATCAAGGCAATACAGCAAAAGCTGTGGAGATAGTTACCCACACAAGAATTTTCATTTAGTATATACATATAACGCCCAAAAGAGGTACATGTATAACTAAAAAAAAACAACAACAACCACAAAAAACAACAAAACAACAACAACAACAACAAAACTGCATAAGAGCATGACGACATCTTTATATGAATACACTGACCTCATGTCAATAATGTTTGCCAAGTTTCAGGACAATTCATTAAAATATGTGGGACTCGTTGTTCATACTGAAATAATCATATGAAGTATTTATATCTAACAGAAAAATGGGGTATAACTCTGTGGGACTCGTTGTTCATACTGAAAGAATCATACGTAGTATTTATATCTAACACAAAATGGAGTATAAATCTGGAATAACGCACCAGAGCGTGACTACAGAATATGAGCAATTTTGATGTCATTTCAATAATGTCTGTCAAGTTTCAGGGTAATTAATCAAAATACAGTGCAACTCGTTGCACACACATGAATTATCATGTATAGCGTCTACATTTAAGAGGATTAAGATTACGTTTTTAAATTACTGGAATATCAATTGTTAGCATTAGCTTTCATACAGCTTATGAGATAATGAACAAAAAAAAAAGTTTTTAAAATGCCTCTTGCCGGCCAAACTTTCTTACAAGCAACAATTTGTGTACATTTTCCCTTATAAAAAGGCAAACTATTAGCAAAATGTAAGAGGCTATTATCACTATGGAAAGCAAGCAAAACGGCAATTCATACATCATTTAACAAGATAACATATATTTGACAAATGCTGTTGGATATAACTTTTTCTGTCAGCTTTAAAAAAAATAACAAACAACTAACCAAAAACATATAGATTTTGTGAAACAATTAAATTTGAAAAAAGTGCTAGCAATATAATTATGCTGATACTTTTCTCAATTAAATCTTTCTAAATGAGTTATGAATTAAAACCAAAAATGCATGTGTTTTCCGGGTAAAATTTTAGAAAATCAGGCTTTTGTTGTATTGTGTCGTGACACTAGTTTCTCCGTATACAGTCCTCTTTACCGTTAATGACATTCCCGTTATTGTTTACCTTCAATGCAGTTGATCGTATACACCGATTTATGATGTTGGATAACTCGTAAGGGATTACATATAAATGGAACGCATTTAATGTAGGTCGTGTGAGTAATCATTCCTGATGGGTTTGTACTAAAATATGTCAAGATCATTCAATGACTATCCGCTGCCCTTAAAATTAAATAGGGTATAACTCGTCATAATAACGCATCAGAGCGTGACAACAGACCGATATGTGTAAAAATGGATCAGAGCGTGACAACAGACCGATATGTGTAAAAATGCATCAGAGCGTGACAACAGACCGATATGGTCATGCTGACCCCATGCCAATAATACCCCCAAGTTTCAACACAGTCCACGGGGAGACGAAGGAGTAGTTGCAAGCATTCAAGACGTACGTACGGACAAGGCTAAACGTATATGCCGTGTTGATATTAATGGTGGGGGCATAAAAAAAAAATCAAAAAGCTGCACGGAAAGGTTTCTTTGAAGTAACGTTTTTGATACACTATTTTCTTCTGAAATAAAAAATATTTCATCTTCCACAGAAAAATGTGTCCGTGGTATTGTTACCTCCCTCCTCCTTTCTCCATTGCAGTTATTGTGATGGACGGGTGTTTTGCGAATGATTGTATTTTCTATGTTTTGACTTAGACAGGATTTATCCTTCACTTCTACTTTCTTATGGCTGTTGAGGTCATTTTTCAAACTCTAGGGTTTAGATTTACATTTTTATTTTTTTTATTTTTATTTTTTGGTTATAGTTTCACAGAATAAGTCATATTTGTGAAGATTAATCAAACCTCATTCGTTATATTTTTAAAATGGATACTAGTTCACTGTGTATAGTATTCGTCTACTCTCTCGACAGCTTGTACCCCCCCCACCACCACCACCACCACCACCACCGATTTTAAATAAGAAAGGCATAAAGGATATTTTAAAAAATTCACAAAACTTGGTCAATTCATTCAACAATTTATAATTTCTAACCTGATTATCGCCAGGGGGTCTCTAACACTGTCATCTTGTTTGCGTTTCAATCCAAACAGAGTTTTCACTTTGAAAAAAAAAAAAAAAAAAAAAAAACAAGCCTGCTCAATATCCTTTCCGGTTCCTAGAAAAGTTCATTTTCAGTGAAGGGGTGACACTCCTTGGATTACACATACATAGAAGGTAAAGAATAAAATGTCGCCTGCATCCAATATTTGCAATGTTTAGTTTTAATATTTCTCAAAACAAAAATTGAACAAAATAAAAAGGGCAAGCGTTAAAAGGAATGTAACTCCCAAATTTTACGAAATTATTCGGGGCATATTGAAGACGATAAACTAAATCACTCCTGTTGTCTGAAAAATACAGACTCGCCCACGCAAATATGGCGTCCGTCTTAGTGAAGAATCTCCCTTTCGGAATGAAACGCGAAGGAGATGGCGTCAACAGTTTACGGCATCAAGGGGAAATGTAATGGTAATTTTCAGAAAGTTACTTATATTTGCTCAGATCATCCCAGTGTTTATTTTTATTGTAAAGATAACGCAGGAAAATTTTGTGTGTGTGTGTGTTCATATGAAGCACGTTGTGTCACAGATTATATTTTAAATTAAGTCTATTTAATTCGAGAATTCAGTCGGGAGGGGGGGCATATTGATGTAAGCTCTTCGAAGGTATACATACTTTCAGTGATTGCAATACTCACATTTTTAGTGTTTGAATACTTTGGCATAGAAAGCACATTTGCTACTAAATTCAATAATATTTTACTTTTGTTCACGGACAAAAGAACACGTATCCTAGAAGAATTATTTCGGTTTTGGTTAAAAGGCAGGAGGGCATTTTATTGTAGCTTGGTTGTCAGCTTATATTCCTTTATTACTGATCTATTGATTATTATGCTGCGGAATATTAACGAGCGTAAAAAAAGTCCCACAAATATATATGTTGATATAAATCAATATCAGACTTTTTTTTGTTGCAAAATATGTAAAAGGCATTTTTTATTCACACTACAAAAGAGTCTACTCATTAAAATATAATGGCTCAAATAGGAAAACTCTCACGAAATACTTTCCTATCAGTTTATATTGAAAGGTTTGGCCTTTCAGATTTTTCCTCACTTTAAATTTCTTGCTGAGAATAGTAAATACTGTTAATTGGTGTTAAACAGAAAGCAAAGATATCAGAGAGACAATGCGTAAATTATGCTCTTGTATTATGTTTAGTTACATCTGTAGTTATAAGTTCAACACAGTTTAATACCAAGATGCATTACTAGCACAACCCTTTGCAGCTGGCACCTGTTAATCACCAATTTTGATAGTTATGGTCTGGATTGGGGAGTACAGATGCAGTGTGCCGAGCTGACCTTGACCGGCAATTTTTAAAAGCAAACATTTGGGGAAATCTCTACGAGTGTTTGGTTGAAATCGCTGACGCGTCGCCCGGAAACTCATTCTGACAGAGGAGAGATGCGACGGTCCTCAAATCCTAAAACAGAGGACTCTTATCTCTTTCATCTTGGTTACAACATTTTAAAACCACAACTCGTTGAACGCTTCATCAACAATTAGACTGGGAATACAATTAAGACATTGCCTAAGTTCCACTTCATTTACTACAATGGGGTTCTTCCCTATGATGTGAAGTAAAACGGTGGCATCTGATAAAACGGGATTAAACAAATATATCCTGGATATTAAAGGCACCAGTTTAATGGATGCTGATTTACTCTTCCTGTCCTGTGGAGGTGATACTTGACACGCAACCAATGCAGTTTGGCTTCGATCAGATCTTTTAATATTGACTTAATTGCTTCCCCGTTTGCATGTCAGCGCGTCTGTTTCACTGTCGGAACATGGTTCAAGGAATGCAAAATAATAGTTGCAAAATCAACCATGAACACTAAACACTTTCGCTTTTATTGCATGCACTGGATAAGAAATACGAGAATGCAAATATCACTGGTAAATTGTTCATTTTATGAATCAGAACAGAACATAAACTTGATCGATAAACGATATCTGTTTAGCTGAGTGCACCTCCACAGTGATATGTTTTTACGTTTTAGACTGGGCTTACTTCCCCAAATATATGTTTTCAACCGAACTCCAATGATATATTTTAAACATTTCAGAGACATAGGAAGTATGAGCTTCTAGCTGAACACACGTCCCAATGATATGTTTTTAGCTAAACGCAACTGTCCAATGATAGAGGCTTTAATGATATGCTTAAATAGTCTCTCCAGTTTTATGACTATGATGTTTTGAAAAGGTTCGAATAATGTGCTTAGTCTCTCCAATGATGCGTTGACAGTATTTTAATGGATTTTAATAATATGCTTAAATAGTCTCGCCAATGACATGTTTATAGCATTTTAAAAGGTTTTAATGATATGCTTAAATAGTTTCCCCAGTGATATTTTATGGTGTTTTGATAGGTTTTAATGATATGCTTAAATAGTCTCCCCAGTGATATTTTATGGTGTTTTAATGGGTTTTAATGATATGCTTAAATAGTCTCCCCAGTGATATTTTATGGTGTTTTGATGGGTTTTAATGATATGCTTAAATAGTCTCTTCAGTGATATTTTATGGTGTTTTAATGGGTTTAAATGATATACTTAAATAGTCTCCCCAGTGATATTTTATAGTGTTTTAGTGGGTTTTAATGCTATGCTTAAATAGTCTCTCCAATGATATTTTGATGGTGTTTTAATGGGTTTGAATGATATGCGTAAATAGTCTCTCCAATGATATGTTTATACAAATAGATTCGAAATATAACCAACATAAATAGATTAAAAATATTGTTAATATAATAGGTCACAGGTATAGTTCATTTCAAATTCTTTGATATAGTAATTAAAATTGCTTTTAATAATGTATTCAAAATTAAACTTTAACAGAATAGATATCCTTATATACATTATTAAATATATTATAAAATTGTATTTAATAATATAAGCAAAATCAAATTTAACGGAATAGGTATCTTTACATGGATGATTAAATCTTATTATTACAAATTGCAATCCAAAAATAGAAAATTCTTTATAGATAAAAATCTAACGTAAATATATATATATATATATATTTATATATATATATATATATATATATATATATATATATAAATATTTATAAAAAATAGATGTTAATCAGACTACTAAATTAATGTTTTTCAATAAATTTGATTTTGTATTTTTGATTGCATGTTAATTTTTTTCTTAAATGACATAGATTTATCTTAGATTTATCATAAGTAAAAAAAATCTTAAATGATAAATGTAAATTAACTCATCCTTTTTTTTTTGCCATGAGCATACGTTTTTATGCCATCTTTTCTAATATACTTTTTTGAATCCAGAGGTGACAGACTTTTTAAAATCATTTTATATAAACCCATACGATTGCTTTTTGTGAAATACATATTATGGCACATTTCTACTTTTTAAAATATTTGTTTCTTGTATAGCGCATGATTTAATTCCTTTTTAACATCCGAAAATGATAACCCCTTTGCTTAATTAATGTTGTTATCTTTTTTTAATTTTATTATTATCATCACCAATAAGTGAATACATTTTTGGCTTTAATCCAGCAAATTTCTTTATTGGCCTGCCATTACGTTCATCCTAAAATTTTTCTACAATATTTTTTATCATATGTATTATATAAAAGAGTGATCACCTTCATAATCGCTTGTATCATACATTACATGGTTTTTTTTTTTACATCATCATACATATTTTCTGTTTTAAATTCTACTTAAAGACTATCATCATCGGTATATATTAATTTGACTTTTGACTATATTTATCTTGTAAGTTATTATAATAAAAGTCATACATAAACAATTTACTCAAATCAAATACACAGTATACACAGGCCGATTAAGCATTAATTTAGATTTAAGCATTTGGACGGCTAGTATTAAATATATATTTTTGTTACAGATCCATGATCGGCAAGCAAGCGTTTTATTTGATCAATTTCAGTAGGTCTAACTAGATTAATCCGTTTACATAAATTTTCCATTGTTTTACCGAGAGAAAAAATATATTCATGAGCTTAAAAAAAATAAATCTTTTTCAATATCAGTTTTTTTTACTGTGATGTAAGAATAGCATTTAACTGTATATACGGAGCTATCCACTTTGGCTGGTTAAATTTAAAATTCTGCGGACTCTAGTAACCCTCATACCAAGTTTTATGTATAATTTTAGATTTCTGTAATGTGCTATGTATTTTTTCTTATTTTTTAATTTATTTACTACTAAAGAATAACAGGGGATCAGTCTACCAAAGTATGTATTCATTGTCGATCTACATCGGCTAGTGAACAAGGAGCTAATGTTATTGAATATTGCAACGTTCAGTGCATCTTACTGCCCGAAACGAACCCATGAGTTGTAAATTGGATGCCGTCATATACATGCAGGTACAAACTGTTCATATTGAATATATCAATTCATCTAAACCAGTTCCCTTAAAACAAATAATACCGTGGTATATATAGTACATTAAAGACAAGGAGTGTAATTTGGTGTTGGCCCAAAACACACCCATGCCACTTCGTACGGTCCATTGAAAACAATATTTTTGACAAATGTCTCTGAAATGGAGCGAAATGACAAAACAATGTGTCATATTCGGTTCATTATCGGCATTATCTTCAATGTGGATGTTATACTTATTATCATTATTTATTTTAATTTCCAAGTCTACTTTGCCTGGAGACACATCGTCTTCGATGCTCGTACCGTCCTTTCCAAGTCTACTTTGCCTGGAGGCACATCGTCTTCGATACTCGTACCGTCCTTTCCAGTCAAAACATCCGTTTGCGGTTGCTTCGTGTTAAACATAGTCAAATGACATGAGAAAGGATTTAGTTGCTTTGTGTTAAACATAGTCAAATGACATGGAAAAAGATTTAGTTCCAGTGGATCATTGTTGTGACAGCGCCACACAATCTCTTCTCCTTAAAGCCGGTATTCGGTGTAGAATTAGTGTTTTTCCTGCCTTCTACACATCGGGAACCTCGTTGATATCTCATCTATTTTTATGAAGACACTGTCTCTGCGTTTTTCAAGTTTGTTTTGTTCTTCTTCGGCAAATGAACATCCGTATGTTAAAAGCAAAACTGACAGGTGAACTAGCAATATATAATGCTGACAGGGTTGAGGTCGGATTCAGTTTGCATTGTTTGGAGGAAGTAGTCCAGTTTTCAGTAGTAATCTGAGCAGGTAGTTTGTGTGGATATGCCCACAATAATTCTGCTGAATAAAGGAACCCGCACTCCTTTTGTAAATTACATAATTACGGGAGGTTTTGACAGCTTGAAAAAGCGCTCCTTTTGTAAATTACATAATTACGGGAGGTTTTGAATAAAGGAACCCGCGCTGGTTTTGTAAATTACATAATTACGGGAGGTTTTGACAGCTTGAAAAAGCGTTCTAAGGGCCAGTAAATCCATCAGACGTATGCCAGCCATTATTGTCGACAAATGCGCGTATGTCTCCTTTTTACAAACATTTTAGTACTTTCCTAGTGTTCAGTATCAGTTGATGGACTCCAAGTACAATAGAGAGAGGTACGTTAAGGCTTCCTAGTCTGTGAAATAATACATTGGAATCATTAGAAAATTGTCCAGAATCTCAATTTATAAATCAGCGAGAATAAGGACAAAGCTACTACTGTCAATCTTGCACCAGTGACAGAGATAACATGGTATCGAAGATGAAGTTATTGAAAGTAATATCTTCATCCGCAATTCTGTTAAAGTCTCGTGGGATGGAGAAATAATAAAATAAAAAATAAAAGCTATGTATATACAAGCAGTAAGGTATCTCATAAAAGAAAGAAATTCGTTCCTATGTCGAATCATACGTTCATAGACTAGAGTTTCGTTGAGAATTGATTGAAACTTTCAACCCTGATGTTACCAGAAGCAAAACATAATCACAACGTTTGTGAAATACAGATGTTGACTACGAACGATAGAATACTATATCAAATTTTATACAGTTTTATTCCTGCGCCGTAGAGATAAAAACTGAACAGGAAGGAAATGTTGAATAATATTCGTCTTGTTATTACATGAAATTTTCAGAGACATTCCCAGCTAAAGACTGTCAATACAAGTTGACGCTTCAATTATTTACTCAATATACGAAACACATGTATTCAAATAGCCAATAATTATCGCTTATGCACTAACTGTTAAGCTATTTAATGAAAGTTTAACATAAATCGTTACTGTCTATGCCCGTCTAGTGTTTCTATTTAATGAAGTTAAATATACATCATTGCTAATGTTTACATTTAATGAAGTTTAAAACAAATCATTGTTGTCTTTGGCCTTTAAGTGTTTCTATTTAATGAAGTTAAATATACATCATTGTTGTATTAGGCCTTCAAGTGTTTCTATTTAATGAAGTTAAACATACATCATTGCTGTCTTTGCCCTTCTAGTATTTCTATTTGACGAAGTTTTACATCATTGATGTCTTTACCCTTAAGTGTTTATATTTAATCCTGGGACGAATTTAGTGTTTTATTCTTTTGACCTGTCAATGCGTCAGAGCACCGTTGTCCTTGAACCCAGAGAATCAAAGGTCCCCACCTAGGTGTTATATAAACTAAAACAATTAAAGTTACACTTCCTCTCAAAATCAACACAAAGCCTGAGAGAGAGAGAGAGAGAGAGAGAGAGAGAGAGAGAGAGAGAGAGAGAGAGAGAGAGAGAGAGAATCACGGAGACAGACGAAATAATCCTACCAGCAATTCATCAACAAGTTGGGACCATATAACAAGCAATCAACATATTGTTTAAATGAATCTTTGTGAACAAGACTTGCATGGATTATTAGTGACTTTGCGATATAGCAACTAAATTCAAGTGGTGATTAAATACTAGAACAACCATCGATATTTTATCTTGCAAATGTTTAGTTGTTAATGAACAGTACATTTTTCGTCAACAAGACTGAATGATTAAAGTTATTGATATAGTCGTTGTGAAGCCTTGACTGTCCTAAATACTACAAACATTGAGAACAAAACCTTATTTTATTTAGACCAATCTATATACATATTTATTGTGTCAGGTGATAATATTACGAGGTATAACCGAAAAAGAAAAACTGCAATTTCTTTCGTAATCATCTATCACTTAATTTATGATTGCCTTCCTTACCAGGATTGCCAAAAACACCCTGTCCAAAATGAGAATCTTCAAAGTGATAAAATAAAACTCTAAAATACAACAAGACACTGGAAAATACGAAACAAAACGAAACAATAAGAGAACAAATGCCATCTAGTGAACGAACATATATTTGCGTACATGTGACTTCAAGATAACAAAACCCCCATATATCCTCATTTAACATTGCAAGTTTCTTTCGTGTGCCTGAATTTTATACTTACAAAACATAAACAAATTTTAAATTTAATAAATAAATAAATCACATTTCAATTCAAGTTCTAAATTTCAAACCGAGCAGATTCATTTATAGTAGTTAATTTAGATTTTCGCCCCTTTAGATATTTAAACCCACTCTTATCATGCTACTTTTACAATTTGTGCGTCAAAGATTACCATAAAATCATTGTTGTTCACAACTTCCATTTTTAATACTGTATGACACTTTTGTAAACTGCGACACATCTGATAACAATGTGATTTTCATGACGACAGTTTACTTTACATCAGAGAGCGCGAACTATTCGCTAAAAATATTAACTCTTTCTTATACATATGAAACCGCCGCATAAAGCAATCGTTTTCACTTTGTTTCCTGTAACGTTTGTGTGCATTTGTGTGTGTGTGTGTGTGATATTTTTCTCAACATTTTTATATGATTACGCAATAAGCATATAACATTTATTTTCTCCCTAGTCTCTTCTTCTCTATTTAACCTTGGATATTTAATTGCTTTCCCTACTACATACTGAACTAGAAATATATTGGGTAATTTATGTCAATTATGCCTATTACTTCCATGCAAATTTACTGAGAGAGAGAGAGAGAGAGAGAGAGAGAGAGAGAGAGAGAGAGAGAGAGAGAGAGAGAGAGAGAGAGAGAGCATTATAATGGCTGGTTATGTAAAATTATATGGAGATGTCTTTAGTAAGTAATTTGCGACAATCTTAACGAAAAATTATAAACAGAAGCAACCCAACCACTCCACTTTTCATTCAAATGAATCAATTAAAACCAAATAGCAATAATTATCTTTGTCACAGTTATTCTCCAAGGTAATGTTTATTATTATTTCGCGAGTGAATAGTCTAGGGGAAATTACTCTAATTTTTGCAAGCCAGTAATAAGTCAAAGAGTTACCGATTTGTTTCCCCTTACGACACAAGTGTAAAGTAACTACAAATTTGATACATCGCTTTTCTACAATCTGGAGATTTCATAAATGTCATAAAAAATATATGTGTAATGAAAACTTAAAAATATCGTCGACATTTCAGAATCAATAATGATGATTATAGATAAATTATAAAATGTATTTACTTCAAATTTAAAAAAGAGATAAAGAACAGACACTGTGGTAATTATTAATTTTCATAGTATTCTTTTCGGTTATAAGTGCAAATGGTCATGTGACGTGATCAGCTTTTGCTGTAATCGATTCCCATAAATATGATAGCTTTCAAAGTTTTCACACCTGCTACAAATACGGTATTTTCATAACATCTGAACAATTTTCATACTGTCATGATTTACATTTTGCACAGCCTGAGGAGTTTTCAATTTTCACTGAAATCAACACTTTGGTAAACATATGAACTAAATAGCAAAATCTTGTTGTTGATGTAGAATTTCCAGTTGTTATAGAAACAGCTGCATATAATTTTGCCAGCCTCGCAACACTGAGCTATTACGAGATGAAAAACGTCAATATAAAAGAAATAAAAATTCCACCATTTCCTATTTCTCAGTTGCTAGAAATACTAAAAAAAATAGCACATCCATTTGTTTATATTAAATTGAAATTGGAAGACTAAGCGTTTCAAGGATATTCAATTTATGAAATGATCTACATGTCCTGACTTGAGTATGAAATTTTAACTCGGGCTCAGTAAACTCACAACTTTACCTAATCAAACCAGGTTTTGAGCACGCGTTGTGATACAATTCAAGGCAGTTTTAGGTCATTTTGAAATTAAAATTAATTATTTCCTCTTAATGAATGTACATTTGAAAACCGTAGACATTCTAAATAAAAACATTTTATTTATGAGTTCTATTCTCATAGTTAGAGAATGTCATGACATAAACCGATTGACTTTTTTATTGATTGTTTTTAAAGCTCGCTTTCCACTGTTGTTCGCATATCCACGCTACATAATGATCTCCACTTAATTTCCTACATAATGATCACCACTTAATTTTCTATCCATTCTTTTTGTTTCTTCTGTAAACAAAATGTCTAATATCTTCAACTTGGCATTCTCAGTGAAACATTATGTCTAATTATATCTAATTCAGACACAAACATAAACTTGAGATTCGATACTGAGTTATTTATCAGTTACTAAGGCATACAAACGAAAGTTAAAATCCGCGAGCTCTGTGAATGCGATGTATTTTTTGTAGTTGTCTCTCTCAGGAAATGGTGGCTGCCTTTTAGAAGGATCTGAAAATTGCGTTGACCGACGCAAGTCAACTTGTGCGACTCTTCGTACGTGCGAAATTTTCGGGAACCATTTTAAATCTTATTGCCTCGTATTTATGGAAATGAATTTCCACCTCGTCAATATCTAGTGTAACTTTCTGCCTGTGAATCCAAAACATGCTTTCTAAAATAGAGTCAAAACGATTTGAAAACATAAATTATAGTCCACCATAACGAAATAAATATATAACCTGCGTACCTCACAAAAAAAACCCCTGACAAATGTATTCGGTCTAAGTGCCGTTGTGAACTCTGTTCTACACACACACACACACACACACACACACACACACACACACACACACACACACACACACACATATATATATATATATATATATATATATATATATATATATATATATATATATATATATATCAACAAGAACAACAACAACAAAACAAACAAACAAACAAAAAACAAAACAAAACAAAACAACAAAAAAAAAACCAATAGATGTCCTAACGGAACAGCAAATTGAATAGAGAGGAAAATGAACAGGAAAAATGAGAGAGAGAGAGAGAGAGAGAGAGAGAGAGAGAGAGGTGCTAGATAGAAGTAAGGATAAAATTAGATAGAGAAACCAAGAAACTCAAGCTAATGAGGACAACCTTGACGTAACCGTCAGTGTAAGGTAGAATACAAAACAAAACAAAAAGAAACAAAAAACGAATTATAAATCATCATATAAAAATTGGGAATAATAAATATGATCGTTTCTTTATGATTTGAAGCACTATTTTCACATCAAAAAGTAATTGTTTGAATGTGGTTGGAATTATTATGTTAATCACATTTTTCTGATACAAAACTTGAAGGAATCAGAGGAGACGGATGTGTCAGAAATTATTTTGTCAGCATAATGTCGTGCTTAAGAGTAAAATTTTATGTACAACCTTCTTTTGATACACATTAAACTTTACCCTGGCAACTTTGACATCATGATCGATGCTTTAAATACGTTTAATTGACAAAAAACTGGGGATAACTATAAAAAAAATAAGTTGCCTATACAATGACTACGCACAGAGGATGGTCAAATTATGCCTGGAATGGTTGGAAAACATGGCTGGATGTTCCTCTGAGATAAAGTTGTCTTTTCCATCTTTTAAACTGAAACATTTCAAGAAAAATTGTAGCTCCATGAATGCAACACTGGTTTACAAACTGTCAATAACATTTGAGATATAAACTCTGTTCCTTTTTTATTTATATGTTGGCTTAGTCCAATAAAACAGACCCCCCTCCCCAAATATGTGTTGATAATGATGGACTATTTGTGGGTCTGATATCACCTATTCATAAAATCGAGGAATTATTTGCAGACAGATATTTCCACAACATATCAGTGTAGATTTTAGACACTTACCTGTATTTCTCGCGTCTTTTGAGCTACCGTCGGTTGAAGGCAAATTGTACAGACTATTTCCGGATCAAATCCTATGTTTGACGACTTGTAAATCCACATTCAATAACACTAACCGATGTCCTGTGGCCATTTTGAATTTCATAGCTTCATACATCTGTTACCAAAAATTGGTAACTGTCTAAACTGTACGCTGGAGTGTTCCGGACAGATCTTTATGCAGCAAAATTGCACATTTTAATGAACAGGTGACATCATATCCACAAACAGTCCATCAGTATCAGTATCAACACAGATGGGGGGGGGGGGGGCTAATTTATCGGACTAGTGTTGGCTATGAAAAATACTCCAATTATTAGGACACAGAAACGAGAGAGAGAGAGAGAGAGAGAGGGAGAGAGAGGTGGAAAGGACACAGATATATACCTCCTTTAGAAAGCCTTGTTCAGAGACTTTCACTGCTCAGGATATATTGTCAGTGTCCGCGTTCTCTTCAATATAAAACTGTTGACTGTTGGACCCTAATTTTCACTTGAACCGTATGCCTCGCTGCTACATGAACAGTTGGTTATCACAATATTTACAAGTTATTCTGTACAAAACAGTCATTTGACTACCACAATAACTAAACGTCATAATCAAAACGTTAATCAGCTTTTCCTCTAGACCACGCAAATTAAAAAGTTGCAAAGTATATGAATGTTTATGGGAAATATATAATCTGTGGCGGATGAAATGAGCAGTATGTCCAAATGGACTCGTACACAGGACGTACAATGGAGAGCACACTATTGCCGTACTACGATACATCAGCCTTTTCCGTCTAGAAATTTTGTATTACTGTCAATTTTGCGGCTTTACTTTTATGAGCTTTTTAAAAAAATTGATCGTAATATTTGTGATTTCAATTTTTGCGGTTTTGCTGTGGCAGAAGTTATATAGAAGGAAGGCATATTTTGTTATCTTACTTTTTACGGTCTTATTCAAACTGCAAAACGAAAAATGTAGCATAATTCACAAAATTACCGGTTATACTGTATTTTACCCAAATGAATTGAATGAAAACTAGTTTTATACCTTATAAAATGGATATGTCCACTCTCTCTCTCTCTCTCTCTCTCTCTCTCTCTCTCTCTCTCTCTCTCTCTCTCTCTCTCAAAATATGTAAATATACCTTTCCTTTGTAATTTAAGATGACCACTGAAGCATTATTACCTGCGACAGATTTTCGACAGAGGCTGAGTGGTCAGTTACGGGTATTTAATAAAGGTTGAAGAGATATATAAGGTTGTTTTGCTCATTTCGGTCATTACACCACGTATTTTTGTCATATGACTTCAAATGAGCACAGTAGAAACTATACATTGTAATTATTTCTGACTTATTGGCGTACCAAGATTGCATAATGGTAATTGCTAGTTGGTAAAAATATTTAGTAAACTGCGTTTAGAACAAGCAATTTCTTTTTTGTTAGTTTCTAAAGCTTCACTAGTAATGACAAAACATTTCAAAGGTATTTTGAGACAACCCCTGTAAATGCATAGGGAGCACATGCACATATGTCTTCTCACCATAGTAGTCATATATTCAACCATGATGGTAACCGTTGTTTACCGGTGTGTAACCTCAACTTTACGGCTGCGTATATAAAAGGTGGTCAGTTCTAAAATGAATGTTACTGTTTGGCATTTGGTCAATTTTTGGTGAAGTTTTGGAAATAAAGAACAAAAATGTTTGTTCTAATGGCAGTTGATTAAATATTTACCTATTTGTAATTCCTCTACTTGTATCTATGTACTTATATCTGTTAGAATTAATTACAATATATTCTTTCTGCTGTGCTGATTTGAAGTCACATGACCAAAATACATGTTGTATGGACAAAAATGTGTACATAATTCTTAATAAATGCATTAACATTTGACAACATAAATATGACGTAGTTCAACCTTTAAACGATACCCTCTGTTTAGATGTCATACGCTTACTCATACAGTACATAATACGGAAAACATAAACCTAGGTTACCTTGTTTCGTAATAGAGATTCATAATTTAAATAGATTATACAGTGAGGCAGAAAGACGCTACTGTAAGATTTTAAGTAATGCAGCCAATTCTTGTTGCAACGACATTCGTTATAACAGAATATTCACTCAACAATGAAAATCGGTCAGAAACAGCATACACGCTATTATATTTGACTGTTGCAACGGAATATTCGAGTCCCGAAACCGAAATTGATTTTTGGGTAACTAAACGTGCATATTAAATATGTAAACTGGTCGTTACAACGAAACTACCCAAAGACCTGAAGTCCGCTGAGCAGGTAGTGCTTATTCTAAACATACTAATTATCAATGAGGACATCTAATCTATCTGTAAGTCCCTTATGTGATCGAGTCCGCACAACAGATCGAATACACGTGTTGTTAATAAGGGTGTTGACATACTCGCGTATAACAAGTGTGTGGTATTTATTTCCGATCTATTGTTTAAAATAAATAAGAAAAAGGTAAAATAAACACTGTCACGATCTGTTAGGATGAGTTTAGCAAATTTGCCAAGATAAATTAATAAGAACAGTTGTGATAAGTCATGTACGGCCGATTGTATCTTAGTTTAAAACCATGTCAGAATCCCCATGGAAAAAGAGGCGAACCCATTTTTTAAACTCGGAAAAAAACAGAAATTATTACCTTAAAATATGATCATCCAAAACACAATCAGTAGACAGCAGAATATTTAGAAAACTAGTTATAACAAGCATATAATCTTTTCTTTTATCTTCTTCCTTTATTATTGCATGTTGTGTACAGCCTAATAAGAAATATAACTCGATAAATATAGATAACGGAAAACTCGATATAACGACGAAATTGCTTGCAACCAAGTTGGTCTTTATAAGGAGAGTTCACTGTATTATGTACAATACGCAGAATTACAGACGTTACCGTAATTAAACTATTTCCTTAAGTACATAACTGTCTGATGGAACAGCACTTGAAACACTCGCTTGGCGTTTATGCTTCGTCCCAGTTCAATCCAATATACCGGTATTTGCATACCGCTTATACTTGTAGTTTTCCCGACAGAAGGAATTTCAGTTATGTCTACTGAAGCGGCCAAGACTCTGTTCACCAACAAATATACCTATGGAATAACCATCATCTCATAGCCGCACATGCGCAGGGCGTTAAAGTATCATAGATTCGCTGCTGATCCTGGTCTTTTGAAGATCTGCATGGACGCAGATTCAGAACTCAAGTTCCAGAAATCAGTCTCAAACATTTGCAAGAATATTTCTATATTTCATACTTGTAGTCGGTACTGAACATTTTAGTGCAAAAATCTAATCATGTTTGTTTGTGTGTTTATGTGTGCACCAAAGTTTCTACTCCAGGATTCCCCCGCGGAATCGGGAATGGGGGAGGGGGAGGGGACGTGTGGAATAGACCCTAATGGCGGCATCATGTCGGCCGTGGGATGAGTCCCACGATGATGTTCCATCTGAGGTCTTGGACTCAGTGGCGTAGCGAGGCAATGTGCCGCCCAGGGCCAAGTACCAAAATTACGCCCCCCACCCCATTCGTATTATTTATGATATATAAGGTACTCTTACCAAATTGCCGTCCCCTAGAAAGTGCCGCCCGGGGCCACCGCCCTCTTCGCACCCCCCCCCCCCCCCTCGCTACGCCACTGCTTGGACTTTTTAAAAGAGTACAGTTTATAAAGAGGAGTTTTTATCTTGTATTTTAAGGATTTTATTCTTGTTTTGCCTTTCTCTTTGCTTTGTATACCTTTTTTGGTGGGGGTGGGGGGTGGGATGGGGTGGTAGGAGGATCAACATCCTAACCTTTTATCTTATGCCTCATGCTACATATTTTTGCGTTTGGTTGGATTTAGTGAGTGTCTTTGATGTGATTTTGAAAAAGTTTTTGACATTACTGTCTTTCTTTTTGTACCTAGCTTTTGCTTACCACTGTAAAACCAGGATTATGCTGATGTGCCATTAAACATTGTACATACAAAGATAAAAATATTTGATGTGTTAAACAGTTAATACATAAAGACATTGTATATGGTAAAATGGGTAGAGTTCCACTTAGAATATTTAGACTCGTTAGATTGATTAAATATTTGTTTAAAATGGTAAATTCTAGCAATAGGAAATATAAGGAAAATTGTGTATGACACTTTATACGCAGAATTTATGGTGATCGAAACTAAATTGAATGGATAGGAAGAATTACTGAATGTTTAGAAACACTTGGTTTCGGGTTGCAACAAGGAGTAGGTGATATCGATGTGTTCCTAGAAGTAGTAATGCAACGCTTAAAAGATATATATATATATATATATATATATATATATATATATATATATATATATATATATATATATATATGGATTCTATGAATGTTTGCAAAATTAAACAAATGAAGTGGAGTCTGCATAGATAGATTATTGTAATTATTACGTGTACAGAAAACTTATTCATAATTGGAATTTGCGTCTCAGAGCTGACTCGTGCTCAAAAGTTGTATAGCGTACTTAATTGGACTAATATGTTCTGCACTCATTTGAACTGTCTTTCTCTGAATAAGTTACAGAGAGCATCTCGGCTAGACATAATACAAGCGTACATGCACATCGAAGATACGGATTTGGCAACTGCAACAAATTGGATCGATCAGTTTGGTCAGTTGTATTGTTATTTAGAGCTTTTTTTTTTTTTTTAAATAATTAAGGTTTATGCCCAGATACCTAGATTACATAATGGTAATTGCTAGTAGGTACACATATGCTAATAGGCACACATATGCTAATAGGTACACATATTGAAAAAACTGCCACTAGAACAAGGAATTTGATTTTCGTTTGTTTCTATAATTTTACTCAAATCTGAGTAAGTCCAAAACAATTAAAGACAATTTTGATACAACCCCTAAAAAATGTACAGGAAAGCACGTGAACAAATGTCTTCACACGTAAGTGGCCATGTACTTAATCCATTGTGGTCATTGCTGTTAGGGTGAGTAACATCAACTTTACAAATATATGTATACGGGATCAATTCAAAAGTGAATATGAATGTTTTAGACTTAGTCATATTTTGTGTCTAACGCATTAACCGTTTAAAGCTTGTATAATATAATTACTAAACCGGCTGGAATATCACGAATTAGAAGCTCGCTCCTGGATCCCATGATTCATGATTGACTCAGGCGTGATTCTTACTAAGACGTCTATCAGTGATCATGAAGTAACCTTTTTTATTATTATTGATGCACCTGTTAAAGTAGCACTGCTCTATATTATGAAAATAAATACATAAATAAATAAAACTATAGGTAATTGTTGTCCATATAAACACACAACTTTCTGACCATAAAGTATATGTAAATTATTTGAGTTACATAGATAATCGAAGTCAAACTTTCATATTTGAAAAGTGGCGACGTCGTTTCTGAGTTCTTTAAATAGAGCAGAGGGAACTGCATTCGGAGTGGCCTCGGCTATTTGTGCAAGAATAAATTATGCCTCGGATATATGTTGCCGCAGTAATTTATAGAAAAATCATACATTTTGTTCGTCGGAAATTTCTTCGCAGAAAAAGAAACACCAAACTAATCAGACTACCTCGGCTATTTCTATGATTGGAATGACTGTAGAATTGATCGAGAAGTTACGAATGAATAAATAGTTCGATACATTCGTAACTTCTCGGTCAATCCTAGTTTCGTAAATAGCCGAGGCGGTTCGCATGGCAGCTGTCGGCATAAATTCGAGGTATGATCCGTAGGAATGACCTCGAAGTTGCGAATGAGGGAACCTGTATACAACATATTTGAACAACCACGGCTGTTACCGCAGAAGCTGATGACTCCAGGTAAACATCAGTGTGACGAAGACCTACATCCCAGAAGAATAAATGTGTCTTGTGGAAAAACCGGTTGTACATATGGAATTGGTTCGACCAACAAGACGGAGAAAGAAAAATAGCAGACAGTACAACAGATAAAACGGAACTAGGCGCTTCCAACTTATGGAAAATGGCTTAAAGTAAGTTGACAAGAGAGAAAGAGGGGCATCTCAAAACAGTTTTAACTACCAACGCTGGATTATTAATGATCTCTCTGATGGATTCCTAACATGGTTTTCTATCGATGTTTGCAACAACTTTAAATTGCAAAGACATTTTTACACACATGAGTGACGGAAGAATGGATATACATTCAATATGATAGATAAAGTTATCGTTACAGGAAACGAACGTGAAGAGCAGGAGGAGGGGGTGGGGTTGTCATAGAATTTCTCCATTATGACCTTTAATTGTGTGTATGACTGTATGTTATCTACATGACCAGAAACTGCTTTATACTGTCATTAATATTGTTTAATTCAGAATTCTCTCTCTCTCTCTCTCTCTCTCTCTCTCTCTCTCTCTCTCTCTCTCTCTCTCTCTCTCTCTCTCTCTCTCTCGCTGCAGTATGAAAAAATAATGAGGTATTTTAATGTCATAAACTTAATCCTTGATACAATTGTTTATGTACCAATAATTTGTTGTGTATACAAGTATGAGTGTGTGTGTGTGTGTGTGAGAGAGAGAGAGAGAGAGAGAGAGAGAGAGAGAGAGAGAGAGAGAGAGAGAGAGAGAGAGAGAGAGAGAGAGATAATGTGCAGTCATATATATTGCACTGTACTGTATTATTTCAGGCATTTGATATTAAATAATTTAGACGGCCAATAATTTAAACCTAAACGAAAAGATAGCTTGCTCCAAGTAGCTAAATTAGGAAACAAATTCAAAAAGTTTAGGACATGCATCGAATAAATATATTTCTGTAAATAAAAATGATCATTCTTAGCTGACAGCAGCAGCAGAAGATACTGTTATTATTATTTATTATTATTATTATTATTATTATTATTATTATTATTATTATTATTATTATTATTATAAAACGATTGGAATAGAAAACTGTTACTATTAAACCACATTTCAGTTGCTTACTCAACATTTCTTCTTTGCGCAATGGTTGTGCTGCAGATGCATTCAGCAGGGCATCATTCTAAATAAATTTCTTTTACCCTATATTCCTTATTCATAATTTTTTTTTTTTTTTTCGATTTCCGGTACCACATCACATAGAGGACTTTTAAAACCCCTGTAACTGTTTAACATAACTATTCAAGTCAACATAGTAGAGGTCAGGCAGTGACTCTCATATATTTGGATCCCAAACCCTTTTGTCTCTGTACACTCATTGTGAACTTAGCTTCTATAGATAGAAGTGTAACTATTATTGTGATGGATCCTTTGTATATTTGTACTTTTATCTGACCTGTACATTACCTACAGTGCGTATAATGGATTTAGTTTCTGTTTAATAAATATTTTTAAATTTGTGTTCTTGGAAAGAGGAAATTGATGATTTGTATCAATGTTTGCATGTAAAATAGTGTTGCTGTCCAGTACCTTAATATAGTTAACAATTTCAATATCTTGTAAAATTATAATCTTAAATAAAGAATTCAAATTGTCTTCTTCCCAACTTTAGTAGAATTATAATACCTAGTACTCTGAGGAATTATGCTATTACAAATACAATGGAATCTCCTTCTGACAGCTTTACACACAAAGCCCAAACTTTAAAAACCCAATTTTTCTAATTATAAAACTTGAAATGATGATGATGATGATGATGATGATGATGATGATAATAATAATAATAATAATAATAATAATAATAATAATAATAATAATAATAATATCCAGCAATGTGCATTGGTTGTTATTTGCTAATTTTCTTTTCCTGTTCACTATTTGTATATACACGTTCCTCGCAACCATTCTTCTGCAATTGAAGGGAAAATAGCAATTTATATTTTATGACAAATTTTAAGACAGTTGGAATATATTAATAGAGTAGGTTGAAAATAAATTTTTAGCTAGAGTTTCTGTTGTTTATAGTTATGAGAGAAGTATAATTAGTATTGAATATTAAAATCAAAGTCTTGTTAATATAGTTCATGTGGTTAGTTATTAGTTATACCTTTAAGTTCAAATATATCTACATTTGTAATCTGTGTTTCTCATGTCATGAACAAGCTGTTTCGTGGAAGTTGTACCGTTAACCAGTCAAAATTGTTTCTCTATGTATTGAAAATATTTTAAATGTTTTCATAATTATCATTGAGAGTCATAATGTTTAAATAAGCCCCCCCCCCCCCCATCCCAAATTACCACTAACTTTTATCCCTCTGCATTTTTTTTTTTAAAAAAGTGTAAATTACCTGGGCTTGAAATTTTGAATCTTTTTTTTTTTTTTTTTCATTAGCTTACAGGATCATCATAATAAATGTGTTACTGATCCTGAGAAAATCAAATAGAAGTCAGTTCAGTTACTAATTCAACATTTATTATTCATGAACATCAACTCAAAACAATAACAACTGTATTTCAGAAAAAAGACTTATTTAAAGTTGAAAGTTCATATTCAATTTATATATCTGATTCTTCATCAAATCTAGATCCATAAGGCATTGTCTCTTAACTTCTGGTTTTTGGTCCAGCAGCATGCCACAGCTTGATGGCATCTCTTGGGTCTGGTGAGTTAAGGATCACCATTATTAGTGTGACTTCAGGGACAATTTATATAAAAAAATTGTACACCCATCAACGAATCATAATGAATTAGAACCGCACACTTTATTATTTCTCTGAATACTCAATGTAGAAAGTGCTCAACATCACATCCTTTCCAGGGTCATACTTTAGTCATTTGTATACATTTTCCAAGCATTTCTGGTACTTTTCTACTCTTTTCTCTTTAACATATTTACGATCGCGCTCTCTTATCATCATCTAATTTCTGACGTGTTTGTGGCGGCTGCGCACGTTGCAAAAAGCTTAAGCATAGATTTTTTTAAATCCTATCTTTAACCGGCACCATGTAGCCACTACTGTGCTGAGGTGCCATGAAATGCTACTACATACATACGTACTTTCCAATTTTCACCGTCCAATTCATTGAATGTTTATCAACAACGATATAAATATTAAAACACATTATTCGGTATAATAGTGAATTATTCATAGAGTCGGCCAACACGACCTTTCACGATTGGGCAATACTAACCTGATACCTTGTATCATTATTTATCCAGTACAGGTCATTTCGGTCCAAAACAAGATCAACCCGGATCGATTCGATCGGGTTGTTTCGGCCCACTGTGTCATCTGGGTCGATTTGGCCCACTATACTTGAATATAGACTGTATATAAATTGTTCATGTACATTTAAGCAAAACAAGAATGTGAATGTGTAATTTATCTAGTTAAAAAATGTAAATTTATGTATTGTGCAAAAGTGAATAGAATAATAAATAACTTTTTCTCATGTGCATATATGCCTTTTGTTTGCAATGTTAACCACATTAAATCAACTAAATACTAATAATAGTACCGTTTATTGAATTTTAATAAAATTAAACTTGGTTAAGTAGATGTTTTTCAATGTTCGTTATTTATTATATTCAGCTTTATTATCGGATTGATTAATGTATGAAACTGATTGTAAAATGGCGATTTTTTAGTCTATAAATTAATGTTTTATATTTCCATCTTATAATTGAGTTTTTGATAAGAAATATTGACAAAATCCCACTCGATATTATTAGTTGCCGAATGCATATGTATGTGTGTGTCTTATAATTACAATGGGTATATTTATGTCAATTTTCCATGTTTATTGCTGTTCATATTTAAGAAGTAAATAATTATTATATATAATAAATTTGTTACAGTTCTTTTGATTTTAATGAAAAACTTAGTGTTTATTTGTAAAGGTGTAATTGCAAAACATTTGTCAAAGGTTTCCTCATAGGTTTAAGAGGAAGGGAGGTACTAGGATTTATATTAAAATCGTCCTTTAGATCAAAACAAACAAGATTGTTTATCTGTTTTAGAAAAAATCGTCCAAAAGACAAAACTGTAAAATTTTATAAAACAGGTTTTCAAATATGATGAATATTTAATAAAACATTGTACTTACCTATCTTAAAATTTAGGACGTCAATCTATAAATTACGAGCTGAAAATGGTCGATGTAATAAAAATCCATATGAAGTAAGAAAATGTACCAAATGTCAGAAAAACGTTTTTATTTTATAAGTTTTATTTAGGACTATCAGTATATAGTGTAGTCTACGGTATAAAGATAAATTCTACATAAATCTAACAAAAGCATTAACATACTCAGACCAATATATATAGACGACAAAATGTTACTGCATGGACTCTGTTTTCACGATTTTTTTTTTCAGTGTTAGTAATTTTATTATTTTTCATTAAAATAAAGTAAACTGTTTCAATTTTGCACAAAGATGAATGAGCTGATATGAAAATATTTCACTATTAAATTGGCAATGCAAGATAAATAGTCATACATTGTTTCATTTGATTTGTATACAGAACAACGCCATTATCTCACGTAAAATCGGGGTTTTTGTTTCCTTAAATGCAGTTTTAAACTGCTCAACGTACCTGGGAGTAATGAGAAATATCATATTTGAAACAACTGTAAATGTCAGATTTAAAACTAAGGCGAAACTTAATAATATTCACATGGTCCGAATCAGCCCGTAATATGGTCCGAATAAGCCTGGTCAGAATCAGCCACTTTTCATTTAGCTTGTTTTTATTTCATCAAAATACATAATCAGCTGATATGTCACTATGATCACTGGCACTTTGTTGCTCAGCGTTACACTATTCCAGTGAAAACATCTTTATTAATATAGCACAGTATATCCCTAATGAAATGTATGTGGGCCGAAACGGCCCAGCCGAATCGACCCGACCGAAAGTAGCGTTTGGGTAGAATTGATCCAGGCCAAACTGGTTTTGGTCCAAAATGACCATTTAAGCCTTATTTATCATCCGTATTGAAATCAGTGTGTGGACACCAGTTCCATGTGTTTGAAGACTGTTTTGACAATAAGCATCCATAACCTTGATGCATGGAATAACACTTGTCCATTTCCACCAAGGAATTTATTGTAGTGTGGATTTTGGTAGGTATTCAGTTAACCCAATAAACAGATCAATTAACCATGAAAGGGAATGGTGTCTTATGTTTTATTTTATACACCGGACACAAGACTACTTGTTAATTGTTATGTCAGCGATGGTGGAAATATTCATTGCTCCAAAGGATTAGTGACGGTTGGGGTTTTAGTGATATGTCAAGCAAAATTGCTGACTTCATGTTAGTGGATTTTAACGTTAATTTCGAGCCCTGAAAGTATGTATTCCAGCTTGTCTCCGTCTGTCCATCCATTAGTAGTGAAGTGTATCTCCTACACCATTGAAGATACATACTTGAAACTTCGGGATATGATTGGGGGTGGTCTTTTATATGTGCTCAATGGTTTTAAGGTTTTAATATGACCCTTGGAGGAGCTACCAGGGGCTGGGGATAGTTTCTTAAAAAGAATCTCATTATTTTAAGTATTGAAGCCATGGATGTAACATATGTAACAGGCTTTTGGGTACGTTACACTCTGCGGTCTTGCCCCAGTACTATCAGGAAGATCAAAGTCACAAGTGAAGCTTATTCCTTTTTGTTTTAGTACGGTCACTTTAAAGCTATTGAGGGTAGTGTAATGAAACTTATGTTTACATCATAACTTCATTTATGTGTCCTTTATTTTTCATGGTATTTCCATCAAGGTTAAGATCATAGATTAACATTATTTATTTTTGTGTCGGGGTTCTAGCTCAGAAATTCTCAATGAATACAATACTGAGATGAAACTTTCTATATTTTTGCATTGTGACCTAAGATTGTGTTCCATAACACACTTCATTGATCCAATTTTCAAGATCAAGGTCAGTTTTCATGGTTGGGCTGTAGCTCAGAAGCCATATATGTAAAGAAAATGAAATATTCTGGATTCTGTGTATTATACCACTATCAAGATCAAATCTGCAAAGTTGAGGTCACAGTCATCACAAGCTTATTTACTTTTAATGTCTTGGATGAATCTATAAAGCAAAATAAAAGTAGTATTATCAAACTTTGTACAATTTAACATCTTTACTTTTTTGTGACTTTCATACACTAAGTCTCAAAATTATGGTCACACGCCAATGTACATATTTTTTTGTTGCCAAGTCTTGAACTAAAAACCCCATACTTAGAGAGAAGAAACTTGATATGGCACGTTTTGAGCTTGAAGGTAATAGGTATGGAAAATGTCACAAAATCGGCATTTAATGTACTCTTTGGTACTCTTGTTACTTAAAGCCTCAAGGTTGTGTCACATGTCACTGTTTTGGTGTCACCTTCAAGATCAAAGTTGTAGACTTTGAGGGGGTATTCTGCAGGGTTTACTTATTGAAACACATTGGATAGGGACTTCAACCCGTATGTGATATTGATGTGACATTTTTGGTGTTTTAAGTGTGTGTGTGTTACTTTGTCGTTGAATTTTCATCAACTTTTGTGCTTGAGGCTTTAGCGGTATGGTGTTAAGAATGCATAAAAGAGAAGGGCATGCAGACATGCTTTTTGGTTGAAGATTTCTGTTATAAAATAACTTTACATAAGTTCAATATGACACAAACTTTGATACCAAAGAACTACCGTATATACTCGCGTATAATGTTCATCCAAATGCAAACAACATAGACCCTGATCTGCCATTGCATAATGCGCCGGCATATCAGGGTCTATGTTGTTTGTTATACTGATTAGTCCTTACAAATTGCATAGACCCAGATCTGCTGCCGCATTATGTGACGGCAGATCTGGGTCTATGCAGTTTGCAGTTGATATTGAGTTATACGCGAGTATATACGATATTCACATGAAGATTTTTGTAAAAAAGCTAAGAATATGAGGAGTGCTCCAACTGTCAGGAGCTTTATAGTAGCGAGACCCAACATGTACAATATAATACATTATTCATTTATCATCTGTCCTGCAGGAACTTAAGGAATATAATACATTATTCATTTATCATCTGTCCTGCAGAAACTTAAGGAATATAATAAATTATTCATTTATCATCTGTCCTGCAGGAACATAAGGAATATCACACATTATTCATTTATCATCTGTCCTGCAGGAACTTAAGGAATATCACACATTATTCATTTATCATCTGTCCTGCAGGAACTTAAGGAATATAATAAATTATTCATTTATCATCTGTCCTGCAGGAACATAAGGAATATCACACATTATTCATTTATCATCTGTCCTGCAGAAACTTAAGGAATATAATAAATTATTCATTTATCATCTGTCCTGCAGAAACTTAAGGAATATCATACATTATTCATTTATCATCTGTCCTGCAGAAACTTAAGGAATATAATAAATTATTCATTTATCATCTGTCCTGCAGAAACTTAAGGAATATCACACATTATTCATTTATCATCTGTACTGCAGAAACTTAAGGAATATCATACATTATTCATTTATCATCTGTCCTGCAGAAACTTAAGGAATATAATAAATTATTCATTTATCATCTGTCCTGCAGGAACATAAGGAATATCACACATTATTCATTTATCATCTGTCCTGCAGGAACATAAGGAATATCACACATTATTCATTTATCATCTGTCCTGCAGGAACTTAAGGAATATAATAAATTATTCATTTATCATCTGTCCTGCAGAAACTTAAGGAATATCACACATTATTCATTTATCATCTGTCCTGCAGAAACTTAAGGAATATCATACATTATTCATTTATCATCTGTCCTGCAGAAACTTAAGGAATATAATAAATTATTCATTTATCATCTGTCCTGCAGGAACATAAGGAATATCACACATTATTCATTTATCATCTGTCCTGCAGGAACATAAGGAATATCACACATTATTCATTTATCATCTGTCCTGCAGAAACTTAAGGAATATAATAAATTATTCATTTATCATCTGTCCTGCAGAAACTTAAGGAATATCATACATTATTAATTTATCATCTGTCCTGCAGGAACTTAAGGAATATAATAAATTATTCATTTATCATCTGTCCTACAGGAACATAAGGAATATAATACATTATTCATTTATCATCTGTCCTACAGGAACATAAGGAATATAATAAATTATTCATTTATCATCTGTCCTACAGGAACATAAGGAATATCATACATTATTCATTTATCATCCGTCCTGCAGGAACTTAAGGAATATAATGCATTATTCATTTATCATCTGTCCTGCAGGAACTTAAGGAATATAATAAATTATTCATTTATCATCTGTCAAATTGATATGACTATGAGTTAAATGTGAGTCTAGTGAGCCTCTTGCAAATTGCTATTATATTTGACTTTGAGTTAAATGTGAGTCTAGTGAGCCTTGTGCAAATTGCCATTATATTTGACTGAGTTAAATGTGAGCCTAGTGAGCCTTGTGCAAATTGCCATTATATTTGACTGAGTTAAATGTGAGTCTAGTGAGCCTCTTGCAAATTGCTGTTATATTTGACTTTGAGTTAAATGTGAGCCTTTTGCAAATTGCTGTTATATTTGACTGAGTTGAATGTAAGCCTCTTGCAAATTGCTATTATATTTGACTTTGAGTTAAATGTGAGCCTCTTGCAAATTGCTATTATATTTGACTTTGAGTTAAATGAGTCTAGTGAGCCTCTTGCAAATTGCTATTATATTTGACTGTGAGTTAAATGTGAGTCTCTTGCAAATTGCTGTTATATTTGACTTTGAGTTAAATGTGAGTCTAGTTAGCCTCTTGCAAATTGCTATTATATTTTACTGAGTTAAATGTGAGCCTCTTTCAAATTGCTGTTTTATTTGACTTTGAGTTAAATGTGCGCCTTGTGAGCCTCTTGCAAATTGCTATTATATTTAACTTTGAGTTAAATGTGAGCCTCTTGCAAATTGCTGTTATATTTGATTTTATGTTAAATGTGAGTGTCTCATACTTCTTTTTTTAAAGTATGTTTCATAACTCGCTTATACAATTCACATAATTTTTTGAAAAGGAAGCAATCCTTGAATAATGGCCATTAATCAAGAGTTGCATCCTCGTCAAAATATTTCCTTTTTATAATGTCATGTCGATAAGCAGGTGGTATATGGGATTCACTTTGTCCATATGTGTGTCCTACTATCTGTCTTCCTTGGCCATGCTATAACTCCTTATTAACATCAAATCTGCACTATGGGTGAACTTGGAATGAGCATGTTCTGTGCATCAAAACTGGGTCACTGTGACCTACTTTCCAGGATTTATTAAGAACACAAAATGGTTACATATTGTGTCTGGGCTCTCATTCCACTACATTTGTACATATTGCCACCAAACTTGGACTACAGGTGCATCTTATGATGGATGTGTATTGCTTAACAGAGCTAGATTTCTGTGACTTAATTTCTAGGATATATTAAAATTGCTAAAACAATTGTGTCCATCCTTTCCAGTCTGGGCTGTTACTCTATTATATTTAAAACATATTTACATAAAACTTGCACTGTGTGTTCATATTGGGATGTACATATGTTACATGTAAAAACTGGGTCACTGTACCCTACTTTCCAGAATTTATTTACAATTGCTTACATTTGTATCCATGCTATAATGCTAAAACCTAACTTACTGTACCCAAACTTCTACTGAGAGTGCAACTTAGGATGGGCATGTTTCAAGCAAAAATTGGGTCACTATAAGATACTTTTCAAGATTTGTTTCAAAATCTGTGGTCAATAAACTTGTCCTTTTTGTGTTTCTTGGGATGGATTGGGTATGTAGTGGACACCAACACTGGGTAACTATGACCTACTATTTAGTACAAAAAAGTGGTGACAATTATTTCTTGGCTCAGATTTGAAGACCTTTTCCCCTATTGCTGTAAAAATGAATTAAAACATTGTGCACAGTTTCCAGGATTTTGAACACTACTTAATGATGTCGTATGTGTTCAAATTATAACACCTTTTAGCCTTAGAATTACACTAATAATGCATCTTACTTAGAATGAAAACATTTCACATTAAAATTAGATCACTATGACTTCTTCTCCAGGATTTTGAACACTTCATGAAAATTTAGTCATAAAAATGGCATCTGTTATCAAATTATAACACCTCTTACCACCAAATGTGCATATCAATTGCATATGAGGAATCAGTTATGTCACAAACCAAACCTGGGTTGTTATGACCTACAATCTGTGGTTAGTTGGTCACTCTCAAACATACTGACTGGTTATCACAGAAATGGACGTTATCTTGTGAGCTCCTGCTCACTAACAACTTTAGTCTTTATGAGTAACACGTTTGAGCAATGGCACCCCTACAGTTTCATCAAACTCAATTTATAAAAGCTAGAAAAGAAAGCTGAACAATACAACTCACTAGCACAAATAATGAATGTAAACTGTCTATGATTACACAATTCCCTTCAGATTTCACATCTAATGAGTCAAAACTGTATTGGGTCCTTTGCTGACACAATTTACTTTAAATTTATATGTATTTAGTATTTTGATTTTAGATATGAAGGCAGCTTTATTAATTCTAACATAAATATACTGTTATGTATGATGTTTATATACTTAACTTGTATCTATGATTGTAAGTTGTATGATTATTTGAAAATACATACTTAATTTTGTCCAGTTGTTTCCATAGTATTTTCATAGGCATTTCTCAATTAGACTTTTGTGACATGTCAGGTAGGCCAGTATTTTTCCATTAGAAATACTCATATTCTGATGTGACATAGGTCATGTAGGCATGTGTATTTATATACAGATTTTGGTAAACAAATCCAGTTCTAGAATTTCGGTTCTAAAAGATCAGTCTGTAAGGAATCTAGATGTGTTGTTGAAATCAGATATAATTTGAGAGGAATTATTTATTTACAATATTCATTGGAAATACTAAAGTCTGTTATTTTGGACTTGTGATTAGGACATAAGTGTCTTTTGAATTTTCATTTTAATTGTCTGGAAATAAATTGCTTGTTGATTCTACTTATATTGTTGGTTCCACTTTCTTTCTGTTACACATTTTTAAGATCTAGAGTCATAACAGTACCAAGAAAAAAAAATGCATTTGAAACCCAATCTAAATGGCATTCTACTTCTGGCCTCAATTTTTGTGCAGATTTTGATATGAGGTTCCATCCTGTCTCTGAATTTTTGACATGCTTTATAATTTTCAAGGAATGAACATTTGAATAATGTTCTGTAAAAGTGTGAACCTTGACCAGAATGTGTACCCTGCCAGTGTCCACAGACAGTGGAGCACATTCTTGTTGAGTGTGCCGATTTCCACCCTGTGAGACAGAAGTATTTTGATGTAACCTACTTGAAGAAACTGCACGAGGACATACCACTGCAGAAAATCTTTTTAAGGGAATGCAGTTTATACAACAAAATTGTAATAATGCTGTAATGATTTTACATTTTTACTTTTATCTGTTGCTTTGCATACATTTTAATTTTCTTTAACCATTTTACATTTTATATTGTTTGTACTTGATGCTTACATTATTTTGGAACAGTTCATCTTCCTAAATTGCTGTGCAATTCATTTTTTAATTGTTCGAAATTTACCTTTTGCTGGCACTACATAGCAACTTTTGTGCTGAGGTGTTGTAAAACACTACTACATGTACATACATACATACATTTCGTAGAAATAGAATAAAAATACAGCAATCCCTTGCTATATGGCCCTTCATTGTAACACAATTTTTCATTATAAGGTGAATATGGTCTAGGACACCATGGCATTATGTAGTAGTAAAATTATATGTAATGTACTTTATTATTCTGTGGTCCCGCTATAAGGTATTATATTCTATGGCTGCCATAGACAGGGTTATAACGAGGGAGTGCTGTTTCTGTCTGTTTGTATATCTGCTTGAATTTTCTCAAATTTTAACATTTTCTTAATTTCATGCAGTAGTTCTGTAGAATTGTACAAGTGTTGGTTAATTAGACACATAAACTAAATGCAAAGTTATTTTGATCTTCCGTTATAACATAAAGTTGTACTTCATAAACAACGACATTTAAGTAACAACAAACTGTAAATTATCGGACTTGATAAATTAAAAAAAAAAAACAAGACACGAATCCTTTTATGTTTAGTTTTATATGAATATGATAAAAATATCCCTCTCTGTTTGTCTATTTATCTGAATGTATTGTAACTTCATGCTGAAATAACTTGAAATACATTTGCTTGAATTTCCTCCAATTTTAATCATCTTAAATTGAAACAAGAAGTCAGTGAAATTTTACTAGTTTTGGTTAGTTAGAAAGATAATGTTTATTGGATATGTATGTATGTATGTATGTACGTACATATATACAGTTATATGGAACCACAGCACAATTGTGGCTATATGGTGCGAACTAAATTTTTATTGTAAATTTTTCTAGGAGCAAATACATCTAATGGAACTATCAGTCCTATTATTAATGTATTTTATTATTTTATTATTTTATACATTTTATTATTTTATTATTTTATACATTTTATTATTTTATACATTTAATATTAAAGAAACTATTATTATTATTATTTATTATATACTTCAGTGTGAAATATAGAAAACTGTTAGTGAAAACATTTCATATTTTTTCATTCCTATATTTTCACATTTGAAAAGTATATCCTTATATTTTAACAAGTGAAAATGTCAGATTTCCCATCATGGCATGCAACACTTGATTGTGTGTGCCGACAGAAGTTTTATGTGCAGCAACAAAAATGAGCACTTTGTGAACTAGAACAAATAAATAAACACTGCATGAAATATATCCGGTATTAATACAGAAAAAGAAAATATCCTCTACTGATTATAGGTATCCGTTTTGGACCACAGTAAAATATTAATCTTATAAAAGTTGGGATGTGAATCACTCATGCAAATACTATGCAGTAGATAAAAAAGTAATGTGAATCACCCATACAAATACTGATCAGTAGATAAGAAAGTAATGTGAATCACCCGTGCAAATACTATCCTGTAGATAAGAAACTAATATGGTAAAGAAATATGTGTGGTATCCAATTAATGGTTTTAGAAATGGTAGAAAAATCAAATTATTGTTATTTATGGTCATTGTTTACTATCATATACTTACTGCTCTTAATAATCTTTATATTTTCTAAATTTTCTTTTCTTTATATGTCACAAAGGAACTTATTTAATAATGGAAACATCGTCAGAGGAATTGTTGTGGTGATTTCCGTTTAAAAGCATTTGATACTATTGTTTCAATTATTCAGTGTACCAATATCCAAAGGAGGTAACTACTATCAGGCCTAATCATTTACATAAATTTGAGTTGTCTCCCTTTAAAAACTTTTTTTTAACCTCAAAGACCTATGTATCTATTGCTACCAATTTTAGGAAGGACATCAAGTTTTTGTTACTATTATAAGTAATATAAACTATATTCCGTAAACGAGAATGGACACAATGCCATAAGCATAAAGGAATTGAAATTTCCCCCATGTAAAAAAAAAACAACACAAACTGATATTCATTGATTTTATTAATTTTTCATGATTGATGAATTAAATGACTTCTCCATTGTATATTACAATATTTATGAACTAAAGAAAAATAAAATATAATGAATAATCTTTTACATGACATACTATGCCATACAGTACATACTATGCCATACAGCACATACAATGCCATACAGCACATTCAGAATCTATATTTACAGCGGATAACCATATGCTAAGCATTTGATCTGTCAAGCAGCTTTTAAAATGACACTTTACCTGTCACCTAAAATGGATACCAATTTGTAAGTCTATTTATCATATAAAACCACATGATAAAATACACTGACTATATAAAACTTATGAAAGTTAATTTTTTCTCAGCATTATCAAAGATAATGATGACTTTTACACAAAGAAAAATTAAAATTTATTTCCAATCAAAAATATAATTTTTGAATAAATCAGGCAAATAGTGAATGTTTCTAAAAATCATAAAAACTCTAATATCTGCCAAAAAGTTGAAGATTCTCATCCCTACATTATGATGCTACATACTTAACAAACTTCTGCGAAGTTTGTTAACATTAATGTTTATAAATCTCTACATATTAATATAGACAAGGTATTTTTTGAGCATTTAAAGAAAGAGATATTCCAAAAGATTAAATATTTATGAAGTAATCTTTCTAATATTGAGTAGATAACAAAAAAGTAATAATGCAAAATATCTTCAATTCATGATTTAATTTACAATTACTGCTTTGAAACTTTATTTTGTAATCTCTTGGATTATACCTGACTGAGAAACTTTTTGAAGACCCAGTGAGGTTTACTACTATAATTTGAGAGTTTAAAAGTTCAGTGTCATATATAGAAATCTAAGTTCCCATTCATCAAACTCTGGACATCATAAAAACTCTTGAAATTGAGATTTCGTTTCCACCAATCACAAATGATGTTACTTTTGAAAACTAATTTCTGATTGGCTGATAGTGGAAAACTCATTTTTAGAGTTGTATAATCTCCAGGTTAGGATCTGAAAATTATATAACTCTGATATGACATGTATGTAAAAATGCACATGAAAATATGTCTCAAAAATGTTCTTATTTACAACACTTGTTCAGATACTAACAGTATTCTGATGTGTATTCCTGTACAATATGTAAATTATTCTATACAAAATAATACCAATAAAAATATAGCCATCTATCCATATACTACAAGTGACACCTTGATAAACAGCTCAATAAAAACTATCAAAGTGGATAATATACAAGAAGGAATATTATTGTACGGATTCAGCAATGCATAGGTTATGTCACAACCATTAGATTTTGTGTAAACATATCTCAATATTTCAAACATTCTCTACTAAAATACAAGAACCATTATCAATATTTAATGTGGTAATATTAGTATAAATGATAAAATGTGAAACAATTTATGCTTAGGAATGATTCTGATCAACATTAATGTTTTTTGCACACTTAAACATCCTGTAGATAACTAAAATGTTTTAAATAAAAAAAAAGAAATATGAGCATGAATTACAGATGAAAAATTATTTGTTTAATATTGCCAAATATATCTTTGCAATACTGTTCCAACTTATTATTAAAATTAGCTTTCAGTTTTTACACCACATTTAGAAACATTAAACATACTATAACTGTCCTCATTTGAAAGAAAATGAATGCATCCATGATTAGGATGGAAGATTCTGTTGGGCCAAAGGTAATGCAAAATCTCACAATAAAATGGAACTTAAACTTCTCACATTTTGATTGACTATCAAACATAAAATCACTGAACAATTAAAGATCAGAATTTCAAGTTATGTCAAGTTGAAGAATTTTTGGTTGTTTCATCCTAGCTTCTGGTGAAAATCCATCTGCAGATGATGCTTTTCCAAATACAACCTGAAGGGGTAAACACCAGTTAACGATTTCTACATTTCATTAACACAGCCAAAAGCACTGTAAAGACCACCAGCATAAAAAGACTACCTGGTCACAAAGACCACTGAGATAGTTCCATTTATACATAAATGTTACCTGTGTATAAAGACCACTTGCTCATACAAACTGCTTTCAGATAGTCCTATTTATACATGTCACTGCAGTGTTACTGTATATAATGACCACCTGCTGATAAAGGCTGCTTTAGATAGTCCTATTTATACATATATCAATGCAGTATTACCTGTATATAAAGGCCACCTGCTAGTAAAGAATATTTTTAGATAGTCCCATTTATACATATATCAGTGTAGTGCTACCTGTATGTAAAAAATACTTGCTTGTATAGACCACTTTCTCAAGAGTGGTCTTTTCACACAGGTTTGACTAGATGCATAAAGGCTATATCGTATTCAACTGAAACAAGCACACACTGCATTGTATTCAAATAACTGATAGTACTATGTTAAAGTGATGTGTGCCACTCAATCACATGTGATACAATCAGTCAAATACAGTCTTCTTTGAATAAGACATGGTGTGTACAGTCTTCACTGAATAAGATATGGTGTGTACAGTCTTCACTGAATAATATAGTGTACAGTCTTCTTTGAATAAGATAATAAGATAGTGTAGTCTTCACTGAATAAGATATGGTGTGTACAGTCTTCACTGAACAAGATGTGTGTAGTCTTCACTGAATAAGATGGTGTGTACAGTCTTCATTGAATAAGATAGTGTACAGTCTTTGAATAAGATGTGTGTACATTCTTCTTTGAATAAGATATAGTGTGTACAGTCTTCATTGAACAAGATATAGTGTGTAATCTTCAATGAATAATATAGTGTAGTCTTCATTGAATAAGATATTGTGTGTACAGTCTTCATTGAATAAGATATTGTGTACAGTCTTCATTGAATAGGATCTAGTATGTAGTTTTCACTGAAAAATATAGTGTAGTCTTCTTTGAATAAGATATAGTGTGTACAGTCTTCATTGCATAAGATATAGTGTGTACAGTCTTCATTGAATAAGCTCGTGTGTACAGTCATCATTGAATAAGATATTGTGTGTAGAGTCTTCATTGAATAAGATATAGTGTATACAGTCTTCATTGAATAAGATATAGTGTGTACAGTCTTCTTTGAATAAGATATAGTGTGTACAGTCTTCATTGAATAAGATATAGTGTGTAAAGTCTTCATTGAATAAGATATAGTGTGTACAGTCTTCATTGAATAAGATATAGTGTGTACAGTCTTCTTTGAATAAGATATAGTGTGTACAGTCTTCATTGAATAAGATATGGTTGTTTATCTTTTCACTGAATGCAAAAATTTCAAATTGATATTTCACTGAATGCAAAAATTTCAAATTGATATTTCTCCCATGAACCTGCAGCAATTGATCAATTCTAACCTAATAGAACAATGAAGTTGACTATGTACATCTGAATCAAAATTCTTTAAAAAAAAAAAAAAAAATTGGATCTAGAGAAAGAAATAAATTATAATTCCTCCCAAGAATAAATAAATGATTTGTATTATATGATGTTACAAACTTCATGGATACTGAATCAGTTCTATATACACTACAACTTATTTTCTGATTCAAATTCATTCAAATACACACACACACTATTTCTCTCTCCAACAATACATTCAAATACACACACACACTATCTCTCTCCCTCCTACCATACATTCAAATACACACACATGCTATCTCTCTCTTACCATACATTAAAATACACACACACACACACACAATCTCTCTCTCCTAACATACATTCCAATGGATTACTTGATGCATTAATCTGTCAGTACATGTGTACTGAAGCACTTGTCTGACGACTAACATGCACATTACTTCTAACCATATACACCAATAAACATGTACAAGAGAAAAATTTGGATTTGTTCTGTGCCATTCTTTGAATTAGTGGCATTTTCTACAATTTGAACTGAATGGGTTTTTGTCTTATGTAATCTGTGACCTGATTATTTTTGTCTTATGTAATCTGTGACCTGATTATTTTGTTTATACTGTATATCCAGATATTTCTGGAAGATTTTTAGAAATGAATTAACCTAAATTGGGGTGAATTTCTTTTTATGTTGCTTATTTTTGCAGCTTTAGGAACAGGTTGGTTCTTTTTTGCATAACTTTTGATTTCTCAGAAGCTGCAATGTTCTCATATACAGATTTGAAATACTTAAGAGATTTGAAATACTTAGAGCTAATGACATATTCATTAAGTATTTGTTTGGTAAAGAATGGTGGTAGGCAGTAAATTGTAAAATTTCAAACCACTGACAGAAACCTACCCTCTGGTATGCTACAATAATATATTTGACAACAGATGCAATAAAATTTGTTTTTTACTTTTCCATTCCTGAGTGTTCTGAAAAATGGCTAACAATTTATCTACAGCAATAACTTCCAGACTTTTGCTGCTAATAGCTTTCTGCTTTATAAAGATATTCTAATGGATGTGCAGGATCAATGCAAAGAAAGTGAGGTAGATGACCAAAACAATCTCCTTTACAAGATAATAAGATTATTATCAAGTGCTTGTTTGTTTTCTTTTTTTTAATGGAGTTTTGCATATATGACAGACAAGGAAATGAAAATGTAGATAAAATTATAGATCAAATGATAATGACTGTAGATACATTTACAACATAAACTTCAAGCATTTTCTTCTTGAAAAATGTTATGGGAATTCTTCACTACTTTTGTTTCTACTTTACTGTTGATTTGTTCTACTAAACAATGATTTGGAATACAAATTGGCAAAAGTAATTTGTTGGACAAATGTCCATCTCTCAGATCGAATTCCCATATGTGAAGTGAAAGACTGTTGTTTAGACATAAAATTCTGAAGATTTGGGATGTGACATATGGAGATTAAATATGTACTTTGTTATTTAAATTGCTCCTAGTGTGCTCTAGTATGACACAAATTACATTGAAACAAAACAAACAAAAATGCTGCAACATTAATAATATCCTGTGACCCTTACCAAATTCAATTCAGCTACGAGAGAGGTTTCATTGGGTTGAGTTGTGAGAAAAACTTATCTTTGGGGTCTATTCTAGAACTGAAAATTTTGGGGGGAAATTCCCCCCATATTTGACAAAAAGGGAATTTTCCAAAAATAGGAGGGATTTAAAAAAGAAATAAAATGCGTGGTTGTTGTGCATTTGGTTGACTTTTTCGGGCAATTTTGGAGAAATTAGCATGATTTCCACAATTGCACATTCTAGAATAGACCCTGATCTTCATCCCTTTTGTTTAGTGTAATTACAAAGTCCATGAAAGTAAATGATGGGACTGTATATTAGTAACTAAGCCAAGTAATGGCACAAGATGAAATAAGGCCTGTACGTAATTCTATCCATGATACAGAAATGTAGATTTTGATCCTTGATGATGACAGCTGTTCCAGTACATTCTGTTTAACACGGAATACTTCCGTCACTTGCTGTTTGGCGATAAATCTGCTGATTGTCCTATTCATCCAAAACAATCTTAAAGTCATCCAAAGCATTTTACTATCACACTGTCCATCATCTATCTTGACACACATTTAATGAATGGCAAAATGAGCTCCAAACTTGAATGGAATGTTTGTAAAAAAAATTCACAAGCACAGAATATCTGGAGTCAAATAGGAATGAAAAAATGTATTTTCAAATCTATGATAATCAGATCAGCTGCTAATAAGCATCTAAATGTAGGTTTAGATATGCTGGTTTACACTCAGATTTACAGAAATCTGGATTTCACACTATGTGCACTATGACTGCCTAGACTGGGACACAGATTAATTATCTGAGTATCTGCATATATGTCTACAAATCTGCTTCCAGCCTTTCATTACAAAAGTTCCGGACTGTATGCTTTGAGTACATGAAAATGTCTCAACATTTTGCAAACATTTGATCCCTGAATAAGTCTGATTTGTTAGAAAATGCATAGGCAAACATATGACTGGATGTCAAAAGGAAATATAACATCCATCTGGAATAATATAAAACAGATATGAAATTGAAATCAATGTTGATTTATCACAAGAGCCAACATCTCTGGAAGCCCTGCATTGATATGCCACAGGTTAATACTATGTCATACTTTATTTAAAGCACTGCCCTGGATTGATATGCCACAGGTTAATACTGTGTCATACTTTATTTAAAGCACTGCCCTGGATTGATATGCCACAGGTTAATACTGTGTCATACTTTATTTAAAGCACTGCCCTGGATTGATATGCCACAGGTTAATACTGTGTCATACTTTATTTAAAGCACTGCCCTGGATTGATATGCCACAGGTTAATACTGTGTCATACTTTATTTAAAGCACTGGCCTAAATTAGGCGTTCCTCAGGTGGTCTCTTAAGCACATTTCCAAGTTCAACACGTGACCCAGAGAGTTCTTGTCTACTAGGGCTATAAGCTCCCCTTGTGGCTCTTTTATTCCTTGCTGATATCAGGAACAGCACAACACCTGCAAAAGTTAGGCACAAGTTATACACAGATACAAAATGAACCTGGCAATAAAGCATTCGGCAAAAACGTTCTGCTTATCCAAATTTACACAATCTTCTAAACAGAACTTGATGACTGAAGTATGTTTTTATTTAGCCCTTTACCTCATGTAAGCACTTTTGAATGCCACTACCCAATTATCATGGAAGCACTAGTGGATGCCTCCATCCAATTCGCATACAAGCGTGTTTGGACACCTCTGCACCATCTGCATTGAAGTGTGTTTGGACGCCTTGGGTAAACATCAGCCATTTTGAGCTGGTTTTCATAGTGCCACTTTCAGGTAAAATCCCTTATTAGAACTACAAGCACTGAGGTCAATGACCATTATGTCACAATTACGTAGTTACTATTTAAGATCTACTCGTAATCTGCTATTTAAAGTAACTGGGTTGCTTTTTCAATTCTCCAAAATGGAGGCCGCAGATTTTGTTCAGCACTTTCTTGAGTTTGGATGATTAGAATTTATCAACAAGTCAGATATCAACTCTGATGTTGATGTAAGCAATACTGAGTTTTGATAATTTATCAAATTCAGATGATTTTGTGATGTAGACATAGACAACGAACTGGTAGATTTCGAGGTTAAGAAATGTCCGCTACAGTTGGTCACACTGCTTCACTGACTTGATGGTGAACGAGTTCTCTCAAGATTTTAAAGCATATAAAAAATTCTTCCGTGAAAAATAATTATACAACTATAAAGATCAGATTTTACTCTTAAACCTATCAATAGATAATAGATGTGTACAAAAATGGTAAAATGGTTAAATGTATGTTGAACTTAACATATACTACACTGCTATAAAATTTTACAGGTATGTGCATCGAGTCATAGAGGTAACAGGTGTTCTATTTATAGTGCACTGCACTGTGTGGCTTGTGCACATGTATATCGGCAGCCTACACAGCAACAGACTATGAGGTAATGGGTTAATAAAGCTTTTAATATATTTGATAGTTGTGAGATTTCTGTATCACTAAGGCAATAGATACTTTCTACATACAGGCTACTCAAAATCTCAACAGAAACAAAAAGTGAGGGTAACTGTGACCTGGCTCCATATTCACAAAACTCCTCTGGCAATAAACAAACTGATTTACATTCAAAAGTTTTAATTAATTTTTTTTTTATAAAGTTTGTATATATAAAAAATTATTTTATGCAAAATTCAATAATACAATGTAATGGGATGGAACAGAGAACAGAGTGAGTCTTAGATAGTAGTGTATTAAAATACAGCAAGTCTTAGGCAGTGTATTAGAATAGCACACATATTATGTAGTGTATTAAAATAAAGCAATTATTAGACAGTGTATTAGAATAGAGTGAGTCTTAGGTAGAGCATTAGAATAGAGCCAGTATTATGTAGTGTATTAGAATAAAGCGATTATTAGGTAGTGTATTAGAATAGAGTGAGTCTTAGGTAGTGTGTTAGAATAGAGTGAGTCTTAGGTAGTGTGTTAGAATAGAGTGAGTCTTAGGTAGTGTGTTAGAATAGAGTGAGTTTTAGGTAGTGTGTTAGAATAGAGTGAGTCTTAGGTAGTGTGTTAGAATAGAGTGAGTCTTAGGTAGTGTATTAGAATAGAGTGAGTCTTAGGTAGTGTATTAGAATAGAGTGAGTCTTAGGTAGTGTGTTAGAATAGAGTGAGTCTTAGGTAGTGTGTTAGAATAGAGTGAGTCTTAGGTAGTGTGTTAGAATAGAGTGAGTCTTAGGTAGTGTATTAGAATAGAGTGAGTCTTAGGTAGTGTATTAGAATAGAGTGAGTCTTAGGTAGTGTATTAGAATAGAGTGAGTCTTAGGTAGTGTGTTAGAATAGAGTAAGTCTTAGGTAGTGTGTTAGAATAGAGTGAGTCTTAGGTAGTGTGTTAGAATAGAGTGAGTCTTAGGTAGTGTATTAGAATAGAGTGAGTCTTAGGTAGTGTGTTAGAATAGAGTGAGTCCTAGGTAGTGTGTTAGAATAGAGTGAGTCTTAGGTACTGTGTTAGAATAGGGTGAGTCTTAGGTAGTGTGTTAAAATAGAGTGAGTCTTAGGTAGCATATTAAAACAGCTATTATTAGTGTATTTGAGTAGATCAAGCCTTAGGTAGTGTATTAGAATAGAGTGAGTCTTAGGTAGTGTGTTAGAATAGAGTGAGTCTTAGGTAGTGTGTTAGAATAGAGTGAGTCTTAGGTAGTGTGTTAGAATAGAGTGAGTCTTAGGTAGTGTGTTAGAATAGAGCGAGTCTTAGGTAGTGTATTAGAATAGAGTGAGTCTTAGGTAGTGTATTAGAATAGAGAGAGTCTTAGGTAGTGTATTAGAATAGAGTGAGTCTTAGGTAGTGTGTTAGAATAGAGTGAGTCTTAGGTAGTGTGTTAGAATAGAGTGAGTCTTAGGTAGTGTGTTAGAATAGAGTGAGTCTTAGGTAGTGTGTTAGAATAGAGTGAGTCTTAGGTAGTGTGTTAGAATAGAGTGAGTTTTAGGTAGTGTGTTAGAATAGAGTGAGTCTTAGGTAGTGTGTTAGAATAGAGTGAGTCTTAGGTAGTGTATTAGAATAGAGTGAGTCTTAGGTAGTGTGTTAGAATAGAGTGAGTCTTAGGTAGTGTATTAGAATAGAGTGAGTCTTAGGTAGTGTGTTAGAATAGAGTGAGTCTTAGGTAGTGTATTAGAATAGAGTGAGTCTTAGGTAGTGTATTAGAATAGAGTGAGTCTTAGGTAGTGTATTAGAATAGAGTGAGTCTTAGGTAGTGTGTTAGAATAGAGTAAGTCTTAGGTAGTGTGTTAGAATAGAGTGAGTCTTAGGTAGTGTGTTAGAATAGAGTGAGTCTTAGGTAGTGTATTAGAATAGAGTGAGTCTTAGGTAGTGTGTTAGAATAGAGTGAGTCTTAGGTAGTGTGTTAGAATAGAGTGAGTCTTAGGTCTGTGTTAGAATAGAGTGAGTCTTAGGTAGTGTGTTAGAATAGAGTGAGTCTTAGGTAGCATATTAAAACAGCTATTATTAGTGTATTTGAGTAGATCAAGCCTTAGGTAGTGTATTAGAATAGAGTGAGTCTTAGGTACTGTGTTAGAATAGAGTGAGTCTTAGGTAGTGTGTTAGAATAGAGTGAGTCTTAGGTACTGTGCTCGAATAGAGTGAGTCTTAGGTACTGTGTTAGAATAGAGTGAGTCTTAGGTAGTGTGTTAGAATAGAGTGAGTCTTAGGTAGTGTGTTAGAATAGAGTGAGTCTTAGGTAGTGTGTTAGAATAGAGCGAGTCTTAGGTAGTGTATTAGAATAGAGTGAGTCTTAGGTAGTGTATTAGAATAGAGTGAGTCTTAGGTAGTGTATTAGAATAGAGTGAGTCTTAGGTAGTGTGTTAGAATAGAGTGAGTCTTAGGTAGTGTGTTAGAATAGAGTGAGTCTTAGGTAGTGTATTAGAATAGAGTGAGTCTTAGGTAGTGTGTTAGAATAGAGTGAGTCTTAGGTAGTGTGTTAGAATAGAGTGAGTCTTAGGTACTGTGTTAGAATAGAGTGAGTCTTAGGTAGTGTGTTAGAATAGAGTGAGTCTTAGGTAGCATATTAAAACAGCTATTATTAGTGTATTTGAGTAGATCAAGCCTTAGGTAGTGTATTAGAATAGAGTGAGTCTTAGGTACTGTGTTAGAATAGAGTGAGTCTTAGGTAGTGTGTTAGAATAGAGTGAGTCTTAGGTACTGTGTTTGAATAGAGTGAGTCTTAGGTACTGTGTTAGAATAGAGTGAGTCTTAGGTAGTGTGTTAGAATAGAGTGAGTCTTAGGTAGTGTGTTAGAATAGAGTGAGTCTTAGGTAGTGTGTTAGAATAGAGTGAGTCTTAGGTAGTGTGTTAGGATAGAGTGAGGCTTAGGTACTGTGTTCGAATAGAGTGAGTCTTAGGTAGTGTGTTAGAATAGAGTGAGTCTTAGGTACTGTGTTCAAATAGAGTGAGTCTTAGGTACTGTGTTAGAATAGAGTTAGTCTTAGGTACTGTGTTAGAATAGAGTGAGTCTTAGGTACTGTGTTAGAATAGAGTGAGTCTTAGGTAGTGTGTTAGAATAGAGTGAGTCTTAGGTAGTGTGTTAGAATAGAGTGAGTCTTAGGTAGTGTGTTCGAATAGAGTGAGTCTTAGGTAGCATATTAAAACAGCTATTATTAGTGTATTTGAGTAGATCAAGCCTTAGGTAGTGTATTAGAATAGAAAGAGTATTAGAGAGTGTATTAGAACACTGCAAGTATTAGGTAGTGTATTAGAATAGAAAGAGTATTAGAGAGTGTATTAGAACACTGCAAGTATTAGGTAGTGTATTAGAATAGAAAGAGTATTAGAGAGTGTATTAGAACACTGCAAGTATTAGGTAGTGTATTTGAATAGAAAGAGTATTAGAGAGTGTATTAGAACACTGCAAGTATTAGGTAGTGTATTAGAATAGAAAGAGTATTAGAGAGTGTATTAGAACACTGCAAGTATTAGGTAGTGTATTAGAATAGAAAGAGTATTAGAGAGTGTATTAGAACACTGCAAGTATTAGGTAGTGTATTTGAATAGGGCAAGCCTTAGATATTGTATTAGAATAGGCCAAGCGTTAGTGTATTAGAACAGAGGTAGTCTTAGGTAGTGTATTAGAAGAGGGGAAGTAAAAAAAAAATATATATATATATATATATATATATATATGAATTTTATGATTTCCTTTACTGGCTTATAAGTTAAATCCAACTGCAAACAACAGCATAATGCACTGGCAGATCTGGGTCTATTCAGTTTGTTAGAAGTAATCAGTTGAACAAACATAGACCCTGATCTACCAGCACATTATGCTGGCTATTCCAATGCAGCCTGTTCAAAATTTTAGCAAAAACATTGCATCAAGTTAATTTTAAATAAATCTTTTTTACAACTGAAAATTAATAATGAAAGCAAACAATGGAATGAACAAAAAGGCTTTTAAAATCATCAACACAGAAAATGTAACTAGAATTGTTTTTGTAAAACATGCAGACCAAAAAGTCCAACATGTACACCATGAATGGTACATTATAAACCAAAAAGTCCAACATGAGCACCGTGAATGGTACATTATAAACCTGTGCCCTGTTTAATAGTCTTCTATGCAGCCACTAGTAGGACATGGTTGACCTTGTAGATTATTCATAATGGGGGTCAAGGCCAGTGGTCCTGAACTAAACTTGCTTTGCAGAAACCATTATTTTCATATCAGATTTACCATAACTTTGACCTTTGGCCCCAAAATCTCTGTGTTTCTTTTTACCATAAGTGCAAGCCATCCATAAAGTTTGGTAAAGAAATGTAATCTAGAATAAAAGTTTTGTGCAATACCCATTTTTCTTATAGTCAAAATGATTTGGATCTTTGACCTTTTGATGCAAATAAATACCTCTTCCTTACTTTATGTGCAAGCCCTCCACAAACTTTAGTTAAGGTACATGGTTTAGAACTGAAGTTATTATGTAAAAACCATTTGTCACAGTGACCTTGACTTTTGCCCCCAAAATCAATACTTCTTTCTCCGCAAGTCATCCAAAAAGTTTAGTCTAGATCTGTGATGTAGAACTAAAGTTACTGAGAAACCATTTTCCTTGTTCGGTCTCAGTGACCCTGACCTTTGGCCTTTTTATGCCAAAACTGAATGGCTTTCTTCTTACTCCAAGAGCAAGCCATCCACAAAGTTTGGTACATGTCTGTGATATAAAACTAATATTATCGTGAAGAAATGATTTTTCTACTTGCAATCACACTGAACTTGACCTTTGACCTTCTGACCCTAAATTAAATAGGTTTCTTTCTCAACTGCAAACTATCCACATATTTGGTAAAGGTGAATGGTGTAAAAATACATTTATTTTGTGGAAATGAAAAAGGTAATAGATACATAGACATATGTACTACTAACTATGCACAGACAGACAGACAGACCTAACATTACATGCTCAGCCTTTTGGGAGGCATATAAAAAAATTTAAAATGTAGAAAAATTTGAAAAATTGTTGTAGTAACATGAAATCTAGTTGGGTTATCTATATATGTTTACAAACTCTCCAACCAAATTTCATTTGTCTACCTAAAGTGGTTTTTGCCTAATTGCGCTATGAAGGTTTTCATCACAAATAGTGCAAGTCCAAAAAGTTTGTTAAAATTTGTCAAAAATTGAAAAATTTCTGTAATGGCCTAAAATCTAATCGGGTTATCTACACATACATACAAACAAGCATGCTAAATTCCATTTGTCTAGCACAAGTGTTTTTTTTTTTCTTAAGCATGCAAATATAGTTTTTGTCAAGAAGTCCAAGTCTAAAATGTTTTAAAAATGTGTCAAATATTAAAAAACTTTTGAAATGGCATGAGCATTTAATCAGGTCATCTACATTTGAATACAAATATGCTAGCCAAATTTAATTTGTCTACATTTAGTGGTTTTTGTGCAATGTTGCTAACGATCTTCTTGGTACAGATGTACTGATCAATACATGCATAAGACCAAATCAAGATGTCCTGGATGCAAGCATTGGGGATAACTTATCAGGGTTCATACAGCTGTTGGTAAAAAAAGTCCAGACTTTTTCCAGAATGGTTTGCAATTTTTCCCAAACCCCTCTGGCGCATGTATTCGAAGTCTGTGTCACTATAAATGAGCATGTGGTATCTGCATGGTCTAAAATAGTATCCACCAATCATGAGTGGGTGATAGGTCAAGTGTGTCTTGGCAACCGCACTGAACTGGTGTGCAGCAGCCAATGCCCCATCCAACTCCACAAAGATAAACATCGAAGCAACACATGAACGTGTTCAAGCAACAACAAAAGAAAAACCCAGTAACGTGAAATTCCATACTTTTTCCTGATCTTTAAGGGAAAATCTTATTTTCCATACCTTTTCCAGGTCTGGAAAAAGCACCCTTTCTTTCCCATACTTTCTAGACTTTGTATGAACTCACCATAAAAATCTTTTTATTCAAAGAGACTGCTTTGCTTGAGATGTTTCTATACGGTACTAGGGGTAGGTATTGAATTGAAAATCATATTGCAATATATTACAATATTGTGTGAAATATTGCAATATTATTGCAATATATTGATTTAAGAATGGAATGATCCCCTCTGCAAACTGCTTCCTACCTGGAACATTTTATCGAGGGTGAAGTGTATGTAAAAGGTCTCTAAACTGGCGAATCCACTATTCGGTATGGACGCAAGTCCTTTATGATGAATCCGCACACCTTGTCAGTTATCAGTAAAGCACATGAAGAATGGGAGGGATATTTTTGTGCCAAGGAGCCCTGGTAAGATTATCTGGGTTGGTGGTGACACTTTAGCTTTAGAAAGATCGGAATTATCATTACACGATGAACTCCAGTCAGTAGACATCGATGATCTATTGTCTGTCTTCTTGTAATTACCAATTTTCCCAGGATGGTGCTTCTTCATATGGTAGGTTAGGTTTGTGGTTCCACTAGAAAACTTAACATGAGCCTCACAGACTCCGCACAAAGCAATTGCCTCATCAGTCTTCTCTGCCGTTTTACTCTTTCTTAAAGCAAAATGATTCCATATGACCAACCGCGTTCAAATTTTTCACCAGGTCGTACTCAGCCATACTTGAAACACTTGTTTTGCTCGAGATCAATGTCGGTTAGTCATCAATGTCTGCAAGGTGCTTATTTGTTGACATAGAGAAGCTCAAGCTTCAAAAGGATGAAGATTTACATTGATGTAACTTCCGATACCCAATCTGCAACTTCCCAGGGAAACAAAATATAAATGTTACTGAGGCAGATCACCGAAGGTACAGGTATGGAATTCAATTGGTCACTGTCAATCGGAAACTATTTTAAGTGATGTAACATTGCTAATATTAATTTATTAAAATACCAGAGTTTCATTGCAACTTTTATCAAAATTTACGTCAATATCGTACTATACCAAAATAATATATTTATATTGCGATTATTGTATCGCCGGTTCAATACCACAATATACCTATATTCGATATTATCGTGCACCCCTATACGGTACACTAATGCAGAGTATTCCATTGATTCTGGTTAGACTGGTTAGACTGCTAAGTCACATGTATGTATCTTACCTATGATTATGAGAATCAGAACACCAGCCACCACTGGACCTATGATAACCCATTTATTTATATCAGCTTCTGCCACTTGAGCCTGAAATAGGAGACAAGAAAGGTCAAAATATATACAGTTAAATCCCCAATAATCTGGACACTTTTGATCCTACACCCTTTTGTATGGATAGGCTAGGACTATGAATTGATTAATCTCTTACACATAGGGGAAATTGGTTTCCAGAAATTATTGTTGGATATAAAGACATTCTGTATTTTTATAAACAAAGCTTTATTCTGTATGTTTCACGATTTGCAAGTTAAAAATGTCTCTGCTTCGAGATGTTCTAAAACTTTTTTTAAATAGGATTTTTTAGCTTTTTCTTGCCATCAATTGCTATGTAGTCAAACCTCATTTAATTAAACCCTGTTAATTTGAATTACAGTAGAATGCAATTTATCTGGTTTGGTATTTTACAGCACAGCAACACAAGTAGGCAATTTAGTGCCAATGTAATTGAAGTAAAGCGCCTTACCCAAGGACACACCACTGTAGCCAAACAAGGCTGAGGGGATGCTAGGATTCAAACCTGCACCATTTTGGTTACAAGTCCTGCATTGTAACTACTGAGCTACTGTGGCTCCTCTGCCTTCATTAAACACCTCTTACAACAGGCAGGACAGCACACCAGGCCTATTCTAGATACCTAGAAAGGGGATCTCATTCAAAGAAATTTTGGTAGGATATAATTTATTTGATCCTGGTTTACCCACATTACAGTAGATTTGAACCTGGTACATCCAAATTAAGATTTAAATGTCATTTATCTGATCCTGGTTCATCCAAATTACAGTAGAGCATCATTTATCTGATCCTGGTTCATCCAAGTTACAACAAGAATCATTTATCTGATCCTCAATCAATGAATTAGAATTACAGAATGTCATTTTTTTAAATTCTCATTCATTCAAATTAAGTATGATATTATTTATCTGACAAGTCAAACATCTGAACTATTGGGTGATCAGAACCATGTATATCAGTGCTCAAAATTTCAGGTAGTCTGCTAAGTAAATTTAGCATCAGACACGCATTTTATAATTCATTTGTATCTAGTACAATTTTGGTAATTCTGCACCTGCCTACTTGTCTGATCCCTATTCTTGTTGGAAATTTATTTCTGCACATGTAAAACTGAAATACTGTGAAAATCGTATAAATTTTTCAATCTTTTTTTTTTGGGAACAAACTCGTATTATAAAGCGGCTACATAAAAAAACAGAAATCTTCGTATACAAAACTAACAGTCAATATGGCCTATCCAAAATGGCAGACATAGTTATACTAGAACCAAACTCTTATGCTACTCTGGGTAACTATGGCTACGTCTCACTTATTAAAGCTTATTCTTGTAGCAGATAAACAACAGGTAAGCTACACATAACAGTAAGAAAACTTTCAATTCTGCAACTGATTAAATAAACCTCATAAAAAAATGGACACTGAAAGTAGGTTACACAAATTTAGGTCAGTCCCAGTTTGTAAATTCTACATGCTTTGCTAATCGGTTAAACTACATAATAATTTTCACCATGGTAATGGTGATATCTGTCAGTTTTCTTGTTTTTTGGGTTTTTACATATTACACATAAACTGATTCCAAAAAGATCAAACTGAGAGTTAAAAATGGTACCAAAATGGTTTATAAGTTGGGTCCAACTGAAGACAATACAGATCCATGTGCATAATGCGCCGACAGATCAGAGTCTATGTTATAATGACTACTCCTAACAAACTGCATTCATCCAGATCTGTCAGCGCATTATGCTATGGCAGATCTTGGTCTATGTAGTTTGCAGGACCAGACTTTTAAGCCAGTATAAACGGTACCTTTCAAACTCTCTCCCTGCCATCTTATTAAACAAACTACTATAAAGTACAACTCATCAATTCAATATTTAAGTGAAAAATGCATGTAAATACACTTGTTAAATGTATTACATGTGTAACAGCAGAATGTCAGTTATGAAAATACAGGTACTTAAGTATAAAGTTATTATTAATTCTTATATCTTCCATACTTCAAGTAATCCATTTCCTTTTAGATTCTTTCATAATTCAGAGATGCTGACAGGATTTTATCTAAAGGGGTGAGCTTCCCCCCTTGTCACCAAAATAATATATATTTACCTAACATATAAATACCCATCTGTTTCTTTCTTTATGGTCTACTGAAATAAAAATCCTTAAAAGATGTCTCCTCTAGTTGTATAAGCATTAATCTGTTGATCATTTCTGAGCTTAATTTGTTCCTTTGTGCTGAGAACCCCCTTTCACAGATGCATAGCTAGCTAAGCCAGCTTGAATAAGTTGGAAAACTGTTCTTTATGGTTGTTATGTACAATTTTCAACAGCTCATAGGTATTGTCTCTTGGATATCTCTGCTCCAAAACAATTTTTTTCACTAACAAGAGCTCTGCCAAAGTTTCACTTTCTTGAATCATTTCTCTACTCACTACTATGCCAGATTTCTTATCTGTTCCACAATGTTGTGTTAGGGTTTTAAGTCCATCAATGCCATAGTCAGCTTGTTCAGACAATCAGCTTATTCTGATCAAAAATAAATATCCTTACTTTTTAATTTCTTTTTAGATTCTTATTTATTCAGTTTATCTTAACCCTTAGAGTACTATATAGTTTTGTAGCACAAGATCCCTCAGGGCAGAATTGTTTGAGAAAGAAATGAAAATTGCACTCTACTTTTAAACTGCCTGTATTTTAATTAGGCTTAGTATTTTGCCTTTTTGACATTTAATTTTGAAATCCCATCTGTTTTTGTCCATCCAGCATGGACATCGGACTCGTATTCAACATCAATTTTGGGTTCAAACATATTCACTGGAATTTCCAGTAACACTTTCTGGGCTCCGATAATCTCATATACTTCAAAACTTTACAAATCATCGTCATCTGAAGATAAACCATGTCAGCCATTTTTGGTTTTTCTAGGCGCACTTACTTCAAACACGCATTTGTAAAACTTCCTTCATGAATGCAAGGTTCAACCTCGAAAATGCTTGTTCCAGGGCCCAAAATGTGCCAATCAAATTTAGTTTAACAACCATTCATGTCAAGCTGAAGTACTCAGAGGTGTAAACAGTTGCCTACCAGAAAAAGACAGATAATGAGATAAGTGCTAAAAGAACCCTACTGGTGGCACGGCTTATGCTGGGAGAAGCACTTTAAGGGTTAACAGTTAAATAAAAATTGTATACTGCGCAGAGTACATTTCTATATGCATGACTTTAAACTAATTTGCGAGAGTTCTCACACATCACTGCTTTCCAATTGCCCTGGCAGCATCTCTGATAATTTTTTTTCACTTTTTGTTTGCCTAAATAATTAAATTCATCTACCAGCAAATTTCTTTTTTTTTTTTTTATCATTTTGCGTTTATTGAAAGAAAAGCTTATAAAATTACTGATAATGTTTTGTTTGTGGTGAAGAATTTTCAGTTTTAATTTTCAATATGAAGCAGTTCAGATTTCACAACAGTGATTGCAAATATTTATAGGGGTGGGGAACTAGCAATACACCTGAAGGACTTGTAGATTATAAATTCTACTAGTCCTCAAAGCTACTAAAATGATTATGTTAATTTCAAGCCTTGTATGTGTACAGCTTGTACTGTATATACTCTCGTATAAGTTGGTTCCAACTGCAAACAGCACAGACCCAGATCTGCCATTGCATAATGTGCTGGCAGATTTGGATCTATGCAGTGTGAGAAGACTAATCAGGAGAACAAACAACACAGACTCTGATCTGCTGATGCATTATGTGATGGGAGATACAGCTCTATGTTGTTTGCAGTTGGACCTGACTTACATGCGAGTATATATGGTTTTCCACTGTTAGCAGTTAAGATTCAGATCTATAATTGTATGATGCTTTGACAGACCAGGAACAACGCTGTTCATTCAACTTACGATCTCTACACTGTCTGCAGTTGGGTCAGTGCATGGGTTTACACATGAAAAGATAGTATTAATTTAATACTTACAGAAAGGCCCTGAAAAACCTATAGCAACTTTGGGTGCAATTATTCTTGACATGCGAACAATGTTCTCAATGTATTTTCTCATCCTAATGAGAAATCTATTGTTTGTTAATGTTGTTCTCAGGATAAAATCTCACCCGACTTCTGATGCACGAGCGAGTGAGAACAAAGATGGTGGAGCAAGCAGAATATTACAAATTTGCAGATGACTTTGATATATTCCCGGCATTTGGGTGACTAGAACATATAAGAACATAATCTTTATTGTTGGGCAAAGATCTGACAAGAGGCTGCCCAAGAATGACCTTGGAAACATTCACACAGACTGTCCCATTAATATTGATACACTCGATTTTATTATTAGTATTAGTATTATTATTATTACTAACTGCTAAGTACTTACTATGGCAGTCTCACAGTTTTGCCCTTCATATTCCCGTGGACATTTACAAAAGTAGCTCCCATTAGTGTTCATGCAGGAACCTTCATTTTTACATGGATACTCTCCCACCTTACACTCGTCTATGTCCTCCATGCATGTTATGTTGGTGTAACCTACAGACAGACAGATGGGAAAATTGTATTCTGATGAACTATGGCTCCAGATGTCATGTACATAAAAAAATAGATTTGTCTATAGGAGGGTTAATTGTACATTCTCTCGAATTCAATACACATATAATCAAGTTATATTATTTCCGTCTTAATATATCTATCACTTTTACACATACAATTATACAAAAGGAACCAAAAAATGCAAGGCCAATTAAAATAAAATATATTTTTTGTGGGTCTATTCTGTCTAAAACTTTTATTTTATTTGGGTATAATCTGAGTTAAATGAACAAGCTTAGAATATGAATATATATATATATATATATATATATATATATATATATATATATATATATATAGTTAAATGTACAAGCTTAGACTATATACAGTCAAACCTGTCCTAATGGTCACCTGTGTTTGATTTTGCACAACTTAATTTTTTTTTGTTCACGGACCAAGATTTTAGATTGAACCCAATTCAGAACAACAGAACTGAATTCCAAAATCTGATACTCAAGGTCATGAGTTTTAGGATTTTCAGCCTCATAATATAATGCCTGTGCTGGCTACTCTGAATTCAAAATAAAATCTATTGGAAAAATAATAGATATTTCATATACTATAAATGTAATACAATGAATTTACTTTTTTTTCAAGGAATACCAATTTTCATGATTTTGTGGTTGGTACAAAACACGAATTAAAAGGCACAACAAAACAATTATTTTTGGATTAGGGTTAGGGTTAGGGTTAGGGTTAGGGTTAGGGTCAGGACCATCTTATAAATCTATGAATTTACTGACAACAAATTTCTCTTTCACAAAACCACAAAAATAAATAAATCTGCAGTGTAATAGGATCATGAATCCATCTACCAAGGTAAAAGGAAGAACATGCACATTAAGGTAAAATATGAAAATTAAAAAAAAACCCAACTACCAACAGCTCCATCTATTTAGAAAAGAAAGTGCATCTCGCTATTTCTATGTCTTACTCCATTCCCTGTAACTCATTCCCTTCTGCCCAAGCTACAAATTGCCGTGAAAACTCATTAAAATTCTATTCTTCTCTGTGAATACCCTTTATTATTTTTTCATTTGTTTTATAATGAAAAATGACAAAAAAGGAAATTGTGATCTCTTAGTAGAAATGACTTCTTTATCGTTGCCAAGGACCCTTTGTGGAAAAGTATACCCTTCTCTCTCTAACAAAAGGCAAGCTGGAGCACTGCAGACCACAATGATTGAACAGATAAAGGAAAGAAAGCTACAGAGAAAATATGCAAAAAATAAAAGCACCATACAGTACAATGATTAACACTACACATGATATCCGTTTAATATATATTTCCTTTTTTTGCATGAATTCTTCTTTGACTTCATAAAATAGATTTGTTGCTTTTATGTTTGTCAACTAATTTTCTAATTACCATCAACACTTGAACTTTTAAAATTTTCTGTTGGACATTTTTTTCTGCCATGTGCCACTTTATCAAGAATGCATATACAGTGGTTCCTGTTTATAAAAACTCTAAAGGATCAGTGAAATCATATCAGAGTTTATCTTGGGATCTTAATTTAATTTTTCTCAAACTGAGATTTTTCAGTATTTTTCTATTTGCTCAGCTTGCAACAGTGAATATTTAACTGAAAATTCAACAGGTATCATGAAGGGGATTTTTCTCAGGTGGCTTGAAATAAGGCCTGGGCCCATCATTACAGTAGGTTAAAAATGTATCTGATCAATGGAGAATAGAGAATAACTGTTTCGCAAGTATACTGCTTAAATTGGGAATTCTGCATGATTCTGATGTAATTTCCATTGGACTGGGGCCCATTCAAGTTAGTATTGGGGCCCATTTTTGGCTCACAAGGACCACAAAATCTAGAAATATTAGTGATGGGTGCATTGCATTGGGCCCCTACTCATTACAATTTGCACAGTGGGCCTTAAACAAAACATCTATTTGAAAACCAAAGTTTGGAGAAGAAACTAAAACTTGTCCAAATTTTGACAGGGAATACCTGAAATCCAACTAGTTTAAGGTATCATCGATACTAAGTTGCATGCAAAATTTGGTTGAAATCCCAAAAAGTTTAGGAAAGTTATGCTGCAAAAAGCTAAATTAGGGTGTTCCAAATGATAATGTGCAATCTTATGCTCATGTCAACTCTGCCTGAAATCCAACAAAATTCTAGTGAAGTTATTTTTCAGAATCCAAAGTCAGGAGAATGAGCAATCAGGGGTCCATACCTTTTCTAAATGAGACTAAATTTGTAAATGGCAATGTTCACACCAAATTACTTCAGAACATGTTGAATGTTTTTGAGCTATGCCAGTTACAAGCAACATCCCATGTGAATATATGAAGTATATGGTAATGGGTCATAAAAGGCACATGTATGTCTGAGACAATGTGCACGCCATATTACATCAGAAATACACTGTATGTTGATTAATTCCTGATCTAAGCTGGTTACAAGGATCAGTTGTAATGGTGACTTAAACTCGATCAAAAAGAGGACAATCCCAAACTGGACCTAAAAAAATAAAACCTTTAAAAAGAACATCTTCATGTAATAGGCAATTTACCTACTAAATGGCATCTCATTATGTGTAAGGGCTGTAAAGCTATGGTGGTTACAATAAGTGTGAACAGATGGACAGACAAATGGACAGACAAGGTGATTACTGTTGGGGTCCAAAAACTTAATAATCCCTGCAAGTGTTTAAATACTGTCAATCCTGCAAGTGTTTAAATACTGTCAATCTCTGCAAGTGTTTAAATACTGTCAATCCCTGCAAGTGTTTAAATACTGTCAATCCCTGCAAGTGTTTAAATACTGTCAATCCCTGCAAGTGTTTAAATACTGTCAATCCCTGCAAGTGTTTAAATAGTCAATCCCTGCAAGTGTTTAAATACTGTCAATCCCTGCAAGTGTTTAAATACTGTCAATCCCTGCAAGTGTTTAAATACTGTCAATCCCTGCAAGTGTTTAAATACTGTCATAATCTCTTGAACCCTCCTGCAAAGAGTCTTGTTTCACCTTTAAAGAAAGGTTGATGATTTCCTCAGATTTCTGAAATTAACTTTTTTCCAACAATAAATATATCCCAGATGTACAAATCTTAATTTTTAAAAATTATTTATTCTTATTCATATCTTATCTCAGAGAAAATCTCAATATTATTCTATTCATTAGTAATGAAAGTTTGGTAAGAAAAAAAGAAATTACATAAATTATATATTTTAGCCACTTTAATTTGAACTTGGCCATATCTGAAAACTTGTCCAAAAAACAGCATATTACAGCACTCCCATTATAATGTTGTATTAAAGTACTATCGTGGTACTCAGTATATTACAGTAATCCCTCACTATAATGCTGTATCACAGTACATGCACTATTACAGTACTCAGCATATTACATTAATCCCGCACTAGTATGCTGTATCACAGTACTATTACAGTACTCAGCATATTACATTAATCCCGCACTAGTATGCCGTATCACAGTACTATTACAGTACTCAGCATATTACATTAATCCCGCACTAGTATGCTGTATCACAGTACTATTACAGTACTCAGCATATTACATTAATCCCGCACTAGTATGCTGTATCACAGTACTATTACAGTACTCAGCATATTACATTAATCCCTCACTATAAAGCTGCATTACAGTACTATTGCAATACTTGGCATATTACATTAATACTTCACTATAATTCTGTATCACAGTACTATTACAGTACTCAGCATATTACAGTAATCCCTCAATATAATGCTGTATCACAGTACTATTGCAGTACTCAGCATATTACATTAATCCCTCACTAGTATGCTGTATCACAGTACATGTACTATTACAGTACTCAGCATATTACAGTAATCCCTCACTATAATGCTGTATTACAGTACTATTCCAATACTTGGCATATCACAGTAATCCCTCACTATAAAGTTGTACACAGTACCGTACTCAGCATATTACAGTAATCCCTCACTATAAAGTTGTACACAGTACCGTACTCAGCATATTACAGTAATCCCTCACTATAAAGTTGTACACAGTGCCATACTCAGCATATTACATTAATCCCTCACTATAAAGCTGTATTACAGTGCTATTACAGTCCTCAGCATATTATAGAATTCCCTCACTATAAAGCTGTATTACAGTGCTATTACAGTCCTCAGCATATTATAGAATTACCTCACAATAATTCTGTTCATGGAAGTCATAAAAGTGGTATGCCTTATAGGTGAGCACACATTGTACTCAGGTATTATATAATACTATCAAATAATGAAATGTTTGGTTTGGTGTCTTACAGCACAGCAACACAAGTAGGTTATTTAGTGCCAAGGCAATTGGAGTAAAGTGCCTCGCCCAAGGACACACCATGGTAGCTGACCCAGCCTGGTCTGATTGTAGGATTCGAACCTGCACCCTTTCGGTCACGAGTCCGGCACGCTGACACTAACCACTGAGCCACTGTGGCTCCCCAAATAATGAAATGATATCCATGACCATACCCACCTTATAAAATGAACTGCTTTATCCCGAGTTGCCTTATAGCAAGGGAGTACTGTATAAATAAGTTTTACCATATCAAGTTTTTACTAAAATCTGTTGTTGTATTTTGTAAACTCTCTTACCTGTGCCAGAACAATTGCAGAAAAATGATCCATCACTATTTATGCAATGTCCTCCATGTTTACATGGATACCAAAGGCATTCATTCACATCCTTGTGACATAATTCCCCCTCATAGCCAATGGAACAATTACAATGATATATCCCTGGTAGATTCACACATATTCCATTCAGGCATGGGCTTGGGGTCTGAGCGCATTCATTAAAATCCTCACTGCAATTTTGGATCCAACCTAAACAGGGAATCAATCCAAGGGGGATAATTAGGTAAGGTAATATAGGGAATGAAATAACACGGAATGTGAGTGGCAGCTGACATCAAAGAAATTATGCAGCTGGCTCAGAGCTTTCCACAAACTCCCGCAATGATCAAGACTTTACAAGAAGCACCTGTAGAATCCTCTGCAAAATGTAAAGGCTTTAACAAGAAAAAAATTAATCAGTTTTTAAAGCTTGAATTTGAAAGGAAATATGTAGATCTATGGCTTGTAGCAGTTTGCTTGGCAATTTTTTTGACATATAATACTATTTTATTTCTTTTGCTGAACCTCATCGTTCAACCATTGCGAATATTATGGATACTGAATGAATCATATCTATAACTGTCTGAGTTTGATGCTATATTTAGTGAACAAAAAATGTACGCATTTATTATATACTTAAGCGTGAAATATAGAAACTTACTGGCAAATTAATTTTCAAATTTTTTTCATTCCTATATTTTTACATGTGAAAAACATATCCTTATATTTTCACATGTGAAAATATAAGATTTCCGATGATGCCATGCAATGTTTAATTGTGTGTGCATACATAAGTTATACCTGCAGCAACAAAAACGAGCACTTTGTGAGCTACAACAAATATGTCAAAAATATAATTTACTGCAACAGATTAGGTCACCCCAATCCTACCGCTCTCTTAAGTCACTGATGTTTATATGATCAGCATATGAAAGTGAGGTGATTTTATAAAAAGGGGTGGGGTGGGGTTTTATGCTGAAGAGCGAGTTTTATCTCCTAAGCTTTGATTTTGTAGCAAGTCTGGTATATAATAAAAAGAAAATTTTCTTTTCCTGTTTAAATACTGGATATATTTCATCTTGTGGTACCAAAAACAATATATTTTAACTCATGGCTTCGCCCCTCGTTAAAATATCACGTTTTTTTTACAACATGATGAAATATATCTGGTATTAACGTAGGAAAAGAAAATATTCTCCATTTACTTTGCTGAAAGTTATTTTTAACAAAATAAGAAAAAAAAAGTGAAATTTTTTAAGATCAAGGTAAATATTGATTTTCATTTTATTTATAAAAGTTTGATATAGAAAATTAACAACCATTCAAAATGTTTCCCATGAAAATCATTTAGTTTTTACCATTAATTTATTTTAAAAAATGTATTTAAAATGTTTAAAAGATATTTTCAAACCCAATCACAAAAAATAATAGACTACCCAAAGAATTTTGAAAAAGGCTTCTGCATGGATGTTGCTTGACAAATTTAAACAAGAGTCCCTCAAAGGGACTGATGCTCTCCTGGGCAAAAAGAATTTCCAGGAATTCAAGACAAAACCATTTCTTCCATTTAACTGCTGAGTGCAGAAACCATCTCTGATATTCTTCAGCAATAACAAGATTTTCAAATTAGCTGATGTGGTGCACACATTGGATGTCAGCTTGGCACCATTTCATTTAGGACAAAGTAGACATCATTAGAAGTCTTTTGGTGAAAACACCATGTCATAATAATCATCCATTCAGGGGAGTAGTGACAACAAGATTGATAAGACAGTTGTCATGGCAGCCATATTGGATGTACGATTGGCACCATTTTCATTTGAGACCAACTAGATATCATAAGAAGTCTATTGCTGAAAACCCCATGTTGATATAGCCATCCATTGGGGACGAGTAGAGACAACATTAGTTTCAAGCTAGCCACCATGGTGGCCATATTGAGGGTTAGTCATTTTCATTATGGTCAAACTACCCCGGCAGACACCATAAAAACTCTTCTGATGAAAATCCCATGTCAAAAGGACTTTCCAAATAAGAGGAGTAGAGAAAACAAGATTTTCAAGATGGCCACATATTGGACATCGGATAAGTACCAATTTAATTTAGGATCAGCAAAACATTTAGTGAAAACCCCCATGCTGATATGAGCATTCATTCCGAAGAAGCAGTGATAAGATTTTCAGGCACCATTTTCATTTAGGAGTAACTAGATATCATAAGAGGTCTTCTAGTAAAAACACCATGTTAATATGACTTTCCACTCAAGAGGAGTAGTGATAAAAAAAAATTTTAAGATGGCCATTGTGGCAGCCATATTGGACCTCACTTCAGCAACATTTTCATTTAGAACCAACTATTCATCATTAGAAGTCTTTTGGTGAAAACCCCATGTCAATATGACTTTCCATTTATGCGGAGTAACAATAAATATGGCAGCCATATTGGATGTCAAATTGGCACCATTTTCATTTAGGACCAACTAGACATCATAAGAAGTTTTTAGTGAAGACCTCAAGTTGATATGATCATTCCTTCAGAAGTAGCAATAACAAAATTTTCAAGATGGTCACTGTGTGGCGGCTGTATTGGACGTCAGATTGCCATTATTTTCATTTAAGACCAACTGGACATAAGGAGTCTTTTGATGAAAATTCCATGTCAGTATGACTTTCTGTTTAAGTGGAGCTGTGATAAGATTTTCGAGATAGCTGCCATGGCAGCCATATTGGATGTCAGATCAGTATCATTTTTATTTAGGGCCAGCTAGACACCATTAGAAGACTTTTAGTGAAAACCTCATGCTGATATGACCATCCATGTAGGAGGAGTAGCATTAACAAGATTTCAAGATGGCCATTGTGGTGGCCATATTGGACTTCACATCGGCACCAATCTGATTTAAAACCAACTAGACATGATAAGAAGTCTTTTAGTGAAAACCCCATGTTGATATGAAGATCCATTCAGGAGGACTAGCGATAAAAAGATTTTCAAGATAGCCACTGTGGTGGTCTTGTTGGATGTCCAAGCAGCACCATTTTCATGCAGGACCAACTAGACCATGGGATGAATGTCTGTGTAAAGCTTCATGGCAATCCTCAGAGTAGTTTAAGAGAAGTAGTGATAACACACTTGTGCTAACAGATGGAAGGACGAAAGACCATCTTATAAGCTCTTTTGGTCTATGACCAGTAGAGCAAAACATTATTCGGAGAGCAGAGGGATAGGTCTGTGGCATGTGTTGCTTTTTGGGGAACTTTTTCTTATAAATAATATTTATTTTATGCTAAGAAATAACTAATTGTAATTTTCATATTGTTTTTATATATTCCTCCAAATTTCAACCTTTAATGATGTTTTAACTTAAAGAGATACTTTATAACATACAGAAGTTTCCCAACAGTTGCTCCTACTTTGTTGCCAATATTTGGAGTTTAAAATTTTTAAAAATTATTTTAAAATGTATTCATGCCAAACTAGTGCAAGTGATACATAGCCTCCAGAATTTTGAAAAAGGCTTTAGCATATTTAATGTTTGATCAACAAGAGTCCCTTGAAGAGACTGACACTCTACTGGGTGAAAAGAATTTCCAGGAATTCAAGATAAGACCATCTCTTTCTTCTAACTGCCCATTGTTGAAACCATCTCTGATGGTGAAAACACCACGTTCATATATCCATCCTTTTAGGATAAGTAGAGATAACAATATTTTCAAGATAGCCACCATAGTGGCCATATTAAGAGTCAGTCATTTTAATTAAGGACCAACTCGACACCATAAGAACTCTTCTAATGAAAACCCCATTTCAAAAGGACTTTCCATTTAAGAGGATTTGCAAACAGATTTTCAAGATGGCCATATATTGGATGTCAGCACCATATTAATTTAGGACCAGCAAAACATTATAAGAGGTCTTTTAGTGAAAACCCCATCAGTCTTATAAGATAACAAGATTTTCAAAATGGCCACATATTGGATGTCACTACCATATTAATATAGGACCAGCAAAACATTATAAGAGGTCTTTTAGTGAAAACCCCATGCTGATATGAGCATTCATTCAGGAGAAGTAGTGATAACAAGATTTTCAAGGTGGCCACTGGCTGCCATATTAGACATCAGATGGCACCATTTTCATTTAGGAGTAATTAGACATCATAAGAAGTCTTCTGGTGAAAACACCATGTTAATATGACTTTCCATTCAGGAGGAATAATGATAGAATTTTCAAGATGGCTTCTGTGGCAGCCATATTGGACCTCACATCGGCACCATTATCATTTATTACCAACTAGACACCATAAGAAGTCTTTTGGTGAAAACCCCATCTCAATATGACTTTCTGTTCAGGAGGAGTAGTGATAAGATTTTCAAGATGGCAGCTGTGTAGGCCACATTGGATGTCAGATTGGCACCATTTTTATTTAGGACCATCACAAGAAGTCTTTTAGTGAAAACCCCATGTTGATATGACCATCCATTCAGGATTAGTAGCAATAACAAGATTTTCAAGATGCCGGCCATACTGAATGTCAGATCGGAACCATTTTCATTTAGGACCAACTAAACATATGAAGTTTTTAGTGAAAACCCCATGTTGATATGATATTTCACATAGGAGCAGCAATACAAAATTTTAAAGATGGCTGCTGTAGAGGCCATATCAGATGTCAGATCAGCACAATTTTCTTTAGGACCAACTAGACAAAATAAGACGTCTTTTAGCGAAAACCCCATGTTGATATAACCATCCATTCGGGAGTAGCGATAAAAAAAATTTTCAACATGCCCATATTGGATGTCCGAGCAGCACCATTTTCATGTAGGACCAACTAGACCTTGGGATGAATGTGTGTGTAAAGTTTCATGGTAATCCTTGAAGTAGTTTAGGAGGAGTAAGACAACAGACTAAAGACTGTCCCATAAGCTCTTCTGGTACATGACCAATAGAGCTAAAAAAATTATTTAGAAAGCAGAAGGATAGGTCTGTGGCATGTGCTCCTTTTTGTGGCGAATGTTTTATAAATGAGGTTTAGTTTTATTTAAAATCTATAAAAATTTCCTAAGAAAAGAAAAAAACTAATAAAATTCTAATATTTGAATATATCTTAATTGAGTTCAGTTAAATAAACTGGTGTCTCACAGGTTAGAAATCAATACACTCAACAAGAATGTGTTAAACTGTCAGGGTACACACTGGTTGCGGTCCACCCTTTAGGAGGTAAACATGAGTCAGGTATCTGTGTCCTATATGCAGCTGGCACAATAGCATCTCATCTTCGCAATCTGTTCTATATGAGGTGGTGGAATGGCGTTAAGGCCTAGGTGTGAAAATTGGCACCTTGCCCAAGATGGCCATTTTTCTTTTGATCTTGGGTTGTTTCCATTCTGCGTTTCAGTTTCCTGTGTAATATTAGGGGCAAGTAAACTGGATAGCCTTTTAAAAAGGCATTTAAAAACTTGTACTTGGGGTGTACAACATTTACATTTCAGGCTGAGTTGTGTTGCTTGCCTGCTTTTTACCCATATATGTATAAATGTAAAATATTTGTGCCCACTCCAGTCAAACATTTATGCAGAATATTTTGTGTATCAAAGCTCCTATGTCCTTGCCAGCCTCATCTATGTGTATATGTGTAAAATATTTGCATGCACTCCAGTCAAACATTTATGCAGAATATTTTGTATATCAAAGCTCTTATGTCCTTGCCAACCTCATCTATGTGTATATGTGTAAAATATTTGCATGCACTCCAGTCAAACATTTATGCAGAATATTTTGTGTAGTAAAGCTGTTATGTCCTTGTCAGCCTGATCTGTGTATAAGTGTAAAATATTTGTGTGCACTCCAGTCAAACATTGAATGCAAGCCTTTATGTGTTATAAATTATTTTATACTCTACAGAAGATCTGTGTAATAATCAATAATTTAACCAAAATGATAAACCATACACAACTATATGGTTACAGTATCCAGAACTACATTTCTTTTGTCTACTATAGTCTTAAAAATTTGAAAAGACCTAAAGTGGTTTGTTCTACTGCAAAACTACCTTGCATTGCAGTACTTATTGACTATGCCATTAGGATTGGATAATTATTTTATTTAAATCATGGAAACAAAACTTAGCAATTATTTACTTGGTTATGCCCCCACCCCAACCCCTGGGCATTCAAAGTAATTTTCCGGGGGGGGGGGGGGGGAGCGCGGGAGGGGGGGGGGCAGCAAGCCATAATCATGGAGGGGGTGGAGGGGGGCCAAAGCCAAAATCAGAGGGATATATTTATATACTGCACAAAGTTATTTGCTAACTGCTTTTGCAAAAAGTCTGCCCACACCTACAATTGGCAGACCTACAATTTATTTTTTAAATTGTTTACCTAGGCAACATAATCTTAACAGAAAGTAAATACAAAAATGTTGAGGAAAAGTCATTTAAAGTTTGTTTCTGTTTTTAAATTTTAGTAACAGTGGCCATTTTTGATGGAGAAGCAGTATCATCTGTTGAAACTTTAAAGTCCTATCATGCCAGGATTCTTTCTGTCAAAAAGTTAGTCAAATTCTGTTCAGTAATTTTACAAAAGGAATTCATTTAAAGGTTTACTATTTTTAGTAAAGGCAGCCATATTTGACGACAACTTCATTTGCATAAATCTAAAAGTGCTTCATGTGTTCTAATTCTCTTGGGCAAGTTTTTGAGAATAAGTCATTAAGAAGGTCTTCTTCTTTCTTCATTACAAATAGTGGCCATATTGCACGATGGAACATCATCCATTAAACAAACTTCAAGGCCTTGATGACAAAATGCTCCCTGTAAAATCATGTGGAAATTGATCAATTGTTTTTTATAAGATGTTGTAGATAACAATTGTAAACGGATCAGATATGATGGATGATGAACAATAGATGAAGGACAATACCATAAGTTTACCTGACCTTATGGCCAGGTGAGCTAAAAAAAATAAGCAATAAAAAATAAACACTAAATAAATTGCATTTATGTGATATTAAAGGTATGTACAGATTATTATATATCTATATATAAGAAGCAGAATACAAAGCCACTATGTATATTTAAAAAAAACAACTTAATACACCAAACACTGAATAAAAAAAACATACCAAAAGCCATGTACAGAAAGCATTTTATGCTAGCAGAAAAATTGCTACATATATTGTGTTGACACTCCTCACAAAGCAAGCTATTATTATAACGTGTGTCAGTAAAATAGCTACATATATTTTGTTGACATTCCTCACAAAGCAAGCTCATATTATAACGTGTGTCAGTAAAATAGCTACATATATTTTGTTGACACTCCTCACAAAGCAAGCTCGTATTATAACGTGTGTCAGTATCAACATTTTCCACTGGGAATGTTTTCAAAACATTTGTCAGTCCGATGCTTGTATGATGTTAAAACTGTAACAGAGCTGAGCAGTGACAGAAAAGCCAGAGACTGCACCGAGTCTTCTTCTACTATGCAACAGTGTATACCTGCTGTGAAACCAGTTAAAACGTTCTGAATACACAAATATTTATTTTTACATACAAAATTGAGATAAATTACTTTTTAAAAAATCAACAGATATCCTGTGGTATTGTTTCTGCTGCACAAGAAAGCGCATGTGCCACAGTGCATAAAATCTCATGGTGTCATGTGATGTTATTCAGCATACACCTGATGTCACAACAAATCTTAATGTGAGATCAAATCTAAGTCAAATTGCACATTTTAAGGATATCACTTATGAAATGTTGGAGTATTTAACGATTTTTAAAATTGATTATTTTTACATAGCCAAGAGTCCAAGCAATCCAAAATCACTTAAAAATGTACAAACTGATGTGCATTTTTCTAAGCTACTCTTAGTTCAATACCTATTTCCAAGTGAAAGTCATTACAAACAAATGTTTTTGCAAAAGTACCCTGTCACTAACTGTTCATAAACTAACAGCCGATTGAGTATTTAAAAATTAATCAAAATTGCATAGAATGAGGATCATACATTCCTCTTACCAAATACACAAAAGAAAATTGTATATTGGTGATTGATTGTTTCAGTATGACAATTCATGATATCACACTGGTTCTGACAACCGAAAGCCTGCATAGCCAACTGATGGCAGGTCTTAATTGCTCAAGATTTCCAAGGGTATCATATACTTGTGTTGAGTTTATCATTTTCTTTCACAGGGCTCTTATTGCAATTATTGAAACTGTACAAGAAGTTTTGTTTTTCATTACATAATAAGAGATAGAAATTGTAACCATGTTATTTTACATTCAATATCTCCCCAAGTTCATAGTATTACAATACACTTAGGTAAAAAGGGACATCATATTGATGATGTCATAATGTAATGATCACATCATTTCAAGCTATTCAGTAAGCACCGATTTTACAAAATCAGACTACCTTAATTGGGATCATACTGTGCGATAAAATGTAAACCCAATTATACAAGTGTTCCAGAAATTAAGAACTAAATACAGTCGAGATTAGTTGCTATTAAAAATGTTGATTTCAGTGGTCCCTCACTACAAAGCACCTCATTATAGTACAATCCCTCATATAACAGGGGTATTTTCATATATCCCTTTATAAGATAAATCTAGTTTGAATATATATCAAACTTACATCAGTATAGTGATAATACTAGGATGTCAGCCTAATACATTTGTCAAAAGGTCTGTCCCTATTATCAGGCAAAGACATCTTTAGCAAATTAGTTGTAAATTATTTTTAAATAAGGTGGAGGGGGGCTTATCATCAACATGGGATTATATGGTATATGGCAACCACACTTAAAAGGCATATATATATATATATATATATATATATATATATATATATATATATATATATATAATTCTTAGAGATGTTCAATAATTTCGCTTCATGCATGGCATTTCATTTTAATACCTTTGTCTGATAAATAGACACTGTCTACTTATTTCTGGTGAAATATACAAGAAAAATATTTTTAAAAGACATTTTTTTACCTATATAAATCGTTACCTACCTGGTTTGCAACTGCAGAAATATGTATTGTTGGTTGTGTATTGTATACACTTGTTGGTATTGGGCTCATAGCAAGGTTTATTTACACATGGCCCTTTTATTTGACACTGGCTACCTGCAATGAAAGAATGAAGATATAATTTTGAAAAGGAAATTTTGCAATTATATAATTTGAAATAAGGCCTGGACTTGCATGTTGGGCCTACACTCAAGGCAATGCTGTAAACCCAGTGACCTTGACCACAAGGTCAAATGGATGAGCAAGTGTGTTGGAAAAATAAACTGCCTGTTTTATATTGTGACAAACCAGGTATAAATATGAAATGCAGAAAAGGGTTTTGGAAATGCACACAAAATTAAAAATTTATCTAAAGCCTTGACCAAAATCCATTAATACAAATCATTAATGACTGTGACCTTGACCCCAAGGTCAAAAGGGTTATCGAGAATCCATAGATGGAGCCTAGGAAATAAAAACAAATAAAACACAACAAAATCAAAATTATAAATATAAAATAACAAAGACTTAAAGCAAGTCTTCTAACATTTAACTTTTACCAAAGTCAAAGGGTGAGTGAGTGATCAAGTCAGTGAGTGCATTGCAGAATGAATCGTTCTGCTTTAAAGGTGATTGATCCCCGGTATGAACTTGATCTATTAAGTGGTTTAAGAAAAAAAGCAAAATAAAAACCTTTATCAAAATCTTAACAAAACTGTTGAGACCACCAACATTATTGCCACCATTGTCATTAGAAATGTGACTGCTGCTATGTCTTGCTTTCCACTAAGGTGGTCAACTAAAAATCAAGTAATCAAACTAAAAAAAGGAAATTTACAGTCTTCTTGTTACTTTTTTTTTGTTCCAATATAAGGGTTCTGTAGATCACCAAGTCTCCACTACAAACAACAGTATGATTTGTGTTACATGGCTTTCAAATAAAGTTTAATATAAAATTGAAACATGTTTTATCCTGCTGTAAAAGTAACACCTATGTCTTACTCTTCGTCACTACAGTCACAACTCAACTGTGCCTTGCAGATGCAATAAAACACTATGACCTGCATTTTTATGGGTAAAAATATAACACAGAGTTTTCTATTTATTTCTCACTGTTAGGTATAATTTTCATACAATCTAAATACACATTACTCAGATAATATACTGAGATAAAAGACAATGTACCTTGATTCAATACTTACATGTACATTTGTCAAAAGTACTAATTCATGTCTTCACATGTGTTTCAGAATCATAAACATTCATTTGATAATTGACCCTACTACAGCTAACTTCTCCAAGCTCATTATTATATTTATTTTTATATTTATAAAAAAATTTTAAAGAAATTTTCAAGCAACCAATAAACTGTATAAAATTCTGACAATAATTTGTTGTAATATGGTCAGTTGCCTAAGTGCTTAAGGTGTGTGTAGACAATAGGTCTTATCAGCAATGAACAATCACTGCTGACATGTGATTGGTCTGTTCTTACCGTATATACTCGTATATAATGCGGGTCCAAATGCAAATAACATAGACCCTGATCTACAGTCACATAATGCGCAGGCAGATCAGGGTCTATGTTGTTTGTTCTACTGATTAGTCCTTACAAACTGCATAGACCCAGATCTGCTGGTGCATTATGTGACAGCAGATCTGGGTCTATGCAGTTTGCAGTTGTTAATTGATTATACATGAGTATAAATGGTAGTTATGTTTGACATTTGGGTGGAGTGGTGGTTGGGTCAATTGGAGTTTATGTTGTAACTGAAAGGATTAACAACTAGGCATGGCCATTATCTTTATATTCAATAGATACAATGTTTAATATAGTTTGAAAGTTGTAGATGGAGTGTTTGTTAGACCCAACTGTATTACTAAATAAACTGTGGGGCTCCATATGGGGTTTTCAAAATTAAAGTTTACAATCATCAAGAAGAGACAGTGTTTACTAAAGACATGGGACATTAATATTGTATACATGTTGAAAATATTAAATATCACATATTAAAGTCCATAATTTGTTCAAATTGCATCTGATGTGTACTCTCAGTAATAAAAATAAACATAAAAAGAAAAAACCAAAATATTCCCAAATAGTCATATATTTTCCCCCACTCTTTCAATGAATCATAGGGATATTGTGATATAGTCTGTCATATATTTATCACCACTCTTTCAATGAAGCACAGGGATATTGTGATACTGTCTGTCATATATTTATCCCCACTCTTTCAATGAATCATAGGGATATTGTGATACAGTCTGTCATATATTTATCCCCACTCTTTCAATGAATCATAGGGATATTGTGATACAGTCTGTCCATTCATATGGATGGATGAATGGGTATATGTGCAACATCTTCAAACTCCTCCTACACCATTAAAACCAGGCACATACAACTTGGGTCAATGATACTCCTAGGGCTGTAGATTGTGCCAACACTTTTGGAATTTTGATCTCTTGCTTTGGAGGTAGAGGGTAGGGGTTGCTGGACTGATTTTATATACGTTTAAAAAAACTCCAGACTTTTGTGTCTCATATGTCTGTGAATTGGCATGTGTGATCAATGACTTAAGTGTCTACACATGTCAGACAGAACCTCTGGGTCATGCTCTGGGGTCTGTCCCTACTCCCCAGTAACTTAGCACACAGGTCAGAGCACATAAACTAATGAGATCCATACCCTATATCCATATACATGTGTATGTATGTATGTATGTATGTATGTATGTATGTATGTATGTATGTATTTATGTATGTATGTATGTATGTATGTATGTATGTATGTATGTATGTATGTATGTATGTATGTATGTATGTATGTATATGTATGTATGTGTGTATATATGTGTATATCTGGGGATGCATATTTAATTTGGATAATCAGTTGTCAGGATGGCTGAATTTTGGTCAACAAGTACAACTGTGAATGGAAGTATCTGCATGAAATGGGTCTGATAATCACAAATTTCTCTATATGTATTAATAATTAAGTAAATATTAAAGTTCTGTAGATATCTGACAGCTGAACAGCCTTTTTACATTATGAAGTCTTTTGACAAAATCTATCTTATCAACAAGAGATAAGATGTTACGTTTGCGCTTCACACCTGTTGGAGATCTTTTCAGACTATTTATGATGGAAAGATAACATAGGTGTGATGAACAGTCATTGTATGTATGGTCTTGTGAACACATAGGTGTGATGAACAGTCATTGTATGTGTGGTCTTGTGAACACATAGGTGTGATGAACAGTCATTTTATGTATGGTCTGTGAACACATAAGTGTGATGAACAGTCATTGTATGTATGGTCTTGTGAACACATAGGTGTGATGAACAGTCATTGTATGTATGGTCTTGTGAACACATAGGTGTGATGAACAGTCATTGTATGTATGGTCTGTGAACACATAGGTGTGATGAACAGTCATTGTATGTATGGTCTTGTGAACACATAGGTGTGATGAACAGTCATTTTATGTATGGTCTGTGAACACATAGGTGTGATGAACAGTCATTGTATGTATGGTCTTGTGAACACATAGGTGTGATGAACAGTCATTGTATGTATGGTCTTGTGAACACATAGGTGTGATGAACAGTCATTGTATGTATGGTCTTGTGAACACATAGGTGTGATGAACAGTCATTTTATGTATGGTCTTGTGAACACATAGGTGTGATGAACAGTCATTTTATGTATGGTCTGTGAACACATAGGTGTGATGAACAGTCATTGTATGTATGGTCTTGTGAACACATAGGTGTGATGAACAGTCATTGTATGTATGGTCTTGTGAACACATAGGTGTGATGAACAGTCATTGTATGTGTGGTCTTGTGAACACATAGGTGTGATGAACAGTCATTGTATGTATGGTCTTGTGAACACATAGGTGTGATGAACAGTCATTTTATGTATGGTCTTGTGAACACATAGGTGTGATGAACAGTCATTTTATGTATGGTCTTGTGAACACATAGGTGTGATGAACAGTCATTGTATGTATGGTCTTGTGAACACATAGGTGTGATGAACAGTCATTTTATGTATGGTCTTGTGAACACATAGGTGTGATGAACAGTCATTTTATGTATGGTCTGTGAACACATAGGTGTGATGAACAGTCATTGTATGTATGGTCTTGTGAACACATAGGTGTGATGAACAGTCATTGTATGTATGGTCTTGTGAACACATAGGTGTGATGAACAGTCATTTTATGTATGGTCTGTGAACACATAGGTGTGATGAACAGTCATTGTATGTATGGTCTTGTGAACACATAGGTGTGATGAACAGTCATTGTATGTATGGTCTTGTGAACACATAGGTGTCATGAACAGTCACTGTATGTATGGTCTTGTGAACACATAGGTGTGATGAACAGTCATTGTATGTATGGTCTTGTGAACACATAGGTGTGATGAACAGTCATTGTATGTATGGTCTTGTGAACACATAAGTGTGATGAACAGTCATTGTATGTATGGTCTTATGAACCCATAGGTGTGATGAACAGTCATTTTATGTATTGTCTTATGAACACATAGGTGTGATGAACAGTCATTGTATGTATGGTCTTGTGAACACATGGGTGAGATGAGGTCATTTTATGTGTGGTCTTATGAACACATAGGTGTGATGAACAGTCATTGTATGTATGGTCTTGTGAACACATAGGTGTGATGAACAGTTATTTTATGTGTGGTTTTGTGAACACATAGGTGTGATGAACAGTCATTGTATGTGTGGTCTTGTGATAACATAGGTGTGATGAACAGTCATTTTATGTCATTAAATTGTATCACAGTTTAAGTTACCATTGATCGTTGATTGACAATTCATTACTTAGCCTTTTACTACAGAATAACTTTGATTGGACTGTACTGAGCCTTTAATCACACTTGATTAGCTTGAGATTTCTGTATGACAAATTACATATTGTTATAGCGGCACTCACTTAGCGACAATGGGGTGTAAGAATAAACTTTCTCTCTTTGTATCTCACTCTGTCCCTCCCCTCTCTCCTAATTACTGTATATTTGTTTTTTACTTGAAAAAAAAACAATTTTAATTTAGTTATTCATAATACCACTGTAATTAAAGTTGTATCAGATTTACATTTCTTTGTGTTTCTTTCTGATTTCCATTACTCTGTTCTATGTCGGCATCATCACCAGCAAATTAGATTCATTTAAGGTTAAATGTACATTGTAGTAAGTAAAGATTCCACAGGACACTGTAGTAGTTTGCATGAATGAACAGTCCAAACAATCTATATATATATATATATATATATATATATATATATATATTGAGAGAGAGAGAGAGAGAGAGAGAGAGAGAGAGACAGACAGAGACAGAGACAGAGAGAGAGAGACAGAGAGATGTTTATGTGCCATTAAAATCTATAAAATATCACTTGTTCTCTATTGCGATGCAAATGAAGTTTCAGTGGACTGTAAAATGATAAAGTGGGGTGTTTTTTTTAAAGGAACTGAGAAGTTCACTCTCATGGTACGTATTTTGTAAACCACACTACTCCTATATTTCATCAATACCATAAAAAAATAAAGGTATCCTTTCATTGGCAAAAGATATGTGAGTGCACAAGCGAAGTTTATTTTGGACATTGAAGCTATTTTTTGGTGGAAAATTTTAATTATTTATGAAATCTGAATTTGCAGATAAAATTTTGTACCATGGCTTTTCTAAACTACAAATTTGTATGCAGGAAACATGAATAACATTCACATCTGCATACTCTCAAGACATTGAAAATGCATTGCTACTAGTTTTAACTCCATAATTTACCCATTATGGTAATTAAAAATTTAAAATCAAGGTTAACTTGAGAGTAACAAAAAAAAAAAGATCTTTATGATGACATTATCTTTCACACTATATATCATAAAATTACAATATATCAGAATGGAAGGAAAAGTTGATGTTTGCTTCGGTACTGATATTAACAGAATATTACATCTTAAATTAAAAATAGGAAAGGTTGAAAATACAAATTGCACTCCAACAGAACACTGTTAAAAACTACTTCAACCACATACATAGGTAAGCACAGCAGGGTTTCTAAGCCTGAGGGCAAATTCACCCCTACTGTGCCTTTGATCTTACTGCTCAACCAACCATTTGCAAATGAAATGGGAATGGGTATATCTGGCGGCTCTCTGGAGTTTCCAATCCCAGTATTATATATTGTCCCTGATGATGGCAAAGAAATTAGGTACTGTTGTTTGCAATATGACAAACATTATGGCTTGGAAACTTTGTTAAGTTTCTTTGCTGATCTATCCAACAGTCATCCATCATATATGTCATCACTTGAATAATCCTTTCCTTGGGCAGTGGGACTGATCAATAATCAATTTATCTTTTATAAGCATGGGGTACACCAAAGGGAAATGATGTACTCTGCACAAAATTGTGACCTCCTTTTTCTATCTGTCTAACTGGAACTTAAACTTGAAATAATGGTATTTAAGAGTACAACAGCGAAATAGTAGAATATCATTTATCTTTATCGTGATGACGATTTTGATTATTCATCTCCGACACGTACGACTGAGGCTGCTGCTCTTAAAATATAACGATGTTGATATCTTCATATATTCTTTTATGACTTGGTCAAATTTTCATCAGTAATGAGGCTCAGGTTTTGTCTGGTTTGACATGCATGATTTTTAGACATCAAACATGCATAAACATCAGAACTGCACATGTAGCCTGAGTACAATTTTTTTCCTGTTAAAAATACTCTGTTTTGAAGGTATTTGTAAATTTATGCACATATAAACTTATCATATGACAATAATACTGTGCAAACTTCTTCCAGACCACACAGGGAAGACTTTGAACCATTGGGTGAAAATGTTCACCAGAGTACTCGGGAAAGACTTTGAACCATGTGATGAAAATGTTTGCCAAGTGTATATATTCATGAAAGACTTTGAACCACCTGGTGAAACTGTTTGCCAGAGTACTCTGGAAATACTTTGAAGAGTTGGGTTAACATGTTTGCTAGAGTACATGGGACAGACTTTTTATCATCAGGCTCTAACCTTCATTTACACTCGAAAACACTTGAACACACAAACCATGTGGGATCTATAGAGTACTCTGGCAAACATTTGAACACACAAACCATGTAGGATCCATAGAGTACTCAGGCAAACATTTGAACAAACAAACTGTGTAGGATCCATAGAGTACTCTGGCAAACATTTGAACACAAACCATGTAGGATCCACAGGGTACTCTGGCAAACATCTGAGCACAAACTGTGTAGGATCCAGACATATTGGTGATTTTTTAAATAAAAATTTATTACCCCATACTTGTAAATGACAGTGCCAAGCATACTTAGGGCATCACATGATAACTTCTCATGTTTGATTGGCTTTGTACAGGGATCTACTTTATGACAGTATGTATTTCCTGCTTGACAATGGGATGCTATACTTGACAATGGGAATTGCATGTGTTCCGGCAGGCACTTTTGCCATGTGCTAATGTCACATAACACAGTGTTTGAAATATTAAATATATTATTGACTTCTCCTGAGGGAACTGTTCAAGTGTTGACTAGTATTTACAATGTCCTTTTGTTCATGTACTATATCCTCCTGTGTTCAAGTGTTGACTAGTATTTACAATGTCCTTTGTTCATATACTATATCCTCCTATGTTCAAGTGTTGATTAGTATTTACAATGTCCTTTTGTTCATATACTATATCCTCCTGTGTTCAAGTGTTGACTAGTATTTACAATGTCCTTTTGTTCATATACTATATCCTCCTGTGTTCAAGTGTTGACTAGTATTTACAATGTCCTTTTGTTCATATACTATATCCTCCTGTGTTCAAGTGTTGACTAGTATTTACAATGTCCTTTTGTTCATATACTATATCCTCCTGTGTTCAAGTGTTGACTAGTATTTACAATGTCCTTTTGTTCATATACTATATCCTCCTGTGTTCAAGTGTTGACTAGTATTTACAATGTCCTTTTGTTCATATACTATATCCTCCTGTGTTCAAGTGTTGACTAGTATTTACAATGTCCTTTTGTTCATATACTATATCCTCCTGTGTTCAAGTGTTGACTAGTATTTACAATGTCCTTTTGTTCATATACTATATCCTCCTGTGTTCAAGTGTTGACTAGTATTTACAATGTCCTTTTGTTCATATACTATATCCTCCTGTGTTCAAGTGTTGACTAGTATTTACAATGTCCTTTTGTTCATATACTATATCCTCCTATGTTCAAGTGTTGACTAGTATTTACAATGTCCTTTTGTTCATATACTATATCCTCCTGTGTTCAAGTGTTGACTAGTATTTACAATGTCCTTTGTTCATATACTATATCCTCCTATGTTCAAGTGTTGACTAGTATTTACAATGTCCTTTTGTTCATATACTATATCCTCCTGTGTTCAAGTGTTGACTAGTATTTACAATGTCCTTTTGTTCATATACTATATCCTCCTGTGTTCAAGTGTTGACTAGTATTTACAATGTCCTTTTGTTCATATACTATATCCTCCTGTGTTCAAGTGTTGACTAGTATTTACAATGTCCTTTGTTCATATACTATATCCTCCTGTGTTCAAGTGTTGACTAGTATTTACAATGTCCTTTTGTTCATATACTATATCCTCCTGTGTTCAAGTGTTGACTAGTATTTACAATGTCCTTTTGTTCATATACTATATCCTCCTGTGTTCAAGTGTTGACTAGTATTTACAATGTCCTTTTTTTTCATATACTATATCCTCCTATGTTCAAGTGTTGACTAGTATTTACAATGTCCTTTTGTTCATATACTATATCCTCCTGCCAAAATAACAGTTCCCTCTGGAGAATACACACACTGTGAATTCCTTTATTTTCATAGATATCGATTTGCCAAAAGTTAACTCTTTTATCGATTCTCAATTTGGAAAATATGGCCCTATACAGTAAATAAAGTTTATAACATTTCAGAGGGGACTGGGAGTTTAGAATGTTATAACCGAAAAACTTTATGTCCAAATTCGTTTATTTTTCAAAATGTTTATGTATTTGTCCATGTCATGTCGATGATATTGGACACACATCTGGTAAACAATTTATACTGGTATGATTACTGTCAGAACTCATATGTAATGGTAATCAAATTTTCAAGAAACAACATACATTTGTGCAAATACATGTTATCATGAAGGAAAAAAAGAAAGAAGATAAACCAGTAAGTTTTACTATGTGATGAAAGTGTCCACATATATGTACATGTATCAGTTGGTGAATCATAAAAATCACTTTTTGGTGAAAATGTCTTTGTTTATGTCTAGTAAATTAGTCTTTTATATATTTGGATGGAAAGAAATTGTCAATAGTCATCTGTTTCCTATTAATCGGAGATTTTTTGTTGATATGTTTTTCAGTGACATGCAGATGCTCATATAGCTTTGTTTATAAAGGGAGATTTTTTCTTTATCTGACTGGTGAATTTTCAGCCATTTTCATAACACAACCACACAAATCAAATGCTATAACCAATTAAACATTGTAACAAAGCATTTGGAATACATATTAGTTAGGAATTTGGCCAGGGAATTTAAACTCAAATGTTACAACAGAGGAAGTATCCAAGAATGTAATTAACAATCTTTACTGTATTTTCCACATGAGAAACATTGTCTGATCTTAAATCTGTGGTTTGTAGCAAAATCCATGAAAATTGATAGTGAATTGACAGCATGACATTATCTATATATAACATATTTACAATTTTAATGTCTGAGAGAGAGAGAGAGAGAGAGAGAGAGAGAGAGAGAGAGAGAATGAATGGTTGAATTCTGACTATGGCCTAGTGGTCAGATCATTTTGTTGCTAATCCATACATTCTATTTGACACCTCAAGTTAAACAACATCCAAATATTGTATGTGCCAGTTAAACAAGAATGTAAAAGATTTGATGATTTGCCTTAGTGACCTTGGAGTAAAGACAATGCAGATGTACATGTAGTGATTTCCATAATTGTTAATTTTCCATTTGTTTTCCTCACATATATTTCTTAAAGTTTATTTGCAAAAAATTGATCTTGCTGCAAAAGTTGCTAAATGAAACCAAAAGAAAATTTTCCTGTATATGGTAATGGATTACACTCAGCACACTTACCTGTAAAATGAGGTACACTATAAACCCAAATGAAGAAAAAGCATCAGTGAGTAATAAAAAATCTACATGTCTACTTATATGAACTCTTTTTGATTATGACTCTATCTTACAGCCATATATAAATCCATTCATGTATATCTTCTCAAGTCATCACTACATTTTATCACTATTTTTCTTGCTTCCTCCTGGAAAGTTTCACAAAAGTAACACTGTCCACTCGAATATACCAGTAACCTGTGCAATGTTTGATGTTAGACTATATATATGAGCCTTATCTGTATAACACCTTTCATTGCCTGAGGCTCAGGTATACCTAGCTAATTACAGGTAGGCACTCTCAGGTTTGAGACAGCTTATCATTAAAGGTAAGTCACTGTTTTTTTGCCCACAGGCTCATATACATGAAGCTCTGGATTTTTGTTTTATTTTTTTGATGAATGCATAGGTAACTTTATATGTTGTAGTAATGGAATAGTGTAAACAATGAAACCTTGAATATTTTAGACCAAAGGGCAAGGGGGTTCCATGAATCTACTTGTCTATGATGAGTACCATTTCGCATTTTGGTCCATCTGATTTTCTTACTTATTTTGGATTAACGACGCATGCAGCCATGTACATCGGTCTTATTTTCTTATATGAATTACTCATATATAACAACAAATGACCAACCGATGAGCATTAGTTTTGGTTCCCTCTACCTCTTTATACTGTGTTTAATGACTGCTGGTCATGTGGAGATGGGACATTTATCTGCCATGTTGCTTGTATGAAATATCACCTTTCGTGCATGCAGGTATGTATTAGGACAGGATTGATATACAGATAAACCAGTATAGAATGATATTACATGCCAATACAGTAAATGATAATTATTGTTAACTATATCAGTTTAATAATTTCAAAAAATTCCAACAAAGTTCAACTTATCCTAACAATTCGTGTTCAATAAATTAAATAAATCAACATCCATTTTCCATAACAATCAGTCTATCACATGACAGGAGAAGTATTTGTTTGTTTTTGTGGGTTTTAATGGCAATTTTAAACACACTGGCTATATCATGCCAAAAAGATGTGAGCTTAAAGCCTTCCTCAAGGATACACCAAGGCAGCTGACCTGGGGTGACCTTAGCGGGTATCGAAATTACAAAACTTGGATTATGAGTCAGATGCTCTCCCAACTGAGCTACGAAAGTTCCCTGACAGGAGAAGTAAAGAAAATCAATTATGAAGTGTAATATGGCCTAATCTTAGTTTAGCATGTGTTTTGCACAACTAATTGGCAACTTGAAAAATAAGCATATTCTCATTTCTTTTTCTTTAACATTACATTTTTTTAAAAATGTGACTGCTTACATGCCATTCTTTGTTGGTTTTGAAAAAAATGTCTGAGCATCTTCCCAATTAATTTTGAATACTATCTTTTGGATGGAATATTTCAGTGTAACTTGAGCTTATTAGCAACCACAGCAACAATGTAAAGGTAAACATTTTTTAATAGAATTAAATTCTTAATACCTATCATGTATCGGAAGTTGTGAATCATGCACTGTTGACTGTATGTATGTATGTATGTATGTATGTATGTATGTATGTATGTATGTATGTATGTATGTATGTATGTATGTATGTATGTATGTATGTATGTATGTATGTATGTATGTTTGTATGTATGTATGTATGTAGGTAGGTAGGTAGGTAGGGGTTAACAGCACATCAGCACAATCTTGGCTAAACAGTACCAAACAAAAGTTAGGTTGATCAAATTGTAAAGTTAAAGCATGCTAAAATCTGTAGGAAGATGAAACCTTGTAAATAAAAGTAAACAACATATTGTCCTAAAAGGTAAAGACAAAATGCAAAGATGTTAAATTCTTAAAAAGGTATATACAATTTTAAAAAAAAACAAGGTTAAAAAACTAAAATCCTCAAAATACTGGGTCAAAATTTTGTGTCATCTATCTATCAAATATATAGATCTTTATCTATCCTTCATTCCTTCTTTCAATCTATCTCAGCATATCTTCCTTTATTCAATCAATCTATCCAAGTAACTTTTGCCTGCATATAACAACCATGTCTATAAGGATCCCTCACTTTGTTGTCTCCAAACTAGGAACCATGGTAGCTAAGTAGGTAGAGCACCTGATCCGTAATTCAAGGGTTGCAGGTTTGATACCTGCCCTGACCAGCCTATGTTTGCTGCCTCAGTGTGTCCTTGGTAAAAGCAGTTAGCTTCAATTTCCTTGGCATGATACAGCCAGTAATGTGTTGTCATTACTCCCCCCCCCCAAAAAAAAAAAAAAAATTCCATAAAACACAGTAATCATTTGATTGTGAAGGTTTATTAACTAAAATCTAATTTATTAATCACAAGTTAGAACTAATGTAATCTTGAATTTTAAATGTGCACAGCCTATGCTTATGTATTGCCTTGTCAAAAGCAGCATATGGCAGGACCGTTTAATTGATTGAAAAGAAAACAAACAAGGATGATAATCTCACACCTGCCAATAAGCGTAATTTTGGCCCTTTTGTTGTTGATTCCTTGTCTACCAGCACCCGGTGGGCCATGTCTGAGTTTACTTAGCTTCTAATAACTAGACCTTTGTTTATACAACAAATAATGACAATGGGATTCAAATCTTTTTTTCATTCCCCTTATCTACAGAAGCTACATGTTGCAATTATTTCTGTGCATGTGTAGGTTTTACCTGTTATCCTTGTTTGAGGTTATCAGGGAAAGGTACATGTAACTGAAGGCCCCTACCTACTAAAAGGGTTCTCAGGGCTGGTCATATTGCCTGTTATATGTCCAAGGGTAGTTAAGTGTTAGCCTGGTAAATGTGACTAGCCCCAATAGCAAGAGTTAGAAATACTCAACACAAAATGTTTAAAAATATACTTTTCATAATTATTCCAGAACCATATAATAATTTTTTTGTCTGGTCAGCAATCCACTGAAATGTCTGTTATGTGATAGCTGACTGATATAAATGGCAAAAAATGGAAAGAAATGTGAACACATTTTATATTAAAGCTGAAATTTGCAGTATTTGATAATGCCAACATTCACAGCAATAATTGTTACTGCTGATGTAATGGGTGATATGTTTGCTACCAAAATCAATTGTGGCACATTTGGACTTTTCATATTTTCCTTTGATAAACACACAATACAAATATAAAAACTTCATACTAAGGGGGATATTTGTGCTTACCTTCGTGATATTGCTGGGATGTATGCCATTTGTTATTTCTCACTTACTGATTGTACAATAGCCAGATGTGGTAGACAAATGGACTGTTAACATATCTACCGCCTATGTAAGGCAAGTAACTGTTTTTCTTTGCAGTACTACTGACATTTCTAGTAACTCATTTAATATGCACTTCAGAAATATCTATGTTACAGCTATATCATGATTAGTCTGTTCCAAGTTTTTCGCTGTTTAACACATACTACAATGTCAAAATTTTATCTGTCAATTTGTTAAGGCCTGATCAAATGATTTGCCATCTTGTCATCTCATGTCCAACAGATGAGACTTATTCTGACAATACTTTGTACTGCAGGCCTAGTTTTAACCAGTGTAATCAATGATTCCAAAACTTGCCTCTACTTCTCTAGTCTCCAGTAGTAATTATAAACATTATCATGCAGAAAATAAATTCAGAATAAAGTAACCTTGGCCCTGTTTTTCAACTAAAGATTGTTTTGCAATCTTTTATATTTACATTTGAAATTTTAATCATTTTAAAACTTGAAATTTGAACTTTTAATTGGCACTATATGGCCAGTATTGTGATGATGTATTGTGAAACCACCTAACTACCTACCCACCCACCGACCCACCTACCTACTGTGACAGGGCATAAAAGAATAAAAAAAGAACGGACTTTTTTATCATATCAAAATAGAGGTAATTAGCTGATACAAACAGATTAGTGTTATTTTCATTTATTTTTTAAATAATTTTTCTTAAAATTTGGTTGACAAGCTATTATTACTGTCCACCCCAATAAGCCAGATTTCACTGGGTGAAAGTTACAGGCTTTGAGTAACCTTGAAATGACAGCCAGCAGTACATAGTTCATGCATCAGGAATTCCCTTGATTAACCACAGGTTACTACTTAGCCGAGGTGAGCTAATAACAATGGGGAAATCTGTCATATAATATGGCAGTGGTCCCCAATGCAGTGCTCACAGGCGCCATGGTGCCCGCCAAGGTTTTTTGTGTGCCCGCAGAAGAGGTTATAATGAATAATAATAATTTTTAAAAAATGGGTCAAGTTAATTGGTTGGTGCCCGCCACTCTCTCATAAACTCACAAATGTACCCATAGGCACAAAAAGGCTGGGGACCCCTGTAATTTGGACTAACCATATTTTTCATAATAAAGCATTATCTGTTTAGTTCGTATACCATTAGCTTAGATAGAAAAATGCTGACAACATAAAAACTGTCAAACAGGTCTTCTGCAGGTATTTCCAATCAACAACTGGAGACACTAATACAATATAAGAACATGCTGAATACAGAATAAGCTGTCAGGTTAGTCAAGAAAACTTTGGAAAAAAAAACTCAAAACAAACTTCCACTGAAATACAAAAAATATCCAGTCAAGGGATACAACTTACACTATGAAATGTTATTTACAGGTACATGCACACACACTCAATCTGAATCACAAATTTACATTTTGATGTCAACTATTCACAACTATAGATAAATACATGCTCATTACAATCAAACATAAACACAAAGTAAATAACAATAACTTTTATTTTTAATTTTTTTCTGTGAAATTAGCTTTTGGGAAAAATTGCACAATTTAATTTAACATTAGCCTGTTAAAAATGCACTAAAACAGTTATCGCACTTCGATGAGTGTAATATATGGCATTGGTCCTTATTGGGTGTCTATGCTCCATACTACCCAATATTGCACTCATATAAATGCCAAAACTGTATAATATCCACATACATATCAACACCAATCAACAGCATTTCCATATTCAAATAAAGGGAGATAACTCTGCTTACCTTCATAGTGTTCCTGACATTCACAGATCCATTTGTTATTCCTAACGCTGCAATTACCATTGTTACAGTTCACAGCAAGACAATTAGGTTGATCACAGTTTTTGCCTGTGTAGCCATAATTACATGAGCAATTATAATCTCCAATAGAATTTGTACAATTTCCTCCATTTTGACAAGGGTTAAGGTTTGGCACACATTCATCTATGTCATCTGCACAGTCTGATCCTGTAATAAAAACACATTAATGTTATTTATTAAAAAATCAGCTGACTATAACACAAACTAATAGATTCTCTTATTTTCATTTATATGACTAAGTGACTTCCAACTATGACCTTTTGACCTTAGGTTTATTTCTAAATTTGTCAGTCTTCCTCAACAAAACACATTGTCGACTTTAATATATGACAGATATGGCAGAGTGAGAAGATAATGTATGAGGCATGAAATTTTAATAGCCCTGACTATATACTACTATATACTCTGTATTGATCAGATTTCACTATTTGCTACATATTATCATGACTCTTCCATTAACTTTCCATTAGAGTCAATTTATCTTGATGGCTACTATACTATGTTCTACATCCATGATGGTTTGTACACCTCTGGTAAGTTTTGCAAAATAGTTTTCAAATAGTATAATTTCATATGGAAACTGAACTTTCTCTATAGTTATTTTTTTGTCACTGCGTAAATATGTTTATTAAATAAGAAAAACATCAAATTGTGCCACTACAGTAAAGGGACACTACTACTTCCGGTAACTACTGGTGTCATGTATCATTTGATCCACCCAATTATAACCAATTTCATTTATTTATTATTGAAGGAAAATATGTAAATAACCAAAATTCAGAATTTAAAAATGATATATATTTTGTTTGTATTCCCTGTGATAAATTCAAAGAAATACTGGCAAAATTCAAGAAGGTTTTCAACAAAATCAAGGACTTTTCAAGGATAAAACCCAGTTATTTGCATAAATTCTAGGAGTTATCAATGTAAGCCCTTTAATTCAAGGATTCTTCATGGTTCTATGAACCATGCAAGATCTAGTTTGGAACTCATCACAGGTTTTTTGTCTTCTCCATTTGACAATTTTCAAATCAAATCTCATGTCAACCCTTTTTAAAGTATATACATCCTTTGGGCTTTTGGCTTTCCAGCTGATATGAGAGTCTCATATTGATGTGAGATATGATATGAAAACTGTGCCATTTGATAATCTTGTAAATAAAAATTGACTAGAAAAATATTCTATGGCATTAAAGGATGACCAGCAATGACCATTTTATGACATAAGGGGTATAATGGGTGTGTTGCATATAATGTCCCTTTCCAACAACTGGGTGCATGTCAGGACAGAAACAAAATGTCATTTTATCCCACATGCCCACCAGACAAGTACAAAGAAATTAAACAAGAGTCCCTCAAAGGGATTGATGCTATACTGGCTGAAAAGATTTTCCACGAATTCAAAATAAGACCATTTCTTCCTTTTAACTGCGGGGTGCTGAAACCAGCTTTGATATTCTTCAGTGATAAGAAGATTTTTAAATTAGCTGCTGTGGTGGACATATTGGATGTCAACTTAGCACCATTTTCATTTAGGACCAACAAGGCATCATAAGTGATAAGAAGATTTTCAAGATGGCCATTGTGGCAGCCATATTAGAAGTCAGATTGGCACCATATTCATTTATGACCAACTAGTTATCAGAATAAGTCTTTCAGTGAAAACCCATGCGGATATGACCATTCATTCCGGAGAAATAGTGAGAACATGATTTTCATGATGGCCACTGCGGCAGGCATACTGAATGTCTGAATGGCACCATTAGGACCAACTAGATATCATAAGTTGTTTAGTAAAAACCCCATCCTGATATAACCATCCATTCAGGAATAGTTGTGATAATATTTTAAAGATGGCTGCTGTTGTGGCCATACTGGACATCAGACATTGACACCATTTTCATTTTGGACCAACTATATATCATAGGAAGTCTTCTGATGAAAACCCCATGGCAATATTACTTTTCATTCAGGAGGACTAGCAATAACAATATTTTAAAGATGACCACTCTGGCAGCCATATCGGACATCAAATCAGCACCATTTTCATTTAAGACCAAGTAGTCATCATAAGAAGTCTTCTGGTGAAAACCCCATGACAATATTGCTTTTCAATCAGCAGAATTGGCAAAAGCAAGATTTGCAAGATGGCCACTGTTGCTTTTCAATCAGGAGAATTTGACAAAAACAAGATTTGCAAGATGGCCACTGTGGTGGCCATCATAAGAAGTAGTCATCATAAGAAGTCTTCTGGTGAAAATCCCATGGCAATATTGCTTTTCAATCATAAGAAGTAGTCATCATAAGAAGTCTTCTGGTGAAAACCCCATGGCAATATTGCTTTTCAATCAGGAGAATTGGCAAAAACAAGATTTGCAAGATGACCACTGTGGTGGCCGTATTGGATATCAGATCAGCACCATTTTCATTTAGGACCAAACTGACATCATAAATCTTTTAGTGAAAACCCCATGTTGATATGACCATCCATGGAGAAGTTGCAATAACAAGATTTTCAAGATGTCCAAGCAGCACCATTTTCATTTAGGACCAACTAGGCCATGGGATGAATGTGTTTTGTAAAGTTTCATAACAATCCTCCAAGTAGTTTAGGAGGAGTAGTGATAACAACCTTGTGCTAATGGATGGATGGATGGTGGACGACAGACAACAGACCATCACATAAGGTCTTCTGGTCTATGAAAAGTATAGCTAAAAATTACAAGAAAATCCACCAATTTACTATTCTCCTACAAATCAACAAAGTTACAGAAGAACAAAACAAAATTTGTACAAACAAATACACCGGTATGGTCACCCTTAAGTTTATTCACTCACATGTATTTGTAATTTGTCCAAAAAAGAAATAAAAAAGGATAAAAATAACATATGTAGGCTTTACATGCATATATTCTTAAAGCTTAAATTTTGGCCATGGTATGTTTTGGTTAGAGCACATTTTGTTCTCACTTCCACAATAGTGGGTATGTTTTGACCAATCTTGGGTATGTTTTGGCAAGGGTACATTCTGATAATAATTCTAAAAAACAAGAGTCCTTCAAGGGGACTGATGCTCTACTGGCTGAAAAGAATTTCCAGGAATTCAAGATGAGACCATTTATTCCTTTTAGCTGCTGAGTGTTGAAACCATCTCTGATATTCTTCAGTGATAACAAGATTTTCAAATTAGCTGCTGTGGTGCACATATTGGATGTCAGCTTGGCACCATTTTCATTTAGGCCAAAGTCTTTTGGTGAAAACACATGTCATAATGATCATCCATTCAGGGGGAGAAGTGACTTCAAGATTTTTAAGACAGTCATCACAGCAGCCATATTGGATGTACGACTTGCACTACTTTCATTTAGGACGAACGAAGTATCATAAGAAGTCTATTGGTGAAGACCCCATGTTGATATAACCATCCATTTGGGATGAGTAGAGATAACAATATTTTCAAGATAGCCACCATGGAGGCCATATTGAGGGTTAGTCATTGTCACTAAGGATCAAGTAGACACCATAAGAACTCTTCTGATGAAAACCCCATGTCAAAATGACTTTCCATTTAAGAGGTGTAGCAAAAACAAGATTTTCAAGATGGCCACATAATGGACATCAGATCAGCACCATTTAAATTTAGAATCAACAAAGCATTATAAGAAGTCTTTTAGTGAAAACCCCATGCTGATATTTGCATTCATTCAAGAAAAGCAGTGATAACAAGATTTTCAAGCTAGCCACTGTGGCAGTCATATCAGATATCAGATCAGCAACTGGAGATTATAAGAAGTCTTCTGCTGAAAACACTATGTCAATATGACTTTCCATTCAGGAGGAGTAGTGATAACAAGATTTTCAAGTTGGCTGCTGTGGTGGCCATATTGGATGTCAAATTGGCCCCATTTTCATTTAGGACCAACTAGACATCACATGAAGTCTTTTAGTAAAAACCTCATGTTGATATGACCATCCATTGAGGAGTAGTAGTGATAACAAGATTTTCAGGATGGCCACTGTGTGGTGGCCATATTGAATGTCAGATTGGCTCTATTTTCATCTAAGAAGTCTTTTGGTGACATGTCCACATCAATATGACTTTCTGTTCATGTGGAGTTGTGATAACAAGATTTTCAAGATGGCTGCCATGGCAGATATACTGGATGTTAGATAGGCACCATTTTTATTTAGGACCAGCTAGACATCATAAGAAGTCTTTTAGTGAAAACCCCATGCTGTTATGACCATCCATGTGGGAGGGGTAGCGATAACAAGGCTTTCAAGATGGCTGCAGGGTTACGGCCATATTGGACATCAGATCAGTACAATTTTCATTTAGGCCTAATTAGACATTATAAGAAGTCTTTTAGTGAAAACCCGATGTTGATATGACCATCCATTCAGGAGAAGCAGCGATAACAAGATTTTCAAGATGGCTTCCATAGTGGCCATATTAGACATCAGATTGGCACCATTTTCATTTGGGACCAACTAGACATCATCAGAAGTCTTTCAGTGAAAACCACATGTTGGTGTGACCATTAATTCAGGAGGAGTAGTGATAACGTCCATTCAGCAGGAGTGATAACATATATTCAGGAGGAGAAGTGATTACTGGTGGCCATATTGGATTTTTCATTTAGGACCAAATCACTGTCCACCCCCAGGAGTAAAATATTTCCAACGATAGTATCAGACTTTGAGTAACCTTGGAGTGACAGCCAGCATGATCACTATTACAAGCATTGTTCATGTATGCGTAATCACATTTTAGCCACTACAACTGATGCCTAATGTTCTTTGCAATTTGTTATCTTCACTCTTTTAGAACTGAACTTTTAATCAGCACTGCATAGCTGAAACACTGCTAATGTGCTGTTAATCCCTCTATATAGCTGGAATTGTGCTGAGGTGCTGTTAAAACCTATACATACATACGATAGCTGAGGCCTTACATGAAATGCATGCAGTTGATCATTCTATGGCCTACTAATCTATAAAAGCAATGACACGATATTCTGTCGATCCTTGTGATCCTACAATTGGTTGCATTCAGGGTATTCTATATTTTAAATAAGTGAAATTTTAACATTTCTGAACCATTTCCTGCTCAAGGTGTTCGATGAAACTATGAAACATGGTTCGCACAGACCAAAAGAGTTGATTTACAAGGATTTTTCAAGGAGTTTACAAGTTATTGCAATTGTTTTTAGGGAGTATGTTTCTTTTGGAAATTGAACTTTTTCCATATGTTACTTTGTTTATCACTGCATAAAATGGTACAAAAGTAAAAGAAGAAAAACATATAACTAATTAGTGCACAACTACAGCAAAGGGACACTACTCCAACTGGAAACTACCCATATATAGAGTGTCATTTTATCCACCCAATTTTAATTGATTTTATTTATTTATTTATTCATTATCTGTGGACAATACATAAATAACAAAACTGTGAATTTAAAAGGTGATCTATTTTTTCAATTTTAATGTACTGTATTCCCCAAGATAAAATTCTACGAGTTTGGAGAAAAATCAAAGAGTTATTCAACAAATTCAAGGACTTTACAAACGATAAAACCAACTTTTGAAAATTTTCAAGGAGTTTTCTAGACAACCCCTCAAATTCAAGGATTTGTCAAGGTTGTAAGAACCATGTAATATCTGATTCATTTGTAGGCAATGAAAGGTAAACCTACCATTGTATCCTGTGTTTGAGCAATCACATGTGAATGAACCATCACTGTTAACACAACGGCCTCTATTTTGACATGGGTTTGTGTCACATTCATTCCTGTCCACATTGCAATTCATTCCTGTCCAACCTGCAGTATATAAAAACAATTTAGGTACAAGCCAACTATAGGATACTGAAGTATAGATGCAATGTTCAAATACGGTAAAAATTGTTTTACATGTTTTATTTTCATTTGCCAATATATTATAAAAACAAATACACTATATTTTCTGCATGTTTATGGATGGCAAAAAAAAAATAATTTTTTTCTTTCTCAAAATATACAAAAACAAATAAAGAAATGAAAAATCCCCGCCGAGGCAACAAAACCCAAACATATGATATTAGGCTGTCCCTTAAGTTACAGAGGAATGTAAATGGACTGACATGTACATTATTTGTCATGTACATTATTTGTCATGTACATTATTTGTCATGTACATTATTTGTCTAGTTTATTCCAGTCCAAAAGAAAATACAAGCATATTGAAAAACACAAATTCACATCGGAAACAAAGGAATCTATCATGTTTTAATCTCTCACATCATCTACTGCCCTTGAAAATCTACATAAATATAACTTTGATTGGTCATGGAGTTTGTCATTAAATATAAACAAAAATGAAAATAGAGATGATAGGGCAAATTTTGATTGTAACTTTCTAGATAGTTAATTAAAGCAGTACTATATATTGCTAGTGGGTTTAAGTGTTAAACTAAATTTTTGAAATACAGACATTGACTTTAACAGTTTTCTCTAATCAGTGACATATTCTTGTAATTTTTGTATGATTTAGATTTTTTCTCTACTGGTGACTAACATAGTTTGAAACCAATGTTATTTGTTATATCAGCATCAGTGATTTAATGAATAGTGAAACATGGTTCTCCCAATTTTCAACAATTTGACTTGTACATGCAACTTGCTAGTCTATTTTCAATGATAAGCAAGCCATTTCTTCACTTTCTGAAAGCAGTATTATTGTGTCTCTCTTGTCTTATCATTGCAGAACTACAACTGTGTCCAAAAATATCAGTGCATAAATAATTTTTTTTTTAAAAATGATGTTTGAAAATTACAAGGCATGAAAAATTATTTTGGATATACAAAATTTGGTGTCCATTAACAGACATACAGAGAATATGGTAGCCATGAATAGTAGTCAAAAGAAATCAATGACTTTAATTTTTTATATAAAACTTTTACTAACTAGTGGCAAATACTAGAATCATGTTAGTAAAGGTTCTATAAAATAATCATTAGTAAAAGTAGTATCTCTGTTACCTCCATTACTGAAGGTTTAAACTATGAAATGCAAATAGTGAGAAAAAGAAGGATAGAAAAGATATATAAAATCATAGTAATGTGATCTTGATTGCTAGATCACGTCGAGTTGTCAGCATCAGAACATCTGGATCATTATGAGATATGAAACATCAAGTCATGACCCAGATATTCTGATGCTGACAACAAGATGTAATCTAGCAATCAAGATCGAATTATTATGATAATGATATTTTTGTTTATATATCTAGCAATTTTCAGATAATTTAATAAAATCACTTAACTGAAAAACAAAGGAAATTGCTTAACATTTAAACCTCTTTCATATGAACTTTATCCTAAATCATAAACCATATTTAATATTGATGAGCTCCTATGCGCATGAATATTGCAATTTATGAATGAAGCACATGAAACAACAGTCATTTATTTTCACTACGATCACTGTTAGTAACACAAATTCTCAGATGCATGTGGGCAGCAGACCCATATATGTGATTTACAGCTATTGTGCAGTTCTCAAAATTTGTTGTCACGGAAGATTTAAACAGCTGAATGACTCTGAAAGTTTCTCTCCAAGGCGAGGCTAAAAGAGGTGTGAGGGGCTCCGATGGGGACTTGGCATGGGAATGAGAGACTTATTTTGACAGTTATTTATATGGGGATTGGACATGCTACCACTTCATCAAGTGACTGACAACATGGCTGATGGATCGGTGAATTATCAAACTTTTTTCTCAAGGAAAATCCACTCATTCATGGACTAGCATTAAAATAAACACTGATAATACTCAATAATACAATCATCCAATCCATTCAAACATATCTTTTACAAGCTGACACATATAAATGTAAACAACAGAACATGATTAAAATAGAGTTAATACAAACTGCATATTTCTAAACAATAGAAAAAGTTACCTATTTTGGCGGAAATAAGATACATGAATAAGTTACAGAACAGGAAAATCCATTTGCTCTAATGAAAGGAGTATCAAATTATGTTCTTTTGACATCAATGGCACACACTTTTTTTAAGTAGAAATAAATCTCTTTTCAAATCCATAACAGAATTAGAGTTCTAATAAGAAAGTCCATTTTTGTCGAGCCTGCCTTTTATTTAACTCCAGAGTAAATAACTTTGAGCTTAATGTAGAAAAAACTATAACACTGACCATACTTTATGGTGTGGGAGCATGTATGGACAAGTGTATGGAATGGATGGATGGAAGGATCGAAGAACATATGGCTGCACTTTGTGTGCAGGCATATATTCTTCGATCTTTCCATCCATCCATTCATTCCATACACTTGTCCATACCAAAGTAATCACTATATCAAGCTTCTGCCAAGGCAGGCTTGACAAAAATGACCTGTAGTTGATGGGGTCCTGTAAGAGATGGGTTAAATTCATCAGCAACACCTCTGAAGTGAACTGAAAGCAGGACTTCTTGGTCAATATTGTCCAGATAGACTGAAAGTCAGTTCAAAATCTGTCGATCAGTGTCCCAAAAGGAATATCTAATACCAGTCAGAGTTGTATTACTGAATGTATATGAACTATGAAACATTATGTCCCTGCAAAAATTGCCACACATGTGCATTCATAGTTGACGAATGGCACAAACACACCAAGCTTTGACATGAAAAAATGATAAGAATGCTGTAATTGTTGAGGCTGCCTTAGCAGAACCTTGATACAGCCATCACTTTGGTGTCTGTGTTGATATGTACACCCCTCCACACTCCAGATTAACCTTCAAGTTTTTTATTTGATCAGTTTGTCAAGTAAGCTGGCCACAGAGCTCATGTTCCTTGGTATGTGGATACGTCATAAATTGTCTGACACCAATTTACGAAAAGCTTGGGGGCAGGCTCGACATGCAGGCCATGGTCAGCTTCTGGTTTATCCAAGCAGCAATCCAAAAAGTGCTTGGTTTTAGTTCTGTTTGGATATTTTTGAATCTAACAAATCCTAAGATAATTGTAGACAAGAATGCCAAATCTGTTGTTCATGTTCGAATATGGTGTGTTTACATATTACACTCCAGGCCCTTTTTTCCAAGAATAACCCAGAATAGAAGTCATCAAGAAACCTGTTCAAAATCATATTTTTTTAAAATCATAACTAAGTCTTGAATAAATACTCTCTGGAACAAAATGAAGTACTTAAATTGTTCAAGTCTAATAAGCACAAGCAACTTTGTAGAGGATCCTGCTTGCAATCATCCTAAACATCCAAGAAACAAGAAAGAAAAGCTGCAGTTGGTCAACATATGTCAAGTCAGACCTAACTGTCAAATCAGATTCAATCCTATATTAAAAACAGAATTTGTTTCCAGCAAATATTATGCGCTCTCTCTAGCTTGGCATGAAAGGTCATCTGCAGTGATTGAATTCCACAGCTCACAAGAATAAAGAGCTCTTGGCAAGGCTATTGATAAGCATAATTTGGTTCCAGTAAGTGGATTATGACTGTCACTGTGTAAACTATACCTAATTAAGCCAAGTAAAATGCCACAAATAAAGTGAAATAATTAATCAGTTAATAAATGTCACTTGATTTCTGACTGCTTGATGCCAAGATTGATTGTACGTTTCCAGTTATTTGATATGGGAATCTGCAAATTTCAAAATTCTCCTGGAGTGAAGATACTAATATTTGGATTCTCCAAATATGGTGACCTGACTCTTATTAGGATTGTATCCCACCCACCATTTTCTGCTATAAACATAGCAAATATTAAGATGAGCATATAGTCACAACTTTGCAAGAGAAAGGAGAGCTAATGTCCAGCTTTGATTCAAACAGTGCATTCAAGAGATGTTTTATGTAAAACAGATGTAAAACAGATAAAGAAATGAGGATGAACTTCCTCCATGGTGAGTATCTTGTTGTATGGGTATCCAATCCAATAGATAACCTTTTGTTATAAGTACATTTTTAGTATTTCTGTTTAGTTGATACAATATGTGGAGAGCTTTTCCAGTAATGCCTAGCTTATTAAGATTATAAATTAGACCATTTATCCATACTTTTTCAAAAAACTTTTTCAACATCTAAATTGCAGGCATAAAATTTGCTACTGCACTTGACAGCATAATATATGCATTCATTTACAATGATGGTTACTGTCTTGCAAATAAACATCATGTCCTTTGTATAGGGTGAAAATATGGCCATGTTTGCCATTTTCTGGCATAAATGTTCATGGAATGCATTAAATAGATGCATGATGCAATTAATAAAATAGGGGCTACCATTTGTTCATCAGCCAAAGAGTCAAGATGTGGGACTCCCAATCACTTTTGATAGAGAACACACAATAAAGAAAAGCTCATTATATGATATTGGCTTATAGACTGTAGAATTTTTCATTATGACAATCTGTATCCATGTTCAACATTTTCTCCACTTTATTCTCAATAAGAAGCTTGTAGTTGGAATCAGAAGATACATCTTCATGTTCCTTGTAGACATTTATGAGGTAAATACTCCAGTTGATAGGTAGCTGCTTTGGATCACTGATCATAACACTTTCAAATTTAATTTCTTTGCTGGAGGAAGAAGCATCATTTGCCTTTCTATAATTAATCAATTTCCAGAACCCAAGTTGGACAGTTTCACCAAAACTGTCAATTTATAACTAAATTCATCTTCAAATTCTTTGACCCAATTTTGTATTTTCAGTCCAAAAAGTCTTTTTCCATCTTTTTATGGGGCAAGTGGACATTGCCCTTTGGTCTTCCATCAGAGACCCAAACAGAGAGCATTTGGTGCATTCTTGAGTATAAAAATGTAAGCTATTCTAGCAAGGTTTAAGATAGGGTCTAAATTCTCTTTTTGTAGTATACAGGTTGGATGCTTCAAACATAGACTGTACCAGAATGTTGTATGCATCTACTATATTATAAGCATCTACTATATGTGGAAATCATTGCACAAGAAACTGATCCAAGAAGGCCTCATTAAAATAATATCTTGAGAACATTTCCAGCTGAAATAAGGACATTCTAAATAAACCATTACCAACATAAACATTATTAATGACCTGCATTTTCAAGCCAACAATGATTGGTCTGTCCCTTGATACAGTATTAATGACCTGCATTTTCAAGCCAACAATGATTGGTCTGTTCCTTGAAACATTATTAATGACCTGCATTTTCAAGCCAACAATGACTGGTCTGTCCCTTGATACAGTATTAATTACCTGCATTTTCAAGTCAACAATGATTGGTCTGTCCCTTGATACAGTATTAATGACCTGCATTTTCAAGTCAACAAAACAATTGGTCTGTCCCATGATACAGTATTAATGACCTGCATTTTCAAGTCAACAATGATTGGTCTGTTCCTTGAAACATTATTAATGACCTGCATTTTCAAGCCAACAATGATTGGTCTGTCCCTTGATACAGTATTAATGACCTGCATTTTCAAGCCAACAATGATTGGTCTGTCCCTTGATAGAGTATTAATGACCTGCTTTTTCAAGTCAACAATGATTGGTCTGTCCCTTGATACAGTATTAATGACCTGCATTTTCAAGTCAACAATGATTGGTCTGTCCCTTGATAGAGTATTAATGACCTGCATTTTCAAGTCAACAATGATTGGTCTGTCCCTTGATAGAGTATTAATGACCTGCATTTTCAAGTCAACAATGATTTATCTGTCCCTTGATAGAGTATTAATGACCTGCATTTTCAAGTCAACAATGATTGGTCTGTCCCTTGATAGAGTATTAATGGCCTGCATTTTCAAGTCAACAATGATTGGTCTGTCCCTTGATAGAGTATTAATGACCTGCATTTTCAAGTCAACAATGATTGGTCTGTCCCTTGATAGAGTATTAATGACCTGCATTTTCAAGCCAACAATGATTGGTCTGTTCCTTGAAACATTATTAATGACCTGCATTTTCAAGTCAACAATGATTGGTCTGTCCCTTGATAGAGTATAAATTACCTGCATTTTCAAGTCAACAATGATTGGTCTGTCCCTTGATAGCGTATTAATGACCTGCATTTTCAAGTCAACAATGATTGGTCTGTTCCTTGATACAGTATTAATGACCTGCATTTTCAAGTCAACAATGATTGGTCTGTTCCTTGATACAGTATTAATGACCTGCATTTTCAAGTCAACAATGATTGGTCTGTTCCTTGATACAGTATTAATGACCTGCATTTTCAAGCCAACAATGATTGGTTTGTTCCTTGAAACATTATTAATGACCTGCATTTTCAAGTCAACAAAATGATTGATCTGTCCCTTGATACATTTAAGAGGAGCATCATCTAGAATAATGCAATGTCCAATATTGTACATAATCATCTTAAGAATAATTACACTGTCAATTAGGCTTGGAGCTCTAACACCATAATGCATTAAGGAGACAGCACCAGTACAAAGTTCTTAAGTACTTATCACTGTGGGAAGATATGGTGTCAAGGAGTTAGTCAAATATCTAAGGTGACAAGTTGATTAAGTTGATTAAGGTCCTCTACCTTTGGGGTGAAGTCTGCCATTAAAATAATATGGCTCTGACAGTGACAGGTGACACATATATCACAGAGTTTATCAACATATTCCTTAAAGTCAAAGCCATGATTTGCATTTGTGAGATAAACCTGAATTTTGTAAAAAGGGTCAGAAATTTCACCCAATTTCAATTTAATTCTGATGATTTTGTTATCTGATATAATGTCAAGATCCTCTGTGCATCAATTTAAGACCTGTTGCCAATGTAGCGCTACTCCTACTTTTCCCATTTTCCTGGTTTTGGACGATAAATATAAATTGCCAATAATAATAATAACAATAACCAACATTATTATGTCAACTGGCCATACTTCTGACAATTCTTTTTCAAAATGGATGTAAAAGCACTGCAAGAATCCAATGATGATAAAGCAATGTGATTAATTATTACCTGCTGGGCAGCCACAGATGAAGCCATTGACAATGTCTGTGCAGTTTCCACCATTGTAGCATGGGTTAGAGTTACATTCAATTATTTCCGCCTCACAAACTCTTCCACTATAACCTGTAATTTAAATAACATTTTTCTTTGAATATGTAATATTGCATCTTGATGAAAATTTTTATAAAATTAAGACCATCTATCTGACAGAAACACAAGAGTTTCTTCCTAAAATTAACCATGACTTTTAATTAATAAAATATTCAATGCGCAATTTCGGGACAAAACTTTTACTCTTGGATTATTAATTCAATAAAGCAGGAATATGTGTGGAAATTCCATTCATTGTTGTATGCATTGTTTTCACACTATGTCAATCTCATACTCATAGTGAAGAATATTACTATGGTACAGAGAGAGAGAGAGTACATATGTATTGTACTATGTGAATCTTGCACTTAGAGCAAAAAATATTGTTATGAGAGAGAGAGAGAGAGAGAGAGAGAGAGAGAGAGAGAGAGAGAGAGAGTACAAATGTCATACTATGTGAATCTTATACTTACGGTGAAGAATATTACTATGGTAGAGAGTACACATTTGTCATACTATGTGAATCTCATACATACAGTGAAGAATATTACTATAGTAGAGAGTACACTTCATACTATGTGAATCTCGTACTTACATTGAAGAATATTACTATGGTAGAGAGTACACTTCATACTATGTGAATCTCATACTTACAGTAAAGAATATTACTATGGTAGAGAGTACACTTCATACTATGTGAATCTCGTACTTACAGTGAAGAATATTACTATGGTAGAGAGTACACTTCATAATACTACGTGAATCTCATACTTACAGTGAAGAATACTACTATGGTAGAGAGTACACTTCATACTATGTGAATCTCGTACTTACAGTGAAGAATATTACTATGGTAGAGAGTACACTTCATACTATGTGAATCTCGTACTTACAGTGAAGAATATTACTATGGTAGAGAGTAGACATTTATCATACTATGTGAATCTCATATCTGTAGTGAAGAATATTACTATAGTAGAGAGTACACATTTTTCATCCTATGTGAATCTCATATCTGTAGTGAAGAATATTACTGTAGTAGAGAGTACAAATGTCATACTATGTGAATCTCATACTTACAGTGAAGAATATTGCTATAGTAGAGAGCACACATTTGTCATACTATGTGAATCTCATATCTGTAGTGAAGAATATTACTATAGTAGAGAGTACACATTTGTCATCCTATGTGAATCTCATATCTGTAGTGAAGAATATTACTGTAGTAGAGAGTACAAATGTCATATTATGTGAATCTCGTACCTGTAGTGAAGAATATTACTATAGTAGAGAGTACACATTTTTCATCCTATGTGAATCTCATATCTGTAGTGAAGAATATTACTGTAGTAGAGAGTACAAATGTCATACTATGTGAATCTCATACTTACAGTGAAGAATATTGCTATAGTAGAGAGCACACATTTGTCATACTATGTGAATCTCATATCTGTAGTGAAGAATATTACTATAGTAGAGAGTACACATTTGTCATCCTATGTGAATCTCATATCTGTAGTGAAGAATATTACTGTAGTAGAGAGTACAAATGTCATATTATGTGAATCTCGTACCTGTAGTGAAGAATATTACTATAGTAGAGAGTACACGTCATACTATGTGAATCTCATATCTGTAGTGAAGAATATTACTATAGTAGAGAGTACACATGTCATACTACGTGAATCTCATATCTGTAGTGAAGAATATTACTACTGAAGCAAGTACATGTCATACTATGTGAATCTCATACTTACAGTGAAGAGTATTACTATGGTTGAGAGGACACACGTCATACTATGTGTGAAGAATATTACTATGGTAGAGAGTACACATATGTCATACTATGTGAATCTCATACTTACAGTGAAGAATATTACTATGGTAGAGAGTACACACGTCATACTAGTATATGAATCTCATACTTACAGTGAAGAATATTACTATAATGGTAACATGAGAGTATACATTTGTCATACTATGACATCTATAAGTTGAAACATGATGTTTCTTTTTTTCTTTTTTTCTAAAGGGTAACTGAAAACTATCAGGAAGAGAAAACAAATGGTCATATTCAAAATCTTCCCTCTTAATACCTGCAATCTGTCGTTCCTCTTTAGACATATGCAAGAAAGTGAAACTATGTCGAAGATATTTCTTAATGATAATTACAAGTCTTGGAAAAGACAGTCCAGTTTTCTATACCAGGCATGAATTACATTCCTTGATTGCCAGCAAACTTTGATTACTCCTTCAAACAACTTCAAAAATCTTTGTTGCTATCAACTGAACAAACTCAGTCTTGTGTTTGCAATGCTCATAGCTTTCATATAAAACTGAAATTTGTGTTCCCAAGGCAGCCATGTTTCAAGTCCCAATTCGACTCAATAATCAATAATAAATACCTTCTGTGATTCAAAGACACAAATTTAGTGTAGTATGTTTCAGGTCCATTCAAAAGTTTTAAGCCTCATCCTTTGTTTATAAATACTGCAACAAGGCTTTAATAGGTTTTGGTTTCTTAATTGTTTATTTGATATTTGCATCATTAGTGGCCTGATGTCAGATATTTGACAGCATAGACATTAAAACTCAATTGCTGAAGTAAAGACACCCACAAGTTCAACAAATATTTAAACAGAAGATTGTTATCCCCTAATTTAAATCAAAGGCGCAATTGGGCCTGAGATAATTAACCTCACTGACCTCTGTTTAATAGCCAAATGCATGAATAGTTGGCCAAGAAATCTGTGTCAGTAGGATGCTTTCTGTAAAGATTTCGTCCACTGCTGTTGACTTCACGTTATGAAAACAGCTGTTTCAGGGTTTCTCTATTTTTTGTATCTCCATCTACATCTGAACTACTACCAACAACATTTGTCCAATATTGAAAGACATATATGACAAGATACTTAATGTTATATCTGGCCAAATATTTGTGAGCAGTGTCTGAGATCCTAGCTTAAGGTTTTATCCATTGAGTTTTAATAACAGTAGCCATATATGATGGCAAGTCATCATCATTTGTATAAATCTGAAAGGCCTTTTATACCAACATGCTTTTTCAAATTTGGTTAAATTTTATTCAGTGGCTATTGAGAAGAAATCCTTTAAAGGTTTTTCTGTATTTAGTAACTGCAGCCGCATTTGATGTCCAATCAGCATCTTTTATAGGAACCTAAAAGACCGTCAAGTCAGGATAATATGTCAAACTTGGTTAAATTCTGTTGAGAAATATTGTAGAAGATGTTGTTTAAAGGTTTTATTCTTTTTTTTTTAACGGTGACCATATATGATGGTGGATTGCCATTTGTACAAACCTGAAGACCCTTCATGCCATATGCTTTCTGTCAAATCTGGTCAAATTCTGTTGATTTGTTTGTTTGTTTGGTGCTTTACGGCACAGCAACACAAGTAGGTTATCTAGTGCCAAGGCAATTGGAGTAAAGTGCCTTGCCCAAGGACACACCACGGTAACTTACCCAGGTTGGTCCAATGGTAGGATTCGAACGCGCACCCTCTCAGTCGTGAGTCCAGCATGCTAACCACTGAGCCACTGCGGCTCTCAGATTCTGTTGAGAAGAAGCTGTTCAGATTTTTCTAAATTTGTCAGCCCTACAGACCACAATGCTTTCTGTCAAATTTTTTTAAGCAGTTTTTGAGAAAACTTAATTTAAACGTTTTTCTAATTTCAATAATGATGGCCATATTTGATGACATATTGGCATCATTTGTACATACTTGAAAGGTTTTTCATGTTAGGATGCTGTCTGCCAAGTTTGGCTGAAATTGATTTAGTGGCTTCTGACAAGTTGAAAATAGCATCTGTTTTTGGATATATGATGGATAATGCACAACAGACACAGGGCCATACCCTGAGCTCACTTGTTCTTACAGTCAGTTGACCTAAAAATAAAATTGGAATTTTTTAATATTTATTTCATGTTACCTGTGGCACACTGGCAGGTATAGTTATGGGTGGTAGGATTGAAGGTACAGTTGCCACCATTCTGACATGGGAAACTCTGGCAATAGTCAGTAACCTCACTACATGTATCTCCCTCGTACCCTGTTAGACAGGTACAGTTGACTGTTGAATATTTGGTCTGCAACAAAAATTAGAATTATATAAATAATCTAGAATTTTTTTAAAATCAATTTATCCATCATAACAGAATATTATTCATATAATTAAAAAAAAAAAAAAAAATTTCATTGAACAAAAGAGTGTACACAATTATTCCTCTTCACATAATGTAATTAAGTCTAAAAATATATGCTTGCACAGCAAATATATTTAAGAACTGTTTGTCTATGATCAAGAAACTTTCTCATGTGATGATGCTTATTAAATTATTAAAGATAGTCATATACAAACATGCCTTATCCTCTACGTAAAGTGTTATGATTTTATTATTCAAATAAATTAGTAAAACCTTTGCTTGATTAATCACATGGTCAGTGACACATTATGAACTAATTAATCAGAATTTCTGCTGGTATGAAGACCAACATGATGGATTTTGTGGAGTTTTTGGGCTTGCCATTAGCAGAGTGTACTTGCAGCACTTGTGCAGGTTAATTAGGAGTTTAATGTTGTTTTTTTTCTGCATTTATAGTGGTATAAACTGTCAGTTGCATAATCACACAGCAAATAATGCATAAAAACTACATTAAACTCTAATAATAGCAATTCTTTATAATTTTATTATTTTCTTCATTTTTATTTTTTGCTTTATCAAAAATATTTCATATCAGTTTTAGAGTCTTATTTCAGTGTATGAATATTTGTTGAGGACTTCTGGTACATAGCTATTTATAGAACAGGGAATTCTTTACCAATAATGTAATAGCTGCATCAACATCAAACAAGTAATTCCACCAATGGTAGCTAATCCACAGTTTTGAACATTCCACAGCATGGTCTTAATATTTTATCTAAATGGGCACATGTATTCTAAATAGAAGCTCAATATTCTCAATAATCAATACAATGGATGTGTTGTTCTGTTGGACACAAAAATGACTCTAAGATTTAATGCTTTCATGGATGGGTTTAATGTGATTTGGCCGATTCATCATTGTCTATCCTCATGAGTAACCAATTTTCATTTCTTTAAATTTATTTTTTTGTTCATTAACAGGCTAGAGTAACTACAGGGGCTCCTTACCAATGAAATTAAGACTATCGGTAAATTGTTATAGGGATGGGGTCCAATAGTCATACAAAGTAAAACACTGACCCTGGCAGTTACAATGGGGGAGAAGCAGGATCTACCTCCAACCCCCACATTGTAACTATCAGAGTCACTGTCTTAAATTGAAGCACTAGGGGTCCAAATGTTATATTATTAGTCTTTGAACTCCCCACAACCCAGTTTTTATATCCATTTACCAATAGTTTTAATTTCATTTGTAATGAGCCGCAGTGAAAGTGTTGTAGCCCCAATGTTTTCTTCGTAGATTTTGAGTTTCAAAGCTCTGAGATAGGGGTCTATATAAGATATCGTACTCTTTTAGAGATTTAAATTGTTTTGGTTTGTAGTCATCCTTCTGTTCAACTGGTAAGTGACTGAAGTTAATTGGTTCATTCAAAATGCTTGATGAATCAGCTTGTGAAATACCGTCCATTTTAGAAGGCACATCAGATATTGATGGGTCAATGTGTTCAGTGTCTCCATGTATGAAATTTATCTAATATGGCAATTAGCAAACATTTTCAGTATTTTGCCATTTTGGACACAACAGACCTTGACCTAGCATACATGCAACATTTGTATCCAGATTTATATCAAATATAGTCAGAGAAAGAATGATTTTTAATTTTATTTTACAAAGATTTGTTTTTTGATTCTGTCAAAGTCAATTTATTCAAAATTCAGAAGAAAAAAAACCTAACATTTTTATTTCGTTTTGAAGGCATGCATTTTGTTTGCCTTCTCGTTTAGTGTTTACATTGGTCACTTTGCATGTGACTCTATTTATAAATGTTGGTATAAAGTAGTTTTCTGAATAGCTTATGCCAAAATAAACACAGCTCAGCCTGATCACATGGTTACGTTCTGACTAGTGGAAATCTTCGTTACATTTACCAACTAAAGCAATTGCAATTATATATTACTGTACATGTACACTCAAACCTGATTTAGCATCACCTCAATATAGCAGTATCCTGTATATAGAGGTCAGATACACAGTTCCTTTTAAACTCAACCTTGTGCCAACTGACCTATATACACTGTATATAAAGATCAGGTACACAGTCCCTTTTAAACTCAACCTAGTGCCAACTGACCTGTATACACTGTATATAAAGGTCAGGTACACAGTCCCTTTTAAACTCAACCTTGTGCCAACTGACCTGTATACACTGTATATAAAGATCAGGTACACAGTCCCTTTTAAACTCAACCTAGTGCCAACTGACCTGTATACACTGTATATAAAGGTCAGGTACACAGTCCCTTTTAAACTCAACTTAGTGCCAACTGACCTGTATACACTGTATATAAAGATCAGGTAAACAGTCCCTTTTAAACTCAACTTAGTGCCAACTGATCTGTATATACTGTATATAAAGGTGAGGTACACAGTCCCTTTTAAATTCAACCTAGTGCCAACTGACCTGTATACACTGTATATAGGTCACCTGATCATAAAGGGCCGGCCAGTTTCATAAAGTCACAAAAAAGTCAGATCAAATACCATACAATCCTATGTATAACCAAATGCAAATGGTGCCTGACATAGGTCTTTTTTGTGTAAAACCTAATACTAAATTTGATTTTAATCCCTAAATCCTTAAAAGTTCTTGAGTGGTTACAAAATTGAAAGGCCAAGTTCAAAGTCAAATAGGGGCCATAACTCTGTTAAATTGTGACAGAAAATGGTGAAAACTGAACTTGACCTAGGGTCTGCTTAATGTAAAAGTCTCATAACAAATTTTATTTCAATCCAAGAAGCCATTCAGCAACAAAATGGAAAGCAAAGTACCAAGTCAAACTGAAGCCAAAACTGTTAAATTTTTTGCCAGAAAATGGTAAAAATCGAACTTGACACAAGCATTCTTAATGTAAAGTGTAATACTGAATACCAATTTGATTTAAATCCTTTGAGAATTATATTTGATGGCAGATTGGCATCATTTGTAAAAATTTTAAAGCCCTTTATGCCATATTTGGTTCAAATTGGTCCCATAGTTTCTGAGAAGTTAAAAACAGCAAATGTTGAATAATGCCCAATGGACAATGCATGACAGACAAAGGGTCATACCATAACAGAACTCTAGATAAGCAGTGTACCATAATGACGGTAAGTCTTGGGACAGGAAAAAATAATAATTATATTTCGTGTCCCAAGACTTGTATGCACGTAAAAAATATAACATTTTCGGTGTCCCAACACTTATAGGCACAAAAATGTCAAGATAAAATTGGCAAGATCGCCATACGTCATACAACAGTGACCAGCTCTTGTTCAATTACCATGTCAATAAACTGTTATAAACTACTATGATTGTTGTTAGGATATTTATTTTGCATGTGCATATTTTTTTATTTCTCCAACATGAAATAAAATAAAGGTAAATAATGACTTTATAATTATCGGGCTGCTTCGAGTTTCCAGGAGACCTGTATTATAGTGTACAGTAGGCCTACTTAAACAGAGCATATCGTGCTTAGCATCACTTATATCCTTGTTTATTCCTAAAAATACATTTTGCTTTCTTCGTTCTTTTTCACCAAATCTCATTCTTTTCAGGTCAAATTTTAGCTTTACATCCATTGCTGTTTTATTTACTTTGGTTCACATGTGCAACATTTACCATTTTCAGTGATATAAGCGACCCTACAAAGTGATGTATTCTATATGAAAAGACACATGTTTATCGAATATTTATAAACACATTAGGTACATAACCAGCATATATTCACATAACTGTCATATATTCATTAAAGAATCACCATAATATATGTTAAAATTCTGAATATAGAGTGACTAAATCATCATTGATCCATGTTAGTTTTGTGTTTTCATTCTACTTTTGATTTTGGCATGCTGGTATTTGTTCAGCGGCTCCCGTAGCAGCAATATTGTATGTCTGAGCAGTACCATTTTGATTTAGGACCAACTAGATCATGGGATGAATGTGTGTGTGAAGTTTTATGGCAATCCTCCAAGTTGATTAGGAGTAGCAATAACAAACTTGTGCTAACGGACAGACGGACAACACATGACACACACCACACATTATCCGGTAAGCTCTTCTGGTCTATGATCAGTAGAGCTAACAATTACCGTAGTTCCAAATCAGGGAATAAAATACCCAATTGATAAAACTCTTATCTAGAGCTATGGCATAAGTTCGCTTGGCCTCATGGCCAGGTGAGCTAATGAACCCCTAAGACTGGTTCATTAGCTTATCATCACTCACCCCATCTATGGTGATGTTGACTGGCTTGCATTGTGCACCATTCTGACAAGGAGAAGCACTACAGTTGGCATTCAGCTGAAGAAAATGAAGACACAATGTAAGTCACATAAGTATGTAAAATTTTAAACACTGTATTTGACATATTATTCACACTTACCTTAACAAGCACACAGCCATCATTTTTGTTAAAACTTGCATAAAAACATCCCTTCCTAAATGCATGTCTTGATCCCATCATGCGTTGTTGGTGGGAGGTGTGTGTTAGTGTTTAAAACCGCATAGAACATCTGCATGTTTTTCTTAGAGCTTACCAACATTCATGCTAACATCTCATTACCACTTAATTGTGCTTTATTCAGTGGAACCATATTTTGAGAGACAATGCATCTCTAACATGGAAAACTCCCAATATGATCAAAGGGAGCTAACTCTTCTGGAATGCATGTACACATGTATGCATTCATGTATAGGATTTAATGACACATCAGCATAATCCTGGCTAAAAGTTATGTATTAAATATGTCAAGGTAATACAAATTGCAGACAAAAATTAGGAAGATAAATCCTTCAAATAAACATAAATATGCAATCCTTCATGATAAATGACAAAGGCAAAGATGTAAACAAAATTTTGAAAGGTATTAAAAAAAATCCAGTGGTGCCCCTCTTATAAGGCCACCATTACTGCACTGAAAAGCTGTCCTTACAAAATAGATTACCTCTCCTGGGGGGGGGGGGACAAAATTGTTTGTGTTATATTAATACACGTGATTGGGACATCATTTATGACATCATCAGTGTGCACTTGTTATGACAAGCTCTATCCTCATGCAATTTACCCAAAAGATCATTCTGATGTGCACAGTGCTAATATTACAGCAAAAAATATTTTTTACTGAAATGGCATTCACTTGGTGACAAGATCCCTACTGTGCAAAATATACACAATTATTATACAGTAAAACCTGTCTTTAGAGACTGCCCCTTCTGCTAACAAAAAGCAGTCTCTCATGACAGGTGGTCTCTCATAACAGGTTTGTACAAAAGACCATGCAGTTTCCAAGGTCGAAATTCATCACTGTTTAAAAAGGAAAAATAACCAGTCACCATACATGTATTGTATTCTTTATTCATACTTCTTGTTAAAATATTGCATGCATTGATCTGAAAATAATTTTATATAGCAATAAAGATATACATCAATCACTAAACATGACTCACATTTATATCTGAAGATCACATGTTCATGTATTAGCATATGAATTCACTTCTAATTGACTCCTTGTCTTTTATAACACCCAGAATTTGAGTTTTACCGACATTTTAACTGGCTGTTATTTTGTGAGCAGTCTGCCCTTTTTCACGTCTTTCAATTATATCAATTTTTTCCTCCAGTGTTAGAATTGGTCTCTTTTTCAATGGAGGTTCTGCCATTCTTATTAAGGTGCTATGTGTTAATGATATTAGTGATCGATTGTAATAATGCCTGTAGTGGATTTGTGGAAATATGGAATATATATACAATGTATATGTACCAATGAATGAAATAAAAAGACATAATTAACTCATCCTGAAAGAGAATAAATTTATTTAGAGAGAGATGTCAAAGGCTTAATTCACCAATGATATAAAGGGATTAACTCTATAAACAAAGGTTGTAACCAGCTACACTATAGGGTGAATAGATGATGGCTTGGTGTGTGTGGGCTGTAATCACTGTAACATAAAAAAGCAGCCCTTTAACAATGACTATCGTATCCATAAAGTTATTCTCACTTAATGGTAATAAAGACAAAGAAAACGGCCTCATTCACCCCAGGCACTATGGTAAGCTCCAAAGACAAATGATGCATGTGACTGCTACATTGACTTTGGCACTACAGTGGCAGTTAGTGACATGTACTTTAGTCTGGTTTACAGTCCATAACAAATGACACTACATGCATGACCTGTAAAATTTGGGAAAACGGTAGCCAGCCTAATTTGTTTAATATAAAAAATTAGAACAGTCTGCTGTAGTGGTCATACTGGACATCAGATTGGTCCATTTTCATTTTGGACCGACCAGACACCATCAGAAGTCTTTTAATGAAAACCCCATGTTGATATGTCTATTCATTAAGAAGTAGCTGCAATAAGACAATATTTGAAATGGATGCTGTGGCAGTCATATTGGATGTCAGAGCACCAACATTTTCATTCAGCACCAACCAGACCATGGGATGAATGTGTGTGTAAAGTTTCATGGCAATCCTGCAAGTAGTTTAGGAGGAGTATTGATTTACAAACTTGTGCTAACAGATGGATGGACGACGGCTAACAGATGTCAGATGAAGGATGACAGACCATCCCATAACCTCTTTTGGTCTATGACCAGTAGAGCTTAAACTATGGATGCAAAAATTACTGTGAAACACTGATTGTGTATTCCAGATGTCTGCTCTTTTCACATTAAAGTCATGCATATATATTCAAGAACTTGTGAAAAGGTCAATTTATCATTATCATGTGCACCATTGAATCAAGTCAATGAGAAAGATCTGGAAAATTACATACCCATTTCAGTCTTACACAACATTTTCAAATTACTGAGAAACATGTAGAAAAAAACATACCACTACTTTCTTACAAACAAAAAATGACCTCCTAACATCAACACCAATCAGGCTTTTGCTCAAACTATTCACATCATACTGCATTGATAAAGGAAACTGATAAATGGCTTGAAGCTGTGGATAAGGGCAACATAATAGGATTAATCTTTTAGATCTAAAGAAGACTAGACCAAAACATACTTATTGAAAAGCCCTTTTATTACAATTTCAATGAAATAACTATTTCCTGGATACCATCTTGTCTTAGTGACAAAACTGAACAGGTGGAATTGAACAGTACTCTATCAAGTCCTGGTGGAATAAAATATGGTGTGCCACAGGGCTCAATTATAGGACCCATCTTTTTTCTCTTGTACCTTCTGAACCTTCCATTGTATACAAATAACACTGAAACTGATGTCTGCACAGAGATGATGCAAAATTCCACACACCAGGAAAAGATAGCAACACAATCCAACAGCATCTGCAGCATGATTTTAATTAATCATATCACTAAATGGTGTCAAGACAATGGAATGTATATCAATAACCAGAAGACCACTGCATTGAGATAAGGAACATCAAACATGTTATCTTTATGCAAAAGCCCATTCAGTTTAATATTTATAAATAATGAATATGTATCTTATGTAGACTATCATAAACTTATAATAACAATATGATAAAAATAAATTAAATTGAAAAATCTCAAACATTGTAATGATGATACCACAGATGTGCCTATATTTCACATGACTGCTAAAGCATTAAACTAACAATTACTTTGTCAATCAAAGCTTGCCAGTTGCCTAATACATTATTTTTTTTTTAGGATTGGGGGGTGGGGGAAGACTTTCTGTTTTTTGCTCATGTAAACATGTCACATTAGACTGACCTCAGTCTGTTTAGCTCTTAGTAATAAATAATGCATTGTATCACTACCATGCAAGGTAAAAGTACCACATACCTCTAATAATTGCATAAACTAAAAATATTGTGAGACAGAGAGAGAGAGAGAGAGAGAGAGAGAGAGAGAGAGAGATGGTAAAGCTGTTTTTGATCAGGTTCCCAAATAAGTATTGGAGGATGATAATAAAGTTAGTTCTTGCTAGTATCTTTTATTTCTTAATTTGGGCCTAGACTTTACATATTTTGTTCTAACAGTATCATGTGCTGATGCACCATGACACAAACCACAGGTTGTGAAGGACAGATTTAATGTCTATAGTACAGACCCTGGGGCAGTCATTCAATTAAAGTTTTTTTTTTTAATAAGCTTAGGAGATAAGCTTTTACACTCTTTTTGTCTTGTGTTTGATGGTTATAAAGTGTTTAAACAATTGAGAAAACATAATGACCAAAAGTTGGTGACACCTCTATGGACTGTCCGACAAAAAAAACAATGTGTAAAGTAGACCTAATAAATTTTAAATTAAGCTTAGTTGGCAACATCTTTGTTGATTGTTTAAATAAGAAACAATCTGTAAACAGACCTAGTGTTCTTTGACTTTTCCTTCATTACGGTGTTTATTTGGCAGTTTAATGGATAAACAAACAAAAGATAAGTTGATATAATGGTATTTGAGAACTCCCATGACCGATGTCCGGTTGTCAGAGTATGTGCTGGTCAAAACCATTGCTCTAGCAGACATGTCTCCCAAATACTGGAAGTTTCAGGAACTCTGATATCTATATATATATATATATATGTATGTATATTAAAAATTCTGACATTTAAGGGCTCTTCCAAGTTAAGCTGTTTAAGCATGCATGCTGAATAAAGCATTTAAAACATGTAAATCAGGTAGAAAGCCAGGTATCTAACAATTTCAAAGATGACATAAATCCAGTGAAAGCAATGAAAAATAAATATAAATAATAATAATAAAAATAATAATAAGAGTTATAGCTTGGTCTAAGTTTTTCCATACTGAATCACCAGGAAACTTCGCAAAGGCAGGGACATAACTCTGGCTAAAACAACGTGCAGGCACTCCAATAAAACCTGTATAGAGAAGATGGGGGTGGGATGGAGGTAGGGAATGGGGGTGAGGTTATATTGGTCTTTTTATCCCTGATTGGATATCAATCTGCATGTTATTCCTCATATTAGGAACTTGTGTCTGTATTATTTGACCACAAAACAATGCAGAGGTTAAAGATTACATAAACAGATGAATCTATTTTATAGATCCAGGTTTTATGAATTTACAATGACCCCTCACTATAAAGCCGCACTGCTGCCCCTCTTATAATGTGGGTATGGTCATGGCTTGCACTAAATTCGGGGGTAGTACATTTTACTTTATCATCACCTGACTTCAAATGCAGGTAAATCACATAATTTAGGGATGATCACTTTTGATATATTGAAGTATTTAACTTTTTTAAAATTTATATTTTTACATCGCTAAAGGTCCAAGTAATCCAAAATCACAAAAAACGTATATATGTTGGTATGCATTTTCTAGTGCTACTCTAAGCTGAATATCTTTCCCTGAGTAGGGGTTAGTACATAGAAAGTATTGGAAAAACTACCCCATTACTTATTGCCTATAAAATAATATTCCCTGAGTAGGGGTTAGTACATAGAAAGTATTGGAAAAAGTACCATATTACTTATTGCCAATAAAATAATATTCCCTGAGTAGGAGTTAGTACATAGAAAGTATTGGAAAAAGTACCCTATTACTTATTACCTATAAAATAATATCTAAATGAGGATTTACAAATTCATCAAATTTGCACATGTTGAAGATCGTGTACTCTTATCAGATACACATTTTAGTTCTTGGTTCATGAGAATCAGTTATGGTGTGATTTCACATTATTAATTATTCCATTTTTGTGCTTTAACACACCTTTTTGGAACATTCCTCAGTATAAGGTTCCTTCACATATAACATAGGCCATTATTATGGTTCCAATTAACATCATTATAAATAGGGAGTGCTGAGCTATTATTCACGGAATACCAATTTGTATGGATCTCGATGTTGCTATAAACCATGATGTAAGTATCCAATAAACAATTATCCACCTTCGAAGATAACAGGACACTTTCCACAACAGTGAAACAGCCACAGATTTATGCACCAATGAAAATGGAATTAAATGCAAATGCATGGATTTAAATATCAATCATTTTCAGGCCGCCGCTAAATTTCCATGGTCCAAAGCCCTTTCACGTGATAATCCGGATTCTTTACACTGACAATTTTTCACTCCTTACAAGCTGTGACATTGTTCTTGTTGAGACAGGCATAACAACTGCCACTCAGATGATGATATCAGCATTATTGGTTATATCTGTACAATTTGTATGTTAACAAAAGGACACACTGAAGAAGCCAAACTGGGCTGGCAAGGGTAGGTATAAAACATGCAATTCTTAGCTTATGAGTCCAACACTTTACCAACTGAGCTACCACTCCCCAAAAATGAAAGCAGGTTGTTAATGGAAGAAAGAAAGAAATCCAAAATTATAATGCATTTCTAACACCATAAATGAAAAACGACATGATAACTGAAATGCAAACATCAATGGAATGCAAATAAAATGAATTCTGAATTCATTTCAAATGCAAATGAAGTGCCAATGAGATGCAGACAAATGCAAATGAAGTGCTAATGAAATGCAGATTAGGTAAATTATCCTTTCAGGGTCTGTAACAGAACTGAATAAATTAACCAACACAAATATTTTTGTGTGTAATCATGTCTTTTACATGTTAACTCAAGGATGAGAAAACTAAACACATACTCAAAACACCCTGCACACCAATTAGTCACTTAAATTATCCATGACAGAGGGTAAACCACTTACTGACCCATGTAAAACATCCACCGAAGTGCCACAGTGATTCAATGGTTAAGGAATTGGACTAATGTGACCATATGGGTGCAGGTTCTATTCCTGTCATCAGATCAGCCCAGACATAATACTGTGGTGTGTCCTCGGGCAAGGCACTTTAGTCAAATTGCCTCAGCAATATATAACCTTCAAGGTGTTAATGTGCTGTAAAATTATCATACATCAGACCTGCAATAATGCATTGGCAAATCAAGGCAAACATAATTTTTCACCCGAAATTCAATTAAAATAAATGATGCCGACCCTGATATGCCAGTGCAATGGGACATCATATCTGGGTCCATAGTGTCTGCAGTGAGATGCGTGTTATAACACCCAAGCAAGTATGATGGTACCTTAGACTGATGAGTGGTTCATTATAACCGATCAACAACCAATTTCTAATTTTAAAAAATGTAAACCAGGATGTTTTCTGTATTTATTCATGAACAATGTCATTTTCATATATTCGGTACCGGTCAAGTTGCTTGACTCCCAAAAAGTCAATCAGTGTTTACTGGCACATTTATCATCTGCACTGTTGTTGATGCATGGATTGAGCTAAGCAATGGAAGGCTTTATTAACTTGCAGCTGTTACTCACATATTTGACTTTTCCTGAAAGATTTCATCTCAGAAAGTCAAAAAGTTTTAAAAAGTATACAATTATCATTTATATGTGACAACGGAAGATCATAACAGAAGGCTTGGTTATTAGACTCTTCCAACCAATCTTCTATTATTTTAATTAATCATCACACCACCAGTAATACCAAATACACCCAGACTTGATTTATTACATGTGTATTATGTAATTAATAGTGAAACTTGTTGGACCAGAAGTCTGAGGCTAATGTTATACCAGTCCAGTATTCATGGCTCCACCAGACACACTATTTATACCTATGTATAAATCGTACCCAAATAGTGTAGACTCTTGACACCCCACTCCCTTTTGACACCACACAATGTTCCAGCAGATCAGGGTCTATGTGGTTCATTTTATTTATGATTTCAAATGAACAGTTCAGACCCTGATCTGCCAGTACATCATGCAATATGCAGTAGTAGGGTTGAGTGCATACTGTTTACATTTTAGTGTACCATTATACATGTGTGGATATGGTAGGTACATGTACTTACAGCTCCAAATGACACAAGTACTTCCTTGTCAATCACTGACATATATCAAGGTAATTCCTATCAAAAATGGACCTATTACCAGTCTAGCAGAGATAACCATGCCTACTAATTACAGGATCAATTTAGCTGCTGGCCAGCTGGCTCATGGACTGTGGATTCTGATGAGGGTCAGTTAATATTGACAGCTGCCGGACCAGTTAAAAATTTTGAAGTCATTATTTTAATTTCATTGGGAGGGTGAGTTGATTTTCTGCAGGACCAGTTGATTTGCATGTTAGTTGGCCCTGCTGACTATGAAAAAATCTGTGTTAATTCTACCCCTGTATTTAGTGTTACATACTTAATGAGTACAGAAAATTTCAGGAAAAATGGTTGAATAATGTTAAAGTTGTTATGGTTTGAATTAAACCATATGATATACTGTTGCACTTAGCTTGGAAATGGACATTAGGCTTGAAAGTCTGATAAGCTTACAGTACACCTGTAAATCATGTGATGCCTCACACTTTTGCCAGCAATACTGTATTGATCGATAGTCCAAAGGTATTGGCAAGTGTTAGGGTCGAATGACATATGGCGATGTTAATTATTCACATACTTATTATGTAGCAAGATATACTATATAATTAGGGCAGTAATACTGGGGTGTTTAACTTTCAATTTTGGAGGAAAAATTGCTGAAACTAAATATTATATCAAATTTATGATAATAAACAAAACAAAGCAACACACTTAGCAGTAACACAAATTTATCTTGAGAAAATCTAGAAACATTTGGAAACATCTGATTCTTCCTATAAAGAAATGAAGTTCATTGTTTTTATTCAAAAACTGAACCAATCCCTTTGACAATGTCAACAACATTCATTTGAAGATAACGCATCCACCCAGTCCCCGCTAATGTATGAGACTTGTGCTGAAAGAACCCCATGGTCCAGTACTCTAAATTTTTATACTACTTATGTTTGTACCCATATGGTGCAGGTCTGTCAATTTTTTATACTCTTTATGCTACACTTTGTTTCCATGGTAACAAAATAAATACTGAATGCAGACAATTCTAAGTATAAAAGGGCACCTCTAAGCAACTTGTTCGACATGATTGTGTACCAAGTTCAGTTGAAATACCTTTAAAGATTTGAGAATTATACTCCCAAAATTAAAATGTTTCTGGACAGACAGACAGACAGACTGAGAGTTATATCAACCCCATTTTACTGTACATACCTGGGGATAAAAAATTTTTTTATAGAAACTTTAACTAAGTAAAGTACTGCTGAAAGAGATCTCTTCTTCAGTCACACATAAATTAAACAAAATATGTAATACTTACTGAAATGCTACATCTACGACCAGTAAATCCACGAGAACAGTTGCATTCATAGCTGCCATTAAGGTTCCCACAGGTGCCATTATTCAGGCATGAATTGTTTGCACATTCGTTGATATCTGTTTCACACCTGATAGGAACAAATACACATGAGAGAATTAAATAAGAGGAGAATGTTAATACAAGAAAGGGCAATATCTGGTCCTTCATGGCCTTGTTTAATTTCTGGATCAAGTTCAGAAAGGACAACTATGTCTTTGCGTTCAGTGTCCTTCCATTTAAGAATCATGTCCATGTAGCTACTCTGTACATTTAATATATGAATCCCCTGCGTAGATGGTAACAACTCACAAACTGATCAAAGTGGACTCTTTTATATATATATAAACACATGACACTTCTCTCCTGTAGCATAGCATTTCACAGGCAAATGACACTAGATAAGCACCAAGTAAATGTACTTGTGTTGTATTCAAAGCTCATCCCGGTGTAGGTGTGATTCAATGAATCATAGGTAAATTTAAAGAAAGAAACTCACAAAAAATCAGCTCATCTGAAATCATGCACCTGAATTAAATCCAAGAAAAGTGAACTATAAATACTCCAGATAAGATTTAAAATAACCATTCCAAAATATCCCACTTCTGACACCAGCATTATTAGTTACATGTAATATTTGAAGTCCTTGTGCAGAGAATACAAGTGGTGTTCCCAGCCTTGATTCACCTTGAACTTTCATCACATGAATCAATTAAATACTTGACAATGTCTCCTACAGATTCAAAGGCATGCAGGTATATAAAGCCCATCTAGGGATATCCAGTTTTCTTTTTCTCCAGTTTGCAACTACCAATATAAAAATTCTGTGTTCACATGACCGTGGCACCTACTGGTGATACAACCTAGAGTGACATGACATGGTTAAAGTAAATACTTCATAAATTACATGTACTGTTGTAGATTGACAGCATGCAGATAGGTAAGCCCAAGTTTAAACATCACAAGTATGCAATCCAAACAGTCAGAAACTGGCCATATATTGTAACATGTGTCCCAGTCATCAATTTCCAATTTGACAGTTGTAAATTAAGAGTTACTATGAGCCACTGAGGATCAGCTGTGCAACACCTGAAGATTTTCACTGAGGTCAAGCAACTATAGGTAGGTGGAGTCAACATGTGTATGATTACTTCAAGTTAGCTGTTTTAATCCATTAAGTAGATATCTGTTAAAACTTATTAAAACTAATCAAAATCGAATGTCAAAGCTGTGCATGGTGTCAGCATTCTCATTTAAGTAGGTCAGCTCAGCAGGCACATTGAGACCAATCAGGCAAACTGTACATGTCACATTTTATTACAAGTGCTGATTCAGACAGTACAATGACTAATGATAGATGTTAATACTAATAACATATACATACAGCTATGTATATTGCAAAAAGCAGAGTCTAGTTTATATTTCTCCTTCTTTTCAATACTGATCTGAAACTTTTACTTCAATCTACCTTTTGATCATTCACCTACAATTTAGGCACTGACCATTTCATTTCAGGGGCATGGGGGGTGGGGGGCGGGGCAGGGCCCAAAGATTTTTTCAACAAATATTGTCCACTCCCTGAAAAGTTTCAAAAATATTCTTGCTCTGATTTGCAGAAAAAAGAACCAATTATGTCCTTTATATTAGTTGAAAAAAAAAAATTATCTTGAGGTAAAAAAAATAAATAAATCCTGCTTTGAAACAAAACGCACTCCTAAATGGTACTTTAGATGGTAGCTTATTTTGCATTCAGCACGGAAAAAATAGCAACCATATTATTCATACTTAAGCATATTATCATGTAATAGGGAGAGAGAGGAGTTGGCAGATTTCTGATTTTCCTTAAAGTGGCACTAAATAGTTTCATATGACTGACCATGGTGTAAATTTTTAATTTGAAGAAACATCCACACTGTATCTCCATGTTTCTCCCTCGTTATTTACATGATTTCTTGTTGCATGCACAATGGGATGATTCTAGTGCAGAAATATACATTTTGTGCAACCTGGGTTTGAGACAAAGTTCTGGCTCACAATGTGCATGAGTGGTTGCCCATCTTCTTTTAGCTCTGTTGTTATGTGCTTACCATAATTTTCATAGCGAGTGATTTTATGAGAAATCAGTCCATTCACAGTCCACTTTCATCTTCATGAAAGTAACTTCTGGAATGCAACTATCATGCCTTATATATGAAATATCTTCAATTTAGTTTAATATAGGTTCTTTATGGGGTTGAAAATTCTGAGTTTTACAGATATTCCTGTGTTATGGGGAGGGGTGGAGGTAATGAAACAAGGGGGTAATCATAGAAGGGTCAGCTTTGTAGTGCCAATCTTTTCATTTTCTTTACTCTCTGATGAGATTTAAAATTATACATGTTAATAGTAATGGAGCTTTATTTTGATAGCTGGTGGCTTCAAGGTGAGTGGGTTCAAGGTGAGTGGGTTCAAGGTGAGGAGTAAATCCTCAGCTGTGGCCATAGCTGTAAACTGTTTAGTGCTACCTTATCCTGAACTGGAATAGATTTTGATCAGCCTTTACAAACAAACAGAATTGAAAATGGACTATTCGCTATATCACATAAAAACGTGGTATAGAATAGGGGTAATATCAAAGCCAATAACTCCTTTCAGCAAAGTAACTTAAATGGGAATTTGATCACTGTGATTACAAACATATACTCTTGCAAATCGGTCTAAATTGGATTTTGTACATGTTAAAATTAAGAAATAGCTGAGTCATCGATTGTGTGTATGAATTGTCTTCAATTTTTTGCACCCTGGTCAAGTTACATTTAAAGTCAATTTGTGCGATTTTCATTGTGAAAATTTGTTTAGATAGTCACTGCATTTAACTGAAGAAGAAATCAAGAGTTATTGCCCTTTTATGACCTACAGTGCATCTTCAGCACAAAAAGAATACGAAGTTTGAAGATAAACAAGGAAAATAGCACTTACATTCATTTGATTATTAGACTGAATCCAAAAGAACATTTACTAAAAACCCCTAAAATGTAATTTAATTACATTTAAATGACTGAGTTCACAATGTTTTCAATGCAGCACAGTTGTGGTGGAGAGGTTCCAAATAAATACCAAGGTAGACCACAGACATAAGAAAGAAAAAAAAGAAGGTAATTTGATAGCTTTATTAACATCAATGAAAATTCAAATTCTATTTGAAATCATGCCATGAATATTTTTTTAGCTCCAAAATAGCCCAATGGAAAAGCAGTTGGCCAAGACATTGGGGTCAATAGGATGCTTTCTGTCAAGACTTATTCCAATGCCGTTGATTGTGTATCTTCAAGGCTTCACTAGTTTTTGTATCATCATGGATATTTGATGGAACATCAGCATCATTTAATCAATATTTGAAGATATCCATGCCAGGATGCTTTATTTCAAAGTTGATCAAATTTTGTTCAGCATTTTTTTGCATATTTCATGGCAAAGAAGCATCATTTGAATAAATGTGAAAGTCCTTAATATCAGAATGGTTTCTGTTATATTTTCCTGACCAGTGTCTAACACAAAGTTAACAAAAGTTTTTTTTTCTATTTTTAATAATGGTGCTAATATTTGATTGTGGATTGGCATCATTTTACAAAATTGAATGGCCTTTATGAAAGGGTGCATTCTCTAAAATTTGGTCACATTTTGTTGAGCTGTTTTTGAAAAGAAGTCACTTAAATGTTCTGTTTTAAGTAATGGTGGCCATATTTGATGGCAAAGTGGCAACATTTTAAAATCCTGAAAGCTCTATATGTGAGGTTGCTTTCTCTCTAATTTAGTCAAATTTATGTAGAGTTTTATTTGAGAAGCCATTTTATGGTTTTTCTGTTGTAGTAATGGCAGCCATATTTGATAGTGGACCAGTGTCATTTGTATAAAATGGAAAGCCGTCAATGCCAGGATGCTTCCTGTGATATTTGGTCAAATTCTGTAAAGTTGTTTTTGAGAGGAAATCATTTAAATTATTTTATATTTTTAGCATTGGTGGCCCTATGTAATATTGGATTGGAATCATTTGTAAAAATTTGAAAGCCTTCTAAGCAAGAATGCTTTCTGTAGATTTTGTTCAAATTCTGTTAGGCAGTTTATGAGAAGTCACTTATAGGTCTCTGAAGTTTTCTTAACACTTGCCATATTTGATGGTGGATTGGCATCACTTTAACAAATTCAAAAGCCCTTTGTCCAGGATGCTTTATGTCGAAATTGGTCAAATTCTGTTTAGCGGTTTTTGAGAAGGTATTCTTTAAATGTTTGGGTATTTTCAGTAATGGTGGCCATATTGCTGACATAAACTTAACAAATTTGAAACGCCTTGATACCAGAATGCTTACTGTAAAATAATGTTGAAATTGGTCAAGTGGTTTTGAGAAGTACTAAAGAACAATTGTGAGTGGACATCTCATGACATATGATGCATGACAGATTATGGACCATACCATAAGCTCACTTGGACTTATGGCCTGGTAAGCCATAAAAACATCAGTTCAGACTGGTCTACCTGACTTATAAGTAAACAGCTGCTAAAAAAAACCCCAAAAAACAATGGTGGAATAGCAGATGAAAAGTCAAAGGTCCACTATATGGTAATAAATCATGTTTCCAACACAGCTGATTCATACATGTATTTACATAAATTTATTAATGGGGACATGTTATGAGTATGTAGTCAAACATATATATATATATATATATATATATATATATATATATATATATATATATATATATATATATATATATATATATATATATTCATTCATATATTCTACTGATGTTATTACAAATGAAACAGCTCAATTTGTACATGTATGCCTGCCACAACAGATGCAACACTAATGGTCTCTCTTTCTAACAGACCTTACTACCAGTATTACAGATTCCCGGGTATTAAAAACAACCTTGTTTTTACCCTGAAAAGATGCAACCACATGCTTAACAAATGCCAGGCTGTAGTTACAGTTCCCATGAACCCCAAATTGTTGGAAACACAGCATTGTGCTGAAATACTATATTTTTATCAGACTGCATTCAGGAAAATACTGGTGCCAGGATCACTTGTTAGATTGGCAAGTGCAGAAATCTCTTGTAATCTTTTGAAACTACACTAAGTTTACCACTGCAAATTTCATACCTGATAAAAGTATAAAATGTACATAGTATCCAGCACCTGTGTCCACAATAAGGGATCATTTAATTTTTCAGCAGGTGGGGGTCCTGGGATTTTTGTTTAAAAACATTTTTGGCCCCCCAAAATTTTTATAAATATATTCTTGCTCTGACTTTTAGAAAAAGAGAATTAATTATATCCATTATATTAGTTTAAAAAAAATTATATTGAGTAAAAACAATAAAAAATTCCAGCTCAAATGAAAATCTCCCCCCCCCCCCCCCCCCAACTCCCAAAATTAAATTGTTGGTCCCTAAGAAGATAAAATGTATACCCTGTTCAGTGTAAATCTCGATAGCCTAGTGGTCTAGAGCCAGAGCTCCGAGATAAGGACTTAGTAAACTGGGTATTGTACTACCTGGATTGGAACTAATTGCATTTTTTTTAATTTGATTGGATATTTTGTGAACACAGGAAAACATGAAGTTACTATTCCAGACTGAGTTGTAATCATCTAGATGATAATGATGCCTTTCTGAATGTGTAAAGTGGCTTAGTGATCAAGACTAGTTCAAGATGCATCATCTAGATGATAATGATGCCTTTCTGAATGTGTAAAGTGGCTTAGTGATCAAGACTAGTTCAAGATGCATTCAATGATATGCATGACTCATACATGTGATTCTACTGGCAGTAGGTCAAAAATAGTTTTAAAGGCCGTCTACAGCACATACTGTTTTATAATTGAAATCTACCACTTTTGAAAATTAGAAGATTCAAACAAAATTTTTGAAGGTAAAAAAAAAAGTATTTTCAAGCCTTCTACCCAAACATTACAGAAACCAGTCATAACCAGTATTCTGGGGACTGGAACTGTTCCACCAGTGCAACAGCCGGTGCAATGATGCATGCCGAGTGATTATTAATCCGATTAAGAATGGTTACACAACAGGTGACATATGTACACAACAAGCTGTAAATTGATTATATTATTGTGGTGGTCCATCATGGCTTGTAAGTCTTTGATTAAAAATCGTCTGGAGGTGAGATTAAAAGGACAGACAGATGCAAAAATGATTTCGGCAAAAACACTTGCGAAAGCATTTTGATTTTTTGTCTTGTTTAATTGTTATTGTGTTTTTCAAGATGCTTTAGGAGTGAGCTCTTATCTTTTTGTGGTCACTTGTGTTTTTCAAGATGTTTAAAGAGGAATATTTAAGGAAGCTCTTATCTTTATTTGGTCAATTTATGTCATAATGCATTGTCTCCCAATGCTAAACAACCATCCGCTAAAAAATTACAAGTTAAACAATACTCGGAAATCAGGATTTAAGTCACTGCTGGCGAGTAGCAGATGTCTTGAGTTTGCATTGTGTGTTTCATGCAGAGTGGATTTTAAGATAGTGTATGGAAGAGGAAATAAAATCACCAGGCATGTACAGCCACCATCACAAAGGGGAAATCTGGATCAGAAAAACTATTGAGAGCTTGCATGTCATCAGTGGACGCCAGGGAGTAAATTTGTGAAGGAAACTAAAAATGTGGATTTTATTTTTTAAAAACCTTTGCAGTGAAAAAATCATTGCAGCAGTGAAAAATCTTGGCAGTGATGAAAGTCTATACAACGTTTCCTTTTTAATTTAATTGACAATTTCCTGACTCAAACTAATTAATAATTATTGTAACATTGCCATCAGAATCTGATTCATGTTTAAAACTTCCTTATTTATTATAATATGAAGAGTGTACATGTTATGGTAAAAAATGCACTCGTTTTTTTTTTTGAATCGCCTTAAAACGCATAAAATGTTTGTCAATAAGAAATCCTACTGATTTAGAAGCCAATTTACTGATCAAAATTTTGAAATCTACTGATCTGATGTCCTGGTTCTGTCATATGTATGATGGTTCTATTTTGAATGAGTGTTCTCAGTGATCAAGTACTATTATTTCAAACATGCCCAAACATCTGGAACTTGTATCAGTATCATAGTTTACATTGATCAAACATGCAATCATAAAATATGGACAGTGCTTATTACAGGAGCATTGAAAACTTTGCACTAAATGCTTAAAATTAAATTGTTTGGTATAATTTTAATGTATTAAAATTTCCTTATGTGCTTATAGTCAATTTATCCGTGTAAAATACGCAAATATGCTGATTATCTGGAGCTCTGTACAATACCAGACTTTTACAGATAGCTCTCAATCTTGCAGTTGTGGATTTTGAGTCTAGAGTTGACATTTTTAATAAAGCCTCACTGAACGAAGTAGTTGGAGACAACCAAAACTTGCCTGCATGCTGGTATTTATCTCACGCTGGGTAACCTGCATACAATAAAGTAATTTGTGTAAGAAAGTAAGTCACTGTCAAACATATGAACCATAATTCAATAATTACACCTTTAATTTTTCGTACCCAAATGATCCATAAACAATTATATTTTTGTACTAACTTTTTTGTACATAGAAGTTTGTTTTTAATGTTGAAAAAAATCTCATTTAGTGTACAAATAAGACTAAAATCTGAAGATCATGTTTTAGAATACAAGTATATATGCGAATATTGTACAAGAATGTGTGGACACTGGCAAGGTATGCACTCGCATCGAGTTGCAACTTTTTGATGGTATGTATGGGTCAGGTGTCTGTATCGTATACGCGACACAATGCATGTCATAAAACAAACTATTACCAGTGCTAAGATAGAGACAATCTTGGAGATGATCCAAATGAATTCTTAAAATCAGTGATATATATTGGAGATAATTATGCCATTGACCTTGAACCTTTTAAAGATTTATATGATCAGCTATTTGAAACATCAATACACAGAACCAGGAGTGTCATGTGTCACTGTGCAAGATCGACCCTAGAGGAGACCGATGTGTGGGACATAAATGAAGTCATACGGAGACTTGGATGTGGCTGGAATTTGATGCAGTGCACACCTACACACATTTTTTTGCTCAGTGATGTTCAAGTGACACCTCATTTGTATGCAACGAGAAAAGGTCCCTTTCCATCTCTCTCAAAGTGGAGTAGAAAAGTTAGTGAAGAATATAATAATGCTGTCATAAATAGTCTGGCCCTATAGCAGTATTTTACAAACTCAAACAATCACAGTTCTAAATCCAAAATCAAAATGGCAATAATCACTATGGTAGTGTCCAAAAGAACTATTGCTACACAAAAGTATATGACTTTGATGATAAATTAAAACACAACACACGAATACATGCATATAAGGACAGTTCAGTGTTACCAATGTGGTGGCTTTGGACACAAAACAAAAGCTCATGAACGGTTTAGTGGATAAGACGATGGCAACATAGCCATCGCATTACCACAAGATAACTCCATGTATCAGGTGGATCAGACCCATCAAGTACAGTCATACGTATGTGACATTGCTTATAAGAATTGCTTTGATCCCTTAGGTGATAATTTCTTTGGATGTAACAATTAACTGCTTGCATATGTTCGTGTACTACTGGTTTTTCAACACCAGCAAACTTTTGTATGAGAGATTACAATGATATTCAAATCAGCTCTATACCAACATAATGTGAATACATTATCGGCATACAGCAAGTAACTGTACAAATGTGTCAGATAAACTAATCTCTTTATTTGTCTCTCTTTCTCACTTTACACAATATCATCTTTGATGTAGACAGTAAGGGTAAAGGTCTTCATATCAGACATATTTACATCCAAGGTATCAATAATAAATTAGGCCAAATGAAATTTAAACACTGTCATCAAATGATAGCAATGCACTTATTCTTGCTTGAATAGAAACATAGCTGAATGACAGTCACAATAATAATCTGCTGATCATTGATCGTTATGACATACCTTTTACCAGAGATAACGGCTCAGGGAGGGAAGGTGTCGTCATTTATGTTGAAGATGTTATATCAGTTAGAAGGAGTAAAAAAGGACACTCACTCTAACTGGATAACATGGGTGAAGGTGTCCTGATTTATGTTGAAGATGTAATTTCAGTTAGAAAGAGTAAAAAAGGACATCCACTTTAACTGGATAACAGGGGTGAAGATGTCCTGATTTATGTTGAAGATGTAATTTCAGTTAGAAGGAGTAAAAAAGGACATGCACTTTAACTGGATAACAGGGGTGAAAATGTCCTGACTTAAGCTGAGGATGGTATATCAGTTAAAAGGATAAAAAAAAGAACATCCGCTCTGACTGGATAACCATACAATTCCTGATACTGTAAAAAAACAGGATTACTTTAAATCTATATGCCAACAAACACACTATAGTCACTACTGGAGAAAGAAATCAAGTCACTAAAATGATTAAACCTCCAATAAAACACACAATCAATTCTAAAAATAGCAATAATAATCCTAATTCTGTCTGGAAAATGTTCTATGAAATAGTTGTAGACAAAAGTATTAACACATCATCAAAACTTCAAGAACTAAATCATGAAGGACAAGTCATCATGAAGATCAAGTCATTGATGAAGATGAGGAAATTGCAAAGACTTGTAATGAATTTATCTTATCTTCAATGTTGTTTTAAAAATAAAGAAACCAACTATACACACCTGAATCACAATGAACTAAGCAATTACTGCTCAAAAAATTTTTCAATTCATATTAACTGATACAATTTTGAAATTCCTAGAACTATTGACACAAAATAACAGGTTTGGACAATATTGGACTATGACTCTTGAGGGCTGCCAGGTTTGGACAATACTGGACTATGCCTTGTGAGGGCTGCCGGGTCTGAACAATACTGGACTATGCCTCATGAGGGCTGCCAGGTCTGGACAATATTGGACTATGCCTCTTGAGAGCTGCTGATGCTGCATCTGATAATATAAGTGATATATATTGGGAAAATTACTCATATAAGACAGCCTTAGTCTCCATGATAGACAATTAAATGGATTGCAGTTTCTGACCATGGTAAATTAGTGGGTGCAATACTTGCTGACCACAGCAAGACTTTTGCTCTTGTAGATCACAATATTTTTATCAATATATTGAAGATATACAAATGTGATGCAGCAGCAACAAAATTGTTTACCTCTTATAAATTGATCACAATTTGTCAAAGTAAATGTGAACCTTTCCAAAGAGGAGTCAATAACATGTGGAGTACCACATGGATCTACAGTGTCCACTCCTTTTCCAGCTATTCATTAATTATTTCTGCTATTCATTAATTATCTGTCTTTTTTAATTGACAAATGCATTTCATGCACTGATCTATATGCAGATAATACAAACCTGTCTGGGGGGCCACGGTTGCTCAGTGGTTAGCATGCCAGACTCATGACCGAAAGGGTGCAGGTTTGAATCCTACCATTGGACCACCCTACCATGGTGTGTCCTTGGGCAAGGCACTTTACTCCAATTGCCTTGGCACTAAATAACCTATTTGTGTTGCTGTGCCATAAAGCACCAAACCAAAACAAAACTGTCTGATTTTAAACAAACCAAGCTGGACCTAGTGAGACCTTGACAGATGACTCAGGATAAATATGATTTCTGGTATAAGGAAAATGGCAAGGTTTGAGTAATTACTACCAAGCAATGGCAAGCAAAACTAGAAATAATAATCTTAAATTTAACAGTACATGCCTGGAAATGTTAGCTGGAACAAAATTCAGGTAGTAATTGTTGATTGCAATGGAATGAACATATATCCAGGCTCTATCTCAAAAGATAAATTCTTTGTTGTGGTTATCATACGAAGTTACACTATATTCATCAATGAAACATGGTAATGTACTATACAAGCCATATTCAACCATATCTAGAATATTTAAACATTGTCTAGAGAAACATGTTTCATATGAGCATATACAAATTATTCCATCTAGAAAAATGTGCATGCAAACTTATCATTTAAAAGATTTACAACATTCAGTATGCAAATGAATACAATGAAAATACTTATAGTGATAGAAAGAATCTTCCTGAAATGGATAAATGTGTCTATAAAATTTCAAATAACATAGCTCTAATGTATCTGTAGAAGTTAATTCAAGTGAGAGATCAAGGCAACACATCAAATTTAACGTCTATTCAGCCAGACATTTTCTTGCTTCAAAAACTTAACAAATAGCTATTCAAAATATGTTTTCACTACTCGGATTCACTCATGTGGAAGAAAGAAAATAATGGAAAGTTTAGCATTAAATTATTTGATAAAATGGATGAAAAGCTACACTTCCCAGTTAGTATGTGACTTGTTCCCCCGTATACATGAATATATTCATTGTTGTTGCCCAACTACACTGTATAATATTCTAAAATAACCCACTATATATACTTCTCTACAAATAGTGTGGTCACATGCAAATATAATGAGTATAATTTTATTTCACTCATCACACTGTACAAAAAATTAGATGTCTTTTATTGCACTAACAAAATATGCTTTCACTTTCGAGTCAGACAAAATGCGTGCATGTGAGAGAGAGAGAGAGAGAGAGAGAGAGAGAGAGAGAGAGAGAGAGAGAGAGAGAGAGAGAGAGAGATGTTTAATGACTCTAAGAGTATTCAGCCATGTAAATATTTAAATAATAGAGTGACACACACAATGTAGATAAGTTCCACAAATTAAAAGTCACCATCTATAAATAGTCATTATTATTATTATCTCTGTGATTTGTTCTACATGCAGGATGCCAGTCTCCAATGATAGGTTTGATCTTCTGAAACTTGTTTGTGGAGTTTTCATTCCACATATTTTGCCAAATATATAAAACAAGCTGATTTATATAATATCTTAAATTCACAAACAGAGAAGCTTTGGCAGCTTTATCTGCTCTTTCATTACACTTAATTTATCAATATGACTAGACAGCCAAGTTTACAGCACAGAAAACTTTGTTCAAATTTTATGAGCAAATCATGTTTTTGTAAGATTTGGGATATTTGCTGTCAAATTCAACACTTTGCAAGGCTTTCAGCAAGGAGTGGGAATGAGAAAAGATGATAACATTTGAAAGGTTACAATTTAAGTGAAAGATCTGAGAATGGCTGTAATTTCTGAAGCAAAAATGGAGGCTTTATCCAGTATAACCAGCTCAAGATAGTGCCAGGGGTGTTGCAATGGCAGCAATACCATGTCTCCATTTTACAAACCATCTGTATAAAGGTCATAAGGCAGCAATATAAGGCTCTGAATTAACTGAATCTACTCCGACAAATTAAAGGATTGGTAGAGGCCTTTTTTGAAGGCAAATATCAAATATTATTAGTGGGGTTTAATATCCAAGATAGTTATTTGGTAACAGAATTTCGCAGTATTGGCAAGACTGATTTCTAGATGAGGACAAATTCATATGCCAAAAGTCAAAATGAAAGTTGGTTTATAATTCTATAAGAGAATTATGCAGGATTAGATGGATCAAAGGATAGTTTGGAAGTATACTGAAGAGCCAATTTTGTTTATCTGAGATAAAGTGATGGTTCAATTGCTTCAACATAGAGGCTTTCTCAATAGGAAGTTCTAAATGCTCACAGACACAATATTTAAGTCTCTGACTGGGTAACAGATCAAGCATCTGCAAGTGACTGGGTAACAGATCAAGCATCTGCAGGTGACTGGGTAACAGATCAAGCATCTGCAAGTGACTGGGTAACGGATCAAGCATCTGCAAGTGACTGGGTAACAGATCAAGCATCTGCAGGTGACTGGGTAACAGATCAAGCATCTGCAGGTGACTGGGTAACAGATCAAACATCTGCAGGTGACTGGGTAACAGATCAAACATCTGCAGGTGACTGGGTAACAGATCAAGCATCTGCAGGTGACTGGGTAACAGATCAAGCATCTGCAGGTGACTGGGTTACAGATTAAGCATCTGCAGGTGACTGGGTAACAGATCAAGCATCTGCAGGTGACTGGGTAACAGATCAAACATCTGCAGGTGACTGGGTAACAGATCAAGCATCTGCAGGTGACTGGATAACAGATCAAGCATCTGCAGGTGACTGGGTAACAGATCAACCATCTGCAGGTGACTGGGTAACAGATCAACCATCTGCAGGTGAGGGATACAATTTTCATTTAGGACCAACTAAACCTTGAGATGAATGTGTGTTTCAAGTTTCATGGCAATCCTCCCAGTAGTTTATGATAAGGACCTATAAAGTTGTGCTAACGGACAGAGGGATGCCAGGCCATTGCATAACTCTTTTGGTCTGTGACCACAACATTGTCACAAGCCATGGGTGTCAATCCACAATGCTCCTTTATCACCCATTGCTGCCTGTGTTGAGATTTCCTCGTTTCTCATTAATATATATAAACCTGCTTAACCAATCACTGAGAGCGAGAGTAAAATTTTCCTGCCATTGCGATCCAACATGACTTTCACTCTGTTTGAATAAGCCAATCAAACTTTCTCTTCCAAACACAGCCAATTATTGATCGATAAAATGGGCACTTTCATTTACGTGTAGGAGATTGTTACATTGTGTTGTTGATGACTTTTTTTGTTTATTCGTTCTCGTGAAAAATGAAGAAATCTCTGCACAGGCAGCCATGGGTGATAAAGGAGCATAGCAGATTGTCACCCTTACCTTGCAACAATGTGACAAAAGGAGCTAATAATAAAGGTGCTAAACACGGAATTTATACATGTTATGTAATGGAAACTGTCCTGGTGTCTTCATCAGACAATCTTAGCACAATAGGTGTAATTATGTAATGGATCAGATGTTGCCCGAGACAAGATTGGAATTTTGAATAAACAGCTAACCAACAGTTGGTAGGAGATAGGTTGAGTTTGGAGATTCGGCAATTGGAAATAATTCTGAGGATGAGAATTTGTACACAATGTTTGGTTACCCACACGATAAAATTATGGATTTTGTATCATTTTCTACGGCCAGACCTTCGTCCTCCATTTCCAGTACAAAAATGTGTAGTATTCCTAATTTTAACCTGAAAATTCCCAATTGACAGGAGCTAGGTTGGAGATTGAGACAGCAAGTAAAAAACAAAAATCATTGTTCCCTTATCACATTTCCAAGTAAAACCTATGTATTCTTCAGTTATTTTACAGAAAAGTAGACAAGAAATGTGTTTTAAGAACATATGGTATGCCCCCGAGATGAGCTATCAATATATCCAATGGCATAACTCCAACAAGGGGGCATGACACAGAGGCAGAATGCTGCTGGGAGTATTGAGAATATGGGTCCCAACAAGGAGCATGACACAGCGATAGAATGCTAATGGGAGTAAAAGGCTATGAGCCCCAACAAGGAGCATGACACGGCGATAGAATGCTAATGGGAGAAATAGGCTATGGGGCCCAACAAGGCGCATGACACAGTGATAGAATGCAAATGGGAGTAATAGGCTATGAGCCCCAACAAGGCACATGACACAGTGATAGAATGCTAATGGGAGTAAGAGGTTATGGGCCCCAACAAGGAGCATGACACGGCGATAGAATGCTAATGGGAGTAAGAGGCTATGGGCCCCAACAAGGAGCATGACACAGCGATAGAATGCTAATGGGAGTAAGAGGCTATGGGCCCCAACAAGGAGCATGACACAGCGATAGAATGCTAATGGAGTAAAAGGCTATGGGCCCCAACAAGGCGCATGACACAGTGATAGAATGCTAATGGGAGTAAGAGGCTATGGGCCCCAACAAGGCGTATGACACAGCGATAGAATGCTAATGGGAGTAAGAGGCTATGGGCCCCAACAAGGTGCATGACACAGCGATAGAATGCTACCAGGAATATGGTAATATACAATGTTGTTTACACTAAATATAGTGTAAAATGGATAAAGAACTATTGAAAAATAAGTCATGGACTGAACTGCCCCATCCAAGAACACAGCCAATAAACAAGAGTGGTAAAATTAGACATATGCATTAAACTGGATATGTTTTAACTGAAATAAACTGATGACAAAAGTTAATCAACAAGAGTACTCTGAATGGAACATTACATGCCTGCCCCTTGTTTAATAGTCCAATATGTGACACTAGAAGGCATGGATGACTCTGAATGGAACATTACATGCCTGCCCCTTGTTTAATAGTCCAATATGTGACACTAGAAGGCATGGATGACTCTGAATGGAACATTACATGATTGCCCCTTGTTTAATAGTCCAATATGTGACACTAGAAGGCATGGATGACTCTGAATGGAACATTACATGCCTGCCCCTTGTTTAATAGTCCAATATGTGACACTAGAAGGCATGGATGACTCTGAATGGAACATTACATGCCTGCCCCTTGTTTAATAGTCCAATATGTGACACTAGAAGGCATGGATGACTCTGAATGGAACATTACATGCCTGCCCCTTGTTTAATAGTCCAATATGTGACACTAGAAGGCATGGATGACTCTGAATGGAACGTTACATGCCTGCCCCTTGTTTAATAGTCCAATATGTGGCACTAGAAAGCATGGATGACTCTGAATGGAACATTACATGCCTGCCCCTTGTTTAATAGTCCAATATGTGACACTAGAAGGCATGGATGACTCTGAATGGAACGTTACATGATTGCCCCTTGTTTAATAGTCCAATATGTGACACTAGAAGGCATGGATGACTCTGAATGGAACATTACATGCCTGCCCCTTGTTTAATAGTCCAATATGTGACACTAGAAGGCATGGATGACTCTGAATGGAACATTACATGCCTGCCCCTTGTTTAATAGTCCAATATGTGACACTAGAAGGCATGGATGACTCTGAATGGAACATTACATGCCTGCCCCTTGTTTAATAGTCCAATATGTGACACTAGAAGGCATGGATGACTCTGAATGGAACGTTACATGCCTGCCCCTTGTTTAATAGTCCAATATGTGGCACTAGAAAGCATGGATGACTCTGAATGGAACATTACATGCCTGCCCCTTGTTTAATAGTCCAATATGTGACACTAGAAGGCATGGATGACTCTGAATGGAACGTTACATGATTGCCCCCTGTTTAATAGTCCAATATGTGACACTAGAAGGCATGGATGACTCTGAATGGAACGTTACATGATTGCCCCTTGTTTAATAGTCCAATATGTGACACTAGAAGGCATGGATGACTCTGAATGGAACGTTACATGATTGCCCCTTGTTTAATAGTCCAATATGTGACACTAGAAGGCATGGATGACTCTGAATGGAACGTTACATGATTGCCCCTTGTTTAATAGTCCAATATGTGACACTAGAAGGCATGGATGACTCTGAATGGAACATTACATGCCTGCCCCTTGTTTAATAGTCCAATATGTGACACTAGAAGGCATGGATGACTCTGAATGGAACGTTACATGATTGCCCCTTGTTTAATAGTCCAATATGTGACACTAGAAGGCATGGATGACTCTGAATGGAACATTACATGCCTGCCCCTTGTTTAATAGTCCAATATGTGACACTAGAAGGCATGGATGACTCTGAATGGAACGTTACATGATTGCCCCTTGTTTAATAGTCCAATATGTGACACTAGAAGGCATGGATGACTCTGAATGGAACATTACATGCCTGCCCCTTGTTTAATAGTCCAATATGTGGCACTAGAAGGCATGGATGACTCTGAATGGAACGTTACATGATTGCCCCTTGTTTAATAGTCCAATATGTGACACTAGAAGGCATGGATGACTCTGAATGGAACATTACATGCCTGCCCCTTGTTTAATAGTCCAATATGTGACACTAGAAGGCATGGATGACTCTGAATGGAACGTTACATGATTGCCCCTTGTTTAATAGTCCAATATGTGACACTAGAAGGCATGGATGACTCTGAATGGAACATTACATGCCTGCCCCTTGTTTAATAGTCCAATATGTGACACTAGAAGGCATGGATGACTCTGAATGGAACATTACATGCCTGCCCCTTGTTTAATAGTCCAATATGTGGCACTAGAAAACATGGATGACTCTGAATGGAACATTACATGCCTCCCCCTTGTTTAATAGTCCAATATGTGGCACTAGAAGGCATGGATGACTCTGGAGATCACTGACCAATGGGTCGCAATGACCTGAACCTTTGGTCAAGGTATGTGGCATTCAGCTAAACTTACTGTGCAGAAACCATTATTTTCTTATCAGACTTACCATTACCATGACCTCTGACCATCAGATCCCAGAATCCATATGTTTCTTTATTATACTAAGTGCAAATCAGCCACCGAGTATAGTCAAGGAACTTTTCTAGAACAAAAATTATCCTGCAAAAACCATTTTTCTTTGAGCTACAAAGACCTTTACCTTTGACATTCACTAATGAAAAGTCATAGACGTATTTTTTGAATTTTTTTTTTCTAACGAAAAGTTGCGCTCAAGAGGGTGCACAGGGTCAAGATTTGGGGGACATGGGACAAAAAATTGCACTCTATGTGCAACACTGCACCATCATAGAACATTTTGTAATTTGAGCAATCTATTTCTTACCCCCAAGCTATCAGTAATCCATTTAAACAAGAAGTGTCAAGAAAACTTGATGACAATAAAATAATAGGTTGGAGATGGTCAAATATTGTAAAATATATGATGATACAGGGCTCATCAAATTGCATAGCCGATGTCCCAGACAATTCATTTCTGAGGTCGAACAAGTAAAGTTTTTAAAGGCACTAATCTGGACAAATGCTTTTTTCCAAGTTTAAAACAAGACAGGTAAGAACTAATTTTCATGCTTTAATCACTTTATATACCTTTACCTGCTCATTCATGCTGTCTGGGTGTACTGAATGATTGACTCTATCTTTCTCCATTTATTCATTCACATCCATAAATGGCCATTGATAACTATCATATGTGCGTGCCTTGAATATATTTACTGCTTGAATGCATATTGTGCTAAGTGATTGAATTATCAGCCAGTCAAAACACTTCAAATGAAACATAGCCAGTATGATTAGTTAGCCGTGGTTTAAACAGCCTTTTTATATTGTCTTTACTCAACCCAGATACTCAAGAGTGGATCACCTATTGATTTCAATCATGCATGTGAGTCAGTGCAGTGCAATTAAATTAATGAAAGGCATTTTGCAAGATGACCACTGGGTGCTACATGTTGTTGGTTTTGTTTTGCTCTAAGAGTTTTTTTTTTTTTGAAGTGTTCTAATTTTATCTCTTTGAGTCTTATGGGCTAAAATGGAATGTGAAGGTTGTGGAACTAATGTGGGGGTGAAATTTTGTCAAAGTGATATGTTTCTATCTGAAAAATGTGAAAAAAGAGATTCCTGCATTCCCATAGTTGGAGCAGTAATGGTGTCATGGCTGCCCCCTGACAGCGTGATGGCAGTGTCAGTCTGAGTGCAAACCCAATGAATGAACACTATTCTAGCGAGGATGCTTCAGGTAAACAATGTGATAGTGAATAAACCACTAAGCTTTGTTCTAAAGAAAATCAATGTATTACCATATGATATTATAATTAAACTCTGTGGACACATTCACTGATAATGATACTGAAGCTGCAAATGAGATGCTGTTTGCTCAAGTGGAAACCAATGATAGGTTGATTAAACCAAAGGAAAAGAGAAGCATTTAAACAAGATGAGAGTCATAATGAATTTATTTATATCTGTGGATCTTGACAATGCTTTGCAGCTCTTGACCTGACTAGCAACATGTATACAGTGGCTGTATATCCAGTCATGCCCCAAACTGAGCCCACATCAAGGTCCCCAGTAGTGACATGGCAGCTGAAGCAGAACTAATTAGTGGCAAGATATCCGAGGTGAACACATTCCATTCAATCAATTCCCTTTTGTAAATTCTATAGGGTTCTGATGACTCTGAAGGGACTAATGGAAGAGCTCGGTTTGAAGATACTGGACAACAGAGCTGTCTCCATTTATATTTAAGTGACAAAATGTATGTTACAATTACTTTTGAAGTGGTTGTCAAGTGAGGATGTGGATAAAATGAGTTTAATACATTATTTTCCCAAGGAAGGTAATAAAGAAGATTCAGAGAAGGAAAATTTACATGAAAGTGGAGAGATAATATGTAAGGCTGCCATTGTGACTGAGGTAACTTTTTCTTCAGAGAGACATAAGCCAGACTCAGAGACAGCAAAAAATGTCAAATATGACAAAACTAAGGGAAAGATAACTTTTCAGCTACACTGGGCTGATAACTACCCACGATTTGAATTCTACGACTCTGAAGTAAAGATGTTTTGCAGTTTTTGCAAACAATATTCTAAACTGGCACAGGTTGGAAATTCAACCAGTGTATTTGTCAACGTAACTAACAAATTCAGATAGAACCAATGAAGTCTCATTACAGTTTTGGACCTGAAAAAGCCTGTGCAGCACACTGTATGCATGACACTAACCAGCATGTGCAGAAAATCCCTAACTAAGAGTTGCTGACATTCTACAAGGAAAAGCCATTTTAAAACTAAATGAGAATAAACCTATAAAAATGAGAGCTCTCATTAATACAACCTATAGCCTAGTCAGTTATGGAAAATCATTTGTTGATGTGGAAATGATGTGTGCACTCAAGCAGAGGAATAGTACTAAAGCTTGAGGATTAGTTCTTGTCAAGGTAGCAGACATGCACATGGACATTCCTTCAAATCCAGGTTCTAAAACATATACAACTAAAGTAGTAAAATGTATAATACCAACCTATGTTTTTAAAAATTAAGACCTCTGAAGAAATAAATCTATTGCACATGTATTCCTTTTGTTCTTTCGAATCTAGACATATGATTGACATTTTGGGACAAGTGAAAAGGCATGCGAGACAAGTGAATATTTTGAAACTACTCGTTCTGGATAATTGCATGAAAAATAAATTTGATCATTCCTGCAAAATATGACATATTACATTGTACTTGGATATATGACAGCCAATGATCACAAGATAGGTGGCTCTATCAGATGCTGAGACCACATGATATGTGACAATATCCAAGTCAAATATCACATGATATATGGCTATATCAGAACCAAATTTCACATGATATGTAGCTATATCAGAATTAAATAACACATGATGTGTGGCTATATCAGAACCAACTATTACATATGTGGCTATATCAGAACCAAATATCACATGACATGTTGCTATATTAGAACCAAATGCCACATGATACATTGTTAAATCAGAACAAAATATCACCTGATATGTGGCTATATCAGAGCCAAAGATAACATGATATGTGACTATATTAGAACCAAATATCACAAGATATGTGCCTATATCATAGCCCAAGATCATGTGATATATTACTATATCAGAACCAAATATCACATGATATGTGACTATATTAGAACCAAATATCACATGATATGTGGCTATATCAGAACAAAATATCAATCAAGTAACAAGACACCGACATTCTGGCATAATAATGTAGGACAATACTTCAGACAGTAGCAATGGTAGCAAGTCTCATCAGACAAGAATAACTTCTTCACCTGTAAGGTCAAACAGCTTGAACTTAGCATACTCATACTGAGCATACTCATACTTAGCATACTTATACTGAGCATACTCATACTGAGCATACTCATACTGAGCATACTCATACTGAGCATACTCATACTTAGCATACTCATACTGAGCATACTCATACTGAGCATATTCATACTTAGCATACTCATACTTAGCATACTCATACTGAGCATACTCATACTGAGCATACTTATACTGAGCATACTCATACTTAGCATACTCATACTGAGCATACTTATACTGAGCATACTCATACTTAGCATACTCATACTGAGCATACTCATACTGAGCATACTCATACTTAGCATACTCATACATTTTTTATTTTGTATTGCCATCAGTATAACTTTTTTAAGAAAAGAAAACTTGTCCTGGTGCTGCAATACATGATGGGATTCATCTTGCTTTAATGCAAAAAATAAGATTATACTTTTAAAAGTGAAAAATACAAAAAAGAAAATTATAAGAATATTTTTAAAAAAAATTTCTCACCTGTTTCCTGTGTATGTCTTTGGACACCTGCAGTAGAACTGATTCACTCCATCCACACATTGGCCACTGTTACATGGATTACGCTGACCACAATCATCCACGTTTACTTCACACCATCGTCCACTGTACCCATTCTGACAGCTGCAATTATAGTCTACAAAATCCTCTATACAAGTTGCTCCATTCTTGCACTGACTGTATTGACATGGAGTGTTGTTACCATGGCAACCAATCTGTAAATAGTTGCTGCTACTGAGTATAAATTTTTCTTTACTGGTGTTGTTCACGATTTCATTATCATTAAAGAATGGGAGAAGAATGTTATCAATCCGAACTTCTGACAAGCATCCTTTGAATAAGTGAGATCCATCCCTGTTACTTCCCTCTTGTCCAATTCTTATTACGTTCTGTGAACTGTGAACTATTCCTGACAAGTTGACAAGTCTGAAAGTGACAGGCTCTATTTTAGTGCTATTTATATCTGTATTATCTGTTCCTGACACTTCTAAGCGTATACTATTCTCCATTTCTACAACCTTGACCATGTATTCCTTTCCATCTTGAATGGCAAGGTCAGACTGGATCTGCTTTTGAGTGCCATTCACGTTGTAATCTAAATAGATTTTCGATCTATATATTCCAACTCTGTAGAAAAATGGCACCTTCTCAATGGCCAGTATAAATCCATTTCTGACAATGGTTCTAAAATGGAACGAGAAGTCTTCAAGTCGGCGAGTGGCCAAGAGATTGTGTCTGTATGAGGCATATGAGGACTGTCCATTGAATGTTGCAGGACTGGCACCTGAAGAAAAAATTGTATTTATGTATAGGGCTTAATGGCACATCAGCACAACTGTGACTATATAATACTGAGTCAAGTAAGGTTGTAAAAATGTATAGGCAACAAGAGACCCATATATTGTCCAGCCTACCTTTTATTTAGCTATAAAAGACATGCATACAAAACTGTAACATTGAGGTTAATTTTGTGAGTTGACAGACATACATATGGACACACTCTTGGGCGCTCAAGTAATCGCTATATCAAGCTTCTGCCAAGGAATAAAATGCTAAAAAAATTAAAAATAACATAAACCCTCTTCCCCCCATAAGTAAACATGTACTTTTACAAGATAAAAGATGAAAGATGTTACAAATTCTTGAAAAGATGTGTAAAATAAAAGAAAAAGGTAAACAAAAGTCCCTTAAAGAGACTCTTGTTCTACTGGCCAAAAAGAATTTCCAGGAATCCAAGATAAGACCATTTATTCTTTTTAACTGCTGAGTGCTGAAATCATCTCTGATATTCTTGAGTAGTAAAAAGATTTTTAAATTCATACTGGATGTCAGATCGGCACCATTTTCATTTACAACCAACCTGACATCATAAAAAAAAAGTCTTCTGGTGAAAACCCAATGTTGATATGACCATTCATTCACATGGAGTGGCTATAACAAAATGTCAAAAATATTCTAGATGACCTTTTTTGTTCCCATTACACTTCAAGATGTTTACATATCACTTAAAGTGTACACAATAATTCAACTAAAGCAACTGCAATGACTTACCATTGCAAATCCCCATGCTTTTTACTGCATATTCCAATACTATGTGTCCTCCATACCTCCTTCTCTCCCAGTCCCCAGTCCACTGCAAGGCAGTGACCCTTGGGTCATAATGCAAAATCCATGACCCAGGGGTCATAAAGCAAAATCCATGACCCAAAGGTCATAATGCAAAATCCATGACCCAGGGGTCATAAAGCAAAATCCATGACCCAACGGTCATAATGCAAAATCCATGACCCAGGGGTCATAAAGCAAAATCCATGACCCAAAGGTCATAATGCAAAATACATGATCCCAAGGTCATAATGCATAATGTGTCTTCCTGCTATGACTGCAAAAATTATATCCGGCCAGATATTTGAAAATGTGCATCTGACCTTTGACCTCCCCTTCCCCAGGATCTCAAGGGTGGAATCCCAGGATGACCCCACCCCCACACACTCTCTTCTTGCAGATGCTTAGCCCAAAGGGCAACATAACTACAAAGTTTCATAATTTCCATCCATTAGCTTTTAGAAACAGATGTGTTAACATACAAAATGGATGGATGGACAGACCATATCAGTCACTAAATCATAGGGATAATAAAAAGTAACATAATTACATTCAAATCCATCACCCAGACTTCGGCAAATGGCACCCTGTGGGCAGGTCCCTAACCAACAGAAGTTGAGTTCACTGCAGTTCTTCCCTCGATAGGCTGGCATGCAATCACATCTGAAAGAAAAGAAAGCTTAATGCAAAACTTTATGGTGGTGATAAACTTGTCCTACCTTTGCTATTACATCTACTGAGATAAATCTGCAATATATTGACATAAGTACTATAGTAAACACAAGATGGTATGATCTGACTTAATGGAAAGCAGGTGGTATATTCTATTCCATCCTAAGCAACCAAGAAGTCATAAACTGTTTACTGCTGATGAAAGTCTTGAGACATCTGACCTATTTGTTTCAGTCACAAGATACAATTTTCAGTAATTGTCTAACTTCATTCTATTGGTTTGCATATAATCAACATCGTATATCAACATCAGGGGTACAGCAATTTTGAAAACCTGATTGTCCAGCCAATAACTGCAGTTGCCCCCAAGATGGCTGTGCAGGTAATCAAAATTATTCAACTTGCATCATATATTTTTTTATACATTTGTAGTTATGAATGTCAATCATATTCTTTTTCTTATATTTAACTTCACAGTTGTAAAACCAAATAATTTCAAACCCCTCGTCTGACAATACAAGCATGGGATGGAAAATCCTTGCACGAGTGCCTTCAGCGTGAGTCATAATTTCTCCCTAATCAAGGCTTTGCGCTTTCATCAACAAAGCTGATTATGGTATACACTGCCATGCCTGAGTGATCCCACCTATACTGTTAATCACTTTAAATTGTCAGCATCGCTATAACAACAAGAATCCCTCGAAGGGACTGGGCAAAAGAATTTACAGGAGTTCAAGATAAGACCGTTTCTTCCTCATGTGCTGACACCCTATCTGATATTTTTCAGCAATAACAAGATTTTCAAGTTAGCTGCTGTGGCCCACATATTGGATGTCAGCTTGGCACCATTTTCATTTAGGACAAAGCAGACATCATTAGAAGCCTTTTTGTTAAAAACCCCACGTCATAATGATCATCTATAAATCAGCACCATTTTCATTTATGACCAACTGGACATCATAAGAAGTCTTCTGGTGAAAACCCTAAGTTAACGACTTTCTGTTCAAGTAGGTTTGGTTTGGTTTTATGGGTTTAACACCATTTTTCAGCACATGATAGGCTATACATAGTGGCCAGTATATCTGGTGGAGGAAAAACCTAGGAAAATCCCGGGAAGAACCACCGACCCACGGGAAGCTACTGGCAAGCTTTCTCACATAACCACATTGGCTGAGCCCGAGACTTGAACCCACGCGGACAGAGGTGAGATGGCAGTGATCGGCAAAGGCGAGCGCCTTAGACTACTCAGCCACCCAGGGCACTGTTGAAGTAGAGATGTGATAACAAGATTTTTAAGATGTCTGTCATGACCGCCATATTAAATGTCAGATTGGCACCATTTTTATTTAGGACCAGCTAGACATCATAAGAAGTCTTTTAGAGAAAACCCGATGCTGATATGATCATTCATGTAGGAGGAGTAGCAATAACAATATTTTCAAGATGGCTGCCACGGCAACCATTGCGGGCATCAGATCGGTACCATCTTCATTTAGGACCAACTTTACATCATAAGAAGTCTTTTAGTGAAAACCACACGCTGATATGACCATCCATGTATGAGTAGCAATAACAAGATTTTCAAGATGGCCACTGTGGTGGCCATATTGGATGTCAGATTGGCACCATTTTCATTTAAGACCAACTAGATATCATAAGAAGTCTTTCAGTGAAAACCCCATGTTGATATGAATATCCATTCAGGAGAAGTAGCGATAACAACATTTTCAAGATGGCTGCCATGGTAGCCATTCTAGACATCAGATCAGTACCATTTTCATTTAGGACCAACTAGACTTCATAAGAAGTCTTTCAGTGAAAACCCCATGTTGATATGTCTATCCATTCAGGAGAAGTAGCGATAACAACATTTTCAAGATGGCTGCCATATTGGACATCAGATAGGCACCATTTTCATTTAAGACCAACTAGACATCATGAGAAGTCTTTTAGTGAAAACCCCATGTTGATATGACCATTTTTTCAGGAGGATTAGTGATAACAAGATTTTCAAATATTGGATTTTGAGCAGCACCATTTTCATTTAGGACCAACTAGACCATGGGATAAATGTGTGTGTAAAGTTTCATGGTAATCCTCCAAGTGTTTTAGCAGGAGTTGTGATAACAAACTTGTGCTAACTGATGGATGGATGACGGACAACAGACCATCCCATAAGCTTTTCTGGTCTATGACCAGTAGAGCTAACAAATACCATTGTGACTTTGTTTCAAATAAAAATAATGACACAGAAAACAACAGTTAAGTAAAGATCAATCAAGCAAACATATGAATTTTGTTAATTGCTTGTTCAAAAGTAAAAACAGCCAATCAAACAAGTACGCTATCATAAATTGCCACTGATTAAGTATTTAACAATTAATAAGATCATAGGAAAGACACAAACTATTATTTTTGCCAGAATAATAATAGCTCTTAAATATATGCCAAATGCATTAACCACCGTGGATAATAAAACAAAAGGCGGTCAGAATTAACATTTTAATCCGAATAAGTCAAGTTTCGACAGCAAATGGTTGGACCAGTTCTCATGGCTAGGATACAACAAAACAATGAATGCTATGTTTTGCGAATCATGTCAAAAGCACAAGCAGAGGAACAATTTTGTCCAGGTGTTTCAAATTTTTGAAAGTCCGATCTTGTCGACCATGTGGGATGTAATGAACATGTGCATTCCTTAAAAACTGAAATTAGCAAAAGGCAACACTAATGTTGCTGATGTACAAAGCATCAGACAAGGCAGATAAAGCTATGACAACGATATTCAAAATGCCTATCAATACATGTACCTTTTCCACAATGCCTATCAATACATGTACCTTTTCCACAATGCCTATCAATACATGTACCTTTTCCACAATGCCTATCAATACATGTACCTTTTCCACAATGAGTGCTAGTTCTAAACCACTTATAATACTAGGAGCCAAAAGTTCAATGTTCTATAGAGAAAATGCATATCACAGAGATGCGGCACACGAGTTTGATGTTTCTTGTGCAACAAATGACAAAAAGTTAAGAAAAAAAAGAATTACCTGTATCCATACTATAAATATATACAAATAACTATCTACCAACAGATTTATAGTATAAATACAAATATTTTTTTTTTTTTTCTTAACTTTTTGTCATTTTCTTATGCTGGAAACGTCAAACTTTTGTGGCTGCAGTGATCTCAACTTCCAGCTTTTCCAGTCAAAATATATTACATAGTTCTACATAGTTTTATTTTCGTAATTTTTCAGTTTCGTTATGAATTGAAATGATTGTAAATACATATGACTGAACATTTGCTAGAAATGGTTATGCTAGCACGTGTTAAGGTGTATGATTTACGACAAAACCAATTTGTATCTTTTAAGAATGTCATCTTCAATGTGATTTTGCAATAGAGCAAAAAATTATTTTCTCTTTTCTTGTATTTGTATTACTTGTATACATGTGTCTGTGAAAATACTGACATGTTTGATTATCTAGTTTACCAGAAAAGGGCTACATTGGAAGTTTCTATTCTGGATCAGGCTCTTATTTAACTTCAGTCACTACATATTACTGACTACCTGGTAGAATTTTTATTCAAAATATTCTAGTCTTTCTCTGAAAAGTTTCTTTTCAAACAAAGAAAAGTTTGATTTAATGCTAAACTATGCATTTATGCATATTCCTTGATTAAGAAATTAGTCCTTACATTTTCTGTACAATCTCAAAAATACATAACACTAGCACGTGTCAGTGACTTCAAGGCAAAGATCTGCGAGCAAAAAGCATGAGCCACCACATTTTCAGTCACCAAATATGTTTTTTTTTAAAATTGAACTGAGTCACCATGATCTTACAAATTTTGATTGCCTTTGGCGAGTTTGATGATTGATAGCACCAACACAGGAAGATAACATCATTCTGGAATGGTAATATTAAATCTGGCTTAAGGAAATCCCTTCAAACTGTTGTGATTACATGTAGTTGGTAGCCAAAACCCTCCAAAGTGGCAGTGCATCATGGGAAAAAAGAGGTTCAATTCCTACATGTTTTCTTAGGATGGCAGATGGTACTTATATATCTGACAACCACAGTGTGGTACAGTTGTCAACAAATGGAGCAAGTGTCAAGAATCAATCAATTATACATGTAGTCTACTTCACATCGCACACCAATTTAAGATAATGCATGAAGAGGGGTCAAAGTATATGTAATAGTAGGCCAGTGAATTTTGTTTTTGTTGGTTTTAAAGGCACTTTTAACACATTATTGGCTATATCATGCAGAGAAAATTGGAACTAAGTGCCTTCCCATAGACACACTGAACCTGGGCTGGAATGGGTGGGCATCAAACCAGCGACCCTTGGATTGGAAGTCCAATGCTCTACCAGCTGAGTGTACCAATCAAAGTGAATTGCTGTGAATTTACTTTAATGTACAAACACAGTCTGTGAAATCAATGCTTACTATGCAGCACAAAATGATATCATCATTACATTATTACATTATCATTACATTATTACATCATCGATATGACAAGCGAGTGCCATGAACCCTGGGAGATCAAGGATGTAAAATTACATGGTTGTGACTCCTGTCTCTTGTTAAATAATGAAAAAAAAACCCCAAAACAATTCTGATAAAATTTTACTAATTGGAATAACAGTCCTGTGAAAGAAAATAATAAAGAGTAAGAAAAATACAGGAGTCCTTTGCAACTCTTCAGTAATTTATAACCTCCCATAAATTAACCATGCAGGCTTTCTATTGCAGAGAACAGATGTGATCTCAATAACTGTATCATACAGAATCTAGAAGAGTGGTGAGCAATTTACTCATGTAAATACACCCCTCTCCTGTTTCTCACCCCAACCCCCTTTACTGTGAAGATGAGTCTACAGTCAAAAGAAGGGCATAACTCTTCTGAAAACAGTGTGATTAAAATGACAGGTCAACATGCAAATCTTCTGATGATGACTATAATATGTACTATGTCTCACAGTAATATACTAATCAAAGTAGAATACTGATAACACAGAGAGTTGAAGTGATACTAATTTACATAACATCAGATGGAAGAGCATAACTAGAGATATTACTAGGGGTGAAATGATTAATCGATATATCGATACTTTTTCTATATCAATACCCATATCGATACAAGAGGGGAAGAATCGATACAAAACAATACTTACTCTATACAAGTGACTTTAATCTTCAGCAGTCGTGAATAATTATTAGTCATTTGCCTTTTCATTCTTTAAATTTGAGAATTAATCTGAGACAGCCGTAGCAAGTACATGCACTCATTTCTGTCAGTAAAAACTAAAAACTATTGACAACACCCACTCACCTTCTGCAAATTAACACAAGGTGATTAACTCACGTGGTTTGAAATCTGCCCTCTTTCCCCACCCCAATTCCATGCTAATTAGTTTATCCCATCTGCATCTTCAGCCACTGATAACATATATCAACGGAAAGAAGATATTGCAGATTTGTTCCCCATGTATGATTTAAGTACTTTACTGATCATTTAATAACCACTTTTACATGAAATTTATCTGTTGCATCACATCTTGTCTACTTCGATCGAATTGAAGGCTACACTTCTGGTGTGTCACACAGTGAAATATATTACATTCAATTCCGATTAGTAGTTATCGTTTGTTCAAGTCAAGGGTAAAACAATAACCACCAATCATAACTAACTGTAGCGTATTCACTGTGTGACATACTGGAAATATTGGCATCCAAACTCTATCCAAATAGATACAAAGCAACATAGAAACTTCACACAAAAGTGTATATTAAATGATCTGTAAAGTACTTAAATCGTACATGGGAAATAAGTTTGGAATGTCTCCTTTTACATTGATATATGTAATCAGCGACCGAACGTGCTGATGGGATAAAAAAAAAAATTAAAAAAAAGTAGCACAGAATTGGCAAGGGGGCAGATTCCAAACCGCACGAGTTATGGCCACCTTGTCAATTTGTAGAAGGGGAGTGGGTGTTGTCAATAATTTCCTTTTTCACAGACAGGAAGTACAATGTGAAGGATTTGGTTGTTAGTCATCTCCGCTCCCACACTTGGACTTGTTTTAGATAAGATTTTCCTTGCACAAGGAAATTGCACTGTTTCTTCCGTTTTGAAGATAACACTGTAATGCCTTCAAAATTTAAGTGAAGACATGAAATTGGTAATAAGATGTTTATAAAACATTCATTCAGTGCAAAACAAAGGGCATGGTGACCAGGATGAGTCATGCATCTGATTGAATGGAGCAGCCTGAAATGGCCTTAAAGGTTGAATAAAAATCAATAACAGCTAACAGGTAGTCTGTTTGCAAGTATTATTATTTTTTTATCTTGTCAAGGATGAGAATGTCATATGAACAGATGATAAATCTATGTTTGTTTGTAATCTGCATACTAGAAATACACCCAATATGTCAACACATAAAAAATGGCACCACCCTACCATTGACAGACCGTCTAAAGATGAAAAGACCATCAAGTTGATATGTGTATTGATAATGTATCGTATCGTAGGCTGTTTATCGAGAATCATATCGATACGTGGCAGAGGTGTATCTTTTCACCCCTAGATATTACTATTCATGGTCTATTTTAATAATGTAAAACATACTGCTCTAAATAATCTTTGTAATATTTATATAATTTATTTTCTCTGTATGTCATAAAGAATTTTTATGAACATTTGAAACATTATTTGAGATATTATTGTTATTAGTGGAACAATGTCCTAGGGAGATAACTACTGTCAGGTATAATCAGTTACCTAAATTTGAGTTGCCTCCCTTTCCATATAAAACTAACATGAAATGCTAGTGGGTCTATACTTTGTTACTAATTTTACTAGGATCATCAAGTTTGTTACTATTTTTAGTAATACAAACTATTTGGTTTAACAGAATGGACTCTGTGCCATAAGCATGGAGGGACTGAAAGTCCTCCATGCCAAAAACTGCAAGAACAGTTGCATTCACAATATCCTGTCCTATACACAATATCCTGTCCTATACACAATATCCTGTCCTATACCGCATTCAGCTGTGAGTAAAAAAGGGCTATATCTCTTACAAAAAAACATGGATGCATAAAGAATCTTTAGATGATGACCATAATATGTACCAAGTTTCACAGTGAAATAAAAAAAAATGCAAGACAAGTTACATTTCACAAGATTCAGTCACTCACTGCATTCAGCTGCAGGACAGAAATGGCAATAACTTGAAAATTATGAGAGCAAAGTGATTTGCTGATATGCACATCTTCAGATGATGTCCATAATATCAGAGCTAGAAAATAGTGTCTATGAGTGGCAGGTCCAGGACCTGTCACTCTCTGAGGGAGCCAGGTCCAACATACATATTAACAGGTCTGAGTTGGGCCTGAGGAACATCAGATTCAATACAAAAGCAGTTACAAATGTTCTTTGCTTCTTGCATGAGCATGAATTAGGTCAACCTTTAAGTTGTATGTACCATTTTAAAGGTTGCTTGATGTTTCAACTAAATCTGTAAACTTCAAACAGGACAAACACAATAGTTTTCCTATCTACCCATCACACTCGACTCACTGACACTTTTTTAAAAAGTCTTTAAAAATTCACTATACTTTGCATCCTTGTTTGGCTTATTCTGTTTTGTTCAAAGGCCATTTTCCTCATTTTTGCTTCCTTTGGATTGCCACTGGATGAGCGGCCCAAGTTACATAAACTCGTGACTCATCTTGATTGTCAGTCATGTCTGTTGGAGCAGAACCAATGTATAAAGGTCAGTTTGCATTTCAATGTTCTAGTTAGCGGCTAATTCAACCTCATGATTTGAGTACCAGTCACACAATGTGCACATATTTTTTTCATCTGGTATTTCAAGAGGCTTAAGGTGGAAGAAGAATGTTCTGTTTACAAGTAACAACGCAAAGTCTCTTTGAATGAGATTAGACTTTAGGTCTTGCAGTTTTGATATGCTTGTGGACTGCTACTCAACTCCACTTCAAGTAACATTGATTGTAATAGACTTTTGCAGATATCTCTGTCAACATTTTACACTCCCAGAAGTAACAACTTTGAGACTGCAGATGAATACTTTTCATTTCCATTTCTCGGAAAACTGGGAGGTCTGATGGATTTTTGACACATTTAGATATTAGGTCCAATGATAAAAAATTGTAGGTCCAGGACCTCGAACCACCGCTATTTTCAGGTCCTGAATATGTTCCAAGTTTCATGATGATCCACTGAAAACTGCGAGACTAGTTTCATTCGGACGATTCTGTCATACACTACATCCAATTCCAAGTCAAAAAGAGCAATAACTCTATCATACAATACATCCAGCTTCAAGTCAAAAATAGCAATAACTCAATCATACACTACATCCAGCTCCAAGTCAAAAACAGCAATAACTGTCATACACTACATCCAGCTCCAAGTCAAAAATAGCAATAACTATCATACAATACATCCAGCTCCAAGTCAATAATAGCAATAACTGTCTATACTACATCCAGTTTCAAGTCAAAAAGAGCAATAACTCTAACAAAAATAACAGGAGCAATGTGATTTGCCACTATGTGCATCTTCAGATGATGACAATTATATGTTCCAAGTTTTACAGTGATCCATCAAAAAACGCAGGACTAGTTGTGTTGACAAGACAAAAAGGGCAGTAACTCTAACAAAATTGTGGGAAGGCAGTAATTCGTCAGCCTGTGAAAATCTGATGAATTTTTAAATACTCATTCCACTATTATTTTACTATGAGTGACATTGTATTTTTTCCAATAATTGTCTATGTAAAGACATTTGGGGATAGATATTCAACAATGCATAGTGCCAAACAATGCACACCAATCTATACATTTTTATGTGATTTTGGATGACTTGGACCCTTAGTTATGTACAACTATCATTTTACAAAAAAGTTAAATACTCCAACATTTCACAAGTGATTATCCTTAATTCATTGGGTACAATCTGCCATAGATTTGATGATTGCTACAAACCACAAACTACAATCAAGTTAAACTAGAACAATTGCAATGACTTGCCATTGCAAATCTCCATGCTTTTAATTGCACATTTCACTCCCGCCCTAAGACTGTGACCCAAAGGTCATAATGCAAAATCTGCCACATGTGTGATACATCTTCTTGCTATGACTGCATACATACAGTTTTGTCTGAAAATATCATAAAATGTTACTATGATTGAAATTTTTTTAACATGTAACATTTTACTCCCTCATTGTGATCCCTGTGGTGGGAGCCAAGGATGATACCCTTGGTGCAGAGTTACCCCAAGGACAACATAGCAACAACATTTTGTGAATTTTCACCAATCAGTTTAGGAGATGTGATAATGAACAGAAAGACCTTAAAGCATGGTGATAATTAATTAAGTACCAATTATACAGAATAAAATTAAACCATGTAAGAGGCTCCATTACTTTACCCATGTTATAAAAGAGACAGCAGTATACTGAGAGGCTTTATAGTGAGGGACCATTATTATGACATGAGCAATAATCTATCTTGGATCCAAAATTTTATGCAAGAAAGCTTACCTGAAGTCTTCATAGAAAACCCTGTGACAGGTGGCATTGTGTTCACAAGGTTGATCACGAGCGCAGACATCATCATCAACTTCCCCTGCCATGACACCTGATTGTGCTGTAACATTAATAATTGGAAGTGGCGTAACCATTGAATCATTCTGTGGGAAAAACAGCAAGGAGTAACCATTTAATTGGACATCTTGAATTGTGCCTTTATACACAGGTACTCCTGTGAAGTTACCAATGGATCTCGTTTCCATCTCAACTGATCCCCTCTTCTTACGACTATTTGTAAGTTTTCCACCAAAATACAAATTTTCACTGGAAAAGTTACAATTCTGTTGAAGACTAGTGTTTGTTATTGGTACATCATCGACAGTATAATTAAATACACCTGGTCGCAGATCAAAATGAACTTTATGCTGTAGACCATCAGAATATATTGTATTACTGGCATCATAAGATCGTGAATAATTGCAGTAAGAAAGTCGAGTTCGCAGGTGTCCATTCAACAGCTCTAAAGATAGGAATGTAGACTGCACAAAACTGCCCAGGAACAAAACCAAACCATTACTTGTTCTGCTACGAAGGAAGAATGACAAATCCACTCTGGTAAGAAGATCTTGTTTCTGAGACTCTGGCAGAGCAAATGTGGCATAACTTGATCCGGTCACATTCTCATGGGCAAATGTAGCAGCTGTGTATTCTGCAGATAAAAAGAGTAGTTTCTTATAATATAAGAAGAGCAAATGATTTGACCCCACACATTTCTGTCCATAATGATGTACAGGTTACAAAATAAGAATTATAACTGTATCATTCTGCAAAATTATTTAAACTTGTAAGGAGATGAAATTACTGAATTGCAGGCTAGCTCAATTTCTAAGCAATATATCATTTTGCAAAATGTTGTACTATTTATAGGTAATTAAGACAATGAAATACAATACATAAATTATTTAAATACTTTGAGAGCAAGTGCTAAGATAGTAATCAATTACAATGACCAATTAAAGTTTATCATTAATAGCTCACACAGAAATAACACATGATAAATATCTAGTGCCCAGTTAGACACAAATAAGTGGGTATTTCTTCCCTTTGCCTCTTTCCATATCACAAAATACCTCCTTAAGATTTATGTGCCCTTCTTAGTCATTACACCATGTATTTTGTCCATACGACTTCAAATGAGCACAGCAGAAATGATACATTGTAATTAATTCTAACTGATAGGAGTACCTAGATTACAGTATTGTAATTACAAATATGTGTAAATAGTTAATCAACTGCCACGGGAACAAGCAATTGTTTTTTTAAAGTTTTCGCCAAAAACTGACCAAGTCCAAAAGATCAAGATTTTGTTTTGATTTATCCCCCTAAACATGTAAAGTTGAGGTTACTCATCCATAACATCACTGAACACTATTGTTTGAATAGATGAACACTATGGTGGGAAGACACCAGTGCACATGTTTTCATGTACATTTATAAGGGTTGTGTCAAAATTGTTTCCAAATGTTATCGACTGTCATTATCCAGTGAAGTTTTAGAAACTAACAAAAATTAAATTACTTGTTTAAGTGGCAACTGATTAAATATTTTTAGCTATTTGTAATTACAATGGAAGGCAAAAGCTGAGATATGGAGGTGACCTTGTAGTTGTCTTTTAATAGCATAAACATGGACAGAAATTCATCTCTCTCTCTCTCTGAGAGCTGGAGGTTAATGGAAGCAGCTATGGAACTGGATGGTAAGTACTGAGCTGCCATGTTGGGTATATGAGCCATGCACAAGACTGACTACCAGGCATGTTTATTGGTGGGAGTCTCGATGGAGGAGTCTAGGGTATGCTCACCTTGCTAAAATATTGCCATAAAAACTACGGTCAAGCATGCAGTCAATAGCTATGACATTGAGAACAAGTTGCTATGTGTCAAGGAGAGACTTTTGGTTCATGCATACAAAGGATGGTTTAGACTTTCCCAGGCCTGCAATATCTCTGTCATTAGCTGGGGCATTGCTGTTCAAAACTACCACGTTTTGTATGACAGATCCCTATACCTAGTCTCGGAAATAGAGGGTGTAGTTTGAGACTAAACTGAGTGGGAGAGGACATGGTCCAGGACTGGCTGATATCTGGTTCCAAGGTCTAGTACCAGCTATTGATCTGATTACCATAACCAATACCAGGTTCTATAAGCGGTGATATCTTGTCCAGGACTGCTCCATGTGGGACACCATATGGTGTCAATACTCACCCAGTAGTCTCTTTAGTGCTGGTATGACCTGGCTATGGTAATGTGAGTGACAGTGTGTTAAGGCTGTGTGGGAGATCCAAGATACAAAGACTGCAGGATGCTCTTTCAAACTGGCAAATTTTCTGCCCCAAGTGTAACTAGGACATGAGAAAGTTGGTTAGGACATGAGAAAGTTGGTGACTGAAGCAGTGTTGAAGCAATACTGATTGCATTCACACTGTTATGGAAACTTTTTTTGGCTTTATCACTAGACTGGGGCAACTGTTTGGATGAAACTGTCAACCATTTCTCTTCAGATCAGTGCAAACAAATACTACCAGTATGATCTGATTAACACCCCATACACAGTTAATACAGGTGGGGTGATTATCTTCAGCCAGCTTGAACTTCTTACAGACCCAACACTTAACCCTGCCTATCATTATCTGTAATTAGATATAGTAAAATAATGGCATATACATGTGAAATCAGATAAACATTGCCCTAAACCTACAGTGAAATGGAGACTATGAATTAAGATAAATGCTACAGAAAATTACTGAAATTATCCTATTCTAGAAATAGATTATGATTTACTGGATATAACAAAGGTCGAGTACAGAGAAGAAACTCTAAGTATTATTGACCATTTGGGCAGGCAATCAAGATGGCGCCAATTACCTTATCATATGACAAAATAGACAACTGAGTTGCAGAATATTTGCCAACAATGAGGACAAAGTGAAAAACAATAAGGAGTTCGAGTGTACTTCCCTAAGATATGAAAACGCCTAAAGATTGTTCAAACTGGAGACAAAACACAAAATGGTCGATATTTGAAAGGCCTCTTGTGACAAAGTGACCCTGCATGCAGGTCTAGAATTTAACATAAATGTCTTTGTAGCCAGAAGGACTAGCAGATTTAGAAATTTAATAGTCCTGCCAAATCTTCACTAGTCCTTCCCACAAATGCTGACTGGTGACATTTGAAATTTTACTTGGCCATCGGACTACTGAAATTGACGAAACCTATGAGTCCAACAGGAACTAGCCTCTGTTGCTAGTGGACTACTGCTAATTTCAAGCCCTAGAACAGGGTTATGATGTATCAAATTAAAACAAGTATTTACAATCTGATTGTAATCATGATATGTCCAAGCACACACATGTCAAATGAAAACACCCCAATTAAAATGACTTTACTATCCATTGGACCACTGAAATGATGAAAGCTACAAGTCCAAAAGGAAATTTACTAGCCTCGGGCTAGCGGACTACTGCTAAATTTGAGCCCTTTGCATGGGTGGAAGTAGACTGAGAGAATTCTGCACCAAGTCCTCTATCCAAGGGAAGACAATTCTTGTCTGACTTCTCTCTCGGCAAGCAGATGACCTTTGAGTATTTTTGTTGTTTTGTGGTTAACATATTTTTCAGCTTGGAAGGGCTGGATTTGTAAAGTAGTGGATGTATTCCAAACATAATATGATCATGTAATCTATTTGAAGAAGAAACAAGTAAAAGAATCTATATCTTCTGCAAACCTTGCCAAGGAAAAATGTTCAATTAATAACATAAATTCATAAATAAAAGCAAAAGAAAGCACACACGAGTGTATTGAAATAACACTGATTTGGATGCCTTGGGCATGGTTGATATAACACATGTATAATAGAAAAAAATATGAAATGGGTCTATGAAACATCAAATGAATGATGTCATGTGATAAATGAGAGTGATTATTACTTTATACATACCATTAGCACAAGTGGATCCTAGAAATGGTCTCTTGCAGTCACACTTGAATGAATTCCACAGGTCTGTGCACACACCTTGCCCATGGCATGGATCTGGAATACACTGTTCCTGGCGTGGACAATTCAAGGTGACATTTATGAAAGTTATCTGTAATCGTGTGGTGGGCATACTGGTTTGTATTTCTAGAAATGCATCTTCAATCCTAATATCTTGCATACACCCAATATACTGGGCTTTTGATAATGTATTCTTCAGAAACCGTGTATCACTACCCATACTGCCAAAATAAAAATGTTGCATTGGATCTGTGGAGTAAGTAAAGTTCAGAGTACAATTACTTTCTGATTCACACAAAATACTTGTAACTTTCACTGATGTAATCTTCTTTGTGACATCTTTAGTGACACTGACTTTGTGCCAATTAGCATTATTAAAACTAATAGGTATCGACATACTTTTCAAATCATTACTGCTATTATGACCATATCCAACAAACAAATGCGAGTTCTTTAACTCAACGGTCAAAAACAATCCACTACTATGAGCACCAAGCCATGCAATCAATAAAGAATCTCTCAAAGTTGTTCGGAAGCCAAATGAAAACTCATTGACATCTTGTGGATCTTGGACCTCTTTCTTTATATAGATGTGTGAGCCATTTTTAAAGGACATTGTTGTGGAGATGTTACAAAAGCGTCCTATGAATCCATTTGTGCAGGCACATGTGTAATTCTGCACGCCAGTAGCTTCATCCACTAAAAATGGTCTACATGTAGAACCATTTTTACATTCATTATAAACACAAATGGTAAACTCAAATGTACAATTTTTCCCACCATAAGGTTTTCCTTGATACAGAGGTGGACAAGTACACCTGTAGTCATTGACAAGGTCTGTACAATTTGATCCAGACTTACAAGGTTTATACTCTAAGCACTCATTAATTTCTACTTCACAAAATTGACCTCTATAACCAGGGGCACATCTACATTCGTATCTATTGATGTAATCTACACAGGTAGCCCCATTACTACAGCTGTTGTTTTTGCAGTCATCAATGTTAGTTTCACAGTTCACTCCTGCAAAGTAGAAGAGAGTAAGAAAACTCATAAGCAATTAATTATGAAGGTTATAGTACTATTACATTTGAAACTAATTTTGCCAAAAATTAAGACTAATATCTACTTAACAACTTCGACAACGACTATAACTCCTACTAAACTTCTCAAACTTATAATATCTAAAATGTTAAATTTTTACTAGATACCAGATAGTCTGCAAAGATGTTATGAATAAACTTTTTGCTGTTTCAATGTTTGTTCAAAAATACAACTGTTCATTCAGTCTTCATCGGAAAGTTCTTGTTGCATTTTAATTATCACATATAATATGAAGGAGACATTTTTATATAATCCCCATAGCAGAACAAAAAAATATTTTGTATTTCTGGGCAATAAATCACTTGAAAACATTGAACTATCACTGTCTGTCACCATTAAAGACTGCCCATGACATCCCAAAGTCTGTTTGCATTTACAACGGCTATATGTACTTCGCAGTTGGAACTTGTGATTCCAGTACTTCCATGCTAAACATAGCAAACTATGTGGTGGCCATATTGGATGTCAGATCAGCACCATTTTCAATTAAGACCAACTGGCCATCATACAAAATCTATTAGTGGAAAACCCGATGTTGATGACCATGAGGAGTAGCATTAAGAAGATTTTCAATACTGAACATCTGAGGGACACCATTTTCATTTAGAACCAACTAAACCCAGGAAGTCTTTAAATGAAAACCCCATGCTGATACAACCATCCATACCGAAGTAGTAGCAATAACAAGATTTTCAAGATGGCCACCATGGAGTATAATTACAAACCTGTGCTAACAGATATAATAATAATAATAATAATAATAATAATAATAATAATAATAATAATGACGACTTTATTTTGAGAAAGTAACTCAATTAGTTACAGGAACTAATCTACCTTAAGGCCTTCTGTTATGTACAATATATACAATATATTCAGCACAATGTGACAACAATTAGACTTAACACAAAAGAATTGAGTTATTCTGAAAAACTGAGTTTCAAGCACGTAACACACGCACAAGCATCAGTGAGCAAATAAAAATAAATAAAATATCCTATTGTATGAAAAATTCATCTGTAAAAAAGATGTATACACAGAGAAAAGCAGGAGGTACAGTCAAACCTGTCTACAGCAGCCACCCATGGGAAAAGGCCAAAATGTCCACTGTAGACAGGTGACCTCTCAAGACAGGTTCAGCTCTCAAACTTGGTTCATGACAAATACATTTACTATGCACAGAATAGCATTAGCATTATTATTATTAGTAGTAGTATGCTATCAGATTACATATATTTAGTTTAGCTAATTAGCAACAATAACAATAAAAAAAATAAAAAAATAAAAAAAGTTCCACTTTAATCCATCATGTACATTAAATCATCACTTATCAGTAGAAATGGCATCTAAATAAAATTACTAATTGACAGCTTACCTGTAACTGTCAAACACAGGACTGACTTTTTGTTAGGTCAGTTGGTATAGTTAGGCATGAAAACTGGTGTTCACACATCACACAATTGATGGATTAAGCAGTTGCTCAATTTCAAAAGACAGTCGGCTTTTGCAAGAGACCTTTGATGATTAGGAATGAAAAGAAGCTTCCTGCGGCTATTGTTAGTACCATACAAACCATAAGGGATATGACATGTACAGCGTTCATGTATCTCTACTCATTTGGTGTGATTGTATGTAATCTCTTACACTCTGGATTAATGTTGTTCTCAAAATCAGATATAATATCTTGCTTACGCTTAATAATCCCTTGGACCTGAGTTCTCCCGACTCCCATTTCTGCTGCAACTACACGACTACTTTGACCGCTATCTAGCAAGCAAATTGCTTTGATTCTCTCATGTAAGGACAAAAACTGCCTTGCTTTCGAAGCCGACATGTTGACACCTGGGAGTTTTACTGACAGCGTGACTGGACTATGGTAAGTACAATCGAGATATCAAATGCTTGTAGCAGTCACTGCTGATATACTCCAGTGACCTCTTAAGGCAGCATGAAACCAGTGTTTGGTTAGGAAACACCTGGCTGCTGACCACTGAAAGCAGGTGACCGTTCAATACAGGACCTTTATATAAGATATTTGCTGGGGCTAAATTAGAATGACCACTGTGACCAGGTGACCGCTGAACACAGGTGACCATTAGGACAGGTTTGGTTGTATTTATATTACTCAGAACTGTTTGACTGTCTTAATATTTCATCCATTTAAGACACTGATTATGAAAAGAAGAAATGACAGAAGCCTGCCTTATGTCACTGGGAAAGATGTTCCATACCAGTGGACCAGTATATTGAAAGCTCTTTTTAAACAATTCCTTCTTTGGCTTTGGTACAATGTAATTTTTACTTCTAACAGACCTTAAGTTTGGAGTACCATCAGCATCTCTTTGATGAAAGAGGAATGGCTTTTCTGGACACTTTATACATAAATCTGGCCTTTCTAAAGAATATTCTTTCACATCTTGGTAACATTTTTACACAATTCACTGCATCCTGGAAATTGTCTATATATTGGTCTAGAATTAAATGGCATGCCCTCTTTTGGAGTCTTAAAAGTTTTGTTATGCTTGAATTAGAGGCATTACCTCAAATTACATTACAATACATATAATGAATAGACGCTGGATGATGGACAACAGATGATGGATGATAGGTCATCACACCTGATCTATGACGAGTAAAGCTAAAAACTTAACCAAGATTTTTAAATGACTGAGGGCAGAGGGAGGGTGTCTGGTGCATGGAGATGAAAGGGCAAAGATGACTATGTCTACAATCCAAGTATGACAGCTATCCCTCTAAGGGTTTAGGACTTCTGACCATAAGAAAAATCTTTAACCAAAACGTATCAATGTTTTTCAAATGACCTTGCCCTTGCTTCACAGAGACAGACAGAAGGTGGGTGTGTGTGACCTGGTCTAGAGGGATAAAGAGAAGGTGTGTGTGTGTGGGAGGGGTGCCATGAAAGAAGACCAATGCTTACTGATTACAAGGTCCAAGTATGAAAACAATCCCTCAAAGGTTAAGGGCTTGTAATAAAGAAAAATGTAACCAAAACATAAACCAATGTTGGTGCCATTGCTGCTGACATTGGAATGAGCAACCCCATGGCCTGCCTATGCTAAAGAAGGCAAGACAAAAATGGAGTTGACAAGACAAGACAAAAATGGAGCTGACAAGACAAAACCCATACAAAAGCATATCAAGGTCCATGTGATAATGTACAGACCGAATTGCATCAGTATATACTAAATGGTTCCTGAGCTATGCTAGTGACAATGATGTGATGTAGAGGAGATTTACAACTCATAGAAATAGGGCAATAACTCATCAAGACTGGACCTGGAAAGACCAGTGACATGCTAGAATTGACAACATCACAAACACAATTCACCAATTATTCAATAAGAAATCCTTTGTTTCATGTTTATCTTCATTGACAACATAAATGATTTTTGAAATTTTTTCTTTTACCATTGTACCAGTAAACAAGTCTCTCTTGAAGGGACTAGTGCTTTACTTTCTAAAAAGAATCTCCAGGAATTCATGATAAGACCATTAATTTTTTTTACTGTTGAGTGAACAACCATCTTTGATATTCTTGAGTGATATGATTTTCAAATTAGCCACAGTAGTGGCCATATTGGATGTATGATCGACATCATTTTCATCTAGGACAAACTACACACCATAGAAGATTTTTTGTGAAAACTCCATGCCAATATGACCATTCATTCAGCAGAATGTTACAAACAAAATTTTTAATAATGTACATTGTGGCAAGCATATTGGATGTCTGTGATGCACCATTTTCATTTAGGAGCAACTAGATATCATATGAAATCTGTTGGTGAAAACCCTGTGTCAACATTACCATAAATTCTGGAGGAATAGCAAGATTTTCAAGATGGCTATCTCGGTGACCAATATTGGACGTCAGATTGGCACCATTTTCATTTAGGACCAACTAGACATCATAAGAAGTCTGTTAGTAAAAACCCCATGTTGATATGACCATCTAATCAGGAGGAGTAGCGATAACAAAATTTTCAAGATGACCAGTGTAGCGGCCATACTGGATGTCCTTGCAGCACCATTTTCATTGATGACCAACTAGACCTTAGAATGAATGTGTGTTTAAAATTTCATGGTAATCCTCCATGGAGTTTAGAAGGAGTAGCAATAAAAAAAGACATGCGCTAACAGACAGATGGATGACGTACAATGGACAGCAGGCCATCCCATATGCTCTTCTGGTCTATGATCAGTATAGCTAAAAAGGAGTGGTCTTGTCTTTAAAAATCTTTAATGTCCCAATGTAAAAGTAAATGGCAGATGACATGATAGGTTAACTGAGCAACAACAGCTAACTACAGAATTTTATATCAAGGTGAAAGTCAACAAAAACTTGCAAATATATTCAATGTTCACAAGTCAACAATTTTGCGACTTGTGAGTACATTTTAACAACAAGGAAATGTTAAACACAGTGGCTGCCAAGAAGGGAGAAACCTCTTTGATGAAAGGGGAGATTGTCAACTTTTCAGAGTGGTAAAGTGGAACAGATGCAAGAGTTTGCGAGAGATTACAGATGATTACAACCAATATGCACCTGAAAAAGCATATGTGTGAACAGTTGAGCTCTGCCTGCATGTTTCCGTTTTCAAGAAACGCCAAGTTTGGAAGACACTGACAGTATCGTCAACTTACAGAAAATACTGCTTGAAGTGGTGCAAGTAAAAGAGACATCTCATGGTTGAAACATATTGGAATAAAGTAATATTTTCCAGTGAAATCCAGGTTGTCATTGCAGACAAAAACTGTATGCACATGTGGAGGATCAGCAAAAATGCTTACCAAAATGAATGCATAGGACTACATGGAAATAATGTCAGGGTAGGTGCCATGTTTTGGAGTTGCATCATGTATCATGGAGTGGGTACTTTGGGGTTGCATCAGGTGTCATGGTACTTTGGTAGAAATTGCATCATGTGTCATGGAGTGGGTACTTTGGCAGAAATTGAGAGAAATATGAATAGCATGAAGTATGTTAATACTCTTAATTTTTAAATATGGCCAGTTGTTGTGACAAATTTTGGAAATTCACAATTCATCATTTATGATGACAATGCACCTTGCCACACTTCTGCATGGTCTCATGCCTGGAAACAGGAAAATAATATTGACAATTCTGAATGTCCATCACAGTCACCTGGCCTCAGCATAATTAAAAATGTGGCATATTTTTGAAATCAGAAGATACTTCGAAGATACCTCAGCAAATTCTGAATCAATTAAATCTCGTTAAGATCTAGTGAAGGAGGTGCAGGCTATTTGGACATCACTACAGATTATATCAAAGCTCTATATAACACCATTCACTGAAGGAAATCCAGAGGTCATATTACAAAATACTGAAAACCCTAGATAAGTGCCACAATTATTTTTTTAGTTTTTCTGTTGTAAAATGGCACATTAAGTATTCATGATATTGACATTGATAACTATGAGTTGCATCATTTTTGCACATCACTGTACATGTAATGCACATTTAGCTACCAAATGACGTCCAATTATGTGCAAAGGTTGAAGAGCTGTTTTGGTTGCAAAGTGTGAATGGACTGCCAGACAGACAGAAAAGGTGATTACTACAGGACTCCTACATCTTGATGCGGGGCACAAATAACTAAGGAAAATGAAACAGAACAAGGGAGGTAAATCATATACAGCATGACAAATAATATAGAATGCAACAGAATGATTGACTGATGGACAAAGTACTGACCTGTAATTCCAGGGATACATTCACAGATGTAACCAGATGCATTGGCATAGGAAAAATTCCCAAATCCTGGATGTTTGTTTTCATATAGAGTGAGGTTAGACTTCTGCAGACAGGTGCCATTATATTGACAGGGATTACTTGCACATTCATCAATGTCAATGGAACAAGTCTTGTCCCTATAGCCTTGGTAGCAGGAGCAATTAAAATCCTGTTGGAAATAAAATCAAGTTAGTAAACATCAAACTAAATTTCCATTCCATGTTTTCATTATTTGGGTATCAAATTTTGTGGTTTGTGGACAATCTTTTCATCCGTATTTAAAAATTCATGAATGGGGAGGGGGAATCTTACAACTGGAACATCCTCAGCCTTTCTGTCACATTTTAGAAAAAGACCTTGGATGTAAATAATGGCCATTTTGAACTGCCTTCAGCCCTACAGTTGGAATGTACTCGACCTTCCTGTCGCATGTTAGAAAAAGACCTTGGATGTAAATAGTGGCCATTTTGAACTGCCTTCAGCCCTACAGTTGGAATGTACTCGACTTTCCTGTCGCATGTTAGAAAAAGACCTTGGATGTAAATAGTGGCCATTTTGAACTGCCTTCAGTTCTACAGTTGAAATGTACTCAGCCTTCCCGTCACATGATAGAAAAAGACCTTGGATGTAAATAGTGGCCATTTCTAACTGCCTTCAGTCGTACAGTTGGAATGTACTCAGCCTTCCCGTCGCATGTTAGAAAAAGACCTTGGATGTAAATAGTGGCCATTTTGAACTGCCCTCAGTGCTACAATTGGAATGTACTCGGCCTTCCTGTCGCATGTTAGAAAAAGACCTTGAATGTAAGTAGTGGCCATTTTGAACTGCCTTCAGCCCTACAGTTGGAATGTACTCGACTTTCCTGTCGCATGTTAGAAAAAGACCTTGGATGTAAATAGTGGCCATTTTGAACTGCCCTCAGTGCTACAATTGGAATGTACTCGGCCTTCCTGTCGCATGTTAGAAAAAGACCTTGAATGTAAATAGTGGCCATTTTGAACTGCCTTCAGCCCTACAGTTGGAATGTACTCAGCCTTCCTGTCACATGTTAGAAAAAGATCTCAGATGTAGATAGTGGCCATTTTGAACTGCCCTCAAGCTCCTGGCTGCTATTACATCATAACTGCTTCGATGATGTCACTATGACTTGCTGTCATGTAATCACTAAAAGCAATTTAAGCAGTATTTGGAGGCTACTGAAATTAAATAGTTTCTTTAATTTTCATTAAAAAGCTGTAGGAATAACATAAAAATTAAAAATGCATGTACTTCATTTATAGTTGAAATGTCATTGAGTGTTATTTTCAAAACCTATCTCTTTATGAGGATCTATCCTTTGCATATTTAGCTCAATGTTTATCCACCAAAAACCAAACCAATTTGGAAAGTATTGCTATGATTACCTCCGATTTTTTTCAAAATCAAATAACAAAAGAGATGTGGATGTTCTAATTGGGGGATCTCACCTGTCATCACAGATATATTCATTGAATCTTTAAATTTGTGATTTGTTGCAACAGAGAAAACCGGGAAAATTGATACCCTACGGAAAAGTGAACTGAATTTCGCAGTATATCAAATATTTGGAACAATAAAATGTTCCAAGGACCCCAACATTTAAGGAGTTTGGACAGCTCAGTGGCACCATAGTTGCTTTTGCACCTCCTCTGTCTCAGGGTCCATCCCTGGAGCTGTCAGAAGCAAGAATTATTGGCACTGTCCATTAACAGATGATCTCTGGTTTCTTATGGGTTCTCCAAGATCTGCAAGGTTAAGTGCTGTCTAATGCCAGCACCATGTTGACATGAAATATGTGACTTTGTACTACTGACTTTTAATGATGTTGATACAAGTATTTATCAATCTCAGAAAAGTGATATTCACCAAACCAATAGGCCAAGGTATGTATATCATTTTCTGGACATCTGCATTTCATCTATCATCTCATTGCTTGTATGGTTGCAGAAATGCATTCAGATTTTGCATGTGTTTGGTTCACAAGTGGAATGATGACATTATCCGAACTGACAAGGATCTAAGCTGAAGTTTAGCACTCTTAAGCCACTGTGTTAATGCCATGGTCATCAGAAAGTAATTGATGGCGCAACTTTATTGACAGTGTTTTAAGGAAGAGATCATACACATGTTATTTAATAACTAATTAGTTTAGTGTTGTTAGCTGCGTTGGCTCCCTTTGATGTTGAGTGTAAATGATTGATCTTGACAGGTGCTTGATTTGTGCTCGTACAGATGGTAGTATTGTTTTAAACATTTAAGCAACCAGTCTGTTGTTGACATTGTTTTGTCCTTTTGTATTCTTTATTTGGGGTATTTGTTGAGGTTAATCCATGAAATTAAATACCTACACATATGCAAACTTTGACAGGCAAAACCACAAATATAAGAATCCACGAAAAATGTCTTTTTTTCCCAAAGCCACAAAGATAATGTGTCCTACACACAATCGGTGGACTGTAGCAGGGCACACACTCTGGTTTAGAATCACCCTTCAGGAGTTATACATGAGTCAGGGATGTGTGTCCTATACACAAACAGTAGACAGTGGCAGGGCACACACTCTGGTTTAGAATCACCGTTCAGGAAGTATGCACAAGACAGGTATGTGTGTCCTATACACAAACAGTGGCATGACCCACTCTAGTTTAGAATCACCCTTCAGGAGGTATGAAGGAGTCTGCAGTACTTGTGTCATAAACACAATCAGTGGACACTGACAGGGCACACACTCTGGTTTAGAATCACCCTTCAGGAGATATACATGAGTCAGGTATGAGTGTCCTATACACAAGTGGCATAATACCACCTCGTCTCTGTGATTTGTTCGATATCAGGGATGCCATTCATCATTGATGGGTTTCATGTCCCGAAGTTTGTTTGTGAAGTTTTCATTCAACTTATTTGCCAAGTTGATAGAACATGCCAATCGAAAGTAACAATATTTAAAGTCACTACACTGAACTTTGCCCTTAGAAATTAGTGTCAGCAGGGCAGCAAATTTTGCTTTACAAGTATGTATGGCCATGTAGGAGCCTCTGATTTCACAGAATTTACTCTGAAATATCAATGAGTTGGTAGAGGATATTTTTAATTGGCAAAGATTAAACATTATTTTGAGGGGGATGTTAAGAACCACAGTGGTGATTTGGGAATGGAGAAATTTTGCAGTTTTGATCAAATTGATTTTTGCAGCTTGTAGATAATGGTGAATTTGTGTGCCGAAAGGCAGAATGAAATTTGTATGCCAAAACGAAAAATGAAATTTGTGTGCCAGAAGGCAAAATGTAATTTGTGTGCCAAAGGCAAAATAAAATTTGTGTGGAGAAGGCAGAATTAAATCTGTGTGCCAGAAGGCAGAATTAAATCTGTGTGCCAGAAGGCAGAATGAAATTTGTTTGCCAGGAGGCAGAATGAAATTTGTGTGCCAAATGGCAGAATGAAATTTGTTTGCCAGAAGGCAGAATGATATTTGTGTGCCAAAAGGCAGAATGAAATTTGGGTACCAGAAGGCAAAATGAAATGTGTGTGCCAAAACGCAAAATGAAATTTGCTTTCTGATCAAACAAGGACAATTTTTGTTCTTCTGAAGTAAAGTAATGGTTCATTTGCCTCAACATAAAGGCTTTCTGAAGTGAAGTTCTATATGTCCATGTATCAGGTCAAGCATCTTAATGTAAGATCTGCAAGTTTATCAATACTCAACTGAGCCACAGCCAAATTTAGATCTTACTAACTTCTTGTATAACCACACAGTAAGACTTTCTGGTGATTTGCTCCTTTGCATTAATTTGTATTGAATCATGGGATTTTTTTTTACATTTGTCGCTGAGGTATCTAATATGCAGAAGGAAAGTTAGTTTATGGTCAAGAATAAGAGTTTTGGGTCATCATGAATTTTATAAAATTGGCAAAACTGCACACAAATAGTTTTATATTTTTAAAATTTGAACTGTTTTCTTCTGACCAGTTTTTGAACTTCATTTAGGCATATCTGTAGTTGATATTCAATACAATGCATACTTTTTAATCTACAGCAGATCAAAAAGTCATCAACATATATGATGAGCAGTCAAAAGTAATTAACATATACTGAGCAGTCCATTTCTAGATTAATGCATTTCACTATTTTGCCAAGCAACCTAATAAATGCAACACATAAACAGACAATTATTGAGTATAATAATGCTATCATTGTCAAAATTCTCATTCTGTACATTTATAATTGATTTGAAATCAAAATCCTGGAAATATGATATTGAGGGTGAAAGACTTGGGGTAAAATGACTTGGGTTGATGTACTGTCGTACAGTCATACAATTTCTGGATTTTTAATAACTACCTGTTCATTTGACTGTTTTAGTTGCCTGTTTATCAGCATAATAATCCTTTTTCAGTGAAAACCCCATGTTGGACCCCTAGATCAGCACCATTTTCATTTAGGACCCATGTTGATATGACCATCCATTCAGGAGTAGTAGCGATAACAACATGGCTGCCAAGTTGATATGACCATCCATTCAGAATGAGTAGCAATAACAAGATTTTCAAGATATTGGATGTCCAAGCAGCACTGTTTTCATCTAGGACCAACTAGACCATGGGATGAATGTGTGTGTAAAGTTTCATGGCAATCCTCCAAGCAGTTTAGGAGAATTAGTGATAACAAACTTGTGCTAACAAACGAATGGGCCACAGATGACGGACAGACAAAAGACCATCCCATAACCTCTTCTGGTTTATGACCAGTAGAGCTAATGACATAAAAACGAACAAATTAAAAACCTTGATAGATGGATAGCTGGATGGATGATATTTATGTATAGAGTTCAGTGGCACATCAGAACAATTCTAGCTATATATAGCTGAGTAAAAATTAAGTAGTAAAATATGTAAAGTTGAAAAATTCTTACAATCTTTAGGAAGATAAACATGTTCTCCTATAAAACAGATATAAGGCAAAGAGGTAAAGCTTCTTAAAAATGTATAAAATATATAATCTAAGAGTAGAAAAAATAAAAAATCCTTACAATATAGGCTTACAATATTTATATAAACCAAAATTGTTTAGGGAGTCCAAGATTTTCATTGAGTTCACATACAAACTTTCATCTCATGGGATGGAGATTCAATGATGTTCACCACTGTTCACTACTGTCAGTGGACACTAGTAAGGTACACACTCAACTCTAGCTTCATGCTTCATAAGGTAAGCACGAGTCAGGTATGTATGCCCTATATGCGAGTGACACAATACCGCCTCCTCTCTCCTATTTCATAAGGTAAGCACGAGTCAGGTATGTATGCCCTATATGCGAGTGACACAATACCACCTCCTCTCTCCTATTTCATAAGGTAAGCACGAGTCAGGTATGTATGCCCTATATGCGAGTGACACAATACCACCTCCTATCTCCTATTTCATAAGGTAAGCACGAGTCAGGTATGTATGCCCTATATGCGAGTGACACAATACCACCTCCTATCTCCTATTTCATAAGGTAAGCACGAGTCAGGTATGTATGCCCTATATGCGAGTGACACAATACCACCTCCTATCTCCTATTTGTTTTATATGAAGGATAATACTCTCCAATAATGGGTCTAATGTCACAGAAATTGTTTGTGGAGTTTTATTCCATGTATTTAGCTAAGTAGATAAAATATGCCAATCAATGTACTGTTGATAGTCACTATGTGAAATCTTCAGTCCAGAAATGGGTGATCACAAGGTAGTTTTATACAGAGATAGATGTTTAAAATTGCATAATAACCTTGACACGATCTGTGCAGTTTGCTCCATTCAAACATGGCTGGATCTCACAATCATCTATGTCAATCTGACAGTTAGCTCCCTTGAATCCCGTGTCAGTACAATTGCATGTATACCTGCAGAGACAAGACATAATATCAAGCACCTTCTGCAAGTTGTTGAAGTTTTATCTAAACTTACCTCATCTAAAGCAGAGGCTTAGCCTAAAATTTATTATCATAACAAATACAGTCAAATCTGGATATAAAAGATATTCAAGGAACAAAAAAAAAAAAAAAAAATTATTCTTTGTAGACTGGTGCACTTTTATGTAGATACTGAATTTGATTATGAAATTAAGAAATGGGGATTTGTGAATGTTGTCCTTTATGAGTAGGTGTCATTTATATAGGTGTCCACTAATGTGTGTCACAATGTAAAGACAAACTGGTCTTAAGCAGACACCTTTGAGATGTTAGAAAATGGCCACTTAAGACCGATAAATGCCTCTTTAGGCAGATAATTGCCTAATAGAAGTTTATTTATATCTTGAAATGAGGGAAAAGTGGCTGTTCAAGACAGGCAGCTGCTTAATACTAGGGGTGAAAACAATATGCTTGTGCCACATATCGACATGTATCGCAATACACAAATATGATAAGATACATATTGATACACATAAAGAATAAAAAGGCAAATGACTAATAACTATTCAGGACCATTGAAGATTAAAAGTAACCTGTAGAAGGTATATCACTTGGAATAGATTCTCCGCCTTTAGTAATGATGTGTGCATTGTAACAGCAAAATTATCGATGTGTTGATACATCAGTAAATCATTTCACCCCGACTTAATACAGGTAACCATTAATGCTGGTTTGACTTGAACGGCATTCCTCATAATCCTCTTCAGAACAAAATTAAAATATCTCTCTCTCCTACTTTTGTAATTTGTATTGTCCTTCTATGCATTTCTTATATACATGTAATATATTAATTGTATTGAATTATACTGTGATTAGGCAGCAATCCATGTATAACTGCATCACTATATAATAATCTAACTAAAACATTTAAAGAACAAGCACTGAGTTACAGTTAGTGTTTTTAGTCTGTGAAAAAGCTTATCAAGTCTTGTTTTTTTCTTAGTAAAAGTGGCAGTTACCTATAATATTAGATAGTGTAGTATTGTCTTTATTCAGATAATTAGAGATTTATTTTTTGACTTACAGGTCTTGTATACTAAGCCAAAAAAATGAACTATGTCTGAGTTAAAGAATATATCAGACACAAAAATTAATTGGAAATTTTGCATTATTATTACTTGATAAAAACAAGCCATTAAAACATGATATTAACCAATTTATAAATTTATGAAAAATGAAAACATGCTTGTCTGCATTTGTGGATTTTCAAAAAGTGAATAAATTCCAAAAATAACATAATTTACAAGGATGCATATTTTAGGATGAAATTTGATAAATACATGCAAATAAATGATTTAATTACAGGAAAGTCATTAAAAGGTTCCAAGCTTTTGAAACACAAGGAAATGTATTCAAATTTTAATTAAAAAAGGCATTCACAATGAATAATAATATCATCCACATATCTAATAATGGTCCAATATTGACAAGTAAATGAAGCTACAGGCACAGTGATGGAAAGAAGGAAGATGAACATTCACTATGGAGAATGACTGCAAGTTGACCAAAATGCATCCAAATGCAATATAGGTCATCTTCATACTTTATCAATAAATAGACTGATGTCTGAAAAGACATTTATTGGTGCAAAAGTAGAGCTACATGGTCTATAGTGTTTCATATCAATCAAACTGTGGGGATATTTGCATGCTCCAAAGGCAAAGTCAAGGCCACATACCTTCTTAAATTAACAGGACTCGTTTCTATGCTGTGAAACATAGAACAATACATTAGCTTACAACTCCATGGATCATTATTATATGAGATTCAATTACTTCAAATATGTACCAGCACATTTCAGATTTGATTGATTGATATGACTGGTTGATTGGGGTTTAATGGCATGTCAGAACAGAACATGAACTATTTAGTGCATGGCAATAGGAGTTAAGTGCCTTTCCCAGAACATGAATGACTCTGTAGTGCCATGGGTATGGGAGTAGTCTTGCCCAGAACATGAAAGATTATTTACTGCCATGGCAATAGAAATAAAGTGCCTTGCCCAGAACATGAATGACTATTTAGTGCCATGGCAATAGAAATAAAGTGCCTTGCCCAGAACATGAAAGACTATTTACTGCCATGGCAATAGAAATAAAGTGCCTTGCCCAGAACATGAATGACTATTTAGTGCCATGGCTATGGGAAAAAATGCCTTACCCAGAACATGAATGACTATTTAGTGCCATGGCAAAGGGTGTAAAGTGCCTTGCCCAGAACATGAATGACTAGTGCTTTGCCCAGAACATGAATGACTAGTGCTTTGCCCAGAACATGAATGACTAGTGCTTTGCCCAGAACATGAATGCCTAGTGCTTTGCCCAGAACATGAATGACTAGTGCTTTGCCGAGAACATGAATGACTAGTGCTTTGCCCAGAACATGAATGACTAGTGCTTTGCCCAGAACATGAATGCCTAGTGCTTTGCCCAGAACATGAATGGCTAGTGCTTTGCCCAGAACATGAATGACTAGTGCTTTGCCCAGAACATGAATGACTAGTGCTTTGCCCAGAACATGAATGCCTATTTAATGCAATGGCTATGGGAGTAAAGTGTCTTGCACAGAGACACATTATGACAGCCAATCCTGATTGTGACTCCAGCATCCTGCATGCTAACCGATGTACCACCACAGCACCAGGGATTTCAAACTCAGAGTCAAAATGTGAGAAATCCATTTACTTCCTCAATGTTCCAGCAAACATTTTAACTGGGCAAACTGTGTATGACCCTTATTCTTATATGATGCATCACCAATTACCAATAACCAGAATATAATCAACAATAATTACATAGCTTGCTTCTATGAAGCTTTTAGTAGTACCTTGCAGCCATTGTAAGGATTAATCATTATGCAGAAAATAAATTAAAACTAAAGTGATTTTTACTGAAAAGAAATGTTTTCTCCTGTTACAGGGCATAAAAGTCATAAATAACAACATGAAAAAATGCGTAATGGTAAGTTTCAAGAAAATAAAAAATTTCTAGGCAGGTTTCAGCAGCTCATGAGACGTGCTAGGATCATAAACCATTAGTAAAAGATATTGTTATGCAAGTTTTGAGCAAAGAGTAGTGTGTGCACTTATTACAGCATGTACGAGTATTGTGTGGAATATACTATATCACACAGATGAAGTCTGAGTGATCCAGACAAAAATATCCCAAGAAATCTAATTTTCATTTAATTTCTGCGAGATATTTAGTGTCAAGTGTGTACACAATGATTAGCAAACAAACATCGTAATATTCAGTTGCAAGATATTTAAGGTCAAGTGTGCACACAGTGACTGATAGAAACTTAATATTCAGTTGCAAGATATTTAATGTCAAGTGTGCACACAGTGACTGATGGAAACTTAATATTCAGTTGCAAGATATTTAATGTCAAGTGTGCACACAGTGACTGATAGAAACTTAATATTCAGTTGCAAGATATTTAATGTCAAGTGTGCACACAGTGACTGATAGAAACTTAATATTCAGTTGCAAGATATTTAATGTCATGTGTGCACACAGTGACTTGATAGAATCTATATATTCAGTTGCAAGATATTTAATGTCAAGTGTGCATACAGTGACTGATAGAAACGTAATATTCAGTTGCAAGATATTTAATGTCAAGTGTGCACACAGTGACTAATAGAAACTTAATATTCAGTTGCAAGATATTTAATGTCAAGTGTGCACACAGTGACTGACAACACAAACTTACCCATTGATAAGGTCTGCACAAGTTCCACCATGTAAACAGGGATTAGATAAACACTCATTGATGTTGGTTTCACAATTTGCCCCTGTGATACCTGGGATACATGAACAGTTGTACCCATTGACACGATCTCTACATGTCCCATTGTACTGGCATGGGTGGGAGATGCATTCATCAATATCTGTGTTACAGCGTTTGTCTAAAAGTAAATGTCAAAATTTTACAAGATTCAATACAATAATTGGCTACACAGGAATCTGTATGCATACATGGTATAAAATAAAATGTAAAGCTGTCAAAATTCTTTAAAAGGTATATAAAATAAATCAGAAAGGTGAAAAAGGTAAGTTTTTCAAATCTAGGATTAAAATTTGTTATATTAACAGTATTTTTTGAGAAGAACCATGATTTTCCCTGGTGTTAAAACAACAAAAAAGCTGCTTCATCGAGTTGACCTAAAATTAATTTCTGTCTCCACTAGAATGTGCTCCACTGTGGATTTCCGATATCCTCTTTTCTCTAATTGGTTGTTTAGAATTCATCTAATACACAAGCATGTGCTATGACATCATAGAAACAGAACACCTGTTTTATTAGAGAGGATATTCCCATCAGGTGGTACTATGAACCGACTGTGCAAATGGCGGTTGTTTACCAGAGTCTTAGGAAGTGCCTGTATGAGAGATATAGCAGGGACATCCACACATGCTTAAACTGAAATGTAGTAGAGGCCGAACTCACTTGCATTGAAATGCTGTATGGGTGTCCTTAACCACTTCTATGTGGGAAAGGGTTAAGTAGAACAAACAGGGTGGATCCCAATCTGGCATACCCAGGTCTATCGGGAAAGCCTTAAGTAGAACAACAAGGCTAGACCTCAATCTGGCATTCCCAGGTCAATTAGGAACAGCTTAAGTAGAATAACCAGGCTAATCACCAATCTGGCAGACTCATGTCAATTGGGAAAGGTTTAAGCAGAACAACCAGGCTAGACACCAATCTGGCAGACCCATGTCAATTGGGAAAGGTTTAAGCAGAACAACCAAGTTAAACCCAATCTGGCAGACCAAAGTCAATTGGGAAAGGTTTATGTAGAACAACTAGGTTAGACTCCAATTGGGCAGACCCATATAATTGGGAAAGGTTTAAGTAGACCAACCAGGTTATACTCCAATCTGGCAGACCGATGTCAATTGGGAAAGGTTTAAGTAGAACAACCAGGTTAGACTCCAATCTGGCAGCTAGAGACCCATGTCTATCGCACTGCATGTTATAAACTAATAGATGTACAGTGTATTGCTGACAATAAATCTGGATGCCTGAATAAGGTGTTTTATTTTTCACCTCTACAGTTGCATGTGATGTGTTTATATTAATGAAGCATTTGTCATTACAATGTATTCTATAATTAAATTTGACCTTGGGGGTCAAAATGCTGCATGTTGGTTGTATCAGAGAATTTGCAATAGCAAACCTTGTTATGACAATGGACCACTGTTTTCCCATACAGCATTACCACTCTACCCTCTTATTTGATGGTCTTCTGAGCAAACTGGGTTACAATGTAAAATATAATCTAACCATGTTATAATCTGAGGCATTGTTGAACTGTGATAATAGTCACATGACCAGATATTAAGCTTGAGACAGTCACATAACAAATTCACAAATGTTCAAGTCACATGACCGAAACAACCATTCTGAATGAGTTAAATTGCATCTGTTTACTTGATATTGATGAAACAGCCAAACTAGCTACTAATGTAGCCCAGTAATTCAAAATGGCAACAGGAGGTAGGATATTGTGATTACACGTGGATTTAAAAGTTGTCAAACATCAGATTTGATATGGAAATATGCTGCATAGATCATCAAATGGTCACTTCAAATGACAGTAACTCAAGAGCTGCCAGAAATAATGGTAAGTGTCTAAAAATGATTAATGAATGCTTTATGTGTTGCAGACAAATCTGTCTGTAATAATTGCAATGTTTAATGAATAAGTAATATCAGACCTCAAACCACCGACAAACCAGCACAGGTTTGGGTGCTGATTTATTGGACTACACTCACTGTATATATGGCATACTGTAGTATCATTTATTTTTGTGGGTCTCAATTTTCATGGTTTTGTTATATAAAAAAAAGACATTTTTGTGGGCACTTCAGTTTGTGGTCTTGCCTGTCAAAGTTTGTAAGTATTTGTAACTATTTAATTTCATGGATTAACCTCTAGAAATACCCCAAATAAAGAATACAAAAGAACAAAACCATGCCGGCAACATACGGCGGTTGCTTCAATGGTTAAAAAAATACTACCACCTGTATGAGCACAAATCAAACACCTGTCAAGATCAATCACTTATACTCAACATCAAAGGGAGCTGATGCAGAAAACAATACTAACTTACACGTGTATGATCTCTTCCTAAAAACACTGTCCATAAAGTTGCACCATCAATTACTTTCTGACGATGTATGTCAGTTTGGATAATGTCATCATTCCACATGTGAACCAAACAAGTGACTAGATGCCTATTGTTTAATTCAATTAGCAGTGTCAACATTTGATGTGTTCAGAGCCCATCACAGTGTGAAGATGCTAACTAAATTGAGAAGCAATGGAATCACTCCTTTGTTTGAACCTGCCTCATGTACAAACAAACTTAAACCAATAGACTTTACTTAAAACTTTATCAATCAACCAGATTCATGCTGAATGGACCATTGCAACTCACACGAAAATGTGTGAAAGATTGGACCCAATTATCAGTGGATTTGAGAATGATGGATTTGCTTAATTCAACAATTTCAGGATTTTTTGATTGACAAACATTAGTCTTTACCAGCAGACTTGAATGACACGATATTGATTCAGTGGTTTCATCCACAAATCAGTCAAGTGTGAGCTTTCATACTCTGCAGTAATTTGTGTATATACCTAGTGTTTCATTAGTAATTGTGCTTCAAGCAATAGTTTTAGTATTTTAGGGTCATGATAAAATGAGACATGCTTTCACGAGGATTTAAATTTTTCGGCAACAGTTTCACTTGAATGATGAATCAATTTAAATAAGTATTAAATCTAATTTTCATAGCATAGAATAATTTTTTATTATTTCTTTCATTTTCAGCAATGCTAACGTTTGAATAGCCTTATGCTTTTTTTTTGTTTCTCTCTATCCTCACTTATGTCGATTTAAGGCAGTGAGCGGAAATTACAGCTACCAGATACTGTATAGATATGTGTGCATTGAAACAACATAAAATGCATTATAATTCTCTGTTATAAAAGGGTTAAAATAAAACAAACACATATAAAAGATAATTTTTAATACCAGATTATAGAAATGACATTGATGTATCAAATAGCTTTGTTGATCTCTAGGAAAGAAACAGAGTAACAAAATGAGGGGGGGGAGTTACTTCTTTATCATATGTGTCTAATTTTTTGTTGGATCTTTAAATTTGTGGTTCAGGACAACAATGAAATCCACAAAAATTGGTACCCCACGACAATGTCGTTTTTTTTTGTGGGGGGGGGTTTTAAAAAAAATTTAAATGATGTAATACTTACTTGTTGCTATTGCATAGCAGGTACTTTTCCAGGAGGAAAATACCCTGACTGTATACAAATAATTTGTCCTCCCATTAGGGTGAACCAGAAAATTCCAGAACACCGGATTGCCCCTGTGGGACACCCTGCACATATTGCCCATGTGTACTGCCACTCCTTCATTCTTTTTGAGGGAGCAGCCTAACTCAGTGGGTCATCAGAGCAGAGGGGTGGAGGAAATCTGGCAATAGCAATAGGTAAGTATTACATCATTAAAGTTAGTTTTACACCCCCCCCCCCCCCACACACACACACATTTTAATATCAGTAATACCATACCTGTTGCTATTGCATAGCTGAATTAGTCACTTTAGTGGGAGGCTGATGATCTCACAACTGGTGAACACAAAATAAACACAAGGAATACTCACCCTCATTGAATTGCATGAGACTCCTGTGGGATGGAATCCACATATGGGTCACCTTCTGAGCGATGACGATTGGGCCCAAGGAGAAAATGCCTTCGATTTGGTGGGCTAACAAGTGAATGTAAAAGGAAGAGCAAGTGGTGTGAGAGTGCCAAAATGAGGCTTTCATGACATACTCCAAAGATGAATGAGTTAGATATGTCAATGAGGCAGCAATGATTCAAACCGCATCGGCAATAATTTTCATGAAAGACATGTCCCAATCAGTAAGGGACTGGTAAACTCTCTTGATACTGTGAAACACTTTATTTTCATGGGTTTCAAATTTCATGGTTGGGGTAAAAAGTGCATATTCATGGGTACCTAATTTCGTGGATTTATCATTAAAAAATCCCCAAAATCGATGCATATGTCTCTGTCAAAGTTTTTACCGACATTCATTTCCACACATTTGCGAGCAAATAGGTTTAATCTGTATTGCAGTTATTAAGTTGATTCATTAAGATATTTCATTGCTAACATCTGGAGTAAGTGTGGAGATCTTAAAGAAAATGCCTAATTCTTTTTCCACCATGTCTGAGCTAACACATGTGTTCTTAAAGATCGATATCAAAGCATAAAGTTCTCACCAATTAGGGATTAGGTGCTGAACAATTCAAATGACTGTAAACCTGTATTGTTCAAAACAATCCTGCCAAAATCACCCTGTGGGAATCCCTTGTTGCTGGGTGACCTTGACCTTGTGGTCCAAATTTGGATTCGTAAGGTTCCAATGAATAGCGGTGTTATAAATGCGCGTATTGTGATGGCTGTGGCTGAAGGAATTGTTACAAAATATGCTAAGCATAAACTGCAAAGATACATGTACATTCAAATCAGGTTTCAGTTGACATGAAAACATCTACTTGTAAGTCAATTCATACAAAGCAGCTTATCTGCACATGTGACAAAGTTGCACTTGGGAGAGACCTGATTGAAATGGGCTTTGAGAAAATGGGACTAATCTGCTGATTGTTGATTTAGCAGTTAGTTGATATGTGCAAAAATGTATACATAAATGGGAATAATATGTGCTTTGGGAAATAAAGAAAAACACGGACAGTGAGTACATCTACATTTATTTCTATACATCAGGTAGTCATTACAACCTGACACGAGTTTTCATGCTCATTAAATTTTTGCATTCGAATTAAATTGTAATCAATCAGTTCCAGTGTTCCTCATCAATCATGTACTTATCCTAATGTATATTTTGCATTCTCAGCACTATAATAAATAGCCGTGGTATTAAAAACAAATAAAGAAACAGGTGATGCCTTTCAATTGCATATGAAGAGAGGGGGGGGGGAGTGATTGTCAGCTTGGTTGATATTTTGTTGTGACTTTAAATTTGTGGTCTAGCTCACCCACGAAAATTGGAACCCAATGAATTTAAAGTGTTCTACAGTAGTTAATGCAATCCACCTAGAAATGGTGGAAGCTGAAATATCAGTTGAACCCTTAAAGGAGAGGAAAGGATGGTTCCTACCCTTCCTTCTCACTTTAGAGGCTGTCAAGTAAGAATGTAGAGTCCTAACTGGGCGTAAAAGTCTATCTTGATCATGCTCAGCACAGATACATCTGAGACTGGGGATCTCAATCAGGAGAGGAGCAACCAATAGAAGTCAATTTTTTGCTAAAAAACCTGATTGGCAAAGTAAAGAAACTGACTCATAATTTCCAATGAACCTGATAAAGCCCTGCTCTATGGATAGGGCATGAAGCTCACTCTTTTGTCTCACAGATGCCAAGGCAAGGAAGAAAACCGTCTTGAGGGTAAGGTTCTCAAAAGAAGCTTCACCCGAAGGTTCATAGGGGGGTTTATTCAGAGACCACAAGACACAAGAAAGATTCCATTTAAGCATTAGAGAACAAGACACTGGTCTTTGCAGTTCAAAATACATGACCAGGTCTGCTAAGTGAGAATCTGTTCCGATGGCCAGGCCTTTTGAAAATTTGAGTGTGTTGGAAAGGGCTGCTTGATTGCTCTTAATAGTAGAAACCGAGCATTATTTCTCTTCGAAAAGGAAGAGAAGAAAATCAGCCACCATGCTCACAGATGGACAGCTAGGATTGACACATTTTCTACTACACCAATCACAAAAGATTCTCCAATTGGCATCATACATCTCAGACATCAATCTTCTCCTGGACTGAATGATGCACTTGATAACTTTGATCAAAAACTCTTCTTGCGGAGAGATCTTTTGAGATGAGCCAAGCGTGAAGGTGGGGAATCTGGGGGCATTTGTGGAGGAGAGAGCCCCTGTGCTGCAACAGGAGGTCCCTCCTCTGAGGTAAGGTCCTGGGATAGTCCACCATCATATCTATAAGATCACTGAACCATGATCACTGGGGCCACAGAGGGGTAATCAAAATGAACTGAGCAGTGCAGTGCCTGAATTTGTGTAGGGCCGTGGGATCATCCTGAAAGGTGGAAAGGCATAAGCAAACAGACGATCCCACTTCAGGCTGAAAGTGTCCACTGCCCAGGCCCTCTTGTTGTCCCACTCCCTCTCTTTTGACCCAGCCAGAAGTCCATGGCTGCATGTAGGGAAAGGGCCAGATGCTTCCCTGTGGCAGAAGGCCCCACATTCCATAGGGATTTAGAGGCATAATAGGGAGGGGGGTGCCAATCATATCCCATTCTCTAATCTGGTATCTGTAAGTTGATTCCCAGGCCCCCATTTGATGAAACAGCAGTCTAGGTCTCCAAAGACTTGTGCCCAGTCACCGGGCAAGAATTCATCAAGCGACTCAGATCTGTAGGAAGACTCTTCCCCAGACCCGACAGACTTAGATCTGAGCTCTCCCCTTACCGGGGATCTTGATCCTGTTGCTGACAATGGCCCTGAGGACTGAAAGGTGCTGCTCCCCACCATTACGGGGGGGGGGGGGGGGGGGCAAAACTTACTCTATGCCCTTCTGGATGAGAGAGGGGAGGGCGTGACTCGCTCTCTGTTCTAGTGGAAAATAGAGGGTGGTGCTCCTCCATCTCGGGAGGGTGCGACTTGCTCTCTGCCCTCACAGAATGGGAAGGGTGCTGCTCCTCCATAACAGGAGGGCGCGAGTCACTCTCCACCCATTTATAACCTTCCTTGGGAAAGGGCCCACTAACCCTAAGAGTCTCCGGAGAGACTTGGGTAATCCTTTTCTGAGACCCAAGGGACTCGGACAACGACAAACAACAACAACCTGGAAAACTCTGAAGAAGACAAGGATACCTTCTTCCTTGCTATGTAGGTGTGTCTACTCTTGGCGAGATCCCAGATCTGATCTGACCATAGGCTACAGAAGAGACAACTATCTGTCCTCTTGCAGTGTGTGCAAGATAATCAAGTGGGGTGTGTGTCCGAGGGGGATTTCCTCTGACCACACCTACCCACACCTCGCTTAGACATTGTTCCTGTAAAAGAGAGCTGAAAAAAGATTTCCTTATACAAAAACTTCTATACAACAAACAGTATACACAAGGTAATGTGTGGACTAAGTCTACGCTAATATAATTATTTCAGTGAGAAGACACCTTACTTGGGTGTTTTCACGAGATTAAATGTTAAAAAGGAAGCAACGCTAAGCCCAGAACAGAAAAATTGCAACATAAACAAGTCAACCGGGGTGTGTATGTGTGTGCCAATCCGATCCCCTTCCCTAATCTGGCATCTGTAAGCCAATTCCCAGTCCTCCACGGGATGAAACAGCAGTCTGGGGCTCCAAAGGCTGGTGCCCAGTGTCTGGTCACTCCAGTGACCAGTCACTGGGCAAGGACTTGTCAGGCGACTCAGATCTGTAGCAAGACCCTTTCCCAGACCTGATAGACTTAGATCTAAGCTCTCCCCTTTTCTGGGGGCTCGATCCTGTCGCTGACAATGGGCCCTGAAGACTGAAAAGGTGCCGCTTCCCTCCCATTACTGGGAGGCACGACTCACTCTCTGCCCTTCTGGATGAGAGAGGGGAGGGCATGACTTGCTCTCTGTCCTAGTGGAAAAGGGAGGATGGTGCTCCTCCCTCTCGGGACGGTGCAACTCTCTCTCTACCCTCATGGAATGGGCAGGGTGCTGCTCCTCCCTAACAGGAGGGCAGGACTCACTCTCCACCAATTTATAACCTTCCTTGGGAGGGGACCAACTACCCCTAAGAGTCTCCAGAGAGACTTGGGTAATCCTTCTCTGAGATCCAAGGGACTCAGAGAACGACAACCCGGAAAAGATGAGGATACCGTCTTCATCGCTTTGTAGGTGCATCTACTCTCAGCGAGATCCCAGATTTCATCTGACCATAAGATACAGAAGGGACAACCATCTGTCCTCTTGCAGCATGTGCAAGATAATCAAGTAGCATGTGCGTCCCAGGGGTATCTCATGTGACCACACCTACCCACAACTTGCTTAGACATTGTTCCTGTAAAGAAGAGCTGAAAAGAAGATACAAAAATTTCTATACAACAAACAGTATACACAAGGTAATGTGTGGATTAAATCTATGCTAATATAATTATTTCAGCGAGAAGACACCTTACTTGGATGTTTTCACAAGATTAAACATTAAAAAGGAAGCAACGCTAAGCCCAGAACTGAAAAATGCAATATAAACAAGTCAACCAGGCTTAAAGAAAGCTAGGGATTACTAAATTAGCAAAAGACCACTAGATTACGATTGCTAATAATAAGGAAAAAATTATGAAACTCTGTCTATCCGAAACTAAAATTGAAAAAGAACCTGTGTTTGATAACCAAGCACAAGATATAAAGGTAAAAATTGGTGTAGGACCTGCTTACCACATATAAAATTAGCACAATTCACGACATAGGCAAGGTGAATTAAACAATTCATAAGGAACAATAAAAAGGATAAAGGCGAGTCCGTAGCCTGCAATTATGCAAGGATAGGAATATTTAAACAAAATACCTACCCTTAGCGAGAAAAAGCACAACCAAATTTGAAACACTAACTCCCTGTCAAGGAGTAAAAAGAATAAAGTAAAATCATAAACCGTACACCATGTGTATGGAACAAATGTTAGAAAACTCTCAAAAGAGCTTAATTAAAGCGCGATAAAACTCGATCAGGGTATAATCCTAACATTTACAAAGAATATAGCACACAAAATAAATAGTAATTTGCTTTTTGACCAATGAAGCAGCAGTTAAATCTTCTTGACATAAACGATGTTGAACATTACAACATGTTGACCAAGAAAAGAAAGGAAGAGTGGAAGTATGCATGGGCAATATGTGCGGATGGTCCTGCAGGGGCGATCCAGTGTCCTGAAATTATCTGGTTCACCCTAATGGAAGGACGAAATTTTTTACTTATGTCACCGTCTTAATATTGATACTTATGTCACCATTAGAATACTGATACCTATGTCACCATTAGAATACTGATACTTATGTCACCATTAGAATACTGATACCTATGTCACCATTAGAATACTGATACGTATGTCACCATTAGAATACTGATACTTATGTCACCATTAGAATACTGATACTTATGTCACCGTCTTAATATTGATACTTATGTCACCATTAGAATACTGATACTTATGTCACCATTAGAATACTGATACTTATGTCACCATTAGAACATTGATACTTATGTCACCATTAGAATACTGATACTTATGTCACCATTAGAATACTGATACTTATGTCACCGTTAGAGCACTGATACTTATGTCACCATTAGAATACTGATACTTATGTCACCATTAGAATACTGATACTTATGTCACCATTAGAACATTGATACTTATGTCACCATTAGAATACTGATACTTATGTCACCATTAGAATACTGATACTTATGTCAGCATTAGAATACTGATACTTATGTCACCATTAGAATACTGATACTTATGTCACCATTAGAATACTGATACTTATGTCACCATTAGAACATTGATACTTTTGTCACCATTAGAATACTGATACTTATGTCACCATTAGAATACTGATACTTATGTCACCATTAGAATACTGATACTTATGTCACCATTAGAACATTGATACTTTTGTCACCATTAGAATACTGATACTTATGTCACCGTTAGAATACTGATACTTATGTCACCATTAGAATACTGATACTTATGTCACCATTAGAATACTGATACTTATGACACCATTTCCTAATGCTGGCAAGATAAAAATCGGCAAAACAAATTATATTTCTAATCTACCTACCTGTATATCCTGGGGCACATGTACAATGATAACTTTTATCTATATTCAGGCATGTTCCCCCATTCTTGCATGCTGGCAGATCATATTTCACATCATCAGCAACTAGACAGTAGGAAGCTGTCAACTCACAGTAGGCACCTTGTCACAAAAACAAAGTCTAAATTTACAATATTGCAACTATTTGAGATATTCTGACTTCCTAAATGCTTCGATATGTATTCACATCCAATATAAATTCTTAAGTTAGGAAGTGATTCAACTTAAAAGACTTAAAACTGTCGTATATACTTGTGTATAAGTCAGGTCCAACTGCAAACAACACTGACCCTAATCTACCATTGCATAATGTACCTGCAGATCAGCGTCTATGTTGTTTGTTCTACTGAATACTCCTAACAAACTGCAGAGACCCAGATCTGCCAGTGTATTATGTGATGGTAGATCAGGGTCTATGCAGTTTGCAGTTGGACCTTACTAATAAGCGAATATATACAGTAAATTCTTTTACTCTCAAGGCTTTAATCTTTCAGTTAGAGTTGTGTATATCAGTACATAATACAATCATTTGTTACGGAATTATGGAATTATGTAAATGGAATCTATAATGTGCTTAAACTTTTGGCCTATGAAGCTACTTCAAAGTTGTGTCAAATAGTGAGTCATATTTAAGTTTTTTTTTTTTTTTTAATTGAACACAAGGTGTCAGGATTTTACATATTCCCCTACATCACCACCTGACCTGGTGTATGGGGCATTATCTTAAATTATTTTGCGTCCTTATCTTTTACATGTGTTCCCTACACAACACACACACACATGCACACACAGACACTTACATTCACAATTATTGTACACAAAGTCATACTCGCATACAAACCCCAAGATGTTTTAAATTGCCTTAAAAAAAAAAAAAAAAAAAAAAAAAAAAATCATGTACCAAAAGTTGATAATAGGATCCACTTTTTCTTAAACTCGTCACTTCTGTTATTCACTTTGGCGACATATTTTTCCAGTGTTTTGTATGATAAAACACAATTTTTATAATATGATAGATTTGGAATTTTTGATGCACAACGTGATCTGTATATCACATATTTTGCAAGCAAAATTAGGAAGTTAATAAGATCATCAAAGTTGTTATTTCCTATAAAGACGTCTTTTCGTGTAATTCTAAAATTTGGGTCATAAGTTTGGATCCATTCCACCAACAGTTTCCAAAAGTGTTCAGTAACTGAACAGTCATAAAATAAGTGCTCAATTTGTTCTATTCCCTCATTACAAAAGGTACATTTATCATTATCACTTAAATTAATCTTTTTTAGAAACTGGTTTGTGGCAATGTTTCTATGGAGAAATCTAAAATTAAAGCTAATCAGTTTTGTGTCTTTTGTACAAAGTTTAGCCAAAACAAAAGAGTTGGTCCATTCATTTGCACCAATTGCACACTCTAGCTGCCTGGACCAAGTTTTATGTTTACCATTTGGCTTTTGTATCTTGGTTCTTATCAGGTCTTTATAGATAAATTTATTCTTTGCTCTTACCCTAAGGAGTGATGTTTTGTCCAAAACTACATGAAAACTATTTCCACTTTCAAAAAACCTTTTAATTTTCTTTTTCCACAGCACCGAGATCTTTGAAATAAGAGCAAAGTACTGTATGAAATTATTTGTTTTTGTTTTTTGTTTTATTTCATCAAAACTTAATAGAGATCCTTGTGCATCAAAAAGATGTTGAATAAGTACAACACCGTTTGTTCTCCACCTTGTGTATGATTTAAAATTATCTACAGTCACTAAATTAAGAATATCTTGAGACAAGTATTCATGGACAGTAGATGGTTCATTTTTCCATTGTGATAAAGCATAAATAACATCACGCCAAAAAATATTTTTAATTGATTTAGAAATTACTTTTAATTTAGTTTTTCCTAATGTAAATAACAGCGTACCTCCAAATTTTCCAAATATTTGTTCAGAAACCAGTTTTTGCCATAAGCCATCTTCGTTTAGTAAGAGACGCCTAATCCAGGAAAGTTTTATATAACACACAAATGAATGCAAGTGAATCATATTTAATCCCCCTTCCTTAAAAGAAGCTATAAGAGTGTCTCTTTTAACCCTCTCAGTTTTACCGCCCCAAATAAAGTGGAAAAATAATGTATTCAGTTCCTTTTCTATATGGGGTGGAGGATTTGGCAAAGCTGCAAAAAGATGAATGAATTTAGGCAAAATCAAGGACTTTATCAAAGTAATTTTTCCAATAAGGGATAAATTTCTTCTGCTCCACCAGCCAAGCAGTTTCTTTACTTCCTTTAACTTCGTCGAATAATTAAGCTCTACCATGTCCTCCAAGTTCAAAGAGAAATATACTCCCAGTAATCTAAAATTGGACATTGACCAGTTAATATCAATTTCTGGACATATTTTTTCATTAGAATATTTTTTATTTCCAATCCAAATAGCTTTTGATTTCAAAACATTGCAGTACAGACCTGACACCAAGGCAAAGTCATTTAAAATCTGCAAGGTTGTCTTCAAGGACAAATGAGAACCATCTAATAATAGAAAAGCATCATCAGCGTACTGCCCTAATTTGAACTCCATTTCATTATAGAAAATGCCTGTAATATCTGTGTTCTTCTTTAGTTCTATTGCAAGAAGTTCAATTCCTATTATAAATAAGTAGGGTGATAAAGGGTCTCCCTGGCGACAACCTCTCTCCAAATTAAAAAATGGGGATAAATGTCCATTATTAATGAGACAACTTTTTGATTTATTGCAAAATAATCTGAACCATTGACAAATTGATTCTCCAAAGTTAAAAGACTTCAGAGCAGTTTCCAGAAAGTCCCATTCGACCTAGTCAAAAGCCTTTTCGAAGTCTATCAATAGGAGAAGACCAAATTCATTTTTTTCCTCAAGGTATTGCATCAGGTCATACAAAAGTCTTGTATTTTCACCAATGAATCTCCCTTTCATAAAACCCTTTTGGGTGTCACTAATGATAAACGGGAGCACTTTTTTGAACCTATTAGCAATTGATGCCGAGGCAATCTTGTAATCTACATTAAGTAGTGAGATTGGTCTCCAATTTTTTAGAAATTTCCTGTCTTTATTTTCTTTAGGAATGCAGGTAATGATTCCCTGAGACTGAAATTCTGAAAAATGTTGCATATCGTATCCAGTATTTAGAGACCTAAAGAGAAAGCCGTCTAGGTCTTTCCAAAAGAATTTGTAGAATTCTACAGTAAATCCATCGGAACCAGGGCTAGTTTCATTTTTCATTTTTTTTAGTGCTAAACCACATTCCTCAAACGTTAACCTACCTTCACATGAGCTTCTTTCAAGATCTGAGAGTTTTTTATCATGGTTAAAAAAGTGGTTGAGCGTTTGGAAGTTATATTTGTTTTTGCTTTGGTATAATTTTTCATAAAAGTCTTTCTGTTGATTTAATATTTCTTTTGGATCTGTTACCCTTGTTCCATCTTCAGTAATTAATTCTTTTATTGTTTTGTTTGTGTAATTTCTCTTTTCGAGATTAAGAAAATATTTTGAGTTTTTTTCACCAGACTCATACCATCTTGCCTTTGATCTTAACATTACACCTTCCACCTCTTTTTTCCTCATTTCTTCTAAATCCGCTTGTTTTTTGTTCAATTCTTTCATCGTAGCGGGGTTATTATTTTGATTCACTAAAGCATGTAAGGTATGTATTTCAGCTTCAATTTTCCTGAAATGTTGCTTCTCCTGTTTTGCCTTAGCTTGTGAATACATAATTGATTCTGATCTTATTATCATTTTAAGGATTTCAAAAAACAATATTTAAGTTGAGTTTAGTTGTACCATTAATCAAATAACAACATGTTTACTGACCTTTTGTTCAAGGTCAGAGCTGTTGATCATTCTTCAGTAAAATTCCATGAAACAGACACATTTAGTATTGCACTCTGGGTCATAATATAACACGTTTCCTGTTGTGAAATGTGCCTTTTGCAAGTTGTATAAAAGACCTGGAAATACGAATTATTTCCATTCCATTTTAGATCTTGAGTTGAAAAGAACTGTTTTTTTTATGATCAGCTTTGGAATCATCAGATAGTTTGAAATAATAGCTGTGCAAGAATGCTGGAATCTTATAATGCTGTTATGCCATGCTGCATAGATCATTCGAAAGGAATTATTTATTGGACCATTCATCAGAGCTGCTAGGAGATATTTAGGACTTTCTCGGATGCCTCCGAATATTAAAGATGATCTGACATTATCGTTGAAAACTCGGAACATTTCAGACTCATTCAATCGGAATCATCATCTATTCGGAACATTAGTTCATTATGAAGACTCATTCATTTAGAACATTCGTTCATTACGAAGACTCATTCTTTCGGAACATTCGTTCATTACGAAGATTCATTTGGAACATTCATTCATTTGGAACATTTTATAATTTCTATATATACAGGACTTGTGATTAGGACACTAATAATTGTTGGATTATTTGGATTTTAATACACGAAACTGTAAGTGTATTTTGATTTTCACATTAATTATTTAAAATAAATTGTTTGTTGATTTTTTACAAACATTGTTGGTTTCACTTTCTTTTTGTTACGTTTGTTCGAGCCATAGAGTCGTAACACATTTCATTTTCATGAATAAAATAACTGAAATAGCTTTGTGATGAAATTTTGTATATTTCATTCACAAAGATGATACTTATGTTATCACAAGAAATTTTGTTGTATATTTAGTTTCTTTGCTAAACTGGGGAAATCTTGCATGAGTTTTCAAATGAAGTTTATGAAACCAGCATTGACAAGATAAAAATTATTCGAAAAGTTTCATAAATTTTAGTTGAACAGAGCACAAATACAAGAATCTATTTATCGCATGACAAAAATACTGATTTCATTTTATAGTGTCGTGAAATGACTCAGAAATAAATTCTGATGCCTTGGTCATTACGCCTTACATTCGCATGACAATATGACATCATTTGTGACATAATGAGATGTCATTGCGTGTGTTACATATTTAGGGTGACGCTGTCAGTCTGGGGTGGGAAAATGTGCACTGGGTTTGCTCAAGGTGCAAGGGAATGACACTGTACTGGCCAAAAAGAACTTCAAGGAATCCAGGATCTTTTCAAATGCCAAGTTATAAAAACCATCTCTGATATTCTTGAGTGATAAGATTTTCAGATATTAGATTTAACATTGGCACAATTTTCAAGTAGGACCAACTAGATAACATAAGAAGTCTTTTGATGAAAACTGCATGTTAATATGACCATTCATTTAGGACGAGTAGAAATAGCAAGATTTTCAAGATGGACATGATGGTGGCCATATTGGATGTCTGAGGGTCACCAGTTAGAACCAACTAGACCATGAGATGAAAGTGTCTGTAAAGTTTGGTGGCAATCCACCCAGTAGTTTAGGAGAAGTAGCAATAACAAAGTTGTGCTAACGGACAATGGATGACGGACACTGGATTAAAGGCCATTGCATAAGCTCTTCTGGCCTGTGATGAGCTCAGCTTAAAAACTGGCAGTACTTCCATACCCCTTTAATCTGAAGATAATATCCCAACTGTGAATATTTTGGTGGAACTGCATAAAGGATAATTTCTGTCATAACTTGATGTTTTGCTTGGAATAGTATTTTAGGATCACTGATTTTGTGCACATACTATACATTTTGAATATTATTGACAAAATTTTCATGAACTTATCATATCTGGCTTAAGATTGTAAAGCAGAAATTTTTCACAGACATAAAACTTGCTATTCATCCAAAAAGGCATATTTAAAATTTTGATGGGTTACATTTGAGCAACTGCAATTAGATGCTAGAACACAAACCATTCCATCACGGTTTTAAAGGGCATGTCCATATTCATATCACGTAACATTCCAGCATTACAGTATTCATATCACTCAGTGCTCAGAACTATAGAAAATGCATTTGAACACATTTACTGTAACATGGTTTGTACAAGATTTTCAAGATAGCTGCCTTGGTAGCCATGTTGGATGTCAGATTGGTAAAAGTTTCATTTAGGACCACCTGGACATCATAAGAAGTCTTTTAGTGAAAACAACATGTTGATATGACCATCTATTCAGGAAAAGTAGAGATAACAAGATTTTCATAATGGTCTCAGTCATGGCCATATTGGATGTCTGAGAGGCACCATTCTCATTTAGAACCAAGTAGACCTTGAATTTGTGTGTAAAGTTTCATGGTAATCCTTCAAGCAGTTAAGGAGGAGTAGCAATAACAAACTTGTGCCAATGGACAGAGAGATGATGGACGGACAACAGACAACAGACAGCAGGCCATCCCTTAAGCTCTTCTGGTCTATGACCCGTAGAGATTACATTCGAGTCTCTAGAGTGGTAAAAAAAAAACCTCAGCCAAGCAGATGCAAGATCACCTCATGCATAGGTTTTGCTCATACTAACAAGAAGCCCAAGTGGGCCTGCTATAGCTCACCTGGCTTACATAACAGTTGACCATTTCATTAAGCAGGTTCATGTAGTATTGTAAGAATACGTCCTATGCAAACTATCTCCCAAACTTTATATCATGCTGATTTTATCTATTTATTATAATCTGATACAAATTCTTTCTAAATATAAAAGCATTAATATGCATAGTCTCATGCATCCAACAGATCTAAAATATGACTTTAAGGGCGATAACAAGGTCAGCCAATCAGATGCAGATCACTTCATTAATTTGCATTGATTCCGCTTGCATTCGAAATTGCATAAGATCTTCATGATATAAGCCCACAATTTCAGCCAATCGGATGCAAGACTACATCATTATTGTGTGTTGATCTCACCCATTACAGAACCCATCCAAGATCTTGATGCTATAAGTCAATATTTCAAGTTGAAGCAAAATCGATCCAGAAATATGGTGTCTTGAGTGGTAACAAGCTCAGTCAATCAGATGCAAGATCACTGATTATTACATGTTCATCGCACTTATCATCGAAATCGTGCAAGATCTTATAAACATATATTCCAAGTTTTATCAAAATTGGATTAGAAATCTGGCCTCAACACTGTTAACACACTCAGTCAATCAGATGCAAGATCACCTCATTAATATGCATGAAATCTCGCTGATTATCAAATACATTTGAGATCTTGATGATATAAGCAAATATTCCAAGTTTTATCAAAACTGAATCAGCAAAACGGCTTCCAGAGCAGTAATAATTTCAATCAGATGCAAAATTACCTCTTCAATATCCGAGGATCTCACTCACTACTGAACCCATCCAAAATCTTAATGATAAAAGAATATATTGCTAGCTACATCAAAATTGGATCAGAAATTTGGCTTCCAGAATGGCAACAAGCTCAGCGAATCAGATGCAAGATCACCTCATTTGTATGCTTGGATCTTGTTCATTATTATTGAACTCATCTGAGATCTTAATGATATATGCATAAATTCCAAATTTTATCAAAATCAGATCAGAAATATGGTATCCAGAGTGATAACAAGCTCAGTTAATCAGATTGAGAATCAATTCATTAATATGTGTGGATCTCACTCGTTACTGAACTCATCTGAGATCTTTCTGATATAAGTATAAATTCCAAGTTTCATAAAAATCAGATCAGAAACACAGCTTCCAGAGTGGTAACAAAGTTAGTCAATCAAGAACCAGATCACATCATTACTAATCATGGATCTTGCTCATTATCAAACTCATTTGGGATTTTGATGATATAAACCCATATTTCAAGTTTGATTGAAATCAGATCAGAAATATGGACTCCAGAGTGGTAACAAGCAATTGTTGAGGGCTGGATGCTTGATGTATGATGTATGACAGGTGTAGGGCCATACCATAAGTTTGCTTGGCCTTATGATCAGGTGAGCTAAAAATCATTCATCATCTTGCTGATATTAGCCTATTTCCCAAATTTGATTAAAATCAGGTCAGAAATACAGTCTCTCAAGTCGTAAGAAAGTTCAGCCAAACATATGCAAGATTACCTCATTAATATGCAAAAAACTTGTTCATAATAAATCATTGTGTACCTTGATGATGTAAGCATATTTACCAAGTTTCAGAAACAAAGTCACTAAAATGTTGACATGCTCAGAAAATTTTATGCATAATCACATCCTTAATATGTGTGGATCTTGCTCATTATTGCACTCATCCAAGATCTTGATATAAGCATATATTCTCAAGTTTGATAAAAATTGGATCAGAAATATGGTCTCCAGAGTGGTAACAACGCCATCCAATCAGATGCAAGATTACCTCCAATCAGATGCAAGATTATCTCATAAATATGCATGGATCTCATTCGCTATCAAACTCAGCTGAGATCTTGATGACATAAGCATATCCGAAATACAGCCTCCAGAATGGTAACAATCTGAGTCAATCAGATGCAAGATCACCTCATTAGTATGTGTGTATCGCCTTCATTATTGAACTTGTTTGAGATCTTGACGATATAAGCATACAAAATAAGATCAGAAATATAGCCTTCACATTGGTAACAGGGTCAACCAATCAGATGCAAGATCAATTCATTAATATATAAGAATCTCACTCATTATCCAACTTTTCATGGATCTTGATGTAATAAGCATATATTCCAAGTTTGATCAAAATTGGATCAGAAATCTGGCCTCCTGAGTGGTAGCAAGCTAAGCCCGTCAGATGAAAGATTATCTCATTGATATGCATGGATCTCACTCATTATCCAACTCTTCAGAGATCTTGATAATATAAGTATATATTCCAAGTCTGACCAAAATCATATCAGAAATCTAGCTTCCTGAGTGGTAACAAGCTCAGCTAATCAGATGCAAGATTATCTCATTAATATGAGTGTAACTTGCTCATTATTGAACCCATCCATGATGATATAAGCCCAGACTGAAAGCTTTATTAAAATCGGATCAGAAATCTGGCCTCCAGAGTGGTAACAAGTTCAGCCAATCAGATGCAAGATTAATTCATTAGTGTATCTCGCTCATTATCGAACATATCTTTATTTCTGTAAAAATGCTCCTACTTACGTTAAACTAAATGTCTAACTTTAAAGCCAACACAAGTCAAGTATTCAGCACATACAGCTCATGTCAGTCACATAATGGGATACGGTACATATAAAATACCACATCAAAAAGGCCATGCCTTAAGCAATCACTGGACAAATATAATGATGTGAATTTAGAAGAAGTTTAAATACAATTTCTGGTGTTATGTGCCTGTCACCTGACCCAGCCTCTGTTCAAAATATTAAAAAAATAAGAATAAAAAATGTTGAAAAATCAAATTTAACAAAATGTTTAATGATACAAGTTGTGCTGCATGATATGGCTTCAATTCAGTTAAGTTTTCATATGTTCTCAAGGTGACATTAAAGTAAATATTGACTGAAAACAGGAAGATGAACAGCAAACTTGGAAATTAACTTTTTACTCTTGCAGGACATTGTCCAGAAAGTTATGGATCTTTGAAGGTCCAATTGATGTGTTGCAGGACCGAACTACTAAAAAGTAGAGTGCATAAGTAGGAGAACCTGTTGAATAATGTTCAGTCTTATTTAATTGGTCAATTCATTAGCATTCAGCCAATGTAAAGCAAGCTTACAACCACATATAGATGTGTTTGGAAGGAAGGTAACATGGATGGTGAAAGTACCTAACCATAAGTGAACACTGAACAGAATTTTATAATCTTTGACTCAAAATTATGTGTCAGTAATTTGGTCTACTCAAAATGCAACTTTTGCTGGTCCAATTAATTGTTTGGTCAGTAATGTCTAATGGTCAAATGCGAATCTCCAAGACTGATGGACAGGGACTGTTGCTTTGATTTTGACTCTATATGTCCCATTAGAAGTCCATGTGTTATTCATATTCTGTAAATCAGTTAAGTTTTAAAGGATCATTTTTTAATGGTTTTGCAAAAAATTACAAGTTTTCCTTGTACTTAAATTCTTGGATATGCCTCTTCAAAATGGCACTGATACCAGTAACATGCTTTATCAAGTCAGTGTGTTACAGCAATGGGAAAATCTTCAAAAATTTGCACACCAAGAATAACAATGAATTCATGTAAAACTTTTTAAAGTTCTTTTCAGACAAACCTTTTTACAAATATAAGAGAATCAGTGATTCTCTCAGAGATTACAATATCGAAACTAATATGGATTATAGCATATACCTGTACAAACCCTACCCATCCAGAAAATATGTAATGAACATGAATTTTTTTTTACAAAGCTTCCAACTTACCTAAATAATAGCTTCCTGTTCCATCTGGTCCACAATAACAATAAAATGAGCCATTCCTATTGGAACAACTTCCTCCATTTTGACAAATACTGGGCTGATATGAACATTCATCTATATCCTGCTCACAGTTATAGCCCTGGAATCCCGAGATGAACGTCTTGTTGAAAGTGCCGTAATTAACAGTAAAATTACTCTGCTGACAACTGCATGTATAGTATCCTCTCTTATCCAGGCATGTTCCATTATTCTGACAGGGGTCACTCTCACATTCATCTATCTCCTCTGTACAGTTATCACCAGTGAGGCCTGGGAACAATGCAATAAATAAATAATTAAATATGTAGTTTTGGGGCATTACAGTGAAGCAAGTCTCTTACAGGCAATCAAGGGACAGGAAATTTTGTCCAATACAGACAGGTGTTCTTTTATATGGTGTGATATGGTGTGAGGGGAGTCAAGATAGCTCAGATGGTAGAGCACTGGACTCATAATCCAAGGGTCATGAGTTTGATACCCACCCAGGACAGCATGGATCGGCTGTCTGAGTGTATCCTTGGGAATGGCACTTAGCTCCTATTTGCTCTACATGATATAGCCAGTAATGTGTTAAAAGTGCTGTTAAACCAACAAAACAAGACATTATATGGTGTGGCCTTCTAGAAGTGCTTTGTATTCCTATACAAACATGCACATTTATGTTACTTACCTTTGCACCAAACAATGGACTTTAACAGCAAGATTTGCTGATATAGGGACATCTTTAATAAATTCACTCATTTAAAATCCCAAACCATATTTAAGGCAAAACAAGTGGTAATTAACTTAAAGGAAGATTACAATCATCAATTTGTGATACTATAAAGTGTCATTTATATGCAGTGAGAATTGTGACAAAGTATCCACTCTCCACGTTACACAGGCATCTTTTATGTGAATGATGATCATTCAAGCAAGTATTAACATTCAGGATTCCCAAAGTGGTGTGGTTGCGACTTCTGTCTGTTATTAAACAATGAAAATGAAAAATTCTTATACAATTTAATAATCCTAATAACAGTCTTGTGAAAGGAAATGATAAAGTCAATGAAAAGAATATGAGATCTTTGGAACTTGTTAGAGATATAACATCTGTTAAATAATTAAAATTAATATCCTCTCACCCGGATAGCTTTAAATGAAGAGAAAGGTATGAATCTCATTTTTTTTTCCCTAGAATATACCAAAAGAATTGGCCTCAATTTGTTGAACATGAAGAAAAGCGTGATCAAAACCGGTAATGAAACTTTGATATATCTCTTGTTTTATCATCAAAAAACGTTAGTGCCCGGAAATTTTAATCAGCATCATGAAATTCGCAACTTTTAAGAAGAAGTCACATATTTTGTTAAATTTTCTTTACAAAAAAAAATTCCCAGTACACTGTAAATAACAATATTTGATGATAGTGTGATCCATGAAAATGTCAGTAATGTCTACTAGTGGCAGCACTTTAAGAAATAAATACCAATTAAAAAAGTTTTGTCAAGCAAAATTCGTGTTTCAGTTCTATCTTTTTATATGGTTTCAGTGTAATCATCACAAATATGATATATCCTCTTGCATTATAATGTAAAAAGTGTCAATCTAACGTCATAGCTATGTCTGTGAGCGTTTTTTAGAACCTAATTAAGAGCCGGCTGCATTTTGATCTCTGATTTGCGGAAGTGTTTGTTGTATTGTTACAATCGATTAAAAGTAGACCTGCTTTGTATTATCACATTAATTACATCTTTTGAATAAAATCAAATAAAGTGGGTGGAATAAATATATAAAAAAAATTAAAAGGCATGCAAATCCTACCTGCGTAAGAGCGAGCGGTCATGGTATAGTGTCAGATCAACTCATTTCGATTGACCAATTGAAGACAGTTATAAATATTATTATGTAGGTAACATAATTTAAGTATCTAACATTAATCAGTGGTTATCCTAGTAATTAGCAAATGTAATCAAGGATAGCAAAGGAAGCAACAAAAGGAGTAGTCGGTGTATGAAAAGCTTTGTTTCAACGATATGGTTCATTATAGAGAAACAAGTTCCAAAGTTTGTAGTGAACTTAAAATTCCCAACTTGGCACTGAGAGGTTTGCTCAAGGATGAGCAGAAATTTCTCTATTACTCACAATTAAATTGTGTCATTAATATTTCACTAATAAAACAATAAAAAAAATTGAGTTTCGACATTGATGGTTGTTGTTTCTGGACTTAAAAGTCTCTAGTTTTTGAAATAAGGAAATCTTGTTTTATTGTGAATCAACAATAACTCCTGAATATATCCACATTCACATGCAAAAAGCAGTGACATAATACACAATGTTTATGCAGGTGTTCATGTCTGTCATGTCTGATGAAACCTCCTGAAGTAATGTTTTTAATGATATTCTAAGTTTGGTTATCTTGAAAATAAAGGTAACTGATACAGAAAAGCGAACAGCTAAATTACAAAAAGCATTTTATTGACAATTATTCCCAACGCGATTATAAAAGGAATATTAAACCATTAAATAGTACCTTCCCCCCTCCTCATCATCTCATTGTTGATATCCAGCTGGGATGGCCCTTGGTTAACTCAGACCCTTGCAGTCTGTGTTTTTGGACCCCTTTGTGCACAAGTTCTCAAGGGCAAAGTGTACAATTTAATAACTGTAACAAGCTTTGTGAAAAAAAATAAAAATAAAACAAAACAATACGAGACTTTTGGAAATTGTTAGTGATTTATAACCTGCAATAAATCAGCAGGTTTTCTGTTGCAAAAACCGATGTGATCTCAAAAACTCTGTCAGAGAGAAAAATATTCACTCACTAACATACAATTTTCTTTGCGTACTTGATAACAGGAGTCTATGATCTTCAACCTGTACAAATCTGATGAATTTTTAAATACTCATAGTTGTTATTTCATGGCTAAATGGTGACAGAATGCTTTTTCCCCATTCTTTTATATGTAATGACACTTACCTGGGGATAGATATTCAACTAAAAAATGCATACAAAGCTATACTTTTTTTTATTTTAGATGGCTTGGACCCTTAGCTATACAAAAATATAAATTTGTATGAAAGTTAGATGTTGCAACATTTCACAAGTGATTATCCTTAAAGCAGGTTTCAATGTACACACCTGGATTGTACATATTTTAGCACTAATCTTTTAGACTGGTTTTGAAATTGTTCAGAGTGGGAATAAATCTGGCAAAACCATTCAGATTATTACAACTAAATTAATCCAAAGAAGCAAATTCAAGGAATTGATGTTCCACACATTTTTTTTTAATTAGGGACGTGTACTTTTGCCGACAAGGAGCAAGGTGATAATTGTGATATAGTAAATGATTTAAATAACATTTGTAAAGAATGACACTACTGATGATGTAGAACACTGACAATGGAACTCAGGTGAGGTCTGATCAATATAAATTTAAACTGCATACAAAATGTTGGTTTAACATTCAGTGGCCATATCTTCATTAAACGAGGATACAGGAAGTTGATAATTATATTTTGCTGAAGACAAGGAGACCATAACTCTGCTAAAAGATGATACTACATGCTGAACATGTACTTAAGCAACAGTGACAATCAAACTCACCTGAGGTCTCATTAATCTAAAACAATGCCAACTAAATTTGTTTAAAAACCATTATGGAAGTCTTTAAAGTGCAGAATAGAAAGTGTGCAGTCCGACAATCAGGTACCATAACTCTGCTAAATTATGTAGAAAGCTGACAACTAAATTCAGTCAAGGTCTCATCAATTTCAAGCTGCAAACCAAATTTGTTTGAAATCCAATTAAAATTAATTGAGTTACTAAGCAAAAATGAAAGTGAATGGGTCCAACAACTAGGGGCTATAACTCTGCTAAATAATGACGTAAAATGCTGATGATCAACCTTGTTCAAGATCCTCTCAATATTAAGCTGTCTACCAAATTTTGGTTATAATCCAATCGTAAATAAAGGAGATGCTTCACGAAAATGAAAGTGTTGTGGATCTGTCAATCAGGGGTGATATCTCTGCTAAAGATGATGCTGTAAAACAAATTCATCCAAGACCTCATCAATATTAAGCTGTCTATAAAAATTTTGTTGAAATCCAATAACAATTAAAGGGAGTTATTGAATAGAAAAGAAATGAGGTGAATCTGACAATCCAGGGCAACAACACCACTAAATGAGGCAGAATGCTGACAAATGAACTCAGCCAAGGTCTCATGAAAATCAAGCTGCATACCAATTGTGCAAAAACTAAACTGGCTTGGTGTGACAATCAGGGGCTATAACTCTGCTAAATGATTACTCAGAAAACTTGCAAATGAACTCATCAAGGTATCATCAAAATAAAGCAGCATACCCAATTTGCACGAATTCATACAATAATAAAAAGGGATTTATTATGTGGGAATGAAAGTGGGTGGGTCTGACATACAGGGACTATAATTGCTAAATGATGACACAGAATGCAGACAATCAAATTCCGACAAGGTCTCATTAATTTCAAGCAGCATACCAAATTTGGTTGAAATATAATAATATTTAATGGAGTTATTGTATGGAAATTAAAGTTAATGGGTCAGCTATTCAGGGATATAACTAACTGCTGACACAGAAATCTAACAATCGAACTCAGTCAAGATCTGATCAATATCTAGCAGCAAATAAAATTTGTTTGAAATTCAAAAATAATTAAGGGAATTACTGTGCATAAACAAAAGACGAAAGTGTTGTATTGGTGGAAAGACATGAAGTCAGACAAACAGACCCAAATGAATGTCATGCCCCCATTTGACACAAAAATGAACCAAAAGCGTTAAGAGTATTGGTGAAAAAGATTTTACATAAAGAAATGATGTGATTAATAGAAACAAGGGCTTTATTCAAAACTATGTTTTGTATGTGATGCACCTTATATGACTAAAACACTTAAACAATGTATCTTAACAATGTTGATGATGGTAAGAACTTCAAAGGTATCACAACTGTACACATGATCCATTTGTCTAATGATCTATTAAAAAGAAAAACAAAAAAAAAAAGGATTTAACATGCACACACTACATAACTCTACTGCAATTCTTAATCCGAAACTTACCTGGATAAATTTGGACAATAACTCAAAAGTCAAAATTTATCTGAAAACTAAAGGAACTGCAATTGCAGATCTACAAACTCACAAACTCTCAACTGCATATAATCCCCTCCCCGATACTTAACTCGACTCCATACAGTGACCCATAGATCAGAATGCAAAATCTGACACATCTCTTTGCTGTGATTGCATAGTCAGAAAATACTTTCAAAATGTCATTGCAATTGAATTTTTTTTACATCTGACCTTTAAGTTCCTCTCTAGAACCCCTGGGGTAGGAGCCAAAGACAGATCAATGGATGGAAGGATGGACAGAGAGATGGAGGGGATAATAAGCATAGAATACAAAGACTCTGTGCTATACCTTCAGCCATGTTAGTATTTCATTATTTTCACCTTGTGAGGTCTGAAGTGCCACTGCTGATAACTGGGTTAAATGGTGGTAGCATTGATAACAAGGTTAAATAGGTGAAGTGCTGATAACTGGGTTAAATGGTGCTAGTGCTGATAAATGAGTGAGTTAAATGATTGCTCTAGAAGGAACATCTCTGAACCTGGTAGATGTAGTTTTAGCCCTCAAAGCAGTGACATGTTTTTCCTTATCCCCCAAGTTCTGTGATCCAAAACAAGAAATAAAATGTTAGATTCTCAGACCTGTGAGGCATGTGTATATTCAAGGTCTATAAGATACCTACCAATAGGACATGCACAGCTGTAGCTATTGACTTTGTCATAACACTGAAGTGGTGGAACACAAGGTGAACTAGCACATTCATTGATATCTATCCTACAGTCATTACTTGTGTATCCAGGCAAACATGTACAGCTGAAATTATGACTTGGGGGAATTGTACTGCAGGATGCCCCATTTTTACAGTTCTGAAAACGAGTGCTGCATGCATTATACTGCTCCACACATGTTTCTCCCATCCACTGAGGTTGGCATGTGCAGTTAAATCCATTCACCATGTCATTGCATGTTCCATTGTTCTGACATGGACTGGACAGGCATTCATTGATGTCAACTTCACAATTTGTTCCTGCAGAAGAAAAACATTTACATACAGTAAAACTAAGATAGTGGAAACATCAATTACTCAAATTATATGTACTTGACATTACTCAGATTACACGTACTTGACATTACTCAGATTACACGTACCTGACATTACTAAAATTACACGTACTTGACATTACTCAATTACACATACTTGACATTACTCAAATTACATGTACTTGACATTACTCAAATTACACGTATTTGACATTACTCAAATTACACGTACTTGACATTACTCAAATTACACGTACTTGACATTACTCTAATTAAACATACTTGACATTACTCAGATGACTTGCAAAAAAAAAAATTCAAATCACTCAGAATGTCCTCCGAGTTCTCCATTAGAATGATAGCAATAGACCTTAGAGGTACATATTTGCCCTTAAGCCTGTGGCTGATATTATATCATAATAACTTCACTGATATCACAACAGCTCGATGACATGTCATCACTCATAGCAATGTATGCAATAGTTTAGGACTATTGAAACTGAATGATTTCTTTAATTGTTTCATTAAAAAGTTGCATGAATAACATCACAAATTAATAGAACATGTATTTCAATGATTGTTGAAATTTCATAGAGCATTATTTTCAACATCTATTATTTTTATAAGGTTCTATTCTTCACACAAAAACTTACCAATCTGAGAAGTATCTCTATGATTACCTCCAAGTCACTTTTAGAGAGCTGAAGTTATTTGTTCCTGGCTTAAAAATCACAAATCTCTAAGCCTGAATCTGAGATTAAGTTTTCACTATCAACCAATCAGAGATGAGCTTTAAAAAGTAATGTCATGTGTGACTGGTCAAACAAAACCTCAAGCTCAAGAGTTTTATGATTTCTAGGTCTGGTCCCTATTCTTGAACAATTTTTAACACAAAACTCAAGCTAAAAGTAAACGAGTGAACAGCACATTATATGGATGCCTGACCATGTTTAATAGTCCTCTATGTATGTACTAGAAGGGCATGGTGGACTTGGGAGATTATTGACCAAAAGATCTTAATGACCTTGACCTCTGGTACAGGTATGCAGTCTTGAACTAAACGTAATGCTCAGAAAACATTCTTCTTATTAGACCGTGACTCTATATGTTTCTTTCTTACCCTAAGTGCCAGCCATCCACAAAATTTGGTCAAGGAACTTACCTGAAAGCAAATTATTTCTTGAGCCACAATGACCCTGACATTTTTACCTTTTGACCGCAAAATCAATAGGCATCTTTCATACCTTTAGAGCCAGCCCTCCACAAACATTGGTTAAGGTACATGGTCTAGAACTAAAGTTAATATGCAAAAACAATTTTTCTTCTTTTAGCCAGTGAACTTGAACTTTAGACCCCAAAATCAATAGAAGAGATGCTGACAGGATTTTGTCAAGAGGGGAGCTCCCCCCTTGTCACTAAAAAAAAAGTGGAGTAGGAAAAAGGTAAGTGAGGGGGAGGAGGAAATGGCCATAGTTCAAAATTTACCTAACACAAACATCTGTCTCTTTCTTTCTTCCTACTCAATTGAATCAAAATGCTCAAAAGATGTCTCCTTTAGTTGTATAAGCATTGTTCTGTTGATCATTTCTGAGCTTTATTTGTGTCTTATCTGTGTATGAATATTGTTCTGTGCTGAGAACCCCCTTTCACATATGCATAGCTAGCTAAGCCAGCTTGAACAAGTTGGAAAACTGTTCTTTATGGTTGTTATGTACAATTTTCAACAGCTCATAGGTATTGTCTCTTGGATATCTGTGCTCCAAAATAATATTTTTCACCAACAAGAGCTCTGCCAAAGTTTCACTTTCTTGAATCAGTGCTTTGCTGGCTACTATGCCAGATTTCTTATCTGTTCCACAATGTTGTATTAGGGTTTTAAGTCTATCAATGCCATAGTCAGCTTGTTCAGACAGTGGTATTTTGATCAAAAATAAATGTCCTTACTTTTTAGATTCTTATTTATTCAATTTATCTTAACCCTTAGAGTGCTATATATTTTTGTACCACAAGATCTGTCAAGGCAGATTTGAGAAAAGAAATGAAAATTGCACTATATTTTTTAATTGCCTGTATTTTAATTAGGCTTGGTATTCTGCCTTTCTGACATTTAATTGCAAAGTACCGCTTAATAGGGGGTTGACCAACATGCCATCTGTTTTTGTCCATCCAGCATTTACATCAGTATTATTTTTGAGTTCAAATTTCCTCATTGGTATTTCCGGTAACACTTTCTGGGCTCCAATAACCTCATAACTTTAAAAACCATTGTCATCATCGCTATCATCGGCCAGTATTTGCTGAAAGAAATCATCATCTGATGATAAACCTTGTTGGGAGTCAGCCATTTGGGGTTTTCTAGTAGCCCTTACTTTAAACACGCATTTGTAAAACTTCCTTCATAAATGCAAGGTTCAACCTCGAAAATGCTTGTTCCAGGGCACAATGTGCCAATTAAATTTAGTTTAACAAACGTTCATGTCAAGCTGAAGTACTCAGATGTGTAAACAGTTGCCTACCATAAAAAAGACAGATACCGACACAAGCGCTACGAGACCTCTACTGGCGGTGCTACTTATGCCATGACAAGCACTTTAAGGGTTAACAGTTAAATAAAAATTGTATACTGCGCAGAGTACATTTTTATATGCACGACTTTAAACTGATTTGCAAGAGTTCTCACGCATCACTGCTTTCCAAGTGAGCGAATTTGTACAAATTTTGCACGATTTGCATGCCCTGGCAGCATCTCTGCAATAGGCATTTTTGTTACCCAATGTGGAAGTCCTTCAGAAACTTTGGTAAAGGTACATGGCTGATAACTGAATTTATTTTTAAGCAAACATTTTTCTTTCTTTCAGTCTGACCTTAATCTTTGACCTAAAAATCAATAGACTTCTTCTTTTCACCAAATGCATGCCTTCACAAAGTTTGGTCCAGATCTATGATATAGGACTAATGTTATTGTGCAGAAACCATTTTTTTTCTTCTGTCAGTTACAATGACCATGACCTTTTCTCCATAAATGATATCCTTCATCCTAAGTGTCAGGTATCCACAAAATTTGGTAACTGCAGATTGTGGAGAACTCAAATTATTTTGCAGAAACTGATGTCTTCTTTCAGTCTCAGTGACCCTGACCTTTTGACCTAAAAATTGATTGGGTTCTTCATTATCCCAGGTGCAATCCATCCACAAAGATTGGTAACTGCAGATGCTGGACAATTCGAATTATTGTGCAAAACCATTTATTTTTTTATTTTCAGTCACAGTGACCTTAACCATTGATCTTCTTACCCCAAAATCAATAAGGTTTTTTCCCTTACTCCATTGCAAACCATCCACAAAATTTTGAAACTGCAGATGGTGTACAACTCAAGCTACTGTGTTGAAATCTCAAGCTACTGTGTTGAAATGAAATTGGAAACTGATGGGCATACTGATGGACACCAAATGGATGGACAGACATCATCATAACAATGCACTCTGCCTTTTTGCAGGCAGATGAAAATTTAGACTTTCTGTAACTTTTCTAGAAGAATTAAAGCAAAGCCATAGATCTTAAATTTGTTTCAATTCCTCTTCTGATCTGTTTGCAAAATATCAGTGGCATATGATAATTTTTTAACAATAATATCCAAATTACAGACCCTGAAATGGGTTATTTCACCAGTGAAATGAAAACGGAATAGAAATTAAATGCATAATGAATGCAAATGAAATGCGGAATGAAAAAAAGCAAACTGATGATCACAACTGGAAGAAAACAGAGAGCACAAATGCAAAATGCAAAACCTTGAATGATAAATGAAAACCAAAATAAACAAATACATTTCATGAATGTATTTGAAAATCTATTAACCTGTATTTCAGGCTACTGCTAAATATCCACAGTCTAATGCTGCTGTGAATGCTAATCTGTGATCAAATTCTTTATCTTGACAGACAAGTTGTCACTACTTACAAGCCATGACATTTTTCTAACAAGTCCCATTGATGTGATGACGTGATCACCAGGAATTGTGTCTGTGCAATTTTTATTTGAACAAATGAAATAGGAAATACAATTTCTGACAAAATACTTTACAACAACATTTTTACATATATTGCAGTTATATATTTATTTATTGTAAATTCAATGTCATCTTTTGAATTTGATACATTTCCTATTTTATTAAAGCACACTTTTAATAAGAAAATATATGAATGCAATATTTCACCCCCTTTAATACTATCAATAGCTGCCCTTCCTCAAGTGTAATGTAACAATGAACTTGGTAAAATCTGGGTGCAAGAAACTTAAGTGGAGTTATCATGTGGAACCCAAAATGACAATTTTAACTCCAGTGAATCTGAACTTTGAAATGTGGGCCCTGATGGGTGGAGGGGGTCTGCCTAAGTGTAGAATACCAATGAAGTCTGATGAAATTTGGATCTTGGAAACTTGACCTATTGAGCAGAAACCAAAAACATTACAAAGCTGGCTCCAGTGACCTTGACTTTTCACCTCTCAGCCTCAGAAAAAATATGGAGCTGCCCTTGCATATGTGTAGTCTACCTACGCAGTTAGATTAAAATCAGGCCAAATAAACTTGACTATCATGCCGAAAGAAAGTATTGAAAACACGGATGGCTTGGAGGGTTGAAATGATACCAACTGGCATAAGATCAGATGAAGAACATAACTGCTTATTATGGTCCTTTTTACTGCTGTATACAGGATGCTCTCAATAATCTTTGAAAGACTATTCTAAAATTTCTATTCTTTTTATATCACTAGAGAATTTATATTAACATTTGAAACATTATTTGAGGAATTTATATGGTGATTTCCTTTAAAAAGCATTTTCCACCATTGTTTCAAGTATTACCATCTGCGTAACAATATCAAAAAGATACAACTACTATGTCTAATCATTTACCTAATTTGAGTTGCCTCCCTTGACATATCAAACTGACCTGAAAGACCACTGAATCTAATCTTTGTTTTTCACTTTGGTAAGACCATACAGTTTGTTACTATTATTAGTACTACAAACTATGTTTGGTACAAGAGAATGGATACTATGCCAAAGAAATAGAGGGACTGATCGAAGTCAAAATTGCATTTTCAGCTCTAGTGACCTTTACCTTTGTACCTTGCAGCCCCAAATTCAACTGGCTTCTGCTTCTGCCATTTCCCACGAGTAAAGTACATACGAGGTTTGAGAATAAAAAAGACCACACCAAACTAATGTTGCAGAAATGACCTTGTCCATGAAGAGACATGCAGACAGACGAACATGGCTATCATTATATCCCCCCAACACCTTCAAGGGGATAAAACAAACTGAAGTCAAACTATCTATTCATGATATTTACCTACTAGCCATTTTACATTACACATAGGTTGCAGAAAATAATTGCATACAGCTATGACCATTCTTGGGCAGGAAATACAACTATATAAGGTGTATTAAGCACTTAAAAAGAATTTGACCTTAGGATCCACAGAAAACAATTTACACAGCAGTGTTTATCCAATATATGGAAAATGGTGTTTATTCCATTAATATTCATGATCTTATGTGATACACAAAGTTTAAAAGACAAGAGGCCCAAGTGGGCCTGAGGTCACTCACATGACTTACATGGCACATCAGCATCATTTGACCAATACTGAAAGGTACGATGAGTCATTGTGTCAAAGTTAGTTAAATTATGTTCAGCAGTATTTTGAGAAAGTTTGTAAACATCTTTCTGTTTGTAGTAACGCTGGCCATATTTGATGGCAGATTAAAAACATTTATATAAGCCTGAGAGACCTTCAAGCTAAAGCACTTTCTGTCCAATTTGATTAAGCAGTTTTTTTTTTAAAGAAGTTATTAAAGGTTTATTATTTTTAGTAACATAAGTTATATCTGATGGCACATTGGCATCATCTGTACAAATTTAAAAGCCCTTCAAGCCAGATGCTCTCTGTCAAAATTAGTCAAATTCGACAGAGAGCTTTCTGAGAAGAACTCATTTAAGGAAATTTTCTATTTTCAGTAATGGGGGTCATATTTGAAGGAGGATTGCTGTCATTTATACAAATCTGAAAGCCCTCTGGACCAGGATGCTTTGTGCTAAATTCTGCTAAGCAGTTTATTAAAAGTCATTTGGAGTTTTTCTACTGTAAGTGATGGCAGCCATATTCAATGGTGGATTAACATCATTCAAACAAATTTGAAGGATCCTCATACAAAGATTCTTTCTGTCAAATTTGGTCAAATTCTGTGAAGTGGTTTTTGAGCTGAAGTTGATTAAAGTTCATTTTTTCAAATTTTTTAGTAACAGTTACAATACTGGCTGAAGATCTGCATATACTGAGTAAATCTGAAAGGCCTTAATGTCAGAATGTTTCCTGTTAAATCATGTGTAGATTATGTCAATTGGTTTTTGAGATGTTATAAATATAAATTATGAATGGACAACACAACGGATGACATACAACAGATAAGGACCATACCATACCATACCTAAATACAAAGACACTTACCATTGTATCCTGGTGCACAATTACATCTGTAGATATTCTGGCCATTGAAACAGCTGGCACCATGCTGACATGGATTGGAGGCACACTCATTTATGTCAACTTCACACATTTTACCTGTCCAGCCTGGTGTGCAGTTGCAGGAAAAGTCATTAACCTACCAAAATACATTTGTAAAGGTAAAACTAGAAATACACTTACAGGAAACAAATGCCCTATTAACCCTTTACTGCATGATGACGCCTTTTGACGCCAACCCCTTTACTGCATGATGACGCCTTTTGACGCCTTTCATGACAAATCCGATTAAGATACCCAGAACTACCAAAATTAAGTCTTTGTACCCAAAACTATCACTTATATGGCCGAGAGAATGAATCTAGACAATAAATATGAAGCAAATCATTAGTTTATTCGCAGGATTAAAGCAACTGCGCAGTTTAATCTACATGCATCAGTTGTATGTAACAGCGTATCCGCCATTTGTAAACATGTGCTCTGCATCTCGCAGTTGCGACATGAAGTCATTTGAAATTTTGAAGATTAGAGTTGACAGATTTTTGATAATATAGACGGGAATATGCCATTCTTTGAACTATTACAGTTTATTATTATCAAGGTTTCACCAAAAAAGAGGAATATGAGAGCAAACTTTAAACTTTGGAACGAGGCTATACGCTAAAAATAAGTTACTGTTACATGTTCACTTCTTAAGGTCGTATTCATCATGTCACCAAACAGATATGACCAAGAATCACCAATTTATTTATACTTTTTTTATACAATTTATACTTAGCACAGCTATTTGGCATAAATTTCAACAAATTCAATGTTAGACGAAAATACTTTTGTATATTTGAAATGTTTAAGACCATACGAGTACATTAAAAAAAAAACATATAAGCACAGAATATACATCTAAAACTTTATTGACTTCAAGTGTTCAATCTTAACACCTAACTATTGTGCCAATATTTGGTGGAACTATCACAATCCAAGCCAAATGAACAGAAAATCTTGCTTTTCTAAAAAAAATTAAAAGCATGACTTAGTTGGCAAGAAAATAGTAAGCCTAATATAAATGAATACTGAAAAATATGCAATTTTGTCATGATTTGTACACATTCTAGGCTGGATTTGGTTGCCATGGCAACCAACCATGTCATCCCCTGTATGCTGAAATAAAGTATGCCCAATACCCATCCAATGTCCACAACAAATTGCCAACTATAAAGGAAATTACTATTGCACAAGAAGTAACTCAAAAGTGATGCCAAATTATTGAATTAATGGATAAATCCTATGCAAAACAGAGCACCTGTTGTGCCTATATTTGGTGAAACTTAGACAATCTAAGCTAAATAATTGGAAATTCTCAATTTTCTCAATCAAAAATGAAAAAATTGAAAGCATGACTGATTTTGCAAGAAAATAGTAAGCCTAATATAAATGAATACTGAAAAATATGCAATTTTGTCATGATTTGTACACATTCTAGGCTGGATTTGGTTGCCATGGCAACCAACCATGTCATCCCCTGTATGCTGAAATAAAGTATACCCAATATCCATCCACTGTCCACAACAAATTTCCCACTATAAGGAAAATTATTATTGTACAAGAAGTAAACTCAAAAGTGATGCCAAATTATTGAATTAATGGACAAATCCTGTGCAAATCAGGCAGTCCAGCCTCCAGACTGATGCGCAGTAAAGGGTTAAATTTATTGTCAAATTTGGATGGAAAAGGGTAAAACGTTCACATGATCTAGACCAGTGGTTTGCAACCTTGGGTCATGGCCCAAATCAGGGTTGCGGGGGGTGCTCAGTGGGGTTGCGAAGGGTCATCAGAAGAAATCGTATCATAAGCCAGAGGACCAGGAGGTCCTGTCGGTGACCAATTTAGGTTCACAGCAAAAATAGATTGGGAACCACTTATCTAGACCTTCTTCATATTCAGCTTCATACTAAATTTCATTAAATCCATTAACTCCTTCTAGAATTATTGAATGGAAACAAAAATCATGACATGTATGGACAGCAAGAATATCAGATAACACTGTATGCATCCTCCATTGAATATGGTGATAACAGTAAAAACTTGCATACATCAACATAAAAAATTGTAAACAAAAGTGACATTATCTATTAAATTTTCAAAACAATCATAAACAATGACCATGTTATCCATGCATAAGGCTACAAGTATATATGTGTTATCCATGCATAAGGCTACAAGTTTATACCTGTTACCCATGCATAAGGCTACAAGTTTATACATGCTATCCATGCATAAGGCTACAAATGTATACCTGTTATCAATGCATATGGCTACAAGTTTATACATGTTATCCATCCATAAGGCTACAAGTTTATACATGTTATCCATGCATAAGGCTACAAGTTTATACATGCTATCCATGTATAAGGCTACAAGTTTATACATGTTATCCATCCATAAGGCTACAAGTTTATACATGTTATCCATGCATAAGGTTACACGTTTATACATGTTATCCATGTATAAGGCTACAAGTTTATACATGCTGTCCATGCATAAGGCTACATGTTTATACATGTTGTCCATGCATAAGGCTACAAGTTTATACATGTTATCCATACATAAGGCTACAAGTTTATACATGCTGTCCATGCATAAGGTTACATGTTTATACATGTTATCCATGCATAAGGCTACAAGTTTATACCTGTTATCCATGCATAAGGCTACAAGTTTATACATGCTATCCATGCATAAGGCTTTAAGTTTATACATGTTATCCATGCACAAGGCTACATGTTTATACATGTTATTCATGCATAAGGCTACAAGTTTATACCTGTTATCCATGCATAAGGCTACATATTTATACATGCTGTCCATGTATAAGGCTACAAGTTTATACATGCTGTCCATGCATAAGGCTACATGTTTATACATGTTATCCATGCATAAGGCTACAAGTTGATTACATGTTATCGATGCATATGGCTACAAGTTTATACATGTTATCCATGCATAAGGCTACAAGTTTATACCTGTTATCCATGCATAAGGCTACAAGTTTATACATGTCCATGCATAAGGCTACAAGTTTATACAAGTTATCCATGCATAAGGCTACAATTTATACATGTTATTCATGCATAAGGCAACAAGTTTATACATGCTATACATGCATAAGGCTACAAGTTTATACATGCTATCAGCATAGTACTAAAGATTTGGTCAGATCCACAATAAGAATAAGACAGCTGTCAAGATACAGCTTTGGATCATCATCAATTTGATGTAATCAGCAGAAGTGCATACAAACAGTTTTAAGTTTTGAACAGTTTAACCTGTTTTCTTTTGCCCATTTCTGAACTCAATAGCAGATCCAAAAGTTGTTAACATATAACAAGCAGTTAGTTCCTGGATTAAGGCATTTAATTCTGATGTTGAATAGGGCGACTGACAATATGCTACCCTGAGGCACACCCATCTCCTGGTGATAGCTTTTTGAAAGGGTAATGCCTCACAAATGGCTTCAAGTTATAGAGCAGAAACAGAAGTTTAATGGACAGACAGATGAACAGTCCGATGGATGGAAACACAAATACTATGTCCTCCACTTTTGTATCAAGGCAGGACACATAAAAGGATATGTATATTTTGAAATCCAATTTTCCAGCTGGTCAGAATGAGAGATATAACTGGACAGACCATCATAGTGACTGAGCTATGTTATGCATTTTGTAAGATGCACTGAAATCCAATTTCCCAGCTGGTCTGAATGAGATAGAAATAGACAGACCATCATTGTAACAGCTATGTTATACGTTTTGTAATATGTACTGTAGCCAAAGCATAAATAATGAGACCCACCAGATCCCTGCAGGTTCCACCATTTTTACATGGACGACTAAAGCACTCATCTATGTTGGTTGAGCAATTCTTTCCTGTGTAGCCTGGTCGGCAGGTGCATACATAGTTATTGATACCATCCTGACACCTGAAATGGAAAAGATTTTGATACCATCCTAACATTTGAAATTATAAATAGTATTGGATAATGAGTCACTGACACTATTCACACACTCGAACTTGCACTGTACTGAGCTACTGACACAGTTCTAACACTTAAAGTGGAAACATTATTGGGTCATTCACATCATCTCAATGCATAGACATTAGTACCATGAGCAGCATATTAATTTATACCTGCCATGTATTTAATAGTTCTCTATGTACTAGTAGCAGACCTGCCAACCCATATAAGGTATTCTCAGAATCGCAGTCGATTTTTTTTAAAAAGTTAAACTAGTTTTCAGTAAGGTGTAACAAAATATCATGTACTGCTATTGTCAAGTTGGAAAACATGCATTTAAAAAGTTCAGAAGTGTGACTCGAGACTGATGCAACAACAGTTAAGATTATGTTCAACTAAAACGTTTGTGAAGTACACTCAGACCTTAAGTACCTCCAGTACAGTTTCACAAACTGCAGTTCCAAACTCTATGGTGCTCAATGGCTTCTTGGTTCTCTCAACCCGACATAATCCTTTGCTTTTTTTTTTTTGAAATTTCAACCGGAGTTTCACAAACTGCAGTTCCAAACTCTATGGTGCTCAATGGCTTCTTGGTTCTCTCAACCCGACATAATCCTTTGCTTTTTTTTTTTTGAAATTTCAACCGGAGACAGCCATCATCTCTCCTGCCACGAGACCTACTCAAATCAACACATGATGTCCAATAAATGTAATTGTTGCCCTTCCTGCTTTTTTCCCCCCAAGAATCTGAATATTCCTTTTTATTCTTCTGTACAGACTATTAAAACATTTTCAGAGGCTAACTGTCCCTTTTGTCTTGAACATGTATAGCTTGTTGGATGCCATTTTTAGAAAATTCTATAAGCAACAGATTTATCATGCAGACATTTCGCATGAAAATATATGTGCAGTTTAAAGCGTTTGAGGTACTCCTGTAAAGTTAGTCTGGTTCCCTGACTAACTCCACTGAATCTAATATGAAACCCGGATCTGAATCAAACACGGACAAGCCAGTATCTGGATTTTACTACAACAATCATATTTCTGAAATTTTTGCCCTTATTCCGTAAGTCTGTATTTTAAAGGTCATTTCCATAAGACTTACAGTCAAATCATAAGGGTTGGCAGGTCTGTAGTAGGGTATGGTTGACTATGGAGACCACTGATCAATGGATTTTCAATAACCTCAACCTTTGATCAAGGTATGTAGTTTTGAACTAACTTTATGTGCAGAAACAATTATCTACAAAGTTTGGTCAAAGAAGTTACTCCACAAGTTATTCAGCAAAACCCATATTTCTTTGAGCCACAGTGACCTTGTTCTTTGAGATTTTGACCCCCAAATCAATAGGTCTCTTAAATTCATACCTGAAGTGTAAACCCTCCACAAACTTTGGTCAAGAAAAGTGGTCTAAAACTGAAGTTATTATGCAAAAAATATATTTCTTCTTTGCATCAAAGTGACCATGACCTTTGACCTTTTGACCCCAAGATCAACAGGCTTCTTTCTTACCCAATGTGCAAGCCATCCACAAAGTTTGGTAACTGCAGATGGTGGACAACTGAAGTGATTGTACAGAAACAAATTTAGTGACAGATGGATGGACAGATGGACAACATAACATAATACACTCCTCCTTATAGCAGGCAAATAGAAAGCAGAAGATAAAGATCACTGGCATCCTGAAAACTGAAACTGCTCTAATATAGAGCCATGACATTATTCCAGTGTCTCAGCTGGAATTTTTGAAAGGGTGGGAGCTTTTATGAAGCAGACTTGTTTTCCAAATGAGGTGGCATTTTCTGTGACCAAAGAACATGATAACAAAATGAGAATATTATCTTTTTGGTGGTAAAAACAAAGAAAAATACATTTATTTTCCATATAGTATCGTACAAAAAAGGTAAAATAAATATATTTAAAGAGGATAGATGAAAAAAAAATCTTAGTAAAGGGGTTTAGTAATCTGAGAGAGGCATAGAGACAAGCATTAAGGGTGGGAGTGATCTTGGAATTGTCAGTAGATTGCCTCATTCAAATGAATAACGTGAATGGTTAAACAAGAGTCCCTCAAATGGACTGACGCTCTACTGGGTGAAAATGTCCAGGAATTAAAGATTAGACCATTTCTTCCTTTTAACTGTCGAGTGTTGAAACCATCTCTGATATTCTTCAGCGATAAAATATTTTTCAAATTAGCTGATGTGACGCACATATTGGATGACACGACGCTTGGCACCATTTTCATTTAGGACAAAGTAGACATCATTAGGAGTGTTTTGGTGAAACCCGCATCTCATAATCATACATTTAGGGGGAGTAGTGACAACAAGATTTGTAAGACAATCGTTGTGGCAGCCATATTGGATGTACGACATGCACCTATTTCATTTAGTACCAACTAAGTATCATAAGAAGTCTATTGGTGAAAACCACATGTTGATATAGTCATCCATTTGGGAGTAGTAGAGATAACAATATTTTCAAGATGTGACTTTCTACTCAGGAGTAGTAATAACAAGACTTTCAAGATGGCTGCTGTGGTGGCCATATTGGAAGTCAGATCAGTATATGACCATTAGAGCTAAAAATGAATCATACAATCTCAACATTCTAAGTCACGGTCATTTTGAATCAGTTTAGGCATTTATGCATTAGTTTCAAGTCTTAGCTAAGTGAAACAATTAGTGTTTGAGATATAGCTACCATTTTATGCATCACAGATTTTCACAAAACTATCCTTACAGCAAAATCTCCAATCAGATGTGTTTTTCAAGATGGCAGGATTTAATTGTAAGCAAGTTTCTGCCCGTACGTTTACTGCAAGTAATGTTGTGAGAAAACTATGTAGTACACCAAAAACACAAAAGCAGTAGATATTTATCTCAGCTGGCTTTCATGTCTGAGTGGCAGTAGATACTTACTTCAGCTGCCTTTCTTGTCCGAGTGGCAGCAGATATTTATCTCAGCTGCCTTTCTTGTCTGAGTGGCAGCAGATATTTATCTCAGATGCCTTTCTTGTCTGAGTGGCAGTAGATACTTACCTCAGCTGCCTTTCTTGTCTGAGTGGCAGCAGATATTTATCTCAGCTGCCTTTCTTGTCTGAGTGGCAGTAGATATTTTGCCTTTCTTGTCTGAGTGGCAGTAGATATTTATCTCAGCTGCCTTTCTTGTCTGAGTGGCAGTAGATACTTACCTCAGCTGCCTTTCTTGTCCGAGTGGCAATATATATTTATCTCAGTTGGCTTTCTTGTCTGAGTGGCAGTAGATACTTACCTCAGATGCCTTTCTTGTCTGAGTGGCAGTAGATATTTATCTCAGCTGCCTTTCTTGTCTGAGTGGCAGTAGATACTTACCTCAGCTGCCTTTCTTGTCTGAGTGGCAGTAGATATTTATCTCAGCTGCCTTTCTTGTCTCAGTGGCAGTAGATACTTACCTCAGCTGCCTTTCTTGTCTCAGTGACAGTAGATATTTATCTCAGCTGTCTTTCTTGTCTGAGTGGTAGCAGATACTTACCTCAGCTGCCTTTCTTGTCTGAGTGGCAGTAGATACTTACCTCAGCTGCCTTTCTTGTCTGAGTGGCAGTAGATATTTATCTCAGCTGCCTTTCTTGTCTGAGTGGCAGTAGATACTTACCTACCTCAGCTGCCTTTCTTGTCTGAGTGGCAGCAGACGTTTATCTCAGCTGCCTTTCTTGTCTGAGTGGCAGTAGATATTTAACTCAGTTGGCTTTCTGGTCTGAGTGGCAGTAGATACTTACCTCAGCTGCCTTTCTTGTCCGAGTGGCAATATATATTTATCTCAGTTGGCTTTCTTGTCTGAGTGGCAGTAGATACTTACCTCAGATGCCTTTCTTGTCTGAGTGGCAGTAGATACTTACCTCAGATGCCTTTCTTGTCTGAGTGGCAGTAGATATTTATCTCAGCTGCCTTTCTTGTCTGAGTGGCAGTAGATATTTATCTCAGCTGCCTTTCTTGTCTGAGTGGCAGTAGATACTTACCTACCTCAGCTGCCTTTCTTGTCTGAGTGGCAGCAGACGTTTATCTCAGCTGCCTTTCTTGTCTGAGTGGCAGTAGATATTTAACTCAGTTGGCTTTCTGGTCTGAGTGGCAGTAGATACTTACCTCAGCTGCCTTTCTTGTCCGAGTGGCAATATATATTTATCTCAGTTGGCTTTCTTGTCTGAGTGGCAGTAGATACTTACCTCAGATGCCTTTCTTGTCTGAGTGGCAGTAGATACTTACCTCAGATGCCTTTCTTGTCTGAGTGGCAGTAGATATTTATCTCAGCTGCCTTTCTTGTCTGAGTGGCAGTAGATACTTACCTCAGCTGCCTTTCTAGTCTGAGTGGCAGTAGATATTTATCTCAGCTGCCTTTCTTGTCTCAGTGGTAGTAGATACTTACCTCAGCTGTCTTTCTTGTCTGAGTGGTAGTAGATACTTACCTCAGCTGCCTTTCCTGTCTGAGTGGCAGTAGATATTTATCGCAGCTGCCTTTCTTGTCTGAGTGGCAGTAGATACTTACCTCAGCTGCCTTTCTTGTCTGAGTGGCAGTAGATATTTATCTCAGCTGCCTTTCTTGTCTGAGTGGCAGTAGATACTAACCTCAGCTGCCTTTCTTGTCTCAGTGGCAGTAGATACTTACCTCAGCTGCCTTTCTTGTCTGAGTGGCAGTAGATATTTACCTCAGTTGGCTTTCTTGTCCGAGTGGCTCTGATTTTTACATACACAATGACCAACTGTTATGATTAGCTGACAAATAAAGCCACTACCAAAAAACCCAAAGTATTCTAAATATCTGTGATGTAGGATAGTGAGATTGCCATAAGAAGTACCACTTATCACATATATAGTATGTGTACGTATTATATGACTTTGCTGTACTTACGTGGCATTGTTAAGGCATGGATTTGGAGTACATTCATCAATATTTGTGGAACAATTTGGGTCGGTAAATCCTGCTTGACACAAACATCCATAGGCGTTTTCCAAATTCTGACAAGTCGCATTGTTTCTACATGGTGAGCTAGCACATTCATTGATATCAGTACAGTTTGTTTGGGGACCTAGAAATAAAAAGTTTACAAAATAAATAAATATTATTATTACTTGATTCCCACGAGATATGCATTTTTATTGGCCAACACAACATTGTGTGATTTACATTAATTCATGACATTGCACTGTCATGATGTTAAAAAATAGTTTTCAAGGTGTCATGCAATTGAGATGGCATTTTTTCCTTATTTAAACAAGTTCAATTTCAAAATTTTTGCATTAAATCATGCAAGAAGAAGGCCAAGGCCCTCATATTGAACCCAAAATCAAGCATTGCTGTAAAACATGCCACAGTGACCCCCAAGATAAACCAGATAAGGAAGCATTTTGTAGAATGAATTGTCATTGCTGTATGATTCATCCAAAGTATGAAGAATATCCATCATGGGGATCAGTAAATATAAGAAACTTAAACAATAGTCCCTGGAAGGGACTGATGCTCTACTGGGTGAAAAGAATTTCCAGGAATTCAAGATAATACCATTTCTTCCTTTTAACTGTAGAGTGTTCAAACCATCCCTGATATTATTCAACAACAAAAAAAATAATTCAAATTAGCTGCTGTGGTGCACAAATTGGATGTCAGCTTGACACCATTTTCATTCTGGAGAAAGCAGACATCATCAGAAGTGTTTTGGCAAAAACCCCATGTCATAATGATCATCCATTTAGGAGCAGTGACAACAAGATTTTTAAAACGTTTGTTGTGGCAATCATATTGGATGTATGACTGGCACCATTTTCATTTAGAACCAACTATGTGTCATAATAAGTTATTGGAGAAGACACCACGTTGATATAGCCATCCATTTGGAAGTAGAGATAAGAATATTTCAAGATATGACTTTCCATTCAGGAGGAGCAATAACAAGACTTTCAAGATGGCTGCCAGGGTGGCCATATTGCACATCAGATTGGCATAATTTTCATTTAGGACCAACTAGACATCACAAGAAGTCTTTTAGTGAAAATCTCATGTTGATACAACCATCCATTCAGGAGGGGTAGCGATAACAAGATTTTCAAGATGGCCACTGTGTGGCGGCCATATTAGATGTCAGATCAGCACAATTTTCATTTAAGACTAACTGGACAGCATAAGAAGTCTTCTGGTGAAAACCCCACATCAATATGACTTTCTGTTCTGGTAGAGTTTTGATAACAATATCATTTTTATTTAGGTCCAGCTAGACATCATAAGAAGTCTTTTTTTGAAAACCCCATGTTGATATGACCATCCATGTAGGAGTAAGAATAAAAAGATTTTCAAGATGGGCGCAGTGGAGGCCATTTTGGATGTCAGATTGGCACAATTTCTATTTAGGACCAACCAGATATCATAAGAAGTCTTTTAGTGAAAAGCTCATGTTGATATGACCATCCAAGTAGGAGGAGTAGTGATAACAAGATTTTCAAGATGAAAAAAAAGATTTTCAAGATGGCTGTTGTTGCAGCCATATTGGACTTCAGAACATCACCATTTTTATTTAGGACCAACTAGACATCATAAAAAGTCTTTTAGTGTAAACAACATGTTGATATGACCATCCGTTCAAAAGAAGTAGTAATAAAAAGTTTTCAAGATGGCTGCCATGGCGGCCACATTGGAAGTCAGATTGGCATGATTTTCATATAGAGCCAACTAGATATCATAAGAAGTCTTTTAGTGAAAACCTCATGTTGATATGATCATCCATGTACGAGGAGTAGTAGTGATAACAAGATTTTCAAGATGGCCATTGTGTGGCAGCAATATTAGATGTCAGATCAGTACCATTTTTATTTAAGACCAACTGGACTTTATAAGAAGTCTTCTGGTGAAAACCCCACATCAATATGACTTTCTGTTCAGGTAGAGTCATGATAACAAGATTTTTAAGATGGCTGCCATATTGGACGTGAGATCAGCACCATATTCAGTTAGGACCAACTAGACATCATCAGAAGTCTTTTAGTGAAATCTCCATGTTGATATGACCATCCATGTAGAAAGAGTAGCGATAACAAAATTTTCAAGATGGGTAACAAGATTTTCAAGTTTACTGCCATGAGTATTGGACTTCAGATTGACACCATTTTTATTTAGGACCAACTGGACATCATAAGAAGTCTTTTGGTGAAAACCCCATGATGATACGACCATCCATTCAGAAGCAGTAGTGATAACAAAATTTTCAAGATGGCTGCCATGGTGGCCATATTGGATGTCAGATCAGCATTGATTTTTATTTAGGACAAATTAGACATCATAAGAAGTCTTTTAGTAAAAACCCCATGTTGATATGACCATCTATGTAGGAGGAGTAGCAATAAAAAATTTCAAGATGGCCACTGTAGTGGTGCAGTATTTTTAATACTGAAAAGACACATTATTCCAAAATATAAACATAAATTCTTCTTTACAACAAAATTTGTTGAAAGGAAACAAATTTGTATGCTCTATCTAATGATGCAAAAATATTTCGAAAATGTAAACAATATCTATAGCTACACCGATAACAATGATCCACCATCTAATCTATAGCTACACCCATAATGATGATCCACCATCTAATCTATAGCTACACCCATAATGATGATCCACCATCTAATCTATAGCTACACCCATAATGATGATCCACCATCTAATCTATAGCTACACCCATAATGATGATCCACCATCTAATCTATAGCTACACCCATAATGATGATCCACCATCTAGTCTATAGCTACAACCATGACAATGATTCACCATCCAATCTATAGCTACACCCATAATGATGATCCACCATCTAGTCTATAGCTACACCCATAACAATGATCCACCATCTAATCTATAGCTACACCCATAATGATGATCCACCATCTAATCTATAGCTACACCCATAATGATGATCCACCATCTAATCTATAGCTACACCCATAATGATGATCCACCATCTAATCTATAGCTACACCCATAATGATGATCCACCATCTAATCTATAGCTACACCCATAATGATGATCCACCATCTAATCTATAGCTACACCCATAATGATGATCCACCATCTAGTCTATAGCTACAACCATGACAATGATTCACCATCCAATCTATAGCTACACCCATAATGATGATCCACCATCTAGTCTATAGCTACACCCATAACAATGATCCACCATCTAATCTATAGCTACACCCATAATGATGATCCACCATCTAATCTATAGCTACACCCATAATGATGATCCACCATCTAATCTATAGCTACACCCATAATGATGATCCACCATCTAATATATAGCTACACCCATAATGATGATCCACCATCTAATCTATAGCTACAACCATGACAATGATTCACCATCCAATCTTTCACCACTCTTTTATGATTAGAAATGAGAGAAAAAATAATCCATAAAATGCATTGGTGTGGGATAGGGAAGTCCCACCCTCAGGATCAGAATTTATGAGCTGGAACTAGGTATAGATACATTCCTACCTACACATTCTGTCCCAAGGGTGGAATTTCCATATCTCACTCCAGTCACATAATGTGCCAGAAAATCATGGTATTAGCTGTTTCTACTTATAACTATAAGTGGACAGCATTCTCTGGTGCATTATGGGAAAGTTGTTTGCAAGTAGGTGTGTATTATACACACCAGTGCAGCAGGAATACCTGTAAATCCCGACTTGCACTCAGACATATGCATCATCTGTACCAGTGAAGCAGGTATGCCTGCTTCATAGCAGCATAGAATACCTATATATCCTGATTTGCACTCACAGATATATGCATTATATGCATCAGTGATGCAGGAATACCTGTAAATAATGGCTTGCATTCAAAGACATAGTATATGCAACAGTGTAGCAGGAATACCTGTAAATCCTGGCTTGCACTCACAGACATATGCATTATATGCAACAGTGCAGCATAAATACCTGTAAATCCTGGCTTGCATTCACAGACATATGAATTCACTAGGTCTCGACACCTTGTATTGAGGTACAGACATGTCACATTGATGCAATCGTTAATGTCAATGTCACATCTATGGCCTATATAACCAGCCACACATCTACATGTGAAGTTATTGACCTGGTCATTGCATGTGGCACCATTGAGACAAGGATTTGACTGACATTCATTTATGTCCTGGAAATGAAGAAAAAGATTATGGTCAAGGCTTTGTCAGATGTCTGGTTCGGTTAGTCAATGCTACATTGCAGCTTGATATCAATGCTGAGCACATCCATAAATCAAGGCCAAATTTGGCCTCTATGAAAATATTGTCCTTTTTGGGCAATCAAATGAGATACTGAAAAGTTTTCATGCACTATTATCAATTCAATCACTGTGGATGCCATGTCAAATTTTTTTATACTTCAAAGAAAACTTGTGATTTCTTTTAAATGCTGTTAATTAATTTTTATTTATATGGAAGCAATTTTTGTGGATTTTATAGTTGCTACAAACCATGAATTTATGGACCCAGAAAACAATGGTCCATCTACGGAGATAACAGGACCCCTTTTCCAATCCATAAATTTAATGACCCAGTAAAAAATTATACATCTACAGAGATAACTAGACCCCTTTTCCAATCCATAAATTTATAGAACCAATGAACAATGATCCATCTAAAGAGATAACAGGACCCCTTTCCAATCCATGAATTTAATGACCCAGTGAACAATGATCTATCTACAGAGATAACAGGACCCCTTTTCCAATCCATGAATTTAATGACCCAGTAAACAATGATCCATCTACAGAGATAACAGGACCCCTTTTCCAATCCATGAATTTATAGACCCATTGAACAATGATTAATCTGCAGAGATAACAGGACCACTTTCCCAATCCATGAATTTAATGACCCAATCAACAATGATCCATCTACAGAGATAACAGAAACTGTTTCCCAATCCATGAATTTAATGACCCAGTGAACAATGATTCCTCTACAGAGATAACAGGACGCCTTTTCCAATCCATGAATATAAAGACCCAGTAAACAATGATCCATCTACAGAGATAACAGGACCCCTTTTCCAATCCAAGAATATAATGACCCAGTGAACAATGATCCATCTACAGAGATAAAGGACCCCTTTTCCAATCCATGAATTTAATGACCCAGTGAACAATGATTCATCTACCAGGGTTACAAGTGGAACTAACTTTTAAAATTTGAGATTTTTTAAAGTTCTTTTCAAGGTTTTAAAATTTTTTTTTAGACTGAAGACACAAAGCAGTTACAAGATTATCTCCATGGTGAGCATAACATTTATTAAATATTTGATTATCCCCATAAAGAGAACAGGGACTCTGTTACGGAGCGGTGAAGAGACCATTCCATGGGGACTGTTTTGCCTGACCTGGACAGACTGTATGCTAATACATTCTTCTTCCCCGGAATGTGGTGCCTTACGAGGAATGTGGCTGGCTCAAAGGGTTATCCCTTCCAAGGCATCCAGCAAAGGAGGTTCCACCTCCACACAAAGAGAATGGGCATGTGAAACTCTTTGTCATTAGAGATATGCTATGATGGGCGTGTTGTTGTAGGAGACCATGACACAACGGCCCCTTACTCTGTGGACGTATCTTAAAAAACTTCAGGTAAAAGAATCTTAATCCGAACAAAGGTTGAAACAAATGGACTTCAAACTGTGCAAAGATTGACGTGAATGCAATGCTAATGCTGTTGATGATCTCACAACGATAAGCCGTGATGAGTCTATCAAATGAATGACAGAATAAAATGACCGGATGTCTTTAATTTGCATAATTCATTCGCTTTCTCAGCCACTAGGCTAGCCTAACAAAACAGTGTGTGCAAAAAATCATTTTTTGTGGGGTTGGGGTAGAGCTGTTCATCATTTTGTAATTTTTTTTAAATTTTTAAAAAATTTTTTAGGTTTCCTTCAGTTTTTTTTTTTTTTGGGGGGGGGGGGGGGTTTTTTTTGGTTTCTAAGGTCAAAATGAAATTTTAAGGTTTTAGAGGTTGTTGAGGTCCACAGCAGACCCTGATCTATGGAGATAACAGGACCATTTTCCCAATCCATGAATAAAGACCCAATGAACAATGATCCATCTATGGCGATAACAGGACCCTTTTTTCAATCCAAAAATTTAAGTACTGACAAAAATATTTTTTGGGGCAAAAAATAAAACAATTACCCATGAAAACAAGTGTTCCTTGGAATCTGGTGTCTCATCTGCATCTGTATGTATGTCAATTCAATATTACCCCTGTATCTGTATGTATGTCAGTATGAACCCAGTATATGTATGTATGTCAGTATGAACCCAGTATATGTATGTATGTCAGTATCACCCATGTATCTATATGTAGTCAGCATAACCACTGTATCTGTATGTATGTCAGTATCACCCCTGTATCTGTATGTATGTTAGTATGACCCCTGTATCTGTATGTATGTCAGTATCACCCATGTATCTGTATATATGTCAGTATGACCCCAGTATCTGTATGAAGGTCAGTATGACCCCTGTATCTGAATATATGTCAGTATGAAACCTGTATCTGTATGTATGTCAGTATGACCCCTGTATCTGTATGTATGTCAGTTTGACTCCTCTATCTGTATGTATGTCAGTATGACCCCTGCATCTGTATGTATGTCAGTATAACCCCTGTATCTGTATATATGTCAGTATGACCACTGTATCTGTATATATGTCAGTATGACCACTGTATCTGTATATATGTCAGTATCACCCATTTATCTGTAGATATGTCAGTATGACCCCTCTACCTGTATGTATGTCAGTATGACCCCAGTATATGTATGAAGGTCAGTATCACCGCTGTATCTGTATGTATGTCAGTATGACCCCAGTATATGTATGTATGTCAGTATCACCCCTGTATCTGTATGTATGTCAGTATGACCCCTGTATCTATATGTATGTCAGTATCACCCCTGTATCTGTATGTATGTCAGTATCACCCCTGTATCTGTATGTATGTCAGTATGACCCCTGCATCTGTATGTATGTCAGTATGACCCCTGTACCTGTATGTATGTCAGTATCACCCCTATATCTGACTTTCATAATAATATTATACAAAAGTGTCAGTTTAATCTAGCCACTGATGTTGCAGAAATGTGACTTTAAAAAACTTTAATGAAAAACTTTAACCTTGTTTACCATAATGCTGAAGCAGGTGACATAGGCACAACTGGTACTCCTAGCATATCATAGCATAATCTTTAGACTATTGTGATATTATCAAAGAGTTTCACATGGATGTGGCAACTGGTGTAAAAGCTATTGGAATTTCAAAAATTTAACGCAAAAGTTTAACAATGTTGATGATACTGCCATTGCCAGAAAAGTGACAACTATATTTCACCAAGATAATGCAACAGAGACAATAAATGACCTCACTGTAATTTCCTTTATACACAGACAATAAAATCCAATTAAAACAAAATCAGATGTAAGAAAATATCTGATATTACACAGTACATTGCAAGATCCTTTTCAGTCTATTATATAAATATTTTACTTCAGGTTATTAATAAATTCAGATATAACAATATGAATTTTGGGGTCCCTTAGGTTTCATTATATCCAGTGTTTCCTGACTTTTCTATGTCAAATGGGAAAGTCACAGCATGGACTTGTGTGGTTCAGGGATATGAATATATCAGGCAGAAATTAAATCTGTGATGGTGTCTTTAAGTTAAAGAAGAAACAAATGAAGCTAAATTTCCACTTTTTGTGCTGGAGATGACTGTTTTGAGTCACAATTTTATGCATTTGTATCACTACAATAGTACAAAAAGAATGGAAGTAACTGAAACAAATATTTTCTTTGGAATATTTCATACACCCAGCAGATGTGGAAATCTGGAATTCTGGACTGATCTAGAAAATTCTCATGCCTGGTAGTTACAAGTCCGAGTTCAAGTTTTGTTTTTAAAGAGTTTCATAAATTCATTTAACACTAGTGTACCTGGCATGGTTGCCCAGAAAATCCATCTGAGCAAGAACAGGTAAAGAACCCAGGATTGTTGAAGCATTGTCCACTTCCACAAGGATACACTCCAACATTACACTCATCTAAATCCTGCTCACATCTGCTACCATTGTAACCTATGTAAAAGCAAATCAAAGATGCATCAGAAGACAATCTAATACTACTGGTGGTTGGAAATTTCCTTCCTTCATACACGTGTACTGAGATTCACCCATGCAAAAGAGCCATATGGAATAAATTAATCTCACAAGAGAGAGAGAGAGAGAGAGAGAGAGAGAGAGAGAGAGAGAGAGAGAGAGAGAGAGAGAGAGAGAGAGAGAGAGAGAGATTATTTCAGTTTCATAGATGAGGCAAAACATTTAGTTATGCTATTTCTAAATCCCTCTCGATAACAAACTTGTGCTAACAGATGGACAGACACTGGAAAAAAGACCATCTCATCAGCTCTTCTGGTCTGTGACCAGTAGAACTAAATATTCCTTCTAAAGATGAAGGTATAATAAGTTGTCCAAGATCTTGAGATTATGAATAAACCCAAGAGATCAAAAATATGGCTTCAAGAGTGATAAGCCCAGTCAATCAGATGCAAGGTCATCTCATTTGTATGCATCAATCTTGCTCATCACTGAAACAGTCCAAATCCTGAAGATAGAGCACATATTCCAAGTTTGATCAAAATTAGATCACAAATATGGCTTTCAAAGTGGCAACAGTCTCAGCCAATTAGAGAAGATCAACTCAATAATATATGTGCATCTCACTCGTTACTGAACTTGTATAAGGTCTTGATGATATAAGCATATGTTCCAAGTGAAATTGGATCAGAAATATGGCCTAAATAGTGGTAACAAGTGCAGCCAATCAGATGCAACGTCCCCTTATGAATGTGTGTGGATCTCACTCATTATCGAACCCATCCGAGATCTTGATGAATGTAAGCATATATTTTATATTTGATCAAAGTCAGATCAAAAATACAGCCTCCAAAGAGGTAACATTCTTGGTCAATCAGATGCAAGATCACCCAATTAATATGCATAGATTTTGCTCATGATCAAACTCATCAAAGATCTTAATTAGTGATAACAAGGTTAGCCAATCAGTTGCAAGATCACCTTGTTAATATGCATGGATCTTGCTCATTATTGAATTCATCTGAGATTTTGATGATATAAACCCATATTCCAAGTTTGATTGATATTGGAACAGAAATATGGATTCCAGAGTAGTAACAAGGAATTGCTGAGTGGTGGACACATGACACAAAAAGGACACAAAATGGATGCAGGGCCATACCATAAGCTTCCTTGGCCTTATGGCTAGGTTAGCTAATAATAATAATAATAATAATAATAATAATAATAATTATATGCCCCCACTGCAGACCAAAAATATCTAAATCCCAAAAACCTGTAGAAAAATTTGAAAAATTGCTCTCATGGCATGAAAATCTAATATGGTCATCTATTTATACAAACAAAAATGCACACCAAATTTCCTTTGTCTACCTCATGTGGATTTCGCTAAATTGTGCAATCAGGATGTTTCCTAAAATTTCAGAAATGTGAAATCAAGATATAATACAAAGCTTCATGTTGTTTTCTTTCAACCCATATTGTCATATATTTGACAGACGAATTCAAGTACAATGGTTTTATTTTGGTCATGGTGTCCATAGTAGTACTGCATTATATCTACATGTAGAATCATGTTATAACACATCACATTATAATGAGAAAGAGCTGTATGCCCACCAGATGTCATTTATCTACCTCATGTGGTTTTTGCCTAATGGTGCAAACAAGGTTTTCGTCAAATCAGTTTAAAAATGTGTAAAATATTGACAAATTGCTGCAATTGCCTGAAATTCTAATCAGGTCATCTACTCATGACCATGATAAAGTGTGAAAAATGAAATGGTTCCAAGTCCAACAGTACTTATGCTATCACACTAAAATGGTTTCAGGTTGAACGCATGGATCTAAAGATATATGGACTTGTGAACATAAAGCAGGAAAACAATATGCCTGACTTCTGCTACTGCAGTGCGAACATAAAAAGTTTAATAGAATGAAAATTATGATCATATCTACAAAATTATTTAATGAATCTTTTCAACAGTATACTGTTGTGTAAATTTAATACAAAATGAAAAGAAAATATGAGTCCCTCGAAGGGGCTCATGTTCTACTGGGCGAAAAGAATTTCCAAGAATTCAAGATAAATACCTTTCTTCCTTTTAACTGTTGAGTGATGAAACCATCTATGATATTCATCAGCAATAACAAGATTTTCAAATTAACTGTTGTGGTACACATACTGGATGCCAGCTTGGCACCATTTTAATTTAGGACAAAGCAGACATCATTAGAAGTGTTTTGGTGAAAACCCTATGTCATAATGATCATCCATTCAGAAGGAGTAGTGACAACAAGATTTTAAAGACAGTCCGCATGGCAGCCATATTAGATGTACGACTTTCATTTAGGACCAACTAAGTATCTAGAAGTCTATTGGTGAAAACCCCATATTGACATACCCATCCATTTTGAGAGGACTAGAGATCACTTATTTTCAAGATATTACTTTCCATTTCAAGAGGAGTAGCGATAACAAGATTTTCAAGATGGCTGCTATAGTGGCCATATTGGATGTTATATTAGCACTATTTTCATTTAAGACCAACTGGACATCATAAGAAGTCGACTGGGGAAAACCCCATGTCAATATGACTTTTTGTTCGAGTAGAGTTGGATAACAAGATTTTGAAGATGGTTGCCATATTGGATGTCAGATTGGCACCATTTTTATTTAGGACCAGCTAGACATCATAAAAAGTCTTGTAGTGAAAACCACATGTTGATATGACCATCTATTCAGGAGGAGTAGCGATAACAAGATTTTCAAGATGGCTGCTGTGGCAGTAATATTGGATGTTGGATTGAAACCATTTTTATTTAGCAGCAACTAGACATCATAAGAAGTCTTTTAGTGGAAACATCATGTTGATATGACCATCCATGTAGAAGGAGTAGCGATAAGATTTTCAAGATGGCCGCAGTGGTGGCCATGTTGGATTTCAGATCAGCACCATTTTCATTTAGGACCAACTAGATATCATAAGAAATCTTTTAGTGGAAACCCCATGTTGATATGACCATCGATGTACCAGTAGCAATAACAAGCTTTTCAGAATGGCCATATTGGACATCATATTGGCATCATTTTCATTTAGCACCAACTAGACATCATAAAAAGTCTTTAAGTGAAAACCCCATGCTGATATGACCATCCATTCTGCAGGAGTAGCGATAACATTTTCAAGATGGCCACTGTGGCAACAATACTGGATGTTCGAGCAGAACCATTTTCATTTAGGACCAATTAGACCATGGGACGAACGTGTGTAAGTTTCAAGGCAATCCTCCGAGTAGTTTAGGAGAAGTAGCGATAACAAACTTGTGCTAAAAGACGGATGCATGACAAACGGACGACATACGATGGACAACAGACCATCCCATAAACTCGTCTAATCTATGACCAGTAGAGCTCACAATGCCAATATGGCAGAAAATTTTCAATGGATCCAGTCTATTTAAGTTGCCTGGATTCACCAAAGAGGATATTAACGATGTGGAAGAAATACATACAGAAAGGTAACCCAAGATTGTATCCACATCAAAGAAAATGAAGACAGTATCACTATCCATGTCAGCAATAACTCATAACTGAAGCAGCTAAATAAACCTACGACTAATTTCCAACTCTACAAATACTCAGAGCAGCATGGGTATGTGTACAAAATCACTACTTCACATGAAAATAAAGCTACATGTACTGTATTCCCATCAACAAATACCATTTTAATTCTGGGCAGTGGATGCTTGGCTTAAACTTAAAATGGATTTCTTGAACTGTGTGAAAATAAAAACAATGGATATAACACCAGCACTGTGTCACCACAGCCATCCTCAGCTTGGCCCATAACCTCCACTTCCAGCAGTGCCTGCCAAGCAAGGCCATAATTAATTACAAACTTACTTGCTCAAATAGACACATGCTACACAGTGCCTAAATACTTAACACCTTCCTCTACCCTAACCCTGGTAAACCCTGATACACTAAATCAAATTGTAGAAGATAATGCCACTAATCATAATAATGAAAATCCAGGTAGTGCTTGCCACACAAGACCCCACTTCTGTACACCTTCACCTGCACAGGCTGGCACAAGCCACATAGTGCCTAAATATATAACACCAACTCTCTTCAAGCCCAGGTAGACCCAGATACACTCAATCAAAGTGTAGAAGACAATGACACTAATCAGGATGATGATGAGACTTCTTTCAAACATAATGCAAGTCACAGTTCACAGTGTCATGGAAAATTATGTTCTAAGTAACTTGATAGTTGATAGTTATGATAAGGGATCTTAATGTATGTGTGCATGTGTGTGTATGCATACATGTGTCTATACATACATACATGTGTGGGTGTTTGTATATATGTGATTGCATATATGTATGCATGTGCATGTGTATGGTTATATGTATATACAAACATATAGGAGTGTTAATATGACCATCCATTCAGGAGGAGTAGCAATAACAAGATTTTGTGGTGGCTATATTGAATGTCAGATTGGGACCATTTTCATTTAAGACCAACTGGACAGCATAAGTAGTCTTCTGGTAAAAAGCCCACATCAATATGACTTTCTGTTCAAGTAGAGTTGTGACAACATAATTTTTAAGATGGCTGCCATATTGGATGTCAGATTGGCACCATTTATATCTACCACCAATTAGTCATCATAAGAAGTCTTTTAGTGAAAACCCCGTCTTGATTCAGGAGGAGTATTCAGGAGGAGTACCGATAACAAGAAGTGTTTGACAAAATTTTTAATGATAACAAGAAGTGTTTTTGAAAAAAATTTACTTCATAGAAACAGCATAAAAAGTATAATACAAATTTGTGAACCCAGTGTTCACCTGTCACTGATATATTCACCCCTCCCCCATTTGACTTGTAAAATATATTAACACAAAACTTTATTACTGACAGTGCAGCCATCAATGCTGGAATTAAATCATACCCATGTCTCACATTGCTCATGCAGCTGAGACAAAAAAAATGTGTTTATGGCTATACCTGTACTAATCATCTAACATCTTATTTCTGACTACTATTTCCATTAGGAAATGAGAGGAAAGAATCCACCATATGCATTGCTGTCAGAAAGGGACACCCCATGACTTGGAGGAATTTTCTTTTACCCTGCATCCTACTAGTTTCTTATGCTTTCATTGGTCCAAGTGAGTCATGCAAAGACCATACTAGATCAGTTGGAAAAATACCTAGTCAGTGTGACAAAACATCAGGAAAATGATAGGAAATAATGTGCAAAGAGAGTGTCAAGAACATCTGTGTGGTGGATTTGTTGCATGGATTGTTAGTGAGTTGGGATAGAATTACAGATTCATCAGGAAACTTGCTTGGATTGGTGCAAGCACCTTGCCTGGTCCTACATATTCTGTCTCATTCCATATTGGTTCACTAACAAACCATGTAACTAATAATCACACATCAAAAAAATGATGGATTCTATTTTGTCTAAAACTAGTACAGTTTAGTCTCTTGAATCCAATGTAACCCATTCACATTCAAAATGCTACATAAAATTGTCTGTCCAACAAGTCAAATTTTAATACTCTTCCACAACTTGAGCTGTTGTATGTTGTATCCTATTAGACCGATAGATTGATGAAGAGATTTTGGTTTATGTGAATAGAATGTATATATATATATATATATATATATATATATATATATATATATATCACAAGGGGTAAATCTAACAAAAAAAAAGACTCAAATAAGCTTTCAAGATTTAAAATACAAATATTTAATTTCCTAAAATATTAAAATATTTAAACAAACAGTCAAAGTAAAAGAATTAAAAAAACCTTACAGTATAGAATATCCTTAAAAGTCCTAAATTGTTCTAAAGTTCACTGATCCAGAAGTTAATCCAAATATTCCGAATGGGGATATTCCAAATGAAACCACTAAAGTGTTGATGTGTCTACAAGAATCAGTTATATCCAAATATTATTAATTCCAAATAATCCTTGTGAATATGGAATATCACACAAGTTCTAGAAATGTTTCCGCTAATTCCAACGGAGCTGAATAATACTTAAATCGGAAGTATCAGTACTAAATCCAGAGTGTACTGTATAATAATCTCTGAAGCAGAATAATCACACAAAATGAACCAATCTTGTTTATGACCTCTCAAGCTGACGAACTATGACAGAATGACGAACGCTGCGATTACATCTTATTTATAGTCTCTGACTGCGCAAATCAAATAAAAACCAAATTATTCTACGTCTCAAACAAACACATCGGAATTGTGATCTTAAACTAATTTCTGGTCAACAAAATGAATCATTCCCTGTATTGCGACTTAAAAACAATTTAATCCTTCTAGAAAACAACCTTCTCCAAACCAATCAGAAACTAGGTTGACTATTATGCAGAGATCATAAAACTATATCATTATTTAAAAACAAAATGATACATAATTCCGTAACTATATATATATATATATATATATATATCTTGATGATATCTGGCATTTGTTTGGACCTCACCGTTTTGCAGTACAAGGTGTGAGCTCTCCAAAAAGAAAGGCACATAACCACAACATCTGATAATTATCCCCTAACAGATGATTAACCCTGTGACTGCTAACATAACATTTCTTTCTGCACATGCCGAGCTCCAATAGTACAATCTCCATTTAGAAGGGATTTTATCAATTACATTTTGAATAAAGTTATAGATTTTTCTTGTTGTGTATTAGTTTACCTATCCCGAGAAGTGAGACTAAATTCTTGAATATTTTGTCGGTTTATATCAGCATTTTCTAACAAATTTGAATTGAACATATTGTATTTTAACCCTAAATTACCTATAACCTAGTTTAAAGGAATGCTCTCTGTATCTCTCTACTGAGAATGTATGAAGATCTGTCTACTTTCTCCTAAAGCAAGTAACAGGAAATAAGAATGAGAAATAAAAAGTACCTATCTAAATTTGAATTACCTGTCACAGAGTAATTATGGGTGATGTCTTACCTGTGCCAGTGCAATTACATGTATAACTATTGATTCCATCAATACAGCTGCCATTGTGTTGGCAAGGATAAATGCCACATTCATTTATGTTGGTCTCACAATTTGTCCCGGTAAACCCTGAAATATTATGTACAAAATATTAGGGCAAGAAGAGTGTCTAATTTCAAGTTAGAAGTATTTTGGCTCTTTAAGCTTGATAACTTTTTTCTATTTCACCTAGTAGGTACATAAAAGGATACATTTTTTTTAAAAAAATTATAAAATGGCAAGCATAATTAATCATTTGACAACACATCTGTCTGAAAGGGAGAGAAAAATGTTGAAGTCTGGATTTTAACATTTGTAACTTTTCTTCATAATTTTAACATTTTCTGTCATGCTATAACATAGTCACACATACTTTTAGACTTTTTAAATTTTGGAGGAGAATTTTAAAATAGAATAAATTGCTGTACAAAAATTTTTAAATCTGACATCATTGTAAATGGATACAATGTTGATCTTGAATTAGTATCAAGAGGGACTGCAAACAAGAAAGCTGTTCTATTCATATAGTTTCCTCATATGTGTGGAGATATTAGCCCATATGATGAAATTTTTTTCCAAATATTAAAAGAATACAAACAAGTGTCTCTCGAAGGGACTGGCGCTCTGCTGGGTGAAAAGAATTTCCATTAATTCAAGATAAGACAATTCCTTCCTTTTCACTGTCCAGTGTTGAAACTTTCTCTGATATACTTCAGCAATAACAAGATTTTCAAATTAGCTGCTGTGGAACACATATTGGATGTCAGTTTGGCACCATTTTCATTTAGGACAAAGTGGACATCATGAGAAGTCTTTTGGTGAAAACCCCATTATAATAATTCAGGGGAAGTAATGACAACAAGATTTGTAAGACAGTCATTGCAGCAGCCATATTGGATGTATGACTGGCAGCATTTTCATATAGAACCAACTAGGTATAGTAAGAAGTCTATTGGTAAAAATCCAATGTTGATATAGCTATCCATTTGGAGAGGAGTAGAGATAGCAATATTTTCAAGATACAACTTTTCATTCAGGAGGAGTAGCAATAACAAGATTTTCAAGATGGCTGCTGTGGCAGCCATATTTGACATCAAATCAGCACCATTTTCACTTAAGACCAGCTTGACATCATAAGAAGTCTTCTGGTGAAACCCCACATCAATATGACTTTTTTTCTGTTCAAGTAGAATTGTGATACAAATATTTTCAAGATGGCTGCCATGGTGGCCATACTGGATTTCAGATTGGCACCATTTTTACTTAAGACCAGCTAGACATCATAAGAAGTCTTTTAGCGAAAACCCCATGTTGATATGACCATCCATTCAAGAGAAGTAGCTATAAAAAGATTTTCAAGATGCTGCTGTGGTGTCCATATCGGATGTCAGATCAGCATCATTTTCTTTTAGCACCAACTAGACCTCATACGAAGTATTTTAGTGAAAACCCCATTTTATTATGACTATCCATTCTGGAGGATTAACGATAATAAGATTTTCAAGATGACTGCCATGGTGGCCATATTGGACTTCAGATCGCCACTATTTTCATTTAGGTTTGTGTTTGTTTGTGGGTTTAACACCATTTTTCAGCACTTGGTAACCTATACATGGGGGCCAGTATATTTGGTGGTGGAAGAACCCGAGAAAACCCTGTGAAGAACCACAGACCCACGGGAAGCTACTGGCAAGCTTTCTCACATACCCATGCTGGCCGAGCCGAGACTCAGATCCATGCGGACAGAGGTGTGATGTCAGTGATCTGTAAAGGTGAGTGCCTTAGACCACTTGGCCACCCAGGGCCCCTTTCATTTAGAACCAACTAGACATCATGAGAAGTCTTTTAGTGAAAACCCATGCTGATACGACCATCCATTCATTAGAAGTAGCAACAACAAGATTTTCAAGATGACTGCCATGTCGGCCATCAGATTGGCACCATTTTCATTTAGGAACAACTAGACATCAGGAAAAGGCTTTTAGTGAAAATCCCATGTTCATATAAACATCCATTCAGGAGGAGTAATGATACCAAAATTTTCAAGATGGCCACTGCGTCGACCATATTTGATGTCCAAGCAGCACCATTTTCATGTATGACAAAGTAGACCATGGGATGATTGTGTGTATAAAGTTTCAAGGCAATCCTACAAGTAGTTTAGGAGGAGTAGCGATAATACACTTGTGCTAACGAACGGGTGGACGACAGACAACGGATGACGGACAACAGACCCTTCTATAAGCTCTTCTGGTCTATGACCAGCAGAGCTAAAAATTAATACAGAATATCACATCGCACAGTATTGCAGATGACACTGCATTTAACTCTTAATGGCTCTGAGAAGTCCTAAAGTCAGCATTGTATCTCATTTATCTGTACTCTAAATTTTCAGGCCTTAGTATAAATACTGAAAAAGACTAAAAGCAGTCTGTATTGGCAGTAGAACAGGTAGTAATATTAAATATTGCTCAGAATACCATTTAGACTGGTATTCATCTGAAGTTATTTACTTAGGCATAACATTCTCCACAGAACTAAACACTATGGCTAAATTACGCTATGATAAGAAAATTAGGGAAATTACAAAGTAACTTCAGCAAAAGTCAAAAAGATCACTCATCTCTTATGGCATTATTAAAACTTACTCATCTATTACTGAGTTTATGAAATCCCCCTCACAATGTACCACAAGAATTAGATTCCCATTTATATAAGTTTGTCTGGAGTGGGGCAAGAGAAAAAAAATTGAAAGAAAAATCATTAACAATTATTATTATTAGGGTGACTTTAAATTGGTTAATATGAATATTTTTGTGGATTCCATTAAGGTAGCATGGATCAGAAGAATAATTACTTCTGAATCCAAAGGTGAAAAATACATTTTAGTTACTTTTGTCTCAAATTTAGACTTTTTCCCCTTTTTGTAATAGATTTGCCTAAAAAAGTGAATTAATGAGCATATGTAAACTTGTACAAGTTTACTGTAGAAAACAAACAAGATTTTGGATTTCTGAAAGGCACCATTTTCATTTAGGATCAACTACTTAGTCTTTTCATGAAAACTCCAGTAGTGACACTACAACTATCTGCTATAACAAGATTTTTTAAATGGCTGCCATGGCAGCCACATTGGAGATTTAACTGGCACCCTTCCATTTAGGTCCAACCAGATATCACAAGAAGTCTTTCAATAAAATCCCATTTTGATATCACCATCCAATCAAGAGAAGTAGCAATAACAAGATTTTCAAGATGGCCACCATGGAAGCCATGCTGGAGGTCCAATAACAAGATTTTCAAAATGGCACAATGGAAGCCATGCTGGAGGTCCAATAACAAGATTTTCAAGATGGCCACCATGGAAGCCATGCTGGAGGTCCAATAACAAGATTTTCAAGATGGCCACCATGGAAGCCATGCTGGGGTCAAACTGGAACCATTTTCATTTTTCATTAGTACTAACCAGGTATCAAAAGAAGTCTTTAGGTGAAAACCCCAGGTTGCTCAAGCATTCGTTCAGGTAAAGTAGTTATAAGACAATTTTAACGATGGCCACCATGTTGAATGTCAGATAGTCACCATTTTCATTTAGGACCAACTAGACATTGCAGGAAGACTTTTAAGTCAAAACCACATTTTGATAAAACCATGTATTTAGAATGAGAAGCAATAACAAGATTTTCAAGATGGCCAAAGATGCAGCAATAGTGGATGTCACACTCTGGCACCATGTTCATTTAGGACCAACTAGACATCATAAGTAGTCTTTTCGTGAAAACTCCATGTCAATATGACCAGCCGTTCAGAAGGAGCAGCAATAACATGATTTTGTTGAGGATGCAAAAGGGGCGCCATTTTCATTTAAGACCAACTAGACCTTGGGATGAATTTGTATGTAAACTTTCATGGCAATCCTCCCAGTAGTTTAGGAGTTTTGGAGAGGATATGGTAGGCATGAGGGCAATTTAAGCAATATTTAAACCCACGCCATATGATGTAAATAAGCAGCTAAAACCAGATTGCAGGATGGATCCGGCCTGCGGGCCATAGATTGCATATGCTTGAGATATGGCATGTCTATCATGGTTAAGTGGGAGAGGCAATCCTTGCAGTAGTTTAGGAGAAGTCTTGGAGAGGATATGGCATGTCCATCATGGGTAAGTGGGAGAGGCAATAATCTCAGTGGTTTTGGAGTCTTGGAGAGGATATGACATGTCTATCATGGGTGAGCGAGAGAGGCAATCCTCCCAGATGTTTAGAAGTCTTGGAGAGGATATGGCATGTCTATTATGTGTAGATGAGACAGGCAATCATCCAAGAAGTTTAGGAGTCTTGGAGAGAACATGGCATATCTATCGTGTAAGCGATAGAGGCTATCCTTCCAATGGTTTAGGAATCTTGTAGAGGATATGGCATGTCTATCATGGGTAGGTGAGAGATGCAATCCTCCAAGTAGTTTAGAAGAAGTCTTGTAGAAGATATGGCATGTCTATCATGGGTAGGTGAGAGATGCAATCCTCCAAGTAGTTTAGAAGAAGTCTTGGAGAAGATATGGCATGTCTATCATGGGTAGGTGAGAGAATCAATCCTCCCAGTGGTTAGAAGTCTTGGCAAGGATATGATATGTCTATCATGGGTAAGTGAGAGAGGCAATCCTTCCTGGTTAAATATGTATTGTATGCATTGCATTTTAATGGCATATCAGCACAGTCCTGGCTATATAGTGTCAAGTAAGTTTAGGTCTCCCAAAAAAGGTACACAAAACGAAGATAAAGGCAAAAAAAAAGAAGGTAAAATCCTTTAAGTACAAAGCCTTTTTTTTCATGCATTCTTTTAAAAAGTCCAAGCCCTTCCAGCTGCAACTTCATCACAGGACACATTATAGGGGAAAAAGGTTGCATCAAGTAGCTGCCTCTTATGACATGCAGAAGGGCACGGGGGGGGGGGGGGGGGGGGGGGGGGGGGTCGGAGTTTGAGGTTAAAAAAAGAAATGTATCTGCCACAATCAAATACAGGCTTATAATGGGAGACATCAAATAACTTTACAGACAAATGAACGAACATACAACTGGATGGTTTACCTGGTTGACAATTACACTGGTAGTTCTTGTTGCCTAAAGTTGTATTAACACAACTTCCATAGTTCAGGCAGGGTCTCACAGCACATCCATACACATCTGTATTTAATAAAAAGAATGAACTGTTTAACAGAGATCTAGATATTATACAAAAACTCAGAAACTTTACTGACCTGCATAGTCAAATTTGTGTCAGGTGTAACTAAAGCTACTTCCATGACTTGCCATAGGAAATCCCCATACTTTTATTACATATTTTGACAAGAAATGAACTGACCTCCATCACCTGACCTTGACCCAGGGATGGTAACCCTAAACCTGCTACATATATGATGTATCCTCATGCTAACACTGCACATGTAAAGTATGAACAAATAGATATTACAAAATGTCACCGTCACTGCAATCTGATTAGAATAGAAATTTCTGACCGATGGACACCAATACCAGGTCATGTTCTGTTGACCTTTTGATTCACCAAACAAAATACAACAGTGAAAAAACCATAAATTTCCAACAATAACTATCACAATAGCTATCACATGGGCAAGCTAAATGTATCTACGAAGTTTGGTGAATTCAAACTCTGCAACTTTGGAGATGTTATGGACAGACAGAGAGACAGAGGGTGCCAAATAGCACCTGCTAAAGCATGGGGATAACCTAAGTGATCAATGTAATCTGTGGATTAAAAAAATCTACTTATCTGCTTGTCCCAATAAGGACAAGTGTGGGTGTGTATTAGCACAAGTGTAGGTACGTATTCGGACAAGTGTGGGTGTGTATTAGGACAAAATCTTTTGTTAAACAAAGGGCTCTTGTTCAGTTATTTATTGTCCATTAGCTTTTATAATAAGTTACCTATTGCCCATTAGCTTTTATAATGAGTTACCTATTGCCCAATAAATTTCCTACTGCCCATTAGCTTTTAAAATAAATTATTTATTGTCCATTAGCTTTTATAATAAGTTACCTATTGTCCATTAACTTTTATAATAAGTTACCTATTGCCAATTAGCTTTTATAATAAGTTACCTATTGTCCATTAGCTTTTATAATAAGTTACCTATTGCCCAATAAATTTCCTATTGCCCATTAGCTTTTATAATAAGTTATTTATTGTCCATTAGCTTTTATAATAAGTTACCTATTGCCCATTAGCTTTTATAATAAGTTACCTATTGCCCAATAAATTTCCTACTGCACATTAGCTTTTAAAAAACATTCCAATGACTAGGATGATTTTAAAACACATTCCAATGACTAGGATGATTTCCAGAGTTCCAAACTATTAAAGCTGCAACATTCACCAAAATTTCTAAACAACTGTACATGGTTTACAATTACCAAAACTATGCCAAAGTCAGCCTTTCCCCCTATCCACCCACTAGGCTTACCGAACAGCTGTCTGGTATTATACTGTGCATACCGTACCTGGCTCAACTTGTGACTGTTTCATTTTCTGTATGTCATTTACCTCTCATTATGACAGGATTCAGTACATAAGATATGTCTTTGTTCAATATATCTGACAATTTAGGTAAAACATTTCTATGATCATTGTGATATTGTTTCCAACTGCCACATACATTTACATGATGAAAAAATGGATAAAATAAATGCAACCTGACGTACTGTGTGGACATGCCCATAGGGTGCTTTTGTAGCATCTACAATTACTAAGAAACAATATGGTGGCTTACAAACTTGAAACGATGTTTCTTTAAAATAAAATGTAAGTAATCAAAGCTAGATTATATTAACATGAAAGATCAATGATGTAGTTTAAATAAAATTGTATCAGCATTATTAGTAAATCACCTTGATGTGTACTGTTATGTAATTTATGCTACAACAATTCATGTCAACTTTGACTTTTTCCTAGTGATGACACATTCAATGTGAAAATCATACATACTTTAAGAAAACATTGGAAAACCTATTTGTGCCTCAGCACCACTAACTGTGACAATCCAAAGAACAAGACTAAAAAATTTAACGCTGTTTATAATTGATAAGTTTATTTATTGATCAAGTAAACAACGTATGAAAAATTGTATAAATCTTACTCAGATCATTCTCGCAGTTGGTTCCATTGAAAAGATACGGACATTCACAGGTGTAGTTTCTGCTTAAATCATGACATGTCCCTCCATTACGGCATGGTTGGCTATAACACTCATTTGTGTCAATATTGTCTGAAAAAGTAGTAACTTATGTCAAAATCATAATATCAATTGTTGCAATGAATGATAAAGATACTGTACAAATCATATGATAGTAAATTCATATTTAGCAACTAATGTTATAATGTGCACCAAACAATAAACCGTGTAGACCCAGATATCCCATAAACAGCATAGATCCAGTGTAGACACGGATATCTCATAAATGGCATATAGGCCCAGTTATTCCATAAACAGCATAGACCCAGATATTCCATAAACATCGCAGACTCAGATATCTCATAAACAGCACAGACCTAGATATTCCATAAACAGCATATGAACCCAGTTATTCCATAAACAGCATATGAACCCAGTTATTCCATAAACAGCATAAACCAAGATATTCCGTAAACAGCATAAACCCAGATATTCCATAAACAGCGCAGTCTCAGATATCTCATAAACAGCACAGACCCAGATATTCCATAAACAGCATAAACCCTGATATTCCATAAACAGCATAGACCCAGATATTCCATAAACAGCATAGACCCAGATATTCCATAAACAGCATAAATCCTGATATTCCATAAACAGCATAGACGCAGATATTCCATAAACAGCATAAACCCTGATATTCCAAAAACAGCACACTCAGATATCTCATAAACAGCACAGACTCAGATATTTCATAAACTGCGCAGACTCAGATATCTCATAAACAGCACAGACCCAGATATTCCATAAACAGCATAAACCCTGATATTCCATAAACAGCATAGACCCAGATATTCCATAAACAGCATAGACCCAGATATTCCATAAACAGCATAAATCCTGATATTCCATAAACAGCATAGACGCAGATATTCCATAAACAGCATAAACCCTGATATTCCAAAAGCAGCACACTCAGATATCTCATAAACAGCACAGACTCAGATATTTCATAAACTGCATAGACCAAGATATGTCCCAAAACACAATGCACAATTTCAACAACCAGTTCTACAAAAGAAACATTTAGAACAACTGCAATGGCTCACCATCACAAATTCCTCGCTGTTGTACTGCATATTCCAACACTGACAGTGACAACCCTTCCCAGTATTCACTCCTACATCCAGACAGTGACCCCTGGGTAATAATGCAACAACCATCACATATATGCCACTTCTTCCTGCTATGACTGCAAGATGGTCAGAAAATATTTGAAAATGTTTTTGCGACTAAAATAATTGTAACATCTGACCTTTGACCCCTCCCAGGGATTCCAGGAGATGGGAGATGAGGATAACACCCCTCTTGCAGATGGTCACCTCAAGAGCAACACAACTACAAATATACAGTAGTTTATGGAATTTCCACCCAGTGGTTTAGGAGATTTGGTGACGGACCAGAGATAGACAGAGAAACAGAGGGTATCACAATGTTCCCAATGCTTCGCTAAACAAGAGTCCCTTGAAGGGACTGACGCTCTACTGGATGAAAGAATTTCAAGGAATTCAAGAAAAGACCATTTCTTCCTTTTAACTGCTGAGTGCTGAACCCATCTCTGATATTCTTCAGCAACAACAAGATTTTCAAATTAGCTGGTGTGGTGGACATATTAGATGTCAGCTTGTCACTATTTTCATTTAGGACTTCTTGTGCAAACCCCATGTCATAAAGATCATCCATTCAGGGGGAGTAGTGACAACAAGATTTTCAAGATAGTCATTGTGGCAGCAATATTGGATGTACAACTGGCAACATTTTCATTTAGGACCAACAAGGTATCATAAGAAGTCTATTGGTGAAACCCCATGTTGATATAGCCATCCATTTGGGAGGAGTTGAGATAACAATATTTTTCAAGATAGCCACCATGGTGGCCATATTGAGGGTTTGTCATTTTCATTAAGGATGAACTAGACACCATAAGAACTCTTCTGGTGAAAACCCTATGTCAAAATGACTTTCTATTTAAGAGTAGCGAAAATAAGATTTTCAAGATGGCCACCTATTGGACATCAGATCAGCAACTTTTAATTTAGGATCAACAAAACATTATAAGAAGTCTTTCACTGAAAACCCCATGCTAACATGAGTATTCATTCAGGAGAAGTAGTGATAACAAGATGTTCAAGCTGGCCACTATGGCAGCCATATTAGAATATCAGATCGGGACCATTTTCATTTATGACTAACTAGACATCATAAGAAGTCTTTTAGTGAAAAGCCCATGCTGATATGACCATCTGTTCAGGTGGAGTAGCGATAACAAGATTTCAAGATGGCCACTGTAGCAGCCATACTGGATATCTGAGCAGCACCACTTTCCTATAGGACCAAGTAGACCATGATATGAATGTATGTTTAAAGTTTCATGCCAATCCTCCAAGTAGTTTAGGAGGAGTGGCAATAACAAACTTGTGCTAACAGATGGATGAATGACAGATAAAAGACCATCCCATAAGCTCTTTTGGTCTCTGACTAGTAGAGCTAAAAAGCACTGGGGTAATAAGCAAATACATTGCTGTTGAAGGCAGGTTATGGCATTAATGTGGTATAAACTGACTTTTAATAAAACGTAGGATTCACACAAGAATAACATTTACATTAATTATTGTAACTGACATCATCGACATGTTACCAGACATTTTGCCACATAAGACACACACTTAAAACACATAAACCTCTTAAATTATCTTTTAAAGTTGATTGTTGAACAAGTGTTCCAGATTTGTACAACATGCACTTAAAGCCTTATATATTGGTATAATATGGTTCTGGATATGGAGGGAAGCAGAAACCAAGGATGAGGAACCTTATTATGTGTCGTAAGAACTAGGAGTTGAACCTAGGAGCAAAGGGGATGCAAAGTGCAGCTAATTTGCCTCTATGCTATCTAGTTCAAGACCTCTTAGGAATTTGTTGTTGTGTCCGAGGCCAAATGGTTTGAGCATATTTTCTTAAAGAAAAATTTACATAAACTAGGTGTTACGCTACGAGGTGAAGTGGGCGACTAAGTCATATAAAAAATGTAAGCTTCGCCTTCTTCTATTAGGAAAGTGAAAATGACATTGCCCTGTGACTTTTTATATGTAAACTGAGTGACAGTACATGTACATGTAGTTCATGGCTATTGAAATGCTCCCTTCACCCAATCAAGTAGTTACGGTGTGGTAAGCCCCAAGCAAAATGTAAACACATTCATTGGCATCTGTTTTAATAGCTGACAGACCATTAACCATTTCCCCCGCAAGTTATCATTGTTATCACTGCTCAATTTCTGCAAGTTATCATTTGATGTTGAAAACATACTTTTGAAACTTAAGACATCAAGAGCTAAGCAACAATTTGTGTTTTAAGAATATAATCAGTGAAAGCACTTTCTAAATATATTTTTTTAAAGATTTTAACTGCTGTGCTTGTGTTATTTTCTTCATAAAATCCGTCTGAAACAGAAGTGAACCTGTCAAGGGGTAATAATGGCAGACATCACTGTGTCTAGGAAGTAACTCTTAATTCGACTGTCTGTTTTTTTAATTCATTGGGCACATAAATTAAGGAAAATATACAATTCGTAGAAAGCAAAGTCTACATATTATGTGATAGAAGATTTTGCCAAAAAATTAAAAGTCAGAAACGTATGGGACAATGCTATGCTGTTGAATTCAAGAAGCTCAGCAAGGTCAATGTCTGTTTTCTTACATCACTAATTTTTTTGAAAATAGGAAAAGAAGCAGCGAAGCAAATAATATCTAACTAGTGCACGATGTTATTACGAGACACAGACAAATATTAAAAGTATACATTTGCAATCCTATCTATGGATTGTTGTACCAAAGCTAGAAAGTGCTAGTGGTCATATTAAGAAAATCATTGTTTCTAAAAATAGATGCACCCACATGGCATGTGAGGTGCCATATTTGTTCTTTGCTGTGTGCCGATTTAGTTGGAAAGAAGGATCAAGTTAATTCATATATCGACTTTAATGCTTCAGTTCATCGTTGATGAATAGCTACGGTAATGTTTTATTAACAACAATGAAGTTAAATGTCCAAGTACTGATGTTATTAAATGGTCGGTCCCTTTCTTGAAATGTATGTACCCTTGGTCTCTACACCATGTATGTGGGCCATATGACTTCACATAAGCACATTAGAAACTGTATACTGTAATTAATTCTAACTGATAGGACTACCTAGATTACATCATTGTAATTACAAATAGGTATAAATAGTTAATCTACCACTAGAACAAGCAATTACATTTTTCTACATTTCACAACTTCACCAATAACTGACAGTCCAAAAGATTCACATTTAATTTTGAATTGATTCCATAAAGTTGTAAATTACAGGTAGCTCATCCATAACATCAGTCCCCACTGTGGTTTGAATGGGTGAACACTACAGTGTGAAGACACCTGTGCATTTTCTCCAATGTAATGTTATAGGGGTTGTTTCAAACTAGTTTAGAAATATTTTCGACTGCCATTTTCTAGTGAAGTTTTAGGAACTGAAAAAAATAAATATCTTGTTTAAGTGGCAGTTGATTAAGTATTTTTAAGTACAATACTTCAATCTTGGTACTCATATCAGTTAAAATTAATTAAAATGTATAGTTTCTGCTGTGCTCTTTTGAAGTCATATGGCCAAAATATATTACATGTATATACAGCACAGAATTTTCTACTTGAAGTATTGCTTAAAACCGATGCTAAATACAAATACACATACTGTGAAATTGAGGACACACACACCACACACACATATATATAATCTTCTTATATATATATACACATAGAGGAGCCTCATTAATCCAGACACCTTCGTTCCAAGTGAATATTTCTGGATTAATGAGTTTTCCGGATAATTGAATCATGCACATTTTTATTTTATGATGTCATCATACTGTATACATGTACTGTACATGTACATGTATTTGCTAGCTGTTAATGTACTGTATATGCAATAATGGAATCTGCTTCTCCCTCATACAATTTTCTTTTGATGCCCTGCCAATTCTTGAAGTGTTGTAGCCAACCACAAGAATAGGCAAAGTCGGTGATGCCGAGTTGGTCTCCGAGTATATTTGCTTTGGCAATGAGCATTTCATCATTGACGGCGGCGTGGTGGGCCGACATGTCTGAGAACCACATGAATACAGTTTCATCGACTTTTTGACATTTGGCGTGGCGAGCACGGGTTAGGTCTGCTGAGTCGGCAAGTACCGACAACCATTTGTCCTCGTTTTCTATGATGTCTGCAATTGTCGACTTGCCAATGTCTAAGGATGAGAGAGTTATAATATGCTGGCAGATATCTTGAATGGTAGCTTTTGGGTGATCTCCTTTGTGCTGGCAAATCTTCTTTTTTATGCTGGCCAGTATATCTCTACTCTTCAACGCTTGCTTGATGGTGTCGCCATAATAATGTAACAAACTGATATCTCGCAGTTAAATGCGTTATGGTAAACTTACAAAATGCATTCATTTTTTTAAGTCTTATTCTACAACTGTTGTTATAGCATGCCAATGAGCCGACAATTGATGTTCCCTTTTATTCTGAAATGAATCCCTACACTGTCCACAGCTTTAGTCAATCCACTTTATTTGTTCAGCCATCAACAAACTGTGATTGTTACATACAATTGGTAAACAACAAAGAGACTTAATGACACACTTAATTTATGAACCATATGTTACTTCAAAAAGTCTGGACGATTTGATTCCCGTGCGTTTATTTAATTATTAACACCACCGTCAGTGACTAGCTAAAACAGACATTGTTTATACAATCGCTGGTTACAATACGGTCATGCAACTTGAGGTTTTTTCCACACACATGATCATGTGATCAATTTATAACTTTAACATACCACTAGAATTTGACCAATCAGAGATTGATACATTGACACACCTCCAAATTTGCGTAGGTGAATCAGTGTTATCCAACTGACAGTATTTGCATATATGATTTTTCAAATTTTCTTCTTTTTGGACAGATTATTTCCAGATTATCGAGGCAAGTTTTAAAGTAATTTTACACTTTGGTCATCGATTTTGATTTCCGGATCCGGAACAATTGGATTCCTTGATTAACGGAGGAAAATAACATTTAGGAAATCCGTTCCTTTTTAACTCTGTCCAGATAGCGAGGTTTCCAGATAAATGGAGTCTGGATTAACAAGGCTCCTCTGTATATATGATGACACAAAAATTGATAACAGTTTCCCAACATTTCAAGCTAAACAAGCTCTTGGTCAGGGGAAGACACAATTTACATGCACAAAACATACACTAAACACACTGAGCCAAGAAGAATTCTGGACTCCTACCTACATGTACATGTTTCAATGACAGGGAAATAAAAAAACAAAGGATAAACAATAGAAGAAGGAAAGAAGACACAATAAAAAAAACGGTCTAAAACGGGTAAACTACATATCTATGCCATGTTGCCATCAGCCCAACAAAGTTGTGTAAAAAAATTCAAAGTGTTTATCGTGCATATCACACAGAGGACCAAAGTGTTTTTACTTAATATCAGGTTTGGAACAAAGGACTGACACAATGTGTGGTGACAAAATCAATGCCATCATCAAAATGTGCAAAAGAAATTATATCCCGGTAAAGTTATGGATGGAGGTACTAAGGAAGTATGTCAAGAGCATGGTATAGCGGGATAATGGACAAGAGTTCGAATTATATACATGTATATTTCCCTAAAATTCAAGACTGGCTTGATCGCTGATACACTACACACTATAGATACACTATACCAGGGGTCCTCAACCTTTTTGTGCCTACGGGCACACTTGTGAGTTTATGACAGAGTGGCGTGCACCAACAAATTAACTTGACCAATCTTTTTATTTTGTATTATTCATTATAAACTCTTCCGAGGGGAAAACACAAAACGCTTTGGAGGGGGGGCACCATGGCGCCCGTGGGCACCGCGTTGAGGACCACTGAACAATACACTACAGATGATGAAAATATGTTTAGGTTTATAATTCATCTATATGCGCATCTTCAGATCTGGCCATAATATTTACCAATTTTCCAGGTGGTAATCCATATAAAAAACTGGGGGATTGTGATCTGTGATTGTTTGGGGTTTAACGCCATTTTTAGTACATGATACACCATACTAGTGGCCAGTATATTTGGCAGAGGAAAATCTCAGGAAGAACCACCGATCTACGGGAAGCTACTGGCAAGCTTTCTCACATACCCACATTCGTCGAACCAAGACTCAAATGCACATGGACAGAAGTGAGATGAGTAATTTGTAAAGACGAGTATATTAGACCAGTCAACCACCCGTGGCCTCTAAAAACTGGGGGACCAATTGCAGAGGTATATGGAAACATATTTGCCAACTTTTTTTTATTATAAAATTAGTGAGAAGTAAATGTACTCTGAAATGTGTTAACTCAAGTAATTTTCATAACTTTATGAAGTAATCACATTTGATGCAATAGGTACATGTAGCTACAGTTGTCAGCATGGGTTAGAGCCTCTGCTCAACCAATGTAAATCAAATGCAGTCAAGGGTCTCCAGAATATAAAGATGCATATGCTAAATTTGGTTGAAATTCAACAAACCTTCGTAAATTTATGCTCCAGAAACCAAAACCATGAAGACACAATTAGTGGGAATTTAACTCCTATATATGATGATGTGGAACGGTGGAAATCATATTCCGTTAGGGTCTCATCAATGTAGAGCTGCATGCCATATCTGGTTGAAATCCAATTATCTGTGGAAACTTCAGCTGCAGGAACACCAGTCAGGAGAAGAGGCAATCAGGGGCCATAACTCCTCCAAATGATGACAATATAGGCTGAATTGTTTTGAGGACTCATCAGTATGAAGCTTCATGCCAAACTGGATTAAAATCCAGCCATTTCTAGGTTCACACAAGCAATCACTAAAATCACCAATGGTGACTGATCATTATTGGTGGTGATTGGTTTGACCTGAATGCCCTCATTTGGTGACTGAAAATTCTAGCATATTTTCTTGCACCACCCAAAGTTCAAATAAATATTCAGATTTACCGGTAGTCAAAAAACTGATTCCTCCATAGTCATCACTAAATATATCAAAATACCACTGTAAACACTTAATTACTGTCCCAACTCTTTGCCTTTGAATGTGGTTTATCAGCCTTGCCAGTCATTAAAACTGGTTAAGCAACTAATTCAATAGGTGGGTTTTCAGTGATATAATCAGCCATTGCTTGTTGTCTCCATTACTAGGACTGTCTCATTTGATGCAGTGAATGATTCAGTTTTTTCTCCCAGCTGCACCACAATTTTAAAATGAAATTCAAGTCTCTATGGTTAATTCGGCAGTTAAAGTGTTAACTAGTTAAAAAGAAACCTTCAATAATATCTTAAAAACATTGTTTAAGCACCCAATACAGTCAGTAGCTGAAAATAAAGTCGTAAACTTATTGATTTCATGAAGGATAAAGACAGACTTTTCATCTCAGTTGAATGAAATATCACTTCAAAATTACCGGATGTAAAAACTTATTACATAATTGAGCAAAACTTGATTTGATTTGCCTCAGGTTATGTGGCCGAGTGACTTACAAAAAGGCAAATAACTGAATAATGTAGATTACAATTTATCTTTTGTGTTTTATTATGTAAGCCAATGTGTTCAAAGAATCATGTGGAAAATACCCAGCCAAGAATTACATGTAAATATGAGGCATTCCAGAAAAAGGGGAAGTCTAATACTCAGTTATCAGTTAGATCAGTGATCAAGAAATAATCTGGAAAGATACACATGGTAAACAAAATTCAAAAAGACCAACAAGTTACAGCATTTTTTCTCTTCTTATTCTACATTCAAGTGATGATTTTTTTTAAAACATTTTTAATTTCTCTATTCAAATAATTTCAAAATGATAATTTCTGGAAAAGCAAGATTTTTGAAAATGGTGCCATACAAATTTCCTTTAATTTGTATTGATGTCAAAGAAATATGTATTGTTGCAACTATTATTTCTTTAGAAACATATTTAGAGCTCTCAAACAAGCTATTTTTTCTATGACAATGATCATGATTAAGGCTTTGTAATTATACAATTAAATCATGTAAACACAAGAAAAATTACTTGTTTTGTTGTTCTTGTGAATTGCATTTCTTCTTTCATGCAGATACATGGTCTATCACACCATTTGCAAAAGGAGTTGAATCACAATGACAAAGATTTCCAAATAAATATTATCTTTTTAAAGATAATGAAAAAAAATGCAAAAAGTATCTTTTAGGCCAAATTTAATATAGTTGATAGGAAACTCATGAAAACAAATATCCATACATAAATATCTGCTGTGTTTGTTTTTAATGTTGCAACATGAAAATTGGCATCTAAATTTTTTATTTTAATATGAACCCAGCAATTCCTAGTAAAGTTGCCTAGCAGAAAGCAACTTTTGCCAAACTGATGGACATGATTACTGCATAGCTATGATGACTTTATTTTGCAAGATTCTAATAATAACACTATAACAGTACTCTGTAGAAGTGTTATCTGTTACCAAAATAATTTCAAGAAAACACTAACAATCTTAAAGCAAATGATTCCATTTTTTCCCCATCTATTTGTATCAAAAATTTCTGGGTAGCCATTGACAACTGGACTGAAGTTTTTTACGTGCTATCAAAGTCACTGCACCTCCCTCTAACTGCGTGCATGTCTAAAGAAGACCAATGTCGAGTATAAAATGCATTATTTTGAATCAATGTATTACCACAAGCTGTTTTCAAACACACATGCTGAGTGCAAACATGTCATACACACTGTGACAACTCCTATTTATTTATAATTTATATGTACAATAAAACACAGTAGCTTTTGTAAATTGACCCATTTACTGAGTTGTTAAATTACTGTTCCATTCAGTAAATCTATTGCTTTTTCATGTAGTGACAAAAAGCTACTTAGGGTAACTATGACAATGATAACTTAGACGGGAAAAAGGTTGTCTTCGGGTTTTGTTTTGCAGTTTAACAACAAAAAGAAGTACTGTTTGTGTTCTGTATTTGTTTCTAAAATATTAACTCGAGTAAATATTTTCAAGTCATCAGACAAAATATCGTCTCTTTGTAAATCAGATTAATTTTTTTTTTTTTTTAAAACAGAAAAGTCCACTGATATTTTTGCACAAAATATCCATTAAAATTAGCTGGGATTAAATACAGAATTATACAGTTTTGATGAGTATTGGGCGCTAAGGTTCTTCAAGTTTACTGGCAACATCAAAAAAGACCTATTCCAAGGAGATCTCCTGGGCATGATGTTACAAATATTTTTAGAGAAGACTCACCCACAGTGGCTCAGCATGTTTGAATCCAGCCCAAACCCGGCTGGGTTGACCACCATGGCACAGTATTAAAAACCAATCAATAATTTCAGAGAAGGGTAGAGGAGAGCATTTTATTGAAATATTTAAATCCACAGAAGCAAACTGTCTCAACAGGAAATATTTCTTGTTGAGATCAATTACTTCCATGGGATTATGTTCTTTTAAACAAATTTAAAATGCCAATTTAAGCAAACGGTGCAATTCTTGCAGCATAACTTGTAAATAATGCAGTCATGGACCATGTCATAAAAAAATGTAAAGTCAAGTAAACTTCATATGTAGTGAGTTGGGTAGCTGTCAGGCATTTTATGTATTGACATGTTTTTAAAGCTGTATATAATGTGCATTTTTTAATTTCCTGATAAACTGAAACTTCAATTTTGTCTAAAAAAACAATTATTTGTGTTCCCTTTACTTCATTACAAGTAGGAAGTTTCCTGCATATAAGTTTTATCTTATCCTTGGAGCCCATAATTTATATGAAGAAATTAATCTAGACTTGAAAAAAACGAGTTAAACAATCAGCACCCTAATGTAAATTGTTTGCATGTAAAATGAGTGTTTGTTTGGTGTGACTCATTGCACACTCAGCTTAACTATATAGTTTTGAATTTGATGACCGATAAGAATGTTTACCAGTGACGGATATCATATTTCAAGACCTGTCTGATAAACCAAAATCTATACATAGCAGATGTTTTTTGTTTGTTCAAATGAAATGAAAATTTATAATTATAACTTTCATGGTAATTCAGCTACAATTGCTTCCTGAACACTGTACTGACTGTAACTGAACTACAAAAGCTTCCTGAATAGTGTACTGGTTGTAATTCATATACAAATGCTTCCTGAACTCTGTACTGACTGTAACTGAACTACAAAAGCTTCATGAATAGTGTATTGGTTGTAATTCATATACAAATGCTTCCTGAACTCTGTACTGACTGTAACTGAACTACAAAAGTTTCATGAATAGTGTATTGGTTGTAATTCATATATAAATGCTTCCTGAATAGTGTACTGGTTGTAATTCATATACAATTGCTTCCTGAACACTGTACTGGCTGTAACTGAACTACAAAAGCTTCATGAATAGTGTATTGGTTGTAATTCATATACAAATGCTTCCTGAATAGTGTATTGGTTGTAATTCATATACAAATGCTTCCTGAACACTGTATTGGCTGTAACTGAACTACAAAAGCTTCCTGAATAGTGTATTGGTTGTAATTCATATACAAATGCTTCCTGAACACTGTACTGGCTGTAATTGAACTACAAAAGCTTCATGAATAGTGTATTGGTTGTAATTCATATACAAAAGCTTCATGAATAGTGTATTGGTTGTAATTCATATACAAATGCTTCCTGAACACTGTACTGGCTGTAACTGAACTACAAAAGCTTCATGAATAGTGTACTGGTTGTAATTCATATACAAATGCTTCCTGAACTCTGTACTGGCTGTAACTGAACTACAAAAGCTTCATGAATAGTGTATTGGTTGTAATTCATATACAAATGCTTCCTGAATAGTGTACTGGTTGTAATTCATATACAAATGCTTCCTGAACACTGTACTGGCTGTAACTGAACTACAAAAGCTTCATGAATAGTGTACTAGTTGTAATTCATCTACAAATGCTTCCTGAACACTGTATTGGCTGTAATTCAGCTACAAATGCTTCCTGAACAGTGTATTGGCTGTAATGGAACTACAAAAGCTTCCTAAACTCTGCAGTGGCTGTAATTTCTTGCAAAATTTTATTAATCTATTTTCTTCAGGTGTGCAAATAATTATTTTAAAAAATATTTTCTGAGATACCTACATTTTTAAACATTTTCAAAAGAAAAACTTCTCTGTACCAAAATATTAAAACATCAAAACAAATTATGACTCTTCTGGATTGCTGGTATATATATAAATCATATGGTATGAAAAATTATGGGCAATACAAACTGATACAATTCAGGTGCAAATCTACCATCAATGTGTGAGGAATAGTGTGAATCCAGCTTATGTATATATCTATCTATATCTATCTATCTATCTATCTATCTATCTATCTATCTATCTATCTATATATATAGAGAGAGAGAGAGAGAGTTTTTGTGTATTTCAAAAGTAAATCTTTCTTTAATTTAGTGTCATTTATTTCATGCATGAATACAAATTGAGAAACATGGTTTGAATGCATCATGCCAGAATGTATTGAGGATATACATCTGTTTATGTGACATCAGTTTTCTACAATGACATCTTAGTGTACAAAAGCTAACTTTCTTGTTCTTGCATCACAGATTATGTACACACACACACACACACATACATATATATAAACATATTCTACTTGAATAAAAGGTAAGATATACAAATTTAAAGATATAGATTTGCATTATAAAAATTTTAAAAATGAGGAAAATAAACCCCTCCAAATAGTCATATGAACATGTACTTCAACAATATAAAAGATAAAAGGTAAAGATGTCTAGACTCTGTAAATGCTATATAAAACAAAAAATAAAGGTAAAATAAAATAACATTTTAAAATTATTTCACAAATATTTTGTATATATTTCACTTTAAATTATATAATATAAGGTCAAATTTGTCAAATAAACTGTATTCCCTCAAAAAAATCCAAGATTTTCTCTGGTGGACTCCTACATCATCTTAAATTTTCTTGCTAAGTTCACATAAATTTTTTTTATAAATTTTAGCTCTTGTTTAAAGTCTTTCCTTAGGCAATTGTGTGCACACAGCATAAGTGTAGTGTGTTATTTGTACATGATTAATTACTTAGTAAATACGTCATATATACCATATACCTAAACTAAGTTTTTGAGCATGACATCAGAACACTGCACTCATCAAACCAGCTATAATGTGCCTAATCATGTAAGACTAATAAATATTTACCTTTGTGAGATAATTTACCAGTAAAATTGTTTTTAAGAGAAACCAGCAGAACTAGTCGTGATATCATGCAAACAACCCAGTGGAGTTCCTGAATTCAACATTGCATGTATGGTAACCAAGACCAATTTTGAAACGTGTACGTAGTATACAATAACCGAAACTATGCCATTTGAAACGATTCAAAACTAAACTCTTCATCCCATCTGCAAACAGCATTGGCTATTTAAATGTCTTGACAATGTGCATGCCGCTAAATTTGCGATCGTTTTATTTTCTGTACTTATTTTATACCTCTTGTTATGACAGGATTCAGTTTGTAAGATATGTCATTGTTGAATGTATCTGACAATTTAGGTAAAACATCTTAAGGATGGTCTGATATTGTTTTTTACTGCTACATATATGTACATGATGAAAAAAAATTATAATGCTATGGTCATATTGTGCAGACATGCACATAGGATGCTTTTGAATGATCTACAATGACTAAGAAACTGCAGTGGTTTAAAAACTTTAAACAGTATTTTTTCAAAATAAAAAAGTTATTCATCAAAGGTTAAGTTATCGAACATATTTTTCGAAGGCAAATAATGTAGCTTAAAGAATTTTGTTGTCAACAAGGTCAGTAGATCACGGCTGATGTGTAATGTTGTGTAATGTTCGGCACAACCACTTTGGCTTTTTCCTAGCGATACCACATTGAATGTGGAAATAATCCACACTTTAAAAGAAGTAACAGAAAAATCTTACTAAACAGTTATCTTAAGCAGAGATGTGGAAATATATAATTGAATTGGAACGGGTAGTTCCTGTGTCATTGACATCCACATGTATTTTCATTTACATGGCTTAACCCATTTTGCAAACATTTACAGGCAGTATGTGTAAACATTGCAGCCATATTGGTCATTTAATTTAAAGTGAACAATGGTCAACAAATCAATTAATTCTAACATACAGGTAACTTGTTTATGCATACTGTCACTTTTAACTGCACATGTACCCCTATATTATAGTTTACATTTACGTGGCTTGAAGTCAGAAATCTAAAATAAATGGTAAGTCATCAAAATCTAAATAAAATATTTAAATGACCAAAATATGAGGAATGGCCACAAAAATATTTAAAACTTGAATTCTGTGTTTGTAAAGCATGTATTCCCATGTTTCCCCATTCTGACCTCCACCCCCAAAGTTTCCAGACTCTTGAGAAGGTCCGTGAGGGTAATGACTGCCCCAAGAGCAAATGCCAGTTGGGTATATGCATCTGCCTTTTCATACCCAGTATGTATGCACAATGTTATAGGGTGGGGATCTCAACAGTTTTCAAGCTATGACCCAGGGGCTGTCCCCTGGAGGGAAAGGATGAACCCCGGAGTCCATGTCAGCTGCATGTTGTATTTTTATGTCTACTACATGTATATAAGGTTATAGGGTGAGGATCTCAACAGTTTCTGAGTGATGACCATGGGACCAAGTCCATGGGGGTTGGGGGGGGGGGTATGAATAGATCCCAGGTTCAATGTCCACTGCATATTTTAAAGTGTGGATGTAAATATTTAAATGGGAGAGCAATATTTAACAATGTCTACATCTTTACAAATGTTATATGTCGAGGGGGCTAAGACTCTCTTTTTAATGCAAAAGTTTACTTGAAATGTGTGTGTGTACGTGTGATAACGTCTCATTTGATGCAGCTCCCCCAGCTACTTGTAAAAGGACTACCGAAGCTACATGCATGAAGGTATCAGATTACATGCCACTTCCCCCCATACCCCACCCACCCCAAGACTGGGATTTAAACCAGGTGGGCTTACTGGTTTGACCATACCCTTTTATTGTAGTGGTGGTCTCATTAACTTGTTGTCATTACTCACAGACTTACACTTACCAATAGTGGATACCATTCCCATAAATCCATGACTCAGAATGATGACAATCAAGAGGTACAACGTTGAGACTTTCCACATGGATATAACACTCCTTCTACCGCTACTAGTATCACTAACACAGTCCTCCGTTACGTTGCAAAAGGTGAACATTCCATAGGGTCATTCAGGCCAGTTGACAGCGGCTTGTATAACACTGACATGGGACGGCTACAGGTGCCCTGAGGCAATGCTATTTTTTAACATGTATATACTATAGGTGGATCCTCATATAATGGTCTGTTAGGTATACAAATTATTTAACTTCTACTGTAAACAAATCAAACTAATAATTTTCAAGACACAACAAATAAAGGTTATTATAAATAGTCAGGCAAACTTTAAAGAGCGGTGTGCGAGTCACGTGGAAAGAACTAACAGAATTTAAATTCCATGGCCCTTATCCAATGATAACACTATTATTAACACATAATAAATAAAAGACATACTGTATATAAATTGACACTGAGCCGAGAATGTCTTTTGATAATACAACAGATCTCAACTGAAAGAATGAACTAGGCGATTTTGTTTTTAAAATCTAAAGTTGTAGTGCATGTATTGATTTGCAGCAGTAGGCTATCCAGGTAAAATGTATATACATGTGTAAGTTTTTTTATGTGTACATTCACACCTGGGAGTCCTGGTGATAATTAATTTTGTGCAGTTATAACAGATTATTAGCAGCGAATAACTTTCCTTGCCAGGCTAATTACACGTTCGATCTCAAACTAAATCCAATTATGGAAATAAAACATACTTCCAAGTGAAACACAGGTGAAGCCAAGGTACATATCAATGCTGAATAAACAGAATAATCAATAGTTACAATCATCACCCAAAATATCCCCAGCAATTCATCATATAAAGCACTTCCTCCTATAGGATCTAATCACAGCTTGCCTTGACCGAGACACCCTATTGTGTTCTTTCCATGTACATTAGACCAGTGAGTGCAAGCACCTTTGTTACTTCGAGAGTCTAATGAATTTGGAAAAAGGTATCCCAGTAGTGTTCCTTTCAGTTAGTGAATCACACTATCTCTTTCTCTTTTGCAGTTACACTAATAAAAATACTCACATATGGTGTGTCTAAAACAAATTCCACTGACACTATGCCACACCAGACAGACCCATACTTTACTGACGCACTATGTAAATGTGTGCCTCAGTTTGTCAACAGAAAAAAAAACAAATTCGGGGCAACCCGTATGCCTGTACAGAAGCAGCTGTAACTTGGAATAGTCACAGATTTTGTAAAGGTGCTCCTCCCACAAAAGCAACGGTGTGACCTGTAAAATTCACGGCTAATATGCCGTTTTTAGTCATGTAATCTGGCGATGAATGTGCAAAGCACTAGATAAGTTACCTTGCTTTCTAAAATGACTGGCTGTCACACACCTTGACTGAACTGTATGGCACATGCATGGAGGCGTCATGGAGCCTGTATCAGTAATTTATAACACCCCAACTGCTGTCATTGCAGTGGGGAAACAAATGCAAGGAATGGGTTAGCTGTCAAGGGGTCTGAAATTAAAGGAGGCATGGTATCGGGTTTCTTAAAAGGTATTGTACTTTCATGTAAAGTGTGTTGAGTGCATGTTTGTGCAGTACATGCTTATGGACGGCAGTAACATATGCATGTGTATGAGGTAATGGGTCCAAATAATGGGATAGGATAATTCAGAATCTTTGTATAACATGATGGTTATTCTGGGAATCAAATTCATATAATTACAAGGGGTAAGTTAAGGGATACATTGAAGAAAAAAAAAGATGGAAGCTGTATCACATATCTGCATTTTTTTGTGTTTTTTTGTTTTGTTTGTCCAACCCCTTGCCCACCAAACTCTCAGGGCTGCATTCAAAAACAGACTTCTTGTTGTCATCTACTCATCCTCATGGTCTATTCTAGGATTTACACCTTTGAGGGAATTATGCTAATTTCAGGTTACAAAGAATAGTCCATATTATTACCTATGAAAGTGTTACCTTTGACCCTTCCCTCTCCTATCCTGTGGGCTGCATTCTGACTCCAAAATCTTTGCTTTCATGCACTCATTGTCCTAAAACATCATATTATACCAAATAACCAATTATATGATAGCACTCCCTCAATCAGTGTAGATGGAGTTCTGGTTATAAAGGTAACATAGTTATGGACAGATGGATGGATGGACACACTGATGGATAGATTGCCACACAGAGGGATGGTCAGCTGGACAGGCATGACCTATCACAGTATATATAGAGGAATCCAAAAGCAATGGTGTTTTTCTCTTTCAGAAATGTGCAATATACATATACAGTTTTGGTACAAAATTTTAAACACAAAATCAAGAATATTGTCCATTACTTACACAAATATAACCATAACCATAGTCTATGATGAAATTGTAAGAATTATTTGTACAAATTATATAAAAAAAAAATGGTATCAAGGTTCTACATCAATGTATACATGTTATATTTTACACTTTAACATACTCGCGTATAATCCGGGTCCAAATGTAAAAAACAACATAGACCCTGATCTGCAGTCACATAATGCGCCAGCAGGTCAGGGTCTGTGTTATTTGTTTTACTGATTAGTCCTTACAAACTGCATAGACCCAGATCTGCCGTCGCATAATGTGCCAGCAGGTCAGGGTTTGTGTTGTTTGTTTTACTGATTAGTCCTTGCAAACTGCATAGACCCAGATCTGCCGTCGCATAATGCGCTGGCAGATCTGGGTCTATGCAGTTTGCAGTTGGTATCTAATTATACGTGAGTATATACAGTACCTTAAAAAACCAGGTATGCAAAAGAAGTATGGGTATTGTGATAGATCCTTAAATGAGTACACACCTCTTTATAAGGCTCACTCATTTTTATAACACAGGTCAAGGTTGCTTAAATGGTATCCATCAACAGTGTTGTAAAGAGGGAGCACTGAATTCAGTGTGGTCAGAAAATATGTTAAATTGTTAATGCAATTTAAATTCTTGTACATTTAACCATTAACCCCGACCTAGGAACCCTAGGGGCAGGAGCCAAGGATGCCCCCCACCCCCCATGCCCCTCTGCAGGTGCTTACTACTGGGGCAGCACAACTATAAAGTTTCAAGAATTTCCACCCAGAAGATTAGGAGATGTGGTACCATACAGATGGATTGACAGACAGGGAATATCTCCATATCCCGCCATTAAAACATTGGGGATTAAAGGGGAGGGGGTGACTGACCCCACTCCCAGAATGTTGCCCCTTAAAGTGATTATAATATCATGAAACCATCTGGAGAACAATCTTTTCCCAAAATGTTTATAATTTTATAATATTTACAACTTGACTGTCTAAAATGCCTAAAGCATAATGCCATGTGCAAAAAGTATTCAAAACATTTTAAACACATCTGTCCACCTTTCGGTTTTGTGGGGTTTAACACTATTTTTCAGAACATGGTGGCCAGAATATTTGATGGAGGAAGAACCCAGGAAAACCTTGTGAAGAACCACCGACCCATGGGAAGCTACTGGCAAGCTTTTTCATATACCCATGTTGGTCAAGCCAAGACTCGAACACACGGACAGAGGTGAGATGTGTGAGTGATCTGTAAAGGCAAGCACCTTAGACCACTTGGCTACCAGGGGCCCCCATCCATCTTTGTATCCTATACAGTGTAATCTCCTATAACAACTGCTTCCCTTTCATCAGTCTCTCATACATCAAGGAAGTTTTTTATTTTTCCCAACTGACGTTCCCAAACAGTAATTATCTCCCTTAAACAGTCACATCCCTGATCAGCTAGAATTGTTATTACCTGCAGGTCTCTGAGAATTAAAGATGATCCATCTCGGAGCTTAGACTGTTTGTTGTAGATCTTAACTGGAACTTGATTTTTCAATAAGGCATGGAAAAACATAAATACTAATTAAGTCGGATAAATGGAACTTGGATTTATAACATTACACTGTATTTACGCTCACAGGCTGACACTATTTATTTGTGTATGTGTCTAAATTAATATTTTGGGTGGACTAGTTGTTTTTAGCATGTGACCAATGAGGGTGCAAGTAGGCTATTCCAAAATGAGTCCAACAAAGATATCAGACACGTGCAATAATCTGTTATTATATATCCTAATTTATAGTTAGCATCAGTTATATGATCTCTCCAAAATTAGAAAAATGTAGATATATTATTCCAATAAATATGTTCTTTCCATCCTTTATTTAACTTCAGCCATAATTTCATTCATGACGTGAATGAATATATCAAGCAAGTTGGATGATATAATCTAAAAAGTCGTGTGATTTCATAATGTCACAACAAATGATCTCATCTATAATGTATACAGCTTGAAAATGACGTATATCGGAAAATATTGTTTAATTATTTCCTATGTTAAATCTATTGGACAAAATCAGAGTATATAATAATTTCTAATATCTTACAGCATTTTATAGTCATTATTAGAAGTATTCATTACTCATTTAGTTCTCTCCCAGTCTAGTTGGAAAAAAAACCCAAAAGACAAACAAGATTCTGCTTCAGATATGTCCCAATTAAAACAAGCCATACACATGTATAGCATGTTTACCTGTAGCAGTTACCTTAGCCTGGGTACAGTCATCAATATGTTTGCTTTGCCAATATATTCTTTTCTTTTTATTCTCCCCGCTGATAATATGTTAAAAATAGATTATCATTAATTAATGGCACCCTACTGAGATTGTGGCGATATCAACGCCTGTGGACATGTGAGTCTATTTCAGGACAACTTGATCAGAGTTATCAAATGTGAAATTAGCCCAATGAATCCGAGGGGTAAAGCAGATGGTGCTGCGCTCAATTTTCGCAGGTCCTCAGGCCATCATTCTCGAGAACTAAAACGGACTGTAACAAAGGCTACAGTTACCTGTATGTTCAGGTTAAATTGTGGCACATACCTGGTACCTGCGGTCAATAAATCAATATTCTTCCTAAGGATACAATGTTTTCATCATGCCAATATCAGAGTCATTAGTGTGTACAAAAGACATTGTACCTGGCACAGTAAAAATCCATAACCCATTTCTAATCTACAAATGCGGAACTTGCCATCCTTTATAAAATAAGAGTATGGGTTTTAATGAGGGTATATGGCATCAACCACTAAATGATGTTTGAATACTTAAAGGCAGCTAGGATTTTCTTCATTGCTCTAAATGTTGTTTCTTCTTTCATCTTATGGATAGAGCTTTTGTCTGTCCATGCAGTAATATGGGACATGTAAAATGGATGGAGGAAACACATGAGGAAAAATTCAGTGCCTAGTATAATTTGAACTTAACATGGATGCTTGTCTATCTTTCTGTCTGTTTATCTGCAGCTGTTTGTGTCTGCATTTCTCTTTCTGTCCCATTACCAACTGGCACATGAAGAATATACCTGGAATGTTATTGCATCTAACTGAACAAATATTATACATGAAAATGGATAATTCATCACTGTCAGTATTGTGCTTGTGGTTAGGTGCTTTAGTGTGTTTTATCTTTCACTGAAGTAGAGACAATGTTCCACTGATATGTCACAACTTGGGGCTTGAGTAACATATACAACTTTCTCCACCCCTTGTTATCATAAAGCCTTGTCAATGATATTCTAACACCATGTTCAGTTGTATTTACTGTATATACTTGGTTATAATCTCAGTCCAACTATAAACAACATATACCCTGATCTGCCATCCCATAATGTGCAGGCAAGTTAGGGTCCATGTTGTTTGTTCTACTGATTAGTCTTAGGAAACTGCATAGACCCAGATCTGCTAGTGCTTTTTGTGACAGCAGATCTGGGTATATTCATTTTGCAGTTGGATCCGACTTATATGCGTGTACATACAGTACACAATTTTCTCCACCCCTTGTTATCATAAAGCCTTGTCAATGATATTCTATCATTATGTTCAGTCATTTTTACAACTGTTGTGACTGGGGATGGAGACTTTAATACATAATCCAGAATATATTTGTCTCCTGCTTGTTATGAAAAGTTAGGAATTTTAAATTTGGCTCATCCATTTGTTGTTTTTTTTTTTCTTTCTTCCAGTACTTTCAGAGTGCCACAATAAATCTGATGTCAAGATGTCTATACAGTACAAGATTTTAGACAAACTTGTCAGCATTCTATAAATCATCATTTTGTGAATTAATTCACTTTCATTCTGTCTTATAACTTTGTTTATTATTAATACTTGATTTCAACAAAATTATCAAAGAAGACCAATTCCAAAGCCCAGCTTACTAGCCCAAACAAGTTTGTTCAAAATTACTGCTGAACATGTACAATTTCATATAAAATGCCCAAAAATAGAATAACAGAAGAAAAAAAAAATTGAATTTCAAGATCATTTCCCTGCATCATCCTTGACTAGCAAGTTGGTAAAACTTTAATTTGCTGCCACCTGATAATGAGTGCAGGTTTACAATAGAAAAATGTAATATAAATATGTGAGCATATATACAGCATATAGTAGAGTTATGTCCCCTGATATCCTACAGACCCTCGATTTCATTTCAGGAATTAATTTAAGCACAATCACTTCTTTTGTTATGTTGGATTCCTAAATGTTGTGTACAGGTTTATATTTACAATATTTACATAATCTCAGATTACCTATATTGCCAGCATTCTTCATCATTTCTTCAACTTCTGAAGTTACAGCCCATTACACACTAAGCATACCTTTCTTCTTCAAAACTGACATTGTTCTTATTGGATTTCAACCAAACTGGTTAAGCAGCTTACTATAATAATTCTCAGAAAAGTTTAATTGTTGTCAATCTAAATCTAAATCTCTGATTCAATTATGGCCCCTGTTTGATTTAAACTACCTAGTTATGGCCCCTGTTTGATTTAAAATACCTTATTAGTGTGCTTTCAGCTAATCATTTTTAAATTCATTTCTACCAGGTTGATATGCAGCTTTATATATAACCTATCATACAATATAAACTGTCAACTCTTTTAACCCTTATTGTGGATAACTCCTAGGTTAATATGAAATACATCACTCCCTCATTATAAGGCCCTTCATGATAAAATGGTTCCAGTTATAAGGTGAATATGGGTATGGATCACAATTTATTATGTGGTAGTAAAATTATGTATCATGTACTTCATTATAAAGTGGTTTCACTGTAAGGTAGTATACTCTGTGGCACACATACACAACATTATAATGAGAGAATACTGTATAATGTACTTTATTATAAGGTGATCTCACTATAAAGTGGTATACTCCTAGGTTCATATGGACAGCATTATAATGAAGGAGTACTGTATCATGTATTTCATTATAAGGTTTTCTCACTATAAGGTATACTCTATGACAGGGGTGTCAAACTCATTTGCTATGGCGGGCCAGATTTGATATAAATAATAATAAATAACAACAATAAATAATGAGTCTGGCGGGCCGTATGTTTGACACCCTTGCTCTATGACTCACATTGACAGCATTATAATGTGGGAGTACTGTATCATGTACTTCATTATAAGGTGGTCTCTCTAAAAGGTGGTATATACTCTATGGCTGCCTTGGATAGTGTTGTAATGAGGGTGTACTGTACGATGAGATTCCTATACAAAATTTCTTTATGTCATCACTTGACTTCAATCAAATGTTATACACAGCTATATACCAATCAGTATTCTACTTTGCTGTTCATGGTGTAATAGTCCTGTCTTTAACATAAACTTAAAAGTTTGACTTTCATCTACATACACTAATAATTCAACTTTATTTATCACTGTGCTTTTGTGCTTCATACCATACCACATATATGCCTATAATGTCCTTGAACTCCTCCTACACTACCACTGCTACACACATGAAACCTGGGTTAATAATAGTCTTATGGGTGCAGATTGTGCCAACATTTTTGGAATTTTGATCTTTCCCTGGCGATGGCACTAGATGGGTTGGGGTGATTTTGCATAAATTTCCAAGAACTCAAGTTGTTTGTCATGCATGTCTGAGAATTGGCTTGTGTGATCAATGTGGCGAGTGTCAATACATGTTAGACTGTAGCCTCTGGGTCATGTCCTGGTGTCTTTTCCCAACACCCACCCTCTCCCATCCCGGGAGAAGTTCAAGGGTCATAACATAGAAACCATTGTGATTTCCACCCAATAACCACATATATACTAACTTGGCATGAAAAGGCAAATGTATACATGCAACTGACATTGACAGCAGGTTTTCTCACCATGATCTTTCCCAGAATGTGAAATTCATGCCAACAAATCAGCAAAATGCATGAACATCATGGATCATATTTTCAAGCCTACCTTTATTTCTTCACTAAATCCTCCTATGATAAGAAAAGCCCCCCCCCCCTTTTTTTAAATTGAGGAGTGAATTTCTCCCCTAAATTTACATTTCTAGAATAGACCTCCCATCCCCTAAATTTCAATTTCTAGAATAGACCTGCCATCCCCTAAATTTAGATTTCTAGAATAGACCTGCCATCCCCTAAATTTAGATTTCTAGAATAGACCTGCCATCCCCTAAATTTCAATTTCTAGAATAGACCTGCCATCCCCTAAATTTCAATTTCTAGAATAGACCTGCCATCCCCTAAATTTAGATTTCTAGAATAGACCTGCCATCCCTATACCAGGAACTAAGCCTCTGGGTTATACCTTTCAAACTACGGAGTTCCCCACCCTAAGACAGATTTATACAAGCAACTGACAATGATCCCTGGTTGTATAGATGCAAATCTGAGCATAAACCTTAATCAAGCAAGAGAAATCCAGCCAGGAGACTGGCATTTGTTTCTCAAAATAATTAGCCATGAAACACTATCTCTGCTCCACTTAGTTTAATCTTGACAAAGTAACACAGTCAGATAATGGCCAAGACCTGTGAAACAATGGATGCATCTTTGTAGACAAAGTCCAGGCCCTCACATTGTCTTTTTACCATACATATCTTATTCTGAGTGGCCAAGTTATTTCACAGCAAACATACAAGTTAGAATTTAAGTGTCATTTAACCGTCAATTAACTGTAACTTCATTGTCAATAAGCTGTAATTTAATTGTAAATTAACTGTAACTTCATTGTCAATAAGCTGTAATTTAATTGTCAATTGAATGTAACTTCAATGTCAATAAGCTGTAATTTAACTGTCAATTAACTGTAACTTCATTGTCAATAAGCTGTAATTTAATTGTCAATTAACTGTAACTTCATTGTCAATAAGCTGTAATTTAACTGTCAATTAACTGTAACTTTATTGTCAATAAGCTATAATTTAATTGTCAATTATAACTGCAATTTAATTGTCATTTTAAAACTTAAGAAATGATAGAAAGGATTTACTGTTTGGCCAACATTTGCAAAAGTATGGTTTGGTGTGTAGTTTGATGTGTAGTTTGGTGTTTAGTTTGGTGTGTAGTTTGGTGTTTTACAGCACAACAACACTAGTAAGTTATTTAGTGACAAAGTAATTGGAATAAAGTTTCTTGCTCAAGGACACACCATGGCAGCTGACCGGGCTGATCTGATGCTAGGGAAAAAAACAATGCACCCTTTCAGTCATGAGTCTGACTCACTAACTACTGAATCATTGCAGCTCCTTGTAAAAATATGGAATGCAAAAGTTATTACGCAGATATCATGCATATATGCATATCCGATGACTGATCTGTTCATCTTAAAAATCAAACATACCATTACAAGTATCGTTGCTTTTAATAATGAAGTTTTGGTAAAAATATCAAATGGACAATGATCAAAGGGTTGTAACCCCAAGTCCATTAAACATGATACATTCCTTCCTGCAACAATACACTGTATTACTGCACATGTGAAATTTTGTTACAAAATTACTTAAAAATGGCATTATAATTGAAATTTGAATGCATGTGACTTTAACAGACCGCTCTCAGGGACTCTGTAGGAGGGAGCCAATAAAAAATATCCATCTTGCACATGATCTGACCATAAAGAAAAGTATGAACAGACAAATGATCTCACAAACAGTGGATGTCACGATATCTGTAGCACTTTTTAAAAAAAAGTAAGGGGATGATATCAACATGGAAACATTGTGAATATTTTCCCTATAACACTGACATTTTACCTTCTAGCTGTGGAATTTTCAGCTCTTTTCTGTCATCTTGCAATTTTGAGGACAGTCAAAAGATAAATTTAGATGTAAAAAGAACTGATAAGGGGGCTGGAAAAAAATACTTGTCAGACAGTAAAAATACTTGTCAGACAGTATACTTGTCAGACAGTAAAAATACTTGTCAGACAGTATACTTGTCAGACAGTAAAAATACTTGTCAGACAGGCTGGCACAAGATGAAAATTTTGCTGGATAAGTACAATTTCAAGTTCAGCATTAAGAATTTTTTACTAAAAGTTTGTGTTTGTAAAAACATGTATTGCCACACAGGCCCATTTTGACCTCCACCCTGAAGTTCGATCCTCTAGAGAAGATCCATGAGAGTACAGTGTATGAACTGCCTAAAGGGAAAATGCCAGCACAAATATGCTATAAGGTGCCAATTATAGGTAAAGTTTGAAAAATGTAAAAATGAATTGCACAAAAAAATTAGGAAGATAAAACCTTCCAAATAAATGTAAACATTAAACACAAGATAAAATCTAAAATGTATAGATGTCAAAATACTGTGAAATTTACATAAAATAATAGATAAAGGTAACACATGTAAAAATCCTTAAAACATAGTTAAAATTTGTTTTATAAACTACATTCCCTTAAAAAGTCCAAGATTTACAAGCTGATCTGTACACAATTTAGCCATAGTCCAGTTTAGATCTTACTAATGACCTGTGCAAGTGTAGCAAGACCTTCCAATCTGCTCCACAATCTGTCTTTGCCATGACTTGTATTAAACCCAGGGCTTATTTACATTTATTCCTGACGTATCTAATATGTAGAAGAATTTTACAGTTGAAAATAAGCCCTAAAAATGTGGTCTCCTCCACAACAGGAATAACAATCATCGTGATAGAGCTCTGGGTCATCACGAATATGGTGTAATCAACAGAAGAGCATACAAACAGTTTTAGATTTCAAAAATTTGAAACCGTTTTCTTCTGCCCATTGCTGAACTCTGTTTAAGCTTGATGTACAATTGTATGCAGATCTATAGTATATCAAAAAGTTGTCAACATATATAATGAGCAGTAAGTTCCTGGATTAAGGCATTTCACCATACTTTCAATTTTGATGTTTAATAGAGTAACTAACAATATACTGCCCTGAGGTACAACCATCTCCTGAGGATATCTTTCAGAAAGGGAGCTGCCTACCTTAACTCTGAAATTTCTATTTTTAAAAAAATTGGTGATAAAGTCAGAAAGGTGGCCCTTTAGATATATGCTGAGTACGGTAGGTTATTCATTATGCCGTACTTCCATGTGGTGTCATAAGCCTTCTCCAAGTCGAAAAAGAGGGCAACTTTATGTTCTTTCCTTATGAAAACTTCTTTAATAAATGCTTAAAGTCTGACAAGATGGTCTATTGTGCTTCTCTGGCATCTGAATCCACATTGAACATCTGACAGTAGTTTCTTGGATTCAAGGTTGCAGAGTATTATGATTTGTTAATGATCTGGGGCGATAGCTGAATGGGTCAGTTTGGTCTTTTCCAGATCTGGTTACCGACATCAAAACTGCATTTCACCAAGACTGTGGAAGTCACCAGTTTCCTAAATTCTATTGAAAATGTTTAGCAAGGTATTGAGAGCTGCATGAGGAAAGTGTTTCAAAAGTTGATAGTCATGGATATCATCTGGTCCTGCTGAATTGTCATGAGCTGAATTAAGGGTCTTGTAATTCTCTGAGAGTGAAAGGTTTATTATAATCTTCAGCACTAGCAGATTTGAAATTTAGGCGAACCTTTTCTTTCAGAATTTTGACCCAGTGGAAGTTTTCAGAATAATTCCCCTGTGAGGAGTTTTTCGAGAATGTTTTGGCCAATATATTTTAGATTTCTGGTACAGTTGTGACCATTTCATTAGATTTCTTTGAATGTTTAATACAGCTGCTTTTATTTTTGCCAATGACTGTTTGTACCATATTCCGTACTGATTTAATACAGAAGCGAAAGTTCAGCCTAGAGACATAGGATCTCCATGTTTTCCTCTTGCTCTCTCTAATGGTACGATGAGCTTTAGGTATGATATTTATTCAGATTTTTGGTTGTTGGATTGACATTAAAAGTTCAAGGAACTTTTTCTGTTCAGTGATAGCATCTTTGCATACATCATCAAAGCTTAGTTTGTTTGACATGTTTAGAAATTGCCAAAGTGTTTGTTGTTGTATCCCCAGCAACATCCTGGAGTATTTTTGTAAACAGGGGTATTGGATCTACTACGTTGTCAAAATGATCAGCTATCAGATTTGACTCACAAAGGGATTGAAATGTTTCTCAATCTGGCATGTTCAATTTCTATCTCTGCCCGAACCCTTGAGGTTTGGAAATATTACTTCTTAAATATAATGGAAAGTGATCTCTACCACATACGAGATCATCAACTTCCCAAGAGAAGTGGAACAAAAGAGATGGAGTGCAGATGGTCAGATCTAAGGATGAGTAGGATCCTTTGGCTGGATGCTGGTAGGTATATGGCTTATCATTAAAAGGTAAAGATTGTGTTTTAAAACAAAGTCTTCTAATTTCTTCCCTCTCTTGTTAATATCTTTACATCCGCACAGTGTATGGTAGCCGTTAACATCGCCAAGTAAAATAAAAAGTGTTGGTAACTGTTCAATAAGATGGTCAAGATATAAGACACACAAAAGACATTAAGCTATGAGATTTTCTTTCATGAACTGACCATATCCTTTTCTAAAAAATATAATAGAGTATGTGCATTAGGCAAAAGCACATTTGCTTTATATCAGTAAATCTTGTTTTTAGGGTAGTTCATTTTTGTAAAATCAATTCTTTACTGTGCAGCTTTAAATGATGTGGTTAATACTTTATCACATAATCAATATGTGGTCAACTCAATACTTTATGACATGAACAATATAACGTGGTCAATAATATATGACATGATCAATATAATATGGTCAATACTTTATGACATGATCGATATAATGTGGTCAATACTTTATGACATGATCGATATAATGTGGTCAGTACTTTATGACATGATCAATATAATATGGTCAATACTTTATGACATGATCGATATAATGTGGTCAGTACTTTATGACCTGATTGATATAATGTGGTCAATATTTCATGACATGATTGATATAATGTGGTCAGTACTTTATGACAAGATTGATATGTGGTCAGTACTTTATGACATGATCAAGATAATGTGGTCAATGCTTTATGACATGATCGATATAATGTGGTCAATTCTTTATGACATGATCGATATAATGTGGTCAGTACTTTATGACATGATCAAGATAATGAGGTTGATGCTTTATGACATGATCGATATAATGTGGTCAATTCTTTATGACATGATCTATATAATGTGGTCAATACTTTATGACATGATCGATATAATGTGGTCAATACTTTATGACATGATCATTATAATGTGGTCAATACTTTATGACATGATCGTTATAATGTCACATGATCGATATATTGTCACTTTTTACCAAGGTGTGTCATAGCGCTATGAAGTCTGGGAGAGATTGAATATAAAATGCGGCGGATGTGACTTCTGTCTTGAATTAAATAATGGAAAAAAAACTGTAGACAATTTTAAAAATCATAATAACATTCTTGTCAAAGAAAATTATAAGTATATGATACCTCGGGGAAATGTTTAGTGACTGTTATCTGCTGTAAATATGTCACAAAGGCTTTCTGTTGCAGAATGTCAATGAAATCTTAATAATTGCTTCATACTGAAACAATTCACTCACTAACATATAATTCCCTTGGTGCATTTGATAAGAAAGAATCTATGATCATCGCTCTGTACCAATTTGATGAATTTTTAAATACTCAATCAGCTTTCATTTTATGGACAATTCATCACAGCATACTTTTTCCCGAACTTTTCTAAGGAATGATCCTTATTTGGGGATAGATATTCAACTTGGAGTAGTCTAAGAAAAAGCATACCAACCTAAAATTTTTAGGTGATTTTGGATATCAAGGGAACCTAGGCAAAAATATCCACTGAAAAAAGAAGTTAAATACTCCAGCTTAAATCTTTTTTGTTGGAAGGGTAACATACACACATGTCTAGATATGAGTAAATGCACTGTGCAATTGAGAATGTATTGGAAATTAATAAAAGTTTAAAACTTCCTTAATGAAGAGACTTGGTTTATGTTGAACACCATGTCTTGCATGTGATAACAGAGCCATAAAACACCATGTCTTGCATGTGATAACTGAGCCATAAATATTTGGTATATTGCTTTTAAAATATTGTAAACATTTGTAACATTCTTGACAATGACATGAACATTGCCAGAAAATATATCTGCCAACACAGGTGAGAAACAAACCTGCCCATAAAGGGACTGCACTAATTACTACATGGAACCTTGTATTACCTCACAACTGTAACTTATTCTTGACCCTGTGCAGTATGTTAAATGTAGAACCAGCAGAGGAAAATAATGATACTAAAGGTAACAAACATTTTGTCTTCGAAATTAACTGACCATATATACTCATTGATAAGTCAAGTCGAACTGCAAACAACACAGATCCAGATCTGCAGTCGCATAATGTGCTGGCAGATCAGGGTCTATGGTGTTTGTTCTACTGATTACTCCTAACAAACTGCATAGACCCAGATCTGGGTCTGTTCAGTTTGCAGTTGGTCTCTACTTGTAAGCAAGTATAGACGATATGTGTAATCATGCAGTAATTGATTACACGCAGCAAATGGTGCAGATACTCATGAGTAGAAAACTATGCTTTGCTCCATCAGTGTTCGTTGCATACACTTTTTACCATTTTCATTTGCTTTGTTTAATGTGATCAATATCTTACCTGTTGGGCAGTTGCTTTCATTCCTTTGGCAGGATGTATTACTCCAATACACATTATTTGCCAATAATGAGTTATTTACAAATATCACATTAGGTCCTTCCAGAATGCAACCAGTGTATCCTTGTCCAACGTAGAGACCCGAACTATTAGATATATTTACATTCAATAAGTACGTCCTATAGGAAGAATTAGCAATAATCTCACTTTTTATTTGTGTATTTCCCTGAGAAATATTCAGAAACAAAGTTCCAAGGTAATAATGAAAATTCACTGTATACCATGAATTATAATTTAAATTTTGGCCAATGGTAATGGCCAAACTTGTATTTTGAACAAGACTCTGGAATTTCAGTGTTCCGTTTGTTATTTCTAATCGCAGGAAGTCTCCACTTGTTCCAATTTGATAGAGCAATTCACCACCAGAACAAGTTCGGAAAGAAAATCCGGTCAATCTTTGAAGATTCCATGATGTATTTACCAGGCGAACATAGGAATTGTCTGACCTGTTAAAAAATCCATACTTCTGACCTGTGTCACCTGCCACTAAACTAGCCAGTAGCAGCAGCAATAATACTTCTGAAAGAAGAAAATAAATAAAATTAATCTAAATGAATCAAATGTATAAATGCCAACAAACTAAAAATAAGTTACCCATCATCTCCTTCAGCATGGTCCAGCTGCTATGCACCTGCCCCCCACCTTTCTGCAAAAATCACACTGTTAAAAAGGGCCCATTCGTGGTTTGCTATGTGTTCAAGTGCTTGAGAAAGGAGTTTGATCAGTGGCGGTGCAAGAGTTTGAGTCAACCATGGGCAATGTTCTTTAGTGGTGCCCTTACTGAAGCACCTGGGGGCAATGTACTTTAGTAGCGCCCCTACTCTGCCACAGAGAATAGTTTTTATGTCAGTTGCCAACCTCCACCGCACCCCTCCATCTACATCCTGGTTACAGCTAAAAAAAGAAAATAAAGCTCCAGACACCTCCCCCGCCTGGCACCCGGGTGCAATTGCCCCTCCCTGACCCCCCCCCCCCCCCCTCCATCGCACTAACACTGAGTTTGATCCAAATATCACAGCCCAAGGATTCAATTTCTACCACTAACATGGGTCACCTACCCGGTTTTGGCTTTCATTGCCAAACAATAAAAGCCAAACCTGGGCCTGGCCAGGGAAAAAATACAAAGTTGCAAGAAAACGAGGCACCACAATTTTTGGGGTGTTTCCTGGTGCTGTTAGAATTTACTAAGGCAAATTAGATTTAATAAAGAAATCAAAAGTACGCCAATGCAAATCTTTACAAATTAAAATTTGCATCAATCAAGAAGAATATTGTAAGATCAATTTAGTTGCCTGTTAGCCTTACATCATTATTGACATCATGCACATTATGGCATCATAATTTCAATGATGTCGATACTTATTCAAGGGATAAAATCAAAATATATCCACTTGATCTCAACAATCTGCAAGGGAGCTCAGTTATTTTTTGCAGACTGATATCTGTAATTTCTCTATGCAGATACAGTTTGGGCAGGCCAAGAATAGTGCTCAGCAGATGTTTTCTCACATCACAATGTGTGTGATTGTTATTCTAACATGATAGATTACTAAGTACATTAATTATATACCACAGACTACACACAAAAACATCTGTACTCAAACAACATGTGCAATTCTGACACTTGAGTATGACTGATGTTAAAAATCACATGTGGCAAACCAGGTAAAACAAGCCCGATGCTGTATGATAAATGTGCCCTGCATAAAGATATTATAACAGTTACGATAATAGTCATCATCATCATCATTATTGTCATCTGATATAATCATCATCAATCTGAAAAATGTGCTTCTTGTGTGTGTTTGAGCTGAAGGCATAAGAGAAAACAGATAACAGTTATTGAAACACTGTAAAAATGTTCCCAATTTTTATAATAAAACTGTATTTTATCCTGTAGTACCTCTAAATACCTGTATCAGCATCTTACAAAAAAGGACAGGAAGTTGTGAAAATTGATTACTTCTGGGTTGTTTTTTTTTAATATACATTTTTCCACCTCGAAAGTAAATTACTATGACTAATTATTCAGAAATGCAAAAAGAACTATGTGTACATTACAGATTTAAGGCAAGAAGAGTTATGTCCCTTCCTGTTGAAACAAAATCACAGGCTAACATAAAAATGTCAAAATACCTTCACTTAAGCTTTGATGAAAAAAAATCTGTAATTTCACCAACAACTTTGATTACAATGGTAAATGGGATGGAACTGAAGTGACATTTAAATAAAATATAAAAAATCTGCCATTTTTATTGGAAATCTGATCAATAAACACTGCACATCTTGTGATCTATAACCTACTGAAAAATTTATGATTTGTTTGTAAATAACTAGACAATTTTAAAATGTAAAATACTTACACTGTCACCTAAAATATAAAACTGTTTTTTAAAGTATTTTTTCAACTTGCACACCTGCCAACTGTTGAAGACAAATTAGTTTAGGAAGCTGGGAAGCATTGGCATTTTCACTGATGGAATATCAACTAAGTGTTGACTATCATAAACAAGAGACCCTCAAAGGGACTGATGCTCTACAGACTGAAAAGAACTTACAGGAATTCAAGATAAGATCTTTTTTTTTAACTGCTGAGTGTTGAAACTGTCTCTGATATTTTAGAGCAATAAAAGATTTTCAAATTAGCTGCTGTGGTGGCCATATTGGATGTCATCATTTTCATTTAGGACCAAACTAGACAGTATTATAAATCTCTTGATGAAAACCCAGTGTGAATATTACTATCCATTCAGGAGTAGTGATAATAAGATTTTTAAGATGGTCACCATGATGTCAAATTGGCATCATTTTCATTTAGGCCCAACTAGACACCATAAAAAGTCTTCTGTTGAAACCCCATGTCAATAAGACTTTCCATTTAGGACGAGTATTGATAAGGCCAACAAAAAAAAATATGTGTTTCTGGTCCGCCGACCATCCCTGTTTATCACTGCCGACCCTAGCACTTCCCCCCTAATTGAGCCAGTTTTGCCCAGTACTTTGAAGCGCTTGAAATATTACTTGATTTATATGTAATGTTAAAAAAAAAAATACCTACATGCCTACCCTAATTTTAAAAACAGTGCAATAGGAAACACACATATTTTTTTTTTTTTGCCTAACAAGATTTTAATGATGGCTGCCTAAGTGGCCATATTGGATATCAGATTGGCACCACTTTTATTTAGGAACAAGTACTCGTCATAATAAATCTTTTGTTGAAAACCTCATGTTGATATGACCATCCATTCAGGAGTAACAGCAATAACAAGATTTTCATGATAGACGCTGTGGCTGTCAAGATGGAGCAGCACCATTTCCATTTTCAACCAAGTAGATATTATAAGAACTTTTCTGATGAAAACCCCACGTCATCATGACTTTCCTTGCAGGAAGAGTAGTTAACACGATTTTCAAGATGGCTGCCATGGTGGCCATATTGGACATCAGATCAGCATCATTTTCATTTAGGCCATCTTTAGAAGTATTCTGGTGAAAACCCCATGTCGACTTTCTGCTCATGAGGAATAGCAATCAAACAAATTTCAAGATGGCTGCTAGGGTGGCCTATTGGATGTCAGATTGGCACTATTTTTTCATTTAAGATCAACCAGACATCATTAGAAATCTTCTGGTGAAAACCCAATGTTAGTATAACCATCTTTTCAGAAGGGGTAGTAATAACAATATTTTCAAGATGGCTGCTGCCATATTTGATGCACGAGTGGCACCATTTTCACCTAGGATCATCTAGAATCCATAAAAAGTATTCTGGTGAAAACCCCATGTTGATATGACTTTCTGTTCAGGAGGAATAACAATAACAAGATTTTCAAAGATGGCTTTGATGGTGGCAATATGAGACATCAGATTGGCAACATTTTCATTTAGCACCAAGTGGACATCATAAGAAGTTTTTTGGTGCAAACCCCATGTTGATATGACCATCCATTCAGGAGGAATAGTGATAATAAGATTTTCAAACTTTTGATGTCCGAGTGGCACCATTTTCACTTAAAACCAACTAGACCATGGAATAAATGTGTGTGTAAAGCTTCACAGTAATCTTCCATGGGGTAGTGATAACAAACTTGAGCTAATGGAAGAACAGATGACAGATGGATGATGGACAACAGGCAATCCCATAAGCTCTTTTGGTCTATTACCAGTAGAGCTAAAAATCTGCTCTCAAAAACATACAATGCAAACTCCCTTAATGATCACCTCTCTAAATCAACAGCCTCATATCCAGCCATGATCCAGTTTTTCCTTCTCTTTCACTAGATGCAATATTCCCTCACTATAAAGCCCTTAATTAAAGTCAATTGTAGAGTCAGTATACAGCATGGTTTTCTACAATTTTGTCCACTGTTCAGGAAAGTTATTTTAGTGGATAAGGAAACTGCAGCAAACCGTGCTATAGTCCGACTCAACAACGACTGATTTAAAGTATATCATGCTGAAAAGTTAATATTTATTGAAGCATTTAATAAATCCATGACACAAGTGCCTGTGATCATTATCAGCCTGCCCTGATGTGAACTTTCTATACTGGAATTTTATATTCTCATGCTTGAGTAACCATTCCCATCTAGAATTTATTCTGGACATTAGAGTCTACATTTTGTCCTCCTGTTATGGTACTTGAGAATAAATGCAGCACTCTTTGTGCTGATCGTTTCATCTTTTCTTCACTGCATTTTCTATCAATGATCGTCAGCCATATGCTCTCAATTGGTGCCCAAACCAAACAAATTCAGTAAGACATTTCTGTCATCCAATGAAATTGACCATCTTTTGCATTTTTGGCAATAAATACACTCCATTCAGTAAGTTTCAGATGTGCTCGATTCAATCAGTTTAAAATATACTGTAATGATCTTTAATCTTTAAGTACTTGGGTCTTTTTTATATGCCCTGCAGGTGCAACATAGGAACTTTCTTGCACCAAAGATGAAAAATAAGGGTCCGCCTAAAATGAACCCTGCATAATATTAGTTGGGAAAAATATTATTTTGAGATAAAAGAAGACAAAGTATCCTGACTGGAAAGAAAATACCAGGCTCTCATCTCCCCATCACCCCTCTCCAGAAGATTAAATGGTCGATCTCTAAATATCATCTGACCTCAAAAACAGGTGTACTACATTCTTAGCCTTAGGAAGTAAGATATATTGTTGAGCTAAGCTATCAATAATGACATATATTATTTGAAAGATCAATTCCTAACAAGTACATAGGACATAAAAGACAACAATAAAGAGGTCATACATATTTGTCTTTTCAGACAGGTGTAGCACTTGACCTCTACCAAAAGAAGAGTTTTCACGTTTTCACACATGAACCACCTAGAGTAACAGCTGTACCACACCCTGCAAATTACCAAATCACTCAATGAGTCAACACCAGACCCTGGTAAAACTATGCCAGACCCTGGCAAACCCACTGTATCAAGTGGAGTAAAAATTACAACAAAAGGGTACAGAATACAATTAATGGCAGAGGCTCGAACATTCCTTGCTAACTTTGCATTTTTTATCCTCCATCTTTGTCATTTTTACATAACACGACACTGTGGGTTTCTTCCAGAGTTGGTTTACCTTCAGGTGTTGAAAATGTTAGCAACCTGACATGCGGTGTGTGGTATATGATTTTGCCTACAGAACCTGTGAGATATTCTTTGAAAAAATGAAGCCATATGTACGTGATCTGTTTCAGAAGCGTTTTGCTGTTGGTTTCAAAATATTGTAGAATGAGTAAAAATGCTGAAACATTTCTGGAAGCAATTATGAAAAATGTATCCAGTAACAGATACTTTTTTTTTCAAACTGTCTATTTATTCAAATACATATACAATGACAATAGATATGTCTCCAATGACAAGCCAAAGCTCAGGGTCCCAAAAATGTTGTACCTAGGGCAGGCGGGCTACCAGAATACTACATCTGGGCTACCATATGCTGAATTCATGTATCACATTGTACAGTAGAAGTACTCCATGATATCACAACCTGTTCTACATTTGTTTAAAAAAATAATTGAAATATGTAATAAAGATGAGGAATTATCAATGACTCATAGAAAGAAGAATTAGGGAAGTCTTAATCCTAACAGTTTTATATGAAAGTGGCTATTTAGGGCTACTAATATTAAGCTGGGTACCAGGTTATTTTCCTGGTAGTCTGATGGACACAATTTGATTTTGAGATTTGTGGGTACCAGGCTATTTTCCTGGTAGTCTGATGGACATAATTTGATTTTTAGATTTGTGGGTACCAGGTTATTTTCCTGGTAGTCTGATGGACACAATTTGATTTTGAGATTTGTGGGTACCAGGCTATTTTCCTGGTAGTCTGATGGACATAATTTGATTTTTAGATTTGTGGGTACCAGGCTATTTTCCTGGTAGTCTGATGGACATAATTTGATTTTTAGATTTGTGGGTACCAGGCTATTTTCCTGGTAGTCTGATGGGACACAATTTGATTTTGAGATTTGTGGGTACCAGGCTATTTTCCTGGTGGTCTGATAGACACAATTTGATTTTGAGATTTGTGGGATCCTGATGCTCATCATCACATGAAAGATTATATCAATTCCAAAGTTGTGTATATATATATATATATATATATATATATATATATATATATATATATATATATATATATATATATATATATATATGTCATCAGTCAGCCATAATAGATATGGGAAATAATGACATCTGATAAAACACAAAGAGTCCCTTGAAGGGACTGATGCTCTAATACACAAAAAGAATTTCCAGGAATTCAAGATAAGACCATTTCTTCCTTTTAACTGTCAAATGTTGAAACCATCTCTGATATTCTTCATCGATAACAAGATCTTCAAATTAGCTGCTGTGGTACACATATTGGACATCAGCTTGGCACTATTTTCATTTAGGACAAAGTAGACATCATTAGAAGTCTTTTGGTGAAAACCCCATGTCATTATGATCGTCCATTCAGGGAATAGTGACAACAAGATTTTTAAGACAGCTGTCATGGCAGCCATATTGGATGTATGACTAACACCATTTACATTTAGGACTTGGTGAAAACCCCGTCATAATGATAATCCATTTTGGGGAGTAGTGACAACAAAATTTTTAAGCCAGTTGTCGTGGCAGTCATATTGGATGTACGATGGGAACCATTTTCATTTAGAACCAACTAGGTATTATAAGGAGTCTATTGGTGAGGAGTAGAGATAATAATATTTTCTAGATATGACTTTCCATTCAGGAGGAGAAGCAATAACAAGATTTTCAAGATGGCTGGTGTAATGGCCATATTGGATTTCCGAGCAGCACCATTTTCAGTTAGGACCAACTAGACCATGGGATGAATGTGTGCGTAAAGTTTCATGGCAATCTTCCAAGTAGCGTTTATAAAATTATCTATGGGAGTAATAGAGTATACTGCCTTACAATGAAGTACATGATACATATAATTTTACTAATGAAATGGGATCCATGACTATACCTGCCTTACACCATGTTATAATGAAGGGTCTTATAGTAAGGGAGGACTATATTCCAAGGTTCATTCTATGTATGATTGACATGAATGCTTCCTTTTGTGTTTTTTTTTTAATTTTGTTTTCTTTCCAAAAAGATGACATAATAAATTTCAAATGCCTCTTTGATCCCAAGAATCCCCCTTCTTTTGAAACAAAAATTTGACCCATCCCATTGTCAACAGTGCCATTTCTGGCAACCTCTCTGTAAGAAATTGGCCAATTAGGAAGTCACCTTATTACTATAAATAGAAATTATGTAATTTATCCATAACACCTTATGTGCACTGCCATATTGTTTTCGGACAAATGCAACAAAATCAAAATGCAAACAGTTGTGAAGCTTGTGCTAAATTCTGTTTTATATTCTTTGTGTTTCCACCATCTGTGATAATACTTAAAATGTTCATGGAGTATTCTTGTTATAGAACTTTTCATGGGGATAATACATATATCATTCCCTTTATATGAAAACAAAGTTTACACCTAACTGTCTGAAATTAGTGAAAGAGAGAACAATATATGGATAAATAAATCTATTTATCAATATTCTCTCTACCATTAATTTTGTTTTATAACAATCCAACAATAGTATGTAGCTTGTGTATCAGGGTTATGCTTTCCATACACCAATACTAACGAGCTTGTGTATTAGGCTTATGCTTTCCATACACCTATACTAACGAGCTTGTGTAATTATGGTTATGCTTTCCATACACCAATACTAATGAGCTTTTGTGTATTAGGGTTATGCTTTCCATACACCAATACTAACGAGCCTGTGTATTAGGGTTATGCTTTCCATACACCTAAACTAATGATCTTTTGTGTATTAGGGTTATGCTTTCCATACACCAATACTAATGAGCTTGTGTATTAAGGTTATGCTTTCCATACACCAATGGTAATGAGCTTGTGTATTAGGGTTATGCTTTCAATACACCAATACTAATGTGCTTTTGTGTATTAGGGTTATGCTTTCCATACACCAATACTAATGAGCTTGTGTATTAGGGTTATGCTTTCCATACACCAATACTAACAAGCTTGCGTATTAGGGTTATGCTTTTTATACACCAATACTAATGAGATTGAGTATTAGGGTTATGCTTTCCATACACCAATACTAATGAGATTGTGTATCAGGGTTATGCTTTCCATATACCAATACTAAAGAGCTAGCATATTAGGGTTATGCTTTCCATATACCAATACTAAAGAGCTAGCATATTAGGGTTATGCTTTCCATACATGTACACCAATACTAATGAGCCTGTGTATCAGGGTTATGCTTTCCATATACCAATACTAACGAGCTTGTGTATTAGAGTTATGCTTTCCATACACCAATACTAACGAGCTTGTGTATTAGGGTTATGCTTTCCATACACCAATACTAACGAGCTTTTTTGTATTACGGTTATGCTTTCCATACACCAATACTAACAAGCATGAAGTGAGTAGTTGCTGCTTAAATCAAAATGACAACTCTGTCATGGAGATATATCTTGCTGACACAAAATTTGTTGTGTGTGTGTGTGTGTGGGGGGGGTAAGCGTCCTAATGTATAACTGTAACAATTTTTTACACTTTACACTAGGAATGGAAATTTTATTCAGATTTGGGAATGATAAATACCTGTATTTGTTGCATGGAATACTCAATACAACAACAACAGCAACAAAAGAATAACAAAAGAAATATCATATTAATTTTGACATAAACTATGATTAGATAATCAATTGATAAACAGATAATCCCAAGTTTAATTACAATTTCATATACAGTAAGTTAAAAATGAATTTTACATACATACAAAAGAATTCTGGTATAATTTTTTGTATAACAAGTACTTTATTTCACATACATGAATTCATTTTTTACAGATGTGAAAATCTTTAACACATTTTTGAAAAAGAATTATACAAAAGTAAAATAAATTATTTATTTATGTAAAACATGTGAAAAAGAATTTCATGTACTATATGTAAAATTTTAAGCCTTTTATCACATAATATGTATACAAATAATTGTCACATATGAAAAATTAGGTATTAATTTAGCCCTGAGAACATTGTCTTCTATCACAGTTTGTTTTTGATAGGGGTTGATACACTGTCCATACTGGACATTTTGAGGTAATTACATGTTGCATCACATCCTCTTAATTTTTCCAAGCTCAAACACTGCTTTATATCAATACACTCCTTTTCAAAACCAATAATCTGTACACAGAAAAAGAAATATCTCCTGGGTTAAAGATTAGATCTTAAAGTTTTATCACTACCATTAATTTTATTTTCATTGATAACATCACACTTTATCTCAAGGTAAATTTCTTGCAATCCTAAGGGTAATAGTTTATTGTCCTCATTACATGTGATTTGTGACTGTTGCTCAGTGAATGAATGGACAATTACACAGCTGACATTCTTACAGATTGAAATCTAAAACAGGTATTCTTCACATTCAGGTTACCTCAACAGTTTTCCATCTAATTTTTAAATAGGTCTTTGCAGCATCATTGCCAAAACAGCTCCATGAAAGAAATAACTAACATGCAAGTTTTTAAACTAAATTTATATACTAATTTAAGCAAACAAACAAATCCCCCCCCCCCAATCATGGAATCAATTGTATAATGTTAACATGATGTATAAAATCATTGGTCTTACTGCAATTAGGTACGATGGCCTGTATATGCTTGCTCACAAGTCGCGTCCAACTGCAAACTGCATAGACCCAGATGTGCCGTCACGTGTCAGCAGATCTGGGTCTATGCAGTTTGTAAGAACTAATCAGTTAAACAAACAACATAGACCCTGATCTGCTGGCACATTATGCGATGGCAGAACAGCATCTATGTTGTTTGCAGTTGGACTCCACTTATTAGTAAGTATATAGGATAATAAACATGAAATGAATCTAGCAATTTTGGTTTGATTTGGTTTTGTGGCATTTAATGACATTTTGCAGCACATGATAGGCTATATACATGGCTACCAGTATATTTGGTGGAGGAAGAACATGGGAAGACCCAAGGAAGAACCACCAACCCACAGGAAGCTACTGGCAAGCTTTCGCACACCCACATTGCTTAAGCCAAGACTTGAACTCCTGCAGTTGCTGAGATAAGTGAGTGATCTGTAAAGACCAGCCCCTTAAACTACCAATTTAACTAGGCAACTCTCATACAGGGGTACAATATAAAACCCTGATTACTGTAAAAATGTTAATATTATAATGTTATTACTTTTATTTCTTAAACTAGTACTTTCAGTATATTGCAAAATAACATTTTCAAGAAATTCTTATGGACTAAATATTACATTGCTAGATAAGTGGAAGAGGCAAAGAATTTTGGGGCCAAATATTCAGCTCCTGAACATTTTTGTATGATTTACATTCACAATTTGCAAGTAAAAAATCATGTCTACTGCAGTAATATGGTATCCAAAGTTCCTTCAAGTTTCTGAAATGCCCATCCCCACTCCAACAATATCACCACAATTCCTTGCTGCCAGGCTCTGCCCCAGAAAGTACAGTTGATCAATATTCATCTTTATTTTTCCTAAGTAGTATATATCTATCAGATATATACTGATCACATAAGTAATTTGACTTTCCAGTCTGTACTACTTATAATGCCAAAACACTGAAAATTGTATACATATCCTGATGAAGATTATATAAAACTGCAGAAATACTTAATGATATTTGCCTTCAAATTCTGTATAAAATATTGTGCACTTGAACTTATATGAAAATGTGACTATCCCAGCACAAATTTCAACTTACCCAAGGCTTTTGAGGGCAGGTGACTTCTCCACCCCATAACAATGGTAAAGGACAAGTACAGTATCAGATACACACACAGACAGGAAATGCATTTTTATCGTCTTTTGGTGTTTTACGGCACAGCACCACAAGTAGGTTATTTCGTGCTGAGGCAATTGGAGTAAAGCGTCTTGCTCTATGAGGCATCATGGTATCTGATCTGGATTGGTAGGATTACAACCCACACCAATTATGTCACGAGACCAGCATGCTAACCAATGAATCATCATGGTTCCTGCCTCCATTAGTCGCTTTTTACAACATGCATGAGGGTACATCAGGCCTATTCTACATCCATGAGCCCAGATCCATTAGTTGCTTTTTATGACATGCATGAGGGTACATCAGGCCTATTCTACATCCATGAACCCAGATCCATTAGTTGCTTTTATGACATGCATGAGGGTACATCAGGCCTATTCTACATCCATGAACCCAGATCCATTAGTTGCTTTTTATGACATGCATGAGGGTACATCAGGCCTATTCTACATCCATGAACCCAGATCCATTAGTTGCTTTTTATGACATGCATGAGGGTACATCAGGCCTATTCTACACCCATGAACCCAGATCCATTAGTTGCTTTTTATGACATGCATGAGGGTACATCAGGCCTATTCTACACCCATGAACCCAGATCCATTAGTCGCTTTTTATGACATGCATGAGGGTACATCAGGCCTATTCTACACCCATGAACCCAGATCCATTAGTTGCTTTTTATGACATGCATGAGGGTACATCAGGCCTATTCTACATCCATGAGCCCAGAGGGTGTGCATTTTTATACCTAATTGTCACTAATGTGAAAGGGCAGATAATATTCCACTGAATATTCTTTTGTCATTCCATCTGCCTGTACTTCCATCTGCAATCTTTGGCTAAGCTTTGCATTAGGTAAGTTTATTATACATTTTGGCTGTGGTATCATACAATCTTGATCAGCACAACAATCTTTCATCCAAATCAAGTCAGCATTGATCAGTACAACATCTTTTCATCCAAATCAAGTCAGCATTGATCAGTACGACATTCTTTCATCCAAATCAAGTCAGCATTGATCAGTACAACATTCTTTTCATCCAAATCAATTCAGCATTGATCAGTACAACATCTTTTCATCCAAATCAAGTCAGCATTGATCAGTACAACATCCTTTCATCCAAATCAAGTCAGCATTGATCAGTACAATATCTTTTCATCCAAATCAAGTCAGCATTGATCAGTACAATATCTTTTCATCCAAATCAATTCAGCATTGATCAGTACAATATCTTTTCATCCAAATCAAGTCAGCATTGATCAGTACAACATCCTTTCATCCAAATCAAGTCAGCATTGATCAGTACAATATCTTTTCATCCAAATCAAGTCAGCATTGATCAGTACAACATTCTTTCATCCAAATCAAGTCAGTGTTGATCAGTACAATATCCTTTCATCCAAATCAAGTCAGCATGACATTTCTTTACCCTTCAGTATAAACTGGATTTTAATCCAGTTTCCATTGAACTGTTGGCTGCAGGGTCACTACAACTTTGTGTGGATGTGTTTATTGATAACAACACATTCCTATCAATAACAAGGGTCATTTCAAGGGACTGACTCTCTACTGGCAAAAAGAATTCCCAGGAATTCAAGATAAGACCATTTCTTCTTTTAACTGTCGGGTGTTAAAACCATCTCTGATATTCTTCATCAATAACATGATTTTCAAATTAGCTGCAATGGTACACATACTGGATACCAGTTTGGCACCTTCTCATTTAGAGCACAGCAGACATCATTATAAGTCTTTTGGTGAAAACCCCATGTCATAATGATCATCCATTTAAGGGCAATAGTGACAACAAGATTTTCAAGACAGTCGTCATGGCAGCCATATTGGATGCACGACTGGCACCATTGTCATTAAGACTTGTGTGAAAATCCCCTGTTATAATGATCATTCATTCAGGGGGAGAAGTGACAACAATATTTTCAAGACAGTCGTCGTGGCAGCTATATTGGACTTACAACTAGCACCATTTTCATTTAGGACCAACTAGGTATCATAAGAAGTTTATCGGTGAAAACCCCATGTTGATAAAGCCATCCATTTGGAGAGGGGTAGTGATAACAATATTTTCAAGATATGACTTTCCATTTAGAAGAAGTAGCAATAACAAGATTTTCAAGATGGCTGCTGTGGTGGCCATATTGGACTTCAGATCGGCACCCTTTTTCGCTAGCACCAACTAGACATCATAAGAAGTCTTTCAGTGAAAACCTCATGTTGGTATGACCATCCATGTAGGAAAAGTAGTGATAACAAGATTTTAAAGATGGCCACTGTAGTAGCCATAATGGATGTCTGATTGGCACCATTTTCCTTTAGGACCAACTAGACATCATAAGATGTCTTTTAATAAAACCCCATGTTGATATGACCATCCATTCAGGAGGTGTTGTAATAACAAGATGGCTGCTGTGTCAGCCATATTGGATTGCCAAGCAGCACCATTTTCATTTAGGATCAACTAAACCAAAGGATGAATGTGTGTGTGTAAGTGTGTAAAGTTTCATGGCAATCCTACAAGTAGTTTAGGAGGAGTAGCCATAAGAAACTTGGACAAACAACAAACCATCCCATAAGCTCTTCTGGTCTATGACCATTGAAGCTAATAAAAACTGGTCACTGTGATCTATACTTGTGCTTCATCATTCTGGTTAAGTTTTAGTTTAGCAGGTTTTTCATATATTGCTAGAGAGGAGTGGCAAGGCATTGTTGTGCAGTGAAAACATTTAAAGTTCTTTCCTAATTTCTTTGCTTCTAGCAGTTTAGAGAAAAATGAGGCAATAAAAGGACTAATGCTTGCATGAATATAGCACATGGTATATAACATGCACCTGTTGAATCATTATTGACTAAAAGCACTCCCCCTTCACATCAAATTACAGTTTTGGGGTATACATTACATAATAGATTAAAAGAACAATGTTACATTCCTATTAACAGCACATTCTTAAAACTTTTGTGGGGGGAAGGGGATAGTCTTTCCAAGCAGGATATTAATTTTTTATCTCACGAAATTTTTAAAAACTAATATGATGGATATAATTAGTTCTCTTTTTCTACAAATCTGAGCAAGTGTAGTTTTTTCAAGCTCTCTGGGGGCTGGGGAAAAAAAATGACCAACCAATTTCCTCCAACCCCCCACTCCAACAATTAAATGGTCAGTTCCTAACAAATAATGTTACACTATTTCTAACATTCAATCTAAGGCTTACATGGGAAATGCTGGTACATGTATTTACAGTGCACTCTATGAAGCCTAATCTATGTTTATGTTGTTTTTGGTAGTACTGGGTCAATACTGGGGGTTAATATCAAACTGTTAGCTGCCCTAATACCTGTATTCCTAATAGCCTTTGATTACAGTACTGGTATGTAAAGAATGCCCTCACTCCAGCTCATGACAAAGATACAAGATGTACATGCTATTGTAAAATAAACCAATTACTCCATTATCCTAATTCAAATTACCTCCACCGTAATTAGTTTTGGCATTATCCATGTCACTGGCACGTAACAACTAGGTAAAATATGACAGTTGAATGTTGTTTGAAGATCTGGTGATATATACTCCCTTATAAGTCTGGTCCAACTGCAAACAACATAGACCCTGATCTGCCATTGCATAATGCACCAGTATATCAGGGTCTATGTTGTTAGTTCTAATGACTACTCATAACAAATTGCACCGACTCAGATTTGCAGGTGCATTGTGCAACAACAAATCTGGGTATATGAAGTTTACAGTTGGATCTGACTTGTATGTGAGTACATATGGTATTTCATTGAACATATAAGGTGTCCCAAGCTTAAAGGTCCTTATTGATGAAAATATCAACATTTTCGTTTTCTAGTCATTATAAGGAACCTGTCAAAGTATATGCTCTGTTACTGATTTCTGAAAGTCATTTGCTTCAATACCATTCTTCGTTTTCATTACTTCTCATTGTCAAAACATTTATTTAAGGATTAAAATGATGACATCATGTTTTATGTTATCATCCAGTTCATCATGCCATTAGCCTGATCAATACAATCTCTTTCTTTGAGACTGCTCATATATAAAAGAGTACTGCAAATGGCCCATCTCATGACCTTTTTCCTACTCGTTACCTTGACCTTTGAGGTTAGGGACTTGACCATTGTAAGAATAGGGGTGGACCTGGATAAAGTATCATGAAAATATCTGCTGGGGTTAAAAAAAACAACAACATGGATAAGGAAACAGACCAGTGACTTACATTATCCCATTCTGACCTTGACCTTGATGCAGGGGTATGACTGAATGTGCAACAAAAAGAAAAAGGCTAAATAGTGCAATTAAAATATCTTCATTGGTTCAAGTTATACCTGTACATGGTCAGAGGTGACCCATTTATATTTTCCCTTGATGTGACCTTCACCTTGAGGCAGGATGCATGGTTATGGTGTGTGAGATACTGCCAAGTCATGATACTAAACTGTTTCAAGTCTTATTAAAATATCTTCAGTGGTTCAAAAAGTTATTATTTTGGACAAGGATACAAGGCACATAATGACATTTTCCCTTACTGTGACCTTGACCTTGATGCATGGGTGTGTCTATGAAACTTGACACACTGTCTAGTCATGATCTATACTTTTGGGCAAAATTTCATTCAAGATTTCTCCAACCATTGCAAAGTTATGGGACAGACAAACACATGTTAACAGATGGAAGAACAGTGCCATAACATTGGTACATCACTAGTACTGTAAAACCTGACCTGAAAGATAACCTGTTATGAAAAAACACATTTTTCATGCACATATCAACTGTGTTATATAATTATTTTTCTTTTTTAACTATTAACTACCAGACTTTTGCTCTGCACTATATAGCCAGGATTGTGCTGATGTGCTGTTAACCATATCCATACATATATACTCTTACTGGTGCTGAGAAAAAGCAAGTTTCAGCTAAACATTTGGGGAAGACATTATTTTTTTAAAAGAATATATAGAGAGGTTAAGCATTATCTCATTATCTAGTGTTTATTAAACAGTGCTCAAGTGCCATTCCTGTTTGCAAAGCTCTTATCACATACTCAACAAACATCTTCTAATCTAATGTGTTGAATAGAAAAAACACTTAAACTTTTGACTTTGCACGCAGAATCACTCTCTGTTTCATTTAATAGCAATAAGGGTATCAAACATTTCTGAATTAACAGAGACATTAGGAAGCTATGTCAATGCTGTATTGATCCTGAGCTCTCCTCTCACAACAGAAGCAGCAATGACGCTGACCATCTCATTTCCTGTCAGGGGACCATCTCCCTCTGTGTGGTAAAATTATACAGAACTTTTCACTATATAATACCTGTGGGCTGCAATGGCTCAGTGGTCAGTTTGCCAGACTCGTAACCAAAATGTGTGGGCTCAAATACTCAGCCAAGAGAGGACTGGCACAGTCACTCTGGGACAAATACTACTTTACTCCTGTATTGCCATGGCACAATGTACCTATCATGTGATGATGTGCCAATAAACACCAATCACACAAAACAATTAAATAAAAAATTGAACTTACTACCTGATACCCATTGCTAACCACCCATCCTGGAAGGCTGACCCATTTTCCCCTTACATTTGCTTAGACTAAAGATATAATCCAGTACTGGATATGTCCATGGTTCACCAATGTGCTATCCAGGACGAAGATGAAGTTAAGTTTTGTCTTTGTATAACTTATAACTCTAGTCCAACTGCAAACTGCAGAGACCCAGATCTGCTGTCGTATAATGCACCAACAGATCTGGGTCTATGCAGTTTGTTACGAATAATCAGTAGAATAAACAACATACACACTGATCTGCCAGTGCATATTGTGTGAGCAGATCAGGGTCCGTGTTGTTTGTAGGTGAACTCTACTTATAAGTGATTATATACGGTATTTATTCTAAGTCAATTTTTACACTGAGGAATATTGTTTCCTCCAGTGTAAGCATCTTCAGTTCCATATATACTAGCATAGAAGTGGGGTCCAACTGCAAACAACATAGACCCAGATCTGCCATTGCATAATGTGCAGTTTGCAGTTCGATCCCACTTATAGGCGAGTATATACAATAGGTTTTCCTCTGATTTTTTGTTGTTGTCTCAATTAAACTTGCTTTGGTTACATTTAGAACCCAGTATGGCTAGGTATGTGGAGAAATGTTTGTTCCTCCACACAAGTACCTAACATGCAAAAAGTACTGACATGCATGAGAAACAGTATAAATTCCATATCAAAAAAGTTATTATTTGCATACTAATGATTATGATGACTAATCAATCCAAACTGGATCATTTTCATGGGCAAAAGCAGATACATTTTAATTGTAAATAAAAGAGAACAAAATTTCCTTCTAAAACTGTACAATAAATGTTCATATCCTCTTTAATAAATAATCTTTACATTTTAAGGTCAAAATGTAAATCACATTAACTCATTGTGTCTATTTTCAAATACAATTTCAATGCTAACATTTTTATTTTAAAGTTCCTTTACCTGTTTATAGTAGTGTGACTATTAACCAAAATAAACAAAGACTGGTTGGAAAAGAACAACAGCCAAGTATTGGATTAAGGTTTTTCCATAACTTAATTTAAACAATTCGATTTTTTTTTTTAGTTATCTGACTTTTTAAATTTAAATCAATACTGAATTATGAAACCTACATGTAACATAATTTACCTTAAATCAACTTATTCAATATTTCAGATCACATTTTCGTGTTTAGCACACCTGGGAGTGGAGGAGGGAAGAGAAGTGGGTAGGCTTAGGCAAGTAAGGGCGAACATCAGTCTCTGCTTTTGGAGTTTAACGGATTTTCAGCATTTTCATTGTGACTGTTCAAGCTGTACACAAAAACTTCCAAATGGAAAAGGTATGAAGCCTGGAAATCAATCTTCCGTGTATAGATTCGAATATGCAATAACCTTGTCAAAGTGAAACAGACTGAAATAAGTATAAATGAATGAACTGGTCAGTACACAACAACAACTGTATGACAAGTACCTTGTATAGGTCATATTGTTACAAAACGGACGTTACAAACCACCTGTCCCTTCGTCCACTTACCTAATGGGTGTACCATCGCCCGTACTCGGGGCCTGGGGTTCCCAACGGAATCGAAAAATATGGCCATTTGTAAAACTCATCCCTGCCCCCCACAAAATCCCGGGGCTGTCGATTTGACGTACATGACACACATGTACGTAGTATATAGTACTCCTCTCACACAATTATAGTCACGTGACAAATTCCACAAGCTATCGTTGATGATTCCTATCTGGGTGTGTACATTCCCCGGTGTTCGACTGCTGGGATAGTCTTAGGCGAGTGAAAATAATCCGTTTTCCGCATTAACCTAATTAAACGGCTTTAAATAGCTTCCTGTCAAAACAGAACTGTCATACGTAAGGTGACCTCACAAGGAAACAATTTGTCTATTATTGATTGTTATGGGTCAAGTTCAAAGGCCAGTAATTTCAGGTGAATCACAGGTGTGTTGAATTAAGGGAGATAACTCTCATTTAAATTGAAATCAACATGACCTAGTCTTTGCAGTCACACATGGCAGCGATTGGTGATCAGGCCCGCAGACAGAAATTCTGGGCCCCTGGGCAGAGCAGTCATGGGCCCCAAAACTAGTTTAATTTTTGTATATAAAAACCTGTGAACAGTTTTGCATATAAAACCTGTAGAAATCGATCACGATGTAGACTCTTGCAAGGAACACATTTTAATATTTACTGCAATGATTAATATATATCTTACAACTGAGTTGACGGCGGACCCTAGAAATCGCCAGGGCTTCCCCCTCCCCCGCTTCTCGGCGGGCCTGTTGGTGATATCTCTCTCTCTCTCTCTCTCTCTCTCTCTCTCTCTCTCTCTCTCTCTCTCTCTCTCTCTCTCTCTCTCTCTCTCTCTCTCTCTCTCTCTCTCTCTCTCAAATGTTCGACCAGCGACATATGGATGATGCATGTCTTTGGTCCCAGGGCCAGATTAAGGTTATAAGGGACCTAAGGTTAAAAGGAGGGAAGGGCCTAAGTATGTATTTACATATTGGAATGGAAGGCCTAAAGGAGGTCCTACGGTTGTAGCCTTATTAGCTCCTTGTTCTAGTATACTTATTTTTTGTAAAAAAAAATTATACATGCAAATTTTATCATAAGTGTGTATTTTCTAGCCATTACGAGCGTATATTTTTTTTACACTGTTTCATGTAAACTGATATCTCTGCATTGATTTTTTAAATATAAATTATACATTTTCCGGGAGGTGGGAGTGGGTGGGGTTTTAGCATAGAAACAACTAGTTACATAATGTTAAAATATGTATGTATCTATGTCTGATTGCTTAAGTTAATTGTTATTTTATTGTGTATAGTCGGTAAAATAGCTCCAATAAACTCTTGTTTTTAAATTTATTTTTTATTATGTAAATGCAAATCCGACTCTAAAAAATTGTGACTTGTCTTTGCCTATGTCTACTGCGCAATTCATTTAAATTTAATTTATGTAACCTTTAATGTAGGAATACAGTGATAAAGAATAAGAAACAAAAGAAGAAAACAATGCGTTTAGTAACACTGTTTTTTTGGTGTTCATGTTATACAAATTAGCATTATTATAGCCATGATTTTTTTATCACTATATCAATGATTTTGATGATTGTGTTATCATCGTCTGTGATCTTGTGAATGAAAGAGTACGTAAAGTGTTTCTAATTTAAAGACGCATGTCTTCGAAGATACACGGTAGAATTAATTAGATCATATTATCAAACAGGAATACAAGTGCATTAAAAACAATGATGAAGGCGATATACATGCTTTTCTAATCCTGTTTAAGTGCCTCGCGATTCTAATGAATAAATACAGTTTGCTTGATTTTGATTTATCAAACAAATTCTACGGTTTCATAGGTAAACCTAAGGACAGATATATGTAAAAGTTAGTCCAATACACAAGTGGTCTGTGGTATATACTAGAGATGATAATTTGTTGAAAGGAATGAAACTTGTATTAATTGTGGAATTGGGTTTGTAGAAGAACTTCGTTTTGGGGAAAGTTGTTAAAAAAAAAATTTTTTTTAAATGGAACATGTTAGCTTGAATTATCCGCGCAGCCAGCCACGGGTGAAAATTCTCAAAGCTCATTTTTCACCCGTGGCTGCTTGCTAGATGATTCCTCGTTTAGCACCCGGAAGGTCCTGCATTTGAAGCGTTTGCATGGTATAATTTTAACCATCTAACTGTAAAGAACACTTACTCAAGGAAACGTTCCGGTTGCTACGCGCTCATTGTGTGTGTGTGTCTGTGTGTGTGTCTGTGTGTTTTTTTTTTTTTTTTTTTTTTTTTGGGGGGGGGGGGGCAAACTAGCAACCATTGTTTAAGCAGATTGATGCATATTCATTAGAAACGAGGAGGTCTTATTGTAGGCAGTAGTGGGTAAATGGCTACTTCTGGGGCACACCAGGGAACCGGCCTTTCACAGGTCCATGAAAACTGGTTTATAAATATATTATTGGATTTACTTGGGCTATGACTATTTTTATGGTTATGGATTAGGAGGAAATTAGAACTGATCAAATACCTTTCTATATCACTCTGGTGTATTTAAAGTTGTTTTATAAACGACCACAAAAGAATATGGCTCAGTTTTGCATATATTATAAATATCTGCAAATAGTTGTTTATTGGTATCTCCAGACCAATGATCATCAGATATTGGACCTATGTATTTGTTATCTAACCCATTAGCAAATACAAAACATTAAGTATTTCGCCTAATATACTCTGGCACATCATAATACCATTGAGTTAGATAGTTGCAATTTGTGTTTTTATTCCTTGTTAATGAAAAATATTCCTTACTATTGTTCCTATTACTAGTAGTAATGTAAATGGCAGTTATGAGCGCACATGTCATGGTCACCCAGTCTCGACCTCTCTTTTGCGCTCGGTCAGTCCTGGTCTCTCATGAATGTTTCGCCCAATAACCTCCTTTTACAATACTAGTACAGTTTAATTAGCCTTTTATTTGCACACTGGCTTAGTGAAAATATGGCGCACAAGAGTTTTCTCCCTTGACTACAATCTATTTTTAGTAAAACAAAAAATATGCCAACACCATAACTTGGAAACATAGTAGAGTACTGATATATATATATATATATATATATATATATATATATATATATATATATATATATATATATATATATCAGTTGTGTTAACATCGAAAGTTAGGTCGTTTCAGAATCTATCATTTAAGATATGAATGCTCCTAACTGCTTCATTAAACCCCAGATGTCAAGACAGAATGGCCAACCCTCTGAGACACCCGACCTTTCCACAGCTATCTATACATAGACGTCAATATATATATATATATATATATATATATATATATATATATATATATATATATATATATATGTCAAGGACGCTCTCGGGATGATTTACCAAACATCCCCAAAAAATCCGAAGTGGTTTGACTTTTATGCAGATGTCGCCATAGAATTAGAAAGACCCATACGCCTATTAGGTTACGAATACAACAAACTTGGCGGCAAAAGATCTTGTATGACTTTGTCAAAACCAGGTTTGATAGAAGCTTAGTTTAATGTTGACAGATTTATAATGACATGTAAATGATTGATACAACGTACGCAAATACAATAATAGCTGCATACTTCAGCCATGCTTTAGGACGTTCTAATACAAGGGTCTTTTTGTTTTATTCTGATATTTTTTGCATAGATTTTTTCGTATTTGTTAATGCATATTGGACTTAAATCTACAACAATATTGTCTACGATTTTGAATTATTTCACTAAATCAGCCATGTTAAAAACAGAACCTCGTAAGCAGATGTTTATTTAATTCAGAATTTTATATTTTTTATTTTTCCAGCGTTTTATATGATAAAACACAATTTTTATAATAGGTGAGATTTGGGATTTTTGATGCACAACGTGATCTGTATATAACATATTTTGCAAGCAAAATTAGGAAGTTAATAAGATCATCAAAGTTGTTATTTCCTATAAAGACGTCTTTTCGTGTAATTCTAAAATTTGGGTCATAAGTTTGGATCCATTCCACCAACAGTTTCCAAAAGTATTCAATAACTGAACAGTCATAAAATAAGTGCTCAATTTGTTCTATTCCCTCATTACAAAAGGTACATTTATCATTATCACTTAAATTAATCTTTTTTAGAAACTGGTTTGTGGCAATATTTCTATGGAGAAATCTAAAATTAAAGTTAATCAGTTTTGTGTCTTTTTTACAAACTTTAGCCAAAACAAAAGAGTTGGTCCATTCATTTGCACCAATTGCACACTCTAGCTGCCTGGACCAAGTTTCATGTTTACCATTTGGCTTTTGTGTTTTGGTTCTTATCAGGTCTTTATAGATAAATTTATTCTTTGCTCTTACCCTAAGGAGTGATGTTTTGTCCAAAACTACACGAAAACTATTTCCACTTTCAAAAAACCTGATCTTTGAGATAAGAGCAAAGTACTGTTGGAAATTATTAGTTTGTGTTTTTTGTTTTATTTCATCAAAACTTAATAGAGATCCTTGTACATCAAAAAGATGTTGAATAAGTACAACACCGTTTGTTCTCCACCTTGTGTATGATTTAAAATTATCTACAGTCACTAAATTAAAAATATCTTGAGACAAGTATTTATGGACAGTAGATGGTTCATTTTTCCATTGTGATAAAGCATAAATAACATCACGCCAAAAATATTTTTAATTGATTTAGATATTTCTTTTAATTTAGTTTTTCCTAATTTAAATAACAGCGTACCTCCAAATTTTCCAAATATTTGTTCAGAAACCAGTTTTTGCCATAAACCATCTTCGTTTAGTAAAAGACGCCTATTCCAGGAAAGTTTTATATAACACACAAATGAGTACAAGTGAATCATATTTAATCCCCCTTCCTTAAAAGAAGCTATAAGAGTGTCTCTTTTAACCCTCACAGTTTTACCGCCCCAAATAAACTGGAAAAATAATGTATTCAGTTCCTTTTCTATATGGGGTGGAGGACTTGGCAAAGCTACAAAAAGATGAATGAATTTAGGCAAAATCAAGGACTTTATCAAAGTAATTTTTCCAATAAGGGATACATTTCTTCTGCTCCACCAGCCAAGCAGTTCCTTTACTTTCTTTAACTTCGTCGAATAATTAAGCTCTACCATATCCTCCAAGTCCAAAGAGAAATATACTTCCAGTAATCTAAAATTGGACATTGACCAGTTAATATCAATTTCTGGACATATTTTTTCATTAGAATTTTTTAAATTTCCAATCCAAATAGCTTTTGATTTAAAAACATTGCAGTACAGACCTGACACCAAGGCAAAGTCATTTAAAATCTGCATGGTTGTCTTCAAGGACAAATGAGAAGGATCTAATAATAGAATAGCATCATCAGCGTACTGCCCTAATTTGAACTCCATTTCATTATAGAAAATGCTTGTAATATATGTGTTCTTCTTTAGTTCTATTGCAAGAAGTTCAATTCCTATTATAAATAATTAGGGTGCTAAAGGGTCTCCCTGGCGACAACCTCTCTCCAAATTAAAAAATGGGGATAAATGTCCATTATTAATGACACAACTTTTTGATTTATTGCAAAATACTCTGAACCAGTGACAAATTGATTCTCCAAAGTTAAAAGTCTTCAGAGCAGTTTCCAGAAAGTCCCATTCAACCGAGTCAAAAGCCTTTTCAAAGTCTATAAATAGGAGAAGACCAAATTCATTTTTTTCCTCAAGGTATTGCATCAGGTCATACAAAAGTCTTGTATTTTCACCAATGAATCTCCCTTTCATAAAACCCTTTTGGGTGTCACTAATGATAAACGGGAGCACTTTCTTGACCCTATTAGCAATCGACGCCGAGGCAATCTTGTAATCTACATTAAGTAGTGAGATTGGTCTCCAATTTTTTAGAAATTTCCTGTCTTTATCTTCTTTTGGAATGCAAGTATTGATTCCCTGAGACTGAAATTCTGAAAAATGTTGCATATCGCATCCAGTATTTAGAGACCTAAAGAGAAAGCCGCCTAGGTCTTTCCAAAAGAATTTGTAGAATTCTACAGTAAATCCATCGGAACCAGGGCTAGTTTCATTTTTCATATTTTTTTAGTGCTAAACCACATTCCTCAAACGTTAACTTACCTTCACACGAGCTTCTTTCAAAATCTGAGAGTTTTTTTATCATGGTTAAAAAAGTGGTTAAGAGTTTGGAAATTATTTTTGTTTTTACTTTGGTATAATTTTTCATAAAAGTCTTTCTGTTGATTTAATATTTCTTTTTGATCTGTTACCCTTGTTCCATCTTCCGTAATTAATTCTTTTATTGTTTTGTTTGTGTAATTTCTCTTTTCGAGATTAAGAAAATATTTTGAGTTTTTTTTCACCAGACTCATACCATCTTGCCTTTGATCTTAACATTACACCTTCCACCTCTTTTTTCCTCATTTCTTTTAAATCCGCTTGTTTTTTGTTCAATTCTTTCATCATAGTGGGGTTATTATTTTGATTTACTAAAGCATGTAAGGTATGTATTTCAGCTTCAATTTTCCTGAAATTTTGTTTCTCCTGTTTTGCCTTAGCTTGTGAATACATAATTGATTCTGATCTTATAATCATTTTAAGGATTCCAAAAAACAATTGATTATTACAAGTTAGTTTCACCTGTAGTGGGTTTTTCTTATCACCTTCACAATAGTATTCTTCTACTGTGTTGGTTATAAATTTTTTTACCAACTGAATATATTCATTTTGCTTTAATAGCTTTGAATTGAATTTCCAGTACCCAGGACCTCTCGGTGATGCAGATATAGACAATTTTAGTGTTATTGCTGAATGATCTGTTTTATAGCCAGGGATAATAGAGGAGTCCATACAATTTGAAAACATGTCCTCAGAGATTAAAAAATAGTCCAGTCTGCTCTGTTTCACAGGGTTTGCCTGATGCCAAGTAAATACTCTACTCTCAGGACTGACTGTTCTCCATGAATCCAGTAAATCAAGTTGATTCTTGATGTCCTGGACTGCTGCTAGGGCCATGGAGTGTTTATCATGCAAGATATTATAAGAGTCAAGCTCCATGTCAGAATTTTGGTGTACGTGATATAATTGTATTTACACATCGCCCCCTTGTTTGAATTTTTTGGCTCCAGCTTTCTGAAAGCCAGAAATGATCAGCAGAAATGGATTTAAAAAGGCGACAGTGCCAGCAACACCCGCAGCGCTTTATGTTAGCGGAATGGTAGACAGCAAAACCAACAAGCGCTTATAATATAAGTAAGACCGCTTGAAACAATAGGCTTGTTTGTAATAACTGTAGTAATACGCGATAAGTTTTTACGCTGTTATTCTTCGAGATGGCTGCTAATGTGATTGAAATCTTTGATATCGTTCATCGTATACAATAATGCTAGCCAATTATGTCTTATTCCCTGGCTATATCTCTTCTACTGGGACAAAAGGTTCATCATGTGGATATTCCGCATCAAGCTTGTTCACTATTTTTTATGGTAAAGTGTAACTTGACTGAGATAAAGATTAATATATATTTCTAGATCAGGTCCAAGTTTTTTTTTCTGCTCTTTTGTAGGCTCAGGCTCATTATCAAAGTAGCCGCAAGGTATTTTTGAAACGTAAAGAGTGCTGATGATATTATTATTACGACTAGGGGTAATGTAACAAAAGAAAAGACCCAAACAAGCTTTCAAGATTTAAAATACAAATATTTTAGTTCCTAAAATATTAAAATATTTCAACGAACAATCAAAGTGAAAGAATTAAAAGTAACTTACAGTATAGAATATCCTTAAAAGAAAAGTAAATTGTTCTAAAGTTCACTGATCCGGAAGTCAATCCCAATATTCCGAATGTAGTATGTTTCGAATGAAGTAACCTTCACTGTACTAATGTGTTAATAAGAATAAGTTATATCCAAGTAATCCTTGCGAATATGGAATATCACAAGTTCTAGAAATGTTTCCGATAATTCCACGGAGCTGTATAATTATTAAGGTTGAAGAAACAGTACTAATCCAGAATGCACTGTATTAAAATATCACAAAAGTAGAATATCCCACACACAAAATAAACCAAATTCGTTTATGAGCTCTCACTCTCAATCCAATGTAACTATGAAGAATGGCAGAATGTTGCTATTAATTCTATAATATAGTCTCCCACTACGCAAAAACGAAATAAAACCCATTACATCTTTGATAAACAACTGGGCATTTCGAAATATTGCAACCCTCTCCGAACCAATCAGAAACTAGGTTACGCGTGACATCTCTAAAGTACCAGAGTACCAATATTTTAAACAGTAAATAACGTAATGATTTATAGAATCTAGGTCAGAAGTTCACCCTCTTCACGCACGTTAAAACCACGCGATATGACTAAGGCTTCGAAATATTGATCGAAATTACCGTTTATATACTCACGGCAAGACGACAGCTGTTAGACTAAGAACAGAGATCATAAACTAATAAACTATACCATTATTAAAAGAAAAATGATATATAATTCCGTAAAATTATATACTACTACACCAATTATTTTAATATAGTACAGTTCGTTTAAAGGAAGAAGGCCTTTTGTCCGTCTTCGTGAATACTTAACAACTTTGTTGAGCGCCTCAGTTAACATTTTTTTCATCATCATCATCAGGCTGTGGCTGCGGCTTTTCTGCTTCAGGTTGTGGCGCAGAAATCCCAGATATAGTTTGCTGATGATATCTGAATAAAGATCGGGAAATATTTGTGCAACGTGTCATAGTATATTCTTTTATACTGCTACTCATGTAGTTTGAATATTGCTTTACTAACTTCTGGTGCCTCTGGAGCGCCAACAAAGTTTCCGTGTGACATGTCTGTTTGTGATGATGTTAGCTCTTAAGCATATCTATTCTGCCATCAAATTTAATTTTATGAAAATCAGTTGCTGCTTGAAGCTCATTAGCATCATAAATATGTTTGTACTGATACTTAACAATAATACAATAAGCCTCAATTGTTTTTTGCAAAACAGGCAACAACTCGACATCTAATTTGTCTTTGATCAACTTGAAAAGATTTTGTGCATTTTTTTCACGATAATCTTTATGTGGTGTGATGTCAAATGTGCGATCATAAATGTGATCTGATATTTCTGCACTAGGATATTCTGCGCCAACAAAGTCCAAACTAGGTATATTTTTGATCTTGTCGTCAAATGCGGCAAGAGCCAACTTGTCTTCTGCTGATAATTTTCCAACATGCTTAAGAGCTGCGGCAAGAACTTTGATGTCATACTTGTCAAAATCGTTGTATTTTATAATGTGACAATAAACTTCAGAAGTATTTTTTTTTTACAATATCTGGAATTTAATCTTGCTGCGGCTTTTCTGCTTCAGGTTGTGGCTGTGACTTTTCTGCTTCAGGAAGATCTTTTTTCATTATATTTTTTTAAAAACAAACAGCGTGTTAAATTCGCGTGCAATTCTTACGAATTCTGACATTTTATATATCTTGTTTACATAAGATCATCTAGCGTAAAAATCTGAAAATAAGTCTGACAGGGATTGGTTGGCATTGCAGAAATGCAATACAATTCGCAGAGGCGATATTTTGTCGAACCAGGGCTTGCAATATCAACCATAGCCAGAGCTGACCCTATTCGTACATGTGTAAAGCGTGGTCCAGTTAGCGCTGTCATTGGACGCTTCTAGACGCCAATGGTTGATGTATTTAGTTATAACTGATCTGCCTCTAAGTTGAAAGCGCCAAATAGTAACCGCCACATGCCAATCTATTCTGATCCAAAACTTATTATAAACGGCTGCTGTAGCTCATTCGCTATTTGACGCTGTAGATATGTAGTCAGCAAAAACCAGATGCGCTCTAAAGCCTGCCGAATATTCCGATGATGCTGAGGCTACAAATCCGTTGCGATTATCAGAATTGGACGACAGCGATGGAAAATGTCCTATGGTATTTTTTATTCGCTTGGAATCCACATACAGTTTAGTTGTCGCATCTGCGTCATCAGTTGGCACACCCATATTTTTTATTTGCGCAGAGGTTACGTTTACTCCAGCGCCAGTAACTTCAAACATAACTGAGTTTACATGGTTGGTAATTTAAAACCTTCTGGCGCTTGACTATGGACTATAATATACCTCAGATAATCTTTAAACAAAAATCTGCCTTGTCTGCAAAACAATAACGAAACACATTACCCACAGGAATATCTGAAATCATACCAATGTATCTTTGGGCGGCAGACGTTGGCGCGCTAGCAAAAATGTCGTCATCTGCGCTAAGTTTTGTATCTGCATACTATTTGGTGGCCGCATCTTTTTCATTTTCTGGCAGGGTTAAGTTTGTATTTGTTTTAGAACTCATATCGCCAGTCATAGTTCCACCAGCTAGCGGCAAAACATATGGCGCTGACACTAACATTTCATTGTTACGGATTACCGATGCCAAGTTTTCTCCTCAGGAAAGTAAGCGTCCTCGAGGAAAATTTTTATTGGCATCAGTTAACAACACCCTATCATGTGCATACTTCTCTGCATACAGTTTATTGGCCGCATCTGCGTTATCTGCTGGTGCAGCCACATTTGTAATCTTTTGCGAAGACATGTTTAGCGGAGCAGTCATCGTGTCGCTCGTTTTTAGCAAGCGCTTGTTTAGTTCTGCATTAGAAATAGTTGATGTTGTGCTCGATTCAGCACAGCCAATAAAGGTACCAAAAGCTGTATAATGAGTCATTATATATATAACTCTATCAATAAAAAATGCGCATCATCAACTTTGATTCAGAAGACATCAAACTGTTAGACATCACATTTTGTTTCCAGATTACCCTTACATGATCTTTGGTCCAACCAGTCTCGGCAAAACCAATTTGCTTTTAAATATGCTGCTTAACAATGGGCTCAGTTATCACCGGGTAGTCATTTACATGCACAATCCAAGTCAAGACAAATATAAGACACTCAGCGACTTTGATGTGTCTGCAGCACAACTTAAAAAACAAGGCGGAGTCTTACCAATTCTACCGTGCTAGCTGCTGCTAGTGCAGGTGCGCTGTTGCCTGGACTTCTCGGCAAGCTTTTTGGACGTGGCATGAAAGGTACCCTCCCCCCCCCAAAAAAAAAAAAAATAAATAAATAAATAAATAAATAAACAACAACAAAAAAACAAAAAAACAAAACAAAGAGAGCTCGAGGATTGCAATACCCCGGAACACAGCGTCGCTAAGTACTTTTGACATTTAGAAAGCGCTTAAAGACATAAAATCATTTTGAGGCGTTTTTTTCCAAAGATAGGATGCCCAAAAAATCACGGCTGAGGAATGCTGCGTTGTCAATAATAAAAATTATTTTGATGGCTGTGGAACACATAGGGTTCTCATTGTCAACAGGCCAGACAGTAGTGCCACAGAATATTTTGATTCCTTTGGTGAACCACAGTGCGACAGCATTGAAACATATATTTCTAGCGCGCGGCGAAGTTATACTTATAACTCAACACAAATTCAGGATATGAATAGTTCAGCTTGTGCTCTTTATTGTATTTATTTTATCAGATGCCAAGGAAATTCAGCATTATATATCTTACTGGAATTTAACGCGTTACCAACTATAGACAATGACAAGTTAGTTTTAAGTAAGCTTAAATGATTTCCAAGTGTGTTTTATGTAAATGTCAAATTTAGTGACAGCTTCGTGGTGCTTATCATGCAGAAAGAGTACTGACAGTCTTGAAGAAACTTCATCTCAAACTCGTGTGTTTGAGCCAACCGGGTTCATGGAAAAGAGATTTTACTAATATTTCTTGAGATTCTGAGAATACTGTGAATTCCCTCGTTTTTGTGAGGTGCCAATTTTCATGGACTTTGTTATTGCTCCTACTCACAAATTTGGAAGGATTGACTTAGATAGCAAGGACATAGTGGCTGTTCATATGATCTCCGGCCGACAGGGACAGCCACGATCAGCGATTGTCAAATTCTGGAGTTGGGACTGCAAATTTCCAATTATCAGGAAGCGGAAGGATTTCAAGCAAAACAAAGGAATTATACTGGTGGTTGATGTGACTAGGATAAATATTGAACTTGTCAATAAATTAACCAAACATCAGGAGATTGACAGTGGATGATACTTTAAACGGTTTTGTGTATGGTAAAACCAAATCCGGAAAAAGGATGAAATTTGAGATTTATGATGAAATTGATGAGAAAATTAGAATGCAAGTGCAATTTGCAATTCTATGAATTCATGAAATTGGCCTAATAAGTATGTGGAACTTACATTGTGCTGCTTCCGTTTTCTAGAAAAATTTGTTTAATATACTTTGGTAAATTACTTGCTTCATTGGTGTGTGTGTGTGTTTTTTTGTGTGTGGTCTATTTCTTTCTCTATTGGTAAATTCATTAATTCATTTTGTCAATTCAATCCTTTCCTCATCAGCTCTTTCATTAATCGATATATTCATTATTCACTCATCCATTTTGTCATATCCTTCCTTCATTGACTCATTCACTAATTCATAAATCTCAATATTCTTTAGAAATAATTTTGAATTTGCGATTCGTAGAGACATACGAGACAGGCAAGGGAGATTTATTATTTTAGGTATCACAATTAATGGGAATAGAACAACTGGTTATAATGATGATAATCCTAACATTTTTAGAAAGCTAAAGGAAGAAATTTTAGCTTTTGAGAACTCATCAATTATATTGTGTGGGGATTGGAATACTGTTCAAGACGTAGCTTTGGACACTTATAATATTTTACATGACAAACACCAACAGTATAGAACAGCAATTCAAGACCCGAAAGACGAATTGGAGTTAATTGACACCTGGAGAAATTCCAATTAAGACTTAAAGCTATATACCTGAAGGCAAAAATCTCCCTTGAAACAAAGTAAATTTGATTATCTTGTTGCATCCGATGATATGCATATGAATACAGCTGATGCGTGTATCTTACCAGGGTATAACACTGATCATTCAGCTATTGATTTTAGTGTCTTTTTTAAAGTGTCCAAGGGGAAAAGGATATTGGGAATATAATGCGCAACTGTTGAGGAACATTGAATATATTGATTTGTTAAAAAGTATATCACTGATACTGTAGATGAATATTACGCTGGGGAAATAACGAGTACTCTCTACACGTTTCTCTTTCCTGTAATGTTCCAATGTTCTTTGAAATTTTGAAAATGGAAATAAGATATGAAACTATAGGCTACTCTATTGGGAAAACAAAAGAGAAACGGGAAAAATAATGGAAATTGAACAAGAAATATTAGAAATTCATAGGGGATTGCCGGATAACATAGTCATAGTCGGGGAAACTCTAGACAATTTAAAAAACAAAAAGGAAAGCAGAATTAGAGTAATGTAGAAAAAAAATACATAGGAGGTGTTATATTAAGATCCAAGGCCAGATGGTACGAGTTTGTAGAAAAAAAGAAGGAAATCCTTTATAAATCTTAAAAAAGAAATTATGCCAATAAGACAACGAAGACAATTATTTTAGATAATGGGACAAATATATCATAGCAAACTGATAGTCTAGAAGCTCAAAAACAGTTTTATATGCAATTGTACAAAAGTAGAATTGCGCAGTTTGAGTTAGATGATACTCAAGAAGCTCAAAATAGATTTTTTAATCACAACATTAAAATTAGTCAATAGGAAAAAGAATCATGTGAGGGTCTATTTACAATCAATGAATATGGTATGTGTCTAAATCGGATGGAGAATGGAAAAAGTCCAAGGTTCAGATGGATTCACTGCAGAGTTCTATAACATATTTTTGGGAAGGATCTTGGGGGATTTCTATGCAGATAAATAAATTATGGATACACTGTCAGAAAAGTTTCAGATTTTCAGACTCAATGAGTCATCACATGTTTACCAAAGGAAGAAAGGACAGAAGATACTTGAAAATTTGGAGTCATATCTTTTATTTAAATATTGACTATAAGATTGCTTCAGGAGCTATTGCAGCTAGGATTAAAAATGTTTCTTCCATCAATAATCAGTGCTACTCAAAAAGGATTTATGAAGGGTAGATTCATTGTAGAAAATACCAGGCTATTGTAGAGAACGAAAAAAGGTATGGTTTATTATTTCTAATGGACTTTTAAAAAGGGTTTGACTCATTTACCCGGAGCTTTGTGGAAAAAGCTTTACAATCGTTTAACTTTGGCGATTCTGTTTGTAAGTGGATTAAACTGTTTCGTATTAACTTTTAAAGTTGTTATAAATAATGGAAATATGTCATAATTTTTTAGACTTCAAAGAGGATGTCGTCAAGGAGATTCCCTTTCGCCTTTTTTGTTTGTCATTGATGTTGATGCTTTACAGTGACTATAAATTGGGTCAGTATGCCGATGACACTTTAATTCTTTTTGGTGGATCTCAACTTTCTTTTAAAGCAGCTATGAATATCTTGCAAGTTTTTTTTTGTTTTTGTTTTTTAACAAAACAAAGGCTATTTGGATTGTAAACAAGAAATTTTTCAATGAAAGAATATGTCCCGATATGGACCTAAATTGGTCTTCTTCAAACTTTACACTCTTTGGCATCGATTTTTCTCAAGATTTACAACAAATTGTGGAAATTAATTATAGGAAACAATTACCGACTGCAAAACGAATACTGGCAAGTTGGAGCCAAATACATCTTTTAGTAGTTGGTAATGTAATTGTCGTAAAAACTCTTATTCTGCCGATATTCATACATCTTATTTCAGCACGTCCAAATCCATTAGCAAAAGTTGAAACAGAACTAAGTCATACCGTATTTAAATTTGTATGGGGTGGTAAAGTAGAGAGAATTAAACGTGATATCCTAGTATCTCCTGAAAATGATGGAGGACTAAATGTGATTCACATTTATTCATTCATTAGGTACATTAAGATAAGATGGGTTAAAAGATTGCTGGAAAATGAAGATGGAACTTAGTAAATACTGCTATATTCAGAAATGAAAAGGAAATTCGGAGTTTAGGGAGAAGTAAACTAGAAGAATTTGGTAAGCTCTATACAACAGTCTTTGGAGAGATGTAATTTTGGCAGTATTTTACTGGAAAGAGGAACCGACAAGAGTATTATCCTAGATTATTTTAAAATTTGCTCCCCCCCCCCCCCCCACCCAAGAATGTTATATCGAATACAAATTCTGGACAGAAGCCGGCATTTAAATTCTTAATGATTTAGTCGATGATCACGGAAATTTAATACCTTTTGAAATGATAAAACTAAAATCTAGATGCAGTGATTTATTGAAATACATCTCCTTATTATCCGAAATTTCAAAACCATGGACATGGAAAGATGCAATCAAAAACCATTTAGTACACAATAATTCTATTACGAAGGAGGATACAATAATGAACTTGCAAAAACAAAATTCACTGAAAGATCTTTTTTAAAAAAAGGATAAAAAGGCAATAAACTGCTGACAAAATACTTGGATGCAAGTATTAAATAAACATATAAGTAGTGAGAGTGGTCTGAGATTTATAGCCGGGAGAAAATTTATACTATGGATACCAAGCTGTTAAATTAATTCATAGAATAATTGTTACTAATAATTTAAAAAAAAAAGAATTATCATATTAGACGATGTAAAAATGTACTTTCTGTAAGGGTGAGAATGAAAGTATTGAACATCTCTTCTATGATTGCGATATTACTTCAAAGTTTTGGTACAGTTTTATTCACCAATTTCTGTATCTTGTTGCCCAAATATATATAGATCATTTTATAGAACGTTGATTTGTCTATCAATCGGAATTTAATTTATTGACGTTTCAAAGCAACAAAAAGTTTTAACAAAATATCCAGAACGTTTCAAATAGTCCTAGTAAAATACGTTTTTCCTCTCTGGGTTTAAAACAGGTCCCTGCCAGGGTGCTGGCGAATGCAAGAAACGTAAATGCCCATGCCAGAGTAACAACCAACAGCGCTATCAAGTGCGAATATCGAGAAAAAAGAGGTACCAACAGAGTCCATACCAAAGCTGAAGGAGAAAATATAAGCTCGTCTTGGCTTATTTTTGTATTTATTTGTCTCTGTCATGTCCATGGAGCGGTCACAGTGTTACCGATGTCCGTCCGTCCAGCTCATCACATACTGTCCCGGCACATTCAGTCTGTAGCAAATTTTGTTTACCTCCCGAATATAATACCCGATCACATTAACATTAGGAAAAACTCGGCCACCTCCCGAATCAAGCCCTCCTAACAAGACAAAATTCTTTTCATTCCATCATATAGATAATGGGAAGTAACTCTTACATATAACCTCCCCTTGCGCCAGGTGGTCACCCGTATACTGGACATTTTCCAGCTTCGCTTGGGACCCCGACTATATAGTTCAGTTTACCTCCTGAATCCATGGAAATTTATTCAGTGTTTCAATCTATCTGTCTACATATTTTGGTGATTTAATCGGTTTTAGTGTTGATGTATTGTGTGTATACATCATTTGTGCATTTTGGGTGAACTTATTCATATATATTGCCAGTCGTTGTGGTCTTCTTCGTCGACCGGTAAGCATGTCGGCTATATTTACCCATATATTTACTAAATTGCTAAGTAGACACTGCGGTACATTTGTTTATCTGTGCTATGGATTTTTCTCTTTGTGAGTTTTACCTAATTTGTGTGCATTTATTGCATTTTCTTCTCTCTCGTTTCAGAAAAAAAATGTCTTCCAATTGCAAGAAGTGCAAGCGATTCAAGGTCGCTGAAAACAAATGTGCGGCGTGCCTGTCGTGCACAAAGTGTTCGTCTTCTAGTCTATGTAGCTTCTGCAGTATTTGGGGCGAGGGAGCGTGGTCTAATGTCTGGTATATACAACTTGAGGGACGGGAGAAAAGGTCGCTGCCCAAATTGTTGGACCCTAACGTCTCGAGTATAACCCTCTTTCCGAATTGATTTCGAGCATTGTGGCGAACTCCATGATGGCGTACCCACTCCCAGCAAAGATTCCTTACACAGCTATGGCGGCGTCTGTCACATCAGATACCGCATATGCTATCACGGTGGACATCGCTCACGCTTTATTAGATTCTCAAATGTGTTGCTTCATACAGCAAGCTACATGCAAAATGTTAACTTCTGGGGATTTTACTGCCAGATTATCATCACGGCTATCTACTGGCGAATTGGAAAATACTGGAGAAGATTTTCCCAACTTCTGGTGGCCCACGCATGGCAATAGTACCAGTAAGATCGGGCGCATCGGGTTACCATATGACTTCAACGCTTGCACGACCCGGACCAGCTAATATATGCCATCTCTACTGCAAACAAGTCCGTCCAGCTGTGTCGGGTACGGGTTTATTAATCAAGGATAGGTTCGAGATACCACTAGAGTGTATGATTTATCATCCATCCCATGGTTATGCAAATAAAGGTTGCTAGCTATATGAGACAAAACAATACGATGGAAGTGTCTTATACACGCGCCAGATGTAGGAGCATATGTTATGGGTATGTGCATGCATGCGTGCGTCCGGCCTCGTGCCTCTGTCCAACCATTACTAATTTGGTTTCTACACAATAAACCAAGTTCTTCTTCACGTATCTTCTTTTATCTTCATGAAAGTTGTACGTTTGGGGAACAAAAAGTATTGGTTTTGGGGTACAAGAATCTGAGGTCAAGTTCATATCACCCAAATAAGTGTATGGTATCCGGATGATGACTCTAGTTCTACATATTTTATTATACACCTACCAATTTTCTACCCAAGAAAGAGCCAGAATTTTACCGTCATTTCCTACAAGCTGGAAAACGATACTATCGTTTTCCGAACCCGTATCACCATACTCTCAAACGAGGCTGAGACTACTTTATCCTCGAGGTTTCCTGGTGACAATAGCAGCGCCCCTAGCGATGGAATGCCAACAATAGAAGTAAACAAAGCTCTCACAGCGACGTTAGTTAAGAAACCTTGCGTAATATGTAAAATATCTGAAAGGTCTAAACCATGTTTTGTCACAACAACAATAAAAAAGCATTTTTCCTTTATTTTGAAATAGTAAAATATTGCCAAAATGTCCGTCTGAAACAAGATCATATTCGGAAATCGCGTACCAAAACATTACAGTTGTACAGTACAACCCATTTACGGAAATTCAAAAATGGTAACGTTAGTGAGTTTCACGCATAATGGATTACATTGAAATTATAAATAAGTAATGTTCTCTGCAACAAATCTGTACCATCAAGTTCCAATCAATTTCTCCAATCCTGTTGTAAATAACTGTCAAAATAATGTTGTCATTCCCATATCAAGTTCCGATCGGAGCCTCTCACAATGTCTCGCCAGAAACAGTTCAACTGCATTCAACCTCGCCTCTGAAAGAAACTTCCAGTCATTCAGCTGGTGAAAACTTCCGTGATGCAAAATTTGAGGGACTGCACAATAACTATAAATCACATATATGAGTAGTCTGCCCTCAAGCGTCGAAGAATTCGTGTTATTGACAGTGATGGTCAAACTGAGCGAGCGTTGTTTCACAAACTTCATTCATAAAACTAATATTCATGCGCATGTCAGCCTTTCAAAAAGTAATTAGGTTTATGATTTAAGTTGAAGTTGGTATTATAGAGGTTGAAATGTTTATAAATTTCTTGTGTTTTTCAACTACATAAAGTGATTTTATTAAATTATCTGAAATTTTGAAAGGTATATAACAAAAATATAATTATCACAGTAATGCGAGTTTGATTGCTAGATCACGTCTCGTTGTCAGCATAAAAACTGGGATCATGATTCGACGCTTCGCGTCTCGTAATGATCCGGATTTTCTAATGCTGACAACTCGACGTGATCTAGCATTCAAGATCGCGTTACTGTGATAATACTATATATGTATCTTCACCACGTTTCATGGGTGATTCACTTTAGGTCTTAGACATAACAAAATCCAATTGATTTGTGTCAAAAGGTCAAAACTCAAGGGTTGTTGTATCTTAACCAAGCGTCATACTGACTTGGTCTTGTAGCAATTAATCATCTATATTATGATCAGAATGTAAAAAGTGAAAGTGTTTATTGTCTACAATTTGAATAGGACTTTTGTGCCATAAATTAAGGTACATCTTTGAAAAATACTCAATTGCGTATTCTGTGTCATAAATTGAGATATATCTCTCTTAAGATATTTAATTGAATATCTCCTAAAACATTCAAACGTATTTTGATGATTTTATTACTGATTTTAATGTCCAGATTTTATGTGTATGAAGTTGTTGTGATGTATGTGATATCAAATGAATTTTTTGATATAATTTCTTCCTCCGTCTCCCTAAGTGTAGCCGTGCCATACTTTCTTCTCACATTTGCTTTACCATAAAATACATTTTTTTAAGAAACCGCGGTAGTTGTGGTTAGCGTACCGGACTTGCGACCATAAAGGGTGCGAGTTCGAATCCTAATAAGTAATCAGCCCGACCGGCTACTGTGGTGTGTCCTTGCGCAGGGCACTTTACTCTAGTTGCATCAGCACTAAAGAACCTACACGTGTTGCTGTGCCGCGAAACACCAAACATCATTTTTGTTTTACTTTAATCGTTAAAACGGATTCTATGATTCGGGAAAGTATATGGCGTTCTATATTTTGCAAGCTAAACCTTCTTGAAACATAGATGCTGTACTTAATAAGAAGCTATATAAATTTGGAAAGCTAAAACTGAAACAGTGAAATCTGGCATAGTCATAGTTCTTATCAAATGCTAGATCTTATTCCCAATATCCTCAACTTCATGATTTTCAGACATTTGAAAGACGTATGTTTATATGTATGTAGTAGAATTTTACGGCACATAAGCGCAAATGTGGCTATATGGTGCCAACTAAAGTTCAAGCTATACAAATGTAAAAATGAATTGCACAATATTTTATGATAAACCCTTCCAAATAAATGTAAGCATCTAGTCCAACAAAATAAAATGTAAATCGTAAAGACGTTACAATTCTGCACAATGCATAAAAAATAAAAAATAATGGTAACACATATAAAATCCTTATAGCATGTTGTGAATTTTGTTGATATAAACCACATACCCTCAGATTTAAGATTCTGCAAGGTTTCCAGTGTGGAAATGGAAGTAGACAAGATGTTGAAATTTGTTTTTGAGTCGTTTCAACGTAGTTCAAAGCTTTAAGTATGGCTGTAATTTCTGCAGTAAACATTGAGCCTTTATCCGGTAACCTGCTCGTTATGGTGCCATGGCAGCTCCAAAATTCGTCTCCTTCCTTCGAACCGTCTGTATACAGGGGTGTATGGCTACAACAAGAGGCTCTGATTTCATTGAATTTACTCTAGAAAAAGGAGAGAATTTCTTGAGAACATTTGAATTCGCAAAGGTCAAATATTATTTTGGGAGGTTCTGATAGCCCCGGTAATAATTTGGGAACACAGAATATTCCAATATTTGCAACACTCAATTTTGCTGTTTCTCGTGCTACATATACTCCTTCTAGGCGAGGACGAATTAGTATAGCAAATGGTGGAATGGTGTTAGGATTCTGAGCGTACAAGTTTTGGTACTTGGGTCTAAAGACTACATCATATGTGGGATTAGATGGATTAGAAGATAGTTTGGTGGCATACTGAAGTGCCAATTTGGATGGTATGAGATACACTCACTGATAGTTCGTTTGCCTCAACATAGAGGTTTTCTGAGGGGGAAGTTCTAAGTGTACGCGGACAAAGTCCAAGTATCTGAATGCATATCGGATCAAACATCTGCAGGCTGATCCGTACACAATTGAACCATAGTCGAGTTTAGATCTTACTAATGACCTGTACAACCGAAGCAAGCACTTTCGATCTGCTCCCCAATCGGTGTTTGCCACGACTCTTATTAAATCCATGTTTGTTTGTTTTTACATTTGTCCCTGACGTATCTTATATACCGCAGGAAAGTCAGTTCGAGGTAGAAAATAAGCCTTAAAACTTAAGTCTCCTTTACAACAGGAATAAGACAACCGTGACAATATAGCTTCGAGTCATCATGAATTCAATGTATACAAACAGTTTTAGATTTCGAAAATATGAACCCGTTTTCTTCTGCCCATTTCTGAACCCTATACAAGGTTATCTGTACTTGCCTTTTAATAGCATGCATACTCTTTGATCCATACCGGATCAGAAAGTCAACATATAATGAGCAGTCAGTTCCAGGATTAGGTCATTTCACTATGCTTTTAATTTTGATATTGAATAGAGTCTCTGACAATATGCTGTCCTGAGGTACATCAATCTCGTGAGGCTAGACTTAGGTAAACAGGCATGAAGCCAGTGTGACTAATTAACAGTCAATCCTTCTCTGATGTGATGACCTCAAAGAAACATATATTCTATTGAATGTGTATGTAAGCACATGCGATTGTCACGGAATTGTATAAATCCCTTTTATTTATTAAATACATGTACTCGGGTTTCGTTTTTCATTGTAACAACGATACCCGAGGGTGATTTATGTACATTGTACAATATTTCGAAACAGGGAGTTCGGTTCACCCTATGCCGCACGTGCAAAGTGCTTTCGATGGGAAAAACCGAATACATCAAGCGCAGGGACGATGTAGGGCTGCATCGTCTGTGTATAAATGCCTCACCATAAGACTAATTCTTTACATTACGGAACGTCTTGTCAGTGAGCAGTTTACTTAAGGATTTGCACATCTTCAGCTGTAGAGCAGATCCGAGTCAACGAGGTCCCAGCTGTAGAGCTGACCATATAAGTTGACCATAGCATCTGTAAAGCTAACCACAGCAGCCGTAGAGCTGAATTAACAGTGTGTTCCTTGAGTAGCAGGTGATCGTGCGTTGCTGACCGATTGGTGGGCGCTGATTGCTTGATTGACCAAGGAATTGAATGGTGGTCGGTGACTACCTTTAATACTGACTGCTTGATTGACCAGTGTGACTGATAGCCAAGTGTGCCAGTGACGGAGTGTTTTGTGTTACTCCATACATGTAATCTTTTAGCCGTGGGCTAATTTTGGGGTTTGTGACACCCAGTGGTTTGGGATTGTAAAGATATTTCGTGTGATATCTATCCCATTGCTTTCATCATTTTATTATTTGAATAAAGTACCAGTATACATTTTTTACTATATGAGTAAAGAACATCATTTTTACTATTTGAGTAAAACACATCATTCTTTTCGTCGTTTGAAATTATTGTGAATCATTAACCTTTGTCCTTGTACTGTGTAAGGTTATTTATCTGTATTCACATTTGGGTTAAATTTTTAGGTTCGTGCGGATTATGTTAATTTGTCCAATATTTGGATCTTATTATACACGCACGTATTAATCATAACCCGTTTCCCATTCAAGTCATTCATCAATAAACATTGCATTTGTATCACCATCAAAAGTGTTGTTATAAATCCGAAATCTAACCCGCTTATCTTGTTACAGCGATTGTCCGGCAAATAAACGATGCCCATTGTTGTTGTAATGGTGTTTAAATTGGTGACATGTATAATGAAAGTACTCAAATGTTTCTCACAGTTTGATTTGGACAATACTGTCCAATTAATAATAATAATAATAATAATAATAATAATAATAATAATAACAATAATAAATAATAATAATAACTGGTATTTCAGTACGTGTGATATAGACTAAGGCACTACAGTATCAGTAGACACTTTCTAAATGAGTGCAGAGAAAGAACTTTGACTCGTAAAAACAAGTCTGCAAAATCTGTTTTCATTTTTCGGAAAACGGACTTGTAATGAAAATGACACTGATGCTGATAAAAGGAAAAATAAAATAGACGAAAGTGAGAGCATAAGTGAAGACAGCAAAGAGAACTCGAACTCGGAATGTATATTTAATGCTATCTAATTCTGGACTATGGTTAAGGTCGCTGATATAAATGGCAGCAGAACTACGAACTTGAAATTATAGACCGGAGTATGAGAAGCAGTTCTCATGGTTTAAACAAGAAAAGACAGACAATCCCGTATGCTGTCGAGAAAACTCTCGCAATTGGCGTGATAAACGATGGCTGCAAAGCAGAACAGTTCTGTACAAAGAAACAGTAAATAAATTAATCAGAATAATGGAGGAGAGTCCTGTACTTCAATACTTCGATAACCAGAATGTCAAACGTACCTTAGGTACTTCATAGAACTGTAAAAAGTGAAAAAACAAAAAGTAACTGATTTGGAAATAAAATAGTTTGCAGATGGTAGAGTGCAGAATGATATCAAGTTTATGGGACAATTACTGAAAAATAGTTTCCCTCTAATGTGATCTTATGAGGCTGAGAATTTAATCCAGACATGTAATAAAATACTGATCATGTACTTTTTCTTTTTCCTGTCTTTCCTTTTGAAAGTTAGGGACTCGCGAGTTTATGCCAGGGTTTCAGAGTGAAAGGTCCAGGACTCCTCATCCTGAAACTCTGTTGAGAGATCTGTAGATTATTCATTATGCCATACTTCCATGTGGCTTTACAAGCTTTGTCCAAGTCGTGAACGACGTCAACTATATGATCTTTCTTTATGAAGGCTTCTCTAATAAATGCTTACAGTCAGACAAGATGGTCTATTGTGCTCCTCTTGCGTCTGAACCCACATTAAAGGTTTGATAAATAGTTTGCTGGATTCAAGATACAAGAGTAGTCTATCATGTATCAACGTAATTTGAGATTTATATTACGGTTGTGACCATTTCATCATATTTATTTAAATGTTTAATACAAGTGCTTTTAGTTTTGTCAATGATATTTCGTACCATATACTGATTTAAAAATTGGAGCAAGAGATCATCCTAGAAAGATACGATCTCCATGCTTTCCTCTTGCACTCTCTAATGGTACGACGAGCTTCATTTATTCAGTTGGTGCACTGGCATTTAAATGATGAAGGACCTTTCTCCGTTCTCTGATGGCGTCTGAGCATGTATTATCAAACCGTGGTTTAGGAATCGCCGACGTGTTTGGTATTGTATCCCCAGTAACATACTGGAGTACCTTTGTAAATAGTGGTATTGGATCCTCTACGTTATTAAAACGATTAGCTGTCAGATTTGACTCGCAGAAGTATTGAAATGTTTCCCAATCTGCCTTGTTCAGTTTCCACCTTTGCCCGAGCCCTTGAGGTTTGAGAATATTACTTCTTAAATATACTGCAAACTGATAATTCCCATTTAGGTTGTCACCAACTTCCCAAGTGAAGTGGAGTAAAAGAAATGAATTGCAGATGTAAAGCAAAGCAAACAGTTGTTGGTAACTGTTCAGTGAGATGGTCAGATTGATTTATTGGGCTGCTTGGAGCAAAGTGCAAGAGTTTATGTAGGGACACACGAACGGACACAGCCAGTAAAGTATAATTCAGATTATTTTGGTTGTGAGGAGTTTTGTTATCTATGACAATGGACACTGCTCCAGCAGTCCTATCAGTACTTCTATAACAACTGCCGTAGCACTTTAAGTTTTTAAGATTAATTGGATCGTTTTCTTTTAAAAAGGTCTCCGGAAGGCAGACATCTATTGAATCATGTTATTTAAGTAGAAGACTAAATTCATCAATATTTGCCTTTAAACCTCGGCAATTCCACTGTATTATGGTGTCAGACATGTTTGTGAAAGTGGTGGAAGTACGGGGTTTCTTGGAACTTTCCTTTGTACAATATGGGTAAAAGGCTCTCCAGTGTCCATACTCTCTAGTATATCAAAAAGCCGATAGGATTGTCAGATCCTTTGGCAAGTCAAGTAGATTATTTAATCCTCTCTTTATTTGATTTAGAGCATGCAATTTCACTGGCGCCTGCAGTCTGCTGCTCTTTTGAATGACCGGATTCAACCGATTTCCCTGGAGTAGATTTCGGGATCAGGCGTGAAACGATTATTTCTTGACCACTGGGGCTAGTGGTTTGCTGCTTTTTTCGTGGGCTGGATTTAGGTGGATTGTGGTTCGTAGCATTATGTTTTGTAATTGCTACACTGTCACACTGATTATTTGAGTTGTTTACTTCGTACTCAGTTGGCGTGGTTGCTAGCACTTCTTTTGGTGGCGTTAAAAATGTGAATTTTAATATATATGCATTTTATATGCATTTAACTATGAATCTGGTTTGACCTTTTGGATTTATAATGTCGTAGGTTTTACAGACTCTGTTAAGTGGAACTGTGACTTCCACAAATTTTCTGGCCTCAGGAATGCTGATGCCTTTGTTTTGTTTTTCGTGTTGGATCTGCTTCTCGAGTTTCCACTTAAGGCAGTCTCTAGAGTACGAGAAATGTTCTGTCTGGCAATTTGCACAAGAGATTTTCTCTGAGCAGGACGATCCATCGTGACCCTCCTCTCCACACCTGGGACAAACTGGTTTCCTCTTGCAACCATCTTTGTGGTGACCATATTTCTGGCAGTTGAAACACTGCAAAGGATTAAGAATGAAAGTGTCGACAGGGATGTTCAAGAACCTGGCTCTTATCGATGTAGGCAAAGTGGAACAGTTGAACGTACGGATGTAAGTATTTGCGGGAATCAGCTTGCTGTTACGGCGAATCTTGATCCGTTTCACTTGTGAGACGTTCTGATATGAGATTTTCGAGCATCTCAGCCCCGCCGCTACCAGCCAAATCTCTAGATCGAACAACACCTCTTGACGAGTTGAGAGATTGGTGTTGAAATACCTTAATGGATATCTCAACAAACCGTTTTGTGCGAAGAAGATTGCCAGAGTGAACTTTGCAGCCACAGTCAAGAAGTAGTTGACCTGACCTATTTTTTTTTACACTTCTTGGATTCAGTGATGAGAAATCTTGGCCAATTTCCCCGACTCAGACGAGTTTCCTCGTCTAGGTTGCTGGCTGAATTATTCCTGGTCATTATGAGACCTGGTCTCATATTACTGGTTGAAGTTTTGGTTGGTTTTCTAATAACGTAAGATTATTATTTCATGATCTGTGCTCCCCGCCCGCCTCAAAGACCAACAAGGGGACAGATATGTATGTTCATTTACTGTGTTTCTCGTGTCAGGACTATACAGGGTGATATACTCGAACAAAGAAACTGTACTCGACTGACCTTTGCCACCGCACTCAAAGGTTATGTCCTTTGTAAGGTCTTAAGAATAGTACTATGTTGAGCAATCATAAAGGTGACGTTTTAAATGCGTGCCGATTAATTCTACTGAATGTTTTTAGCAAAGCCCCTGAAGCTTGGCGTGAAAAGCTGATTGATCATACCGGTCCTTCTTAGCACCCCTCTAGCTGAAGTTCAGGCCAAGATAGTGTTGCAATGAGTGGCAGCCAGCAGCCTCTCCTCTAATCAACTACCAGTATCCTCTATTCCAAAGCCACGGTATGCAACCCACGGCAAACAGGTTGCTTTCACTTAGCCGCCTCTAACGACATGCAGCGAGAACGTATCGGGCCTATTCTACAACCCCGAATCAGAATGTTTTGCTGTGATTGCTGGTAAGGGCGCCTTGGCTGAAAGGACCATCTTGCCATCTACACACAAATTATTTCCTTTACAAAAGGCTCTTCTGTTCTCTCGTTTTGCCCTCACAAAGTTGTTTTAGGGCCTTTCTTGCTCGATACACATCAGACGTTAATTGTATTGATACTCAGAGGGGCCCCGGGTGGCCGAGTGGTCTAAGGTGTTCACCTTTACAGATCACTGACATCTCACATCTGTCCGCGTGGGTTGGAGTCACTAATCGGCCAACGTGGGTATGAAAGAAAGCTTGCCAGTAACTTCCCGTAGGTCGGTGGTTCTTCCCTTGTTCTTCCTCAACCAAAAATAATGATCGCCATGTATAGCCTATCAAGTGCGTTAAACACACAAAACAAAACAAAACCGTATTGATACTCCATATGGGCCGTCTTTTAATTTCTTTTTTGCTGCCGCTAACACTCGCTCTCTATCAGGGTAATAGTTACACCTGGCTACAACGGCACGATTTTTGCCTATTTCGACCTTCCACTGTCTATTTTTATTTCAGTCTCATTGGGAATTTCCAGCTTGTTTTCGATTAAGTCATGTATTGTGGCTATCATCTGATTGGGGTCCTCATGAGGCTTTTCAGGTACACAAAAAAACAATAAATTGTTCCTCATAAATCTGATAGTGAAATTTGACCGAGACCAGACTGCATACCATGCCAGTGTCCACTGACAGTGGAACATATTCTTGTCGAGTGTGTCGACTTGTACTCTGAGACACAAGTATTTTCATTCGAACTGGATGAAGAAACTGTATGATGATCTACCACCGGGGAAAACCTTAGACGTTTTGAAGGAATGTGGTTTATAAAAAATATTTTGATCATCTGTTTTAATGATTTTACATGTGTAAATATTACTTTTTATTTTATATACATTTAACAGATACTTAACATCTCAGCGTTGTGTATTTTATCTTGTTGTGCATCACATTTAGATTTATTTGGAAGGGTTTATCTTCCTAAATTTTGTGCAAATCTTCGATTTAAATTTTTCGAACTTCACCTTTAGTTGGCACCATATAGCCACTATTGTGGAGTAGTGCCGTAAAAAAGTTACCAAATACATAATTACAGAATGATAACATTATATTTGTAGTAGCCTTTACGCTTTATGTTTTCTACTGTGATGGATCATTCTTTCCTGTTTTGGCCAAGTCCTCTGCTTTAATTTGAGATATGTTATTATACAATATAGGCAAGCCAAGCTTTTGTCATATATTCTTATCCCATTGGTTTTTTTCCAGCACTTCTCTGATATGAACTGAAAAGTTAAAAAAGCTAATTTACAGCCCTTCATGTATTTAATATTTCGAGATAATGATACATATTTTAAATATCTGGTAGAATTAGAAGAAAAGTTTTGACCAAAATGTGTAAGATATGTTTGTCACAAACGCGCCTCAACTGAATCCCGCCATAACAATAGGATAGCAAGGCGTAGCGCATGAAATAGAGCGGCCCTTAGTACGGTATGTCATATATATTGCCACCGATTCCGCCCTTTGAGACGCGTGTTTCTTTTAAGTGAACTCGATTAAGGAACTTTATAGTGATGTCTCCACGAAAAATATACTGGAGTTAACTTTCCGAGTGGGTGGTAATGACATGCAGGATTGACTACAACTGTTTCCGATGACAACAGTTCCCACATTTTCCGGAACTCTGGTTGTCTGATATATAACGGCTTTGTTGACCTTGCTATGACCCCTATTCTATACAATGTTCTCCATCAACCTGAAATACATCAAGAGTGCCTCTATCACAATAAACAGAAATGGGGATGTTGTGAGCAATATAGCTTTTCAAAATTTTGACATTGTGATTCGGAGTTGAATATCAGGAGATTAAATAGTTTGGATGTTGTCCCCTTTTAAACTAATTTAAACTTTGCATACTTTATATTCCAACTTGTTTGTTTCTTTTACAAAATGCTGTGAAATTTGCCCGGTAAACAAACGAATATCAAAATACCAATTCTCTATTTGAATATTAGCAAAAAGTATTCTGATTTGATTGTTCGGTTATTCATTGAAGCTATAATTCTTGTTTTTAATTGAATGAAACTGTTTACTTATAATTCAGTGATATGTAATAATTAGGATATTCTAAAAAATCACAAATGCTATTCACAAAACTAGCCTTAACTGAAATTGTTCATTTAGTGATGTTTATTATGATTCATGATGTAAATCAATCATTCACCCACCCCCCACCCCACCCCCACACACGAAAAAACATATTATCCGCCTCTTGAACTGTTGTGAATGCTGTCTCTGAAAACTAATATCGTCAGACTTTATGAGTCCTTGAAAAGTCCTTAAATGGTCTACTTAATAAGCTATATCAACCCTTTTTAGAAATTTTGGTAAACCTTGCAGTCTTGCCAACATAGTTGCTCCCGGTGACTTATATTTCATACATCGATTTTAGTTACGCTTTTAGAGTAACTGAATTTCTTTGGTATTATTCATATTTTAGTACAGAAATATTCGAGAATAGAAATTTTGGGAGGATGCATGTCAAAGAGTAATATACCATTACAACAAAACATGTGATGTGACTGGTTGCATTTTGTCCCTAAATTGATGTCTTGGGGGCACCACTCGTGCAGAGTCATCCATCTTAATGTCTGGATGAATCACTTTGAGTACTACATCTTTTAATAAACTTCAGAGACCATTGTTCCATTTTTCAAATGCCACCGGCAAATAGTAGTTTTCAATTTAATTTTTTGGGCACGGTTAACGAAAGAGCGTTGTGTGCATCTCAATGAGCAAAACACACTTCAACTTGTTTCACCAAATTGTGTCACATTTTATGCTTCATTAACTCTGAAAAAAACTTGTGTGAACAAGTTGGTTTTTATTCACTGTTCGTTGTGAAGCTACGAAACTTACAAGTAGGATTTATCTCTGAGAATTACAGAAATAAGTCACGATGATTCACTTACTCAAACTGTCCGCTTCACTATAATATAGTCTTTAGTCCAAATATCAAACCTTGTACTCTCTGAAACCAAATTTAATTCCACATTTTGGCATACCAATTCGTCCTTACAAGCAGAAAAAAATCAACGATAGAAATATAGCAAAATCCGAACTTCAAAATCACATTGGTTATCAAAATTCTCCCAAATTATATTTGATCTTTGGCAATTCAAAAAGTCATCAACAAATCCGCTCCTTTTTCAGAGTTAACTCAATGCTATCAGTTTCCTTTCGTGGCCATATGTCCCTGTATAGAGATGGTTGGAAAGATGGAGACAATGTTGCAGCTGCCATTGCAACACTTCATAGCACCATCTCGAGCCCCTTACCGGATAAAGCCTCAACTTTTACTGCAGAAATCACAGTCACACTAAAAGATCTGATATACACAAAAACCTCAAATATTTTTTTAAAAAATCATCTTTTCGAATTCCTTTCCACATCGAATGCCTTACAAAACCTTCAATCTAACAATACATCAATATCCCAGATATTACAAAATCATAGAGTGCTCATACAATCTGGGAAAAGTAGTATGTACTGTTGACTGCCTAGTCACGTTGGTATAAAATGTAATGAAAGAGCAGATAAAGCTGTCTAGGCTGCCCTACTGTCGCCCGTTTCAGAATTGAAGAGTCCATATACTGACTTCGAATATTGTATAAATTAGCATGTTCATGATAAATGGCAAATTATGTGGAATGAAAATTCCACATAAATCAGAACATCAAACCTACTATTTAAGAGTGGCATCTCCCGTATAAAACAAATCGCAGAGAGGAGGTGGTATTGTGCCGAATACATATCGGATACGCATACCTGACTCGTGCATATCACCGGATGGGTGAACCTCGACCAGAGTGCATACCCTGACTGTGGGTATTTATGTATGTAGTGGCGCTTTACGGCACCTCAGCAAAATAGTGACTATATGGTGCCAACTGAAGGCAAAGTTAGAAAACTGTGGAAATGGATTGCACTAAAATGTAGGAAGATAAACCTTTCTAAATAATTGGAAAAATAAAGTACAACCAGATAAAATGTAAAACGTAAAGATGTTAAGATTCTGTAAAATGAATATAAAATAAAGATAAAACTAACACAATTAATATCGTTAAAATATATACTACAAAACAGGTAGCAAAATATGTCGAAATAGGAAAAATAGGCCCGTTCTGAGTAACAGTTACTCGGCACATGACAATCAGCTCTCCAAAACAAATTCCAAAAGCAGATATCCACCAAGAGACCCACACAAATAAATAATCATGGTAAACATGTCACAAGACGCTGAATCAATAACTCAAGACATCAGAAGGCACGGATATTGTAAAATCAGTACGATTAAAAATAAACAAGGTGAAAAATCACATGCAGTCCTCTTGCAGTTTAAACAAAAAAAAAAAAAACAACAATGGTCCGCCTGGGAGAATAGGGCATAAGGTACCTAGTACAGGAATATCTAAATAAACCGCGCTAACTGTAAAAGTATATTATGGTCAACTTAATCCAAAGCCTTCTTAAAATCAAGATATATTCATGCAGTTCCAACCAGTTCTCCATTGTCCATAGCAAGCAACCAGTCATCAGTGAGTTTTGTTAATGCAGACTGACAGGAGTGGTTCTGTCTAAACCCTGATTGGGATTGGTGAATTAAATAGTATTTTGAAAGGTAACAATTGAGATGTTTGGAAACATGTCTTTCAAACAGTTTGGATATGGTTTGCAGAATAGATATTGGTCTATAATTATCTGGATTTGATTTTGAACCCTTTTTATAAACAGGCATAACCTTGGCATCCTTCAGTTGAGATGGGAAGATTCCCTTAGTAATGCTTTGATTAATTACGTAATTACATTTCTTCACCATATGAAGGTTAAGGAAAAGGTGCCCACGATGTGGGGGTCAGCACGAAGGGGACAAAGATGTGCCACTGTAGGGATTCTCACCTACCGAGTTCACGTGACTGCTCATTTGCAATTAGGGAAAAACAAATCAATGACTATGTGGTACAAAACAACGTAGCATACCAAGCAGCCAAAACCCACATTCGAGCTAACAATACCAGGAACGATAGATCCACTAACTTAGTAACGCATATTAACTTGACCAAGTACAACACCTAAATGGCTCAAATCAAAACAAAACCCAGATGATGAGGGAGAACAGCAACAAACCCGAATCCAACAAAATAAACCAAAGGAACTCCCCGTCAAAAGGAACTCCCCGTCAAAAGGAACTCCCCGTCAAAACCTCAGATCCCTACTAACACACATGAAGGGGAAAGCAATAACAAACCCGACTGCCACAAACAAACAAAAAATTAAAACCACATCATCTCAAACTCAAGCCCCTAACAAAATATGTGAAAAAACCAAAAGCATATTAACCAACAAGGCACAATTCTCTAATGATATAACAACCAACATATAAGGAACAGGTTAAAGGTAATGACAAATCCATGGTTACAAAACTAATTTATCTAAATCTCCACAAAAATCACAAGCAAAATTACAAATAAACCGGTCCAACATTAACGAAAACACAGCAACAACTCAAAGCAGCCTGTGAAACAGCCCAAATATCACAATAGCGCATGTGCTCGAACTTACCCGGGATATTATCGACAAGGTACTGAAATTAAATAAGAACAACTGTATTCCCGTCGATACCGTATGCAACCGAATTATTGCCCTTACCAATAGCCTACGGATCTAAGCCAGAGCACCACCAATAATAGGTCATACTGATAATACAAGTATAAATGTAAATTGGACGCAACAGATGTGGATACAAAAGAAATAATCAGAATATGGCCATGGAACTGCAGGGGAATTCGGCAAAACGCACCAGAATTGTTGCATAGGATTCTAAATCAGCACCTGAAACCAGACGTAGTGTGCTTGCATGCGACTCTTTTGGGCGAGCAAACAAAAAACCAACCAAACATTCCTGGGTTCTCAACAATCTATTTGTAAACAAAAACCCCAGGGGAAAAAATGTGTCGGGCTGGCAATATATGTCAGCGACGCTCTCTCAAGTGAGTCGATTGAAAGCACACAGCTAACACCCCATTCCCCGAGTATCAAATAACTTTGATAAACACAGGAAACAAACCACTCATAGTAGTAAACATACGACCGAGGTAGGGACCATATCATTGACCCCGAAACTTATAAAACGATTGTGGATGAGCTAGGAGACAACATAATTATCTGTGGAGATTTTAACGCCCACAGTGAACAATGGGGATGAACCCATTTGGATAGGAGACGGGGGAATATATAGAGGTGGGTCACAATATATAAACTAGTAATTTTAAACAACGGCTCACGTACCAGAGTAAATCTCGAAAACGGGGCAATGTCTGCTATCGATCGAACCATATGCTCGCCCAAGATCGCGGAAATCGACAACTGGGAGGTTGATCAATCAAACACCCTAGGTAGTGATCACTTCCCAATACTGACCATCGTTCACACATAAATTCACAAAAATTATAGTGCACCTACCCCAAAATGGAGATTCGATAAGGCGGACTGGGGGTTGTTCCGTTCTCTGTGCGAGGAGATTACAGACGCTCAGATGAAAAACGAAAATATTGAAATTTTTTAATGAGAATATCGTTGAGTCGTTATCCTTAGCAGCTGAGTGGTGCATACTTAAAACGGGAGTACCGGCCGGCAAACAGTCCGTTCCCAGGTGGAATAACGAATGTAAGCAAGCCATAGAGGAGAAAAAGGGACTTAAATTGATTTAGACATTCTAAAAACTCCAATGATTTTCTTGCTTACAAAGAAAAGGAAAGCCTAGTGAAGAACACTATATTTACGGCTAAGCAATAATTATGGAAGGCGTTCTACTCATCACTAAATCGCAAGACAAATTCAAAACAATTATGGGCTAAAATTAAGAAAATTAGAGGGAAATCTTCATTCTCGACCCCTAATCTGCCCGGGCTTACCACTGACGGGGAAAAAGCCGAAAATATAGCCAAACACTTTGCTGGCATGAGCAGTAATGGAACCACTGTCAAATTTCAAAATCACCGCAACCTATTAAAGGAATAACACCCCGAATTGTTCACAGACCGGGGCGACCACTTAAGCCCCTTAAATGTAGATTTCACCGTACACGAGTGGCGGAAGGCACTCAGCAAGACAATTTCCTTTATTTTAGAGAGAGAGGTTTCAATTTTGTTCAAAGATTTCATTATGACTACTTTCTGCAGTAAAAATCGAGGCCTTATCCGGTAACTGGCTCGAGACAGTGCCTTATGGTGTTGCAATGTCAGCTCCACCTTCGTCTTCATCTTTCGAGCCGAATGTATACAGGGGCATGTAGCTACGATCTGTAATCTATCGCTTTTATGCTTGGGAGGCTCTGATTTCAATGAAACCTCCTAAGAGAAAAGAGATTGATTGTACATGGTCACGTCAAAAGACGAGAAACAGTCTTCTATTTTCTTCCCGATATCATTTATATCTTTACAACCCAAAAGTGTACGGTGGCCGTTCAGGTCGCCATGTAGAACAAACGGTAACTGTTCAATCGGATGGTCAAGGGGTTGTAAATGACAATGAAGAAGAAATTGGAAGATTGTGTCAAAACACAATTTGTACATAACGTTGTATGTTCGATATTGCAAATCGATGGGTTGTACTATTTTCTTTCCCTTTTTTCGTTTCGTATCTGTTGCAATTTCCTATATACAAGTAGAATACAAAACTAAAAACGTCTTTTTTAAATTATATTTGCTGTAGATCCCTAAGGTAGTGTGTGTGTGTGCGTGTGTGTGTGTGTGTCGCACACGTGGACACTACAATATCAGTCAATTAGTGTCACAGCTGTTTTGACACTGTGCTTTTATAAGTAGGTATATAGTGCACGTTTCGTTTATAAAATGACAAATATAAATATAAGGATCGTACCATCAGTTAGTCATTCTTCAATGTCTTGTGATTACACAGGGATGCTGGATAGCGATTCTTATACACGCTATGGACAGAACGTGAATGTAGTGGAAATTAAAGAATGTCGGTATAGATTTCCAGCAGATATTTCGATAAATAATCCAACAAAATGGCCTCAAGTAATATGACCTGATGCTTGCAACTATCTCACACATACAACAGGTAAGATTTTTTAGTTGCAAATGTAAACCGCTTCTTTACCTATTTTCTTTTAATAATTAAACTATATCTGATTTTTAAAATATTCAGTTGCTATTGACACGTGATCTCGAAGATATATCCATTGAAAAATGAAAATATGTTTTATAATAATAACATCAATAATATAGTTGTTTACTGCTAAAAGGTTTTAATTCAGTAATACAAACTAATAATGATAATAAAAATAATAATAATGATAATAATAACAACAACAACAACAATAATAATAATAATAATAATAATAATAATAATAATAATAAATATTTTAACATTATTTATGTTTTCCTTTATTCACTGGTCTTTCTAAATCTATATTAATAATCACTAGTGGTTATGTATTTTTTGACCCATTTACATTTTTCTAATAGCTTCCTTGTTAGAATAGAATAATTTTTTTTCATTGTTTATTTGTTCGGAGTGTACACTGAAGAATCAACTATTGATAGCTTGATTGAAATTTTATGGCGCACTGTAAGGCTCTACAATCCCCCAAAAGGTGATATATGATTTATGCATGAAAAGTGGTTCACGATCAACGAGTGGTCAAAAAGCCAAAACAAAACAATGAGATGGTAAGGATAATATATGAAGGTTTCCGATCAAAGAGTAATGTAAATGGTATCTATAAAGGGTAATTAGATAATACAATATATTGTATGGGTTATTTAGAGTATACATATTGCTTAAGAATACTCAAGGAAAATAGGTTGCACACAAGCTATATTTTGGAATAAATGTTAACTTCTGTTAAGTATGTTGGATTTATAATATATGTCCATGAGCTAAGTTGTACTTTAGTGGTCGTTTTGGAAATTACATATTTACTACATTTGAGTTCAAGGTCAGTCTTATTTACAAAGCATTGAAGTATTAGATTGGAATTTTCCACTTCCTGACATGAGAAAAGTCAGGTACACCAGTACATTTCTATTCGAGTTACTCTTATTCTACAATATTCTGTCAGGTGACTTGTCTTATATTTATTTAGCATTTCGTAAACAAGATTTCATTCCTATGCTAAACTTCATGTTATTAACATCAGTCTATTAAGGAATTTATTTTAGTAATCCGATGTTACAGTTGTGAATTAATATTCTCATTTTGAATTAATACTTGACTTTGCGATTTATATGAATTCATTCAAAGATATTATGGATTACACCATTCAGGCATATCAGGACATTCAAGATTACGGACACATAAGATTACTGACACATAAGAAAATTAAAGACTACTACCACACCAGGACATTCAAGGCTACTGGAATTCATTCGGAACATTCTATATTCAGAACGTGTACATTTGGACACTTAGGATTATTGAATTATTTGGACTTTAATTTCACGTTACTGTATCTTTAAAATTTTAACTTTAATTGTCTAGAAATAAATTGCTTGTTCATTTTCCTTACATTGTTGGTTTCCCTTTCTTTCTGTTCCATTATTTTAAGACCTAGAGTCGTAATAAAAAACTGGGGGCTCGTCCGAAATCTGAATTTCTTTAAGTTACTATTTACATTGACTTTGCTTGGGAATTTTCGTTGTCCCTGGTAAAGATTTGTATTTCACTTATTTGAGAAATCTTTAGTGAAACCAGCAAGCATTTACAATGTCATCTAAGGTTGATAACTTTGTTTCAAGTCCTACGCAGGTAGGGTTAGATTGTATGAAAAAGGATGAGTTGCTTGAGCTTGCCAGACATTATGACCTTTCTGAAGCGAAAACATCTTTGACAAAGCAAGAGATAAAGAATATTTTAATTCCACATTTGGTGGAAAATACAATTTTTGATGAAAGTGCTTTGGGTTTAATTGGGAAGTGTGTATCTGGTTTTGATTGGAAATCAAAGAAATTGCAGCTTAAAAACAAGATGGAATTAGAATTAGCAAAGCTTCAGCTTCAGAAAGAGGAAATGCAGAGAGAGGAGAGGGTAATAGAAAGGCAGATGCAGATGCAGAGAGAAGAAAAGGAAAGACATATGCAGAGAGAATAAAAAGGACAGGCAGATGCAGAGAGAGAGAGGAAAAGGTATTGCAGAGAGAGAAAGAGGTGAGGGAAATGCAATATAGATTAAAAGAGTTAGAACTGGCAAGCAGAGCACAACCCACCCCACCCCCTTTACACACAAGTTCTGGTTTTGATGTTACCAGATATATTAGGTTAGTATCCCTTTTTCTGAAAAAAGAAGTAGATACATACTTTCTTCACTTTGAGAAAATTGCTGAAAGCTTGAAATAGCCAGGAGAGACCTTGACATAACGTGCACCATAACAAATACAGCTATGCAGAAAAATGCCTCAGATATAAAATTCACTTTGAATAACACGGTGCTGAACAATACGTCCATCTTGAGTGAAAAGTCTAAGAAGCTTACTTTGCGACTGGATGGTCCAGGTATAAATGGATCTCACATCTACTGCCAAGTTTACAACCCTAACTTTACCCGTATTGGTTCCAAAATTATATATGCTGAATATGCTAAGCAGAATATTACAGATATTTTTTGTGTCAATCATGAATGGGACCTGTCCCTGAACTGTTCATAAGGACACCCAGTAGAATATTTGAACTGGGACAACACCCAAGTAACATCAGGATGAAATAGAAACGATTGGTTATGGGTTCATTGGAGAGACATTGGACATAACGTTCATAGACTATATTGCTTTATTTTGTGTAATTGAGCTGAGCAACATTTATAAGACATTTTCGTACGTAATGTTGATTATGCATATTTAAAAGAAAGCTTTATTGCATAAATCTATCTTTTTCTTTACGAGGGGAGGTGTTATGTATGTTGAATTTATAATATGTGTCCATGAGGTAAGTTGTACTTTATTGATCGTTTTGGAAATTACATATTTACTACATTTGAGTTCAAGGTCAGTCTTATTTACATAGCATTGAACTATTAGATTAGAATTTTCCACTTCTTGGCATGAGAAAAGTACACCAGTACATTTCTATTCGAGTTACTCTTATTCTACAATATTCTGTCAGTTGACTTGTCTTATATTTATTTAGCATTTCGTAAACAAGATTTCATTCCTATGCTGAACTTCATGTTATTAACATCAGTCTATTAAATAATTTATTTTAGTAATCCAATGTTACAGTTGTGAAAATCAGAACAAATTCAGAGAGAGGAATTATTTATGTGAAATATTCATTGGAATACCCAAAAATAATCATTCTCATTTTGAATTAATACTCGACTTTGCGATTTATGTTAACTCATTCACAGATATTATGGATTACACCATTCCGGCATATCAGGAGATTCAAGATTACTGACACATAAAAACATTAAAGACTACTACCACACCAGGACATTCAAGATACTGGAATTCATTCGGAACATTCTATATTTAGAACGTGCGATTAGGACACTTAGGATTGTTGGATTATTTGGACTTTAATTCACGTTACGGTCTTTTAAATTTTCACTTGTCTAGAAATAAATTGCTTGTTGATTTTACTTCCATTGTTGGTTTCCCTTTCTTTCTGTTCCATTATTTTAAGACCTAGAGTCGTAATAAAAAACTGGGGGCTCGTCCGAAATCTGAATTTCTTTAAGTTACTATTTACATTGACTTTGCTTGGGAATTTTCGTTGTCCCTGGTAAAGATTTGTATTTCACTTATTTGAGAAATCTTTTGTGAAACCAGCAAGCATTTACAATGTCATCTAAGGTTGATAACTTTGTTTCAAGTCCTACGCAGGTAGGGTTAGATTGTATGAAAAAGGATGAGTTGCTTGAGCTTGCCAGACATTATGACCTTTCTAAAGCGAAAACATCTTTGACAAAGCAAGAGATAAAGAATATTTTAATTCCACATTTGGTGGAAAATACAATTTTTGATGAAAGTGCTTTGGGTTTAATTGGGAAGTGTGTATCTGGTTTTGATTGGAAATCAAAGAAATTGCAGCTTAAAAACAAGATGGAATTAGAATTAGCAAAGCTTCAGCTTCAGAAAGAGGAAATGCAGAGAGAGGAGAGGGTAATAGAAAGGCAGATGCAGATGCAGAGAGAAGAAAAGGAAAGACATATGCAGAGAGAATAAAAAGGACAGGCAGATGCAGAGAGAGAGGAAAAGGTATTGCAGAGAGAGAAAGAGGTGAGGGAAATGCAATATAGATTAAAAGAGTTAGAACTGGCAAGCAGAGCACCACCCACCCCACCCCCTTTACACACAAGTTCTGGTTTTGATGTTACCAGATATATTAGGTTAGTATCCCTTTTTCTGAAAAAAGAAGTAGATACATACTTTCTTCACTTTGAGAAAATTGCTGAAAGCTTGAAATGGCCAGGAGAGACCTTGACATAACGTGCACCATAACAAATACAGCTATGCAGAAAAATGCCTCAGATATAAAATTCACTTTGAATAACACGGTGCTGAACAATACGTCCATCTTGAGTGAAAAGTCTAAGAAGCTTACTTTGCGACTGGATGGTCCAGGTATAAATGGATCTCACATCTACTGCCAAGTTTACAACCCTAACTTTACCCGTATTGGTTCCAAAATTATATATGCTGAATATGCTAAGCAGAATATGACAGATATTTTTTGTGTCAATCATGAATGGGACCTGTCCCTGAACTGTTCATGGAGACACCCAGTAGAATATTTGAACTGGGACAACACCCAAGTAACATCAGGATGAAATAGAAACGATTGGTTATGGGTTCATTGGAGACACATTGGACATAACGTTCATAGACTATATTGCTTTATTTTGTGTAATTGAGCTGAGCAACATTTATAAGACATTTTCGTACGTAATGTTGATTATGCATATTTAAAAGAAAGCTTTATTGCATAAATCTATCTTTTTCTTTACGAGGGGAGGTGTTATGTATGTTGAATTTATAATATGTGTCCATGAGGTAAGTTGTACTTTATTGATCGTTTTGGAAATTACATATTTACTACATTTGAGTTCAAGGTCAGTCTTATTTACATAGCATTGAACTATTAGATTAGAATTTTCCACTTCTTGGCATGAGAAAAGTACACCAGTACATTTCTATTCGAGTTACTCTTATTCTACAATATTCTGTCAGTTGACTTGTCTTATATTTATTTAGCATTTCGTAAACAAGATTTCATTCCTATGCTGAACTTCATGTTATTAACATCAGTCTATTAAATAATTTATTTTAGTAATCCAATGTTACAGTTGTGAAAATCAGAACAAATTCAGAGAGAGGAATTATTTATGTGAAATATTCATTGGGATACCCAAAAATAATCATTCTCATTTTGAATTAATACTCGACTTTGCGATTTATGTTAACTCATTCACAGATATTATGGATTACACCATTCCGGCATATCAGGAGATTCAAGATTACTGACACATAAAAACATTAAAGACTACTACCACACCAGGACATTCAAGGCTACTGGAATTCATTCGGAACATTCTATATTTAGAACGTGTGATTAGGACACTTAGGATTGTTGGATTATTTGGACTTTAATTCACGTTACTGTCTTTTAAATTTTCACTTGTCTAGAAATAAATTGCTTGTTGATTTTACTTCCATTGTTGGTTTCCCTTTCTTTCTGTTCCATTATTTTAAGACCTAGAGTCGTAATAAAAAACTGGGGGCTCGTCCGAAATCTGAATTTCTTTAAGTTACTATTTACATTGACTTTGCTTGGGAATTTTCGTTGTCCCTGGTAAAGATTTGTATTTCACTTATTTGAGAAATCTTTAGTGAAACCAGCAAGCATTTACAATGTCATCTAAGGTTGATAACTTTGTTTCAAGTCCTACGCAGGTAGGGTTAGATTGTATGAAAAAGGATGAGTTGCTTGAGCTTGCCAGACATTATGACCTTTCTGAAGCGAAAACATCTTTGACAAAGCAAGAGATAAAGAATATTTTAATTCCACATTTGGTGGAAAATACAATTTTTGATGAAAGTGCTTTGGGTTTAATTGGGAAGTGTGTATCTGGTTTTGATTGGAAATCAAAGAAATTGCAGCTTAAAAACAAGATGGAATTAGAATTAGCAAAGCTTCAGCTTCAGAAAGAGGAAATGCAGAGAGAGGAGAGGGTAATAGAAAGGCAGATGCAGATGCAGAGAGAAGAAAAGGAAAGACATATGCAGAGAGAATAAAAAGGACAGGCAGATGCAGAGAGAGAGGAAAAGGTATTGCAGAGAGAGAAAGAGGTGAGGGAAATGCAATATAGATTAAAAGAGTTAGAACTGGCAAGCAGAGCACAACCCACCCCACCCCCTTTACACACAAGTTCTGGTTTTGATGTTACCAGATATATTAGGTTAGTATCCCTTTTTCTGAAAAAAGAAGTAGATACATACTTTCTTCACTTTGAGACAATTGCTGAAAACTTGAAATGGCCAGGAGAGACCTTGACATAACGTGCACCATAACAAATACAGCTCTGCAGAAAAATGCCTCAGATATAAAATTCACTTTGAATAACACGGTGCTGAACAATACGTCCATCTTGAGTGAAAAGTCTAAGAAGCTTACTTTGCGACTGGATGGTCCAGGTATAAATGGATCTCACATCTACTGCCAAGTTTACAACCCTAACTTTACCCGTATTGGTTCCAAAATTATATATGCTGAATATGCTAAGCAGAATATGACAGATATTTTTTGTGTCAATCATGAATGGGACCTGTCCCTGAACTGTTCACGGAGACACCCAGTAGAATATTTGAACTGGGACAACACCCAAGTAACATCAGGATGAAATAGAAACGATTGGTTATGGGTTCATTGGAGACACATTGGACATAACGTTCATAGACTATATTGCTTTATTTTGTGTAATTGAGCTGAGCAACATTTATAAGACATTTTCGTACGTAATTTTGATTATGCATATTTAAAAGAAAGCTTTATTGCATAAATCTTTCTTTTTCTTTACGAGGGGAGGTGTTATGTATGTCGAATTTATATGTGTACATGAGGTAAGTTGTACTTTATTGATCGTTTTGGAAATTACATATTTACTACATTTGAGTTCAAGGTCAGTCTTATTTACATAGCATTGAACTATTAGATTAGAATTTTCCACTTCTTGGCATGAGAAAAGTACACCAGTACATTTCTATTCGAGTTACTCTTATTCTACAATATTCTGTCAGTTGACTTGTCTTATATTTATTTAGCATTTCGTAAACAAGATTTCATTCCTATGCTGAACTTCATGTTATTAACATCAGTCTATTAAATAATTTATTTTAGTAATCCAATGTTACAGTTGTGAAAATCAGAACAAATTCAGAGAGAGGAATTATTTATGTGAAATATTCATTGGAATACCCAACAATAATCATTCTCATTTTGAATTAATACTCGACTTTGCGATTTATGTTAACTCATTCACAGATATTATGGATTACACCATTCCGGCATATCAGGAGATTCAAGATTACTGACACATAAAAACATTAAAGACTACTACCACACCAGGACATTCAAGATACTGGAATTCATTCGGAACATTCTATATTTAGAACGTGCGATTAGGACACTTAGGATTGTTGGATTATTTGGACTTTAATTCACGTTACTGTCTTTTAAATTTTCACTTGTCTAGAAATAAATTGCTTGTTGATTTTACTTCCATTGTTGGTTTCCCTTTCTTTCTGTTCCATTATTTTAAGACCTAGAGTCGTAATAAAAAACTGGGGGCTCGTCCGAAATCTGAATTTCTTTAAGTTACTATTTACATTGACTTTGCTTGGGAATTTTCGTTGTCCCTGGTAAAGATTTGTATTTCACTTATTTGAGAAATCTTTAGTGAAACCAGCAAGCATTTACAATGTCATCTAAGGTTGATAACTTTGTTTCAAGTCCTACGCAGGTAGGGTTAGATTGTATGAAAAAGGATGAGTTGCTTGAGCTTGCCAGACATTATGACCTTTCTGAAGCGAAAACATCTTTGACAAAGCAAGAGATAAAGAATATTTTAATTCCACATTTGGTGGAAAATACAATTTTTGATGAAAGTGCTTTGGGTTTAATTGGGAAGTGTGTATCTGGTTTTGATTGGAAATCAAAGAAATTGCAGCTTAAAAACAAGATGGAATTAGAATTAGCAAAGCTTCAGCTTCAGAAAGAGGAAATGCAGAGAGAGGAGAGGGTAATAGAAAGGCAGATGCAGATGCAGAGAGAAGAAAAGGAAAGACATATGCAGAGAGAATAAAAAGGACAGGCAGATGCAGAGAGAGAGGAAAAGGTATTGCAGAGAGAGAAAGAGGTGAGGGAAATGCAATATAGATTAAAAGAGTTAGAACTGGCAAGCAGAGCACCACCCACCCCACCCCCTTTACACACAAGTTCTGGTTTTGATGTTACCAGATATATTAGGTTAGTATCCCTTTTTCTGAAAAAAGAAGTAGATACATACTTTCTTCACTTTGAGAAAATTGCTGAAAGCTTGAAATAGCCAGGAGAGACCTTGACATAACGTGCACCATAACAAATACAGCTATGCAGAAAAATGCCTCAGATATAAAATTCACTTTGAATAACACGGTGCTGAACAATACGTCCATCTTGAGTGAAAAGTCTAAGAAGCTTACTTTGCGACTGGATGGTCCAGGTATAAATGGATCTCACATCTACTGCCAAGTTTACAACCCTAACTTTACCCGTATTGGTTCCAAAATTATATATGCTGAATATGCTAAGCAGAATATGACAGATATTTTTTGTGTCAATCATGAATGGGGACCTGTCCCTGAACTGTTCATGGAGACACCCAGTAGAATATTTGAACTGGGACAACACCCAAGTAACATCAGGATGAAATAGAAACGATTGGTTATGGGTTCATTGGAGACACATTGGACATAACGTTCATAGACTATATTGCTTTATTTTGTGTAATTGAGCTGAGCAACATTTATAAGACATTTTCGTACGTAATGTTGATTATGCATATTTAAAAGAAAGCTTTATTGCATAAATCTATCTTTTTCTTTACGAGGGGAGGTGTTATGTATGTTGAATTTATAATATGTGTCCATGAGGTAAGTTGTACTTTATTGATCGTTTTGGAAATTACATATTTACTACATTTGAGTTCAAGGTCAGTCTTATTTACATAGCATTGAACTATTAGATTAGAATTTTCCACTTCTTGGCATGAGAAAAGTACACCAGTACATTTCTATTCGAGTTACTCTTATTCTACAATATTCTGTCAGTTGACTTGTCTTATATTTATTTAGCATTTCGTAAACAAGATTTCATTCCTATGCTGAACTTCATGTTATTAACATCAGTCTATTAAATAATTTATTTTAGTAATCCAATGTTACAGTTGTGAAAATCAGAACAAATTCAGAGAGAGGAATTATTTATGTGAAATATTCATTGGAATACCCAAAAATAATCATTCTCATTTTGAATTAATACTCGACTTTGCGATTTATGTTAACTCATTCACAGATATTATGGATTACACCATTCCGGCATATCAGGAGATTCAAGATTACTGACACATAAAAACATTAAAGACTACTACCACACCAGGACATTCAAGATACTGGAATTCATTCGGAACATTCTATATTTAGAACGTGTGATTAGGACACTTAGGATTGTTGGATTATTTGGACTTTAATTCACGTTACTGTCTTTTAAATTTTCACTTGTCTAGAAATAAATTGCTTGTTGATTTTACTTCCATTGTTGGTTTCCCTTTCTTTCTGTTCCATTATTTTAAGACCTAGAGTCGTAATAAAAAACTGGGGGCTCGTCCGAAATCTGAATTTCTTTAAGTTACTATTTACATTGACTTTGCTTGGGAATTTTCGTTGTCCCTGGTAAAGATTTGTATTTCACTTATTTGAGAAATCTTTAGTGAAACCAGCAAGCATTTACAATGTCATCTAAGGTTGATAACTTTGTTTCAAGTCCTACGCAGGTAGGGTTAGATTGTATGAAAAAGGATGAGTTGCTTGAGCTTGCCAGACATTATGACCTTTCTGAAGCGAAAACATCTTTGACAAAGCAAGAGATAAAGAATATTTTAATTCCACATTTGGTGGAAAATACAATTTTTGATGAAAGTGCTTTGGGTTTAATTGGGAAGTGTGTATCTGGTTTTGATTGGAAATCAAAGAAATTGCAGCTTAAAAACAAGATGGAATTAGAATTAGCAAAGCTTCAGCTTCAGAAAGAGGAAATGCAGAGAGAGGAGAGGGTAATAGAAAGGCAGATGCAGATGCAGAGAGAAGAAAAGGAAAGACATATGCAGAGAGAATAAAAAGGACAGGCAGATGCAGAGAGAGAGAGGAAAAGGTATTGCAGAGAGAGAAAGAGGTGAGGGAAATGCAATATAGATTAAAAGAGTTAGAACTGGCAAGCAGAGCACAACCCACCCCACCCCCTTTACACACAAGTTCTGGTTTTGATGTTACCAGATATATTAGGTTAGTATCCCTTTTTCTGAAAAAAGAAGTAGATACATACTTTCTTCACTTTGAGAAAATTGCTGAAAGCTTGAAATAGCCAGGAGAGACCTTGACATAACGTGCACCATAACAAATACAGCTATGCAGAAAAATGCCTCAGATATAAAATTCACTTTGAATAACACGGTGCTGAACAATACGTCCATCTTGAGTGAAAAGTCTAAGAAGCTTACTTTGCGACTGGATGGTCCAGGTATAAATGGATCTCACATCTACTGCCAAGTTTACAACCCTAACTTTACCCGTATTGGTTCCAAAATTATATATGCTGAATATGCTAAGCAGAATATTACAGATATTTTTTGTGTCAATCATGAATGGGACCTGTCCCTGAACTGTTCACGGAGACACCCAGTAGAATATTTGAACTGGGACAACACCCAAGTAACATCAGGATGAAATAGAAACGATTGGTTATGGGTTCATTGGAGACACATTGGACATAACGTTCATAGACTATATTGCTTTATTTTGTGTAATTGAGCTGAGCAACATTTATAAGACATTTTCGTACGTAATGTTGATTATGCATATTTAAAAGAAAGCTTTATTGCATAAATCTATCTTTTTCTTTACGAGGGGAGGTGTTATGTATGTTGAATTTATATGTGTCCATGAGGTAAGTTGTACTTTATTGATCGTTTTGGAAATTACATATTTACTACATTTGAGTTCAAGGTCAGTCTTATTTACATAGCATTGAACTATTAGATTAGAATTTTCCACTTCTTGGCATGAGAAAAGTACACCAGTACATTTCTATTCGAGTTACTCTTATTCTACAATATTCTGTCAGTTGACTTGTCTTATATTTATTTAGCATTTCGTAAACAAGATTTCATTCCTATGCTGAACTTCATGTTATTAACATCAGTCTATTAAATAATTTATTTTAGTAATCCAATGTTACAGTTGTGAAAATCAGAACAAATTCAGAGAGAGGAATTATTTATGTGAAATATTCATTGGAATACCCAAAAATAATCATTCTCATTTTGAATTAATACTCGACTTTGCGATTTATGTTAACTCATTCACAGATATTATGGATTACACCATTCCGGCATATCAGGAGATTCAAGATTACTGACACATAAAAACATTAAAGACTACTACCACACCAGGACATTCAAGATACTGGAATTCATTCGGAACATTCTATATTTAGAACGTGTGATTAGGACACTTAGGATTGTTGGATTATTTGGAACTTTAATTCACGTTACTGTCTTTTAAATTTTCACTTGTCTAGAAATAAATTGCTTGTTGATTTTACTTCCATTGTTGGTTTCCCTTTCTTTCTGTTCCATTATTTTAAGACCTAGAGTCGTAATAAAAAACTGCAATCGTAATCCTGAATTGGATAAGACTATTTTACAGATTTGTGGGATTTTCGTTGTCCCTGGTAAAGAGAAACAGTGACGTGAAATCAATGAGAGCCACAATTTACAAAGTTCTTTGGTTTTGATAACATTGTTTCATGTATCCCTTTTTGAAGTGTTTGGTATTTTTTTTAATTGAGCTGAGCAAGATTTTACTATGCTCATATGCTATGTTTGTTTTTGGACAACGGTTTTGGACTTGTTTTTTTGCGATGGGATGGGGTTATTATTCACTTGGGGTTTATTTGTTTTTATTTGTTTTATATATGCTGAATTGGAGGATATTTTATTTTTGTGTTTGATTTTTTGGGTTTTATTTGGGTGACCAGTTCTAATCGTTGTTTCTTTAATTGAGCGTTTTGAGACTTATTATTATTTTGTTTTTATTCGTTTTTTAATATTACATTGATTTTTTCTGGGAGGTGTTATGGTTTATTTTTTTGGACTTTTAATTTTTTTGTTTTTGTACATTGATGTAGCTCAGTAAATGTACGTAATTTATTATATGGCATTGAGTGTTGTTTTTTTCTTAAGTTTTGGTTGCATATTATGTTTGTATCCACAGTTTATCTGTTGTGAATTAAAAACATTTTGAAGCAAAAAAGAACATTCAGAGAAACATAACATAAACAAAAGACATTTAGATTTAGTTTTGCATTAAAAAATTTCATATCAGTTATTTAAAATTGAGGGAGGGATTTAGTAATTCAAGAAATTAAATTGGTGGAAAAATCAAAATTCACCCAAAAAACAATGAAATAAAACACTTAATGAAGATGGAATTATAGTTTAGACTTCATTCAGGAGGAAATGCAGGATTAGAGGTCGTAATAGATTCAGTAGATCAGAGAGAAGAAAAGAATCGACATCAGAGAGAATTTTTGGACACAGAAACACTGAAGATAGGGTGGTATTGCAGGGAGAATTGTTTTGAAATTGATCATTAGAATTAAAAGAGTTAGAATGGCAAGCAGAGATAAGATTTTTTAATTACACTGGTTTTTTTTGATGTTGGATTTTTTTTTGTTATTTTTTTTGGGAATTTTGTTAATTTCTTCACTTTGAGAAATGTGATTGAAATTAAGGAGAACTTGACATAAGTTGAATAAAAAAGATTACAGCTTGCAGAAAAATGTCAGAAAAATTCACTTTGAATAAAGGTGCTGAACAATACGTCATCTTGAGTGAAAAAATGAAAGACTTTAGACTGGGATGAGTATAATGGATTTTTTGAAGCACAAACGGACCAAAGTTAGGACTGAAAAGAAGATAATATGATATGCTATGCACAGAATTGGAATATGACGACAACAACCAAATAACTGTGAAATAGACGATTGATGCAGAAACAGACATAACGATGCATATTGCTATTTTTGAATTGCTGAAAACTATAGACGAGTATGTTGTATTGCAATATGAAGAGAAAAATGATACTCAACGATCTGCAGTTTTTATGGCAACACCATGATAACTACTGTTGAACTGTTTTGTTTGATTCAATTAGTATTCTAACACAAGTACAATATAGGAAAATAGAAGATATTATGAAATTGGACATATTATACATATATGTAATTTTGATTTATATTTTGATAAGTATTTTTTTTTAAATTTGTTACATATTTAGAAACTGTTATGCATAAATCTATTTTTTCTTTACGAGGGTGTGTGTATGGTTGAATTTATAATATGTGTTTATGTTATTATTTTTGTGATATATTTAATATGTTTTCATAGAGTCATATTTTTATCTTATTAGATTAGAAATTTTCCCACTTCTTGTCATGAGAAAAGTTACACCAGTACATTTCTATTCGAGTTACCTTATTCTACAATATTCTGTCAGTTGACTTGTCTTATATTTATTTAGCATTTCGTAAACAAGATTTCATTCCTATGCTGAACTTCATGTTATTAACATCAGTCTATTAAATAATTTATTTTAGTAATCCAATGTTACAGTTGTGAAAATCAGAACAAATTCAGAGAGAGGAATTATTTATGTGAAATATTCATTGGAATACCCAAAAATAATCATTCTCATTTTGAATTAATACTCGACTTTGCGATTTATGTTAACTCATTCACAGATATTATGGATTACACCATTCCGGCATATCAGGAGATTCAAGATTACTGACACATAAAAACATTAAAGACTACTACCACACCAGGACATTCAAGATACTGGAATTCATTCGGAACATTCTATATTTAGAACGTGTGATTAGGACACTTAGGATTGTTGGATTATTTGGACTTTAATTCACGTTACTGTCTTTTAAATTTTCACTTGTCTAGAAATAAATTGCTTGTTGATTTTACTTCCATTGTTGGTTTCCCTTTCTTTCTGTTCCATTATTTTAAGACCTAGAGTCGTAATAAAAAACTGGGGGCTCGTCCGAAATCTGAATTTCTTTAAGTTACTATTTACATTGACTTTGCTTGGGAATTTTCGTTGTCCCTGGTAAAGATTTGTATTTCACTTATTTGAGAAATCTTTAGTGAAACCAGCAAGCATTTACAATGTCATCTAAGGTTGATAACTTTGTTTCAAGTCCTACGCAGGTAGGGTTAGATTGTATGAAAAAGGATGAGTTGCTTGAGCTTGCCAGACATTATGACCTTTCTGAAGCGAAAACATCTTTGACAAAGCAAGAGATAAAGAATATTTTAATTCCACATTTGGTGGAAAATACAATTTTTGATGAAAGTGCTTTGGGTTTAATTGGGAAGTGTGTATCTGGTTTTGATTGGAAATCAAAGAAATTGCAGCTTAAAAACAAGATGGAATTAGAATTAGCAAAGCTTCAGCTTCAGAAAGAGGAAATGCAGAGAGAGGAGAGGGTAATAGAAAGGCAGATGCAGATGCAGAGAGAAGAAAAGGAAAGACATATGCAGAGAGAATAAAAAGGACAGGCAGATGCAGAGAGAGAGGAAAAGGTATTGCAGAGAGAGAAAGAGGTGAGGGAAATGCAATATAGATTAAAAGAGTTAGAACTGGCAAGCAGAGCACAACCCACCCCACCCCCTTTACACACAAGTTCTGGTTTTGATGTTACCAGATATATTAGGTTAGTATCCCTTTTTCTGAAAAAAGAAGTAGATACATACTTTCTTCACTTTGAGAAAATTGCTGAAAGCTTGAAATAGCCAGGAGAGACCTTGACATAACGTGCACCATAACAAATACAGCTATGCAGAAAAATGCCTCAGATATAAAATTCACTTTGAATAACACGGTGCTGAACAATACGTCCATCTTGAGTGAAAAGTCTAAGAAGCTTACTTTGCGACTGGATGGTCCAGGTATAAATGGATCTCACATCTACTGCCAAGTTTACAACCCTAACTTTACCCGTATTGGTTCCAAAATTATATATGCTGAATATGCTAAGCAGAATATGACAGATATTTTTTGTGTCAATCATGAATGGGACCTGTCCCTGAACTGTTCATGGAGACACCCAGTAGAATATTTGAACTGGGACAACACCCAAGTAACATCAGGATGAAATAGAAACGATTGGTTATGGGTTCATTGGAGACACATTGGACATAACGTTCATAGACTATATTGCTTTATTTTGTGTAATTGAGCTGAGCAACATTTATAAGACATTTTCGTACGTAATGTTGATTATGCATATTTAAAAGAAAGCTTTATTGCATAAATCTATCTTTTTCTTTACGAGGGGAGGTGTTATGTATGTTGAATTTATAATATGTGTCCATGAGGTAAGTTGTACTTTATTGATCGTTTTGGAAATTACATATTTACTACATTTGAGTTCAAGGTCAGTCTTATTTACATAGCATTGAACTATTAGATTAGAATTTTCCACTTCTTGGCATGAGAAAAGTACACCAGTACATTTCTATTCGAGTTACTCTTATTCTACAATATTCTGTCAGTTGACTTGTCTTATATTTATTTAGCATTTCGTAAACAAGATTTCATTCCTATGCTGAACTTCATGTTATTAACATCAGTCTATTAAATAATTTATTTTAGTAATCCAATGTTACAGTTGTGAAAATCAGAACAAATTCAGAGAGAGGAATTATTTATGTGAAATATTCATTGGAATACCCAAAAATAATCATTCTCATTTTGAATTAATACTCGACTTTGCGATTTATGTTAACTCATTCACAGATATTATGGATTACACCATTCCGGCATATCAGGAGATTCAAGATTACTGACACATAAAAACATTAAAGACTACTACCACACCAGGACATTCAAGATACTGGAATTCATTCGGAACATTCTATATTTAGAACGTGTGATTAGGACACTTAGGATTGTTGGATTATTTGGACTTTAATTCACGTTACTGTCTTTTAAATTTTCACTTGTCTAGAAATAAATTGCTTGTTGATTTTACTTCCATTGTTGGTTTCCCTTTCTTTCTGTTCCATTATTTTAAGACCTAGAGTCGTAATAAAAAACTGGGGGCTCGTCCGAAATCTGAATTTCTTTAAGTTACTATTTACATTGACTTTGCTTGGGAATTTTCGTTGTCCCTGGTAAAGATTTGTATTTCACTTATTTGAGAAATCTTTAGTGAAACCAGCAAGCATTTACAATGTCATCTAAGGTTGATAACTTTGTTTCAAGTCCTACGCAGGTAGGGTTAGATTGTATGAAAAAGGATGAGTTGCTTGAGCTTGCCAGACATTATGACCTTTCTGAAGCGAAAACATCTTTGACAAAGCAAGAGATAAAGAATATTTTAATTCCACATTTGGTGGAAAATACAATTTTTGATGAAAGTGCTTTGGGTTTAATTGGGAAGTGTGTATCTGGTTTTGATTGGAAATCAAAGAAATTGCAGCTTAAAAACAAGATGGAATTAGAATTAGCAAAGCTTCAGCTTCAGAAAGAGGAAATGCAGAGAGAGGAGAGGGTAATAGAAAGGCAGATGCAGATGCAGAGAGAAGAAAAGGAAAGACATATGCAGAGAGAATAAAAAGGACAGGCAGATGCAGAGAGAGAGGAAAAGGTATTGCAGAGAGAGAAAGAGGTGAGGGAAATGCAATATAGATTAAAAGAGTTAGAACTGGCAAGCAGAGCACCACCCACCCCACCCCCTTTACACACAAGTTCTGGTTTTGATGTTACCAGATATATTAGGTTAGTATCCCTTTTTCTGAAAAAAGAAGTAGATACATACTTTCTTCACTTTGAGAAAATTGCTGAAAGCTTGAAATGGCCAGGAGAGACCTTGACATAACGTGCACCATAACAAATACAGCTATGCAGAAAAATGCCTCAGATATAAAATTCACTTTGAATAACACGGTGCTGAACAATACGTCCATCTTGAGTGAAAAGTCTAAGAAGCTTACTTTGCGACTGGATGGTCCAGGTATAAATGGATCTCACATCTACTGCCAAGTTTACAACCCTAACTTTACCCGTATTGGTTCCAAAATTATATATGCTGAATATGCTAAGCAGAATATGACAGATATTTTTTGTGTCAATCATGAATGGGACCTGTCCCTGAACTGTTCATGGAGACACCCAGTAGAATATTTGAACTGGGACAACACCCAAGTAACATCAGGATGAAATAGAAACGATTGGTTATGGGTTCATTGGAGACACATTGGACATAACGTTCATAGACTATATTGCTTTATTTTGTGTAATTGAGCTGAGCAACATTTATAAGACATTTTCGTACGTAATGTTGATTATGCATATTTAAAAGAAAGCTTTATTGCATAAATCTATCTTTTTCTTTACGAGGGGAGGTGTTATGTATGTTGAATTTATAATATGTGTCCATGAGGTAAGTTGTACTTTATTGATCGTTTTGGAAATTACATATTTACTACATTTGAGTTCAAGGTCAGTCTTATTTACATAGCATTGAACTATTAGATTAGAATTTTCCACTTCTTGGCATGAGAAAAGTACACCAGTACATTTCTATTCGAGTTACTCTTATTCTACAATATTCTGTCAGTTGACTTGTCTTATATTTATTTAGCATTTCGTAAACAAGATTTCATTCCTATGCTGAACTTCATGTTATTAACATCAGTCTATTAAATAATTTATTTTAGTAATCCAATGTTACAGTTGTGAAAATCAGAACAAATTCAGAGAGAGGAATTATTTATGTGAAATATTCATTGGAATACCCAAAAATAATCATTCTCATTTTGAATTAATACTCGACTTTGCGATTTATGTTAACTCATTCACAGATATTATGGATTACACCATTCCGGCATATCAGGAGATTCAAGATTACTGACACATAAAAACATTAAAGACTACTACCACACCAGGACATTCAAGATACTGGAATTCATTCGGAACATTCTATATTTAGAACGTGTGATTAGGACACTTAGGATTGTTGGATTATTTGGACTTTAATTCACGTTACTGTCTTTTAAATTTTCACTTGTCTAGAAATAAATTGCTTGTTGATTTTACTTCCATTGTTGGTTTCCCTTTCTTTCTGTTCCATTATTTTAAGACCTAGAGTCGTAATAAAAAACTGGGGGCTCGTCCGAAATCTGAATTTCTTTAAGTTACTATTTACATTGACTTTGCTTGGGAATTTTCGTTGTCCCTGGTAAAGATTTGTATTTCACTTATTTGAGAAATCTTTAGTGAAACCAGCAAGCATTTACAATGTCATCTAAGGTTGATAACTTTGTTTCAAGTCCTACGCAGGTAGGGTTAGATTGTATGAAAAAGGATGAGTTGCTTGAGCTTGCCAGACATTATGACCTTTCTGAAGCGAAAACATCTTTGACAAAGCAAGAGATAAAGAATATTTTAATTCCACATTTGGTGGAAAATACAATTTTTGATGAAAGTGCTTTGGGTTTAATTGGGAAGTGTGTATCTGGTTTTGATTGGAAATCAAAGAAATTGCAGCTTAAAAACAAGATGGAATTAGAATTAGCAAAGCTTCAGCTTCAGAAAGAGGAAATGCAGAGAGAGGAGAGGGTAATAGAAAGGCAGATGCAGATGCAGAGAGAAGAAAAGGAAAGACATATGCAGAGAGAATAAAAAGGACAGGCAGATGCAGAGAGAGAGGAAAAGGTATTGCAGAGAGAGAAAGAGGTGAGGGAAATGCAATATAGATTAAAAGAGTTAGAACTGGCAAGCAGAGCACAACCCACCCCACCCCCTTTACACACAAGTTCTGGTTTTGATGTTACCAGATATATTAGGTTAGTATCCCTTTTTCTGAAAAAAGAAGTAGATACATACTTTCTTCACTTTGAGACAATTGCTGAAAACTTGAAATGGCCAGGAGAGACCTTGACATAACGTGCACCATAACAAATACAGCTATGCAGAAAAATGCCTCAGATATAAAATTCACTTTGAATAACACGGTGCTGAACAATACGTCCATCTTGAGTGAAAAGTCTAAGAAGCTTACTTTGCGACTGGATGGTCCAGGTATAAATGGATCTCACATCTACTGCCAAGTTTACAACCCTAACTTTACCCGTATTGGTTCCAAAATTATATATGCTGAATATGCTAAGCAGAATATGACAGATATTTTTTGTGTCAATCATGAATGGGACCTGTCCCTGAACTGTTCACGGAGACACCCAGTAGAATATTTGAACTGGGACAACACCCAAGTAACATCAGGATGAAATAGAAACGATTGGTTATGGGTTCATTGGAGACACATTGGACATAACGTTCATAGACTATATTGCTTTATTTTGTGTAATTGAGCTGAGCAACATTTATAAGACATTTTCGTACGTAATTTTGATTATGCATATTTAAAAGAAAGCTTTATTGCATAAATCTTTCTTTTTCTTTACGAGGGGAGGTGTTATGTATGTCGAATTTATATGTGTACATGAGGTAAGTTGTACTTTATTGATCGTTTTGGAAATTACATATTTACTACATTTGAGTTCAAGGTCAGTCTTATTTACATAGCATTGAACTATTAGATTAGAATTTTCCACTTCTTGGCATGAGAAAAGTACACCAGTACATTTCTATTCGAGTTACTCTTATTCTACAATATTCTGTCAGTTGACTTGTCTTATATTTATTTAGCATTTCGTAAACAAGATTTCATTCCTATGCTGAACTTCATGTTATTAACATCAGTCTATTAAATAATTTATTTTAGTAATCCAATGTTACAGTTGTGAAAATCAGAACAAATTCAGAGAGAGGAATTATTTATGTGAAATATTCATTGGAATACCCAAAAATAATCATTCTCATTTTGAATTAATACTCGACTTTGCGATTTATGTTAACTCATTCACAGATATTATGGATTACACCATTCCGGCATATCAGGAGATTCAAGATTACTGACACATAAAAACATTAAAGACTACTACCACACCAGGACATTCAAGATACTGGAATTCATTCGGAACATTCTATATTTAGAACGTGCGATTAGGACACTTAGGATTGTTGGATTATTTGGACTTTAATTCACGTTACGGTCTTTTAAATTTTCACTTGTCTAGAAATAAATTGCTTGTTGATTTTACTTCCATTGTTGGTTTCCCTTTCTTTCTGTTCCATTATTTTAAGACCTAGAGTCGTAATAAAAAACTGGGGGCTCGTCCGAAATCTGAATTTCTTTAAGTTACTATTTACATTGACTTTGCTTGGGAATTTTCGTTGTCCCTGGTAAAGATTTGTATTTCACTTATTTGAGAAATCTTTTGTGAAACCAGCAAGCATTTACAATGTCATCTAAGGTTGATAACTTTGTTTCAAGTCCTACGCAGGTAGGGTTAGATTGTATGAAAAAGGATGAGTTGCTTGAGCTTGCCAGACATTATGACCTTTCTGAAGCGAAAACATCTTTGACAAAGCAAGAGATAAAGAATATTTTAATTCCACATTTGGTGGAAAATACAATTTTTGATGAAAGTGCTTTGGGTTTAATTGGGAAGTGTGTATCTGGTTTTGATTGGAAATCAAAGAAATTGCAGCTTAAAAACAAGATGGAATTAGAATTAGCAAAGCTTCAGCTTCAGAAAGAGGAAATGCAGAGAGAGGAGAGGGTAATAGAAAGGCAGATGCAGATGCAGAGAGAAGAAAAGGAAAGACATATGCAGAGAGAATAAAAAGGACAGGCAGATGCAGAGAGAGAGGAAAAGGTATTGCAGAGAGAGAAAGAGGTGAGGGAAATGCAATATAGATTAAAAGAGTTAGAACTGGCAAGCAGAGCACCACCCACCCCACCCCCTTTACACACAAGTTCTGGTTTTGATGTTACCAGATATATTAGGTTAGTATCCCTTTTTCTGAAAAAAGAAGTAGATACATACTTTCTTCACTTTGAGAAAATTGCTGAAAGCTTGAAATGGCCAGGAGAGACCTTGACATAACGTGCACCATAACAAATACAGCTATGCAGAAAAATGCCTCAGATATAAAATTCACTTTGAATAACACGGTGCTGAACAATACGTCCATCTTGAGTGAAAAGTCTAAGAAGCTTACTTTGCGACTGGATGGTCCAGGTATAAATGGATCTCACATCTACTGCCAAGTTTACAACCCTAACTTTACCCGTATTGGTTCCAAAATTATATATGCTGAATATGCTAAGCAGAATATGACAGATATTTTTTGTGTCAATCATGAATGGGACCTGTCCCTGAACTGTTCATGGAGACACCCAGTAGAATATTTGAACTGGGACAACACCCAAGTAACATCAGGATGAAATAGAAACGATTGGTTATGGGTTCATTGGAGACACATTGGACATAACGTTCATAGACTATATTGCTTTATTTTGTGTAATTGAGCTGAGCAACATTTATAAGACATTTTCGTACGTAATGTTGATTATGCATATTTAAAAGAAAGCTTTATTGCATAAATCTATCTTTTTCTTTACGAGGGGAGGTGTTATGTATGTTGAATTTATAATATGTGTCCATGAGGTAAGTTGTACTTTATTGATCGTTTTGGAAATTACATATTTACTACATTTGAGTTCAAGGTCAGTCTTATTTACATAGCATTGAACTATTAGATTAGAATTTTCCACTTCTTGGCATGAGAAAAGTACACCAGTACATTTCTATTCGAGTTACTCTTATTCTACAATATTCTGTCAGTTGACTTGTCTTATATTTATTTAGCATTTCGTAAACAAGATTTCATTCCTATGCTGAACTTCATGTTATTAACATCAGTCTATTAAATAATTTATTTTAGTAATCCAATGTTACAGTTGTGAAAATCAGAACAAATTCAGAGAGAGGAATTATTTATGTGAAATATTCATTGGAATACCCAAAAATAATCATTCTCATTTTGAATTAATACTCGACTTTGCGATTTATGTTAACTCATTCACAGATATTATGGATTACACCATTCCGGCATATCAGGAGATTCAAGATTACTGACACATAAAAACATTAAAGACTACTACCACACCAGGACATTCAAGATACTGGAATTCATTCGGAACATTCTATATTTAGAACGTGTGATTAGGACACTTAGGATTGTTGGATTATTTGGACTTTAATTCACGTTACTGTCTTTTAAATTTTCACTTGTCTAGAAATAAATTGCTTGTTGATTTTACTTCCATTGTTGGTTTCCCTTTCTTTCTGTTCCATTATTTTAAGACCTAGAGTCGTAATAAAAAACTGGGGGCTCGTCCGAAATCTGAATTTCTTTAAGTTACTATTTACATTGACTTTGCTTGGGAATTTTCGTTGTCCCTGGTAAAGATTTGTATTTCACTTATTTGAGAAATCTTTTGTGAAACCAGCAAGCATTTACAATGTCATCTAAGGTTGATAACTTTGTTTCAAGTCCTACGCAGGTAGGGTTAGATTGTATGAAAAAGGATGAGTTGCTTGAGCTTGCCAGACATTATGACCTTTCTGAAGCGAAAACATCTTTGACAAAGCAAGAGATAAAGAATATTTTAATTCCACATTTGGTGGAAAATACAATTTTTGATGAAAGTGCTTTGGGTTTAATTGGGAAGTGTGTATCTGGTTTTGATTGGAAATCAAAGAAATTGCAGCTTAAAAACAAGATGGAATTAGAATTAGCAAAGCTTCAGCTTCAGAAAGAGGAAATGCAGAGAGAGGAGAGGGTAATAGAAAGGCAGATGCAGATGCAGAGAGAAGAAAAGGAAAGACATATGCAGAGAGAATAAAAAGGACAGGCAGATGCAGAGAGAGAGGAAAAGGTATTGCAGAGAGAGAAAGAGGTGAGGGAAATGCAATATAGATTAAAAGAGTTAGAACTGGCAAGCAGAGCACCACCCACCCCACCCCCTTTACACACAAGTTCTGGTTTTGATGTTACCAGATATATTAGGTTAGTATCCCTTTTTCTGAAAAAAGAAGTAGATACATACTTTCTTCACTTTGAGAAAATTGCTGAAAGCTTGAAATGGCCAGGAGAGACCTTGACATAACGTGCACCATAACAAATACAGCTATGCAGAAAAATGCCTCAGATATAAAATTCACTTTGAATAACACGGTGCTGAACAATACGTCCATCTTGAGTGAAAAGTCTAAGAAGCTTACTTTGCGACTGGATGGTCCAGGTATAAATGGATCTCACATCTACTGCCAAGTTTACAACCCTAACTTTACCCGTATTGGTTCCAAAATTATATATGCTGAATATGCTAAGCAGAATATGACAGATATTTTTTGTGTCAATCATGAATGGGACCTGTCCCTGAACTGTTCATGGAGACACCCAGTAGAATATTTGAACTGGGACAACACCCAAGTAACATCAGGATGAAATAGAAACGATTGGTTATGGGTTCATTGGAGACACATTGGACATAACGTTCATAGACTATATTGCTTTATTTTGTGTAATTGAGCTGAGCAACATTTATAAGACATTTTCGTACGTAATGTTGATTATGCATATTTAAAAGAAAGCTTTATTGCATAAATCTATCTTTTTCTTTACGAGGGGAGGTGTTATGTATGTTGAATTTATAATATGTGTCCATGAGGTAAGTTGTACTTTATTGATCGTTTTGGAAATTACATATTTACTACATTTGAGTTCAAGGTCAGTCTTATTTACATAGCATTGAACTATTAGATTAGAATTTTCCACTTCTTGGCATGAGAAAAGTACACCAGTACATTTCTATTCGAGTTACTCTTATTCTACAATATTCTGTCAGTTGACTTGTCTTATATTTATTTAGCATTTCGTAAACAAGATTTCATTCCTATGCTGAACTTCATGTTATTAACATCAGTCTATTAAATAATTTATTTTAGTAATCCAATGTTACAGTTGTGAAAATCAGAACAAATTCAGAGAGAGGAATTATTTATGTGAAATATTCATTGGAATACCCAAAAATAATCATTCTCATTTTGAATTAATACTCGACTTTGCGATTTATGTTAACTCATTCACAGATATTATGGATTACACCATTCCGGCATATCAGGAGATTCAAGATTACTGACACATAAAAACATTAAAGACTACTACCACACCAGGACATTCAAGATACTGGAATTCATTCGGAACATTCTATATTTAGAACGTGTGATTAGGACACTTAGGATTGTTGGATTATTTGGACTTTAATTCACGTTACTGTCTTTTAAATTTTCACTTGTCTAGAAATAAATTGCTTGTTGATTTTACTTCCATTGTTGGTTTCCCTTTCTTTCTGTTCCATTATTTTAAGACCTAGAGTCGTAATAAAAAACTGGGGGCTCGTCCGAAATCTGAATTTCTTTAAGTTACTATTTACATTGACTTTGCTTGGGAATTTTCGTTGTCCCTGGTAAAGATTTGTATTTCACTTATTTGAGAAATCTTTTGTGAAACCAGCAAGCATTTACAATGTCATCTAAGGTTGATAACTTTGTTTCAAGTCCTACGCAGGTAGGGTTAGATTGTATGAAAAAGGATGAGTTGCTTGAGCTTGCCAGACATTATGACCTTTCTGAAGCGAAAACATCTTTGACAAAGCAAGAGATAAAGAATATTTTAATTCCACATTTGGTGGAAAATACAATTTTTGATGAAAGTGCTTTGGGTTTAATTGGGAAGTGTGTATCTGGTTTTGATTGGAAATCAAAGAAATTGCAGCTTAAAAACAAGATGGAATTAGAATTAGCAAAGCTTCAGCTTCAGAAAGAGGAAATGCAGAGAGAGGAGAGGGTAATAGAAAGGCAGATGCAGATGCAGAGAGAAGAAAAGGAAAGACATATGCAGAGAGAATAAAAAGGACAGGCAGATGCAGAGAGAGAGGAAAAGGTATTGCAGAGAGAGAAAGAGGTGAGGGAAATGCAATATAGATTAAAAGAGTTAGAACTGGCAAGCAGAGCACCACCCACCCCACCCCCTTTACACACAAGTTCTGGTTTTGATGTTACCAGATATATAAGGTTAGTATCCCTTTTTCTGAAAAAAGAAGTAGATACATACTTTCTTCACTTTGAGAAAATTGCTGAAAGCTTGAAATGGCCAGGAGAGACCTTGACATAACGTGCACCATAACAAATACAGCTATGCAGAAAAATGCCTCAGATATAAAATTCACTTTGAATAACACGGTGCTGAACAATACGTCCATCTTGAGTGAAAAGTCTAAGAAGCTTACTTTGCGACTGGATGGTCCAGGTATAAATGGATCTCACATCTACTGCCAAGTTTACAACCCTAACTTTACCCGTATTGGTTCCAAAATTATATATGCTGAATATGCTAAGCAGAATATGACAGATATTTTTTGTGTCAATCATGAATGGGACCTGTCCCTGAACTGTTCATGGAGACACCCAGTAGAATATTTGAACTGGGACAACACCCAAGTAACATCAGGATGAAATAGAAACGATTGGTTATGGGTTCATTGGAGACACATTGGACATAACGTTCATAGACTATATTGCTTTATTTTGTGTAATTGAGCTGAGCAACATTTATAAGACATTTTCGTACGTAATGTTGATTATGCATATTTAAAAGAAAGCTTTATTGCATAAATCTATCTTTTTCTTTACGAGGGGAGGTGTTATGTATGTTGAATTTATAATATGTGTCCATGAGGTAAGTTGTACTTTATTGATCGTTTTGGAAATTACATATTTACTACATTTGAGTTCAAGGTCAGTCTTATTTACATAGCATTGAACTATTAGATTAGAATTTTCCACTTCTTGGCATGAGAAAAGTACACCAGTACATTTCTATTCGAGTTACTCTTATTCTACAATATTCTGTCAGTTGACTTGTCTTATATTTATTTAGCATTTCGTAAACAAGATTTCATTCCTATGCTGAACTTCATGTTATTAACATCAGTCTATTAAATAATTTATTTTAGTAATCCAATGTTACAGTTGTGAAAGTCAGAACAAATTCAGAGAGAGGAATTATTTATGTGAAATATTCATTGGAATACCCAAAAATAATCATTCTCATTTTGAATTAATACTCGACTTTGCGATTTATGTTAACTCATTCACAGATATTATGGATTACACCATTCCGGCATATCAGGAGATTCAAGATTACTGACACATAAAAACATTAAAGACTACTACCACACCAGGACATTCAAGATACTGGAATTCATTCGGAACATTCTATATTTAGAACGTGTGATTAGGACACTTAGGATTGTTGGATTATTTGGACTTTAATTCACGTTACTGTCTTTTAAATTTTCACTTGTCTAGAAATAAATTGCTTGTTGATTTTACTTCCATTGTTGGTTTCCCTTTCTTTCTGTTCCATTATTTTAAGACCTAGAGTCGTAATAAAAAACTGGGGGCTCGTCCGAAATCTGAATTTCTTTAAGTTACTATTTACATTGACTTTGCTTGGGAATTTTCGTTGTCCCTGGTAAAGATTTGTATTTCACTTATTTGAGAAATCTTTAGTGAAACCAGCAAGCATTTACAATGTCATCTAAGGTTGATAACTTTGTTTCAAGTCCTACGCAGGTAGGGTTAGATTGTATGAAAAAGGATGAGTTGCTTGAGCTTGCCAGACATTATGACCTTTCTGAAGCGAAAACATCTTTGACAAAGCAAGAGATAAAGAATATTTTAATTCCACATTTGGTGGAAAATACAATTTTTGATGAAAGTGCTTTGGGTTTAATTGGGAAGTGTGTATCTGGTTTTGATTGGAAATCAAAGAAATTGCAGCTTAAAAACAAGATGGAATTAGAATTAGCAAAGCTTCAGCTTCAGAAAGAGGAAATGCAGAGAGAGGAGAGGGTAATAGAAAGGCAGATGCAGATGCAGAGAGAAGAAAAGGAAAGACATATGCAGAGAGAATAAAAAGGACAGGCAGATGCAGAGAGAGAGGAAAAGGTATTGCAGAGAGAGAAAGAGGTGAGGGAAATGCAATATAGATTAAAAGAGTTAGAACTGGCAAGCAGAGCACCACCCACCCCACCCCCTTTACACACAAGTTCTGGTTTTGATGTTACCAGATATATTAGGTTAGTATCCCTTTTTCTGAAAAAAGAAGTAGATACATACTTTCTTCACTTTGAGAAAATTGCTGAAAGCTTGAAATGGCCAGGAGAGACCTTGACATAACGTGCACCATAACAAATACAGCTATGCAGAAAAATGCCTCAGATATAAAATTCACTTTGAATAACACGGTGCTGAACAATACGTCCATCTTGAGTGAAAAGTCTAAGAAGCTTACTTTGCGACTGGATGGTCCAGGTATAAATGGATCTCACATCTACTGCCAAGTTTACAACCCTAACTTTACCCGTATTGGTTCCAAAATTATATATGCTGAATATGCTAAGCAGAATATTACAGATATTTTTTGTGTCAATCATGAATGGGACCTGTCCCTGAACTGTTCATAAGGACACCCAGTAGAATATTTGAACTGGGACAACACCCAAGTAACATCAGGATGAAATAGAAACGATTGGTTATGGGTTCATTGGAGACACATTGGACATAACGTTCATAGACTATATTGCTTTATTTTGTGTAATTGAGCTGAGCAACATTTATAAGACATTTTCGTACGTAATGTTGATTATGCATATTTAAAAGAAAGCTTTATTGCATAAATCTATCTTTTTCTTTACGAGGGGAGGTGTTATGTATGTTGAATTTATAATATGTGTCCATGAGGTAAGTTGTACTTTATTGATCGTTTTGGAAATTACATATTTACTACATTTGAGTTCAAGGTCAGTCTTATTTACATAGCATTGAACTATTAGATTAGAATTTTCCACTTCTTGGCATGAGAAAAGTACACCAGTACATTTCTATTCGAGTTACTCTTATTCTACAATATTCTGTCAGTTGACTTGTCTTATATTTATTTAGCATTTCGTAAACAAGATTTCATTCCTATGCTGAACTTCATGTTATTAACATCAGTCTATTAAATAATTTATTTTAGTAATCCAATGTTACAGTTGTGAAAATCAGAACAAATTCAGAGAGAGGAATTATTTATGTGAAATATTCATTGGAATACCCAAAAATAATCATTCTCATTTTGAATTAATACTCGACTTTGCGATTTATGTTAACTCATTCACAGATATTATGGATTACACCATTCCGGCATATCAGGAGATTCAAGATTACTGACACATAAAAACATTAAAGACTACTACCACACCAGGACATTCAAGGCTACTGGAATTCATTCGGAACATTCTATATTTAGAACGTGTGATTAGGACACTTAGGATTGTTGGATTATTTGGACTTTAATTCACGTTACTGTCTTTTAAATTTTCACTTGTCTAGAAATAAATTGCTTGTTGATTTTACTTCCATTGTTGGTTTCCCTTTCTTTCTGTTCCATTATTTTAAGACCTAGAGTCGTAATAAAAAACTGGGGGCTCGTCCGAAATCTGAATTTTTTTAAGTTACTATTTACATTGACTTTGCTTGGGAATTTTCGTTGTCCCTGGTAAAGATTTGTATTTCACTTATTTGAGAAATCTTTAGTGAAACCAGCAAGCATTTACAATGTCATCTAAGGTTGATAACTTTGTTTCAAGTCCTACGCAGGTAGGGTTAGATTGTATGAAAAAGGATGAGTTGCTTGAGCTTGCCAGACATTATGACCTTTCTGAAGCGAAAACATCTTTGACAAAGCAAGAGATAAAGAATATTTTAATTCCACATTTGGTGGAAAATACAATTTTTGATGAAAGTGCTTTGGGTTTAATTGGGAAGTGTGTATCTGGTTTTGATTGGAAATCAAAGAAATTGCAGCTTAAAAACAAGATGGAATTAGAATTAGCAAAGCTTCAGCTTCAGAAAGAGGAAATGCAGAGAGAGGAGAGGGTAATAGAAAGGCAGATGCAGATGCAGAGAGAAGAAAAGGAAAGACATATGCAGAGAGAATAAAAAGGACAGGCAGATGCAGAGAGAGAGAGGAAAAGGTATTGCAGAGAGAGAAAGAGGTGAGGGAAATGCAATATAGATTAAAAGAGTTAGAACTGGCAAGCAGAGCACAACCCACCCCACCCCCTTTACACACAAGTTCTGGTTTTGATGTTACCAGATATATTAGGTTAGTATCCCTTTTTCTGAAAAAAGAAGTAGATACATACTTTCTTCACTTTGAGAAAATTGCTGAAAGCTTGAAATGACCAGGAGAGACCTTGACATAACGTGCACCATAACAAATACAGCTCTGCAGAAAAATGCCTCAGATATAAAATTCACTTTGAATAACACGGTGCTGAACAATACGTCCATCTTGAGTGAAAAGTCTAAGAAGCTTACTTTGCGACTGGATGGTCCAGGTATAAATGGATCTCACATCTACTGCCAAGTTTACAACCCTAACTTTACCCGTATTGGTTCCAAAATTATATATGCTGAATATGCTAAGCAGAATATTACAGATATTTTTTGTGTCAATCATGAATGGGACCTGTCCCTGAACTGTTCACGGAGACACCCAGTAGAATATTTGAACTGGGACAACACCCAAGTAACATCAGGATGAAATAGAAACGATTGGTTATGGGTTCATTGGAGACACATTGGACATAACGTTCATAGACTATATTGCTTTACTTTGTGTAATTGAGCTGAGCAACATTTATATGACATTTTCAGTGGCAAAGTAGAGAGATGTCTGGTGCCTTGTCAGAGCTCTTTCTTCCAGGCTGTGGACTTTGGTTATGGTCACAGAGTGATTTAATTTTAATAGAAAAATTATTACCCATATTGATTTGATGAATTAGCAAAATGAGTGAATCGTTAATCAGTTTGTGCCTACATGTTTTGTGCAGTGCTTTTTTTGTGCAGTGCTTTTTGTTTTGTAGCTAATTTCTGAACGGTTTTTGCAAGTTTATAAAACGGAAATTCCTTTCTCTCTTACGACGTATCGCTACCTTCTGTCCTGTTTTCATCCAAATATTTCTTGGTCGATGTTTCGGTATTATATTTAGTTGGTCTGTCTGAGAAATCAACACTTTTATACTATTATCATACCCCAATAGTAATTAATCTGTGCCGGTCTCTGTTTCTTGGTTATATAATAAAACACATTCACATCCTCCCAATCAAACGTTTCTAAATAAAATCTATCAAAGTGTCATGATTTTGTTGCACCATACTGAACGGTAGTAGGCTTTCAATTATTAAAGACACTAGTTTATTGTCAATTTCAGACTTCTTCTGTCTTGAAAGAGGGCACAGTGTTGCGACAGTCGTCTCACAGCTGCCTGAATTGATAGCCGTCACAGATAATGCTGCAAACGAACGAAAAAAGATTTGACATTTGGGATGGAATCGTCTAGGTCGCTATCGTCACAGAATCAATTTGGTTGTAAAAGCAAGGTTGTCAGTGCCGGAGGTACCTAACTCTATACTAAGATTAGTAACCAACAGTTGAGTGGCTCTGCATCTCCTTATGGTAATAAACTTTTTAAAATAATTTCAGATGCAGACTCCAGTACTGATAAGTAATGCGGATACTGGTCGATATCCATCCATTGCTGGTTCTCCCTGACCCCCTGTCAGATCCCTAACATGTCTTAGAGGTTATTTTGGAGGATCCATTTATTGTGACTCTGGAGCAGGAGGCAGAAAGTGCATCCGAAGCATCAGCATGTTTTGAACTGTCTGACCTGGCGATTGTAGCTACCAATCTAGACTGTGAAATCCACACCGCAGGTCAATCCTCAGGGATGGTTGCTGATGTTGAGGGAGATTTCAGTGGCAAAGTAGAGAGATGTCTTGTGCCTTGTCAGAGCTCTTTCTTCCAGGCTGTGGACTTTGGGTATGGTCACAGAGTGATTTAATTTTAATGAAATAATTATTACCTATACTGATTCGATGAATTAGCAAAATGAGTGAATCGTTAATCAGCTTGTGCCTACATATTTTGTGCAGTGGTTGTTTTTTTGTTTTTTTTTGTAGCTAATTTCTGAACGGTTTTTGCAAGTTTATAAAACGGAAATTCCTTTCTCTCTTACCACGTATCGCTACCTTCTGTCCTGTTTTCATCCAAATATTTCTTGGTCGATGTTTCGGTATTATTTTTAGTTGGTCTGTCTGAGAAATCAACACTTTTATACTATTATCATACCCCAATAGTAATTAATCTGTGCCGGTCTCTGTTTCTTGGTTATATAATAAAACACATTCACATCCTCCCAATCAAACGTTTCTAAATAAAATCTATCAAAGTGTCATGATTTTGTTGCACCATACTGAACGGTAGTAGGCTTTCAATTATTAAAGACACTAGTTTATTGTCGATTTCAGACTTCTTCTGTCTTGAAAGAGGGCACAGTGTTGTGACAGTCGTCTCACAGCTGCCTGAATTGATAGTCGTCACAGATAATGCTGCAAACGAACGAAAAAAGATTTGACATTTGGGATGGAATCGACTAGGTCGCTATCGTCACAGAATCAATTTGGTTGTAAAAGAAAGGTTGTCAGTGCCGGAGGTAGCTAAACTCTATACTAAGATTAGTAAGCAAACAGTTGAGTGGCTCTGCATCTCACTATTTACAAAAATTTTAGATGCAGACTCCAGAACTGGCAAGGAATGCGGAGACTGGTCGATATCCATCCATTGCTGGATCTCCCTGACCCCCTGTCAGATCCCTAACGTGTCTTAGAGGTGATTCTGGAGGATCCACTTATTGCGACTCTGGAGCAGGAAGCAGAAAGTTCATTTGAAGCATCAGCCTGTTTTGAACTCTGACCTGGCGATTTTAGGTACCAATCTAGACTGTGAAATCCACACCGCAGGTCAATCGTCAGGGATGGTTGCTGATGTTGAGGGAGATTTCAGTGGCAAAGTAGAGAGATGTCTGGTGCCTTGTCAGAGCTCTTTCTTCCAGGCTGTGGACTTTGGTTATGGTCACAGAGTGATTTAATTTTAATAAAAAAAGTATTACCCATATTGATTTGATGAATTAGCAAAACGAGTGAATCGTTAATCAGTTTGTGCCTACATATTTTGTGCAGTGCTTTTTTTTTTTTTTTTGTAGCTAATTTCTTAACGGTTTTTGCAAATTTATTAAACGGAAATTCCTTTCTCTCTTACTACGTATCGCTACCTTCTGTCCTGTTTTCATCCAAATATTTCTTGGTCGATGTTTCGGTATTATATTTAGTTGGTCTGTCTGAGAAATCAACACTTTTATACTATTATCATACCCCAATAGTAATTAATCTGTGCCGGTCTCTGTTTCTTGGTTATATAATAAAACACATTCACATCCTCCCAATCAAACGTTTCTAAATAAAATCTATCAAAGTGTCATGATTTTGTTGCACCATACTGAACGGTAGTAGGCTTTCAATTATTAAAGACACTAGTTTATTGTCAATTTCAGACTTCTTCTGTCTTGAAAGAGGGCACAGTGTTGTGACAGTCGTCTCACAGCTGCCTGAATTGATAGTCGTCACAGATAATGCTGCAAACGAACGAAAAAAGATTTGACATTTGGGATGGAATCGTCTAGGTCGCTATCGTCACAGAATCAATTTGGTTGTAAAAGAAAGGTTGTCAGTGCCGGAGGTAGCTAAACTCTATACTAAGATTAGTAAGCAAACAGTTGAGTGGCTCTGCATCTCACTATTTACAAAAATTTTAGATGCAGACTCCAGAACTGGCAAGGAATGCGGAGACTGGTCGATATCCATCCATTGCTGGATCTCCCTGACCCCCTGTCAGATCCCTAACGTGTCTTAGAGGTGATTCTGGAGGATCCACTTATTGCGACTCTGGAGCAGGAAGCAGAAAGTTCATTTGAAGCATCAGCCTGTTTTGAACTCTGACCTGGCGATTTTAGGTACCAATCTAGACTGTGAAGTCCACACCGCAGGTCAATCGTCAGGGATGGTTGCTGATATTGAGGGAGATTTCAGTGGCAAAGTAGAGAGATGTCTGGTGCCTTGTCAGAGCTCTTTCTTCCAGGCTGTGGACTTTGGTTATGGTCACAGAGTGATTTAATTTTAATAAAAAAATTATTACCCATATTGATTTGATGAATTAGCAAAATGAGTATTGTTAATCAGTTTGTGCCTACATATTTTGTGCAGTGCTTTTTTTGTGCAGTGCTTTTTGTTTTGTAGCTAATTTCTGAACGGTTTTTGCAAGTTTATAAAACGGAAATTCCTTTCTCTCTTACGATGTATCGCTACCTTCTGTCCTGTTTTCATCCAAATATTTCTTGGTCGATGTTTCGGTATTATTTTTAGTTGGTCTGTCTGAGAAATCAACACTTTTATACTATTATCATACCCCAATAGTAATTAATCCGTGCCGGTCTCTGTTTCTTGGTTATATAATAAAACACATTCACATCCTCCCAATCAAACGTTTCTAAATAAAATCTATCAAAGTGTCATGATTTTGTTGCACCATACTAAACGGTAGTAGGCTTTCAATTATTAAAGACACTAGTTTATTGTCAATTTCAGACTTCTTCTGTCTTGAAAGAGGGCACAGTGTTGCGACAGTCGTCTCACAGCTGCCTGAATTGATAGCCGTCACAGATAATGCTGCAAACGAACGAAAAAAAGGTTTGACATTTGGGATGGAATCGTCTAGGTCGCTATCGTCACAGAATCAATTTGGTTGTAAAAGCAAGGTTGTCAGTGCCGGAGGTACCTAACTCTATACTAAGATTAGTAACCAACAGTTGAGTGGCTCTGCATCTCCTTATGGTAATAAACTTTTTAAAATAATTTCAGATGCAGACTCCAGTACTGATAAGTAATGCGGATACTGGTCGATATCCATCCATTGCTGGTTCTCCCTGACCCCCTGTCAGATCCCTAACATGTCTTAGAGGTTATTTTGGAGGATCCACTTATTGTGACTCTGGAGCAGGAGGCAGAAAGTGCATCCGAAGCATCAGCATGTTTTGAACTGTCTGACCTGGCGATTGTAGCTACCAATCTAGACTGTGAAATCCACACCGCAGGTCAATCCTCAGGGATGGTTGCTGATGTTGAGGGAGATTTCAGTGGCAAAGTAGAGAGATGTCTTGTGCCTTGTCAGAGCTCTTTCTTCCAGGCTGTGGACTTTGGGTATGGTCACAGAGTGATTTAATTTTAATGAAATAATTATTACCTATACTGATTCGATGAATTAGCAAAATGAGTGAATCGTTAATCAGCTTGTGCCTACATATTTTGTGCAGTGGTTGTTTTTTTTTTTTTTTTTTTTGTAGCTAATTTCTGAACGGTTTTTGCAAGTTTATAAAACGGAAATTCCTTTCTCTTTTACGACGTATCGCTACCTTCTGTCCTGTTTTCATCCAAATATTTCTTGGTCGATGTTTCGGTATTATATTTAGTTGGTCTGTCTGAGAAATCAACACTTTTATACTATTATCATACCCCAATAGTAATTAATCTGTGCCGGTCTCTGTTTCTTGGTTATATAATAAAACACATTCACATCCTCCAAATCAAACGTTTCTAAATAAAATCTATCAAAGTGTCATGATTTTGTTGCACCATACTGAACGGTAGTAGGCTTTCAATTATTAAAGACACTAGTTTATTGTCAATTTCAGACTTCTTCTGTCTTGAAAGAGGGCACAGTGTTGTGACAGTCGTCTCACAGCTGCCTGAATTGATAGTCGTCACAGATAATGCTGCAAACGAACGAAAAAAGATTTGACATTTGGGATGGAATCGTCTAGGTCGCTATCGTCACAGAATCAATTTGGTTGTAAAAGAAAGGTTGTCAGTGCCGGAGGTAGCTAAACTCTATACTAAGATTAGTAAGCAAACAGTTGAGTGGCTCTGCATCTCACTATTTACAAAAATTTTAGATGCAGACTCCAGAACTGGCAAGGAATGCGGAGACTGGTCGATATCCATCCATTGCTGGATCTCCCTGACCCCCTGTCAGATCCCTAACGTGTCTTAGAGGTGATTCTGGAGGATCCACTTATTGCGACTCTGGAGCAGGAAGCAGAAAGTTCATTTGAAGCATCAGCCTGTTTTGAACTCTGACCTGGCGATTTTAGGTACCAATCTAGACTGTGAAGTCCACACCGCAGGTCAATCGTCAGGGATGGTTGCTGATGTTGAGGGAGATTTCAGTGGCAAAGTAGAGAGATGTCTGGTGCCTTGTCAGAGCTCTTTCTTCCAGGCTGTGGACTTTGGTTATGGTCACAGAGTGATTTAATTTTAATAAAAAAAGTATTACCCATATTGATTTGATGAATTAGCAAAACGAGTGAATCGTTAATCAGTTTGTGCCTACATATTTTGTGCAGTGCTTTTTTTTTTTTTTTTTTTGTTTTGTAGCTAATTTCTGAACGGTTTTTGCAAGTTTATAAAACGGAAATTCCTTTCTCTCTTACGACGTATCGCTACCTTCTGTCCTGTTTTCATCCAAATATTTCTTGGTCGATGTTTCGGTATTATATTTAGTTGGTCTGTCTGAGAAATCAACACTTTTATACTATTATCTGTTTCTTGGTTATATAATAAAACACATTCACATCCTCCAAATCAAACGTTTCTAAATAAAATCTATCAAAGTGTCATGATTTTGTTGCACCATACTAAACGGTAGTAGGCTTTCAATTATTAAAGACACTAGTTTATTGTGAATTTCAGACTTCTTCTGTCTTGAAAGAGGGCACAGTGTTGCGACAGTCGTCTCACAGCTGCCTGAATTGATAGTCGTCACAGATAATGCTGCAAACGAACGAAAAAAGGTTTGACATTTGGGATGGAATCGTCTAGGTCGCTATCGTCACATAATCAATTTGGTTGTAAAAGCAAGGTTGTCAGTGCCGGAGGTACCTAACTCTATACTAAGATTAGTAACCAACAGTTGAGTGGCTCTGCATCTCCTTATGGTAATAAACTTTTTAAAATAATTTCAGATGCAGACTCCAGTACTGATAAGTAATGCGGATACTGGTCGATATCCATCCATTGCTAGTTCTCCCTGACCCCCTGTCAGATCCCTAACATGTTTTAGAGGTTATTTTGGAGGATCCACTTATTGTGACTCTGGAGCAGGAGGCAGAAAGTGCATCCGAAGTATCAGCATGTTTTGAACTGTCTGACCTGGCGATTGTAGCTACCAATCTAGACTGTGAAATCCACACCGCAGGTCAATCGTCAGGGATGGTTGCTGATGTTGAGGGAGATTTCAGTGGCAAAGTAGAGAGATGTCTTGTGCCTTGTCAGAGCTCTTTCTTCCAGGCTGTGGACTTTGGGTATGGTCACAGAGTGATTTAATTTTAATGAAATAATTATTACCTATACTGATTCGATGAATTAGCAAAATGAGTGAATCGTTAATCAGCTTGTGCCTACATATTTTGTGCAGTGGTTGTTTTTTTTTTTTTTTTTTTTTTGTAGCTAATTTCTGAACGGTTTTTGCAAGTTTATAAAACGGAAATTCCTTTCTCTTTTACGACGTATCGCTACCTTCTGTCCTGTTTTCATCCAAATATTTCTTGGTCGATGTTTCGGTATTATATTTAGTTGGTCTGTCTGAGAAATCAACACTTTTATACTATTATCATACCCCAATAGTAATTAATCTGTGCCGGTCTCTGTTTCTTGGTTATATAATAAAACACATTCACATCCTCCAAATCAAACGTTTCTAAATAAAATCTATCAAAGTGTCATGATTTTGTTGCACCATACTGAACGGTAGTAGGCTTTCAATTATTAAAGACACTAGTTTATTGTCAATTTCAGACTTCTTCTGTCTTGAAAGAGGGCACAGTGTTGTGACAGTCGTCTCACAGCTGCCTGAATTGATAGTCGTCACAGATAATGCTGCAAACGAACGAAAAAAGATTTGACATTTGGGATGGAATCGTCTAGGTCGCTATCGTCACAGAATCAATTTGGTTGTAAAAGAAAGGTTGTCAGTGCCGGAGGTAGCTAAACTCTATACTAAGATTAGTAAGCAAACAGTTGAGTGGCTCTGCATGTCACTATTTACAAAAATTTTAGATGCAGACTCCAGAACTGGCAAGGAATGCGGAGACTGGTCGATATCCATCCATTGCTGGATCTCCCTGACCCCCTGTCAGATCCCTAACGTGTCTTAGAGGTGATTCTGGAGGATCCACTTATTGCGACTCTGGAGCAGGAAGCAGAAAGTTCATTTGAAGCATCAGCCTGTTTTGAACTCTGACCTGGCGATTTTAGGTACCAATCTAGACTGTGAAGTCCACACCGCAGGTCAATCGTCAGGGATGGTTGCTGATGTTGAGGGAGATTTCAGTGGCAAAGTAGAGAGATGTCTGGTGCCTTGTCAGAGCTCTTTCTTCCAGGCTGTGGACTTTGGTTATGGTCACAGAGTGATTTAATTTTAATAAAAAAAGTATTACCCATATTGATTTGATGAATTAGCAAAACGAGTGAATCGTTAATCAGTTTGTGCCTACATATTTTGTGCAGTGCTTTTTTTTTTTTTTTTTTTTTTGTAGCTAATTTCTGAACGGTTTTTGCAAGTTTATAAAACGGAAATTCCTTTCTCTCTTACGACGTATCGCTACCTTCTGTCCTGTTTTCATCCAAATATTTCTTGGTCGATGTTTCGGTATTATATTTAGTTGGTCTGTCTGAGAAATCAACACTTTTATACTATTATCTGTTTCTTGGTTATATAATAAAACACATTCACATCCTCCAAATCAAACGTTTCTAAATAAAATCTATCAAAGTGTCATGATTTTGTTGCACCATACTAAACGGTAGTAGGCTTTCAATTATTAAAGACACTAGTTTATTGTCAATTTCAGACTTCTTCTGTCTTGAAAGAGGGCACAGTGTTGCGACAGTCGTCTCACAGCTGCCTGAATTGATAGTCGTCACAGATAATGCTGCAAACGAACGAAAAAAGGTTTGACATTTGGGATGGAATCGTCTAGGTCGCTATCGTCACATAATCAATTTGGTTGTAAAAGCAAGGTTGTCAGTGCCGGAGGTACCTAACTCTATACTAAGATTAGTAACCAACAGTTGAGTGGCTCTGCATCTCCTTATGGTAATAAACTTTTTAAAATAATTTCAGATGCAGACTCCAGTACTGATAAGTAATGCGGATACTGGTCGATATCCATCCATTGCTAGTTCTCCCTGACCCCCTGTCAGATCCCTAACATGTTTTAGAGGTTATTTTGGAGGATCCACTTATTGTGACTCTGGAGCAGGAGGCAGAAAGTGCATCCGAAGTATCAGCATGTTTTGAACTGTCTGACCTGGCGATTGTAGCTACCAATCTAGACTGTGAAATCCACACCGCAGGTCAATCCTCAGGGATGGTTGCTGATGTTGAGGGAGATTTCAGTGGCAAAGTAGAGAGATGTCTTGTGCCTTGTCAGAGCTCTTTCTTCCAGGCTGTGGACTTTGGGTATGGTCACAGAGTGATTTAATTTTAATGAAATAATTATTACCTATACTGATTCGATGAATTAGCAAAATGAGTGAATCGTTAATCAGCTTGTGCCTACATATTTTGTGCAGTGGTTGTTTTTTTTTTTTTTTTTTTTTGTAGCTAATTTCTGAACGGTTTTTGCAAGTTTATAAAACGGAAATTCCTTTCTCTTTTACGACGTATCGCTACCTTCTGTCCTGTTTTCATCCAAATATTTCTTGGTCGATGTTTCGGTATTATATTTAGTTGGTCTGTCTGAGAAATCAACACTTTTATACTATTATCATACCCCAATAGTAATTAATCCGTGCCGGTCTCTCTTTCTTGGTTATATAATAAAACACATTCACATCCTCCAAATCAAACGTTTCTAAATAAAATCTATCAAAGTGTCATGATTTTGTTGCACCATACTGAACGGTAGTAGGCTTTCAATTATTAAAGACACTAGTTTATTGTCAATTTCAGACTTCTTCTGTCTTGAAAGAGGGCACAGTGTTGTGACAGTCGTCTCACAGCTGCCTGAATTGATAGTCGTCACAGATAATGCTGCAAACGAACGAAAAAAGATTTGACATTTGGGATGGAATCGTCTAGGTCGCTATCGTCACAGAATCAATTTGGTTGTAAAAGAAAGGTTGTCAGTGCCGGAGGTAGCTAAACTCTATACTAAGATTAGTAAGCAAACAGTTGAGTGGCTCTGCATCTCACTATTTACAAAAATTTTAGATGCAGACTCCAGAACTGGCAAGGAATGCGAAGACTGGTCGATATCCATCCATTGCTGGATCTCCCTGACCCCCTGTCAGATCCCTAACGTGTCTTAGAGGTGATTCTGGAGGATCCACTTATTGCGACTCTGGAGCAGGAAGCAGAAAGTTCATTTGAAGCATCAGCCTGTTTTGAACTCTGACCTGGCGATTTTAGGTACCAATCTAGACTGTGAAGTCCACACCGCAGGTCAATCGTCAGGGATGGTTGCTGATGTTGAGGGAGATTTCAGTGGCAAAGTAGAGAGATGTCTGGTGCCTTGTCAGAGCTCTTTCTTCCAGGCTGTGGACTTTGGTTATGGTCACAGAGTGATTTAATTTTAATAAAAAAAGTATTACCCATATTGATTTGATGAATTAGCAAAATGAGTGTATTGTTAATCAGTTTGTGCCTACATATTTTGTGCAGTGCTTTTTTTGTGCAGTGCTTTTTGTTTTGTAGCTAATTTCTGAACGGTTTTTGCAAGTTTATAAAACGGAAATTCCTTTCTCTCTTACAACGTATCGCTACCTTCTGTCCTGTTTTCATCCAAATATTTCTTGGTCGATGTTTCGGTATTATTTTTAGTTGGTCTGTCTGAGAAATCAACACTTTTATACTATTATCATACCCCAATAGTAATTAATCCGTGCCGGTCTCTCTTTCTTGGTTATATAATAAAACACATTCACATCCTCCAAATCAAACGTTTCTAAATAAAATCTATCAAAGTGTCATGATTTTGTTGCACCATACTAAACGGTAGTAGGCTTTCAATTATTAAAGACACTAGTTTATTGTCAATTTCAGACTTCTTCTGTCTTGAAAGAGGGCACAGTGTTGCGACAGTCGTCTCACAGCTGCCTGAATTGATAGCCGTCACAGATAATGCTGCAAACGAACGAAAAAAGGTTTGACATTTGGGATGGAATCGTCTAGGTCGCTATCGTCACAGAATCAATTTGGTTGTAAAAGCAAGGTTGTCAGTGCCGGAGGTACCTAACTCTATACTAAGATTAGTAACCAACAGTTGAGTGGCTCTGCATCTCCTTATGGTAATAAACTTTTTAAAATAATTTCAGATGCAGACTCCAGTACTGATAAGTAATGCGGATACTGGTCGATATCCATCCATTGCTGGTTCTCCCTGACCCCCTGTCAGATCCCTAACATGTCTTAGAGGTTATTTTGGAGGATCCACTTATTGTGACTCTGGAGCAGGAGGCAGAAAGTGCATCCGAAGCATCAGCATGTTTTGAACTGTCTGACCTGGCGATTGTAGCTACCAATCTAGACTGTGAAATCCACACCGCAGGTCAATCCTCAGGGATGGTTGCTGATGTTGAGGGAGATTTCAGTGGCAAAGTAGAGAGATGTCTTGTGCCTTGTCAGAGCTCTTTCTTCCAGGCTGTGGACTTTGGGTATGGTCACAGAGTGATTTAATTTTAATGAAATAATTATTACCTATACTGATTCGATGAATTAGCAAAATGAGTGAATCGTTAATCAGCTTGTGCCTACATATTTTGTGCAGTGGTTGTTTTTTTTTTTTTTTTTTTTTTGTAGCTAATTTCTGAACGGTTTTTGCAAGTTTATAAAACGGAAATTCCTTTCTCTCTTACGACGTATCGCTACCTTCTGTCCTGTTTTCATCCAAATATTTCTTGGTCGATGTTTCGGTATTATATTTAGTTGGTCTGTCTGAGAAATCAACACTTTTATACTATTATCATACCCCAATAGTAATTAATCTGTGCCGGTCTCTGTTTCTTGGTTATATAATAAAACACATTCACATCCTCCAAATCAAACGTTTCTAAATAAAATCTATCAAAGTGTCATGATTTTGTTGCACCATACTGAACGGTAGTAGGCTTTCAATTATTAAAGACACTAGTTTATTGTCAATTTCAGACTTCTTCTGTCTTGAAAGAGGGCACAGTGTTGTGACAGTCGTCTCACAGCTGCCTGAATTGATAGTCGTCACAGATAATGCTGCAAACGAACGAAAAAAGATTTGACATTTGGGATGGAATCGTCTAGGTCGCTATCGTCACAGAATCAATTTGGTTGTAAAAGAAAGGTTGTCAGTGCCGGAGGTAGCTAAACTCTATACTAAGATTAGTAAGCAAACAGTTGAGTGGCTCTGCATCTCACTATTTACAAAAATTTTAGATGCAGACTCCAGAACTGGCAAGGAATGCGGAGACTGGTCGATATCCATCCATTGCTGGATCTCCCTGACCCCCTGTCAGATCCCTAACGTGTCTTAGAGGTGATTCTGGAGGATCCACTTATTGCGACTCTGGAGCAGGAAGCAGAAAGTTCATTTGAAGCATCAGCCTGTTTTGAACTCTGACCTGGCGATTTTAGGTACCAATCTAGACTGTGAAGTCCACACCGCAGGTCAATCGTCAGGGATGGTTGCTGATGTTGAGGGAGATTTCAGTGGCAAAGTAGAGAGATGTCTGGTGCCTTGTCAGAGCTCTTTCTTCCAGGCTGTGGACTTTGGTTATGGTCACAGAGTGATTTAATTTTAATAAAAAAATTATTACCCATATTGATTTGATGAATTAGCAAAATGAGTGTATTGTTAATCAGTTTGTGCCTACATATTTTGTGCAGTGCTTTTTTTGTGCAGTGCTTTTTGTTTTGTAGCTAATTTCTGAACGGTTTTTGCAAGTTTATAAAACGGAAATTCCTTTCTCTCTTACGACGTATCGCTACCTTCTGTCCTGTTTTCATCCAAATATTTCTTGGTCGATGTTTCGGTATTATTTTTAGTTGGTCTGTCTGAGAAATCAACACTTTTATACTATTATCATACCCCAATAGTAATTAATCCGTGCCGGTCTCTCTTTCTTGGTTATATAATAAAACACATTCACATCCTCCAAATCAAACGTTTCTAAATAAAATCTATCAAAGTGTCATGATTTTGTTGCACCATACTGAACGGTAGTAGGCTTTCAATTATTAAAGACACTAGTTTATTGTCAATTTCAGACTTCTTCTGTCTTGAAAGAGGGCACAGTGTTGCGACAGTCGTCTCACAGCTGCCTGAATTGATAGTCGTCACAGATAATGCTGCAAACGAACGAAAAAAGGTTTGACATTTGGGATGGAATCGTCTAGGTCGCTATCGTCACAGAATCAATTTGGTTGTAAAAGCAAGGTTGTCAGTGCCGGAGGTACCTAACTCTATACTAAGATTAGTAACCAACAGTTGAGTGGCTCTGCATCTCCTTATGGTAATAAACTTTTTAAAATAATTTCAGATGCAGACTCCAGTACTGATAAGTAATGCGGATACTGGTCGATATCCATCCATTGCTAGTTCTCCCTGACCCCCTGTCAGATCCCTAACATGTTTTAGAGGTTATTTTGGAGGATCCACTTATTGTGACTCTGGAGCAGGAGGCAGAAAGTGCATCCGAAGCATCAGCATGTTTTGAACTGTCTGACCTGGCGATTGTAGCTACCAATCTAGACTGTGAAATCCACACCGCAGGTCAATCCTCAGGGATGGTTGCTGATGTTGAGGGAGATTTCAGTGGCAAAGTAGAGAGATGTCTTGTGCCTTGTCAGAGCTCTTTCTTCCAGGCTGTGGACTTTGGGTATGGTCACAGAGTGATTTAATTTTAATGAAATAATTATTACCTATACTGATTCGATGAATTAGCAAAATGAGTGAATCGTTAATCAGCTTGTGCCTACATATTTTGTGCAGTGTTTTTTTTTTTTTTTTTTTTTTTTTGTAGCTAATTTCTGAACGGTTTTTGCAAGTTTATAAAACGGAAATTCCTTTCTCTCTTACGACGTATCGCTACCTTCTGTCCTGTTTTCATCCAAATATTTCTTGGTCGATGTTTCGGTATTATATTTAGTTGGTCTGTCTGAGAAATCAACACTTTTATACTATTATCATACCCCAATAGTAATTAATCTGTGCCGGTCTCTGTTTCTTGGTTATATAATAAAACACATTCACATCCTCCAAATCAAACGTTTCTAAATAAAATCTATCAAAGTGTCATGATTTTGTTGCACCATACTGAACGGTAGTAGGCTTTCAATTATTAAAGACACTAGTTTATTGTCAATTTCAGACTTCTTCTGTCTTGAAAGAGGGCACAGTGTTGTGACAGTCGTCTCACAGCTGCCTGAATTGATAGTCGTCACAGATAATGCTGCAAACGAACGAAAAAAGATTTGACATTTGGGATGGAATCGTCTAGGTCGCTATCGTCACAGAATCAATTTGGTTGTAAAAGAAAGGTTGTCAGTGCCGGAGGTAGCTAAACTCTATACTAAGATTAGTAAGCAAACAGTTGAGTGGCTCTGCATCTCACTATTTACAAAAATTTTAGATGCAGACTCCAGAACTGGCAAGGAATGCGGAGACTGGTCGATATCCATCCATTGCTGGATCTCCCTGACCCCCTGTCAGATCCCTAACGTGTCTTAGAGGTGATTCTGGAGGATCCACTTATTGCGACTCTGGAGCAGGAAGCAGAAAGTTCATTTGAAGCATCAGCCTGTTTTGAACTCTGACCTGGCGATTTTAGGTACCAATCTAGACTGTGAAGTCCACACCGCAGGTCAATCGTCAGGGATGGTTGCTGATGTTGAGGGAGATTTCAGTGGCAAAGTAGAGAGATGTCTGGTGCCTTGTCAGAGCTCTTTCTTCCAGGCTGTGGACTTTGGTTATGGTCACAGAGTGATTTAATTTTAATAAAAAAAGTATTACCCATATTGATTTGATGAATTAGCAAAATGAGTGTATTGTTAATCAGTTTGTGCCTACATATTTTGTGCAGTGCTTTTTTTGTGCAGTGCTTTTTGTTTTGTAGCTAATTTCTGAACGGTTTTTGCAAGTTTATAAAACGGAAATTCCTTTCTCTCTTACAACGTATCGCTACCTTCTGTCCTGTTTTCATCCAAATATTTCTTGGTCGATGTTTCGGTATTATTTTTAGTTGGTCTGTCTGAGAAATCAACACTTTTATACTATTATCATACCCCAATAGTAATTAATCCGTGCCGGTCTCTCTTTCTTGGTTATATAATAAAACACATTCACATCCTCCAAATCAAACGTTTCTAAATAAAATCTATCAAAGTGTCATGATTTTGTTGCACCATACTAAACGGTAGTAGGCTTTCAATTATTAAAGACACTAGTTTATTGTCAATTTCAGACTTCTTCTGTCTTGAAAGAGGGCACAGTGTTGCGACAGTCGTCTCACAGCTGCCTGAATTGATAGCCGTCACAGATAATGCTGCAAACGAACGAAAAAAGGTTTGACATTTGGGATGGAATCGTCTAGGTCGCTATCGTCACAGAATCAATTTGGTTGTAAAAGCAAGGTTGTCAGTGCCGGAGGTACCTAACTCTATACTAAGATTAGTAACCAACAGTTGAGTGGCTCTGCATCTCCTTATGGTAATAAACTTTTTAAAATAATTTCAGATGCAGACTCCAGTACTGATAAGTAATGCGGATACTGGTCGATATCCATCCATTGCTGGTTCTCCCTGACCCCCTGTCAGATCCCTAACATGTCTTAGAGGTTATTTTGGAGGATCCACTTATTGTGACTCTGGAGCAGGAGGCAGAAAGTGCATCCGAAGCATCAGCATGTTTTGAACTGTCTGACCTGGCGATTGTAGCTACCAATCTAGACTGTGAAATCCACACCGCAGGTCAATCCTCAGGGATGGTTGCTGATGTTGAGGGAGATTTCAGTGGCAAAGTAGAGAGATGTCTTGTGCCTTGTCAGAGCTCTTTCTTCCAGGCTGTGGACTTTGGGTATGGTCACAGAGTGATTTAATTTTAATGAAATAATTATTACCTATACTGATTCGATGAATTAGCAAAATGAGTGAATCGTTAATCAGCTTGTGCCTACATATTTTGTGCAGTGGTTGTTTTTTTTTTGTTTTTTTTTTGTAGCTAATTTCTGAACGGTTTTTGCAAGTTTATAAAACGGAAATTCCTTTCTCTCTTACGACGTATCGCTACCTTCTGTCCTGTTTTCATCCAAATATTTCTTGGTCGATGTTTCGGTATTATATTTAGTTGGTCTGTCTGAGAAATCAACACTTTTATACTATTATCATACCCCAATAGTAATTAATCTGTGCCGGTCTCTGTTTCTTGGTTATATAATAAAACACATTCACATCCTCCAAATCAAACGTTTCTAAATAAAATCTATCAAAGTGTCATGATTTTGTTGCACCATACTGAACGGTAGTAGGCTTTCAATTATTAAAGACACTAGTTTATTGTCAATTTCAGACTTCTTCTGTCTTGAAAGAGGGCACAGTGTTGTGACAGTCGTCTCACAGCTGCCTGAATTGATAGTCGTCACAGATAATGCTGCAAACGAACGAAAAAAGATTTGACATTTGGGATGGAATCGTCTAGGTCGCTATCGTCACAGAATCAATTTGGTTGTAAAAGAAAGGTTGTCAGTGCCGGAGGTAGCTAAACTCTATACTAAGATTAGTAAGCAAACAGTTGAGTGGCTCTGCATCTCACTATTTACAAAAATTTTAGATGCAGACTCCAGAACTGGCAAGGAATGCGGAGACTGGTCGATATCCATCCATTGCTGGATCTCCCTGACCCCCTGTCAGATCCCTAACGTGTCTTAGAGGTGATTCTGGAGGATCCACTTATTGCGACTCTGGAGCAGGAAGCAGAAAGTTCATTTGAAGCATCAGCCTGTTTTGAACTCTGACCTGGCGATTTTAGGTACCAATATAGACTGTGAAGTCCACACCGCAGGTCAATCGTCAGGGATGGTTGCTGATGTTGAGGGAGATTTCAGTGGCAAAGTAGAGAGATGTCTGGTGCCTTGTCAGAGCTCTTTCTTCCAGGCTGTGGACTTTGGTTATGGTCACAGAGTGATTTAATTTTAATAAAAAAAGTATTACCCATATTGATTTGATGAATTAGCAAAACGAGTGAATCGTTAATCAGTTTGTGCCTACATATTTTGTGCAGTGCTTTTTTTTTTTTTTTTTTTGTTTTGTAGCTAATTTCTGAACGGTTTTTGCAAGTTTATAAAACGGAAATTCCTTTCTCTCTTACGACGTATCGCTACTTTCTGTCCTGTTTTCATCCAAATATTTCTTGGTCGATGTTTCGGTATTATATTTAGTTGGTCTGTCTGAGAAATCAACACTTTTATACTATTATCATACCCCAATAGTATTATCTGTGCCGGTCTCTGTTTCTTGGTTATATAATAAAACACATTCACATCCTCCCAATCAAACGTTTCTAAATAAAATCTATCAAAGTGTCATGATTTTGTTGCACCATACTGAACGGTAGTAGGCTTTCAATTATTAAAGACACTAGTTTATTGTCAATTTCAGACTTCTTCTGTCTTGAAAGAGGGCACAGTGTTGTGACAGTCGTCTCACAGCTGCCTGAATTGATAGTCGTCACAGATAATGCTGCAAACGAACGAAAAATGATTTGACATTTGGGATGGAATCGTCTAGGTCGCTATCGTCACAGAATCAATTTGGTTGTAAAAGAAAGGTTGTCAGTGCCGGAGGTAGCTAAACTCTATACTAAGATTAGTAAGCAAACAGTTGAGTGGCTCTGCATCTCACTATTTACAAAATTTTTAGATGCAGACTCCAGAACTGGCAAGGAATGCGGAGACTGGTCGATATCCATCCATTGCTGGATCTCCCTGACCCCCTGTCAGATCCCTAACGTGTCTTAGAGGTGATTCTGGAGGATCCACTTATTGCGACTCTGGAGCAGGAAGCAGAAAGTTCATTTGAAGCATCAGCCTGTTTTGAACTCTGACCTGGCGATTTTAGGTACCAATCTAGACTGTGAAGTCCACACCGCAGGTCAATCGTCAGGGATGGTTGCTGATGTTGAGGGAGATTTCAGTGGCAAAGTAGAGAGATGTCTGGTGCCTTGTCAGAGCTCTTTCTTCCAGGCTGTGGACTTTGGTTATGGTCACAGAGTGATTTAATTTTAATAAAAAAATTATTACCCATATTGATTTGATGAATTAGCAAAATGAGTGTATCGTTAATCAGTTTGTGCCTACATATTTTGTGCAGTGCTTTTTTTGTGCAGTGCTTTTTGTTTTGTAGCTAATTTCTGAACGGTTTTTGCAAGTTTATAAAACGGAAATTCCTTTCTCTCTTACGACGTATCGCTACCTTCTGTCCTGTTTTCATCCAAATATTTCTTGGTCGATGTTTCGGTATTATTTTTAGTTGGTCTGTCTGAGAAATCAACACTTTTATACTATTATCATACCCCAATAGTAATTAATCCGTGCCGGTCTCTCTTTCTTGGTTATATAATAAAACACATTCACATCCTCCAAATCAAACGTTTCTAAATAAAATCTATCAAAGTGTCATGATTTTGTTGCACCATACTAAACGGTAGTAGGCTTTCAATTATTAAAGACACTAGTTTATTGTCAATTTCAGACTTCTTCTGTCTTGAAAGAGGGCACAGTGTTGCGACAGTCGTCTCACAGCTGCCTGAATTGATAGCCGTCACAGATAATGCTGCAAACGAACGAAAAAAGGTTTGACATTTGGGATGGAATCGTCTAGGTCGCTATCGTCACAGAATCAATTTGGTTGTAAAAGCAAGGTTGTCAGTGCCGGAGGTACCTAACTCTATACTAAGATTAGTAACCAACAGTTGAGTGGCTCTGCATCTCCTTATGGTAATAAACTTTTTAAAATAATTTCAGATGCAGACTCCAGTACTGATAAGTAATGCGGATACTGGTCGATATCCATCCATTGCTAGTTCTCCCTGACCCCCTGTCAGATCCCTAACATGTCTTAGAGGTTATTTTGGAGGATCCACTTATTGTGACTCTGGAGCAGGAGGCAGAAAGTGCATCCGAAGCATCAGCATGTTTTGAACTGTCTGACCTGGCGATTGTAGCTACCAATCTAGACTGTGAAATCCACACCGCAGGTCAATCCTCAGGGATGGTTGCTGATGTTGAGGGAGATTTCAGTGGCAAAGTAGAGAGATGTCTTGTGCCTTGTCAGAGCTCTTTCTTCCAGGCTGTGGACTTTGGGTATGGTCACAGAGTGATTTAATTTTAATGAAATAATTATTACCTATACTGATTCGATGAATTAGCAAAATGAGTGAATCGTTAATCAGCTTGTGCCTACATATTTTGTGCAGTGGTTGTTTTTTTTTTTTTTTTTTTTTTTTGTAGCTAATTTCTGAACGGTTTTTGCAAGTTTATAAAACGGAAATTCCTTTCTCTCTTACGACGTATCGCTACCTTCTGTCCTGTTTTCATCCAAATATTTCTTGGTCGATGTTTCGGTATTATATTTAGTTGGTCTGTCTGAGAAATCAACACTTTTATACTATTATCATACCCCAATAGTAATTAATCTGTGCCGGTCTCTGTTTCTTGGTTATATAATAAAACACATTCACATCCTCCAAATCAAACGTTTCTAAATAAAATCTATCAAAGTGTCATGATTTTGTTGCACCATACTGAACGGTAGTAGGCTTTCAATTATTAAAGACACTAGTTTATTGTCAATTTCAGACTTCTTCTGTCTTGAAAGAGGGCACAGTGTTGTGACAGTCGTCTCACAGCTGCCTGAATTGATAGTCGTCACAGATAATGCTGCAAACGAACGAAAAAAGATTTGACATTTGGGATGGAATCGTCTAGGTCGCTATCGTCACAGAATCAATTTGGTTGTAAAAGAAAGGTTGTCAGTGCCGGAGGTAGCTAAACTCTATACTAAGATTAGTAAGCAAACAGTTGAGTGGCTCTGCATCTCACTATTTACAAAAATTTTAGATGCAGACTCCAGAACTGGCAAGGAATGCGGAGACTGGTCGATATCCATCCATTGCTGGATCTCCCTGACCCCCTGTCAGATCCCTAACGTGTCTTAGAGGTGATTCTGGAGGATCCACTTATTGCGACTCTGGAGCAGGAAGCAGAAAGTTCATTTGAAGCATCAGCCTGTTTTGAACTCTGACCTGGCGATTTTAGGTACCAATCTAGACTGTGAAGTCCACACCGCAGGTCAATCGTCAGGGATGGTTGCTGATGTTGAGGGAGATTTCAGTGGCAAAGTAGAGAGATGTCTGGTGCCTTGTCAGAGCTCTTTCTTCCAGGCTGTGGACTTTGGTTATGGTCACAGAGTGATTTAATTTTAATAAAAAAAGTATTACCCATATTGATTTGATGAATTAGCAAAACGAGTGAATCGTTAATCAGTTTGTGCCTACATATTTTGTGCAGTGCTTTTTTTGTGCAGTGCTTTTTGTTTTGTAGCTAATTTCTGAACGGTTTTTGCAAGTTTATAAAACGGAAATTCCTTTCTCTCTTACAACGTATCGCTACCTTCTGTCCTGTTTTCATCCAAATATTTCTTGGTCGATGTTTCGGTATTATTTTTAGTTGGTCTGTCTGAGAAATCAACACTTTTATACTATTATCATACCCCAATAGTAATTAATCCGTGCCGGTCTCTCTTTCTTGGTTATATAATAAAACACATTCACATCCTCCAAATCAAACGTTTCTAAATAAAATCTATCAAAGTGTCATGATTTTGTTGCACCATACTGAACGGTAGTAGGCTTTCAATTATTAAAGACACTAGTTTATTGTCAATTTCAGACTTCTTCTGTCTTGAAAGAGGGCACAGTGTTGCGACAGTCGTCTCACAGCTGCCTGAATTGATAGCCGTCACAGATAATGCTGCAAACGAACGAAAAAAGGTTTGACATTTGGGATGGAATCGTCTAGGTCGCTATCGTCACAGAATCAATTTGGTTGTAAAAGCAAGGTTGTCAGTGCCGGAGGTACCTAACTCTATACTAAGATTAGTAACCAACAGTTGAGTGGCTCTGCATCTCCTTATGGTAATAAACTTTTTAAAATAATTTCAGATGCAGACTCCAGTACTGATAAGTAATGCGGATACTGGTCGATATCCATCCATTGCTGGTTCTCCCTGACCCCCTGTCAGATCCCTAACATGTCTTAGAGGTTATTTTGGAGGATCCACTTATTGTGACTCTGGAGCAGGAGGCAGAAAGTGCATCCGAAGCATCAGCATGTTTTGAACTGTCTGACCTGGCGATTGTAGCTACCAATCTAGACTGTGAAATCCACACCGCAGGTCAATCCTCAGGGATGGTTGCTGATGTTGAGGGAGATTTCAGTGGCAAAGTAGAGAGATGTCTTGTGCCTTGTCAGAGCTCTTTCTTCCAGGCTGTGGACTTTGGGTATGGTCACAGAGTGATTTAATTTTAATGAAATAATTATTACCTATACTGATTCGATGAATTAGCAAAATGAGTGAATCGTTAATCAGCTTGTGCCTACATATTTTGTGCAGTGGTTGTTTTTTTTTTTTTTTTTTTTTTTGTAGCTAATTTCTGAACGGTTTTTGCAAGTTTATAAAACGGAAATTCCTTTCTCTCTTACGACGTATCGCTACCTTCTGTCCTGTTTTCATCCAAATATTTCTTGGTCGATGTTTCGGTATTATATTTAGTTGGTCTGTCTGAGAAATCAACACTTTTATACTATTATCATACCCCAATAGTAATTAATCTGTGCCGGTCTCTGTTTCTTGGTTATATAATAAAACACATTCACATCCTCCAAATCAAACGTTTCTAAATAAAATCTATCAAAGTGTCATGATTTTGTTGCACCATACTGAACGGTAGTAGGCTTTCAATTATTAAAGACACTAGTTTATTGTCAATTTCAGACTTCTTCTGTCTTGAAAGAGGGCACAGTGTTGTGACAGTCGTCTCACAGCTGCCTGAATTGATAGTCGTCACAGATAATGCTGCAAACGAACGAAAAAAGATTTGACATTTGGGATGGAATCGTCTAGGTCGCTATCGTCACAGAATCAATTTGGTTGTAAAAGAAAGGTTGTCAGTGCCGGAGGTAGCTAAACTCTATACTAAGATTAGTAAGCAAACAGTTGAGTGGCTCTGCATCTCACTATTTACAAAAATTTTAGATGCAGACTCCAGAACTGGCAAGGAATGCGGAGACTGGTCGATATCCATCCATTGCTGGATCTCCCTGACCCCCTGTCAGATCCCTAACGTGTCTTAGAGGTGATTCTGGAGGATCCACTTATTGCGACTCTGGAGCAGGAAGCAGTAAGTTCATTTGAAGCATCAGCCTCTTTTAAACTCTGACCTGGCGATTTTAGGTACCAATCTAGACTGTGAAGTCCACACCGCAGGTCAATCGTCAGGGATGGTTGCTGATGTTGAGGGAGATTTCAGTGGCAAAGTAGAGAGATGTCTGGTGCCTTGTCAGAGCTCTTTCTTCCAGGCTGTGGACTTTGGTTATGGTCACAGAGTGATTTAATTTTAATAAAAAAATTATTACCCATATTGATTTGATGAATTAGCAAAATGAGTGTATCGTTAATCAGTTTGTGCCTACATATTTTGTGCAGTGCTTTTTTTGTGCAGTGCTTTTTGTTTTGTAGCTAATTTCTGAACGGTTTTTGCAAGTTTATAAAACGGAAATTCCTTTCTCTCTTACGACGTATCGCTACCTTCTGTCCTGTTTTCATCCAAATATTTCTTGGTCGATGTTTCGGTATTATTTTTAGTTGGTCTGTCTGAGAAATCAACACTTTTATACTATTATCATACCCCAATAGTAATTAATCCGTGCCGGTCTCTCTTTCTTGGTTATATAATAAAACACATTCACATCCTCCAAATCAAACGTTTCTAAATAAAATCTATCAAAGTGTCATGATTTTGTTGCACCATACTAAACGGTAGTAGGCTTTCAATTATTAAAGACACTAGTTTATTGTCAATTTCAGACTTCTTCTGTCTTGAAAGAGGGCACAGTGTTGCGACAGTCGTCTCACAGCTGCCTGAATTGATAGCCGTCACAGATAATGCTGCAAACGAACGAAAAAAGATTTGACATTTGGGATGGAATCGTCTAGGTCGCTATCGTCACAGAATCAATTTGGTTGTAAAAGCAAGGTTGTCAGTGCCGGAGGTACCTAACTCTATACTAAGATTAGTAACCAACAGTTGAGTGGCTCTGCATCTCCTTATGGTAATAAACTTTTAAAAATAATTTCAGATGCAGACTCCAGTACTGATAAGTAATGCGGATACTGGTCGATATCCATCCATTGCTGGTTCTCCCTGACCCCCTGTCAGATCCCTAACATGTCTTAGAGGTTATTTTGGAGGATCCACTTATTGTGACTCTGGAGCAGGAGGCAGAAAGTGCATCCGAAGCATCAGCATGTTTTGAACTGTCTGACCTGGCGATTGTAGCTACCAATCTAGACTGTGAAATCCACACCGCAGGTCAATCCTCAGGGATGGTTGCTGATGTTGAGGGAGATTTCAGTGGCAAAGTAGAGAGATGTCTTGTGCCTTGTCAGAGCTCTTTCTTCCAGGCTGTGGACTTTGGGTATGGTCACAGAGTGATTTAATTTTAATGAAATAATTATTACCTATACTGATTCGATGAATTAGCAAAATGAGTGAATCGTTAATCAGCTTGTGCCTACATATTTTGTGCAGTGGTTGTTTTTTTTTTTTTGTAGCTAATTTCTGAACGGTTTTTGCAAGTTTATAAAACGGAAATTCCTTTCTCTCTTACGACGTATCGCTACCTTCTGTCCTGTTTTCATCCAAATATTTCTTGGTCGATGTTTCGGTATTATATTTAGTTGGTCTGTCTGAGAAATCAACACTTTATACTATTATCATACCCCAATAGTAATTAATCTGTGCCGGTCTCTGTTTCTTGGTTATATAATAAAACACATTCACATCCTCCCAATCAAACTTTTCTAAATAAAATCTATCAAAGTGTCATGATTTTGTTGCACCATACTGAACGGTAGTAGGCTTTCAATTATTAAAGACACTAGTTTATTGTCAATTTCAGACTTCTTCTGTCTTGAAAGAGGGCACAGTGTTGTGACAGTCGTCTCACAGCTGCCTGAATTGATAGTCGTCACAGATAATGCTGCAAACGAACGAAAAAAGATTTGACATTTGGGATGGAATCGTCTAGGTCGCTATCGTCACAGAATCAATTTGGTTGTAAAAGAAAGGTTGTCAGTGCCGGAGGTAGCTAAACTCTATACTAAGATTAGTAAGCAAACAGTTGAGTGGCTCTGCATCTCACTATTTACAAAAATTTTAGATGCAGACTCCAGAACTGGCAAGGAATGCGGAGACTGGTCGATATCCATCCATTGCTGGATCTCCCTGACCCCCTGTCAGATCCCTAACGTGTCTTAGAGGTGATTCTGGAGGATCCACTTATTGCGACTCTGGAGCAGGAAGCAGAAAGTTCATTTGAAGCATCAGCCTGTTTTGAACTCTGACCTGGCGATTTTAGGTACCAATCTAGACTGTGAAGTCCACACCGCAGGTCAATCGTCAGGGATGGTTGCTGATATTGAGGGAGATTTCAGTGGCAAAGTAGAGAGATGTCTGGTGCCTTGTCAGAGCTCTTTCTTCCAGGCTGTGGACTTTGGTTATGGTCACAGAGTGATTTAATTTTAATAAAAAAATTATTACCCATATTGATTTGATGAATTAGCAAAATGAGTATTGTTAATCAGTTTGTGCCTACATATTTTGTGCAGTGCTTTTTTTGTGCAGTGCTTTTTGTTTTGTAGCTAATTTCTGAACGGTTTTTGCAAGTTTATAAAACGGAAATTCCTTTCTCTCTTACGATGTATCGCTACCTTCTGTCCTGTTTTCATCCAAATATTTCTTGGTCGATGTTTCGGTATTATTTTTAGTTGGTCTGTCTGAGAAATCAACACTTTTATACTATTATCATACCCCAATAGTAATTAATCCGTGCCGGTCTCTCTTTCTTGGTTATATAATAAAACACATTCACATCCTCCAAATCAAACGTTTCTAAATAAAATCTATCAAAGTGTCATGATTTTGTTGCATAATACTAAACGGTAGTAGGCTTTCAATTATTAAAGACACTAGTTTATTGTCAATTTCAGACTTCTTCTGTCTTGAAAGAGGGCACAGTGTTGCGACAGTCGTCTCACAGCTGCCTGAATTGATAGCCGTCACAGATAATGCTGCAAACGAACGAAAAAAGGTTTGACATTTGGGATGGAATCGTCTAGGTCGCTATCGTCACAGAATCAATTTGGTTGTAAAAGAAAGGTTGTCAGTGCCGGAGGTAGCTAAACTCTATACTAAGATTAGTAAGCAAACAGTTGAGTGGCTCTGCATCTCACTATTTACAAAAATTTTAGATGCAGACTCCAGAACTGGCAAGGAATGCGGAGACTGGTCGATATCCATCCATTGCTGGATCTCCCTGACCCCCTGTCAGATCCCTAACGTGTCTTAGAGGTGATTCTGGAGGATCCACTTATTGCGACTCTGGAGCAGGAAGCAGAAAGTTCATTTGAAGCATCTGCCTGTTTTGAACTCTGACCTGGCGATTTTAGGTACCAATCTAGACTGTGAAGTCCACACCGCAGGTCAATCGTCAGGGATGGTTGCTGATGTTGAGGGAGATTTCAGTGGCAAAGTAGAGAGATGTCTGGTGCCTTGTCAGAGCTCTTTCTTCCAGGCTGTGGACTTTGGTTATGGTCACAGAGTGATTTAATTTTAATAAAAAAAGTATTACCCATATTGATTTGATGAATTAGCAAAACGAGTGAATCGTTAATCAGTTTGTGCCTACATATTTTGTGCAGTGCTTTTTTTTTTTTTTTTTTGTAGCTAATTTCTTAACGGTTTTTGCAAGTTTATAAAACGGAAATTCCTTTCTCTCTTACAACGTATCGCTACCTTCTGTCCTGTTTTCATCCAAATATTTCTTGGTCGATGTTTCGGTATTATTTTCAGTTGGTCTGTCTGAGAAATCAACACTTTTATACTATTATCATACCCCAATAGTAATTAATCTGTGCCGGTCTCTGTTTCTTGGTTATATAATAAAACACATTCACATCCTCCAAATCAAACGTTTCTAAATAAAATCTATCAAAGTGTCATGATTTTGTTGCACCATACTAAACGGTAGTAGGCTTTCAATTATTAAAGACACTAGTTTATTGTCAATTTCAGACTTCTTCTGTCTTGAAAGAGGGCACAGTGTTGTGACAGTCGTCTCACAGCTGCCTGAATTGATAGTCGTCACAGATAATGCTGCAAACGAACGAAAAAAGATTTGACATTTGGGATGGAATCGTCTAGGTCGCTATCGTCACAGAATCAATTTGGTTGTAAAAGAAAGGTTGTCAGTGCCGGAGGTAGCTAAACTCTATACTAAGATTAGTAAGCAAACAGTTGAGTGGCTCTGCATTTCACTATTTACAAAAATTTTAGATGCAGACTCCAGAAGTGGCAAGGAATGCGGAGACTGGTCGATATCCATCCATTGCTGGATCTCCCTGACCCCCTGTCAGATCCCTAACGTGTCTTAGAGGTGATTCTGGAGGATCCACTTATTGCGACTCTGGAGCAGGAAGCAGAAAGTTCATTTGAAGCATCAGCCTGTTTTGAACTCTGACCTGGCGATTTTAGGTACCAATCTAGACTGTGAAGTCCACACCGCAGGTCAATCGTCAGGGATGGTTGCTGATGTTGAGGGAGATTTCAGTGGCAAAGTAGAGAGATGTCTGGTGCCTTGTCAGAGCTCTTTCTTCCAGGCTGTGGACTTTGGTTATGGTCACAGAGTGATTTAATTTAAATAAAAAAAGTATTACCCATATTGATTTGATGAATTAGCAAAACGAGTGAATCGTTAATCAGTTTGTGCCTACATATTTTGTGCAGTGCTTTTTTTTTTTTTTTTTTTGTAGCTAATTTCTGAACGGTTTTTGCAAGTTTATAAAACGGAAATTCCTTTCTCTCTTACGACGTATCGCTACCTTCTGTCCTGTTTTCATCCAAATATTTCTTGGTCGATGTTTCGGTATTATTTTTAGTTGGTCTGTCTGAGAAATCAACACTTTTATACTATTATCATACCCCAATAGTAATTAATCTGTGCCGGTCTCTGTTTCTTGGTTATATAATAAAACACATTCACATCCTCCAAATCAAACGTTTCTAAATAAAATCTATCAAAGTGTCATGATTTTGTTGCACCATACTGAACGGTAGTAGGCTTTCAATTATTAAAGACACTAGTTTATTGTCAATTTCAGACTTCTTCTGTCTTGAAAGAGGGCACAGTGTTGTGACAGTCGTCTCACAGCTGCCTGAATTGATAGTCGTCACAGATAATGCTGCAAACGAACGAAAAAAGATTTGACATTTGGGATGGAATCGTCTAGGTCGCTATCGTCACAGAATCAATTTGGTTGTAAAAGAAAGGTTGTCAGTGCCGGAGGTAGCTAAACTCTATACTAAGATTAGTAAGCAAACAGTTGAGTGGCTCTGCATCTCACTATTTACAAAAATTTTAGATGCAGACTCCAGAACTGGCAAGGAATGCGGAGACTGGTCGATATCCATCCATTGCTGGATCTCCCTAACCCCCTGTCAGATCCCTAACGTGTCTTAGAGGTGATTCTGGAGGATCCACTTATTGCGACTCTGGAGCAGGAAGCAGTAAGTTCATTTGAAGCATCAGCCTGTTTTGAACTCTGACCTGGCGATTTTAGGTACCAATCTAGACTGTGAAGTCCACACCGCAGGTCAATCGTCAGGGATGGTTGCTGATGTTGAGGGAGATTTCAGTGGCAAAGTAGAGAGATGTCTGGTGCCTTGTCAGAGCTCTTTCTTCCAGGCTGTGGACTTTGGTTATGGTCACAGAGTGATTTAATTTTAATAAAAAAATTATTACCCATATTGATTTGATGAATTAGCAAAATGAGTGTATCGTTAATCAGTTTGTGCCTACATATTTTGTGCAGTGCTTTTTTTGTGCAGTGCTTTTTGTTTTGTAGCTAATTTCTTAACGGTTTTTGCAAGTTTATAAAACGGAAATTCCTTTCTCTCTTACGACGTATCGCTACCTTCTGTCCTGTTTTCATCCAAATATTTCTTGGTCGATGTTTCGGTATTATTTTTAGTTGGTCTGTCTGAGAAATCAACACTTTTATACTATTATCATACCCCAATAGTAATTAATCCGTGCCGGTCTCTCTTTCTTGGTTATATAATAAAACACATTCACATCCTCCAAATCAAACGTTTCTAAATAAAATCTATCAAAGTGTCATGATTTTGTTGCACCATACTGAACGGTAGTAGGCTTTCAATTATTAAAGACACTAGTTTATTGTCAATTTCAGACTTCTTCTGTCTTGAAAGAGGGCACAGTGTTGCGACAGTCGTCTCACAGCTGCCTGAATTGATAGCCGTCACAGATAATGCTGCAAACGAACGAAAAAAGGTTTGACATTTGGGATGGAATCGTCTAGGTCGCTATCGTCACAGAATCAATTTGGTTGTAAAAGCAAGGTTGTCAGTGCCGGAGGTACCTAACTCTATACTAAGATTAGTAACCAACAGTTGAGTGGCTCTGCATCTCCTTATGGTAATAAACTTTTTAAAATAATTTCAGATGCAGACTCCAGTACTGATAAGTAATGCGGATACTGGTCGATATCCATCCATTGCTGGTTCTCCCTGACCCCCTGTCAGATCCCTAACATGTCTTAGAGGTTATTTTGGAGGATCCACTTATTGTGACTCTGGAGCAGGAGGCAGAAAGTGCATCCGAAGCATCAGCATGTTTTGAACTGTCTGACCTGGCGATTGTAGCTACCAATCTAGACTGTGAAATCCACACCGCAGGTCAATCCTCAGGGATGGTTGCTGATGTTGAGGGAGATTTCAGTGGCAAAGTAGAGAGATGTCTTGTGCCTTGTCAGAGCTCTTTCTTCCAGGCTGTGGACTTTGGGTATGGTCACAGAGTGATTTAATTTTAATGAAATAATTATTACCTATACTGATTCGATGAATTAGCAAAATGAGTGAATCGTTAATCAGCTTGTGCCTACATATTTTGTGCAGTGGTTGTTTTTTTTTTTTTTTTTTTTGTAGCTAATTTCTGAACGGTTTTTGCAAGTTTATAAAACGGAAATTCCTTTCTCTCTTACGACGTATCGCTACCTTCTGTCCTGTTTTCATCCAAATATTTCTTGGTCGATGTTTCGGTATTATATTTAGTTGGTCTGTCTGAGAAATCAACACTTTTATACTATTATCATACCCCAATAGTAATTAATCTGTGCCGGTCTCTGTTTCTTGGTTATATAATAAAACACATTCACATCCTCCCAATCAAACGTTTCTAAATAAAATCTATCAAAGTGTCATGATTTTGTTGCACCATACTGAACGGTAGTAGGCTTTCAATTATTAAAGACACTAGTTTATTGTCAATTTCAGACTTCTTCTGTCTTGAAAGAGGGCACAGTGTTGTGACAGTCGTCTCACAGCTGCCTGAATTGATAGTCGTCACAGATAATGCTGCAAACGAACGAAAAAAGATTTGACATTTGGGATGGAATCGTCTAGGTCGCTATCGTCACAGAATCAATTTGGTTGTAAAAGAAAGGTTGTCAGTGCCGGAGGTAGCTAAACTCTATACTAAGATTAGTAAGCAAACAGTTGAGTGGCTCTGCATCTCACTATTTACAAAAATTTTAGATGCAGACTCCAGAACTGGCAAGGAATGCGGAGACTGGTCGATATCCATCCATTGCTGGATCTCCCTGACCCCCTGTCAGATCCCTAACGTGTCTTAGAGGTGATTCTGGAGGATCCACTTATTGCGACTCTGGAGCAGGAAGCAGAAAGTTCATTTGAAGCATCAGCCTGTTTTGAACTCTGACCTGGCGATTTTAGGTACCAATCTAGACTGTGAAGTCCACACCGCAGGTCAATCGTCAGGGATGGTTGCTGATATTGAGGGAGATTTCAGTGGCAAAGTAGAGAGATGTCTGGTGCCTTGTCAGAGCTCTTTCTTCCAGGCTGTGGACTTTGGTTATGGTCACAGAGTGATTTAATTTTAATAAAAAAATTATTACCCATATTGATTTGATGAATTAGCAAAACGAGTGAATCGTTAATCAGTTTGTGCCTACATATTTTGTGCAGTGCTTTTTTTTTTTTTTTTTTTTGTAGCTAATTTCTGAACGGTTTTTGCAAGTTTATAAAACGGAAATTCCTTTCTCTCTTACGACGTATCGCTACCTTCTGTCCTGTTTTCATCCAAATATTTCTTGGTCGATGTTTCGGTATTATTTTTAGCTGGTCTGTCTGAGAAATCAACACTTTTATACTATTATCATACCCCAATAGTAATTAATCTGTGCCGGTCTCTGTTTCTTGGTTATATAATAAAACACATTCACATCCTCCAAATCAAACGTTTCTAAATAAAATCTATCAAAGTGTCATGATTTTGTTGCACCATACTGAACGGTAGTAGGCTTTCAATTATTAAAGACACTAGTTTATTGTCAATTTCAGACTTCTTCTGTCTTGAAAGAGGGCACAGTGTTGTGACAGTCGTCTCACAGCTGCCTGAATTGATAGTCGTCACAGATAATGCTGCAAACGAACGAAAAAAGATTTGACATTTGGGATGGAATCGTCTAGGTCGCTATCGTCACAGAATCAATTTGGTTGTAAAAGAAAGGTTGTCAGTGCCGGAGGTAGCTAAACTCTATACTAAGATTAGTAAGCAAACAGTTGAGTGGCTCTGCATCTCACTATTTACAAAAATTTTAGATGCAGACTCCAGAACTGGCAAGGAATGCGGAGACTGGTCGATATCCATCCATTGCTGGATCTCCCTGACCCCCTGTCAGATCCCTAACGTGTCTTAGAGGTGATTCTGGAGGATCCACTTATTGCGACTCTGGAGCAGTTAGCAGAAAGTTCATTTGAAGCATCAGCCTGTTTTGAACTGTCTGACCTGGCGATTTTAGGTACCAATCTAGACTGTGAAGTCCACACCGCAGGTCAATCGTCAGGGATGGTTGCTGATGTTGAGGGAGATTTCAGTGGCAAAGTAGAGAGATGTCTGGTGCCTTGTCAGAGCTCATTCTTCCAGGCTGTGGACTTTCGTTATGGTCACAGAGTGATTTAATTTTAATAAAAAAATTATTACCCATATTGATTTGATGAATTAGCAAAATGAGTGAATCGTTAATCAGTTTGTGCCTACATATTTTGTGCAGTGCTTTTTTTTTTTTTTTTTTTTGTAGCTAATTTCTGAACGGTTTTTGCAAGTTTATAAAACGGAAATTCCTTTCTCTCTTACGACCTATCGCTACCTTCTGTCCTGTTTTCATCCAAATATTTCTTGGTCGATGTTTCGGTATTATTTTTAGTTGGTCTGTCTGAGAAATCAACACTTTTATACTATTATCATACCCCAATAGTAATTAATCTGTGCCGGTCTCTGTTTCTTGGTTATATAATAAAACACATTCACATCCTCCAAATCAAACGTTTCTAAATAAAATCTATCAAAGTGTCATGATTTTGTTGCACCATACTGAACGGTAGTAGGCTTTCAATTATTAAAGACACTAGTTTATTGTCAATTTCAGACTTCTTCTGTCTTGAAAGAGGGCACAGTGTTGCGACAGTCGTCTCACAGCTGCCTGAATTGATAGCCGTCACAGATAATGCTGCAAACGAACGAAAAAAGGTTTGACATTTGGGATGGAATCGTCTAGGTCGCTATCGTCACAGAATCAATTTGGTTGTAAAAGCAAGGTTGTCAGTGCCGGAGGTACCTAACTCTATACTAAGATTAGTAACCAACAGTTGAGTGGCTCTGGATCTCCTTATGGTAATAAACTTTTTAAAATAATTTCAGATGCAGACTCCAGTACTGATAAGTAATGCGGATACTGGTCGATATCCATCCATTGCTGGTTCTCCCTGACCCCCTGTCAGATCCCTAACATGTCTTAGAGGTTATTTTGGAGGATCCACTTATTGTGACTCTGGAGCAGGAGGCAGAAAGTGCATCCGAAGCATCAGCATGTTTTGAACTGTCTGACCTGGCGATTGTAGCTACCAATCTAGACTGTGAAATCCACACCGCAGGTCAATCCTCAGGGATGGTTGCTGATGTTGAGGGAGATTTCAGTGGCAAAGTAGAGAGATGTCTTGTGCCTTGTCAGAGCTCTTTCTTCCAGGCTGTGGACTTTGGGTATGGTCACAGAGTGATTTAATTTTAATGAAATAATTATTACCTATACTGATTCGATGAATTAGCAAAATGAGTGAATCGTTAATCAGCTTGTGCCTACATATTTTGTGCAGTGGTTGTTTTTTTTTTTTTTTTTTTTTTGTAGCTAATTTCTGAACGGTTTTTGCAAGTTTATAAAACGGAAATTCCTTTCTCTCTTACGACGTATCGCTACCTTCTGTCCTGTTTTCATCCAAATATTTCTTGGTCGATGTTTCGGTATTATATTTAGTTGGTCTGTCTGAGAAATCAACACTTTTATACTATTATCATACCCCAATAGTAATTAATCTGTGCCGGTCTCTGTTTCTTGGTTATATAATAAAACACATTCACATCCTCCCAATCAAACGTTTCTAAATAAAATCTATCAAAGTGTCATGATTTTGTTGCACCATACTGAACGGTAGTAGGCTTTCAATTATTAAAGACACTAGTTTATTGTCAATTTCAGACTTCTTCTGTCTTGAAAGAGGGCACAGTGTTGTGACAGTCGTCTCACAGCTGCCTGAATTGATAGTCGTCACAGATAATGCTGCAAACGAACGAAAAAAGATTTGACATTTGGGATGGAATCGTCTAGGTCGCTATCGTCACAGAATCAATTTGGTTGTAAAAGAAAGGTTGTCAGTGCCGGAGGTAGCTAAACTCTATACTAAGATTAGTAAGCAAACAGTTGAGTGGCTCTGCATCTCACTATTTACAAAAATTTTAGATGCAGACTCCAGAACTGGCAAGGAATGCGGAGACTGGTCGATATCCATCCATTGCTGGATCTCCCTGACCCCCTGTCAGATCCCTAACGTGTCTTAGAGGTGATTCTGGAGGATCCACTTATTGCGACTCTGGAGCAGGAAGCAGAAAGTTCATTTGAAGCATCAGCCTGTTTTGAACTCTGACCTGGCGATTTTAGGTACCAATCTAGACTGTGAAGTCCACACCGCAGGTCAATCGTCAGGGATGGTTGCTGATGTTGAGGGAGATTTCAGTGGCAAAGTAGAGAGATGTCTGGTGCCTTGTCAGAGCTCTTTCTTCCAGGCTGTGGACTTTGGTTATGGTCACAGAGTGATTTAATTTTAATAAAAAAATTATTACCCATATTGATTTGATGAATTAGCAAAACGAGTGAATCGTTAATCAGTTTGTGCCTACATATTTTGTGCAGTGCTTTTTTTTTTTTTTTTTTTTGTAGCTAATTTCTGAACGGTTTTTGCAAGTTTATAAAACGGAAATTCCTTTCTCTCTTACAACGTATCGCTACCTTCTGTCCTGTTTTCATCCAAATATTTCTTGGTCGATGTTTCGGTATTATTTTTAGTTGGTCTGTCTGAGAAATCAACACTTTTATACTATTATCATACCCCAATAGTAATTAATCTGTGCCGGTCTCTGTTTCTTGGTTATATAATAAAACACATTCACATCCTCCAAATCAAACGTTTCTAAATAAAATCTATCAAAGTGTCATGATTTTGTTGCACCATACTGAACGGTAGTAGGCTTTCAATTATTAAAGACACTAGTTTATTGTCAATTTCAGACTTCTTCTGTCTTGAAAGAGGGCACAGTGTTGTGACAGTCGTCTCACAGCTGCCTGAATTGATAGTCGTCACAGATAATGCTGCAAACGAACGAAAAAAGATTTGACATTTGGGATGGAATCGTCTAGGTCGCTATCGTCACAGAATCAATTTGGTTGTAAAAGAAAGGTTGTCAGTGCCGGAGGTAGCTAAACTCTATACTAAGATTAGTAAGCAAACAGTTGAGTGGCTCTGCATCTCACTATTTACAAAAATTTTAGATGCAGACTCCAGAACTGGCAAGGAATGCGGAGACTGGTCGATATCCATCCATTGCTGGATCTCCCTGACCCCCTGTCAGATCCCTAACGTGTCTTAGAGGTGATTCTGGAGGATCCACTTATTGCGACTCTGGAGCAGTTAGCAGAAAGTTCATTTGAAGCATCAGCCTGTTTTGAACTGTCTGACCTGGCGATTTTAGGTACCAATCTAGACTGTGAAGTCCACACCGCAGGTCAATCGTCAGGGATGGTTGCTGATGTTGAGGGAGATTTCAGTGGCAAAGTAGAGAGATGTCTGGTGCCTTGTCAGAGCTCATTCTTCCAGGCTGTGGACTTTGGTTATGGTCACAGAGTGATTTAATTTTAATAAAAAAATTATTACCCATATTGATTTGATGAATTAGCAAAATGAGTGAATCGTTAATCAGTTTGTGCCTACATATTTTGTGCAGTGCTTTTTTTGTTTTGCTTTTTGTTTTGTAGCTAATTTCTGAACGGTTTTTGCAAGTTTATAAAACGGAAATTCCTTTCTCTCTTACGACGTATCGCTACCTTCTGTCCTGTTTTCATCCAAATATTTCTTGGTCGATGTTTCGGTATTATTTTTAGTTGGTCTGTCTGAGAAATCAACACTTTTATACTATTATCATACCCCAATAGTAATTAATCTGTGCCGGTCTCTGTTTCTTGGTTATATAATAAAACACATTCACATCCTCCAAATCAAACGTTTCTAAATAAAATCTATCAAAGTGTCATGATTTTGTTGCACCATACTGAACGGTAGTAGGCTTTCAATTATTAAAGACACTAGTTTATTGTCAATTTCAGACTTCTTCTGTCTTGAAAGAGGGCACAGTGTTGCGACAGTCGTCTCACAGCTGCCTGAATTGATAGCCGTCACAGATAATGCTGCAAACGAACGAAAAAAGGTTTGACATTTGGGATGGAATCGTCTAGGTCGCTATCGTCACAGAATCAATTTGGTTGTAAAAGCAAGGTTGTCAGTGCCGGAGGTACCTAACTCTATACTAAGATTAGTAACCAACAGTTGAGTGGCTCTGGATCTCCTTATGGTAATAAACTTTTTAAAATAATTTCAGATGCAGACTCCAGTACTGATAAGTAATGCGGATACTGGTCGATATCCATCCATTGCTGGTTCTCCCTGACCCCCTGTCAGATCCCTAACATGTCTTAGAGGTTATTTTGGAGGATCCACTTATTGTGACTCTGGAGCAGGAGGCAGAAAGTGCATCCGAAGCATCAGCATGTTTTGAACTGTCTGACCTGGCGATTGTAGCTACCAATCTAGACTGTGAAATCCACACCGCAGGTCAATCCTCAGGGATGGTTGCTGATGTTGAGGGAGATTTCAGTGGCAAAGTAGAGAGATGTCTTGTGCCTTGTCAGAGCTCTTTCTTCCAGGCTGTGGACTTTGGGTATGGTCACAGAGTGATTTAATTTTAATGAAATAATTATTACCTATACTGATTCGATGAATTAGCAAAATGAGTGAATCGTTAATCAGCTTGTGCCTACATATTTTGTGCAGTGGTTGTTTTTTTTTTTTTTTTTTTGTAGCTAATTTCTGAACGGTTTTTGCAAGTTTATAAAACGGAAATTCCTTTCTCTCTTACGACGTATCGCTACCTTCTGTCCTGTTTTCATCCAAATATTTCTTGGTCGATGTTTCGGTATTATATTTAGTTGGTCTGTCTGAGAAATCAACACTTTTATACTATTATCATACCCCAATAGTAATTAATCTGTGCCGGTCTCTGTTTCTTGGTTATATAATAAAACACATTCACATCCTCCCAATCAAACGTTTCTAAATAAAATCTATCAAAGTGTCATGATTTTGTTGCACCATACTGAACGGTAGTAGGCTTTCAATTATTAAAGACACTAGTTTATTGTCAATTTCAGACTTCTTCTGTCTTGAAAGAGGGCACAGTGTTGTGACAGTCGTCTCACAGCTGCCTGAATTGATAGTCGTCACAGATAATGCTGCAAACGAACGAAAAAAGATTTGACATTTGGGATGGAATCGTCTAGGTCGCTATCGTCACAGAATCAATTTGGTTGTAAAAGAAAGGTTGTCAGTGCCGGAGGTAGCTAAACTCTATACTAAGATTAGTAAGCAAACAGTTGAGTGGCTCTGCATCTCACTATTTACAAAAATTTTAGATGCAGACTCCAGAACTGGCAAGGAATGCGGAGACTGGTCGATATCCATCCATTGCTGGATCTCCCTGACCCCCTGTCAGATCCCTAACGTGTCTTAGAGGTGATTCTGGAGGATCCACTTATTGCGACTCTGGAGCAGGAAGCAGAAAGTTCATTTGAAGCATCAGCCTGTTTTGAACTGTCTGACCTGGCGATTTTAGGTACCAATCTAGACTGTGAAGTCCACACCGCAGGTCAATCGTCAGGGATGGTTGCTGATGTTGAGGGAGATTTCAGTGGCAAAGTAGAGAGATGTCTGGTGCCTTGTCAGAGCTCTTTCTTCCAGGCTGTGGACTTTGGTTATGGTCACAGAGTGATTTAATTTTAATAAAAAAATTATTACCCATATTGATTTGATGAATTAGCAAAATGAGTGAATCGTTAATCAGTTTGTGCCTACATATTTTGTGCAGTGCTTTTTTTTTTTTTTTTTTTTTGTAGCTAATTTCTGAACGGTTTTTGCAAGTTTATAAAACGGAAATTCCTTTCTCTCTTACGACGTATCGCTACCTTCTGTCCTGTTTTCATCCAAATATTTCTTGGTCGATGTTTCGGTATTATTTTTAGTTGGTCTGTCTGAGAAATCAACACTTTTATACTATTATCATACCCCAATAGTAATTAATCTGTGCCGGTCTCTGTTTCTTGGTTATATAATAAAACACATTCACATCCTCCAAATCAAACGTTTCTAAATAAAATCTATCAAAGTGTCATGATTTTGTTGCACCATACTGAACGGTAGTAGGCTTTCAATTATTAAAGACACTAGTTTATTGTCAATTTCAGACTTCTTCTGTCTTGAAAGAGGGCACAGTGTTGCGACAGTCGTCTCACAGCTGCCTGAATTGATAGCCGTCACAGATAATGCTGCAAACGAACGAAAAAAGGTTTGACATTTGGGATGGAATCGTCTAGGTCGCTATCGTCACAGAATCAATTTGGTTGTAAAAGCAAGGTTGTCAGTGCCGGAGGTACCTAACTCTATACTAAGATTAGTAACCAACAGTTGAGTGGCTCTGCATCTCCTTATGGTAATAAACTTTTTAAAATAATTTCAGATGCAGACTCCAGTACTGATAAGTAATGCGGATACTGGTCGATATCCATCCATTGCTGGTTCTCCCTGACCCCCTGTCAGATCCCTAACATGTCTTAGAGGTTATTTTGGAGGATCCACTTATTGTGACTCTGGAGCAGGAGGCAGAAAGTGCATCCGAAGCATCAGCATGTTTTGAACTGTCTGACCTGGCGATTGTAGCTACCAATCTAGACTGTGAAATCCACACCGCAGGTCAATCCTCAGGGATGGTTGCTGATGTTGAGGGAGATTTCAGTGGCAAAGTAGAGAGATGTCTTGTGCCTTGTCAGAGCTCTTTCTTCCAGGCTGTGGACTTTGGGTATGGTCACAGAGTGATTTAATTTTAATGAAATAATTATTACCTATACTGATTCGATGAATTAGCAAAATGAGTGAATCGTTAATCAGCTTGTGCCTACATATTTTGTGCAGTGGTTGTTTTTTCTTTTTTTTTTTGTAGCTAATTTCTGAACGGTTTTTGCAAGTTTATAAAACGGAAATTCCTTTCTCTCTTACGACGTATCGCTACCTTCTGTCCTGTTTTCATCCAAATATTTCTTGGTCGATGTTTCGGTATTATATTTAGTTGGTCTGTCTGAGAAATCAACACTTTTATACTATTATCATACCCCAATAGTAATTAATCTGTGCCGGTCTCTGTTTCTTGGTTATATAATAAAACACATTCACATCCTCCCAATCAAACGTTTCTAAATAAAATCTATCAAAGTGTCATGATTTTGTTGCACCATACTGAACGGTAGTAGGCTTTCAATTATTAAAGACACTAGTTTATTGTCAATTTCAGACTTCTTCTGTCTTGAAAGAGGGCACAGTGTTGTGACAGTCGTCTCACAGCTGCCTGAATTGATAGTCGTCACAGATAATGCTGCAAACGAACGAAAAAAGATTTGACATTTGGGATGGAATCGTCTAGGTCGCTATCGTCACAGAATCAATTTGGTTGTAAAAGAAAGGTTGTCAGTGCCGGAGGTAGCTAAACTCTATACTAAGATTAGTAAGCAAACAGTTGAGTGGCTCTGCATCTCACTATTTACAAAAATTTTAGATGCAGACTCCAGAACTGGCAAGGAATGCGGAGACTGGTCGATATCCATCCATTGCTGGATCTCCCTGACCCCCTGTCAGATCCCTAACGTGTCTTAGAGGTGATTCTGGAGGATCCACTTATTGCGACTCTGGAGCAGGAAGCAGAAAGTTCATTTGAAGCATCAGCCTGTTTTGAACTCTGACCTGGCGATTTTAGGTACCAATCTAGACTGTGAAGTCCACACCGCAGGTCAATCGTCAGGGATGGTTGCTGATGTTGAGGGAGATTTCAGTGGCAAAGTAGAGAGATGTCTGGTGCCTTGTCAGAGCTCTTTCTTCCAGGCTGTGGACTTTGGTTATGGTCACAGAGTGATTTAATTTTAATAAAAAAATTATTACCCATATTGATTTGATGAATTAGCAAAACGAGTGAATCGTTAATCAGTTTGTGCCTACAAATTTTTGTGCAGTGCTTTTTTTTTTTTTTTTTTTTTGTAGCTAATTTCTGAACGGTTTTTGCAAGTTTATAAAACGGAAATTCCTTTCTCTCTTACGACGTATCGCTACCTTCTGTCCTGTTTTCATCCAAATATTTCTTGGTCGATGTTTCGGTATTATTTTTAGTTGGTCTGTCTGAGAAATCAACACTTTTATACTATTATCATACCCCAATAGTAATTAATCTGTGCCGGTCTCTGTTTCTTGGTTATATAATAAAACACATTCACATCCTCCCAATCAAACGTTTCTAAATAAAATCTATCAAAGTGTCATGATTTTGTTGCACCATACTGAACGGTAGTAGGCTTTCAATTATTAAAGACACTAGTTTATTGTCAATTTCAGACTTCTTCTGTCTTGAAAGAGGGCACAGTGTTGTGACAGTCGTCTCACAGCTGCCTGAATTGATAGTCGTCACAGATAATGCTGCAAACGAACGAAAAAAGATTTGACATTTGGGATGGAATCGTCTAGGTCGCTATCGTCACAGAATCAATTTGGTTGTAAAAGAAAGGTTGTCAGTGCCGGAGGTAGCTAAACTCTATACTAAGATTAGTAAGCAAACAGTTGAGTGGCTCTGCATCTCACTTTTTACAAAAATTTCAGATGCAGACTCCAGAACTGGCAAGGAATGCGGAGACTGGTCGATATCCATCCATTGCTGGATCTCCCTGACCCCCTGTCAGATCCCTAACGTGTCTTAGAGGTGATTCTGGAGGATCCACTTATTGCGACTCTGGAGCAGTTAGCAGAAAGTTCATTTGAAGCATCAGCCTGTTTTGAACTGTCTGACCTGGCGATTTTAGGTACCAATCTAGACTGTGAAGTCCACACCGCAGGTCAATCATCAGGGATGGTTGCTGATGTTGAGGGAGATTTCAGTGGCAAAGTAGAGAGATGTCTGGTGCCTTGTCAGAGCTCTTTCTTCCAGGCTGTGGACTTTGGTTATGGTCACAGAGTGATTTAATTTTAATAAAAAAATTATTACCCATATTGATTTGATGAATTAGCAAAATGAGTGAATCGTTAATCAGTTTGTGCCTACATATTTTGTGCAGTGCTTTTTTTGTTTTGCTATTTGTTTTGTAGCTAATTTCTGAACGGTTTTTGCAAGTTTATAAAACGGAAATTCCTTTCTCTCTTACGACGTATCGCTACCTTCTGTCCTGTTTTCATCCAAATATTTCTTGGTCGATGTTTCGGTATTATTTTTAGTTGGTCTGTCTGAGAAATCAACACTTTTATACTATTATCATACCCCAATAGTAATTAATCTGTGCCGGTCTCTGTTTCTTGGTTATATAATAAAACACATTCACATCCTCCCAATCAAACGTTTCTAAATAAAATCTATCAAAGTGTCATGATTTTGTTGCACCATACTGAACGGTAGTAGGCTTTCAATTATTAAAGACACTAGTTTATTGTCAATTTCAGACTTCTTCTGTCTTGAAAGAGGGCACAGTGTTGCGACAGTCGTCTCACAGCTGCCTGAATTGATAGCCGTCACAGATAATGCTGCAAACGAACGAAAAAAGATTTGACATTTGGGATGGAATCGTCTAGGTCGCTATCGTCACAGAATCAATTTGGTTGTAAAAGCAAGGTTGTCAGTGCCGGAGGTACCTAACTCTATACTAAGATTAGTAACCAACAGTTGAGTGGCTCTGCATCTCCTTATGGTCATAACTTTAAAATAATTTCAGATGCAGACTCCAGTACTGATAAGTAATGCGGATACTGGTCGATATCCATCCATTGCTGGTTCTCCCTGACCCCCTGTAAGATCCCTAACATGTCTTAGAGGTTATTTTGGAGGATCCACTTATTGTGACTCTGGAGCAGGAAGCAGAAAGTTCATTTGAAGCATCAGCCTGTTTTGAACTCTGATCTGGCGATTTTAGGTACCAATCTAGACTGTGAAATCCACACCGCAGGTCAATCGTCAGGGATGGTTGCTGATGTTGAGGGAGATTTCAGTGGCAAAGTAGAGAGATGTCTGGTGCCTTGTCAGAGCTCATTCTTCCAGGCTGTGGACTTTGGTTATGGTCACAGAGTGATTTAATTTTAATAAAAAAATTATTACCCATATTGATTTGATGAATTAGCAAAATGAGTGAATCGTTAATCAGTTTGTGCCTACATATTTTGTGCAGTGCTTTTTTTTTTTTTTTTTTTTTGTAGCTAATTTCTGAACGGTTTTTGCAAGTTTATAAAACGGAAATTCCTTTCTCTCTTACGACCTATCGCTACCTTCTGTCCTGTTTTCATCCAAATATTTCTTGGTCGATGTTTCGGTATTATTTTTAGTTGGTCTGTCTGAGAAATCAACACTTTTATACTATTATCATACCCCAATAGTAATTAATCTGTGCCGGTCTCTGTTTCTTGGTTATATAATAAAACACATTCACATCCTCCAAATCAAACGTTTCTAAATAAAATCTATCAAAGTGTCATGATTTTGTTGCACCATACTGAACGGTAGTAGGCTTTCAATTATTAAAGACACTAGTTTATTGTCAATTTCAGACTTCTTCTGTCTTGAAAGAGGGCACAGTGTTGCGACAGTCGTCTCACAGCTGCCTGAATTGATAGCCGTCACAGATAATGCTGCAAACGAACGAAAAAAGGTTTGACATTTGGGATGGAATCGTCTAGGTCGCTATCGTCACAGAATCAATTTGGTTGTAAAAGCAAGGTTGTCAGTGCCGGAGGTACCTAACTCTATACTAAGATTAGTAACCAACAGTTGAGTGGCTCTGGATCTCCTTATGGTAATAAACTTTTTAAAATAATTTCAGATGCAGACTCCAGTACTGATAAGTAATGCGGATACTGGTCGATATCCATCCATTGCTGGTTCTCCCTGACCCCCTGTCAGATCCCTAACATGTCTTAGAGGTTATTTTGGAGGATCCACTTATTGTGACTCTGGAGCAGGAGGCAGAAAGTGCATCCGAAGCATCAGCATGTTTTGAACTGTCTGACCTGGCGATTGTAGCTACCAATCTAGACTGTGAAATCCACACCGCAGGTCAATCCTCAGGGATGGTTGCTAATGTTGAGGGAGATTTCAGTGGCAAAGTAGAGAGATGTCTTGTGCCTTGTCAGAGCTCTTTCTTCCAGGCTGTGGACTTTGGGTATGGTCACAGAGTGATTTAATTTTAATGAAATAATTATTACCTATACTGATTCGATGAATTAGCAAAATGAGTGAATCGTTAATCAGCTTGTGCCTACATATTTTGTGCAGTGGTTGTTTTTTTTTTTTTTTTGTAGCTAATTTCTGAACGGTTTTTGCAAGTTTATAAAACGGAAATTCCTTTCTCTTTTACGACGTATCGCTACCTTCTGTCCTGTTTTCATCCAAATATTTCTTGGTCGATGTTTCGGTATTATATTTAGTTGGTCTGTCTGAGAAATCAACACTTTTATACTATTATCATACCCCAATAGTAATTAATCTGTGCCGGTCTCTGTTTCTTGGTTATATAATAAAACACATTCACATCCTCCCAATCAAACGTTTCTAAATAAAATCTATCAAAGTGTCATGATTTTGTTGCACCATACTGAACGGTAGTAGGCTTTCAATTATTAAAGACACTAGTTTATTGTCAATTTCAGACTTCTTCTGTCTTGAAAGAGGGCACAGTGTTGTGACAGTCGTCTCACAGCTGCCTGAATTGATAGTCGTCACAGATAATGCTGCAAACGAACGAAAAAAGATTTGACATTTGGGATGGAATCGACTAGGTCGCTATCGTCACAGAATCAATTTGGTTGTAAAAGAAAGGTTGTCAGTGCCGGAGGTAGCTAAACTCTATACTAAGATTAGTAAGCAAACAGTTGAGTGGCTCTGCATCTCACTATTTACAAAAATTTTAGATGCAGACTCCAGAACTGGCAAGGAATGCGGAGACTGGTCGATATCCATCCATTGCTGGATCTCCCTGACCCCCTGTCAGATCCCTAACGTGTCTTAGAGGTGATTCTGGAGGATCCACTTATTGCGACTCTGGAGCAGGAAGCAGAAAGTTCATTTGAAGCATCAGCCTGTTTTGAACTCTGACCTGGCGATTTTAGGTACCAATCTAGACTGTGAAGTCCACACCGCAGGTCAATCGTCAGGGATGGTTGCTGATGTTGAGGGAGATTTCAGTGGCAAAGTAGAGAGATGTCTGGTGCCTTGTCAGAGCTCTTTCTTCCAGGCTGTGGACTTTGGTTATGGTCACAGAGTGATTTAATTTTAATAAAAAAATTATTACCCATATTGATTTGATGAATTAGCAAAACGAGTGAATCGTTAATCAGTTTGTGCCTACAAATTTTTTGTGCAGTGCTTTTTTTTTTTTTTTTTTTTTTGTAACTAAATTTCTGAACGGTTTTTGCAAGTTTATAAAACGGAAATTCCTTTCTCTCTTACAACGTATCGCTACCTTCTGTCCTGTTTTCATCCAAATATTTCTTGGTCGATGTTTCGGTATTATTTTTAGTTGGTCTGTCTGAGAAATCAACACTTTTATACTATTATCATACCCCAATAGTAATTAATCTGTGCCGGTCTCTGTTTCTTGGTTATATAATAAAACACATTCACTTCCTCCCAATCAAACGTTTCTAAATAAAATCTATCAAAGTGTCATGATTTTGTTGCACCATACTGAACGGTAGTAGGCTTTCAATTATTAAAGACACTAGTTTATTGTCAATTTCAGACTTCTTCTGTCTTGAAAGAGGGCACAGTGTTGTGACAGTCGTCTCACAGCTGCCTGAATTGATAGTCGTCACAGATAATGCTGCAAACGAACGAAAAAAGATTTGACATTTGGGATGGAATCGTCTAGGTCGCTATCGTCACAGAATCAATTTGGTTGTAAAAGAAAGGTTGTCAGTGCCGGAGGTAGCTAAACTCTATACTAAGATTAGTAAGCAAACAGTTGAGTGGCTCTGCATCTCACTTTTTACAAAAATTTCAGATGCAGACTCCAGAACTGGCAAGGAATGCGGAGACTGGTCGATATCCCTCCATTGCTGGATCTCCCTGACCCCCTGTCAGATCCCTAACGTGTCTTAGAGGTGATTCTGGAGGATCCACTTATTGCGACTCTGGAGCAGTTAGCAGAAAGTTCATTTGAAGTATCAGCCTGTTTTGAACTGTCTGACCTGGCGATTTTAGGTACCAATCTAGACTGTGAAGTCCACACCGCAGGTCAATCATCAGGGATGGTTGCTGATGTTGAGGGAGATTTCAGTGGCAAAGTAGAGAGATGTCTGGTGCCTTGTCAGAGCTCTTTCTTCCAGGCTGTGGACTTTGGTTATGGTCACAGAGTGATTTAATTTTAATAAAAAAATTATTACCCATATTGATTTGATGAATTAGCAAAATGAGTGAATCGTTAATCAGTTTGTGCCTACATATTTTGTGCAGTGCTTTTTTTGTTTTGCTATTTGTTTTGTAGCTAATTTCTGAACGGTTTTTGCAAGTTTATAAAACGGAAATTCCTTTCTCTCTTACGACCTATCGCTACCTTCTGTCCTGTTTTCATCCAAATATTTCTTGGTCGATGTTTCGGTATTATTTTCAGTTGGTCTGTCTGAGAAATCAACACTTTTATACAATTATCATACCCCAATAGTAATTAATCTGTGCCGGTCTCTGTTTCTTGGTTATATAATAAAACACATTCACATCCTCCCAATCAAACGTTTCTAAATAAAATCTATCAAAGTGTCATGATTTTGTTGCACCATACTGAACGGTAGTAGGCTTTCAATTATTAAAGACACTAGTTTATTGTCAATTTCAGACTTCTTCTGTCTTGAAAGAGGGCACAGTGTTGCGACAGTCGTCTCACAGCTGCCTGAATTGATAGCCGTCACAGATAATGCTGCAAACGAACGAAAAAAGATTTGACATTTGGGATGGAATCGTCTAGGTCGCTATCGTCACAGAATCAATTTGGTTGTAAAAGCAAGGTTGTCAGTGCCGGAGGTACCTAACTCTATACTAAGATTAGTAACCAACAGTTGAGTGGCTCTGCATCTCCTTATGGTAATAAACTTTTTAAAATAATTTCAGATGCAGACTCCAGTACTGATAAGTAATGCGGATACTGGTCGATATCCATCCATTGCTGGTTCTCCCTGACCCCCTGTAAGATCCCTAACATCTCTTAGAGGTTATTTTGGAGGATCCACTTATTGTGACTCTGGAGCAGGAAGCAGAAAGTTCATTTGAAGCATCAGCCTGTTTTGAACTCTGATCTGGCGATTTTAGGTACCAATCTAGACTGTGAAATCCACACCGCAGGTCAATCGTCAGGGATGGTTGCTGATGTTGAGGGAGATTTCAGTGGCAAAGTAGAGAGATGTCTTGTGCCTTGTCAGAGCTCTTTCTTCCAGGCTGTGGACTTTGGGTATGGTCACAGAGTGATTTAATTTTAATGAAATAATTATTACCTATACTGATTCGATGAATTAGCAAAATGAGTGTATCGTTAATCAGCTTGTGCCTACATATTTTGTGCAATGGTTGTTTTTTTTTTTGTTTTTTTTGTAGCTAATTTCTGAACGGTTTTTGCAAGTTTATAAAACGGAAATTTCTTTTCTCTCTTACGACCTATCGCTACCTTCTGTCCTGTTTTCATCCAAATATTTCTTGGTCGATGTTTCGGTATTATATTTAGTTGGTCTGTCTGAGAAATCAACACTTTTATACTATTATCATACCCCAATAGTAATTAATCTGTGCCGGTCTCTGTTTCTTGGTTATATAATAAAACACATTCACATCCTCCAAATCAAACGTTTCTAAATAAAATCTATCAAAGTGTCATGATTTTGTTGCACCATACTGAACGGTAGTAGGCTTTCAATTATTAAAGACACTAGTTTATTGTCAATTTCAGACTTCTTCTGTCTTGAAAGAGGGCACAGTGTTGTGACAGTCGTCTCACAGCTGCCTGAATTGATAGTCGTCACAGATAATGCTGCAAACGAACGAAAAAAGATTTGACATTTGGGATGGAATCGTCTAGGTCGCTATCGTCACAGAATCAATTTGGTTGTAAAAGAAAGGTTGTCAGTGCCGGAGGTAGCTAAACTCTATACTAAGATTAGTAAGCAAACAGTTGAGTGGCTCTGCATCTCACTATTTACAAAAATTTTAGATGCAGACTCCAGAACTGGCAAGGAATGCGGAGACTGGTCGATATCCATCCATTGCTGGATCTCCCTGACCCCCTGTCAGATCCCTAACGTGTCTTAGAGGTGATTCTGGAGGATCCACTTATTGCGACTCTGGAGCAGGAAGCAGAAAGTTCATTTGAAGCATCAGCCCGTTTTGAACTCTGACCTGGCGATTTTAGGTACCAATCTAGACTGTGAAGTCCACACCGCAGGTCAATCGTCAGGGATGGTTGCTGATGTTGAGGGAGATTTCAGTGGCAAAGTAGAGAGATGTCTGGTGCCTTGTCAGAGCTCTTTCTTCCAGGCTGTGGACTTTGGTTATGGTCACAGAGTGATTTAATTTTAATAAAAAAATTATTACCCATATTGATTTGATGAATTAGCAAAACGAGTGAATCGTTAATCAGTTTGTGCCTACATATTTTGTGCAGTGCTTTTTTTTTTTTTTTTTTTTTGTAACTAAATTTCTGAACGGTTTTTGCAAGTTTATAAAACGAAAATTCCTTTCTCTCTTACAACGTATCGCTACCTTCTGTCCTGTTTTCATCCAAATATTTCTTGGTCGATGTTTCGGTATTATTTTTAGTTGGTCTGTCTGAGAAATCAACACTTTTATACTATTATCATACCCCAATAGTAATTAATCTGTGCCGGTCTCCGTTTCTTGGTTATATAATAAAACACATTCACATCCTCCCAATCAAACGTTTCTAAATAAAATCTATCAAAGTGTCATGATTTTGTTGCACCATACTGAACGGTAGTAGGCTTTCAATTATTAAAGACACTAGTTTATTGTCAATTTCAGACTTCTTCTGTCTTGAAAGAGGGCACAGTGTTGTGACAGTCGTCTCACAGCTGCCTGAATTGATAGTCGTCACAGATAATGCTGCAAACGAACGAAAATAGATTTGACATTTGGGATGGAATCGTCTAGGTCGCTATCGTCACAGAATCAATTTGGTTGTAAAAGAAAGGTTGTCAGTGCCGGAGGTAGCTAAACTCTATACTAAGATTAGTAAGCAAACAGTTGAGTGGCTCTGCATCTCACTTTTTACAAAAATTTCAGATGCAGACTCCAGAACTGGCAAGGAATGCGGAGACTGGTCGATATCGCTCCATTGCTTGATCTCCCTGACCCCCTGTCAGATCCCTAACGTGTCTTAGAGGTGATTCTGGAGGATCCACTTATTGCGACTCTGGAGCAGTTAGCAGAAAGTTCATTTGAAGTATCAGCCTGTTTTGAACTGTCTGACCTGGCGATTTTAGGTACCAATCTAGACTGTGAAGTCCACACCGCAGGTCAATCCTCAGGGATGGTTGCTGATGTTGAGGGAGATTTCAGTGGCAAAGTAGAGAGATGTCTGGTGCCTTGTCAGAGCTCATTCTTCCAGGCTGTGGACTTTGGTTATGGTCACAGAGTGATTTAATTTTAATAAAAAAATTATTACCCATATTGATTTGATGAATTAGCAAAATGAGTGAATCGTTAATCAGTTTGTGCCTACATATTTTGTGCAGTGCTTTTTTTGTTTTGCTTTTTGTTTTGTAGCTAATTTCTGAACGGTTTTTGCAAGTTTATAAAACGGAAATTCCTTTCTCTCTTACGACCTATCGCTACCTTCTGTCCTGTTTTCATCCAAATATTTCTTGGTCGATGTTTCAGTATTTTTTTCAGTTGGTCTGTCTGAGAAATCAACACTTTTATACAATTATCATACCCCAATAGTAATTAATCTGTGCCGGTCTCTGTTTCTTGGTTATATAATAAAACACATTCACATCCTCCAAATCAAACGTTTCTAAATAAAATCTATCAAAGTGTCATGATTTTGTTGCACCATACTGAACGGTAGTAGGCTTTCAATTATTAAAGACACTAGTTTATTGTCAATTTCAGACTTCTTCTGTCTTGAAAGAGGGCACAGTGTTGCGACAGTCGTCTCACAGCTGCCTGAATTGATAGCCGTCACAGATAATGCTGCAAACGAACGAAAAAAGGTTTGACATTTGGGATGGAATCGTCTAGGTCGCTATCGTCACAGAATCAATTTGGTTGTAAAAGCAAGGTTGTCAGTGCCGGAGGTACCTAACTCTATACTAAGATTAGTAACCAACAGTTGAGTGGCTCTGCATCTCCTTATGGTAATAAACTTTTTAAAATAATTTCAGATGCAGACTCCAGTACTGATAAGTAATGCGGATACTGGTCGATATCCATCCATTGCTGGTTCTCCCTGACCCCCTGTCAGATCCCTAACATGTCTTAGAGGTTATTTTGGAGGATCCACTTATTGCGACTCTGGAGCAGGAGGCAGAAAGTGCATCCGAAGCATCAGCATGTTTTGAACTGTCTGACCTGGCGATTGTAGCTACCAATCTAGACTGTGAAATCCACACCGCAGGTCAATCCTCAGGGATGGTTGCTGATGTTGAGGGAGATTTCAGTGGCAAAGTAGAGAGATGTCTTGTGCCTTGTCAGAGCTCTTTCTTCCAGGCTGTGGACTTTCGTTATGGTCACAGAGTGATTTAATTTTAATAAAAAAATTATTACCCATATTGATTTGATGAATTAGCAAAATGAGTGAATCGTTAATCAGTTTGTGCCTACATATTTTGTGCAGTGCTTTTTTTGTTTTGCTATTTGTTTTGTAGCTAATTTCTGAACGGTTTTTGCAAGTTTATAAAACGGAAATTCCTTTCTCTCTTACAACGTATCGCTACCTTCTGTCCTGTTTTCATCCAAATATTTCTTGGTCGATGTTTCGGTATTATTTTTAGCTGGTCTGTCTGAGAAATCAACACTTTTATACTATTATCATACCCCAATAGTAATTAATCTGTGCCGGTCTCTGTTTCTTGGTTATATAATAAAACACATTCACATCCTCCCAATCAAACGTTTCTAAATAAAATCTATCAAAGTGTCATGATTTTGTTGCACCATACTGAACGGTAGTAGGCTTTCAATTATTAAAGACACTAGTTTATTGTCAATTTCAGACTTCTTCTGTCTTGAAAGAGGGCACAGTGTTGTGACAGTCGTCTCACAGCTGCCTGAATTGATAGTCGTCACAGATAATGCTGCAAACGAACGAAAAAAGATTTGACATTTGGGATGGAATCGTCTAGGTCGCTATCGTCACAGAATCAATTTGGTTGTAAAAGAAAGGTTGTCAGTGCCGGAGGTAGCTAAACTCTATACTAAGATTAGTAAGCAAACAGTTGAGTGACTCTGCATCTCACTTTTTACAAACATTTCAGATGCAGACTCCAGAACTGGCAAGGAATGCGGAGACTGGTCGATATCCATCCATTGCTGGATCTCCCTGAGCCCCTGTCAGATCCCTAACGTGTCTTAGAGGTGATTCTGGAGGATCCACTTATTGCGACTCTGGAGCAGGAAGCAGAAAGTTCATTTGAAGCATCAGCCTGTTTTGAACTCTGACCTGGCGATTTTAGGTACCAATCTAGACTGTGAAGTCCACACCGTAGGTCAATCGTCAGGGATGGTTGCTGATGTTGAGGGAGATTTCAGTGGCAAAGTAGAGAGATGTCTGGTGCCTTGTCAGAGCTCTTTCTTCCAGGCTGTGGACTTTCGTTAAGGTCACAGAGTGATTTAATTTTAATAAAAAAATTATTACCCATATTGATTTGATGAATTAGCAAAACGAGTGAATCGTTAATCAGTTTGTGCCTACATATTTTGTGCAGTGCTTTTTTTGTTTTGCTATTTGTTTTGTAGCTAATTTCTGAACGGTTTTTGCAAGTTTATAAAACGGAAATTCCTTTCTCTCTTACGACGTATCGCTACCTTCTGTCCTGTTTTCATCCAAATATTTCTTGGTCGATGTTTCGGTATTATTTTTAGCTGGTCTGTCTGAGAAATCAACACTTTTATACTATTATCATACCCCAATAGTAATTAATCTGTGCCGGTCTCTGTTTCTTGGTTATATAATAAAACACATTCACATCCTCCCAATCAAACGTTTCTAAATAAAATCTATCAAAGTGTCATGATTTTGTTGCACCATACTGAACGGTAGTAGGCTTTCAATTATTAAAGACACTAGTTTATTGTCAATTTCAGACTTCTTCTGTCTTGAAAGAGGGCACAGTGTTGTGACAGTCGTCTCACAGCTGCCTGAATTGATAGCCGTCACAGATAATGCTGCAAACGAACGAAAAAAGATTTGACATTTGGGATGGAATCGTCTAGGTCGCTATCGTCACAGAATCAATTTGGTTGTAAAAGAAAGGTTGTCAGTGCCGGAGGTAGCTAAACTCTATACTAAGATTAGTAAGCAAACAGTTGAGTGACTCTGCATCTCACTTTTTACAAACATTTCAGATGCAGACTCCAGAACTGGCAAGGAATGCGGAGACTGGTCGATATCCATCCATTGCTGGATCTCCCTGACCCCCTGTCAGATCCCTAACGTGTCTTAGAGGTGATTCTGGAGGATCCACTTATTGCGACTCTGGAGCAGGAAGCAGAAAGTTCATCCGAAGCATCAGCCTGTTTGAACTGTCTGACCTGGCGATTTTAGGTACCAATCTAGACTGTGAAGTCCACACCGCAGATCAATCGTCAGGGATGGTTGCTGATGTTGAGGGAGATTTCAGTGGCAAAGTAGAGAGATGTCTGGTGCCTTGTCAGAGCTCTTTCTTCCAGGCTGTGGACTTTCGTTATGGTCACAGAGTGATTTAATTTTAATAAAAAAATTATTACCCATATTGATTTGATGAATTAGCAAAATGAGTGAATCGTTAATCAGTTTGTGCCTACATATTTTGTGCAGTGCTTTTTTTTTTTTTTTGTAGCTAATTTCTGAACGGTTTTTGCAAGTTTATAAAACGGAAATTCCTTTCTCTCTTACGACGTATCGCTACCTTCTGTCCTGTTTTCATCCAAATATTTCTTGGTCGATGTTTCGGTATTATTTTTAGTTGGTCTGTCTGAGAAATCAACACTTTTATACTATTATCATACCCCAATAGTAATTAATCTGTGCCGGTCTCTGATTCTTGGTTATATAATAAAACACATTCACATCCTCCCAATCAAACGTTTCTAAATAAAATCTATCAAAGTGTCATGATTTTGTTGCACCATACTGAACGGTAGTAGGCTTTCAATTATTAAAGACACTAGTTTATTGTCAATTTCAGACTTCTGTCTTGAAAGAGGGCACAGTGTTGTGACAGTCGTCTCACAGCTGCCTGAATTGATAGCCGTCACAGATAATGCTGCAAACGAACGAAAAAAGATTTGACATTTGGGATGGAATCGTCTAGGTCGCTATCGTCACAGAATCGATTTGGTTGTAAAAGCAAGGTTGTTAGTGCAGGAGTTAGCTAAACTCTATATTAAGATTAGTAAGCAAACAGTTGAGTGGCTCTGCATCTCACTTTTTACAAAAATTTCAGATGCAGACTCCAGAACTGGCAAGGAATGCGGAGACTGGTCGATATCCCTCCATTGCTGGATCTCCCTGAACCCCTGTCAGATCCCTAACGTGTCTTAGAGGTGATTCTGGAGGATCCACTTATTGTGACTCTGGAACAGGAGGCAGAAAGTGCATCAGCATGTTTTGAACTGTCTGACCTGGCGATTTTAGGTACCAATCTAGACTGTGAAGTCCACACCGCAGGTCAATCGTCAGGGATGGTTGCTGATGTTGAGCGAGATTTCAGTGGCAAAGTAGAGAGATGTCTGGTGCCTTGTCAGAGCTCTTTCTTCCAGGCTGTGGACTTTGGGTATGGTCACAGAGTGATTTAATTTTAATAAAAAAATATTTACCTATATTGATTTGATGAATTAGCAAAATGAGTGAATCGTTAATCAGTTTGTGCCTACATATTTTGTGCAGTGCTTTTTTTGCTTTTTTTTGTAGCTAATTTTTTAACGGTCTTTGCAAGTTTATAAAACGGAAATTCCTTTCTCTCTTACGACCTATCGCTACCTTCTGTCCTGTTTTCATCCAAATATTTCTTGGTCGATGTTTCGGTATTATTTTTAGTTGATCTGTCTGAGAAATCAACACTTTTATACTATTATCATACCCCAATAGTAATTAATCTGTGCCGGTCTCTGTTTCTTGGTTATATAATAAAATACATTCACATCCTCCCAATCAAACGTTTCTAAATAAAATCTATCAAAGTGTCATGATTTTGTTGCACCATACTGAACGGTAGTAGGCTTTCAATTATTAAAGACACTAGTTTATTGTCAATTTCAGTCTTCTTCTGTCTTGAAAGAGGGCACAGTGTTGTGACAGTCGTCTCACAGCTGCCTGAATTGAAAGCCGTCACAGATAATGCTGCAAACGAACGAAAAAAGATTTGACATTTGGGATGGAATCGTCTAGGTTGCTATCGTCACAGAATCAATTTGGTTGTAAAAGCAAGGTTGTCAGTGCCGGAGGTAGCTAAACTCTATGTTAAGATTAGTAAGCAAACAGTTGAGTGGCTCTGCATCTCCTTATGGGAATAAACTTTTTAACATAACTTCAGATGCAGACTCCAGAGCTGGCAAGGAATGCGGAGACTGGTCTATATCCATCCATTGCTGGATCTCCCTGACCCCCTGTCAGATCCCTAACATGTCTTAGAGGTGATTCTGGAGGATCCACTTATTGTGACTCTGGAGCAGGAGGCAGAAAGTGTATCCGAAGCATCAGCCTGTTTTGAACTGTCTGACCTGGCGATTTTAGGTACCAATCTAGACTGTGAAGTGCACACCGCAGGTCCATCGTCAGGGATGGTTGCTTATGTTGAGGGAGATTTCAGTGGCAAAGTAAAGAGATGTCTGGTGCCTTGTCAGAGCTCTTTCTTCCAGGCTGTGGACTTTGGGTATGGTCACAGAGCGATTTAATTTTAATAAGAACATAATTACCTATATTGATTCGATAAATTAGCAAAATGAGTGAATAATTAATCAGTTTGTGCCTACATATTTTGTGTAGTGGTCGTTTGTTGTTTTTGTTTTTTTTTGGGGGGGGGGTAGCTATTTTTTTTACGGTTTTTGCAAGTTTATAAAACGGAAATTCCTTTCTCGCTGACGACTTATCGCTACCTTCTGTTCCCGTTTTCATCACAATATTTCTTGGTCGATGTTTCGGTATTATTTTTCGTTGGTCTGTCTGAGAAATCAACACGTTTATACTATTATCATACCCCAATAGTAATTAACCTGTTCTAAAGTTGTTGTTGTAAACAAATAAAACACAATTTTGATCATGTTGTTTATTAACCTGTTCTTGCTATAAACCAGGGGTCTCCAGCCCGTGGAGACCTTTTTGTCTACGGAAAAAAATTACGGAAATTTACGTGTATCCTGCCAAGATCAGCCGCCGCTTACGTGGACGTTATGTTTTTACCGAATTAAAATAGAGGCGCGCAGTAGTGCGTTATGTTTTCCAACCGATCACTACATTGCAAAACCTTATTCGCTGCTTACTTTTTCTACTTCCGTTCACAGTCAATGAGATGATATAACGTCATCTAGTGGCGGAGTTTTTAAATGGTTTGCTGCTTGTTCAAGACTTGATTATTTTGATCACAGCGATGGCCGAGAAGAGGAAAAGAAAAATAGACGATGAGTGTCGGCAATTTCAAGAAGAATGGAGTTTGAAATACTTCTTCATCAAATCCAGCGAGAAAGCATTGTGTGTGATTTGCAACGAAACCGTGGCTGTGATGAAAGAATACAACCTGCGCCGTCATCATCAAAGCAAACATCAGGAGAAATATGCACAGTTGGAGGGTAAAGTCCGTGCCGAAAAATTTTCTAAATTACAAAATCAACTCACATCTCAGAGGACATTGTTCAGTAAATCCTCAAATGAAAATGAATCCTTAACTAAGGCCAGTTATAAAGTTGCCTACGTCCTGGCTAAAAGTGGCAAACCGTTTACAGATGGTGAAGTAGTGAAGGAATGTTTGTTGGAGGTGGCTGAGGAACTTTGCCCAGAAAAGTCAAAACAATTTGAAAATGTAGCTTTGGGTGCAAATACCATTGCCCGCCGTGTTGCAGACATGGGTGAAAACATTGTGACTCAAATAGCGAAAAATGCAAGCAAGTTTCGCCATTTTTCAATTGCAATGGATGAATCGCTGGACAGCTGTTCCACCTCTCAACTGCTTGTGTTCATTAGAGGTGTGGATGAAGACATGAACATAACACAAGAGCTGGCTTCCCTACATAGCATGTATGGCACTGTTACCGGAGAGGATATATTCAATGAGTTGAAAAAAACATTTGCTGATTATAACTTGGACTGGACTAATCTCAGTTGCCTGACTGCTGATGGAGGAAAGAACATGAGTGGCATAAAGAAAGGCTTGGTTGGACAAGTGAAGCAGATGTGTAATGAGAAAAACATTCTACTACCAATGTTCCTGCACTGTATTATTCACCAGCAAGCTTTGTGTGCTAAATATATGGACATTAGCAGTGTACTGAATCCTGTGGTAAAGATGGTGAATTTAATAAGGTCACATGGGCTCAACCATAGACAGTTCAGAGACATGTTGAAAGATACAGACACAGAATCGCAAGATTTACCATATTACACAGCAGTAAGATGGCTAAGTTGTGAGAAAGTTCTGAGCAGAGTATTTAAGTTAAGAAAGGAAATAGGTGACTTCCTGGAAAGTAAAGGCAAGCCACAGCCATTACTGTCTGATGAAGAGTGGGTATGGAAATTGGCCTTTGCTGCAGACATAACTAGTCATTTAAATTTTCTGAACCTAAAACTACAAGGAGAGGAAAATCTAGTTTCTGATCTATACACCCACCTAAAGGCCTTCAGATCCAAACTTGTCTTGTTTTTGGAACAAGTACAGGCCAACAACTTGACGCACTTTCAGCAGTGCAAGGTCTTCATGGCTGAAGCAACAGCTGAGTTCCCCACGTCATTTGCATGCGAGATCATCAAAGACCTCCGGCTGCAGTTTCAGCAGCGGTTTTCTGACTTGGATTCAAAGGCAGAAGAAGTGAGACTGTTTCAAAACCCATTTGAAGCAGATGTGGCCAGTTGCCCAGATGAACTGCAGCTGGAGGTCATTGAGTTGCAAGCAAATGACCTCCTTATGGACAAGTTTAAAGAAGGACTGGTGGGTTTTTACCAGTTTTTGCCCAAGGAAGACTTTCCTAATGTCAAAACTTTTGCATCAAGGTACCTTTCAATCTTTGGAACAACATACCTGTGTGAACAAACATTTTCAAGAATGAAATACGTGAAGAACAATTTGAGAACAAACTTGTCCGATGATAATCTCAGGTCACTGTTGATGTTAGGGACATCAAATCTAAAGCCAGAAATGTCTGCTATTTTGGCATCCAGGAAACAATTTCACCATTCCCACTAATACAGGTGTTCATGTGTAGTGTATCAATGTGTTATTTGGACCTCGAGTGTGTAGTCGGCCCCCGAACTGCTGTTTGATAGTTAATGCGGCCCTCGGGTTGAAAAGTTTGGAGACCCCTGCTATAAACAAACGAACACAATTTTGATAATTTCTTTCTTTTCACAGAAATATAACAAACAAAAATCCTAAATAATTAAGTCCTATTACAAAAACGTGGATTATATACCAGTTAGACCCTAGCTAAAATTGATGCACTATTTTGATCATTTCTGTCATGCAGCAGCGATATTTAATCGATTAATAATCGATCATCGATCGGTTGGTGTAACCGATGATCGATCATGAAAGTTCAACCGATTTCCAACACAAGTATTATGTATAAATATAGCAAAACTTTTTTTTTTGTTAAAAAACAAAAAGTGTTCACAACGTTAAAACATTTTCAGTCTAAAATTATAAGACCTTAAGATTTCAATCTAGAAAATAACTTTAAATTTGTATAACTATTTTAACAATGTAATACATCTTAAATTTCAAACTATGGAAGAAAAGAATTATTAAAAAGAGAAAAATTTCAGTTTCCCCAATTCTTTCACTGTTACAGGACTTATAAATTATTAAATATGCAGTTTTGCACTTTTATAAAGAATGTAGACTTCCACCGTATGTCCAGGTGGTTGATTAAAAAGGGAAAAGGGAAAAAAATAGCCCTTGGCCAACAAGATGTCATCATCTACAAGGTTTTGATCCATCTCCATCAGCTTAAAAGCAAATTTTCTGTCACTTTTGATCAAATTCAAGAACTTTTTGAAAAGGTTTGCTCATCTTAAGATGATTTTAAGCACACATATGCAGCAAGAGATATATATCATGCACCGAGACCTGCTGCCTGTTTTGAGGGAATGTGACAGTTTTAAGTTTGCGCGAGCAGGTATCACATTAGTTGTGCTGTATGACAGATTATTACATCGGAGATGGATCTGCTGTCAAATCAGACACTGTAGGGACTGTTAATTTCTTAAGAGTGCTGCAATATCAGAGATGATGGTTATCGCTGGCCTGATGTACCTACCTGACGAGGTCGATGTGAATGCAGATTATGTTTTTATTTCCGATTTTGAGCTCGACTCAAGAAATGGCCGGGTGTACACGCTAAAACGTCCAAACATTTTTAAAGATAGACTACAGGCATTTCAACAACACCTGAATAACTTCTGAAGTTTTGATATTAAGCAATGCTGATTAGTGACGTTCCAAACTGACATGATAATTTGGGTATTGATTTTTCTACAACATGCTTTTCACATTTCAATGAAATATTGTCATTGGTTGTGTTTTTCTGCACAGTACAGAATGATTTTTCTGTGTTATGCGGTTGCACTTTGATGTTGTTTGAGTACTGTCCAGATGGTGGGGAGCTTTTTTTCTTAAAAAAAATCGTTTTACATCCTTAGAAAATAGAATGATTAGACAGATTAAAGCAATCTGAACATAATACACTTTAAAATTTAAAGATTGGTAAATAAATGGCCGTGATATAGAGTTTTTAATATTCTTGCCTGTATCTGCGGCTGTATTTGCTGTTGCCCAATTTTGGTGAAAATCTTTTAATTTGGGGGGCGGGGGGTCTGATACATCGTTATTTCACAGAATTCAATTCCCCCAAATATTTAGCAACGTCTATATATACAAATAAAGATATGTGAAAAGTTCCAGACTTCAACTGCAATTATTTTCAGTAATATTAACTACTAAAGTTTGCAATTTATACAATTTAACAAATCGCCGTGTTTTATGAAGAACATTTATATCCATAACTATTGAACCAGAAGGTGTAGGCGTTTTTCTTGTCTTTTTAATCTATCTACTGGTTATAAAATCCACACTGAATTTTTAAGTTGAAATTTTGGCTGACGGTACATACTATTTCTATTTTTAACATTAAGCTTGTGTCGGCCAACTTTAGTGCAAATATGGTGTAAAACCACAACTCAAGCGCTTTGGAAATCTACCGAATCCTTTCTCATGGGCACAAAGCTACAAGAACGATTACATAAACGAAACAATAACAAAACATTAAAAAATATAAACGTAATTATGGCACTGAATCTATATCAGTGGTTCCCAACCTGTGGGCCGCGGACCTTTTGGGGGTCCGCGGGGTTTTTCCAAGGGGTCCGCGAATTCACGTAGCTTCGCAGCAAGTATTGCTCCTCCAGCCAGCTCTTGCTTTCCTCTTTTGTCCCCGCCGCTGCGAGCAAGGCATGTTCGAATTTAGCGCGCTAAGCTGCTAAATGTCTATCCCCGCCACAGCATTGCTACAGAGCTGCGCGCGTCAACTGTCAACTTCCTAGTATTCTGATGGATCAGTGGTTGAAAACAGGCGTATTGAAAGCAAAGCACAAAATGAACAAAGTGAAAGTGGTAGAGTCATTTGTTATCAGGTGTTCTCAAATGAAGGCTTAAAATCCACCAAACTTCGTCTACATTTTGAAACCAAACACAGTGACTGTGCATGTAAGCCAGTTGAATTTTTTCAAAGGAAACTCAAATAATTAAAGGAAAATAGCAAAGTGCTGCAGCGTACAGCTACAGGTAGTGATAATTCCAAGGTAGTGGAAGCTTCTTATCGTGTATCTTCTCTGATAGCAAAGGCAGGAAATCCGCACAAGATAGAAGACTTAATATGCCAGCAGCGAAGGAAATGGAGAGTACAACGCTGTGAGAGAAGGCTTGAAAGGAACTGAATACCATCTCGCTGTCAAATAATAGTTCAACGCAGAATCCACGGACATGGAAACCTATATAATATTCTGGCATTTGTTGGATATGAATGCAGCGGAAATATGAACGAGGACCTCCATTTTTACATATCATTGCATACACGGGCAACTTCAGATATGATATTAGACTGTAGATAGGAATAGAAAATATATATGTTGTTAACAAATAGGTCAACAATGACAAATTTGCGCCATCTATTTGTTTTTGGACAACTGTTCAAGGAATATTTTATCCCGGATATAGTATTTACTTGAACAGACGATTGTCTCGAGCTATGATTAATTAACAAATTAAAATAAATTATATGCAATTTTTACATTAAAACGTGTGTGTTTTATGGAAGAATGAAAGTTGAGATTAAAAGTTTGAGAAAACGATTTAATGGAAAATGTGACTTTGGTAACTTGAAAATCTTTTGTTATGAATGCACGGGAAATTGCACCTTTTTGACTCTTCTTGATTTTATACGCTGGGTTTGAGTGTTCGCTGTCGGAGAATCCAATTTGTTTCTTTGGATTTCCTATTTTTTATGCTCCATTTTGGGCTATTGGCGATTGCAGTCAAGCTGACATTATTGAAACTGTTGCTCGGGAAAGAGAAATGTTTCGCCACTGAGCTTCTTTCCATTTTGTTTTGTTTTTTAGTTTGTCAATCTGATTTGTGGAGATTGATTCTAATATTTAATTTCTTTGTTTCTCCAACAACACACTGTATGCGCAGACCTTGTATGTAATGAGGTAGATCACCTACTTGAGGACTATCTGGGTGGAAGGTGTGGATGAAGGGTATTCGTTCAACGTTTCCTTTTCCCTTATATTTTAGGAGGTCAGGACGGTTTGTTAGCTTGACTCTTTTCTATCGCTTCCGCTATTGCATCTTTGTCCTACCACAGCTTTATAAGGTGTTGGGTTCGCTGTCTGCACCTCTCATCGAAAATTACGTCATCAGAGCAAATTCTCCTGACTTTAAGTGTTTGACTGCAGGGGATATTTTGGGTGCAGTGCCTTGTGTGATACCCGGACGGAAGAAGGCATTGATGTTTGTCAGTAGATATGGAATAAATGTCCGTATGGAGCGTGTTTCAGAAAATTTTTGTTTTTGTGTCCAAAAATATAGAATCGATTTTCGAAATTTCGAAAGTTAGATTAATTGAATGCTGAATATATATGGTGTGTGTGTGTGTGTGTGTGTGTGCGTGTGCGTTTGGTATCCAAAGATATTAGTTACTACTAGTACGTGTGTGGATGACAAATATCTCAAAATATATTGTTTTAGCTACTATTTTAGTAATTGTTTTCTTTTGTTAATTATTATTGGGAAAGATCCACTAGGTAATTATTTTGTGTTATCCAGATATGAAGATGAAGGCATAAACTATAGGAAATTATTTTGTGTTATCCAGACATAAGGATGAAGGTATAAACTATACAAAATTATTTTCTGTTATCCAGATATGAAGATGAATGCATAAATTATAGGAAATTATTTTGTGTTATCCAGACATAAAGATGAAGGCATAAACTATAGGAAATTATTTTGTGTTATCCAGATATGAAGATGAATGCATAAACTATAGATAATTATTTTATTTTATCCAGATATGAAGATGAAGGCATGAAATATAGGTAATTATTTTGTGTTATCCAGATATGAAGATGAAGGCATAAACTATAGGTAAAATAAGCCGGATAAGATTTGCCTGTCTTTTGTTTTTGTAAACAAAGTATTTACAAAGTGCTTCGTATTTTTGTGTTTTGTCATTTGTGATGTTTGCTATGAATGTATGTGCCTTGTGTCGTAAAAGGATTCTTTTATACCTTTTTTTCAGTAACACCGTATCAGTCTTGTTTCTACTTTCTTTTGAAATTTTGCATCATAGAATATTTGTTTCAATTATCATTTTTCTGTCAGAAATTGTTTTTGACTCTTTTTATATTTCGTCATTCAGTCGGCAACATTTTTCATCTTTTCAATTTGTATATCGTCTCCACCCCACCCCCAGTTCATTTATGGTATGCCAGTAGATTTACAACTGTTGATGAATGTTTTGTATTGAAAAGAGGAAATGGTTAATATAATGTCTCTAAATGTTAGAGGATTAGGTGAACGACAGAAACGCATGATTTGAATTTCTGAGAGAGAAAACAATGCTGTGTTTACGGTTTACAAGATATCCATGTTACTGACGTCCTGGAGCCCTTCGTAGAGAGTTGAGTGGGGCTATAAATAGTATTTCCATTCTGAAACAAGCAAGTCTCAAACAGTCGCTATACTCTTTGCTAATGACATAGATTTCAAAGTCTCTAGAGATTCGAAAGTTGATGCCGAACTTTTTTTAGCATTAGACATTGAAATTGAAGTTCAAAAGATTACACTTATTGATATGCATTGTCTAAATGAAGATTCTCCACAATATTTTGACAGAATAGAACATACTGTAAACGAGCTTGATAGTCGTATTACAGTCATTTATGGTCGTTGCAATTTAGTTTTAGACAGCGCAAAAAGTCTGTGGAATTATGTAAATACCAGTAATCCCAAAGCGAACTGAAGGAAAAATCAAAACTTATGGGGGAGTTTTAATCCGGATGTTACAGAATATACATAGTTAAAAAGAACCCATTTAAACAGGCGTGTTTAACTTTGTTTCTTGTAAATGAAGAAAATTTAGTTAATATTGATTAAGTTATGGGTCCAATAATCGTTCTATAAACTTCAGATTAACATACTTCAGAAGATTCCCGAATTTTAGAAATTTCATAATTCGCTTTTACATGATAAACTATATATAGAAAAGATAAAAAAAGAATTTTTAAAATAAAACAATTGAAAGTAATGTATAATATTAAAACTGATTATTCAAATCAAAAAAGTATGGAAGATAGTTATAATTATATATGCATAATAATGCATATAAGCATTGCATCCCTTATTTTGCGAACACAGTAAGTGAGTCAAATTACTCTAATAAAGAATGTACAAATGCCAACAAATAAAATATTATACTTACGGTTTAAGCTTATAGAAAAATGGGATAGATAGGAACATGCTTTTTTTCTGGATTTTGTTTTTTACTGGTCTTTGATATATACTTCTTTTCTAATCTATCTGGATTTTGTTTTTTACTGGTCTTTGATATATACTTCTTTTCTAATCTAACACGAGTAGATAGCTACTTGGGTCTCTTTGATTGTGAGAAGAATCTAAAGAAGAATGTATCGAGAATCTAAAGAAGAATGTATCGAGAATCTAAAGAAGAATGTATCGAGAATCTAAAGAAGAATGTATCGAGAATCTAAAGAAGAATGTATCGAGGCAAAAATTCGAATTTATAGTAAAATTGTCTCAAAAATAACTATTCGTGTACGCTTATATTTGCTACGGAATTATAGGAATATTGTTTTTGCTAAGGAATTATAGAAAGGTCCGTCTACGCTTAATTTTGCTACGGAGTTAATAAGGAGGTGCGTCTACGCTTAATTTTGCAGAATTATAGGAAGGACCGTGTACGCTTAATTTTGCTATGGAATTATAGGAAGGTCCTTCGACGCTTATTTTTATATAATCTTATTTTCACGTATTTATCTATTGTATAGATTTTACCCGTGGAAAAATCTTCAGAGATTTCTTCATCTTTTTACATTTCAGTAATCTTCATTGGCTTCAAGGATAATTCTATTTTGTATTGAAAAAAATTGAGTTTTTATATATACTGTTCTATAGATACAATTCAGACTACTGGATCCACTTTCAAAATATTCAACATGAAATGCATTCTTTTCAAGATTTAGAGGAATCTGAAAGCACGTGGCGGATTTATGCAATGTAATTGAACGAGTGGCTCTTGGTGAGAATAATAACGTCACTGGACAACGGTAGATTTGGCATACCCATCCAAGAAGCTTCACAAACCAGATTTCTTGAAAACATCACACTACAGAACGTATAAGGTACTTTTTCTATTATTTAAATTATATAATTATGAAAAACTATTTAAAATATAATCACGTTTTTCTAATTTCAGATCTGTGTAATTAGAAGGTGTGCAAATGTAGAATGTAAGTTTTCTAAGTTTTATTTCTATGTATGCATTCTTATTGAGATACATGCATAATTCCCTTTAAATCTACGTTGGTTTCTAATAAATATGTATAATTTGGGGGATGACCTTTGATCTCCCCTAACCCCACCCCCTAAAAGTTAAATGTAGAAAGTTCAATAGAATTGATCAATATTTTTAAAGGGCCTTTAAAGTCATATTAGTAAATGCTATAATTACACTGAGCACTTTACCCTTGTAATAGATCACGTGAGAATTACCATCACAAATTACACTATAATACATTCTGTTTTGGACAAAGCAAAAGTAACAGTGCTAATGTTTGGCGCAGAGAATGTCACGTGTCATGGAACAATACATCATCTCTCCTTCGCGCGATGGCGTCTCCCTCACGCGATCGCGTTTCTGTGTCGTGTCAAAGGCAATAAATGTATAAAGTCTGATTGCATATCTCACATGATCTATAAAAAAGTATAGTGTAAAGGGAAGACTTTATTCCCTCAGCATTTGCTCTTGAGTTTATGCACTTTCCTCTTGCTCTAGCAAACATTTTCACACAACAAAGAGTCAGTATCCCTTTATTCATTATCTTGTAAAATTCACAACTTGGGCTCATGCGTGACATATTTCCTCTGAACAGGTAACTGTGTCACTGAAGACACAGCGTCAGGATTAAAAAGGAGGTTTAGGTTGAATCCCGGGGTCCTGGAATATCGGCAAATCTCTTCCTGAGATGAAAATTGAAAAACCAAGTTGCCACCAATGGTTCTGTAGACATCCTTGTGTACTTTCCAATGAAATCGGTACCCAACCATCATGTTCCAGATATTAGTGACTGTCCTTCTGTTGAAGAATTAAAAGTAAATAATGCACTTGTTTTATACAGTGAAAAGAAAACAGTCTCTATCTTTACCCGAATTATCTATAAAACACAAAAGAGTTATATAATGATGTCAGGAAAATTAATACAGTTGTAATTCGAAACTTGTTCACAGCCACAAAGGATCGGTTTAAATCTAAAACATAGTTTAAATTGCGTTTGGTTATAATTACAGCCAGCAATTGTTATGTTGTATGTATTAGCATTTAACGAACCTCAGGACGAAAATGGCTATATGGTCCCAAATAAAAATAAATGTTCTAAATATGTAATACTGAAGAATTACAAAAAGCCTTAGGAAGATAAACCCTTCCAAATAAATCTGAAGTACTTCAATAAGGGTTAAAAGGCAACAATTATAAAATCCTTAAAATATATGGTCAAAACCTTTTCTATAAACCGCATTCCGTAAAAAAAAACTCCAAGATTTTCACTTATGGTAGATCATCAAAAAACCTGTGACAATCTTATTAAAATGTCTCTCGTCGCTCTTTTTATTTGGCGAGTATCTGTTTGGCGATGTCAACCCGAGTCTGCGTTTAATCAGACGCTCGCAAATGCGGAACCCATCTTGCACAAACATATCTGAGCTTCAAATGATTCTTCAATCTACTAAAAATAGATGAATTAAAGACCGTGATAATAGAAATATCTTCCACTGTGTATCCACCATCTTCATCAATTGACCCCTTCACAACAGTCACTTCCTGCTCACCAATCGCAGACAAAGGCCTTCTAGAACGTAGGTCATCTTCTATGGATTTGTGAGCATCTTTCAAACTATGAAACCATCTCAAAATTGCAGGATATGATAGAGAATTACATCTAAAAACTTTATCCAAGTTGGAGAGTACCATTCGAGCGCCTGGATTTTACAGTATGCTCTGTGTTCATTAGCAAAATTGTTCTCCTTCTCCGACATTTTTACGTCACGACCATTATCCTATCTTACGTCACACGCATATAATTTTATATACCCGGTGTGCTGCATTTGCAGCTGTAGATCATTTTATACAATGTTATTTGGTCTATCGATCTGCATTAAATCCATTGACAGGTTCAAAGAAACAAAATAACAAATATTTTCAGCACTTTTCAAATACCCCTCGTATAGAATATGCCGACTTATATAATATTTGTAGTCAGGAAATAGGATCTTCAGTTGGAAAAGAGTGATTGTATCGCAGCAATGACGGCTATATCTACCCTTTCAATAACTTTAATACCAATGTTACTAGGCAGCCATCCGTACATAATACGTTTTCCAGATAGTATGAGCAAATCTTGTTGATGTAAGATCTTGGATATTAACGGGTTGTTAAATTTAAGATTTCGCAAGGCATTCAGTGTGGAAAGGGAATCCGAGCAGATAACAAAATATTGTTTTCTGAGTAGAGGCTTTACCGTCACCGGCTCGTGATGGTGCCTAGGGGTGTTGCAACGGCAGTTCCAGTCTTGTCTCCATCTTTAGAAACCACCTGTATGTAGGTATGTATTGTCACGATAGGATGCTCTGATTTCATTGAATTTACTCAGAAAAAATGAGGATTTCTTGTGGACGTTTTGAATTGGGAAAGATCAAATATTATCTTCGGGTATTTTGATAGCCAATGTGGTGGTGATTTGGAACAAAGTATTTTGCAGTATTTCCAATATTGATTTTTGCTGTTTCTCAGTGACGACGAATTCGTATGCCAAAATGTGGAATGAAGCTTGGTTTCTGAACGTATAAAGTGTGGTATTTGGGCCTAATGACTACATCATATGTGTGATTACGTGGATTGGATGGGCCAATTTCGTTCGCCTGAGATAAAGTGATGTTTCGTTGCCTCAAGATAGAAGTTTTCTGAAGTAGAAGTTCTAATTGCACCCAGATAAAGATAAAGTCCCTTATTTTCTATTGAATCAAACGTATGCAGGTAAGATTTACAAGCTGATCCGTACACAATCAAACCACAGTCAAGTTTAGATCATACTTAAGAAATCTTTAACTGAAGTAAGACCTTCTGATCTTCTCCCCTATCAGTATTGTCCACGACCCATAGTAAATCTAGGGCTTATTGACATTTGACCCTAACGTATCTAATATGTGGAAGGAAAGTTAGTTTACAGTTTAAAATAAGTCAGCTAAATGCATCTCCTCCGCAACAGGAATAAAATAAACATCAAGACAGAGTGTTGTATCATCATGAATTCAATGTAATCGGCATAAGTTCATACAGCCAACTTTTGATTTCGAAAATATGAACGCATTTGGTCTGCCAGTTTCTGAACTTGAGCTAATCTGCAGTTCACGTTCAGTACTACAGCAGATCCAAAAGTTGTCGACATATAATGAGCAGTTAGTTTCTGGATTGCTCTTTCCGGTATGATGTTAATTGTATTGTTAAATAGGGTGACTGACAATGCGCTGCCTTGAGATACACCCATATCCCGAAGACAGCTTTCAGCCACGGCGGTGTCTACTTTAATCCGGAAATTTCTGTCTTTAATTAAATTGGATATGAAGTGTAGTACGCTGCCCCTTAGAACTAGCTTGAATATATATTTCATTACGCCGTCAAAGTAAAAAACGATGGCAAATATATGTTCTTCCTTTACGAAAGCTTCTCTAATAAATACCTTAAGTCTGACAACATGGTCCATTGTACTTCTCTGGCGTCTGAATCCATATTGAACGTCTGATAGTAGTTTGTTGTTCTCTAAATACAGAGGAGTCTATCCTTTATCATCCGTTCCATTGTTTTACAGACACAGCTTGCTAGTGATACGGGAGGATAGTTGGAAGGGTTGGTATGGTCCTTTCCAGGTCTTGTGTCACTGCTGCTTCTCGCCAAGACGGCGGAAGTCGCCAGTTAATCAAATTGTATTGAACATGTTTATTAGAGTATATATATATATATATATATATATATATATATATATATATATATATATATATATATATGAGTCGAACGTGTCGTTACATAAACTGATGTACACACGAGAAAGCATACAGTGCACATATATATTTGGATTCCAGAATAGACTTGTTGGGTCTATTGATTTATATCATTTTATCCTTGTCTACCTTGTTGTTCTTGTTATTGTTGTTGTTATTATTATTATTATTATTATTATTATTATTATTATTATTATTATTATTATTATTTGCAGTAGTAGTAGATGATGTACTTTGTACGGGCAAGTGATATGTTGGTAGAAGGAATTACCCAACACAAATATTTGAAGCACATGATACTTTCAGAATTTTTTTAATTCTGCGAGCTAACACAAGGTGAGGTAGAAAACGTGTTGTACTATCCAAACAGAGGTTTTTTTTCTTTTTTTTTCAGAGAAGATTATATTTGCGTATCAGCGTAGTCATTTAAATGTATACGCGACTGTTGCGAGAAATTAATGGGGGTCTGATGTGAGGAACAATATATCTGGGATGTATATTGGCATATAAGTAATTGCATTTTAAATAGATGGATCTACCATTGTCGAAATAGCAGGCCATCGTCCGGTATAGCAATCTGTGTCAACAAGTTGTGACGTTCATGTGCATGCACACAATGTAAGGTAAAATTTGCTTTCGCTATCAGTGTGGACCTAATGTTGAGCATGCTGTTGTATTAAATTATAGAATATTATATGTTGTAGAATATTAGTTCATTCATCGCGTCATTTGTAGTGGGGTACTAAAAGTGAATGGTATCGCTCGTAAGGAACAAATCTGAGAAGAGGTGTGTGCAGTTCTCGTATCAGACACACATGACTCTTGCATGATCTCCCGAAGGATCAACCTCGATTGGAGTGTGTCCATTTACATTGGAGCATATTCTTGTCGAGTGTGTCCATTTACATTGGAGCATATTCTCTTCGAGTGTGTCCATTTCCAACCTGTGAGACAGAAGTATTTTGACCTGAACTGCTTGAATCTGCACCACCCGAGAAGATCTTGGAACTCTTAAGGGAATTCGGTTTATACAAGAGAGTTTAATCACGTTGTTAAAATTTTAAATGTGTTATCTATATCTGTTGTTTTGTATCTATTTTGTAGAATTTTTACGTTTAATATTTTATCTTGTGATTAGTTATATGTATATTTGGAGGATTTATCTTTCTAATTTTTTGTGCAATTCATTTTTACATTTTTGGAACATAACCTTTTGCGCTGAAGTGCCGTAAAGCATTATTGTAGTCTGGAGCAGATAGATGATGAATCGTACCCAACACTAAATCTCGACAATTAACTGCATGCCACATCTTAAATGCAAATTAATATATTCATTCGAACCTTAACAAATTTCTTTCATTTTTGCCAATGTTCGATGTTACAGCTTTGTTTCTTGTAAAAAAAAAAAAGAAATTGAACAGTACAGAGCCATGGCTGGACTAGTCTGTGTTTTACGACGTGGGATTGCGTTGTCCTTTAAAGCAGTGGTCCCCAACCTTTTTATCGCCGCGGACCGGTCAACGTTTGATAATTTTACCGCGGCCCGCTGAGGGGGGGACGTTGATTGTTTATATTTTAGATTGTTTTGATTTAATAATTTTAATTTAATTGTATTTAAACATGCCTTCAAAATAAAATACAGTTACACCAAAAAATGAATATAAAGTGATTTAACATTTTAACTCACTAGAACGCTAAAGGCTCAGTCTCGCCTAAAATCCCCGCTAATGTCTGAAACATGTCCAAAATGCCTCTGTTCACGCGCCGTCCCCACAACTCCAGTTTGGCTTTAAATGCAACTACTTTGTCTGCCAACTTGAAAACAGTTGTCATTTTCCCCTGAAGGCACATTGAGTTCATTGAGCAGGCTGAATATGTCACACAGGTAAGCCAGTTTTGCGACCCATACCTTGTCACTGAAATGTGCTGCCAGCGGTGACTTCTTTTCTGAGAGAAATCTTTGCAATGGCTCTCGTAATTCAAATACTCTGGTTAGCGATTTTCCTCTGGATAACCATCTTATTTCTGTGTGTAAGAGAAGGCATCTGTGCTCTGCGTCCATCTCCTCACAAAGCTGCTCAAACAGGCGCGAGTTAAGGGCGTGTGCTTTGATGTGGTTAATAACTTTAACGACATCAATCAATACGCTGTTAAATTCCGGTGACATTTTTCGGCTTGCCAGCATTTCCCTGTGAATGATACAATGCGTAGATTCACTCTCAGGTGCAACCTCCTTAATCCGAGCAGTTAAACCAGACAGTCGTCCGGTTCTGGCAGCAGCTCCGTCTGTGCATATGCCGACACAAAAGGACCATTTTAGTTGTCCTGATATATAACCATCCAGTGACTTGAACAGTTCTGCTCCTGTGGTGTTGGTTGGCAAAGATAGTGCACATAACAAATCCTCATGCACATCCTCCTGATATAGATATCGCACATAAACAAGTAGTATTGCCTTGTTGTCGATATCTGTAGATTCGTCAACCTGGAGTGCGTACCACGGTGATGTATTAATCCTCTCCAACAATTGTGTCTCAATGTCTTCGGCTATTTCCTCAATGCGCCTAGTCACAGTGCTAGCTGACAAAGGCACATGTGCTATCTTTTCCACAGCAGCCTCTCCTAGAAGTTCACGGCAAATGTCTTTAGTGGAGGGCAAGATCAATTCTTCACCGATAGTGAATGGCTTTTTAGCCTTAGCAATACGGTTAGCCACCAAATATGATGCTCTCAGTGCATTCTTCTTTATTGATGTGGTGGCCCTCATAAATTTCTTCTGTCCTTCGTGTTCCCGTTTTTTTCTTTCAAAATACTCCAGGGGCTTGTCTTTTAATCCAGGGTGCTTGGCGTTCAAGTGGCGAAGCAGTTTTGAAGGTTTCATTGCCTCATTAGAGAGCTGGTCGCCGCAAACTATGCAGAGCGGTTTTGGTGTGTGGGAATCACTTGTCCCGATAAATCCATATTTCAGGTAGGACTCATGGTATTGTCTGTTAAAAGTTTTGTTTCTTTGATGTTGAAGGTTCTTCTGCTGTTTCTTCACTGGGCCTTTTCTTTTTCCCAAGGAAACTTTCTAACGACGTCTGTTTCGTACTCATTTTTGCTAATTTGTGGGTTAAATTTGAGCAAACACAATATACACGTACACCAAGTACTGTTAAACATGAGAAAGTACCGGTGAACAGAGAGAAAACCGCCCCGATATCACGATATTTTGCGCATGCGCGGTATTGGTGCGGCTTTAGGTGACGTCTCTCAGCTCCCGGTTAACCTCTCGTCCATGGAAAGTCGCACAAACCCGAGAGAAATACACCACAGTAAATAGAATGGAAATAATTTAATGTTCCTTGGGCGGCCCGGTACCATTTGATCCACGGCCCGGTACCGGTCCGCGGCCCGGGGGTTGTGGACCACTGCTTTAAAGTATTGAAAAGTCCCTATGTCATTTCCTTGTAGGGAAAATTGACGATTCAAATAGTCAGTCTATGCAGATTATCTGAGTGTAAAACCCATTTACATTTTCAAAAGCGAGAAAATCCGTATCATTGTTAAGGTATAATGTTATGGGAGCTGATCGGAAGGTCTTGCTCCAGCTGTACAGTTTATTAGTAAAATCGAAACTTGACTATGGTTCGATTGTGAAGAGATCAGTTTGTAAATTCTACCTCCCCGCTTGATCCGATGCACAATCAGGGACTTGGACTTTGTCTGGGTGAATTTAGAATTTCCCCTTAAAAAAATCTTTACGTTGAGGCAAATAAACCATCACTTTATTTCAGACGATAGAAAATTGGTCTTCACTATACTACCAAACGATCTTAATCAATTTTCCGCAAATACTAAAACTTGTACGTTCAGAAACCAAACTTCATTCCACCTTTTGGCATACGAATTCGTCCCCCGTTAGAAACAGCAAAAATCAATGTTGAAAATATTGAAAAATTCAGTATTCCCAAATCACCACTTTGGTTATCAAATTGTCCTCAAATAATGTTTGTCTTTTGCGAATGCAAAAAGTCTTTAACAAATCCACCTCTTGGATTAAATTTAATGAAATCGGAGCCTCATAATGTAGAGATACGTCATTGTATAGAGAGAGTTTGAAAGATGGAGACAAAGTTGTAGCTGCCCTAGCGACACCCCATGGCACCAGCTCGAGCCAATTGCCGGATAAAGCCTCAATTTTTAGTGCAGAAATTACAGACATATTCAATATTGAAAGCTCTCGGAAACGAATTACATCATCTTTTAGGATTCCCTTTCGACATTGAAAGCCTTGCAGAATCTTAAATTTGACAACCCGTTAATATTCCAGATATTGGAGAACCATGATCTCGTAAAATCTGGGAAAAATATTCTGTACTGTTGGCTGCCAAGTCACATTGCCGTAAAGGGGATGAGCAGATAAAGCAACCAAGGTCATTTCCGAATGGAATATCCCATATACTGTCTTCAAATATTGTATAAATCAGCATGTTCGTCATGGCAAAATATGTGGAATGAAAACTCCACACTTAAGAACATCAAACCCACTATAGGTGAGTGGTATCCTTCGTATAGAATAAACTGGAGAGATGAAGTGGTGTTGTGCCAATCTAGTGTCGTACACACATACCTGAATCGTGCATAACTCCTGAAGGATGAATCTCGATCCGAGTTGTATACCCTGCCAGTGTCCACTGAAAGTGGAGCACATTTTTGTCGAGTGTCGATTTCTACCCTGTGAGACGCAAGTAAGTTGACCTGAATTGCTTGTATAAACTGTACGAGGACGTACCACCTGAGAAAATCTTGGAATTTTTAAGGGATTGCGGTTTATACAAGGTTTACAAAACTAAGGTAGGAGTTCGTAGGCCTTTATTTTATTTCTAATTAAAATAACACAAGTTCTTGTTCTGATGATATGATGTTACTATGTTTGGCGAAAAATATAGGTACATTATTTTGGGATTTTGTGTATCCCTCTCTTGCTAATTTCAGCGTTTTCGTTGCCTTTGTGTTAAAGGTGGTGACTTTGTTTAAATGAGGAATTACTGTTTTCAATTTTCCTATCCGCAATTTCTGAGAAAATAAATCCTCCTGCTATCGATTTGATGCAGGTATGGCTCGATGTAAGGTTGTTAAAATTTGCTTGGACCGCTATTAAGCAGCTACCCTATGCTGACACTGCGCGGCCTTGGCGAATTCCAACTTCTCGATTGTTAATGCGTTCTGACCCCACACCCAGCATGAATGTCCAAAGATCTAAAATGGGGCGGGAAGGGTCATAGGCAACTCGGACTATTGAGGCTCAAACAAATAATGCACCCTCGTTCCTAAAAATTTTATGAAAACAAACCGTCTTAGGGGCTACCTTTTATCTTTGTGTGCACTCATGCTAGGTTGAAATTCCGAAAATGCATTTAATGCATGGTGGTGCTTTTAGAAATATACATTTCATCCAAGATAGGGGGTGGCGGGGGTTATACTAATTATATTTTATTACTGGTGGGTGAAAACTAAAAGTGCCTTCCACCCCAACCCCCCATATCATTATTTCTGGAATAGTCCTCTTATAATAGTAGTATAGTGGGGGTAAATAGACCCAAATGGGGCACTATAGACCCGTACGGAAAATTAACATGAATGGGGCACTATAGGCCCGTACAAGAATTTAACATGGTGGGCCTCTACAGGCCCGTACGGGAATTGAACATGGTTGGGGCATTATAGACCCGTACGGGAAATTAGCATGGATGGGGCACTATAGGCCCGTACGGGAATGTTAATGGGACAGAAGTATTTTGAGAGGGATAGAAGTGACACATACACCTAACACACAAATATTTGAGTAGGCAATAATGAAATAATCTTTTCTGGGCAAGTGGGTGGCCCTGAAAAGGGCCGTTGTAGTTTTTATTTCTTTCTCCAAGATGTGGTCAGGAAGCCTAGGATAGTCTTTTTCTTCTTCTTCTCAGGGAGCCAGTCAGGATGTCCCATTCGCCTGAACTTCTCCTGGATTTTCATCCAGTGGACATTCAGGTGATGGAAGTCCCTTTCTCTCTTGGTCTGCTCTTCATTCTGTCTTCACCCAAGCCTTTTTAATGGTGGCCACCTCCTTCTCCATGACTTCTTTCACTAGTATCTGTGCGGTGAGAAGGTCAGTCGCTTCTCTTGTGATGCTACTGGGGGTTGGATACAACCACAAATCTTCTTGTACTTGGTCCAAAAAGTACTCCACCCCTTCCAGTAAGTCCAAGGCTTTTTTGAGTAAGCCCACTCTACAGAATGAAAGTACCGAGGAGGTCTTTTGCGCTTCTTCCACCATCACTTCATTCACCAGACTCCTCGCTTTCTTTAGGGCTGACACTTGGGTGGTCACATAGGGTAGAGTGATTGGGTAACGCCAACAACACTCTATCCTTTCGAGTAGAGACTCCACTCCCACCATCACATCCCAGGCTTCCTGCAAATTTTCTACGGTGGTCACTCTTGTCTTCTTTTCAGTCAAATGAATGGCGCAACTGATGATGATGATGAATTGTATTAAAGTCGCGTGAAGCCATTCGGCTATGTGCGACTATTTACCCCCACAGCGTGCGAAGCACGCTGTTGGGGGTTAAGTGTGTGCTGAGCACACTAAGGTTATGGACAGGTGTGTTGTCAGTTTGCAGCACACCTGTCACATTACTGATTTTATACACCCCTCCATTGCAGCATGGTTTCCCCACAATTAAGGGGAATCATTGAAGGCGCGATATTGGAGTGTGTGTACAATTTACTTAAATCAATACCTGTACATAGGAGTAGAAACACAATGTTTACAGATATACTGGTGTGCGCAAAGCGCACATAATTCCTTAATTGTTTTGTTATGTCTGGAGTGGCAGGAGCACGGATTAGGCGAGAAGGCGCGAAGCGTGACGGAATTTCTGAAACGCCGTGAACGTACATGATCAAATTCTGCCCAGTTAGCTAAGTCGGGCTGCCCCTATTACCAATTGTGTGTTAGCCACATGTTGTAATTGCAGTCACATTTTCACAGTTTTATCAAGTTTCCTATTATCCTGTCAATTTTGAAATTTCGTGTACAAAATGTACATATATTTTCCGAAAATAATGAATAAATTTGGGTTTGAGTAACCCATTCAATTTTTGTGATCTTAATCAGATATTATCAGGTTATCCTAAATGATGGAAACGGCACAAGAATCAACCCGTTGTTGTTGTAGTTTATATATATATATATATATATATATATATATATATATATATATATATATATATATATATATATATATATATATATATATATACAAATTTGTACTACTGCTTAGTTATGTTATGAATTGATGTAACTATTATAGAGTATTAGTGTGTTCTTAATCGAAGGTCAGTAGAAAGAGTCAGAAACAAAAATGGTGAAAAAAATATCTATCTAAATGCGCCAGATGGTACAAATAAAAAAATAACAATTCCCGTAGGTTTAAGTCAAATGTTTCTAGCTTACCCTAACAGTTTTAAAAAAAAGTTTTTCCTACGACTGGCTGGAATGGCGGGAACGGCTGGCTGGCTGGAAATGGCGGGAAACTGGTTGGTTGAATTTGCTTTGGTGGTTAAAAAAATTGAAGTCTACCGCTGCCTGCAAGCAGATCTTGAGTCGTTGTTACTTAGGTGTGGGCCAACGAGTCCGACTTGAAGGTACTCCCACGGTCCTAAGCGGTCAGCGGATTTTGTTTTGTGAGGAAATAGAGTTTTTCCTCACGATTTTTCTTCACGTTAGTCCAACACGTCTAGCTCTTAAGGGCCACAAAATGCGAATGGAATGGTATGACAGCGGCGTAAGTCTGCTAGGGAAACGTCGATGATAGTATCGGTGACCTGCTCGGGGATAGTGAACGGCGGCCCGGGAAGTTGTTCCGCTTCGGCAAGGGATACCTTGACTTCGTAATTGAATCCAATATCGGAATTGAAGGGACAGACAAGCACTTGGTAATTCGTTTCAAAGGTTTTACTGAAAGCAATGATATTGTGCTACCTGTTGGAGGGCTGGGTTTAGACTTATTTTGATTGTTTTCTAAGGATCGTCTAACGTGTCTAGGACAAGGGTCTTGCTTTTTTTTTCTTCTTTTTTTTTGTGTGTGGGTCTCCTGACAATCCCTACAGTTAGAATTTGAGACATGTCTTTTTTTTAGGGGTCATAAGCAACTACGTGTCCATACTCTCAAAGGCTGAAACCGATTATTAAGCAAAATCGGAATCACTTTTGGTTCCAGAGGGTGTCGGGCTTATTCTCGCCTGGTTCTTTCTATCATTTGACGGTGGGCGTAGAATTCTATTAGGGGACGATACTATGATATTTCGGTTAGTTTGTTTTGGTATTGCCTACAAAAGGGATACAACAGTTGATTGATATTCTTGCATTGTCTCCAGTCTCATTTTAACCCGAAAATTATTCTTTGCCCAGTAAAGCGTCTGGTGCGAAAGGTTCTTAATTGTGCAATCCAGAAGGTTCAGTCCGACAATCATCCCCATCAAATCAGATATTCTGTCTAGAATGTGTTTGGACAAAGTCAGTGCGACCTTCGTCGTTCACATTCTATTTAGTTTTTGAAATATCGTATTTGTTTGTGCCGGCTTAAAATATCTAATTGTTTTCCCTGCTTTTCAAACCATTAGTCCTCTCTTTTCCTAACGACTACGGTTTTAGAATGTGCAATTGATAAAGATCCTGTATAATTTGATAAAAGAGTTTTATCAAATGTCTGTTTACATTTTTGTGAGTCTGCCCGACGCCATTTCTTCCCCGGCGATGACCTCTCCTCACTTTGAATGGGCTTGACGTAAAATATAATAGCCTTATATTTCGAAAGAAATACATTTGACAAGAAACAAATAAGTACAAAGAAATGGTACTTGTATTTTGTTCGTCTGTAGACCCAGCGCCCCCAAGCTCCAAATAGACCGGCAACTGTGAGAATTAAATCCCCATAAATGGAATTGTTTTTGTTGGTGTTGTTATATCTACATGGGAATTTCACAATTGAAACTTGTATCCCTTTGAAACATAACTTGTCCGACCTAGACAGTGTTCATCCACAATATTAATTTGTAAAGATTGGCAATCGCAAATGGAATATTTTAATACTTAGGTCCACCGTTCACACACTGCTAATCACCACTTGAGAGTTATAAAACGTTTTTGAGGTGTTGGTAATCGGCACTGATACACCTACTTCGGCAAATGTCCACCTGTCCTTAATATGTCCGAGCTAGGCGCTATGTTCAGTCCGTGATCGATTCTAAAAATTCGTGGTACTAGCTATAAAACTTACAAATGAGATATATTTTGGGTCCAATAATACCACACGGTGAAACCCTATAAAAGTGATCATTTTAGGAACATACAACAGTCCGCGTTATTATTCCTCGATAATTAAAGTTCAGTAATCTGAAACAAAGATATCAAAGGGATTTTAAATGTTACCTTTATCTGTTATTTTATATAGACTTTATTTTAGATACAATTTTACTGAATGTTTACCTCTTTACGTTTTGTATTTTATCCTGTGCTTAGTTATATTGATTTGGAAAGCTTTATCTTCCTAAATTTTCTGCAATTCATTTTTACAATTTTGGAACATGAGCTTTTGTTGGCACTACATAACCACTTTTTGTGCTGAGGTGCCGTAAAACACAACAATATACATATGAAATTTTCAAATTTGCAATCATATCAATAAATATTGTTACAATCACATGTTTTCGAATGTAAAGTAACGTACACGCACATACTGTGGGGCTTTAAACTATGATGCTTCACATAAACTAAGATTCTAATGTAAAAAGTCGGTGATTTTTTCATTCTGAAGGTTAATTGGGGAAAATTATAATAACTTTTTGTCTGAGGACATTAAGAAACTATTTGAACTGCATAAATATTGAACTTGTCTGATTGCCCTAATTCCATGAGATGTTGTCGCACTCTTTGCGATCTGACAGAGTATATGCACCACACTTCACATCACCTGAATTTCACGTCAACTAATTTGTTCTCGGGTTAGATTTTGCACATCTTGTGTGACCTTGACGAGGTGTTAGACCATTGCTGAATAACACTGCCTTATACAGCTGTCGGGAAACATGACATATGGCGACAATAAGGTTTGAACCCCAGCTTTTCTAGTGGCAGTTGTTGGAACCCTAGACTGAGGATCAAGCTGGGAATGATACCTCGCATTGTCCATCACAATAACTGAGCTGCTGTCCACTTTTGGGAGGAATATATATGTGAACCACTCCGTAAACATTCAGTATTCATCTCGGCATGATAATCAGTACTGCTGGTCTTGGATTCAAATACCAGGCTACAGCTTGGTACGAGTCCGAATTGTGAGGAACCAGCATCAACCGTTATCAGCCGAGATCCTTTGCTTGAGAGGACACACCGTCCAGTTGTCCAACAGTGGTTCAAGGACACTGATAGTTATCTTCCACCCACTTCCTCTTCACAGTGTGGTTGGTGTTGATCCAAGTCAGATCCAGATGAACTATATGACCCGATCTTGCTCCCTTAATTTTAAAATTATTCTTAAGTATTCAAATCGCTGGGCAATAAGATCCCGTTTTTCTTCTACTCATCGCCTACCATTAACATTTTTGTGGAAGCTGAAATAAAGAAAGCAAAGCAAATGATGAACACAAATCTTTATGAATGAATGCTAAAAAAAATGTATAGATCCAATTACCATACATACTATTGGTGTAATCTATTCGTGCAAAGAAAATTTCTTCCAAGACTTGTAAAACAAACCATTATAAGAATGGTCATTTCATTATGATTTATTGATGAATTATATCGAAATGGAAGAATCGGTAGACAAAGCGGAGACCTTTGACTGAGATTTAGTTGGTCTTCATGTCATGTTTAAACAATGAAAGTTATTCACATTTAAGCTACCTTCATTAGCAGTATCGGAGAAGAGAAAAACTGGTAACTGGCAGAATAAATAAGTGAACACTCCATTATATGAGAAGATTGATAGAAATGATTAAAAGCTGCATATAGAAATATCACAAAAAATACCTCGCCTGCTCTAAAATTATTGTGTTGTCGAAAACAAAGGATTTAAAACCATGCATTTTAAATTAAATGCATTTAAAATGTCATTTATTTAGGGATTATACACTTCCATAATGATTTTCATTGTAAATCAGCATTACTATTTGGAAACTTTTGTGTAATGAATGTAAAAGATAAGTCAATTTGCAGGCAAGAGATAAGGGTATGCAAAATTCACTATTTTCATGGCACCAGTTTCTTGTATAATGTATTAATTTTATTCTTTTTTTGCAATGGTAACTTTGTATCACTCTTTTTCTTGTGCATCTATGAGAACTGTCATATATCGCTTGAACTTTTAAACCAAACAACCTGTAATTTTGTATTCTTTTTTTTTTTTCTTTCTCTTAAACCCTGGCGCTTCAGAGTTCTCAAAACAGCTGATATGGAAACATCTAGACCCATTCCCCTAAAAGCAAACTGTAAACGTTTAGCTGATGCAGGTTTTCTCTCGCGGTATAGGTCATGGATAGTGCGTGTCACAAGCTCCTCATCGAAGTCGTCCAGTTTCCTTCTTGTTAACGGTACTTGTTTTACTTTTGACTTGTGCAAAGATGTGACCACAGCATCCACGGAAGCATGTGGGTATCGATATTTCTTCTCCATTTGGTAAAGGGATGCCATCTCTATTTCTGTCGCCTATCAATAAATATAAACTGATATTCAGAGATACGAAGGCGGGGGGCATCAGTAGTTTCTTCATCCTCATTTCATGCCACAGAAACCAGTCTTGAATACAAGGAAGTACGTTTCTAAATAGTATATGTTGCTCAGATTACTTTGATGTTAAAACTATTCAGTGCACAATATAAATGTTAAATATAACAGACACATTCATTTTTTAAGCAAAACAACAGCTGTTTCCTCCTTTCAAGCGAACATGAGCATTAATGAAACTGAATCAGTAATTAGTGACTGAAGAAAATGGACATTGGGTAATTTGCGTATGCCTTCACTTCTGCATTTACGGCACTTCCTCATATATTGTTAATTCCATAGTCGTACAGCTTGGTATTTATGTGTATATTAGTGAGCATAGCACCATCCTACCACTTATGTAATTTAATGTTTTGTTAACTTTTAAAAGTATTGCATGATTTTTCATTTTCTCATGCACATCATACATTCAACTGCAGGTTCATAAAACAATGAGCTGGCTGGGAATTAGTGCTGTATGAACACATGTATGGTTGATTTCCTTTTTTTTGAAAACATTGAACTAAATTCTGAACTCTTATGTTTAAAAACAGAAAGCATCATATGTCATGGTCACTGCTGAATGAAGGCAGTGTTCAACTCAAATTGTTTGCAAAACTTGTGGTTTCTTTATATAATGATCAGTAGTCATTACTAGTTTATTTAGTTCATACATAAATGCATATACATAAATGTATATGTTTATAATGTAGTTTTTATATTATATCAACCACACGTCTTGCAAACAGTTTGAGGTGAACACTGCCTTCATACAGCAGTGACCATGACATAGAGGACTTGAGCCACAATAGGTTATGGAATCTAGATATTATGGCCATTGTGAGCATGTAAGTGATCTTTGTATAGAGATGAGCTCTAGTACAGGTCTGAATGTACATTGACAGTTCAACCAATGATATTAATAATCTGTCACTAAAATGATACTAATTATTTAAAAAACCGGAAAAGCAAAAAACGATAATATACCTTAGATAATCGCTTTATGATTGTTTTACAGAAATTTCCCATCTCTTTCTTTCTCAAAGAAATCGAATATTTTTATCAGAACATCATTAGCCTCGAACAAAATTGGAGAATAAATGTGTTTCCAGCAGAAGATAATGATCCTTATGGCACATACTATATATATTAAGATGATGATTACATGTGATACAGTAGATTGTGGCTATTTGAGTCATTGTTGGCCATTTTAAGTACAATTTTAAAAAGATACCCCAAAAGACAACACATTTCCGTAGTTTCTAGATTCTTTTCCTTGTAATTTCTATACATAATTTGTCATTTTTAATCACCCAAATTTAAGATGAATGTGTAATGGACCCATGGTCTCTGCCCTTCATATATAATAATAAAAATAAATTGTTTTTACACATCTACAACACCTTCCCAATATTACTGTGCAGTAGGCAGAATGATGGCACATTAACTATGGTCCCCCTGTGGGTTCGGGGTTGTAGAGTAAGCCCGATGCGTCCTCGCTGCATGTCGTAAGAGGCGACTGAGTGGAGGCAACCTGTTGGCCGTGGGTTGCGACCCGTGTCTAAGGAGGAAAGGATCCTAGTAGTTGAGTAAGGAAGAGATCCATGAGTGGCTCCCCTATGCAACACACTACTTTGGCCTCTACTTCTTGCTAGACGGGTGGTCGTGATGGGCCTGGGCCCGACAAATCGGCTTGTCACGCCGAGCCCTAGGAAGTCTTCTTAACTTTATTTCCTCACATACTCTTTACCTTTTTCTCCCTGTGTCTCTCTTGATACCATCGTTGCCCCTACATTTTCCTCCTTTTTTCCCATTCTCAGAAGGCTTCCTAGAAGGCGGTGGCTTAACGGGTCAATCGGGATGTATCTTTACCAGCTGACGATATCTCTTGTGTATCCCTGGCATTTGAGAAATGTCCCCTTGTTGGCTCCGTGGTGGGTGGGTGAGCACGAGTGATGAATATACAACAAAACATGATGGAAAATATTTTAAAAATCGGCTCAAAAGAACAAAACCATTATCGGATTCAGACGATGAACCATGTGGCGTGGATTCATTTCCGCGCTTCATGGTCATCCAGTCGCAAAGACGCATCGAAACCGCTTGCTGCACTAATTCCATTTGTAGTTGAAAAGACAATACTTGGACTAGTCGGCACACCAAAAAGCGTGAAAAAATTAAAATCAGGTAGCTTTCTTGTTGAATGTGAGCGAAGAGGACAAACTGAAAATATCCAAAAAATTCAAACTTTCTCTGATGTACAAGTAACCTCTTTTGCTCACTCCTCACTGTATTCATCCAAGGGGGTGAGTCGCTGCCGTGACTTGGCGGGAATCGGCGACACAGAAATCGTCGAAGGCATGAGGAACCAAGGTGTCACTGCCATCTGACGAATCCGTATCAAACGTGGCCAAAATTTGCAGGACACCAACACTATCATACTTACCTTCAACACACCAGCACTACCCAAAGCAGTTAAATTCACTCTACATCTAGTGATTACTTTTTGTTCGATTTATATACCACCAAACACCAATTTACTACCAAATGACTTATACAACCTCGTTCAAGAGCTGCCCACCCATTTGTTCTTGTGGATTTCAATGCCCATAACATTTTATAGGGATCAAATTACATAAATGACCGAGGAAAAAAGGTAGAAGATTTCATTTCTAGACACGATTTGTTCCTATATAACTCCAAATCACCGACATATTTGCATCCAGGAACAGGTACATACACGTGCATCGATCTGTCAATTTGTTCTCCATCGCTGCTATTGGATTATGTTTGGAAGGTCGCTGATGACCTTCACAGCAGTGACCACTTCCCAACCTCTCGTATGAATATCAACTCTACCATCGATGAGCAAATTCCACAGTGAAATTTAAAGGAGGCCGACTGGGCCAAGTTTGAAATACTATGTATAACTAGACTTAGCAGAGATGCCTTTTTAAACGGTAATGACCCTATTCAACATTTTACATCTATTTTAATCGAGATTGCAGAAGAATCCATTCCTAAGTCCTCACCGAACCATAAAAGAACACAAAAAGCATGGTTCACTAAAGAATGTAAAGAAGCCATTAGACAACGCTGAGAAGCACTGAGAAAATTTAACAACCGCCTGACGCCCGAAAATTTAAGTACCTACCGTATATTCCGGGCTAAAGCTCGTCGCACGGTTGAAGAATGTAAAAGATCATCATGGAAAAAATGTTTCTACTCTAAACTCTCGTTGCTCTATACAGAAAGTATGGGACACGATCCGCAAAATAAATGGTAAGGGAAAACGCAACTCCTTCCGACAAAAGTAAACAATAAAAACTTCCATTTCAAACATAGCGAATATTCTGGCTGATAGTTTTTCTAAAAATTCATCATCATCTAATTATTCAGCTGATTTTCGAAAATTAAAAAGTCAAAAAGATAAAATACCTTTAAAATTCACATCCAGCAATTCAGAAAGTTATAATAAACAGTTTTCACTTAAGGAGTTAATGGAAGCTTTGAACAAGGTCCATGATGCATCAGCTGGGCCTGAAGAAATACATTACCAGTTTTTGAAACATCTACCAGAACCATCATTAATCGCTCTTTTGGAAATTTTCAATGAAGTATGGACCACTCGCAATGTACCAAAAATTTGGAAAGAAGCAACAGTAATACCTATTCCCAAACCAAGTAAGGATAGCACAGATCATACCAACTATCGTCCCATTACGCTGACGAGCTGTGTATGTCAAACAATGGAACGAATAATCAATGCTCGGCTTGTTTGGTATTTGGAAACTAATAATGTAATATCTTCTTTCCAAAGTGGCTTTAGATATGGTCGTAGTACCAATGACCATCTGGTTAGACTAGAAACGTTTATTCGTGAAGGAACACGAAGTAGCTGTTTTCTTCTATTTAGAAAAGGCCTATGATACAACATGGAAGTACGGAATAAAGAATGACCTATACAATCTGGGTCTAAAAGGCCGTCTGTCCTCTTTTAAATCGAACTTTCTCTCAAACAGAGAATTCAAGGTACGAGTGGGTTCCACCCTCTCAGATATGTACGAACAAGAAATGGGTGTGCCCAGGGCAGTATTTTATATGTAACGCTTCTCAACATCAAAACTAATAGCATTACCAAGTATTTGGCTCCTGGTATAGATTGTTCCCTATATGTTGATGATTTCCTAATATGCTATCGATCAAAGCACATGCATACAATAGGGCCAATGCCATCGGTTTTAAATTCTCAAAATCGAAAACAGTATGCATGCATTTCTGTCAGTTACGAAGACATCGTGATGAACCTAAACTCACAAAGGACGGAACACCTGTACCAGTTGTGGAGGAAACAAAGATTTTAGGTATTATCTTCGACAGGAAACTCACCTTTATTCCACACATAAAGAACTTGAAAGCTAAATGCTTGAAATCGCTAGATCTACTCAAAGTAGTAGCACACACTGACTGGGGCGCTGATAATAAAGTCATTCTCAATTTATATAAAACTTTTATTCGATCTAAACTAGACTATGGTTGTGTTGTTTACGGTTCAGCCAGAAAATCATACTTATAGATGCTTGACCCAATTCACCACCAAGGAATAAGACTCGCTCTGGGAGCATTTAGGACATCTCCATCTGAAAGCCTTTTGGCTGAAACGAATGAGCCACCACTATCACATCGTAGAGAAATGCTGTCTCTACAATATGCCCTCAAATTTAAATCGAACCCTTTGATTCCTGCTTTTTCGGCTGTATTTCAACCAAAATTCAAAACATATACGAAAATAAACCAAATATCATACCTACCTTTGGCATTAGAATATCACCCAGCCTTGACAATACAAAAGTTGACGTTTCTAAAATCCAGAAGACGTCCATTTCTGAAACACATCCCTGGCTACTTAAACAACCAACCCAACAGTACTTTTTACACTAAACGACGGCAAGAAATCGGAGACAAACCCTTCCATCTTTCACAACACTTACCACGAACTCCTTACCGAATTTTATAACTACACAAGAATTTACACTGATGGGTCCAAGGATAAGGAAAAGGCTGCTGCAGCCTTCGTTATTGGAAATCACACTACAAAAGTTCGCTTGCCAGACGGTGCCTCGATTTTTTCAGCCGAAATCAGGGCAATAGACCTTGCCCTGAAATAAATCGAAAGCAAACATAATTTAAACTCCATCATCTTCTCGGATTCACTATAAGTACTTCAGTCACTTCACAATAGGAAATTGGAAAATCCACTACTGACCAACATTCTCATGAAACATACCGAGCTGTGTACCTCCCACAATATAGTGTATTGTTGGCTACCCAGCCATATCGGTATTAAAGGTAACGAAAAAGCTGATCGCGCTGCTAAAATGGCACTATTCCTAGAACCATCTGATTTTAAAATACCACACACTGATTTTAAACTTAGTATCAAACGGTGTTTACTTAATAAGTGTCAGGCATCATGGGATGATGCAATGAATAACAAACTACATATAATAAAATCAACCTTCGGTAACTGGGTTCCTTCCTACAGAACCATCCGTAAAGACGAGGTAGCCACTGCAAGAATTAGAATTGGTCATACTTGTGTAACCCATTCCTACATTCGAAAGGGCGAAGACCCACCTGAGTGTGTTTCTTGCAATGAACCCTTCACTGTGAAACATTTTATGATAGATTGTTTCGATCTCCAACCTACACGCGATATTTACTATAATGTTCAAAACATGAAGGAACTTTTTGATACAGTAAACGTACCTTGCATTTTAAATTACTTGAAAGAAGTAAACATCTATTTTAAAATCTAACTTTAGAGCAGTCACTTTGAGTATTTTTGGAATATATGTACAGTCGTTCATCCTAAGTACCTTTACTCGTAATCATAGACACACCATTTACATTACCCGTTGATCGGGAAACTTCATATATTGCCCTCACCAGTTCATCGTTTACATTTTAATTGTTTGACTCTATTATCGCTGGTCGATAATGTACCTTTTAACATTTGTAAATTATTCATCATACAACCTTTTCTATGGCGCTAAATAGCCTCACAGTGCTGATGCACCGTTAAACCACAATCAATCAATCAATCAGAACCACATGATTTTAAAATACCATACACTGATTTTAAACCTAGTATCAAAATGTGTTTACTTAATAAGTGGCAGGCATCATGGAATGATGCAGTGAATAACAAACTACATATAATAAAACCAACCCTCGGCGACTGGGCTCCTTCTTACATAACCATTCCTAAAGACTAGGTAGTCACTGCAATAATTAGAATTGGTCATACTTATATAACGCACTCCTATATACTAAAGGGCGAAGACCCACCCGAGTGTGTTTCTTGCAGTGAACCCTTCACTGTGAAACATTTTATGATAGATTGTTTGGATCTCTAACCTACACGCGATCGTTACTACAATGTACAACACATGAAAAAACTTTTGTTTACAGTAAACGTGCCTTGCATTTAAACTACTTGAAAGAAGTAAACATCTATTTTAAAATCTAACTTTTACAGCTATCTCTGAGTATTTTTAGAATATATGTAGAGTAGTTCATCCTAAGTAGCTTTATTCCTATTCATTGACACACCATTTACATTCCCCGTTGATCGGGAAACTTCATATATTACCCGCACCATTTCGTCGTTTGGATTTTAATTGTTTGACACTAATATCGCTGGTCGATAATGAACCTTTTAACATTTGTAAATTATTCATCATACAACCTTTTCTATGGCGCTAAATAACCTCACAGTGCTGGTGCGCCGTTAAACCACAATCAATCAATCAATTAATCATTAACTTTGGATTTCCTGAAGTATAAATATTCAATTTTGAAATAAGCGATATAAAAATCAGATGTCCCATATATACTTAGAGTACATTTTTTAAAGATGAATATGAGTTTTGGCACCATAATTTGTCAATTTTATATTTGGAGGCTTTTTTTAAAAACAAAAGTTGAAGTCCTATTGAAAAGTTGTATGCTATGTTAACAAGCAGACGATGTTTGTTTACATACTTCAAGTGCGTCAGGAACATCCCGTCATCCCTTCTTGCATAGACTATTCCGGAAAACAACTAAAACTTTCCCATATATATTTACAGTACATTTTTTAAGATTTAAACGAGTTGCGGCACAAAATATATTCAATTTTTATATTTTTGGTGCTTAAATAAAGTCCGATTGAAAAGCTGTATGCTAACTGTATGTTAACAAGAAGAAGATGTTTGTTGACATACATCGCGTGCGTCCGAACATCCCGTCATCCCGAAAAGAACCAAAACTTTATTATTGTCTTCACCGTTGAGTGCCATCTTTTTTTTTTTTTTTAACAACAACGCTGTAACTGTTAACACTTGCAAGAAGGAAAGAAATTTTGTAAGCTTTGGATGGCATGCAGTTGGATTTTGAGATTTAGCGACGGGTACGATAATCCATCAGTTCCAGACAATACATACAATTCAGTGGGGGAAAGTCACAAGGTTTTGAGGACTTAAACAAAATCGACTACGAGTACGTACCCCAAAATCGACGACGGCTTCCTTCTCGCGAGACTATATCATGCTGAGGGGTAACAGCCCATAGTCTCACAGTGCTGGTGCGCCGTATAGCCACAATCAATCAATCAATCAATCAACAACCCATATCCGCTTGACAACAACAGAAGCTGTGCAGTCGATGTTTCAAATTCACTAATTAGTCACCGTGTGACTTCGGTCTTGCCTACTCGCGAAAATCGGGAAGAACACCCGTATAATCAGATAATTGCAAAAACAACAAAACACCAACAACACCAAAAAAAACCCATCTCTGAAGTTTGTTTATAAACTCAAATTGCTTTCCACCAATATAGAACAATATGTACACAATGAATTGTTTCTCAACTGTTATCAGACAGTATTGGCATATTTTAATGTTGGCCGATACGTTCTATTATCGCGTTACTACGTAGAAAACGTACAAAAAGGTTTCAATATACTTTTTCATTTTTATCATACAGCATCAAGAATCAACGTGTTAGGCATTTGTCACGGTGAATTAATTTCATTTCCGATCAACGGGTCCGCCCAAGTGTTGGTTATTCCGAGGTGACCTCTGACGGGATGCGCTGTACACAGAACGTAATAATACCGCGGCAATTGAGAAATACAGTGACCGTCGGTACTATGGTATCAAAATAATATATAAAAAAATAAAAATAAAACACGACCAATGCTATGTATAGGCAACAGATTTAATTTTTTAAAAATCAAAATTAAATTCATAAATTTAATTAAGATCTTTGCATGCCCAAGTTGTAGTAGATCCATTATTATTGCGATGTATGATATTCTTGTATTATATTACATGGCATATTTGTAGTTCACCACTATCCCCGTAAACTTAAATTATATGCTCATGTCTGGAAAGCACCTTTTATGAATTTACAGGGATGACAGGGCTCATGAACTTGCTTTTATACTGCTGATCTAAGAACCCACACTGAAACGAAACTCACGGGTTTGACAATACACCATTAATGGGCCCCCACATGTTAGATAACACTTTTTTTATTGAATAGCTTTAGTCGTGTGACCAGTTCAGCTTGTATGATTTAAATTGGGAAGCAGACGACATGTTGACATTGTGCTTGGCATGATTTATGAATGAAAAGTGAGAAAGAAATAACGAGGATTGGAACTGGATATGGTATGAATGGAAATTGATGTCTTACATAAATGTGTACATGTAAGGAAAAGCTAAGATTGGTTAACCATTTTAACATTTTTAATCTGCACGGCTATGTTGCCTTCCTGACATGTTTTCATACGAGTTATTCAGATGTGACGCATGATGACAGCGCTTAACGGAAATGCTCAGATGCCGCGGTAATATGACGTGGCGTCACAGTATAATATTAACCCTAGAAGTGCGGGAGCCATGTGTTTATGGATGACATAGTCCGAGTTTCCTCTGATCCTTCCCAACCAAGTTTAGATATTTTAACATTTATGTTGAGTTGTGGGGTCAGAACGTATTGCCTATCGAAAAGTTGGAATTCGCCGACACGGCGCGGTGTCGGTATAGGGTACCCACTTACTACCGGGCCTAGCAAACTTAAAGGAGCTTAATCAACGATGGATCATTAATCGATTGGATGCTACACTAGACATTTAAAATGGTCGTACTTTACTAGTGTAAGCCTGTTCTCGGGCTTTATGAAGAAAACAAACACATATTCAACATGTTCTGCTCATAAAACAACGGAATTCAGCTGAGTTTATATTTGTTTCATGGTATAAATTGTGTTGCTTATTAGTGATATATGATTACTTGTTACCATATTAAAACTTATTTTATTCTTCAGTACTATAAATAGCAAACAAGTAAACTCGATCATGAAAAATTTTCATCGATAAATCGGAATATAAGCTTATCCCAGTGCTGCTCGATCAAATTGATTAATCGGAACAACACTAATCCTGCATGATTAACTGTTTTCATGGCAGTGAGTGGCCTTGAAGGTAATAGCGTAAAAAGGTCTATCAATATGTAAGTTAGCAGGTGGTGAAATATTTTGACTAGTTACAAATCGATGGGTAAAAATCCCAGTCTATCCACAATTTTTCTGCTGTGAATTAAACAGGTTAAGGCAAATTCAAATGAAAAAAAAACAAAACAAAACAAAAAAATTCATAATGATTTAAAGAGATGCCAGCAACATTTAAAATAAATTGAAATCAAACATCAACCACTTTACCGACATTCAATATCGCCTGACCAAAGGATAAAACCATGGCCATTTGTCGCTGTTTAAACTTTACCCCACCAAACCCGGAATAAAATGGCGGCAAAGCAAAATTACTGAGGACAGCTGGACACGCATTAATCAAAATGTATGTAATGTTTAGTTAAAAAAAATTAAAAAAATAACGCGGTGTGTTAATGAGATACTCGTGTATTTCGTTGAGTCATCAATCCAGTTATCGCCAGGCAAACAGGACGGGCACTGGTCCAGACCAAAAGCTTCTAATTTCACCCTATATCTAACCTTTTCCTCATCATTGAGTTGATCCTAATAGTCCTACGACATTGTTCATCCATTTTGCATGCCAAACAATTACAATAATAGAAAATCTGCGGCTTACTAGGTAAAAAAAAAAGCCTTTTATATTGTCGACTTTACAAATTATTTGATTGCTCTGTGTTCACCAACTGTCATGGCGGATTCGTCAGGTTCCGTTGTGAAACGAAAGTGACGTGAAGTAAAAAATATAAATACCCGCATGAAATCTGCAGGAAGAATTTATTTTCTCAGAAATTGCGAGTATAACATTCGCTATGTCTTGAACCCGCTCACAGACGAGACGAAACTACAGCGTTTATGAAATTTGACCTGGTTCTCGCCATTTGCATTGCTAGTCACATCTCGCAGTTTACATGTCCATGCCATCAGAGGTACAGTAGTCATATGATGCCAACAAAAAACCGCTTTCCAATGTTGTTGCACAAAATAATTCTAAAATGTGACATAAAAGTCGCGTACTTTTTGTAACAAAAACGAAAGGATACATAATTCTCAACATAAATATTCAGAGAACAACGACCAGAAACCTTTCGCTAACGCAGCATCCCGGAGAAAGCCAGATTCATCGAGTCGAGTGCACGTCAACGCGGTAGTCCCGTGATACCACCGAAAACCGCGTTGACATTTTTTTCTTTTTTTATATAAATTTTTTAAGTTTTAAGTAGGGCTGCATTTTTTGCTGTAAAAATGGTTATATCTTGTAACGGAGTTGAGATGGTACCATTTCAAAACTGAAGTCATTTGACCCAGGCCCCACAATCTCGAGTATCAAAATGACAATCTCGGGAGTCAGAACTGAAATCTTAATAGTCATTAGTTTCTAACAGTCATGAGCTCGGGGCCGCGGGTGGCTGAGTGGTCCAAGGCGCTCGCATATACAGGTCATTCACACATCTCGTCTCTGTCCGCGCGAGTTCGAGTCTCGGCTCTACCAACGTTGGTATGTGAGAAAGCTTGCCAGTAGCTTCCCGTGTGTCGGTGTCTTTTCCCTAGTTATTCCTCCACCAAATATACTGGCCGCCATGTATAGCATATCATGTGATGAAAAATGGCGCAAAACCACACACAAACGAACAGTCATGAGCTCATGCTGGGATTGTTCGCTGTTTGTGAAGCAAACTGATGTTTAGGATTTCTTCTCATCTTGAATAAAGAGAAACACGTACAGTTTTTTTTACGGTACAGATAAGCAGACAGTGAGACCACATATCATCACTGTATTTCCATCTTTCACAACACTTCTCACCCACGGAAATTCACTTTTCCACTCTTCCTTAAATTTTCTTACAACTTGAGATTTATTCTCCTCCTCAGAATTGTTACTAACATTCTGTTTCTTTGGATCCTGAGGGTCGGAATGAATATCACTGGTAGGTCGTTTCTGAGACTGAGACAGAAAAGATAATACTCTTTTTTGAGCCTTTGCGACTTAACAGTTCACAAATACATCTAATACAAGAAATTTATTCCATCTTGCTATCCAATCTCGAGTAATTCCAAAGCACGAAATAAATCACTGAGCGTAATGTCCAGTAAATTCTTACTGAATAATACATTAATTAAAACACCCGAAGTTTTAAACGATTTACCGATTAAAGCAAATCAATAGTCAATAAAACTCAAAGTTTGTCCTCCTACCTTCGACAACTGGTTTCGCGAGCTGTCATATTTTCCAGTTTTGTCTAATTGATTAGAATTTGATGGGCAATCAAACAAACGCCGATATTTGATAATAAGTTTAATGAAGTCGTAATTGATTCCCTCGTCCTCTGACTATAATAAACGTCCAAGATAATCTCAGAACAATCTTACCATGATTCAGTTATGCACATCTAAGCGTGACATCAGTGACCTCTTCGCTCCGCCCAGTTCATGTTGATTTTACATAATTGCTATATTATTGGCCGATAACATGTAAACACTAGTCTAGCAAATGCCTATCACTGGCGTATACAGTAAATTTGTTATGGACAGCGTGCACTCGGTAGGATATTATGCCCGAGGCGAATCTAGGGTAATAATGACTGATGCTCCGGCCCAAATCAACGTGCGTCGTTAAAACGCAGAGGTTGGAATGTCCAAGCGTCACAAATGAGTCGCATTTAAATTCCAAGCGTCAAAACCAGAGGGTTGTAGTAGCTTGACGATGTACAGCATGTTAAAATCAAGTTTTAAGACACTGGTGCATCCACACTAATAAAAAAATATATGACATGTATATCGTTAATACCAGACTATGTCAAAATTTGGTCAATATGCCCTTTGTTGATTGTGGTAGCCGGTTCCTGAGAACTAGGTTGGGTCACTGATCAATTCGTACTGCCATGCGGTGTCGTAAGATTTCTCCAAGTCGAAGAAAATAGTTGCTGTGTGTTATTTCTTTATGTAGATTTCTCTAATAAATGTTCCATATGTTTCAAGCCTGACTGTGATAAATTGTGTTTTTCTCACATTTGAATCCACGTTGAAAGTTGATATGGCACGATACTTGGAAGGGTCCATTCCAGGTCTTGGTACAGGAATTATTGTTGTATTTCGCCATGATGGCGGGCAGTCGCCATTTTCCCAATTTGTATTGACAATGTTCAGTAGTGTATTTAGAGCTGTATCACGTAATTGTTTCAAACACTGATAGCAGATATTATCCCGTCTTGCTCAACTGTAATGGGCTCCACCAAGAGGTTCGACAAGGACAAAGAGTTGGACAAGACTTTGCATATTCATACAGAAAGCTCATGTAAGATATGTGCGAAGTGCACTGGGAGCATGTATATCATACGAGACAGGAATTAAGAGCAACTCACAGAATAAATAGCAAAAAAATGTATGAGAAGGAGGGGAAAAATCTGAAAGCTAATAAAAGCTACAAGCAAACCTACAGAACTAAACAATAAAACACTATTGAGAAAAGAGTAGCAACTTTTGCGTTTCATTTGACATGGAGTATATTACATCAGCCCCTCGCCGAGATAAGTAGTTATGTTCCAATCAGTATTTGTTTGCGCGGGGTGGAGTTGGGGGCACTGAGCATAATTTTAATAACAAGAGCTTGTGCCATTTTGTAAAGCGCAATTACTCGTCCGGTCTTGTTAAAAAAAAGGGCAAATCGGCCTGGTTTAATCCAATAAGAGTTGACCGAGCCTGGTGAAGACAATAGTTTCACATGATTTTTCTCATCAGTACCAAACACAAAATCATCTAATCAATCGTTTACACCAAGACATGTGTAATACATCCATTCTGATCAAAGTAAAAAAATCGGCTTCTGCAGTCCCACAGCTGTTGACCAGCGCCGCAGCTATCAATCAAAACATTTGACCTTCCAGGTAAAGGAATAGATTTGCCTACATTTCAGCGTATAGCGTGAAGTTTGTACTGGGATTCGGAAGAAATAATACTTCTCGCGAGAACTCCATGCCGAAAATTTCTAACGCTTATGTAAATATATCGAGTCTGCCATTAATTCAACTAACCTCCCTTTTTTCATTTTGCCATTTTTCCAAAACTTTACATTACAAGGTTTAGTCTCAGACACCTTGTAACATTGATGTTATTTACCTGAACTCCTTCAGATTAAAACACATCTCTCTCTCTCTCTCTCTCTCTCTCTCTCTCTCTCTCTCTCTCTCTCTCTCTTGAGCCCTGGCAAATACGTTCAGATATGCTTCCACTTGTTTCAGAGCACTCTTTTCTCGTGGAATAAATATTGACGCTTGTATGCATAAGTGTTGACTTTTATGGGTAGAAACGATATATGAAGAATGGAAAATTATCTTTCGTGCACGTAAAACCGATTTATGTTCTACATCGTTTGATTAAGAAAAACACAGACGAAAATTGATCTGTTCTACATTTTAATGATTTCTGGCTTTTCAAAAAAACAAAACAAAGCAAGAGTAATGTATACTATTTTACAGTTCTTTATTAGATTCCTGACCTTACAACATTACTTGTATCATTAACCAATTTTTGTTTAGGGAATATTGTAATAAATCTAGTGCATGTGCTAACGATGTGGAGTCGGTGTTGGGAAGATACTTCCCAGCTCGAGTAATTAGCCAGTTTCTAGGAAAAGACGTCATAATGTACAGTATTCACGAGACTTTATGATAGGAATACTTCTTTGTATTGGGTGTTTGGGTCGTGTTTTGGATTACAGGGCGTGATGTGCTAATTTTCGGCTACGAAAGGCTTACTAGATAAGTCATACAAACGTAAAACGAGGAAAACCATGCAAGTGAAGTTATAGTTTCAGGCAACGTGATAGTTAGTTGGTTAGAGGAAAATTATTGGTAGCTTTTGCGCCTTCAAGAACCTTTCAGTTGGCAACGACTGTTGTCTTGAGGTCATTGGAAATAGGGGAAAACAATGTTCTTCAAGCCAGACTCGCGCTGTTGTTTAATTCGCTCGGTAGCGAGACCCTTTGAGTGTAACAATATGTTTTATTCAGTCTGACTTAATAAGGCCATGAACACTTATAAGCACACACATGTATGTACGTATATATATATATATATATATATATATATATATATATATATATATATATATATATATATATATATATAATGCTATCAATGTAGGTAATTAATTCCTAACATATACATATATATATATATATATATATATATATATATATATATATATATATATATATATATATATATATACACACACACATACATAGTTATTGATAGCTGTGTACTTTGTAGATATCCACATAAGTACCTAATAATACATAAAAGTAATTGTCTCACTTAATTTTACACGAGAAGACTTGCAAGGCAATTCATTTCTATTAGCGTTTCTCAGTTACTCATTCCCCTTCTCACCTCCTAGCGTTTTTCTGATAGGGTGGATCGAATTTATATGACCTTGTCAATGTTGTTAAGCCATGAAAAAATAAAAAATAAACAGTGTTAGAGAAGTTGCGCGGCATTTTACATATCCAATGCAAGCATGGTTCCATTGTTCCTCCAAATGATCTTCAGAGAGATCTAATTCCAATGTCATTATACAGATAGAAAAAGACGTACATACACGCACGCGTGCATGTAATATAACAAAGTTATGTTCAGAGACGGACGCGTCACAAATATAAAAAGAATAAATTATTTACAAATTCTGCACAATGAACCACGCATCATTCACTAGGTCAGAATTTCTAAACGTTATCTGGAATAAAGTAGGCATTCATATTATCAATAGAATCAAGTGACGTCTTGTTTTATTTTTGCACCACCACAGGCATGACAAGGACACAAGCTGTGCAAGTTTGTAAGTCGAGTTCTTTTAAGTACGCTATGATCCAAAATCATCATCACATTTCTATTACCAAATCCACATAAATGTTAAATTCAATTTGAGATAAATAATAAAAATAAAAATAATAATAATAATTATTATTATTAATATTATTATTATTATTATTGATAATGATGATGATTACGACGGTGAAGATGATGTTTCGTTGCTTTTATTGCTTTAGGCGTAACTTAAAGAATCTTGAGGAAAATATTTGTGTAATGTGTACATTATTTTGCACTCGATGCTGTTTTTATTGTTAAATTGTACACCATGTGTTTTTATTTTATTTTTCATTTGTGCTTGGCTGACCTAGGAACGTGCTTTTTTGCATTTATCGGATAATTTTGTACATAGCTTATTGAAGAGAAAAATTGTTTTTTTTTTACAACAAATATCAGTATTTAGGATGATCTGTCTTCATAATTGATGTTTTTCTTGCTATAGGAGAAAACGATTTACAACACAATGCCTATTTTGGTTTATGCTATTGATAGAAAATTAATAAAGAAAACGTTAAATGTATTATAAAAAGACATCGAAGTATGACTTTGATTTACACATTTGTTTAACTTCCATAATTTTTAATATTTTAAAAGAAAAATATAGAAACGTTTCAAGAAATGAATAACTATCATATACATTTAGCAAAAGCCTGATTCTCTGAATTGACACGATCCAAAATCCTGACCTTGTCTAAGGGCACAGTCGCATAAATCTCATATGTAGTAGTTTGACTGGAAAGTTAGCTAAGGTGTAATGCTTGTAACCAGCACAAAATGCATGACGTACATATATGTGCCCTTTTCTACTGCAACTGAAGGCTGTCAACATCCAAAGGAAGGTGTATTATTTGTTAATTAAAACTAATCCAGAATGTATCAGCATAACAAGGTACAATACCTTAAATACCAAAGAGACAATGGAGGATTGATAGTTACTTCAAATTGACAACATTAAATTGATGTTCCTTTATAATGTGATCTTAATGAACTAGCGTCCCTGATAGATAGAAGTTTGCCCTAGCGTGATGAACTGAAAACCTATCATGATAAACTGTTGCCATAACGTGACATATTATTGTAATCTTGTAATAAACCGATGGCCTTGTAGTGAAGCTCAAATACAAATAATGTGTTTGGTCGCACACTAATTGAATGTTGAGAGCAGGGACAAAGAGGCGCAGGGAACGTATATCCAGTAAAGTTTATCCGAGTACTATAACGGTATACATCAACCTGCTGTAATGTAAAATGAAGTCGTGAACTTTATCTATATCTATAGGCCCTGTCCAAATTATGCTTATAAATTCAACTTAACCTATTTCATAAAGTGACTCATAGTAAGGACCGATATCTTAGTTTAACTAGTGTATGACTGTAAGCAAAAAAGAAGCTTTTAATCAATGTTTGAAACTTTAATTGATATGTGTTTGAAACTTTAATTTATATGTAATCACATATTTACCAAACCTCTGTAACAGGCATTTGGATTAGTCAAAATCACATCAGGTGATGCGAAAGCTTGAGTTATTAGTTCATAACACCAGAAAGGAACTACTCTGACTAGGGTTTATGCATGTATATATTTAGCTATATAGCCACATAACGGTACATCTACACGTTTGGAAACAAAGCATCAAAGATGCGAGATCATAAAACTTAATCAAGAAAAGGATATTTCATTTTCAGAAAATATGCCAAATTAAGGTTAATGGTTAACGATCCTATCACGCACAGCTACATTGGCGGAAAGGTTCATTTATAGTGTTGGTTTCACTATCTCCATAATGACTTATTAGCGTAAACATTGTACACGTATGAAAATGCGCGGTTTCTAGATTTCATGACAACGTATTGACTTATGTATTCATGCCCTCTTATGTGCATTTACAATATTTGTAAGGAATGGCTAAAGTATAATGTAATTTAACTCTTGCGTTTCATTATTACTTGTTGTACTACTTGTAATTTATAAGAACAACTTCATATTTTACAATATTAACTACGGCCTTTCATGCAGCGTGAAATAGATTCTCAAACATCCTGATTTCATGAACGCTGTACAATATGAAGTTCGGTACTTAATTTAAAGTATTTTATGTACAATTTTATATGCACTCGTCGGGTTAGATGTTCTGTCTTACGAAACCTGTATCCAAGATATTGGTTACAGGATTTACGGGAAGTGGTCAAATATGTTGAAATGAAGTGAGCGAGCCAAAGTTTACTGAAAGTTTTTTTAAACGGCTTATATTACTACTACTACTACTAATAATAATAATAATACAATTAATATTACTATAAATAATAGTAATAATAATATACTTAATAATAATATTATTAATAATAATAAAATTTAGGAGATAATGACGAGTACGAATCTATTAAATTTTTCAGATATCGCTGTGCAAATATTTGTTATCGTCTTCGTGAAATGTGGTGAGTATATCTGTCTCCGATTTAGCAAACATCAATATGCGTTGACAAAGACGTTCAAGCAAGCCATACCTTTAGAAGAAATGTTATTGTTATACAGTAGACATTGTTTTGGTTTATCCCAACGCTTTAGTAGCAGTGACACTGTGATATCGTTTGTCTGTCCTCCGTCAGTCCGTAACTCTTTACCTTCATGAGCTGCTGAGTTGTAATTCATCCAACTAGGTGGACAAGCTTCCCGTAAGGTAACCATATGCAAGGAGGGTATAAGTTTCAATTCTACCCCAACCTCAAGAGGGGGTTCAAAATTAAATTACACATACATTGCAGTTACATTGACAGATTTCAATCATTTTTACCAAATGCTATATACATGTAGTCATAACAGTAGGATAATATATTTTATGGGTCTTGTGTCATATTCCAGAGGGTGAGGGGAATATTTAATAAAAATAACTCATATTTGCCTTGGCGAGCGAAGTACCTCTAGTTAGCTGTAGTATAATATGTGGAATGCCCACTACCTTTCCGTGGACCATACTGCATACTCCAAGTGTCAATCATTTCTTAAAACATTTTTTGTTGTATATAGTCTCATATGAGCTTTCATTTCCTAAGAAATAACATCTATGGAATGTATTTTGAAAACCAGTAATATTTTTAGTGTTTTGTTCACTCGACATAGCTGGGTATATTATGAATAGTTTTAATGTTCTGATTTCCGTGGACCTTGATATCGGGTCAAGGCTCGCGACTTTCGTTTGATAATTACCTTGCAAATTGTGACAACAAAAATTAGTATTTGGGTCATTTTAGACAACATCTTGGACGAGTCAGGTAAGAATCTCCAAGACTGAATGTTACAAGACATTATGTGACATTGACTGATGTATTCTGGTATAGATGTATACCATTTTTACCTCAATGCAGCTGATATCTGTAAACCATACAGTGTTAATAATGTCAGACCTATTTTTCTTAACCAGTCAAACCTTAAGGGATCACACAAGATGAAAAAGTTGGCTTTAAACACGGATTGCTTAATTGATGGTTATTTGATGATTGTATCTTAGATAACAATTTGAAGAGCATGATGACTGAGGAGTAATATTAAGTTTTTAGTTCCTATCATTTTCTTAACTGTGTCGAAATGCCGTTTCATTTGCGGGACTTTTGTATTAAATGAAACTCAGGACATGGAGTTTACTTCGGTAGTAAAAATATTGAATTGCTTCATTTATATATTTTCCATACACCTTAAGTCGTGCTGAGTAAAAATAAAGTTTAACTTCATTTATAGTAGCCTTCAGCCACAAACACTGAAGTATTTTAAATTAACAGTTTTATACTTTCATGACAGGTGCGAATTTGAACTGTTTTCGGTGCTCAAATGCCTCAAGCGTTCAAAGCTGCGACAATATCGTAAGTTGTCAGAAATGGGAGGTAAGTTTACACATGTATAACTGTAATTTCTCTCTCTTACTCTCAAATTATATAGGGTATCTCTCTCAAATTATATAGGGGTCAAACTACATGTCACTACCGAACGAGATAAGCAATACCTGCGCGAGGCTGGCCTGAGGTCGATGTTTCCCCTAATTCCAATGATCTCGAGACAAGTCAAGTGAAGGTTTCTTAAACGCACTAGTACCACACATAATTTTCCTCTAATCAACTAACGACCACACATCACGAGACCCAAATTTCACATTTGCATGATTTTTCTTGCTGCACATTTTTATGATTTATCAGTACGCATTTCTAAGCCGTAGATCGGTATATCATGCAACGTACTACGAAATATGACCCAAACACTTAATACACAGAATTAGTCCCACCTAAAATGACCTGACACTTCTAAGTGAGAATATCCCGCTAATTCCTTATGCTAAGAAATTAGGGAGCGTCAGTCTTTTTCTACTTGGAGAAAGTTTATGATACCGCATGGTAGTACAGCATAACGAATAACTTATTCATAGTACGTCTAAGAGGCCGCCTACCTATCTTTATCTCCAATTTTTTTTAAAGATAGAAACTTAAGAGTTAAGTTGGGCAGCACCCTTTCTAAACCTATCCTCAGGAGATGAGCGTACATCATGGCAGCATATTGTCAGTCACCCTACCCTATTCAACATCAGAATTAACAGCATAGTGAAATGTTTTAATCCATGAACTGACTGCTCATTATATGTTGGCGACTTTTTGATCTGCTATAGATCAAAGAGTATGCATGTTAAGGTAACTTAAAGCGCTGCTACAAACAAACAAACCATTTTACGAAACTACTTCATGCTACCTTAACGTCTCTTGAATGCTGTACATTATGACGTCTTCTCCTAGTCATTGGCTAATTACTCGGTTGAGAAATACCTTCTTAACAGCGACTCCCCATAATAAAACAAATAATGACTAAGCTATAAATGGCGATTTGTTATTATATATTATCCAGGATTCATGGTGCTTCATTATTCACAAAATAATTGCAACTTAGCCATGATCAACAGTAGAGATATGACACTTAATCAAGGCATGTCATTCGCGATCTTATGGATTCCAATTTTCTATTACATAAGGAATAAAAGTCTTTGAATATTAATTCTAAAATTTCTGCAATGCAATGTTTCATCAAAATAATATGTATTATTTTATTGTGTAGAGCTGCTACATACAAAGAACAAACACTTCCTCTGGTGCGGTCTTCACACTTGGTTGTAAAAGCTCGGAGGTAATATTTCTGATTTCGGCATACATTTCTCATCGATAATTCATGGTTCACAAACATTTTCGTAGGAAAAAAATGTCTTCATCTGTAGAGGAAAAGTATTAGGCAAAGAAAGGGAGACAAAACTCCAAATAATTTATGACAATTTAAAGCATAATAGTACTAAGAAAAACTTTGTACTGAGAGTGCAGTTTCATATATTCAGAATGCCAGCAATATTCTTTGGCGAAAACGAGAAATAAAAAAAAACTTTAAAATTTAACAAAGTGTGATTTTAAAATGTATTGATGATATACTTACATAATTTTATAACAAAAAATAATTTAAATTGGAGTGAATTTTTAAATGTTAAGAAACTTACTGAATTTAGTCATTTAATTTCCAAAGCTTTAACTGAAAATAGAACGTACTGTAACGGAAAGAACTAAAATCTACTCATTCTGATAAATAGATTTATCTTCTATAGAAACTATATTGGGATTTATATTGTCTATATATACTAAAAACGTTGGTACTCTGATTGCAATAGATTTCCGTCTATGGTGTAAATGGAATTTTCAGTATGAAAGAGCTGAAGCATAATTATAAGATCCTATGTAATATCAATAGTAATCACTATTTGCGTTTTTACTCAAACAGCAATGCCCGTCGTCCCAGTCCTTTATCCTGGTCGGAAGAGATATAAAATATAATGGTACGGCGGACTGTTTAGAATGCTGTCAGGAACAAGGGTGTAACAAACACCTATGTGAACTGAAAGATATCCAGAGAGGTAATCCTTCGCAAAAGTCTAAAACAAAACGTGAAGATATTTTAGAGAACAACAAAACATACAAATTATGTTATGTTACTCGGATAATACAGTCATATACAAGATAGCAGGCGCGGGGAATGACGTTATGTTACTCGGATATGACAGTCTTTTTACAAGATGGAAGGCGAGGGGAATGACGTTATGTTACTCCGATAAGACAGTCATTTACAAACTAGAAGGCGTGGGGAATGACGTTATGTTAATCTGATAAGATAGTCATTAGCAAGATAGAAGGCGCGGTTAATGACGTTATGTTCCTCGGATAAGACAGTCATTTTACAAGATAGAAGGAGAGAGGAATGCTGCTATGTTACTCCGATTAGACAGTCATTTACACGATAGAAGGCGCGGGGAATAATTTGTGTTTTCTTTGGTCATTTATGAAACAATATTAATATGATATTTATGACCTAAATCAGCCTTAATGTAACTTTGTTCAAGAAATGAAAATATCTTCTTCATTTGCGCCTTATTATCAATACACGATTGTTATATTACTTCGCAGATCAAAGCAAAAGGTATGCTTGTAAGGCATAGGGCAGTACTGGTACAGGTAATTTCCCTTTCTATGTAAACAGAACCGGCAGTTAGATTTGTTAAAAGAAGTCACACTTTATAGTTTTCCTTTTGATGTACGTTTTCTTCCGCCTCCTCTCATCCGTCTAACAATTACTGTGCATTGACCAATTACATTATGGAAGAAAGGAATTTTGACGATTTCCAGTTACTTTACTGTGCACTTGTTAGATCAAACGTAGAATATGTGAACCAGATCATGTTGCCTATGTATACAAAGTTTTGTTTAAAAATGTTTTAAAAAGACCCACAGATTCAACTGAAAATGTAAAAAGGACGGGAGCAACTATCCTACTTGGTCTTCATGGACTTTCTACTCCTGAGACTTAATCTCTCAATACTAGTACACAACAGAGGCACAGCTGATATGATTCAGATGGATACAATAATCAATTTGATCTACAATACTTGGCTTGCTAATTTAATTACACCGAGAGGAAACAAGCACATAGGGACAACATTATAAAATATACAAACTGACTTCAAAACTTGTATGAAAAAGTTTACATCTTTGTGTCAATATTTGTTGATTTATTAAACAGTTTGTAGGCACACAGTTATATGATATAGATAAATCTCCAGCAAACCAAAATAATCCCATTATAATGCAACAATTGAAATATACTCACGACCTGCCTTCAGTCTATAAGATGAGTAGTCTGTAAAGCCTGTACAGCCAACAGTTAGAAGAGTATCAAGTACACCTAGGTAAATATGGATTATTATTATTATTATTATTATTATTATCCCCTTTATTTTAAAGCGTAAAGGATATTGTGATTCGTTCCGTCTATCCATCGCGTTAACTCCTCCTACAGGTTTCGATGAATAATCACAAACCTTGGTGGAGTTGTTTGCACATGGTGTAAAGCGGCGCGACGTATATTTTGTTTGTCACTCCAACCTCACACCCCAACCCTCTTGGGCCTCGGGGAAGGATTTAAAGATGAAAAGGTAAAAAGCACAAAAACTGCCACAATATATTTGACAGCCATTTATGCGATTTGTTAGACATGAAAGAGGAAACCAGATACACAAACGACATTGGCGTTTAGGTCTATCTTCAACACTGGGACTTAGTCACTGGGTAATGACTGGAGAAAATCGGAAGGTCTTTCTTCAGTTATTCCGGTCATTAGTAAGACCAAAACTTGACTATGACTTTGTTGTGTACATATCAACTTGTAATCTTACCTGTATATCCGATACACATTCAGAGACTTGAGCTTCCCCATCAAAAAGCCTCTATGTGGAGGCAAATTAACCATCCCTTTATCTCAGACAAACGAAACTGGCTATTCAGTAAACTACAAAGCTATCTTTTAATCCATCAAAATCCGCATATGATGCAGTCATTAGGCCCAGATACTAAACCATATAAAATCAGAAATCAGCTCGTTTTGCCTACGAATTCCTCCTCACTTAGAAATGGCAAAGATTAATGTTGGAGATATTGCAAAATTCTGTATTCCCAAATCACCACCGTGGTTATCAAAACCTCATAAATAATATTAGACCTGTGCGAGTACAAAAGTCCTCAACATATCCTCTCCTTTTTCGGAGTAAATTCAATGAATTCCTAGCGCGCCTATCGTAGCCATCTGTCCCTGTATATAGATGGTTCGAAAGTTCGAGCTGCTATTGCAACACCCCATGATACCATCTCGAGCCCGTTACCAGATAAAGCCTCAATTTGTAGTGCAGAAATTACAGCCATACTGGAAGTTTTGAACTACGATGAAACCTCTTAAAAATCAAATTACATAATCTTTTCGGTTTCCCATTCCACGTTAGAAGTCTTGCCGAATCTTGAATCTGACAACCCGTTAATATCCCAGATATTACAGAAGCATGATGTACTCATACTTTCTGTGAAAAGTATATCTGTGCTGCCTATACGCATTGGCATAAAAGTACAGATAGAGCATCCAAAGCTGCTCTGCAGTCACCCATTTCCGAATGGCAAATTCCATATACTGACTTCAAATATTGTACAAATCAGCATGCTCGTCATACTTGAAAAAATATGTGGAATGACAACTCAACTAACAAACGTAAGAACATAGTCTCAGACGACAATTACTTTCCTTTTTTATATATAAACATGAAATATTTAGCATTTTTTATGCTATAACTGATAGATTTTTGTAACTTTCTGCACATACTGTCACCTTAGTACATGAAAATAATGAACGTTTCATCGTGGGTCGACCGGCTCGTTTTTGTGTATTAAGAACGCTAAACAGATTGACTCGAGGGAAGTAGCAAATAAATGCCGGACTGACATGCTATTAAATGACATTTTACATATCACTGTCTTCATTTTAACACTATACAGTATTGTAAACTTTGAAGTCTCCCCTTTAATTATCAACATAGCTTGTAACATTTCAAAACAAACTGGGTGTGAAACACAAGATTTAACTTGGAACTATTTTTTCGGAATAGCTTCCTGATTTTGGTCAACCTCAAGAGGAACAAAGTGTGGTCTGAGGCCACATCAAACCCACTATTGGAGAGTGGCTTTCCTCGTATAAAACAAAATGGGGAGATGAGGTGTTATTGTGCCGATAGCGTATCGGAAACACATACCTGACTCACTCATACTGCATGAAGGGTGAAGCTCGACCGGAATGCATACGATCACGGCACATTTATGTCGATTTTTACTCTATGACAGAAATATTTTGAAGTGAACTGCTTGACGAAACTGTATGAAGACGTACCACCCGACAAAATCGTGGACTTTTTAAGGGAATGTGGTTTATACAAAAAAATTTAATCATGTTTTAAGGATTTTACGTGTTACCATTATCTGTTATTTGATGTACATTTTACAGAATTTTAACACCTTTACGTTCTATATTTTATCTTGCTGTACATAATTTTACATTTACTTGGAAGGGTTTATCTTCCTACATTTTTGTGCAATTCAATTTTACATTTTTTGAACTTAATTTGTTGTTGCCACTACATAGCCACTTTTGTACTGAGGTGCAGTGAATACATACATATATACATACATACAGACTTACCGTCAGGGACTTAAACAAGATACTTACGGTTTCGAGGTGGAGGTCAAAATGGGTACGCGTGAGGATATGCGTTTTACAAATACACACTTCTATTATAATTATCATTATTTACAGTTGAAGTAAAGCCAACAAGCGTCTCCAACTGTTCCGATAACTCAACAGACTGTGCTAATTTGGACAAGTATGGTAAAATTTGCAGCAACATCACCCAAGCAAAGATAATATGTAAAAGACACTGCGGTTTGTGCAATCTAGGTAACAAACATTTAATTCAAATATTATACTTCAAACCTTTCGTTTCATCATGCTAAATTCACATTTTATTGGACACTTACGCCTTTTATTCACAACCTATTAAGTAAACGCACGAGGGCTATTTGAAGTGTTGAAAATATTTTGCTATAACTTGCTTCTTTGAACATGTGAAAAAATTTAATACCGATCGATAGATAACATAATCTTTAAAATGATCTGCAGTTGCACGTGTAGTGCGCCTAACACTTGCAGATATATGCGCGTGACGAATCGTAGGTAAATGACAGTGACGTAAAAATGTCAGAGTTAGAGGACAATTCTGCTACTGAGCAAAGAATATACTGTAAAATCCGGGCGCTCTTAAGCTAAGCTACTACTGATATCAAGGCCGACTTGGATAAAGTTTACGGGTGTAATTCTCTGTCATATACTACAATTTGGAAGTGGTTTCATCGTTTTAAAGATGGTCGCAAATCCACGGAAGATAATGCACGTTCTGGAAGACCATTGATGAAGAGTCTCGATATACAGTAGTAGATATATCTATTATCACGGACATTAATTCGTCAGCTGTTTTTAATATATTGAATAATCATCTGAAGCTCGGAAAGGTTTGTGCGAGATGGATCCCGCATTTGTTGACGGCTGATCAAAAATAGACTCGGGTTGAAAACGCCATACATCTACTTGCCAAATAAAAAAAAAGTGACCACAGACGTTTGAATGAAATTATCACAGGTGATGAAACATAGATTTACTTTTTAAAAATCAGAATCAAGAGAAAATAATAAAGTTTGGATCGGTGAAAACGAGCAGAGACCACAAATCCATCGACGCAGTCGGACTGTCAAGAGAATTGTATGCGCATTAGTTTTCGATGCAAACGGTCGCCAAGGTACTGGCCATATTTCTGCCTCCAAAGTGTTGCCAAAAGTCGTGGAACAGTAACGGACCACCATTCTGAGCACCGGTATCCAAGGTATTCTTCTACTCCATGACAACTCACAAACACATAAATTCGTCGTCATGACAGTCTTTCCGAAGGAGCACATCATCCAAACTCGGCCACATCCTCCATACAGCCTTCATTTAGCTCCAAGTGATTTTTGGCTAAATCCCGTTGTAAACGATTCGCAGAGGAGCAGACGTTTGAAAGCCGCCATGCGGTTAGAAGAGCACTTTTCTAGTGTATGAACAACATGCTAAAAAGTGAATAGAAAATGGCAGTTAATAATTAAATACTCAGACTGAGAAAGTGTGTAGATGTAGACGGGAAGTATTTTAAGTGAATGCATCGACGTACTGTTCACTAATAAAGAACTTTGTTGTAAAGTGCACTAATATTCAGAACTTTTTAAACACCCCTCGCATACATGTAACAAGACTTTCTCACACTGCGCTCCTGGTGATTCCCTGTACGGGGAATTTCTGTATTTTTTCATTATTGTAGCGCTATATTAAAAAAACGATTGAAAGTTGCAAAATAGATAATTAATACTTGATGTTGATATCGATCCATTTATTCCAATATTTTTTGGGGGGGACAGTTGTTGTACACAGAACACTGTTTCAGTCACATCGAACATGCACTTTCAATCCGTATTGTTTATACCTTCAATACTTTTTAAATACTCAGAAGTACATTTTTTACTTTCAAGGACTAATCAAAATATCTTCTTTTACTATTAGGAATTGATTCACCAAACAAAAGAGGTTTATATGAAATCTGATAAAAATTCATTATTTTATAACAGCCGAGCCATCAATTTATGGATACAAATTAAGCATCAAAAAAGGTTTCTTTGTCGTTGCTTGCCAATTACAATTTAGTATTGATTCTAGATGGAAAAGATAAGTATCCCGGTGAGGAAAGCAGTGCAATTCATATGTAACCATGTGAAGAATGTATAAATTATATGTACATTACGCCTGCCTCCAAATATGTTCACCAAAAAACCGAAGTTTCACTACTGCATCGCCCGATAGGGCTAGAGGGTTGCTCGGATACTATTAGAATTTTTTTCCAGTCAAGTAAACGCAACATATATGAGAATAGTAATCCGGGCTAAATGGTTAAAATGAAACCTTTTACAATATCCCATTATATTTCAAATAATGCGCATTTTAGAATTATTATACACTATCATCTGATTTTGATTCAAGGCAGATCTTCTTTTGAACAATTAATTGGCCGATTATCTAATATCATCGCGCGCGTGTGTGTGTGTGTGTGTGTATCTCTCTCTCTCTCTCTCTCTCTCTCTCTCTCTCTCTCTCTATATATATATATATATATATATATATATATATATATATATATATATATATATATATATATATATATATATATATATATTTCATGTCATACCCCCAGTGGATGGTGGTTGGAGCAGCTGGGGTGGGTGGACACAGTGTAGTAAAAGTTGCGGTCTAGGTGTTGAATCCAGATCCCGCACCTGTTCAAACCCTACCCCTGCCAACGGCGGAGATCATTGTGCAGGAAATATCACTCAGCAGCAATCTTGTTTTTTACGGACATGTCCAGGTATATACAAAGGAAACAATTTACAATAACATTAAATTTTGCCGGGCTATAACTTTTTCTTTATTGTTCCTTTACTGTTTTATAACAGACGGAAATTGTTAGTCGTTGAAGTCAATTTGTTTCATTTCTTCTGATACTTAGTACTTCTCCGGGTGTGTTTTGTATTTATTTGTGCTTTGGTTATATTGGTGATGTTTCCTAAGACATATATTAAACGAATATAGAAAGTGATATTCATAATGCCGCAGACAACGATATCTAAGAGATATTTTAGAAAATCGGATATCTGCTTTATTTAAAGCGTAATGTATTGCGCATTGATTTATTTAGCATCTTCGCTTTTTCAAACTTTCTGTTAAGATCATTTTTTTGCACGGATATTAAAATAACCCATGCTAAAAGAGGTTGGGTTTTTCCTTCTAAAACTTACAAAAAAATAATAAATTTCGATCTTTTTTAGAAAATCAATACCTGTCATAAAATATACTATGAACTTACATGTTCAGCCATTTTACATTCCGATTCACAATTTGGTGAATTTAATGATTACTTTCAAACCAGAGATCAATTTTAAGACTAGGTCTTTGCATTTATTTCAGTCTTCTTAAATGTTTTCCTTTTTTTATATCCTGTTTGTCATTCTTTAATAAACTTATGCCGATATATAAACTCATTTTCGAGACAATTTTCGCTCTTTTGAGTTGTTATTTTTGTCTTGTATTTAAGTCAGTAATATTGGCTGAAGACATTTTTTTTTACTTATGACAGATGATGGAGGTTGGTCTGCATGGGGAGAATGGGGACAGTGCAACTCACAATGTGGAATGGGACTGACGAAACGACATAGGAGTTGTGACAGTCCTCCTCCTTCGTTATATGGACAATACTGCATTGGGGATCCAACAGAGTATGCCCTGTGTAATGGTTCAGAATGTGGAATATCTATCACCACTGCAGGTTGCTGTTGTATATTTTACGTTCGAGTTATGTTTCTTTTCGTTTCATAGATTTCTCATTCTCAACAGATTAGAACAGTTTTCACATAGTCACTTTACTTCAAAGATGATATTTCTCTACATCAGTTAAAACGTATTAGCAGATAAACATTTTCAATATATACCATTTTAGCAGCTATTTTGTCAAAAAGAAGAATAGTCGGTAAAGGTTTCAGCAATGTTTTCATTGATGTAACCTACGACTAAGAATTGGAACAGAGTACATGAGAATGTTGCACCCCGACATCGTGAAATAAATATACTGTAAAAAACAAACTGCACTTAAGTCGAAGTTTAACTGACATAAATTGGGTTTTTTTAGTCAAGCTTGTTTGTTACGATATTAATCCGCATATTAATACTATTGAAGAAATTATATAAAATCTATATGGGAAATTAATACTTTAAATCTACTATTAGAAAGTCTTTACTTTCCGATCTTGTAAATGATGGTAGCATACTTAGGTTGTTTAGGGCTGTAAGTCCATACACCACCACTTATAAACACTATCTGTCTTTGCTAATAAGAAAACTTTATATTCATGCGAAATCACTTTCAGGTACATTGGTTCCTTAAAACGTTAATATGTGATCCGGAGTGCAGGAGAATGTGATGATGGATATTTGATGACATAACGCAAACAAAACATAATTTAAACGATAAAGCAATTTTCTTTATTTAGTGACACCACAGAATGTACTGTTAAAATATTTTCAGCCCCAACAACTCATACACCGGAATATTGTTTGGATACTTTGAGCGACTGTGCGACTGTAGACAGAGCTTTTGGTGTTTGTTTGAACAAAGAACAAGCAAGGAACATGTGTAAACATTATTGTGGACTCTGCTCGATTGGTAAGAATGCATATATATATATATATATATATATATATATATATATATATATATATATATATATATATATATATATATATATATATATATATAGATGTGTGTGGGTGTGTGTGTGTGTGTTTGTGTGTGTGTGTGCTTCTTTCTTGTTCGTGAAATCACAATGTCGAGACAAACAGTCATACATGCAATTATATATTTTTTAACTAATATATATATATATATATATATATATATATATATATATATATATATATATACAACATATCAATTCTTTTATTAAAATTGTATACAATTTTATGTAATGCCTTAGTATTTAGGCTATTGGGATACAAAGTATCTAACCGATTAATCCAGTAACTTTCTTTAATCAGTCTATTCATCTCTCCATGCACAAAATCGATAGGTATGAAAGAAAAAAAATCACGTAAAGAGTGATTATTTGTATTAAAATGTATTAAAACATTAGAGGAGAACTGAGGATCCATACAATTTTTTATATGAAAGCGGTGATTATTCATTCTCTTAGAAACTTGTTGAAGTGTTTGTCCAACATGTTGCATGTTACATTTTTTACAGGTTGTCAAATAAATTACGTCAGTTGATATGTAGCCATTGTTATAACGTAGAGAAAACAATTCTTTCGCATTGGAGCTACTAGTTTGTGAAATTTGCGACGATATTTTGTTTATTTTTGGTACACATGTTTGACGAAACAAAAACGCCTTAAAATGATTTTGACATGCATATCAATTAAATGGGGTATATGAAGACGAAATCTCCCAATTTAACAACCGGCTCTGAGGGTGCTTGTGTAATTTTGTGCAAGCTAAAGTCTTGGGTTTAACGGTTTGAAATAATTTGTATGAATTAGAACGATATCACATGACATTACATGTTTGCATTTTACTTACTGCAGATGATAGATTTGACAGACATCATTTCTTGCATATCGCTTCTGCACTGTCATATTTACACTGTTCATATTTGCGCGTGCTCCTCTGAAGATAAAACAACTTGGAAATTACCACAACTGATTTGCATGCTAACTTAACAGACAGAAACGAATTCCCCACCCCAATTGTCTTTACAACATCGGGTAAGATATCTTGCAGCAATTGAGTATGATGTCGCAAAGGACGATTACATTATAAACAAGAAAAATGGGTAATCAGATTGAAATTTTAAAAACATCGCCCCTTACATCTGTGAAAGTAAGCAATATATGCACAGTTAAGCCAAAACTAAACCTTACCCTTTTTACACTAGGAGTGCATCAGTAATGCAGAAGGAGTGCACAGATTTGCACCACGTATTGAAATTTAGTGCACAGGGTTGCGTACTATAGCGAACAAGGCAGTACACTATGAGGAACAAGGTAGTGCACTATGGTGAACAAAGTAGTGCACAATGATGAACTATGTAGTTCACTGTAGTGAATAACGTAGTTTACTATAATGAACGAGATAGGCATAATTATCTGTAACGCATGAACTTGCTTCAGCGATAGGAGTGGAATTATGGCGGTGTTTATGGATGTTATAGGGAACCAGTTTTGAATAAAGCAAAACTCCGTATTCATTTAGCATCAAGATGTATATTAGAGAAATTAAATGACGATGATGACAATGCGAGTGATTAGTATACAGAGGTACTTTGACTAACCTACTTTATATTTAATCATTGAGTAGATATTAAAAGAGAGGAAGTATAGGGTGCCCTCTGTGGAGTAGTAGTAGTTTTGCAGTTGTTGTTATTATTATTATTATTATTATTATTATTATTATTATTCGTCTATTTCATTTTTGTCTCTTTCTGTCAGAAATTAATATCATATCGTCAAATAAGTAATCATTAGAAAGATGATGGATGGATGGATGGATTTATGAATTGATGTTTTCTTCCGCAGAACAATGAAATATTCAAAAAAAATTTAAAATAATGAGGTGGCATATTGATCACATTTTCTGATATCGTATTACACAATTGCGAATAATAGTTTAAGGTACTCGGAGCTTTGACAAAAGTGACCACTTGCTTTAGAATATCCAAAGATAAGCTTTACTACCGTAAATTCATTTCAAAAATGTTACTTCGCACGCCTTCCAGCTATATTAATCTGTTGTAGCATTGCAGTATGAGTTTGTAAATGTATTGACTTCAAAACTGCCGCACTTAAGGCGCCTCAATTAAATTAGATGATCCGTACCAAGTCACCCTTGGCGTGTCAAGTTTCAACAGCTACCCCATCCTGGGGGAATGAGATGTTATCTGTTATGTTTTCATTGCATACTCAGAAATGTGTGAAAGTTATCTATTATTGCCGCCTTAGTTCTTCCTTAGTGAAGTGTTTAATGGTCTATGAGTCTATGGGGTCTTTTTCAGAGGTTGCCAAAAAAGAATATAAAAAGGTTGCATTAAATCAAATAAGTAAAACTAAACTTAACTAAGTATTTATGTAGTAGTGTTTTATGGCACCTCGGCCGAAAGTGGCTATGTAGTACCAACAAAATGTTTAGCTCCAGAAACATATAAATGAATTGCACACAAATTTTGGTAGTTTAAACCTTCCAGGAAAATGTAAAATTAAGTACAAGATAAAATCTAAAACGTAAATATGTTTTAACTTTTTATCACTGGAAAGATCAATAGGAGGCTGAATGATCTGTTGGGGTAATGATAAGACGAGAGACGTATTGGGAAGCAAATTTGCATTTTAAAAAACTGATTGGCTGATTGACCACGCACTTCTTGGAGAGAGAGAGAGAGAGTTTATTCTAAGAGGATGATTTGTTTTTGAAAAAAGGGTTATTCGTTTTACTTCTTTAGGCACATTGTACTCAGAATTATACTATTTTCGCCGTTGAAAATGTGGTGGTGAAGGCCACAGAGGTCGGCGTTGGGAAGCGAGAGATGCGTAAGAAATAAATTTCATCTTAATGCACGGAGAGGAATTCGCTAATAAAACTTGTCATAAGGACAAACCTAATGGTTTGAATTTACATAGCTAACACCATTAAGCATATAAGTGTGTAAGGTCCACCACTCGTCTTCCATCCTACCCTCAGATCCAGATTTATTTTATACTGTACAAAATCTAAAGAAAAATAAAATCACTTTGTAAACCTATCGGTTTCAGATGTTGATACGATGACGTGTAGATCATTCCTTTCTCACTAGCCGTCCCATCCAGCCATCCTTTACGATCAGCTTCAGCCTGAGTAAAGTTAAAATGCTCCTTCAGACTAGTGCAAACCGGGTGTTTTATCAGGTTTAGTAGATTCGACAAGTATACTGAAACAAGACATCCCCTTTATATTTATTTATTTATTTTTATTAATGACGATGTAAATATTTATCTCCAAGAAAAAAATTCGTATGTCAGCATTCTTTGATATAAACCGACAAAGTTGATAATAAAAAAGCAAAACAAAAAAGAGAAACTGGCTTTGACCTGTATTTCGTGCTTGCTCTGATTTACGACAATGAAGGCATTTATTTAGCTATTGTTACGACTAGGGGTAATGTAACAAAAGAAAAACCTCGAACAAGCTTTCAAGATTTAAAATACAAATCTTTAATTTCCTAAAATATTACAGTATTTCAACAAACAATTAAAGTGAAAGAATTAAAAATAACTTACAGTATAGAATATCCTTAAAAGTCCTAAATTGTTCTAAAGTTCACTGATCCGGAAGTCAATCCAAATATTCCAAATGTAGTATTCCGAATGGAATAACCTTCACTGTACTAATGTGTTAATAAGAATAAGTTATATCCAAGTAATCCTTGCGAATATGGAATATCACAAGTTCTAGAAATGTTTCCGATAATTCTATGGAGCTGTATAGTAATTAAGTTGAAGACACAGTACTAATCCGAAATGCACTGTATTAATATAAATAGGTCTCCAAAGAAGAATATTCCACACTCAAACTGAAACAAATTCTATTACGACCTCTCAATTCAATGTAACTATGAAGAATGCCTAAACACAGGATTATTTCCTATAATATAGTCTCCCACTGCGCAGAAACAAAATAAAATCCATTGTGTCTTTGATAAACAACAGGACATTTCAAAACATTGCAACCCTCTCCGAACCAATCAGAAATTAGGTTATGCGTGACATTTCTAAAGTACTAGAGTACCAATGTTTTAAACAGTAAATATTGTATTTACTCATAGAATCTAGGTCAGAAGTTCTTGTCTCTCACGCGCGCTAAAACCACATGATATGACTAAGGTTTCGAAATATCGATCGAGCCTACAGTATGTGTACTCACAAGACGACAGCTCTTTAGACTAAGAACAGAGATCCTAAACTAATAAACTATACAATTATTAAAAGAAAATGATATATAATTCCGTAACACTATATAAAGATAAGTGTATACTACAACTCCAGTTCTGAAGAGGGTGGCATAAAATTGTACTAAAATAAAAGGAAAGCAAAAAAAGTTGAACATTGACGTTAATCTAGGCAGTGGACGGACAGACACGCACAATTAGCATCTTGAAATTTGAAACAAAATTTAGCTAGGGAAATTTGAAATTTTTTTAGCTAAGGAAATAGGTTTATTTATCTGTCCAGTAATTAATATCAGTCATTACGCAGGATGAAGATCTCTCTCGCTCTCTCTCTCCATTTTGATTATTTATTTGATTGCAAAAAATGAAAAGAGCAACTCCGATGGCCCACCACCGCAAATCCCAATGATGTTGTTCTATATTTGTTGTTGTTTTTTTTTTTTTAATCCATTTCTTATTTTTATCATTTATCTTTTTGTTACTGGTTTTCTGTTTGATACCCTTTGTTTTATTTCAAACGTAAGTGCTATCACTAAAGTATACACATACAAATAAAATTTCAATGACATATTTTCACATACTGTTATAGACATGCTTACAACCAGGCGACCCCTTGTCGCAAAGATCGCGTATTACATCAATTGGTTTAATGCACTTCCCATGAATCACGATCCATTATATTGTTGTACATATGATCCGCAAAAAAAAAATATGGCAGAGCTACAACAACATCACGAATAAAACAGATATTTATTGGGAAAATTACAGAAAAACCCCTTACTTTAGATCTCCTTAAGCTGTCCTTAGTTTTATCATAATTTGTATTTTTGGGTGATTTTTAAAATGAAAGGATAAAATTATCAAATTTGGGAAAATCATAATGATATTATAAGAATTTTTTTTAAATAAAAGAAAAGAATATTAGATATATGTTATAAAATGCTTTCTAAAAGTTGATTTACAATATGCTAATGCAGAACGTCTGTCTGTTTAATGTATTCTTTTGGAAGTAAAATAAACTTCCTGACATTCTTCTTAACTCATTTCACTCGAAGCGGATATATTCAGGGACAAAGAGCGTGAAGTCACAGAAAATAGGTTTTATTATCAATATCTTATTATTCTTGCCAGTATCTACAAAGAAAGAAAAAAACAATAGGTCAAATAAATAAAAAGTCAAGATTCAGTTAATTAAGAAAGGAAATATAAACATTTCAGTAACATTCCATATTTACCATCGAATAAAAATGTGTAATCCTTTTATACAAATAAGAAAAAAATTAGAGGACACTGTATTAACTATGAAAACTTCCGCAAAAGTATCTCATTTGTAAATATGCACAAATTGTAATAACATAGTTCCCATGACGAAAGTTCCACACAAAACTTTGTAACTTTGTACATCATTCTAAAAACAGTGTTACAGAGGAAGTTTTCCTCCGAGTCACGTTGTTATTACCTGCCTAGTAGCTGGGTGAATGCCTATTATGGGGATAAGTTCACTTGCCCGTTCAGAGTAGTTTTTGTGGATTTTTATAACAACTTACTGATTAAACAAAAATAGACGGAGTTATTGTGATGGTATGTATCGTTGTTTCAATTCACACGTTTTGATGATAAGATTTTCCACACATTTTTTTCTGTCCACGTTGATTAATGGTAACAAATGTGAACAAATATTATGGTCATGCATGACATCATTGAAAGATGCGTTCTCTCGAGAATCGGTAGATTATGGCCAGAGTAAATCAGTGCGTGTACATTTTATTAAAGAATACATTGAAACAAAAATAAGCTAATAAACAGATACAATAAAGATGAAACATTAAATGAGCGATGTGAAATGATGCATTTTGTTATCATTTTAACTATTTCCATGATGCTCGAACGTTGGCTATGGTTGAAATAACGATGATGTTCTTACATCTATTTAAAGGATACGCCACTCTTTATTCATTGACTCGTTCATTCATTAACTCACTTCTAAATTAATTCATTCATTTGAAGAATAACAGCAATTCCTATGGTGTGATCTCTCAAGACAATATATTTCCACTGTACAACCAAATCATAAATAATGATCTAATAAAACAAAACAGTGGTTATATTTTTCACGAACAAGTAACAAATATTCCTGAGCTTGTTTTTGAAAATACTGATCTTTAGTATGTGGATTCTCATCGTCGTCTTGGATTACTCCTTTCATCAAATATCAAATTGACATGTCATATTGATAGCATTCTAAAAACAGTATCATCTTCAATAGTCAATCTTCGAAAACTAAAATACAAACTTAGCAGGCAAATTTTTATCAAAACTATATATATGATAAGGGACATCTTGGAATATGCGAGTTAGTCTGGGATGGATGTTCGTTGATCGATTCAGAAAAACCTGAAAAACTACAGCTTGAAGCGGCAAGAATAGTTACAGGACTTCCAAAATACACTAGTAGGCAATCTCTCTATTTTTAAACTGGGTGGGAAAGTCTGCAGTCTAGACGAAAGAGGCAAAAAATATGAACACAATATAACATTAAAACGAAGCAAACTCCTGACTATCTCATTGAATTACTCACTCCCCGTATCCAGACAAACAAATTATGACCTTCGACGTCCAAATAATATAGTCTTTTGCAATTTCAGACAAAATTATACCAAATCATCTTGTATACCCTCAACAGTGGCTTTGTGGAACAATCTTGAACAGGATACACAATGTAGCACGTCTTACAGTGCTTTGAAAAAGTGTTTATATCCAAATATTGAATACAGAAAATGCCTTGTTTTAGTCATCGAATCCTAGATATTATCCATACCAGATTGCGACATAATGTAAGCTCATTAAAAGCTGATCTTTAGCGCGTTCAACTTGTGTACACCCTTTTATGTTCCTGTGGTAGGTTTGAAACCACCATGCATTTCTTCATGTTCTGTCCAAAGTATAGTCAGCAACGAGCCGAGTTGATGAGAAAATTACTCTCAGTGCCATATCCAGCTGTTTGCTGAGATTTTCTGCTTTGGGGAAAGGGCGATGCAAATGAAAAATAAAGAATTTTACAACATGCGTACAAATATATAACTGATACAGGACGATTTCAATAACTTACGAAAATCGAGAATGCTGTTTTTAAGCCCCATCTCTCTCTCTCTCTCTCTCTCTTTCTTTCTCTCTCTCTCTCTCTCTCTCTCTCTCTCATCAAGTTACATTATTAATCAATGTTGTCATGTTGAAATATGTTGCAATACTTGTATCATGTAGGGAGAGGGCTAGTTTAAGTTGTTAGAACTTGTGTCCAATCCCATTGTATCATATTGTGACAATAAAATATGTTTAAAGCAAGTTCAGCCTGATGTAATTTTTTAACATTGTGCACTACATTGTTTACCATAGTGTACAACGTTGTTCACTATAGTGCACTATCATGTTCACAACTGTACACTACCCAGCTCATTTTGTGTGTAAATTGGAGTGCACTTCTAGTTTCAATGTAACATTAAAGAATTGGGCTTTGTGTCATGTTTCGTTTAGGCGAAACTGTTAAAATAACGGGTTACTTTAACAAAGTGAGAAAGCAAACTATATAACTTACTTGCACAGAAAAAGGGTCAGTTACTTTGACATTGCTATATGATTCCTTATTTCTTTAGGATGGAATTGTCACTTGCGACGCCATACTCAGTATTCAACTTGATGTGTACTTTTATGTATGTTTTAAATAACAACACCAACCACCCGCCAAAAAAAAAAAAACAATCAAGTACAAAACGATTTCACTATTCTTTATAAATGGAGCACCATACTCATGCCATACCATTCTCTCTATTTACCTTTACTTGTGAGGGAATTTAGTCTTAAGCACATCTTATATCTTTATCGATGTATGTTTCCACTTTGGTATTTTTTAGTCTAAACATTCTGTGACTCAAAGCATAGATGTGAACAATAACTAGGAATATTTTCTTATTTTAATATAGCAGATCATGCTGAGAGAGAAATGTCCAATTGTTAAACTTTTTGACAATAAAAGGAAATCATCAAAAACAAGCGTGTTCATAACGAATATTCGTTGTTATAAATCACACTAGCTTTAAAACATGAGTCGCGGTATCACAATTGTATAAGAAATACTGTCTTTTAAAAGTCAATTTTTATCAGTGGACGGTGGTTGGTCTCAGTGGACGGAGTGGTCGAACTGTCCTGTTACTTGTGGCACCGGCATAAAGATGAGATCACGTGATTGCTCTAATCCACCACCAGCGCATGGAGGGAGGGACTGTGTCGGAGACTCAAAAGAAACATTACCCTGTAGCCTTAACAAATGTTCAGGTACGATTGTATTGAATGTACTAATACCACAAAAATACTACTATTACTACTACTACTGTTATTTACTGAAAATACTGCCACTACTACTACTACTATTTAGTTATACTAATGACAATACTATTACTGTTGCTGCTACTATCTACTTATATTAGACTACTACTACTGTTTATTTATGCTACTGCTACTGCTATTACGCATGTTTACTGCTGCCAAAACTACTACTGATACTGTTTACTTATACTACCGCCAATAGTAATAGTAACAGTGCTGCTATTGAGACTAATATGCATGCTACATATATCACAAATACCTAAAGATATACATTTTCAAGATTTTATTGATAAACTCAAAGACCCAATTTAGAGTATGTGCACAACATAACAATCTATATACTTCATATGAATGTTACCATTTCATACAGAGTAAATAGTATTTTAGACAAGTTTGTCACGGCTAAGCATTTATGGAAAGACAAAAAGGAACATATATATATTCTAGATCACTAAATATGCAATTGCAAGGAAATTGTCTTAATTATTAAAACGGAGTCGCGGTAGCTAACTTAGGTGAGCGTCAGACTCTTAATTATACTAAGGGTCTTGGGTTCGATACCCTCCCAGCCCAGCCCGGGTGGGCTTGCCTCAGTGTGTCTTTGGGAAAGGCACGTAGGTCCCATTTCCTCGAGATGATATAGTGTTTAAAGTGCCGTTAACCCTCCCACCCAACCACCCCCAAAAAAAGAAATTTAAAAAAAGAAAAAGTTCATTGTTAATGTGTTGAGTTCCCTTAGATTCAGTTTAGGAACGTATTTGCTAATTGTATTTTAGTAACTCTTATGGTTGAAGGAACTGTATGTAAATAAAAAGCTTTCTTTGGTGTGAGCATTTTAGCAACTACATATATTATCACTATTATTACTTCTAAACTTTAGTTCACAACTGATCGAGCAATCTCTCTCTCATATATATATATATATATATATATATATATATATATATATATATATATATATATATATATATATATATATGAAATCCCTAAAACAGCTTATTCACAACGAACCTTCATAATTATAAATCACGCCAGTTTTAAAAAGTATGTGTGTGTGTTTCTTCTTTCGTTAAGTTCGGAAGAAGGCAAGTGCTTATTTTTTTATTTTTTTTTTATTTTTTGCAGTTCACGGTGGATGGTCTGTTTGGACTAGTTGGTTTTCGTGTAGCACAACATGTGATATGGGACTTACACACAGAAGAAGGACATGTGACAACCCCAGGCCGTCTTATAATGGAAATACGTGTTTTGGTGACCCAGTGGAGTATAACCTATGTACTATGGGGGTATGCACAAATACTTCTAACGTGCACCTGCAAGCAGGTAAACTTAAAATTACTTGTATTCACTTATAGAGGTATATTATCTAAGCTGTTTGATTCCTAATAAGAATAAACTAAAATATAAGGATGAGACTTCTGTAATAGATTTGTTATCATAACTAGGCAGGGACCATCGATTCTCGTGGCTGCAAGGGCACGGTGCTTCTGATGTACACACAGCAAATTAACAACACGGGATACAATCTCGTACCTTGGGGATACGAAGGAAACAAAGATATTAAAAGAAATACTTGAAAGACAAGAGGATAATGATTTACTTTAACCTCCATCATACGGAAGCATTTACAATAGCGGGTAAAATAACTTTGACGAAATAAACATTCCACGGTGGCGAGTCAAATAACTTGGGCAAAAATTAATTTCCGTCAGTTTTTCATTATACACTTTATATATAACGAAATCTCAAGCGTTTTTCTAAAGGATATTCCTTTTTTCCCCAATTAATTTTATAACCCCCCCCCTCTCTCTCTCTCTCTTTCTCTCTCTCTCTCTCTCTCTCTCTCTCTTTGACTCTCTCTCTCTCTCTCTCTCTCTCTCTCTCTCTCTCTCTCTCTCTCTCTCTCTCTCTCTCTCTCTCTCTCTCTGTGCAGTGCACAATCAGGGACTTGGACTCTGTCTGGGTGAATTTAGAACTTACCCATCAGTAAGCCTCAATGTTGAGGCAAATGAACCATCGCTTTATCTCAGACAACCACCCTGCGGGACCATCGCTTTATCTCAGACGAACCCCCTGTGGGTTCGGGGTTGTAGAATAGGCCCAATGCGTCCTCGCTGTATGTCTTAAGAGGCGACTGAGCAGGGGCAACCTGTTGGCCATGGGCTGTGATCCATGTCGAGGGAGGAAAGGATCCTGGTAGTTGAGTTAAGGGGAGACCCATGAATGGCTCCCCGATGCAACACACTACTTTGACCTCTACTTCTTACTAGACGGTTGGTCGGGATGGGCCGAGCCCTAGGAAGCCTTCTTAACTTTATTTTCTGACTTACTCTTTACCTTTTTATCCCTGTATCTCTCTTGATACCACCGTTGCCCCTACATTTTCCTCATCTTTCCCCTTCTCAGAAGACTTCCTAGAAGGCGGTGACTTAACGGGTTAATCGGGAGGTATCTTCACCTGCTGAGTATTTCTCTTGTATATCCCTGGCATTTGAAAAGTGTCCCCTTGTTGGGCTCCGTGGTGGATGGATGAGCACGAGTGATGAAAAAAATGCAACAAAACATAATGAAAAATCAAAACAAAAAAAATCAGCTGAAAGAACAAAACCTTTATCTGATTCAGATGATGAACCATGTGGCGTGGATTCATTTTCCCGCTTCATGGTCATCCAGTCCAAAGATGCATCAAAACTGCTTACTGCACTAGTTGAAAAGACAATACTTGGACCAGTCGGCACACCAAAAAGTGTGAAAAAATTAAAATCAGATAGTTTGTTTGTGGAATGTGAGTGAAGAGGACAAGCTGAAAATATCCACACAAAAAAAGCTTCCCATGATATACCAGTAACCTCTTTTGCTCACTCCTCACTGAATTCATCCAAGGGCGTGATTCGCTGCCGTGACTTGGCGGGAGTCGGCAACGCAGAAATCATCGACGGCATGAAGAACCAAGGTGTCACTGCCATCCAACGAATCTGTATCATACGTGGCGGAAATTTGCAGGACACCAACACTATCATACCTATCTTCAACACACCAACACTACCCAAAGTTGTAAAGGTTGGATTTTTGCATATCAGGGTTGAGATATACATCCCAAATCCACTTCGATATTTCAAATGTCAGAAGTACGGTCACCACGAAGACAGATGCTCCAAAAGCACCATGTGTGGCCGATGTGGCGATTCTTCACATCGAGAACCTGTTTGTAAAGGCACCCCACACGGTATACACTGTGGAAAATGTGGAAAAGATAATCACACTAACTCGAAGAACTGCGAAAGCTGGAAACGAGAGAAGGAGATTCAAAAGGCGAAATACGTCTCAAATATCCCCTTTCCAGAGGTCAGAAAGATAGTAGAATCTAGAACATTCCTACATGGCCCAGCCTTCTCAACTATAGTAAAAACCAGTCAGAAGATACCAAAGGATACACAGACACAAACAAATCTACCTGATGCGGCAACACCTTCAAATATTCCTCACTATAAACCTCAGAAAAATAATATCTCCACGCAGACAACATTCAATAATGCCACGCAGCACAAGGGGTCTGATGACCCTATAAAGCTGCATAATAGGTTTGGTGACTTTGAGGACATGGATGCAGAAAAAACTGCTCCGTGTCCTCAGGGCAGCTCCAGACCTACGAACGAAACATTTAAGCCCGTACTTCCTCCTGGTAAATAAGCACATAGAAGTGTTCTCTTCGAAAGGTTGAAACTCGCTATTACAAAATCCCTACTTTAATTTCATAATGAAGAACACCATCTTACAATGGTCGAGGACTTAAAACCAACTACAATAATATTCTTCTCCTTTTGAATGAGCGTCATCCTGCAGTGATGTGTCTGCAGGAAACCTTATTAAAAGATACGGCCAACATCACACTTAAACATTGCTCCTTTTCTAACACCTACTCTCAAAATGTTGACAGGGCCTCAGGAGGAGCTTCCGTTTTGTGAACAATAGGGCTCCTCGTAATGCCATTCCTTTAAACACAAATTTACAAGCCATTGCTGTAAACGTCACTCTCCATCGAGTGATTACATTTTGTTAAATTTATATACCACCAAACACCAGCTTGCAACCAAATGAATTAGACAACCTCGTTCAACAGCTGCCTACCCCATTTGTTCTACTCCGGGATTTCAATGCCTATAACATTTTATGGGGATCAAAGTACATAAATGACAGAGGCAGAAAGGTAGAAGATTTCATTTCCAGACATGATTTGTGCTTATATAATACCAACTCGCCAACGTATTTACATCCACGAACGGGTATATACACGTGCATAGATCTGACAATTTGTTCTCCTCTGTTTTTGGATTACGATTGGAAGGTCGCTGATGACCTTCAGTGCAGCGACCACTCCCCAAACTCCCTAAACAATCACTAACTCAGTCTTTGATGAGTCATTTTCACATCGGAAATTAAAGAAGGCCGACAGGGTCAAGTTTGAAACGCTTTGCAAAACTAGACTTAACAGACATATCTATATAAACGTCAATGATCCTATTCAACATTTTACATTAATTTTGCTTGAGATTGCAGAAGAATCCATTCCTAAGTCCTCATCTAACTCTAAATGAACCAAAAAACCATGGTTCACTGAAGATTGTACAGAAGCCATTAGACAAAGCTGCAAGGTCAAAAAGAAAAGGCACATTTATAATTCAGATCCAATAATTCAAAGTTATAATCAGCTGTTTGCACTATTGGAACGTACGGACGCTTTAAACAAGGCCCATGATACATCCACCGGGCCAGACGAGATACATTACCAGTTTTTGAAACACCTACCGGAATCCTCACTAACAACTCTTTTGGAAATTTTCAATGACGTATGGACCACAGGTAATGTGCTAAAATCTTGGAAAAAGGTCACGGTAATACCTGTATCTAAAAAAGGTAAGGATAGCACAGATCCTATGAACTACCGTCCCATTCCTTTGACGAGCTGTGTCTGTAAAACGATGGAACGAATTATCATTGCAAGGCTCGTTTTGGTATTTGGAGTCCAACAATTTAATATCTCCTTTCCAAAGTGTCTTCCGATATGGTCGTAGTACCATTGATCATCTGGTTTGATTTGAAACATTCATTCGCGATGCTTTTATCAAGAAAGAACATTTATTAGCCGTTTTCATCGACTTTGAAAAGGCCTATGATACAACATGGAAGTACGGAATAATAAATAACCTGCACGATCTGGGTCTAAAATGCCGTCTACTCACTTTTATATCAACTTTCTTTCAGATAGAGATTTCAAAGTTCGAGTAGGCTCCGCCCTCTCTGATCTGTACGAACAAGAAATGGGTGGGCATCGGGGCAGTATTCTATCTGTTACGCTTTTTAACATCAAAATTAAAAACATCACCAAGTGTTTGGCTCCTGGTGTGGATTGCTACCTATATGTTGATGAATTTCTAATATGAAAGACAATTGCAACAAAATATAAACAAGATTCAAACTTGGGCAACTGCCAATGGTTTTAAATTCTCAAAATCAAAAACAGTATGTATGCATTTCTCTCAGCTACGAAGACAACATGATGATCCTAAACTCGCGTTAGACGGAACACCTATACTGGTCGTTGAGGAAACAACGTTTTTAGGTATTGTCTTCGACAGAAAACTCACGTTCATTCCACACATCAAGCAGTTGAAAGCTAAATGCTTGAAAGCCCTTAATTTACTCAAAGTAGTAGCGCACACTGACTGGGGTGCTGATCGAAACGTTGTTATTAACATATATAGGACCTTTATTAGATCCAAACTGGACTATGGTTGCCTTGTTTATGGTTCAGCCAGAAAGTCATATTTAAAAATACTTGACCCAATTCACCATCAGGCAGTACGACTCGCTTTGGGAGCGTTTAGGACATCCCCAGTTGAAAGTTTTTTGGCTGAATGGAATGAGCCACCTCTATCACATCGCAGAGAAGCATTATCCTTACAGTATGCCCTAAAATTGAGATCCAACCATTTAAACCCTGCTTTTATGTCTGTTTTCTAACCCAACTACAGAACGTTGTATGCAAATAAACCAAATGTCATTCCTACTTTTGGCATTAGGATATCTTGCAGCCTTGGCAATACAAAAATGACCTTTCACAAATCCAAAAGTCTCTGTTTCTGTAACACCTCCTTGGCTTCTAAAACAAGCCAAAGTACTTTTTACACTGCATAAAGGAAAAAATCGGAGACAAATCCTTCCATTTTTCATAAGTCTTACAAGGAACTTCTCTCCAATTTAAGGACTACAGAAGAATCTATGCTGACGGCTCAAAGGATGGTGAAAGGGCTGCTGTAGCCTTCATTAGTGGAAATCGTACTACAAAGCTTCGTTTACCAGATGACGCATCGTTATTTTCAGCAGAAATCAGTGCAATAGATCACGCCCTGAAATATATTGAAACCAACAATATTTTAAACTCTATCATCTCCGATTCACTCTCAGTACTTCAGTCATTCCACAGTAGGAAGTTGGAAAACCCATTATTGACTAACATTCTCATTAAACATACCGAACTGTGTTACTCTCACAATATAATATACTGTTGGTTACCCGGTCATGTCGGTATTAAAGGTAATAAAAGAGCATACCGCGCTGCCAAAATAGCCATAACTCTACAACTATCTGATTTTAAAATGCCATACACTGATTTTACACCTGACATAAAAAAAATCCTTATTTAGTAAGTGGCAGGCATCATGGAATTATGCTGTCAATAACAAGCTCCTTGTGGTCAAACCCCCTTTAGGCGAATGGCCTCCTTCATACAGAACGATCCGTAAGGAGGAGGTGATCATGGCACGAATTAGAATTGGTCATACTTGCATAACTCCTACATATTAATGGGTGAATACCCACCTGAGTGCATTTCCTGCAACGAACCCTTTACCGTGAAGCACTTTCTGATAGATCGTTTCAATCTCTTTCGATACGTGATCGTTACTACCATGTTCAGCACATGAAGGATCTTTTTGATACAGTAAATGTACCTTGTATTTAAAATTTATTCATGGAAGGTAACATTTATTCTAAAAAATAACTCGTGTACAACCTAATTACTTCTGGTAGTTTTAACCAACATGTGTACTGTCAATCACCCTAAATATATTTTATGATCCAATTACCCTATATACATACCATTTACATTCTTTGTTGGTTGGGAACCTTCATATATTACTCTCAGCAACTCATTGTTTTGATCGTGAACCACTTTTCATACATAAATCGTATATCATCGAACCTTTTTACTGCGCTATATAGCCTTAAGGTGTTGGTGAGCCTTAAAACCCCAATCAATCAATCAGTATCTCAATCAATCAATCAAACAATCTTTATTTCCTCCATAAGGAGAGTTCATTTACAAATATAGAAAATAGAACAGAGAGAGATACATTTAACAATTTACATTGAAGATTTCGGGAAACATTCCAGAATATCAGTGATACATATTACACTAATACAGATGAGGAAGAAACAAATATAATATAAATAGTTAGGAAATACATGCAAACATACAAAATGGCACATAATCTTTGTACATAAATCTATATAAATTTTTTTTTATTACAGTACTGATCCATTAATGATTATGACGTTGCTTTTAAAGTAAGGTCATATAGGTAGAGAGTTTTGGTAGGAGCTGATTTTTGCAATCTTTGCTTTTGACACATGTTTGGTCTTTAGGCTATGAAGTACACTCGTGATACAAGGACGAGAAATTGGAATGAACAGATCTGAAACTGGTGAAATCGTGTTTTGTCAAGTCTACTTTCAATGTTAGTTCTTAACAGTTTGAGCAACTGTGATTCGTCGTTACTTTGGGTAAGTTCTATGTGTAGTTCAAGTCCAGACTTGTCAAACACGTACCAGTGAAAATCGTTGGCAATTTGTCTTGTTAATATACATAATGTGACCACATGCTGAAGGAGGTCGGTATAATGTTGACCACATTTTTGAGAGTGAGTAACGTCATGGCCTGGCTATAATACCCACAGGGCTGCTATAAACCTGGTTAATTTGCGTTCATAATTATTCCTCGCAATGCAGTACAGAGTGGAAGGGCGGATTTGTGTTTGTAAGTGTTGAAATCTAGAATAATCATGATGTCTGTTGATTCTCTCGCGCCAGGCAGTATCTTCCTTTTCAAGTAAAGTCATGTTGACCAATTGTTTCCACTGAGATTTGTTAGAGAAAATTGATTGCTTAATGAAGTTCAGGAGGAAATCTGTAAGATCATACTTCTGAAGTAAATTCCAAATATCTGGAATAAAACCAGATTGTACAGATTGGGTGCTATCAAAATACATGTGAAGACGTATGAGGAATATTTGTTTGGAGATGGTGTTATTGGACAGGGTGCAGAGTTTACCTAGGAAGAGAAGTTTACGTCGATCAATTTCGGTTGTGATTCTTATTAGTGCCAGCATTGACTCACACATATCTGACCGAGTTTGTTCAGGAAATCCCTGAATTCTTTTTGCTATAAAATGTTGCAACTTGTTGAGATCCAGTAGATCGCATTTTTTAAGCTCATTCCAAAGTTCGCAGCCATGTAGTAAGGATGAATCACGATTTTCTTATATAAACTCGCGGATGTTTTGGGGTTTAGGTTTAGGGTACCCATACCAACGTTTGCAAGACCAAAAAAGACTTGCCTTGCTCTTCTGCAAGCGTTGTGGGTGCGGTTGATGGAATGACGTGATCTTTCCTGAAGTATTCCTATGTGAGTGACGGAGTCAGTTGCATTAATTATTTCTTCGTCAAGTGTTAGAGACAGCTTATAGTTAGAATTTCTTTTCTTGCCAAATATTATAATATATGACTTTGTAGAGTTTAGTTTGTAGTTCCATTTTTTAGACTATTTGAGAATAATGTCTAGCATTTTAGCTAAGTTATCTGGAGAATTTGACAGGCACGTGAGGTCATCTGCAAGCATAGGGCAGTAGCACTCTAAACTTCCAATTTTACACCCTAGTGTGCTAAGTGCTGTAGCAACTCGTCTATGAATACCAGATACAAAAATGAGGACAGGACGCCTCCTTGTCTAACGCCTCGCTTGATATCGAACCATCTAGATGTATTTGCTAACCACGACTGCACTTTGTACACTTTGATATGTATTCCCTATTATTCTCCAGATTTTCCCCCGAATTCCCAAATAATATTGTTTCAAGAAACTGCCAAACGGTGTCAAAGGCTTTTTGAGTATCGAGAAAGGCAGCATAGGTAGGGCTACCACGGTCATAGTTATAATTAATGACCTCTTGAAGATTGAAAGAGGCCGTGAAGCAGCTTAGATTCTTTTGAAAGCCTTGTTGCTGTGGATTCGGGAATATGGTTTCCTTCGTCACTAAGAAGTTAATAATTTTTGCTTGCACAATTTTTTAAATAATTTGTACAGCACCGGGAACAAGGATATTGGCCGATAACTATCGGTATCAGCTCTGCTTTTCCCATTACCTTTGTAGATGGGCAAGACCTCTTCTCCATGTACTTGGTATATATTTATGCTCTAATATCGAGTTGAACAATTTTAAGATTGTTTTATTTAGCTGAGGGCCACCATAGATAAGGTGCTTATTTTGAAGGTGATCATGACTTCGAGCTTTCGACTTTATTAACGTACGAAGTGCTCTGCATAGTTCTTGCTCAGTGATTTCATCATCTAAAGTTTCTTGTCTATGTACGTGCTTCATAGAATAATCTTTGAGATCACAAATTGTTTTCTCTGCTGAGTTATAAAAGTCTTTGTCATAAATATCATAATCTTTCGGTGTGTACAATTCAGAAACAAAGTCTGCAAAAGCACAACTACCGAAGGTGGGTCAGAATAGGTCTTACCACCATAACAAATTTCAACACAAGATTTGTGTTTGTTTGGCTTGCTCTTTTTAATTAGATGCCAAAAGCGTAAATCGCATTCGGCCGCTTCTTGAATCTCATTCAGGGAGTTATTCAGAAAAGATTCACTAGCTATTCATTGAGCGTTCCTGAATTCACGCTTTGCTTTTTTATATGGAGCATATGTTTCGTGCTGCAAGCCTCTTGGCCTGCCTTGTTTGACCCAGATTATGAGTGCTTCACGTTCTATTTTATGACCTTGCTTTAATGTTTCATTCCATTATGGCTTTGCGTGTGGGTTAAAGCGCTTAATGGGAAACGCGTCTCGTGCAGCTTGTAGCATGCATTCAGTTATATCAGTGCACAGTCGGTCTATTTCGTGCAGACCGTTAATCTCTCTTGTTAGGCGTTCTTGTAAGTTACGTGCTAGTGCGTTTTGATAGATAGTGTTTGCCTACTTTGTGTCATGCCGTTGGGTCGTGCAGTTTCGATACCTTTGGGATTATATTGTTTTAGATCGGAACTGAACAGAACACAGGTAAGTGGTCTGATGTTGTAGTAATTTTACCTTCCTCGATTATTTCACAACGTTTAACATTGGAACTAACTATGCTGTCAGTCAATATGTAATCGAGCATGGTTTTAAAAGGGGCATACTGTTTGGTACAGTATTTATCGCCTTTATCTGATTTCTGCGCACGAAATCCTTTAACTCTTTTCATTTACGGGCGTTAACTCTAGAGCAGTCTATCAAACTTGCGTTCATATCACGTGCAATAATGACATGCCCCTCTTCCGAGAGGTGCTCGCACAAGTCATCAAGAATCTCAATTATTTCACGGTAGTGCTTAATATCGTTCTCTGAGGGCATGTAGACACAGAGTAAGTATAGAGGTTTGTGAGAGAGACCAACAAGCTTTGCAACTATAATTCTGTCGTTTATGTTTTCCATTGGTACAATATTTTATTCCAGTTGTTTTTTTAAACATAATTGAGACCCCTGATTTGCCACATTTGATGGGCCCGAAGGGATCTGATTTCTCCTCGCAACAGGTAAAAGTTGCACATTTGGAATGTATGGAATCCATAAACGATGCATTTTGTGGACGAAGCTTGTGTTCATTTATGAATGCAATGTCACAGTCATACTGATCCAATAAGTTGCCGAGACATATTGTCGATGACATTATGCCTCTGCCATTCCATAAAAGTAAATTTAAAACCATTGTTACACTTAGTTTACACAAGTAAAGAAATAAAATTGACATTGTGAGCTTTCTTGTAGTTTCAAAGATCATGTAAGGAGTAGGTTAGTGAGATATCATAAAACGGAATATGTTATCTATTATTGTAGTTTTGAACAAGTGATTTGACTCTTGTAGCAGATTTCCAGTGAGTGCAAATGATACCATTGGGCCAGGAGAAATCTTCCGAGTCTACTATATTATACATATTGTGAATTAACATTTATACGTGCATGTAAGGTTCCAGATTTGCTGTGGTACAAGGCCAGAGAGCTTATTTTTACGCTATTTTTCTGGAAATGGGCACAGATGCCCGCCCTTGTGGATGAATTATCAATTCCCCAAATAAATTAGCTGACATTTCTTTTCCTATATACCCCTATGAAAACTTCACCGGGATTTTCAAAGAGTTGTTCCTCCTGGTCTGATAGATTTTGACCTGTTGTTGTTGATAGTGGGTGAGATTTTACTGTGTTTGGGGATGCTGAATTACTTTAAGAATTATTCGAAGAATTATTTCCATGCGCTAAGTTAGATAGTTTTTCTTGGATTGACATTTTGTTTTGTTAGTACGTGATTGGGTTTCATACATACATTAATATCCTTTAAACTTGCTCTTGTTTGAGTTTGTCCATCAATGACAAGAGACTGAGTGCGTTGATCATGTGCTTCATTTGCAATATCAGTACTTGAGATTATGCTGAGAGAATGTGCACTCCGTTTGGGAGAAGTGTTTTCATCATTATCAGAAGAAGATACTGTCCGGCGAGTTTATGTGACTGAGTTGATTGTCTCTGATGGGCTCAGAGTCGCATTCAGGGCATCATAGTATCTCTTGCATGTTGACGTCTGGAGATCGCCTCGTATGGGGTGAATCGTAATATCCTCTGGTGAAACATTACACACTGGTTGTACTTGAACACGTGGTAGTGAGTTAGGCGTTGACCTTGTAGACGATGCTACTGGGTCTGAATTCATTTGGTGTTGAGATTGCTGTTCAACGTTGCTTCTAGTTTGTTGATTTTGTAGATGGTCACGTGCTGGCTGATTTGCACTGTGATTGCCATATGAAATTTTACCGGTAACAACAGAAGATACGTTTGTATTAAGAGAATGTTTCATTATGCTGCCATATTGCTGAAACTTAGTTGTTACTAAGGTCTCTAGTCTGAGAAAGGCATGCTTAAGATGTATGTTGTCGGTAGAGAGTTATTTGTTTGTTTTTCAAGGATGCAAATCCAATTGTTCAAATGACCTATTATTTTATTAAGTTCGTGTTGCACTGAGTTCAAGTCACTCTTATGGCTGTGTACGATTGCTTTAAGTTCTGCTGTTTCCACTCTGTTATTCAGTGAGTAGTTTTCATGTGTGGAGACATTTTCTAATCTGTTGTGACTGAGTTTCATCCGACCATTGAATAGTTCTTCTATAACATCGGGTTGTACTCCATAAATAAAAAGCTGTAAATTGTAACAATCCTTTGCATATTTATATGATGCACTGAATTTTGTTGAATTGCGTCTAATAATTGGCGCACCATGCGGCCAGTTTGGCAACAATTGCGCCAGACTTGTTAAAATAGTCCTGTACCGGTTTATAGAGTTTTCTTTGTTGTTTGTAAAGTTTACGAGCTTACCCACATATACACCCGCTGGCTCTCCATTAAAGAATTTGTCCAACATGTCTGTATATTCCTGATTGGGAATCTGTGATACTTGCGGGTTATCAATATCCTCAGGACAAGAATCAAGATCATAGTACGCAAGATCATCATGTGTATAATTTTGAGAGAAGGGAACATCATCTGTGCTGTTGGACGTCGGGAGTAGGTGCAGGCAATGGTGGATAGCAGGGGATGATGTGGGTGATCCACGAGCACATGGAGAAGACGACTGATCCCCGTTACTGGTATTACCTGACATGAAATTTTGTGCAGCGTTTAGCAATGGAAATCTTCCGGGACTTAATTGTGTATTAAACAGCCGTTAATATCGCTATTGCTTTCAGGTTGCACACAGTTTTCAGAGAGATGCATCTGCCGCGCATAGACTGTCGCCATTTTAAGCAGTTTTCAGAGCCTCATATTCTAGCCATACCTCCCTGTATACAGACGGTTCTAAAGTTGAGGACTAAAGGGTGAACCGCGACCGAAATCTGTGCTCTGACAGTGGAGCACATTGTTGTCGAGTGTGTCGATTTCAACCCTGTGAGAGAGAAGTATTTTAACCTGAACTGCTAGGAGAATATGTACGGGCATGTACCACCATAGACAATCTTTGAATATGTAAAGGAATGCGGTTTATACATGCAATTGTAATCATGTTGTTAGGATTTTACACGTGTTACCTTTTATTTTGTATACATTTCACAGAATTTTAACATCTTTACGTTTTATATTTTATCTTGTTGTACTTAAATAATAGATTTGTTTGGAAGGCTTTATCTTCCTTAATTGTTTGTGAAATTCAGTTTTACATTTTTTTTTACTTGACCTTTTGCTGGTACTACATACCCATTTTTGTGCTGAGATACCGTAAAACATAACTACATACATGCATATCTCTCTCTCTCTCTCTCTCTGACATGGCTTACTGCCTTTTTGGTTACATTATGCCTGTTATGTGACTTTGAGACTGGCATGGACTGTGAAGAACGCTAGCAGTTGCTAGCAAAAGCATGTGCAACCTCTCTCTCTCTCTCTCTCTCTCTCTCTCTCTCTCTCTCTCTCTCCCTCTCTCTCTCTCTCTCTTATGGCGTTTAACTATCTTTTTCTTTCCAATGAGTTAAGGTGGCCTTTGTAGACAACACACACTACACAAATGTTATTTAGAGTCGGTGTACATTTAAATAACAAACATTAACTGATTAGAGTTATTTTACTTACTATAAACAATGAAATCACAATTAACTTGAACATATATGTATACATACTTACATAGATACATATTTAATTTATTGTTTTACAAGTTATTTAAAATATTGTTTTTAAATTAAAATACATAAACAATTAGATTTCTAATCTAGGAAATCAACGTTCACGCGTATATTTTAGTCTAAACTTTCATATCGAGTAATAATATACATGTGTATGGTTGGCAAAATACACGCTAAGATATTAAATATAGAAGGACAAATAACTGAACAAGAGTATGCAAATACATGTAGAAATTACATATAAAATTAGTGTATGATGCACTTGAAGCATATACAGGTTAACATGTACGAGAATAAGGCACAGGAACTGAAAGCAACAAAACGCTACAGAACAAAAAAACGTAAGCACTATGCACGCAGCATAACTAAAATAACTAATATACATCTAAAATAGGGGAGGTAAATCAAGCAAAATTAAATGTAAAGCAACATAAACTACACTGAAGACAACTAAACGCTAAAAGCTGTAAAACTAAACATAAAACACTAAACATGCAGCATATTATGACAGCAGCAGCAACTTGGCGTAAATAGATCCCATACCATGTCTTTAAAAGAGATCTAAAATTGTTATAATCTGTGGTTGACTGAAATTGCTTGGGGAGAATTTCTGAGTATTGCTGCTGTATGCCCAAACGATTGTAGGCCATACCAGGTTGTGCTTATGCCTAAACGAATACGATTTATTTTTTTTTAAATTCCATATAATTTAAGTAGAATGGAAATTGCTTACTAAACACATTCGTTAAATCCAGGAGTTCAAAAAGTAAGTTCTTTTTCTGTTCATTAAAGAGAAAGCTCTGGGCTCTTTCATTGATTTTGTTTCAAGTTTGTTCGTGTTAGTAAAAATACTTAAATGACAGGTTTGTTTACAGTAGTTACTTCAACCTAACTTCTTGCTATTATGAATAAGTGATACACTAATGTCGTATTTTTGTTTTTCATTCTATTGAAGCTTTTTGCTAGAAACTGTACGACATTGAGAAAATCATTGGTTATCAAAATAAATCAAATAAGATAGAAAAGTGGATGTGTCTCTGAGCTACTCCTTGTCCTTAGAAAAAGTAATTTATTGTCCTTTCTACAAATTGTAGTTTGTTCTGCGCCCCTACATGTATGTAAATTTAATTATGTTATATCAATATACATGGTTCTCTGTTGCCATTGTTCAATATAAAATGAAGAGAATCAGAATTGCCATTATAACATTATACAATTTATTCCTACTTCTGATGTACTGAACTTATATAACTCTATATTTATGTATCTTTTTCTTACAAAAACAAATATAAAAATAAAGAATTAAAAAATATATATGTCTGCAATCCAGATTCCATTCTTTGATATAGATCATCGACTATTCGTTATTCTTTCGTCAATATAACTCATGTTGGGCTATGCACTGGCGTCAAGTGGCTGAATGGAAATATCTTTGTCTGTGAGAAATTTAAGAATGAAAGCATGAAACATACTTCACATCTAATTTCGTGTTCACTTTCAAGTATATAGTACCAATGTATGCTTCTAATACATCTGTAAAGTTCAATGTCTCATGTCTACTGAAGAGTTAATATTTCAGTTATGCAGGGATATGTTGTCACAACATACATATGATGTATTAGCAAAGTAAACTTCAGAAGGTATTTTGATTTGATATTTATAATCCAAAGTGAATTGTCGATATTAAATATTAAATTCTAGTCTGGTCTAAACAATACTAAATTTCAAACATTTCCACAAGATGCTATTTATGGCGCAATTATTTCAAGTAATGCAATGCACAATCTCTGTAAATAATATTAAAAGGAAATATATTTTTTGGATAGGTGGCTACATTTAAATTCAGAAAATGTGACAGAAGTCATTACGGTGAAAACACTTATTTCTTCCTGAAGCATATATAATACCCATCTTTTTATTAAATGACTATAATAAAGGGCGACGCTTACTTAGAATATGCGTTTCCCAGATGATTGTTGAGCATATTGTGTTGTCGATATTATTCTTTTCTGGCAACCCAGTTGTCTCAATTCTTCATAGCTGCAGTGAATGGATACAAGCTGCAGCTTTTGCGGTGTGACTAGGAATCGCAATGCCTTGTTTTAAAATGATTAAAAACTAAAGCCTTTATACCAAAGTAGCACAGGATCAGGAAGCACCTTTATTCCTTGCAAGGTAGATGTGTTTAGTCGAAGTTTCGTTAAGCAACGAAATATAATATGGGCAATATATGAAAACAGCTAATGTCATTATAAATATACCAAACGTCTAATGATGATCTACTGTCATTATAAATATACCAAACGTCTAATGATGATCTACTGTCATTATAAATATACCAAACGTCAAGCGTCTAATAATGATCTACTGTCATTATAAATATACCAAACGTCTAATGATGATCTACTGTCATTATAAATATACCAAGCGTCAAATGATGATCTACTGTCATTATAAATATACCAAGCGTCTAATGATGATCATTCATGAAGAAAATGTATCTTAGTGGTGTTTGCTTAAATATGGATATAATGTATATATATATATATATATATATATATATATATATATATATATATATATATATATATATATATATATATGCTAATGCGGGTTATATGCTACGCTGAGACAGCAGCGTAAGAATAAATAGCGAACACTTGCATTTAAACGGGGGGTTTGAGGAATCGATATTAACCTTGAAATTAGAGCCTTCTTTATATGTTCTGAATGTCTTCATGTACGCTCAGCGAATGAATTACGAGGATACTACCGCGACACTTTTGTTAAGGTTACAATGTTCCAAGCGTTTTCAATGATAGACCTTATGCATTAATACTCTTTAGTGCATTGAGTTATGCATGCATAGGTGAAAGTTAATGTTTTTGCTATTATTTTCCTGTATTGAAGTGAAAGAAATTCATAAAGATGCTAGCATAATACTGGTACCTGGGATACATTAGATAGCTTATAAATCTTTTTGATATTCTAGTGAATGGTAGCTGGACCTTATGGACTTCATGGAGCCCCTGTTATAGCGATGTCTTTCCTTGTGAAGTAGGATTACAAAACAGAACTAGAAACTGCGCAAACCCTACACCCCAAAACGGAGGAAGGTACTGCGATGGAAGTCCGATAATGTACAGAGAATGCGACGCACGTATGGCATGTTTTGGTATGTAAATCAATAAACGTTTAGAAATCTTTCGTAATCTATAGATTTTAAAATGAAAACCATCAATGTTACACTATTTTGGTCTCTAAATTCGACAGACGTCGTAGAAGAGATTTGATTGCATCCGAAAACCATTGATACAAATGTCGCTTTTTGTCATGTCTAGGACCACAATGGTTAAGAGAGACTGTAGAAACTCCGCGCCGCCTTGATACTATAATAGTGAGCCTAAAAGAGTGTGATGTAGAAGTGGATCTTTTCAAGACCCTTGTCATCCTATATAGCCCATAGAACTGACCATGTCGTCTTAGTCAAAATGGACAAGAATCTTATTGAGACTAGCCCTGGCCGGATATCGCGGTGTGTGTCTTGACAAGGCACTTTACACCCATCGCTTCTGTACTAAACAACCTATGATGTGCTAATGTGATACTAAACACTGTTCCATCGATCAAAATTGACAATTTTTTTCTGTCCATCCTATTACATGGGTCATTTTTATGACGATGCAGTGCTATTATTAGAATGACCATTTTAAGTTTTAATTGTTTTGTAATTCACATAATGGGTCTTAACTTCTCTATCCTGAAGAAATTCCATTCCTGAGAAAGGAGTTATAAGAAACCTAATACATGTTCCTTCACATTTTTAGACCCGCAGAAACATTTCCGAGAAATTAACAAAAGTTTCATATACAAAATCATGGATTTAATCTTCCCTACTAATGTACCGGATCAATGGTGAAGTTTTAATTGGATACAGTTTACTTTTTCCAACCATGTAGTTGACGAAAATGAGTTATGTCTGATAATTTTATTAAAAGTACCGAAATTAAAGTTCAATTTCCTGTCGAAAGATCAATTTTTTGGTAAGATTTGAGTTTTAACCTTGTGAAATATGTTCATGAAAATGCTCTGTGATATACTTTATTGATCTGACAATAGTAATAAGTCGAATTATTAAATATGTATCTTAAATGGTTCTTTATTTACACACGTCATACTGATTATACTCCAGCTTTGAACGAATTATTACTCTAGAACCTGTTCGATTATATTGGTGTCATTCTATATAAATATGTTTATTTAATCATACATCGGTACATACAATGTGGGATCCATGGATATTTCCTTTTTGTTTGGTATATATAGCTGTAAGTTTATAGTTATAAGTTTATGTATATACGTTGCATTTATAAATAGAAATCCATAAGGTTCGTATATGATGCTGATTGTTATTTCTATTTGTATGTATTATTAGTATGTATTAGCGTTTAACGACATCTCAGCACAATAAAGGCTATATGGTGCTAATGAAAAGTGAAAGAGGTATAACAATTTTAAAAGATGTATAAAATAAAAGATAAATGTTAAATATGTAAAATCATCAAACATATTTTAAATTTTTTATATAAATCTCATTCCCTCAAAAGTCCAAGATTTTCTCGGGTGGTACATCATCATAAAGTTTCTTCACTGAGTTCACATAAATTACTTGTGTCTCACTGGGCGAAAGTGGACACACTTGACAAGAATATTTGTTCCGCCATTACTTGCCAGGCGAGTTGGTTCCTGTCCATCTTGGACCCTTTTCCTTGGACTCCGTTCCATCCTTTTTCTTGGAAAGGGTGTGTGGTTTTAGGCGCTGTTGCATTGGAGGTAGGAAATAGGTGCGTTACTTGCGGCACGTATTCGTTTTCTGCTTGCAACAAATTATAACTCATTAACCTATTTGATTATTTTGGTGTCATTATAACCATACAAATGCGCGCTGACACTGTTCTACAATTACCATATTTCTTGAACTTTTGTCTTGTAATCTTCTTGCGTCACATTTTAGCGTTAATGAACGAATATCTCAATTGGAAAAGTCTTTTCTTTCATTTATTAGAGTCATCTGATTCGTTGAATTTGAATGTCATCTTCAAATTCCTAAAGTTTCATCTCAATAAATCATTAGAACAGAATTTCATCATAATATGACCTCACATTTGACTTATCTATGCAGATAAAGCAATAAATAAATTACCTGGAAAGTACCGTAAGAATATATAAAGTTGATGCATTAAAATAGATGCAACTATAAAATGATGGGGATTTTATTCCGGGGGTGAGTGTATTCCACGATATGATATGTTTTGTTTCATTTCCAATATTTATTATGCGTAGCTAACGGACATTGGACCTAAGACCAGCTCTTTCATTCTTCTAGCAACGGTCAATGGTTCTTTTGCGCGTGTTGTGTCTGGACGTCTTGAAGTGAATTATAACCATAAATGGGGAACAGTTTGTGACGACGCCTTTCAGGACATAGATGCCAAGGTGGCCTGCAAAATGCTGGGATATAAGTAAGTGTCATATAAGGAAGGTCGAACTCTTTTAACATTGTTTCCCACCAACTCAAATTGAAGAGAATATGATGGCAGCAGCACAGACAAAACCGTTTAAAAATCCAGTTTTCTTCAGAAAGGTACATGAGTAATTTTTAAATGTCCTTGCATTTCCATTAGTTTCTTATATGCTGGCATCTATTGATATATTTCGAATATAATATTTCATAAATCGTGTATAAAAGTGTAGGGCAGTTTTAAAACTCAGTCAAAGCATGGTGATGACATTTTTTATTTTTGCTACATTGTGAAACTAACGAATTTTACCTGTATGAAGTTAAGATTTCTTGTAAAGTTGCAACATATTTTGCATGTTTTGAAAACGGCAGATCCAATTTCAGTTCATTTCGTGAAATATTACATCCATTTTTTATATTGGCAAAACAAAAGATTGACAGAGAGAAAGAGAGAGAATACAGTTTTCGTCTCGACTTTGAAAAAGGTCAAACAAAAAGGACATCGAAGTTGTACATCGTACGCTTTGGATAGAATTTTGTGCCAAATAAAGATTGAGAGAGAGAGAGTAAAAAAAGGTTCAAGAAGGTTTCTTCGTTCCATAAAACCAGGCCGATACCGTAGCACCATTTTTTTTCTTCAAAACCCAAATGGTCATTTTCAGAGCCCAGTTAGAACTCTTGTACTAGAGATACCAGTCAGATGATTGCCAAATCAAACATAAAACCAAATTCTTCCATTATAGTATGTGTATGTATGTATATATGTATGTATGTATGTATGTATGTATGTATGTATGTATGTATGTATGTGTGTGTGTTATCCTATCCATACTTCAAAAACAAATCAATTATTTTGTATATTCTCGTGAATAGGAACCACAATGAAATTTCAAGAACACATCACAAAAGTGCATTTTTTCTTCTTTTTTTTTTTTATTTAATTACCGGAATGGGTTCTTCTGTATCTTCTGAACGTTCCTCCTTGTTTTCTTTTTTCTTGGGACACTTTAAATACCAATGTGCTTTTTCTTGACATTAATAACAGGTATCTTTACTTTGTATCCCGTTTCTCCTGTCTTAGAGGTTCCTTTTCTTTGACATTGTGAACATTCTGGAACCCAATCTCCTTTCTCTTATAAGAATGGTAAGTGGATCGTAATTTTATAAAAAAAAGGGGACGGTAGGGCAGTTATAGAGGGACTATGGATTTTACTTAATTAATAAGGGGCTCATAGGATGGTGCTTAGGGGTTGGGGAATAAGAAAAGAAGTTTTATTTATAAGGGATTTAAATTCTATTTTACGATCTACCCTGTGTGGTCAGTAAATGAGTGAATGTTTGTCACTATAAACGGTCTATTGGTTAGTAGGTGTTCGTTCTAACAGTACATTTCCTGTTTGATCCTACACAGACTTGCACATGTTAAATTTCCCTTATGCCCCATAATCCTAACCATGTTAAATTTCCCTTATGGCCCATAATCCACTGACCTTTTTAAACATAGGATTTCCCTTAGGCCCAATAACGGACCGCCCATGGTAAGCTTTGCTTATGCCCCATAATCCCACCATATTAAATTTCCCTCGTACCCAAAGTGCCATCTCCATGTTCAATTCCCCATGTACCCACAGTACCATCTCCATGTTAAATTCACCTTGTACCCAGAGGGTCATCTCCATATTAAATTCTCGTTAGAGACGAGAGTGTCATCTCCATGTTAATTCACGAAATGGCAGGAAAAACCTGATTTAACATAGAATTTCCCATCTTGTCGCACAAAGTGGCGTCCTATACTACTAATATGTGATTTAGATTACTTTTAGTGACAATTGGACATTTTCCTTCAAAATCAGAAACAAATGTACGTTTTGTAATGCACAGTTAGAGATATTTGATGTTGTCAAATCACAGTGCCATCTCCATGTTAAATTCACCTTGTACCCAGAGGGTCATCTCCATGTTAAATTCCCGTTAGAGACGAGAGTGTCATCTCCATGTTAATGCTATGGACCAATTTTTAACGTAGGATTTCCCATCTTGACGATATAAACCCACGGAATGGCAGGAAAAACCTGATTTAACATTTACTTCGCAGGTCGAAAAATGACTTGATCGTTTCTTTATGAAGTCATCGTTATGACGTCACTTGTTACCCCAGTGTGTCGTAGCTCTATACTATCTGGGACAGACTGAATGTAGGATAATGTGATTGGGACTTTTTGCTTTAATTGAATAATGAATAACTTAAAATGTTTATACAGTTCTAATCATCGCAATAACGGTGTTGTGAATTAAACTGATAAAATCAACGAAAAGTAAACTATGCACTAAGATACAATAAACGCTTTTATTGCCGTAAATCGTTTTTCGATGTTTGCTTTTTCAGAATTCCTATGCGATCCTAACAAATGTGTCATAGGAAAAAGTTTCACTTAGCAACAATATTATATACGGGAAGTATATGCTATTTAATACATGCACTAAAAATTTGTTGTGGTGGTGGTGGTGGGAATTTCTTGTTCTTAGATTGCTTTGGATCTTAACTTTGTAAAATATTCAATTCTCAAGCAGTTTAATACTCCAACGTTTCAGCAGTGATCAATTGTATCCAAATTATCGATACCAATGAGCACGTTTTCCATGTGTAACTGCCTATCTTCTGAGATACCATCTTCACGCATGATATATTTCATTTTTACTATCTATCTTGGTTTGAGTAGACACAAGAATATGATATCCTGAAAGTGATTTCGTTTATAATTTCTAGTAATGGATGGATGATATCTAATGACAATGTGCCCGATGGTACTGATCAAATATGGCTTGACGAAGTTCAGTGCAGTGGAGCAGAGATTGACCTATTTCAGTGTCAGCACAACAACCCTGTTGGAAATAATAACTGTGTGCATTCAGAAGATGTAGGGGTCAGGTGCTCAATGTAATGAAGCTGCGCCCTCATTAATTAAAGCTTCATAAATATATATTTAGTGCTTTTTTGTAATCTGGATCTGAGACAATGCAACTACTATGCGATAGGTACTCGTGAAAACTCTGCGTATACGTTTGATAAGTATCAAAGAAAACATACTAAAACTAAAGAAACAAAATCTTATAAAAAGTCGCAATTTTTTTTTTTTAATCAAAATTTTAACAAGGAAGAAGGAGTATAATTGAATACCATACCACTGCATTGTTAATTGTACCAGCAATATTGAATGGACATAAATGCAACAACAATCGTAAATTATCTTTGTCGAAATGGATAACAACCATACACCTATTAAAATGGACTCCCTGCAAGGTGTGACACGGCTACATGAGATTTATGACTATTCTCATGTAGCATGGTCGTATCCATAAACACATACACACATATAAAAACACACACATACACACACACACAAATATATATATATATATATATATATATATATATATATATATACATATAAATATAAATATATGTATATAATGCACTTTGTTTATCTCTGTCTGAAAACTATAACAAAATTATGATACATAGGTTCTGAAGGTCAAGGTTTTATTACAGGCTCTGAAATTATCAGAGCGGGATCTGATATTTTGTCTTTTTGTGTAAAGAAAATCACAGACAAGTATTAATTAATGATACAGTCAGGCAGAGTTAACAGCTTTTGTAGAAGACAGATAGTTTGTTCAGCACTTAATATTATCTGATAATCTTTGGTTTTCAAAAGGCAAAGGCTAAAATTACTTCTCTTTGAATCAATACATATAGCTATTTACATGGGAACTTTTAAAATGAGAACATTTACAATCAGTTTGTCAATATGATTCTTTTTATATTTTACGTGAATTATGATCACTTTAGCTATGCTTGTTTTCAAATACAATCTTGATGACATTTTGCAACACCATTTGATCAATCTCTCTTATCAACTGAGCACACACATTTACTTTTATGAGTGAACTTTTTCAAGCAATACTCTGACCGTGACTTTTTAATATAAATGTTCGTTACTTTGTGGATGAAGACTTGTACACATTGCTGAGCTTTTTTCAAAATATAAAATATCACGCTAATAAACATTAGATGCCGACTGCACTGCCCGTCGTCTAAAGAGATTAGGAGTATAGTTTCCTATTTCAACAGGTTTCTATCCTAGCATGGATTATGCTTAGATGTTTACTGAGTTGCTAAGTTGTATAAATGATACCAATCAGTCATCAAATACATCTAACATCAAATGACGAAGAATGGAACTCATTCTTGGTAACCTGCACGTTAGTTTTCAACCGTGGGGTAGAGGGTATTTGTGATAAGAAATAAAATATTTACGAAATAACAAATTGACCATCAAATTCTGCCTTTGGAAATCATTTTCGTTGTAGGAAAATGGTTAAGTATGCAGTTTGTACCACCATTTCCCGTTTTAAACCTAAATATCGAGAAAGTAAAAAGACCAATAACGCCTTCATTCGGAAAAAGATCAATAACGCCTTCATTCGGAAAAAGATCAATAACGCCTTCATTAGCAAGAATTCATAGCCACTTGGTTTTTCTCTTTCATTTCACATACGCGTGATATGTTCGCACCTACCTAGGGAACACGAGATTTCCATATGTAACTGTTTTGATTTTTATTCCGATGTTAATATCATCACCAGAAGTCGTCCAAAGTATCACTCTCATATGTGAATTCAGGACGATTACTACTGCCTTTACTGTATAGGGGAAGCGTAGGGGTCTAAACCCATCAAGAGGCAATTATACAAAAATTACAACGGTATGATACAAACATGATGGCTAGAGTGACCATATGTGGAAATAAATGACTGTGTGATGTTCTGGGTGATTTGTGGCTGCACCGATCAAATTACCAAGCCCGATAGAGAGGCCGAGTGAGGCCTATATAAAATATAAGCTAGCTTTGCTTTCCTATATTTAAAATGTTTTTGTTGATATATGGAAAATATACACCTTTTTATTACGTAAAGAAATTAACAAAAAAGACTATAAGAAATATGTCACCAGTTAATTTTTATATTGTACATTTGTATATTTTATAAACATCTAATGTTTTAGAAGTTGGTGTTTGTCTTTGGAATACAAAATATATTTACTGAGTATTCCACACCCTGCCCTCCAGCTAGTCTAATTTGTCAACAACGAAGTGTAAACCAATATCGGAGGAAACCAGCAGTTTCATGTAGTAGAAAAACGACGACGACGGAGGGTACAGGATACAACTTACTCTTGGTGGCTCGATCCTACTTCGTAAGCTTTACCATTTTACCATTTTACTCTCTGTCGTTATTTTTACACTTCAAGATACTGCTGGTTTCCTCACTGCTGAATAATGAATAAAATAAAGTCTGCCCTTTACATTCTGCAAATTTTGCAATCTAGTCTATAAAACTTTAGGGATAAATAATTAATAACTTTTTGAAAACCTCCGAGGGTTGGGGTGAGTAAGACTAAGTATTACTTTTCCAAAGTTAATTCTGAATGCCTTGTATCTTAAATGTTAACGGTTAGTTTACATTTTATTTACGGTTTGTAACCTAGAGCTTAAGTTATTGTGTGAATAAAGACATCTTCTTTGAGTCACAGTGACCTTCATCTTATACCTTTCGTTCTCTAATCGATTTTTTTTGTTGGGGGGGGGCCTATTATTATTGGTCTATTATCTTGAGCCAAGGTTATTATGTGAAAATAAAAGCCCGGATGGATGGATGACTGGCAGATGAACAACGGCATAGTTAGATATGCTTCACTTTATTATGGGCTTATAAAACTATATTAGGAGAAATGGGGAATTATCTGTGTTTATTGCTATTCTATTGGACAAATGCAGTAGAAAAACTGATTTTGATGATTTAAAAAATGATGTTATTTGCATCATCAAACGGATGAATTAAATCAAATACTCCTGAGTTTCCATTCATATAACCCTTCTTGTCATGCAGTCATCTCAAAACATAAAAGTCATTCTTTTTTGAACATATTTCAAATTATAATTTATGCTTTCTTGAAAATTCAATGTTTAAGTTTGGACATTCAGAGACCTACCACATTCAATTTTATCAACAGGTGTCGTAAAATACTCATGTTAAAAACAAACAAAAGGGCTAATTTAGAGAGGAAAGGCGTTGGTCTGTGGCATGTGCTACGTTCCTTGAAAGCTTTCAAAATGTAATGTAGAAACACTAATTTTAAATATAGTACCCTTTTTCGTAATAAACACATATGAACATATCTTTTTTTCCAATTAGGTTAAAGTTTCCAGATTACTTATTTATAACCTGGAAGATTATGCCAAATTTCAAAAAATAGGATATGGTGGATTTTAGGCGAGTGATCAAAAGAGAAAATATAATGCAATTAAGATATACGAAATAATTATTTTTGCTAATTATATTTTGAATTACAGAATACACAAGATTTTTTACAGTATATAGTTAAAACACCAATCTATTGGTCATACTGGTATATTGATTTCAATTTTTATATATGACAGTAAGTAATATCTGGGATGGTTTGCAGGGTGGTGTGCAAGCAGATTTTTTTTAATTCTAATTCATTGCGGGTTTTTCTTTAATTCCTATTTATATATACAAGTCCTAAAGAGGTCCTTAATCAAAATCATGCAAAAGAAAGAACAAGTGAAAAATAATACAGATCACGAAAATTAATTTATGCAGAGATAAGGATCTTTGACTTACAAATTTGCTCACAATGACTTTAAAAGAATTTACTAATATCACTGATTTTAATTACATCCAGTATATTTAGTTAAATTAGTTTTGCACCAAAATAAATTGAGCGTTTGTTTATCAACCATTAGCACACCCAAGGAAGAATTATAAGATAAGGCATGGGGTGGGCGTCACCAAGTCCACTCCAACGAGAGGTAAAATATCCAACTGCATGTGAAAATTCAGCCTCCCTCCCTTCCACCAGCACTGACTTAAACACGGTAAAATACAAATAAGCGTTTTATTTAGATTTTTCTTATGTGGGAAAGAAGAATTATTCACAGAGTTTGCGGATTTGAAACAAAATTGGCAATATTGCGAATTGTCCAGTTTTTTTTATAGAACACTCGCTTAACTGTGTTCCTTTGCTCATTATTTTCTGTTAATAAGGAAGGGAGATTTATCAATCTTGAAATAAATTAAATCACTGACGTTATGTTGATGATAAAGTGCATGTAGAAAATATTAGAATGCAAGATTATTTGTGCTACGAAAGGTAGAAGAGAAATACAGCAAAATCATGCAACCGGCTATCTATTATTAGAATTCGTGCACGGCGATGTTTAAAAATGTTCAGTCGTAGAATTTTGTGAATATTTCAGTTATTCTTTTACGATTATCCATGATGTACTTGTGGTCACCCAGTCTTCCTAATATAGTTGCAAGAATATATCCCACATAATGATGCTCATGTGAAACGCTCATTAACACTATTCAAAGTGCTGATGAGACTGGTTTTATAATCTAATTATTGCCACGTGAACAGATTTAAGGGTGGACAGTAAACAAAGACTGGCACCCCAAGTGTGAAATACTGGCGATTACTTGGGTGTATAAATAGAAATTAGTCTTATATATGAAATATGTTATTGGCATTATTTTATCTGCTTACTAGATGTTTACTTAAAAACTTATATTCACCCTGAACAACGTAGGAAAATGAAGGAAGCGGGAAATTGTTTTATAACGTAGTTTTAATTTTTGTTTGAACTATATGCATATACAATTTATACAACAAAATAATCCAGTGTAAACTATGACATTGAATATTTAAAATTTATGTTCATAGGCTCATTACAAGTTTAGCTGTGATCAAATGGTCTCCTCACTTTGAGGGACGAAAGAATTCTAATAAGTTTATAAACGTCATATAGAAGTAAGAGTTTGCTCTCACTTTCGACAACAATATTGTGATCTGGATACCAAGGTACATACAAACACATAAATGGATGTAATTCAGAACTTTCGATTGCAGAGCTCTCTGGGGATTCTTGGATTTGTGACTCTGCTATTCTATTGAATATCAACATTGTTTTCTTTTTTAACAGTCGTATATTCTTCTTTGAAATGTTCTTGCAGGAATATTACTTGTGAATCAATACAATGTGCGTGCAACTGTTTTTTAACACTAACATATAAATACAGCCATTCCAACGATCAAGCAGACGTTCATTACTCACTTGACTGTGAGATGACAGCAGAGTTATCAAATATTTGAAGTCATGTGTTCCACTTTGGATAATCTTTGACCAATTTATTCACTGATGATATTAAATCTATACTAAGAAGTAACTAATGCGTGGCTATCTTTAATGAATCACTCATACGTTGTAAAGTCCATTCAAATATTGTACCTTGGCACTATATTACATCATAAAAGTTTTCATTCAACATTCGGTTCCAACCAGTTCTAATTTTAGGTTCAAGTTTGGACAATGCCCTCTCGTCTTATACGAAAAGTAATATTTATTTTGAGGCGAATGATCTTAAAGCAAAGGTTATTCTTACTGCAAACATTACACAAACATAGCCAACTGAGAAGTTAAACTTGAAAGTGATAAGCTTTAAGGGGGACCCGGGTGGCCGAGTGGTCTAAGGCGCTCGCATTTACAGATCTCACAAATCTCACCTCTGTCTGCGTGTGTTCTAGTCTCGGGCTCGGCTAACGTGTGTATGTGAGAAAGCTTGCCAGTAGCTTCCCGTGGGTCGGTGGTTCTTCCCGGTTTCTTCCTCCACCAAATATACTGGCCGCCATGTATAGCCTTTCATGTGCTGAAAAATGGCGTTAAACCCACAACAACAACAACAAGAAGCTTTAAGACTTGCCGCCAATAAAATCTTTGACAGATGAGAAGAACATATGAAAATGTCCTTGATACTTTTGCAAATGTTCAACCAAATTCACTGTGACCAGGTTTAGAAAATTCAGTTCCATTGTTTTGTCTAGAAATTATACAGCATTTTCAGTAAGGTGTTAATATGATAATTTAAATTTTTCAATACTACGGGTAGTAGTCTCAAAGATGTCACTCTCAACAGGACCCTTGTATTCAATAGGCATTTATTTGATATGAGAGGGAACAAGTGTCACCAAACAGAGTAGCCAACATATACAATCGTATTATACCCACAATTTGTAACACCAGTAAATGGTACAGATTAACGTTTTAATTTAGCAAATAACTGCACATTGAGGACTTTGATTGCAAAATAAGCTTTTAAATTTAAAATTGCTATAAGACTAGATGCAAAGTGATAACCTATGTTGTTAATTAAGTGCATGAGATAGCTACCAAATAGTGTTTTATACTGATAAATGGAATGAAATTATGTACACATTCCTATAATAATAATATTTACCGGTACGGAAATTTTGATCAAACAGCAAATACTGTCAGTCCAAAGGTCTAAGGTACCTTCATGACAAGTTAAGATGACAGACATTTTTTAAACTTCTGATTGACTTGATTGCCAGCTGCTCTGACTCAAGCTCAGTCTCCAGTTATCAGAGTAAACAACATCTGACACTGAACCCTCTTGAGTAAATAGTCCGTAATATTGATTCCCGGGCTTAGTGGCCAGTACCATGCCAATAGGCCCACCTCTTCTTAGTGTCCAGTACCATGCCAATATGCCCACCTCTTCTTAGTGTCCAGTACCATGCCAATATGCCCACCTCTTCTTAGTGGCCAGTACCATGCCAATACACCCACCTCTTCTTAGTGTCCAGTACCATGCCAATATACCCACCTCTTCTTAGTGTCCAGTACCATGCCAATATGCCCACCTCTTCTTAGTGTCTAGTACTATGCCAATACGCCGACCTCTTCTTAGTGTCCAGTACCATGCCAATATGCCCACCTCTTCTTGGTGTCCAGTACCATGCCAATACACCCACCTCTTCTTAGTGTCCAGTACCATGCCAATATGCCCACCTCTTCTTGGTGTCCAGTACCATGCCAATATGCCCACATCTTCTTAGTGTCCAGTACCATGCCAATACGCCCACCTCTTCTTAGTGTCCAGTACCATGCCAATATGCCCACCTCTTCTTAGTGTCAAGTACCATGCCAATACGCCCACCTCTTCTTAGTGGCCAGTACCATGCCAATACGCCCACCTCTTCTTAGTGTCCAGTACCATGCCAATATGCCCACCTCTTCTTCGTAGCCAGTACCATGCCAATATGCCCACCTCTTCTTAGTGGCCAGTACCATGCCAATACGCCCACCTCTTCTTAGTGGCCAGTACCATGCCAATACGCCCACCTCTTCTTAGTGTCCAGTACCATGCCAATACGCCCACCTCTTCTTAGTGTCCAGTACCATGCCAATATGCCCACATCTTCTTAGTGTCCAGTACCATGCCAATACGCCCACCTCTTCTTAGTGGCCAGTACCATGCCAATACGCCCACCTCTTCTTTGTGTCCAGTACCATGCCAATATGTCCATCTCTTCTTAGTGGCTAGTACCATGCTAATATGCCCACATCTTCTTAGTGGCCAGTACCATGCCAATATGCCCACCTCTTCTTAGTGTCCAGTACCATGCCAATATGCCCACCTCTTCTTAGTGGCCAGCACCATGCCAATATACCCATCTCTTCTTCAGATATTTTAACAGTGTTTAATATTTTAATATGATGCAAGTATTCCTACCTTAACTACAATAGTAATCTTTAAAGTCGAGAAATTTCTCAAACAAACAGAGTGTCAAGGACCTGGAGTGATCAATGAAACATTTTTTTTTACCATGGCAGAAATTTTAATTTACACTAAAGACAGGTATGTTTAACGATTATGAATGTATGCGCTTCTGTCGTGTAGATATCAAAAGTCGAAACTGTGATGTCTACCAAGTACATATCTTGTGCCATTGCTTCAGTCTCTGCTTACCAGTTTTTTTAAACGAAACATAATTACTGAGCTTAAGTTTATAAATCAAAATGGTCTTAAAGAATACAGATTTAACGCAATTAAATTAAGTATGTAGAAACGTGACAGGTTTATTGATCAAGAACAAATCTTAAGGTGAGTTGTGAAACAAAAATGTTTTAAAAATATTTTTTATTGTTGTTCAAGGTTCAAGGTGAGGGAGAGAGAGAGAGAGAGAGAGAGAGAGAGAGAGAGAGAGAGAGAGAGAGAGAGAGAGAGAGAGAGGGCAAATTTATATGAAAATTGGTTGCCAAATCGTCGATGGTAGGATGTAATCAAATGAGGAATCCTTAATCTCTCTGCTTTTGTGTATTCATTTCAAACGATTAAACAATAAGATTTAGGACATAAAATATCTGCATTTGAAAATATTGAGATTTACATGTAATTTTGTACAATTGTTGTCAAAAGCATAAGCATTTTGTGTGTAGTATGTTTAATTTGTTAGTTATAGAAGTGCATGTATACAAGTTACTATATTCGATTTCAAATCGGGTACAATATTATTCCTGGCCTAAATTTTTTACCCTAATATGTTACAATTCCATCATATTGTGCCTGCCTGAATGATATCGGTTTGGGGGCAGAACTTAACGTTCCTTATAAATCCTTACGTCGTTCATTATGCTTACAATACGTACCGATTAACGTTCCTTATAAATCATTACGTCGTTCATTATGCTTACAATACGTACCGATTAACGTTCCTTATAAATCCTTACGTCGTTCATTATGCTTACAATACGTACCGATTAACGTTCCTTATAAATCATTACGTCGTTCATTATGCTTACAATACGTACCGATTAACGTTCCTTATAAATCATTACGTCGTTCATTATGCTTACAATACGTTCCAATTAACGTTCCTTATAAATCCTTACGTCGTTCATTATGCTTACAATACTTACCGAGCATATGAGGTATTTCCATTTTCACTTATGTTTATATTCTATTTTCATGTGATATAAACACATTATGTGCTGAGAAAGATTTTCACAAATTGAAATAACATGACAAACTAAACCCAGGTTAACATGGAAAGCTTATACTCGTTAATGCCAAAATTAGGGGGATCTAGATCCCTACCATTATTTTAACACCCTTGTTCATCCTCGTGTACATTGCTCTTTTGTCTAGTATGTGTTTCAATTACTAACTTGACACTCTTGAAGCAAAATTGATGACAGGATAATACAAATGCATTTGAAAATGACGTGACAACTTGAGAAGAAGATGGACGAAATAATGGCATTATTCACCTTGCAACGAATATATAAGAGTCAAAGTAATTATTTTTAGTTGTGAAATCATTTTTACTGATATCATACCCTTAATGGTTCAGCTAAGAACCTATCAGTACCAAAGCATGCAAAAACTTACATCTGTTTAGACAGGAACGTGTCAAATGGTTAAGCAAAGGAAGAGATAATTTAGGTGAATATGCATGTATTATGGTTCCAACCGTCCCCTATTCCATGATTTTTACAAGTAGCACTGGAACAATTTTACGATAGTTTATGTCGCTGCCCTAATACATGACTTTACCTTAAACTATTTATTGGGCCGTGGTCGTTTTTTTTTTTTTTTTTTTTTTTTTTTTTTTCCCTTTAGGAAATACAGCACGTCCATTAAGACCTGTCACTTTTGGTTGAAATTTTCACCCTTCTGATAATATTTTCACCAATTGTATTGATTTAGAGACTGCCAGGAACCATTTAATTTGGACGTTTATATTGACAAAACATTGACACACATTATATATATATATATATATATATATATATATATATATATATATATATATATATATATATATATATATATATATATAAAATTTACGCACCAGAAGCATTTCATCTAACGTGAGGGTGGGGGCCGCTACGATATTTTACAACATATTCTGACCCCTATTCTGCTTTGAAAAAGAAGGTATGTTTGCTTTGCCTATTGCTGTTCATATGTACTTCACAATGTTTGAAAACAAACTTTCCCCCAAATCCCTTATAGGTGAAAACCAAATTACGTATATTCAACGTCTGCAGGAATTCGGAGCTTAAATACTAAATGGTACGTGTCCTCATATTAGCGTCTATTACATGATTTTTACACTTCTGAATTCTTTCAAATAAATACGTTCACATTATTTCATTAAAGTTCACTTTTTTCCGTGATATACATCTAAAAATATCTTACCAAGCATATTTCGAGTGAATAAAAACAAATAAGACCCGAGGGCAATACTAAAAGTTATCCTACCGCATCAGAATAGTGATTTATCCAAAACTGTCTTAACTTGCAGATTGGTGTCAAATTATGAAATTCTTTATAAAGCAAACTTGGGAACAATTCCCAAAATCTACTACGTGGCATATTTGGGATTGATACCAAAATATCTTACAAATACGCCTCAGTATAAGCCCTAAGATACCTCTTTCAAGAAGACTTGACATCGGTCCCAAAAAACAAAAAGTCAGTTTCGAAGCTGACTTGGGATTGATCCAAAGGATGTATTACAAATGAGCCTTAGGGTTGATCCCACAAATTACTTACCAGACAGACTGGGAATCTATACTCACAAATATCTGTGATCAAGAAGACTTGGGCTCGATCCCAAATTTACTTGCAATGCAGATATGGGATGGCTCACAAAAATCACTTACCAGGCAGACATGGAATTGCTCCAAAAAATCTCATTTCAAGAAGACTTGGGATCACTTCCAAAATTCACTTAGCAGGCAGACTTGGGATCGACCCACAAAATCACTCACTAGGATGATTGTTCCTCATTACAAGTTCTTATGATCTGGTTAAATGTACTATATTATATAGCACTTTTCATAAAAAGTGACTGCACAAAAGAGGAATTAAATACTTTTTCCTCTTTGAACATACTGTGGGTTCCTTGCATATTGCTTCAGTTGTTTTATTGTTACCCGTTATATCTTTATTCAGAGACATTATGTATTTGTTTAGATCATCTTCTTTTAATGTATAGATTCACAATGCGTAATTTCCGAGCCTGATCCACGAGGCTTTTTTACAATATATGTTATTAAGGAAAAGTAGGCTTGGCTAACAAACAATGAATAGAAACATGCCCTTGAAGTCTCTCGCACATGGGTAAGCTCTGGCACAGAGACTACTAAGAGTTGAAGAGGATGCGGCTTGAAATCAATCCATATTAATGTGTACGTGTTTATCTGGATTCATGACCAGCTCATACTATGGCAATAGGTATCACTGTAGTGATATGAAGATCAACTGTGACCACTATATTCTTTATAACATTATCTTGTTAATTTGACGAGTAAACTAGATGCGCAGACTTGTGTATATCTACTAGAAAAAAAGCATAATTTCTCACTGGACATCTTCTCATAAAAGCGAAATAACAGTGTAAATTAACCATACACATGATACTAAGGCACCATCGTCTTTATTTCATAGAACATCTCACCCCAACATCTTCTTTATGATTACAATTATTAGTTCCAATAGGGTCATTATGTCGACAATGAAATAGATCCTGTTCTCTTCCAATGCACTGAACATTATCTAGCCAAATCTGACCAGTTCCACTTGGCACATTCTCGTTAGGTATCATCCATCCATTGCTATCAATTATAAAGGAAAACAACTACAGTGTATTAATTTCGATGAATAAATCTAATATTAGATCTTTACTCTGAATTATACTTAATAACAATACACGCAATTGTGGTTGAACGTGGTACTTGTGCAGCAAGAGCGTTCGAGGAAATAAATATTCTGTGATTGGTAGTCATGCAAGTTTCATCTTGCACAAACATCAATAATGTTATAACTTTTGGAGCATTGCTGTAAGCTGTATAATCTAAGGCCAAGGAAGATAGATATAATAAGTATTAAATTCAACCCGGTAGTCTAATATTGTAGGTAGTAATTTAACAACAATATTATTTCATGTATATTTCACTCACCTTCAAATACAAGATTTATAATAAAATATAAAGACTCCTAGCCACCAAATAACATCCAATTGAACTCTTAAACGTTATATACATATTTCAAGGCCTTCCGTTTATAATCCAGTAAATCCCATATATATATATATATATATATATATATATATATATATATATATATATATATATATATATATATATATATATATCTTAAAATATGAGAATAATGTCTCAATGTATGTATGCATGCAGGCAAGAAAGCGGGGGTGCTAAATATACATTAAATCTGTCGTCAGGAAATGTAGGTTTCTTGTTTGTTATTAACAGAATCTGGGTTGACTTTCTTGTTCACCATGTCTCGATGGTTAAGGATACAAAAAAGCAAGAGCAAAATTTGCATTTTTATACTTACTTATATCCCATCGATTGGCAGGCCACCTTGGCATCTATGTCCTCAAAATCATCGCCACAAACCGTTCCCCATGTCTGATTATAAAAAACTTCAAGACGTCCAAACACGACCCGTGCAGTAGAACTCTGGAACGTTGCTAAGGATGTAAAAGATCTTGGGACAATTGATAAGCAAGGTATATAGAAATTTTATAAAGAGAAGTTAGGCTAAGTGAAGAAGAATTATTTTTAAATTAATCAATATGGCTCTTGAATGTATTCATTGACTGATATGATAATTCATTTAAAGGAGCATAACAATAGCCTCCATTTTCCTTTATCATGAAATATCGATACGTTTATATATTGACTCTGATATACATAACAACTCGTGTTTCAGTACTGATACGCCTTAGGATCAGTAGATGACCGTACCCTTACCAGCTATATACATGTACTTGTTTGAAACTTTACTTTTAAAACAATGGTAAATGCATACATAATTGCATATTTTTTCTTAGGTAAACTAGCACTAATTATTATTCATAAAGAGATACTTTAGGTTATATACTTTGTTGCAAGTATATTGAATCTTAAAGGGCCTGACATCGTTCACCTGACCATTATTTCACTAAGAGCTTTTGGGATGCAAACAAACAATAAGAAGCATTCTTTTATAGTAGCTTGAATATATTTATGTTTGGGCCATAAGTTGAGAGACTACCTGTGCATACAAAATCACTGCACAAATGACACATGCAAACATTGTTATAGGGACAGATAACGTTTCTATGCCACTTTCCTGAGGATAAGGATCCAAAGTAGTAATTAAAACGTAATCAGAAAGGTATTAATGTGGCGTTTATGGATGTTTCCTGTCATATTTTGTCAAATTGGTCAAATGGGTTTGCAAACCGAATCGCTAAACGTTGGAATCTTATCATACATTGAAAAGTTTAAACAGATAGCTCGGATTAACCGCAAAGTTTATTATATCTTCTGTATGAAGTTAAGTTTCTATATGGTTGCTGTACGATCAACTGTTTTTGCAGCGCTCTATCTCACAAACATATCACCAAAATGTTTCTTTTTAAATATGACATATATAAAGTTAATCCTTAGAATAGTGAAAATATCTAATTCAATTTGTAACCACATATGTTGATTATCCGAAGATTGTATTAAAGCTGTTTTATAGTTCAACCTCTGATGGACTCTACTCTACAGATGTCCATGGAAAAGAAAATCCTATACATCACTTGGAGACAAATCTCCGTGGTGGCGGTTGACAATGTACGGGTATAATCTCACCTTCCATGATACAATTAGATGAAGGCCTAAATACGATAAAATAAATGAGAATAATAAGCATTGATAATGGTGGATAGATTTTAAATTTATGCGTAAGGTGATTTTTAAAGTTGTTTTTATTTCTTGGCTTACCAAAACATGACCGGCGTGCGTCACATTGTCTGTACATGATAGGAGTTCCATCACAATACTGAGGTCCATTTCCGGTAGACGAGATTGTGCAAGTTCGTGTTCTGTTTTGAGTTCCCACCTCACAAGGAAATGTGTCGCTATAACAAAGACCCCATAAACTCCATATGGACCAGCTCGAACCTGAAGAAATATGTAACAAATATTATTGAAATATCTTCTTGTCTTGTAAGCTAAATCTACGGTCGGAATCTATTCGAAATTCTTTCCAAAAATGTTAGCAACCTCAAAAAGTAAAACGTTACGTTAATTAACAAGTACCAAGAAATAAATATTCAGCTTTATATTGAGAACTTCATAAAATTAAAAGATTTTACTGCCAGTAAACAGTTTTTCGATGATATCTGCATGGGTACTTGTACGCTGTGTATAGCCGGGAATAGATAAGACTAGAATCTTGGTTTGCTACCACATCTGCATGGGTACTTGTACGCTGTGTATAGCCTGGAATTTTTAAGACTAGAATCTTGGTTTGCTATCACTTAATATAAAGTCGTATTCACTGAGATTAAAGTTTATTAATCTACTTGGTTACGTAAGGTTCTCGACTTCCAATCTCCGAGAGTAATTTTTTAACTTTTAAAATAAAAAAATAAACAGAAGTTTGTCCCTACACAGTGAGATCTTCATCTAGTTTTGACATCACGTTTTTCTCGTGTAACAGTGATATATACAAGCAATCCACAGTATGTTTAAAGAGGTACAAGCACGATGAGATCCCTATAATCAGCAAATTTGGTTTATTTTACATTAATCTGGTCACTTCGTCATAAAACTATACTCGTCTCTAATTCTTACTCGAAAATATTGACCAATCATAAAGCTTTTTCACATTTCTAGTAACATTTACAATTCTGCAATAACATTTTATTACTCCAAATGTTGAGTATAGTTTAAGGATGTAGGGGCCAGGATGCTCAAGACAAAGGTCCATCAGTCTTGTTTTTGATTTTAACTATTGAATTGACAGTGGGCTTATGATATAGAAACGTTTCTTTCCAGCATGTCTTTCGGATAGTTTCAGTCTGTACCGTATCTAGCATATCTTTACATGTAGAGAATGATTTCAAAAAACCATTTATTGGACAAAGCAAAATGTTAGTCTCCAGACTCGATTTATATGTTTTCCACCGGACTCGTTAGTTTGGGCGTGATTCTAAATATAATCAGCACTGAACTGTACATTGTGAAGATATCTACCTATACGAATATTAGGCACATGGCATTAATACAGAAAATAACGTCATTTCTCGGTTTCCATACGATAATAACTAGTTATCATACTCCAGTAAACTGTTCAAGGGAATTGCTACTTTTATGCTATTAAGGGAGTACATTAATTTTATGTTAGAATCTAGTCAGATATTGAATTGTACTTTAGACATTGATGAAGACACTATACGAATCAAGAGTCAGTCCACTACGAGTATTTCAATACCTGAACATGTTTGCATAGTACAAAGGTTGTACTCCACAGGGTCACCAAAACACATATTTCCACTGTAAGACGGTATGGGGTTGTCACAAGTCCTCCTTCTGTGTGTAAGTCCAGTACCACATGTTGAACTGCACACACTCCAGCTACTCCAAACAGACCAACCACCATGAACTGCAACATACAGAAAAAATGTCGAATTTGTTGCATTTATTTACTTTTTTAAAAGACCGAAGTCTATCAGAAGATGTTAGGTAAACAAAACTGAATATTGTTTTTCCGAACATTTGGCGGAAAAAGTGACCAGGATGATAGTGTATAGATATATTTATCTGCCACAATAAAAGAATTATTTGCCGACGTGTAAGAAAATAGGCAGATCGATATTGAACACAGCATTTGTTTCAAGACCATTCCCTTAACCTGAAATTCTTTGCAATAAAAGTTCGAAGCAAAAAGATGGTAATAACCGGTTCAGTTATGCCTTTGTAGTTACACACGTTTTATATAATGAAGCAACATGAACTATACCTAAAATGTTTTATTAGTTCATCGCACAATTTAGTGATTCACTCGGTCTCCTTTAATTTCTCTTTACCTTTCAAATGTTTATCGATAACTCTTTCCATTACAAGTATCTAAATACATGAATATGGGTCCAGTATCCATGACGTTTCTAGTACACTAAAACCAACCCACATTTTGCAACTAACTATTCGTTTGAGACCACGGAGAAAGAAATGTACGATATGCATATTCAAATTACATAGTTGGGCATTAATAAGTAACAACAATTTTGTCTACTTGTGTTTGACCAACTAGACTGAAAATCAAGTATGTCATAGCAACAAAAAAGATTGATATATACCAGGTAGGTGGTTAAGAAAATTCTAAGAACATACAAATACTCCTGGCGCTAAAATGTTCTTTCTGGTTGAAAATACTACTGAACTTCGATGCACTGTAGGGAGACACATAACCCATGCACGTGCTCGCTGTAGAGCCATTCGATACGCATAGTACCAGAGAGTCTTTTGCATGATTATAAAACGAATAAATTTATAAAATGCATATGTTGTCAACAATGTATTGGTAAAATGAATAATTTTGAAACGTTTTAAGATTTCTGTCTGAAACAATGCACACAATAAGTTTCTCATATCTCATTTTCGATGAACTTCCCAAGGGATATGCTACAAGTTCTCTTTGTCATGTTGTTAATATGTTGCTTTCTCTTGTTTGGTGAGAGATAAATGTTTATATACCTATCTACCTATCAATCTACCTGCCTATCTAGCTGCTTAACTATCTATCTCTCTTCCTCTATATATGATTACTCACACAGGATGAAAGGGTATTACATACATACATACATACATACATACATACATACATACATACATACATACATACATACATACATACATACATACATACATACATACATACATACATACATACATATTATTAAAGGTAAAAGTGTTAATGACGGTAGAAGTTATATCGTAATAGTGTTGATGATGACAGTAGTAGTAGTAGTTGTTGTTGTGGTGATGGTGGTAATGGTAGTAGTTGATGTGATAGAGATGGTTGAGGTCGTGGTGATAATATAAAAAGGTACCTGGGCACCTCTCAAGGACACATGCAGATATTTCAGAAGTGATTCCGACACAGTCCTTTCCTCCATTCTCTGGTCGAGGATTAGAACAGTCCCGTGATCTCGTCATTGTGCCATTGCCACAATTTGCACTGCAGTTTGACCATTTTGTCCATTGGGACCATACACCATCCACTGATAAAGAACAAGCTTCGTTTGTAAGACATTCATAACCTGAATCCAAAAGCTTTCAACAATATTTCAGCTTTTACATGTAACGGTTTTGTCTCTTCGTATATCTTAGTTTCTGAACTACATAAGTAATATTCGTCACTCTCATCTATTCCGTAATAAAGCTATCTCTTTTTATTTTTTAATGACTGTGTAAAAATGCGTACATAAAATATCAATGATTTCCTCAACTGTATGACCCTTCATGCAATATTTCTTGAATATTATTAAACTGCTCACGAGTAAAACGGCTGGAATGTTCGGCTATTGTCTTTGCAAGATGATGAGGTATGGTGTCATGTGTGTATAAGTTAAGTACTAAAAAATCAACTCCCACAGCCTCCTCAATGGGATGTTGTTCTTGCTTGTTGTGCCGTCCAATTTGCATCGAATACAAATGCTGCCAGTACCTCTTTAAACAAAGAAGCAGGTTATTTTTCTATTCATAACATAATAGATTCATTAGATTTCGTACAACCTGTCGTAACAGTTTAGGCTATCACTTCTTTCTTCAGTTGGAGTAATTGCATAATGTGTAATTTTGCTGTTCTTATATAACTTATATTCTTCAGTCCACTGTCAAATATGACTATTAATTTCAAAGTCGAACAAAGGATAATTTTATGGAATACGTCTCGTTCATACGTAATTTTTTTGGGGTGTTTTTTTTTTTTTTTCTTTGTTTTGTAAGACCACAATGTTTTCGTATGTAGTTTTACATATGTAGCCTACAAGCTTGTAGATAATTTAAAAATGAATTCATCATGCTGCATATTTGATCGACGGACTTATGTAGGTCAAACAGCACTTGTTTATAATCTTGACACTTTTGTGTTTACACTTCCATAGATAAATATACGTATTTTATTAGTCACAAGCACTTGTTTTCAAGCTTTTGCAATGTGTGGTATCTAATCCTTTGACACGACTTCTCCTAAGGTAAAATGAATATGCTTCTCATTCACGTTTTGAGACACAAAACTGTAACTGTGTGTGAAGTGGGTCATTCTCACATCTACAATTACACCTTGTTTAAAAAAATAGGACTCGCATGGTTTTAAGTATAGAGCATTTTGCCTTTCAATTCCGATTTAATTTTCTTTCTTTTTATATGATATGTGAAAAGCTTTTAGGAACTTCACATTTATAGAAGTAAAGTTCCAAATCTTGCAATATGAAGGGACATAGACTTCTTTACTCTTGTAACCAATTACGTCTTTTTGTGGAAACAAAGAATAATAGGGAAACGGAAACATGGGGAAAAATAGGGACCAATGGTTTTAAACTTCAGGGTTACAAAGACAGATGATAGTGATCAACTGGTATATTTGTCCTTTTTTTTTTACATCTGTCTGGTTTGACATAATACGGGAAATAGCGATTTTCAGACGGATTTTTTTACAACAATTTGCCTTTTTTGTTCTTGAACATAAACCATATGTGATATGGGCGCGTTTAAAGATTAAAATTAGTGAACCAAGGGATTTATGTTTGAAACCTTGCATTAGTTTTCTTTCTTACAGGCATATCAATACTTACCATCTTTTTTAGAGGCACATCTATACTTAGCATCGCCTCTAATATGTAATATACACCGAAAATACAGCTGTTCCACGATCGCCATTTTACCAGCGTGATAAAATGTCTTGTCATGAAAGGGTCAAACTGTCTTGCATGTAACAACTTACTGTGTAGCATTATACACTGATACTTTAATAATATCCTATACAACTTACTGTGTTGCATTATACACTAATACTTAAAAAATATCCAATACAACTTACTGTGTAGCATTATACACTGATGCTTTAATAATATCCAATACAACTTAATGTGTAGCATTATACACTAATACTTGAATAATATCCAATACAACTTACTGTGTAGCATTATACACTTATACTTGAATAAGATCCAATACAAACGAAGCTAAAAAGAGTTTGGCATGTTTTTACCACACAGTTTTTTTTTCTGCATCGATTCAAATGCAATAGATCATAATATTATCAAATTGATCTATAAGAAGCGTCAGTTTGAAAGCTTCTGCTGTGCCTTGTCTCTTGAGCATTACTCCAGTTAAGATGAAATTAATTTGCTTTAAATTTACCATGTTTGGATAAATGTACACGAAGGGGTTCACTCTGACATGTGCACCTAAAACTTATCTACAGTAGGAGACGTGGACAACCTTTAAACAACATCTATATAGCTTTTAAATAACTTATTTCTTCCGAAGACATGCTGAGAAGTGCCAGTGTCCACTGAAGGTGAAGCACATTTCTACCCTGTGAGACAGCAGTTTTTTTAAGTAATCTGCTTGAAAAAACTATACGAGAACGTGCCACATGAGAAAATATTTCACTTTTTAAGGGAATGTGGTTTATACAAGAGATTTTAATAATGTTTTAAGGTTTTTGCATATGTTACCTTTATCGCTTAATTCATATACATTTTTACAGAATTTTTAACATCGTTAAGTTGATATTTTATGTGGGTTTTTTTTAATGTTTAACTTTAATTGGAAGGGCTTATTTTCCTAAACGTTTGTGCAATACATTTTATAAATGTTTTTAACTATACCTTTATTTGGCACTATATAGCCACTTTTGTGTAGAGGTGCAGCAAAACACATCTTAATATATACTGATATAAGTTGAGAAGATTTCGTTATGAAAAATAGACCTATAGTCGATTTTGGCTGATCACTGAATAATTACCTTTATTCCACGGACTCTGTGTTTCCCACAAGGGAAACGGTTGATTTCTGTATATATTGGTGCTGGAAGACCTGTCTCAATTATTACATGAGTGTATGCTGTCACTCTTTTAACGCATTTATAATCGTTGTAAATTTGATAAACAAGGAGAAACTCAGATGAATAGTAATTGTTTGAATGACATCTGCATACTATTAATTTCTCGAAATATGATTTCATTCTTTTTTAAGTTTGCAACGGACACATCGAAACGTGTGTTTTGGTTTTACACTTACCTATAGAGCAGAGTCCACAATAACGTTTACACAAATTCCTTGCTTGTTCATTATTCGAACAAACTCCCAAAGTACTATGGACAGTAGCACAATCACTCAACTTATCCAGACAATCGACCGGTGGAATAGAAGTTGCAGGTACTGAAAATATAGTCGGTGTTTATCCGAATATAAATGATATAATAGCATGTCTGCATCGTTTAAATTTTAATCTGTACTAAACATACTTGCACCAAGATTCACATCTGATCAAATTTCTTTCTATCGAATCAGTTGTACTGTAAGCCCATTAGCAGCTTTTGAAAGAAATCACAATAAAGCTCAGAATACGTTTTTAAAAAGTGCTCCCGTCGCCAATTACGACTGTCATGATGTTATGCGTACAACAACTACCTAAAATTGCATAACGAGCCTTACTTCGCATATTCTGAAAACTATTATATGACGTTATAGGTATTGTTTGTTTAAATGCTGGCACCTCAGATTCGGGTACAAAAATGACACCTAAGATACTTCCAGAGTAAAAATTTAAAACAGGCGTATGGTACAATATCGGCTTATTATTTTGTGACGTGGCATGACTTATGTTAATTAAGTATCTATGGGAAGAATCAATATAGCAGCTGATTTGGTGTATGTAAGGAACATTTGTTTTCAACCAACTTTGACATGCTCTATGAGTGATGTTGAACATCGATTTTTAATAGCAGTGGCGTTACACGAAGGCGTAGGAATGAGAATATATACATATATATATATATATATATATATATATATATATATATATATATATATATTCGCGGAATTGACTCCGGTAGACGATTACAAAACTTAAACTGAAAATATTTCCCAGTTTTGAACTATAAGGTGCTATTCAGGTGAGGTGCCGGGATTGTTGGATGAAATACAAAGTGAGAATAAATCCGCCTGATGTATACATTTGCGTGTGCGTTGTTGCTCTTTGCTTCTATTTGGTCCTATTGTGTATTATGTACGGTTAGAACAGTAAAAATTGATTTACTAAACCTCGTTGTGGAGGTTAACTATATAATGTATCAAATGTATTTCCACCGAACTCACAATTAGACTTCCACCTCGTGAGACAGAAGCATTTTGATGTCAAGTGCACTTGAAGAAACTGTATGATAATGTAGCAGCCGAGAAAATATTGGATTGCTTGAGGTAATACGGTTTATATAACAAATTTGGACGATATATTTTTAAGGATTGTACATGTGTTACCTTTTTCGTTTTTTATCATATACATATTACAGAATTTTAACATCGTTATATTATATATTTTATCTTGTTGTACTTCAGGTTTGCATTTATTTGGAAGGTTTATCTTCCTAGAGTTCTGGTGCAATTAAGTTTTACATTTGTTGAAAATGTACCTTTAGTTGGCACCATATAGCCGCTATTGTGCTGATGTGCTGTAAAGCGCTACTACTGAACGTTTCTGTCATTTTCAGATTTCACTCCTCCCTTTGCAATTATATTTGAAAAGCTATGAAGTTTTGGGAGGTTAAGGAAGAAGAAGGTGCGGTTATTCATATGCTAACAACGTTTAAAATTTTTGATAATTGAAGTCCCAGTGTATAACAAAAAATAACTTCGCGGAAGCTTGTTATAAAAACCTCGAAGCTAAAGACAATGCACGAATTTGTTTCTGGTGGTCAGTCCTAGATTTTATTTTTATATATCGAATTAACCATAAATTATAAGCGAGTGAAATAAGTATGTGAAGACCGATTACAAGTTAGGTTTCTTTGACTCTCCAACACATAAACTAGATGTCTATTATGAAGCTCAAACACTGCAGCTATATGTCTATTTTGAGGCTCAAACACAGAAGTTACATAAAAACTTAGAATCGCAAACACAGAAGCTACATATCTAGCTACAAGTCTACATGTCTATAAATTACAACATGGCACAGTGGTAATTATTGCAATATGCCCAAATATAAACCCTAATAATTTCAGTGCTCTCAACATCATACGAATATATTTTTCTTGAACTACATAGAAGATTAATGATTTAAGTCATTCAGAAAATGTAAATTGATGCGAATTTAAGGATAATATTTGAAAAAAAAGGAAAGGCAAAGGGAAGGTAATAGTGAATGATAAAATGTAAAGATGTAACCTTGAGTTGTGGTGCTTCCCCAACAGTCAATGCCATGACACAGGGAATACTCTGAATGATCTCCAATGCAGTAGTGTCCATAAACAGAAGGAAGTGGATTGTCACAGTTCCTGTATCGTTTCTTTAGCCCAATACCACACTGTGAGCTGCATGAACTCCATGCTTCCCAATCTGACCAGCCACCATGATCTGATTGAGTGTTAAAAATGGTTTATTGTATATAAACAATAAAGGCAAAATTATGACAGCATAGCCATAGAAGAGAAGGTTAAATGTTTTTGGCTTGCATTCCTATCAAGTTTTAACTTTGCATACATAATTAATGAACATAGAAAGACAAGAATCAAACATATACAATGCTGGCATTTTATGCGAGTTCCTGTTCCTCTTAATGGAACTGAGAAAGACAAGAATCAAACAAATTAAAGACGACTATGTTATGCGCATTCATTTTCCTCTTCAATGCATCGCTGGCTGTCTTGGTAAGTGATGTTTAAACATTTTCGATTCTAAACTAAATAACACAATCTTTGAAGTATGAAGTAACGGCAAGATCTGTTTGGCAAATAGATTTAATTACCTCTTCATAAACTTAACAAAGGCTAAAAATATATGCTATCTTGAAAAGCACTAATGATGCACGCTTTTTCTCTATGTATGCTTGATGAGATTTTGTCAACAACTTCTCATTCATAATTTATGTTTTCAAGCAAAGGTGAAAAAACACCAAACAGTATTTGATTCTATTCAAGAATGTATTTTATAGTTGAGAACATGTTTGGTAAACTTGTCACAATCTGCGTATTTCTTATATATATATATATATATATATATATATATATATATATATATATATATATATATATATATATATATATATATATATATATATATATATATTCTTCAAAATGTTAAATGTTACCATGATAAAGCATACATCAGAGACCACAGATCTCGACAAGTTAAAACTAGGTTTGAATTTCCTTCGTATTCTTTTTCTTTTACCGGGACATTTTTGCAGAAAACAAGACTCGTGCTGAGTGTTATTTCCTACACATGGATCTCCTCTGTTTACAGGGTAAGGATTTGAACAGGTGCGGGATCTGGATTCGATACCTAGGCCACAACTTCTGCTGCATTCTGTCCACTCACCCCAGCTGCTCCAACCACCGTCCACTGGGGTATTATGTAGAAAACATAAAAAGTCAAGTAATCAGCACAAAAGCATAAGGCTTACAGAAAGAAGCAAAAGGTAAAAGTCATACAGTTGGAAACAAAACAATTTAATATGTTCACAAAATGTAGAAAATATTCTAACCGTTCAAGTAAAAGTTATCAGTCATCCATATATACAGTGGCTTAACTATCACAAATAATGTGAGTAAAGAAATTCTTATTGCCAACGCGAAGGATCAGTGCAAACGCTAACACAAAATAGATAAAACTTGGTGTGTAAACCTTTTGATTTATATCTCTTGTGTGTACACGTGGTAAAGCAAATTTTATAGGTGAAGCTATAGCTGACTCATTGTACTGCATATTCAAGCTCTTTCTATAGCTGGGGTACACTGAAGCTGTAAAAAAAATTTAATAAACCTGTTTTACGGAAAAGAGCATATTTTTTAACATACAGCATCCAGAAGGCTTATTTCATTGATTAAAGTTTTATACAGAAAGATTTATAAACCTTGTTTTACCCAGTACAAAAACATCTTCAAATTATTTGGGTAGTTTCATTCACAGATGGGACAATTTCTCAAGAATGTATGTAAATTGCATATTTTGAGATTACTTATTTTCGCGAATTTTGTCCTTGCATGGATTTGCAGTCAACAAGAATAGTACGTCATTTGCTTAAAAAAGGTCTCTCCTTACAAATCCATATCAATTTGAGACTACGTCTAAGGTTCCTTGGAAATTATCGCTAAATAAATCAAAAGCGACAGATACATTACATCACTTATTACCTTGGGCTTTGTGTCAAACATGGGAAGAAACGATGGAAATCCCAACCGATTTTGACAACAGATATATGAAACTTAATTCTGTACTTAGTTTGCACAAACATTATGTATTCTCTTCCCGAATACAGCTGTCACACATTAAAAAATCCTTGGAAATCTGCCGTCAAATATAAAAAGAAAACAGGAGGAGTGAGAATATGTGAACCAAATCATTGTCAATACAAACTTTTGGCGTATAACAGAAAACTGTTTGGTTTCATAAAAGTGTGATGACTGAGAAATGCTTAAAGATGAGAAATAGACAGACAAGTTTTCTTACCTATATAGCACAAAGCGCAAAGTTGTTTACATAGTATTTTTGCTTCGCTAATATTGCTGCAAATCTTTCTGTACTTGTCCAATTCAGCACAGTCTGCTGACTTATCAGAGCAATTGGAACTTAAGGCCTGTGTTGCATGCACTGCAAATAATAATAATAATGTTAATAATAATAATATTAATAATAATAATAATATTATTATTATTATTATTATTATTATTATTATTGATGATGATGACGATGCTGTTGCTGCTTGTTATGACGATGATGACGAAAACGATGACAATAAATAGCATTAGTATTAGTTTTTCATCCTCTTATTGGAAACAGGTTGAAAGATCTGAGAGAGAGAGAAAGTATTATTGACAAAAGCCAAATCAATTTTTCTTACTAGAAACTGAATGTGTTTTTGATAAAATTAAAAGAGGCGTTTCCTCCCATTAAAGTCACACGAATAATACTAATTTGGATACGGCTAGATGAATATATTAGACACTAAATCATATTTAAACTCTTTCACCGAATAGATCAAGTCATTTTTTCTTTCATTCTACGTTGCAAATGTATTTTCAAATAGAAGTAATTCCAATGCATGTCTACGTTTTGCATGTCTAGTTCATGCATAACAATAGGTAGCGCAGGCTGAAAAAAAGTTTTTGACAAAGATAGTTGTTTTTGTTTTTTTAGTTTGGCGCAGAAGTCTTTTGTTGAAATGCGTTATCATGTGTTTTATTACTTAAAAATACACAGAACTTTACATAAAGCCCAATTGCATTTGGATTGAGTACACTTTAAGACCCAGATGGTGGGAATAGATGAACATTCTAGAAGGGTAAGAAAACAGAACCCAAAGGATGCCACCGCTCTTAGATGGACAAAGAATCATTTGCTTGCATGTGACGGGAATCATGGCCTGGGCTGCAACAATTAAATGTTAGAGTCTTAAACGTTGGTCATCCATTATTATTTAAAGTTGTACGATGCTCATATCCATTATACTTAGATTGAATTACCCCACGGGTTATCTTTTATTTCACACAGGTGCTTGTTACACCCGTGTGCCTGGCAGCATTCAAAGCAATCCCCGTTGTAGTTGTTTTCGACGTCCCTACCGACCAAGATAAAGGACTGTGTCGAAGGACATTGCTGCATAAAAGAACAAATATTAGCATTTCAACGAATGAGAATTTATATATTTGCTCTTCAGATAAACAATACTAAAGAATTTGGTTGACACTTAGAGAACATATCGTAGACGAAAAGCAATGTCTTAAAAACTTGTATCGTATCAACACAACATATCAAAGGACGGGCCATTCTTATACTACTAGTTGTCAGGAGACAACTGCACAACATACCAATTGGCAGGCCATTCATATAGCTTAAACTACTAGTATATTCAGGAGACAAGTTCACAACATATCAAAGGACACAGACACAGACACACACACACACACACGTATATATATATATATATATATATATATATATATATATATATATATATATATATACACACGCACATAAACATACATACCTGCAAGCATATATGCATGGAATATTATACAACATAAGTATACAGCACGTTAAGTTTGACCTATAAACTACACCAAAATATCTTTGTTGAAGCTTATGCGTGCGCTTAAACACAAGCTCTTTCGGGAGACGACAAAAAACTTGTCATCTAAGCAGTATTCAAAATGCTTTTCGTAGTAGTATCATAAGAACATAATACATGAAATATGAGAGATAGCAATGCATGTAGTAAACAATCCTATGGAGATTACATGAAAGTAAAAGCGAACGTAAGAACATACTACTACTACTACTACTACTACTAATAATAATAATAATAATAATAATATAATTAATAAAAAAAAAATTAAATCATGTGCGTTCAATTAGTGCTCTATGAATATAATTTCCCAGATTGTTAACCTCGGCAGATTTCTTGGAATCTAGTAATGTAAAAATTTGTAACATTCTCGGGCCTTTCCAAAAAGAAAAGAGTTTATATTTTTTCTTAGTGGCAAATAACATTGGCAATCTAATACAAACTGATACTTTTCTTCCAGCACGTGCATACAATTAATATTCTTTGAGCTAGTGGGTAGATTGTGATCTATTCCATGTTCCTGATTCAATGTGTAATGTATGGCCACACATCTGTATTTTTGAAAGGGATTTTCTAAATTGTGTCACTGTTACTAAATATAAATATTCCTTATAACCAAACTGTGTTGAGATATGTCTATATAATCTAGCTCTTGAAGATTTTATGATTCTAGATTGCCAGTTTTTAATAAACTCGTCAGCTAGACGTTGTTTGATCAAAGATAAGAACACCTTGTTGTTCCCAACAGCTTCATTTATCCACACTTCCCCCAGACCAAGACTATTTAATAAAGCCTGGACTAACGATGTCCAATTTGTCTTTCCATGACTGCTTTCTATGTCAGTATGTTAGATTATATATGTTAGATATATATCTGCTATTATCTGAAGAGAGACAAATTCAGGCAAGTATTTCAGAAGGCGATACTATCTGTGGATTATAAGGGTGTCCTCCCCAATTCATCACATACAACATCATTTTGAGTAGATTTTTGTAACTCCAAGAAGATTTTTAATTCAACATTTCAATGTCAATCCAACAACTGCAAATCTCAATAAATACCGTATATACCGAGCTAAGGCTCGTCGTACCATTAGAGAGAGAGAGAGAGAGAGAGAGAGAGAGAGAGAGTGAGAGTAAGTAAGTAAGGGGAAAACATAGGCATCATATGTCGCTAGGTTGAACTCTTGCTACTCTATGAAATCGGTATGGAATATGGTACGAATACTCATTGGCAAAAATAAAAGTCGCTGTATCAAGCATTTAAAAAATCTGATGAAATGGTCACAGCCGTAACGGAAAATCTCAAATATATTGGCTGAAACATTCTCGAGCAACTCGTTCAGAAGAATTATTCTGTAAACTTCCGCCGTGTCAAAAACTAAAAGGAAAATGTTCTTCAAAAGTTAAAATTTGCTAATGCTGAAGATTACAATAAACCTTTCACTATCAGAGAATTACAAGACTCTTTTGATTAAGTCCATGATACTTCAACAGTGCCAGTTGATATCCACTAACCACGTTTGAAACAGTTACCTGACACAGCTCTAAATACACTGCTAAACATTAACAGTAGTTTGGGAAACTGGCGACTACCCGCTGTCTTGGCGAGAAGAAACGCTGATACCAGTATCCAAACCTACACTTACCATGCTACATTTGCAAAACCATGGAACAGATGATAAAAGATAGACTATTCTGGTATCTTGAATTCAAGAAATTAACAGACGTTCACTGTGGATTCAGACGCCAGAGAAGCACAATGGACCATCTTGTTAAACTCAAAGCATTTTGTAGAGAAGCTTTTATAAAGAAAGATCATATAGTTGTCGTCTTTTTGGACTTGTAGAAAGCTTACGACACCACGTGGAAGTGTGGTGTAATGAATGACCTATTCAACCTAGGTCTAAGAGGCTGCCTACCTAACTCTATTTCCAATTCTTTGAAAGATAGAAGCTTCAGAGGTAAGGTAGGCAGCACCCTTTCTGAAAGCTATCATCGGGAGATGAGTGTCCCTCAGGGAGCACATTGTCAGTCATCCTATTCAACGTCAAAATTAACTGCATAGTAAAATGCCTTAATCCAGGTACTGACTGCTCATTATATGTGGGCAACTTTTTGATCTGATATAGATTAAAAATTATGCATATTATTGTACGTCAACTACAGGTGAGTATAAACAAAGTTCATAGTTGGCAGAAGAAAACGGGTTAAAATTTTCGAAATTAAAAACTGTGTGCATTTCTGCCGATTACATCACGTTCATGATACCCAAAACTAGTTTTATGACGTTTGTCTTCTTCCTGTTGTGGAGGAGATCAAATTTGTACAGCTTACTTTCGACCGTAAACTAACTTTTCTTCCACATATTAGATACCACAGGAACAATTGTCAAAAAGCCTTGGATACTTGATCCGATACACAATCAGGGATATAGACTCTGTTGAGGCAAATGAACCATCACTTTATCTCAGACGAACGAAACTGGATCTTCGGTATGCTACCGAACTACCGTCTAATCCATCTAACCCCGCATATTTTGTAGCATTTGGGCTCAAATGCCAAATCTTGTACGTTCAGAAACGAAGCTTCATTCCACCTTTTGGCATAGAACTTCGTCCTCACTTAGAAACAGCAAAAATCAATGTTCGAAATGTTACAAAATTCTGTATTCCCAAATCACCACCGTTGTTATTTAAACCTCCGAAAATAATATTTGACCTTTGCAAATTCAAAAAGTCATCAACAAATCCACTCCTTTTTCAGAAATCAGGGCCTCGTATTGTAGCTATACGTTCTTGTATACAGACGGTTCGAAAGATGGAGGCGAAGTTGGAGCTGTCATTGCAACACCCTGTGGCATCATCTTGAGTCGGTTACCGGATAACTCCTCGATTTTCACTGCAAAAATTACAGCCATATTCGAAGCCTTGAACTACGTTGAAACCTCTCAAGAAACCAATTTCATCATCTTTTCGGAATCCCATTCCACACTGAAATCCTTGCAGAATCTTAAATCTGACAACCTGTTAATATCCCAGAGATTACATAAACATGATGTTCTCATACAATCTGGGAAAAGTATTTTGTACAATTGGCTGCCTAGTCACATTGGTATAAACGGTAATGAAAGGGTAGATAAAGCAGCGAAATGGAAGATTTCGTATACTTCAAATACTGACACAATATGTGGAATGAAAACTCCACATACTTAAAAACATCATACCCACTATTGGTGAGTGGCATCCCTCTTAGAGAATAAATCGGATAGATGAGGAGGTATTGCGCCGATCGCGTATCGGACACACATACCTGACTCGTGCATACCTCCTGAAGGGTGAACCTCGACCAAAATTTATACAATTCACTGACAGTGGAGCACATTCTTGTCGGGTGTGTCGATTTCCAATCAGTGAGACAGAAGTATTTTGACGTGAACTGCTTGACGAAACTGTATGAGGACGTACCACCAGAGAACATCTTTAACTTTTTAAGGGTAAGCGGTTTCCGCAAGGAAGTTTAATTATGTTTTAAGAATTGTGGATCCTTAGCTGTTATTTTTATATACATTTCACAGAATTGTAAGATATTTACGGTTTTTTTTATCTTTTTGTACATAATTTTTACATTTATTTGGAAGGGTCTGTCTTCCTCAATTTTTGTGAAATTTAATTATACAGTTTTCAAGCTTTAATTTTCTCTTTGTTTGGAACTACATAGCCACTTTTGTGCTGAGGTGCCGTAAAACACTACTACATACATACATACGAAAATATAAGTTCAATCATTCAAAAGCATTTCCTTCAATAAATTCCCATACTTCTGAATCATACTGAAGAGTTGGTGAAATTGTGTCAACAATTTCACATTTTATTTTTGAGGGCACATTTGCAAACTTGTATAAATATTTATCCATTGGAAATAATGACTTGGAAGCTTCTGCACCTAGAGTATGCTGAGGAAATGTGAAAGAACTCCTTGTTGTAGAAACAATTCCAAGAAATACAAATTTATTAACAACCTCTACCTCTACACCTTTACAGAAGAATAAAATTTGTCATCTTCTATTCTTCATTACGGAAAGCCATATTTGGTTTGTTTGTATCAACTTTAAGGCGCCACTTGTCAAAATATGTAATCTGAGCACTTATATGTTATGTTAATTTTAGCGTGCCTGGAAAATAAAACATGTATCTTTCTTGTATATAATAATTACTGTAAAACGTGATGGTCATAGATTGTATTTACATTTTCTTATCAGCAGGGAGACACTTTTTGGTACAGCAATTATCATAAATCATGTACTAGCAGTTAAGTTATATTCTGGCAATTAAATTATATGCTCGTAATTAAATCATGAACTATCAATTAACTTATGTACTAGCAATTAAATCATATATTGTTAATTAAATGATGTAATGGCAATTAAATTCTGCTCTGACAATTGTATTAAGTTTCTGTCAAGTTTCAACTGTTCGGCATGCACGTTTCTATGTAGTTTTAAATGTGAATAAACGATAAACTTATTTCAAAAATAATAAATATCGTTATGTAATGCTATTTTGTTGTTGTCATTGTTGTTCGAAATTTTGATGCTTTGTTACAATTTCAAGACAGAGACAATGTGATGTCTAATTCTATTTTTTTTTTAATTGTATGTACTTAACTTGAAAAGGGTAAGATAATAAGGCTAATACAATATGTTGAAAAATACATACTGTACGAAAGCCTAATGTTCAACTTCAGCTGTAAGCCCAATAATACATAAGATTATCCATTAAAGCACAATGAAAGAAATATAAGTTAAGATGTTCTTCCTACAAAGGGAGAAACACGTATGAAATAAAGATGTATACCTGAATGTATTTACAACCAAGCGTGTAAACTGCATCCGAGGAAGTGTTGTTTCGTTGTATGAAGCAGCTCTATGGAAATACAGAAAGCAATGCACATTATATTGATGACATATTTAAATGAATCAACCACACCACTGACATCTGACGACAATGTATTCATTGTTTTGAGTAGAATATAATAATGCGTATTAAACCAAACAAACGCACACACATATATATGTATGTATGTATGTATGTATGTATGTATGTATGTTTATATATATATATATATATATATATATATATATATATATATATATATATATATATATATATATATATATATATATATATATATATATACAATGAAACTCCTCCAAGCTCCTTATTTTATATCGGATTTGTTTCCCCCATTATACCGAAATCTCTCTACTCTGAAAAGCAAAGCAAATTTTGTTGTCCTCAATTTCAATTTTACCTTACTCCCAAACCCTCCCACCCTCCGAAACTCACTTCAAACTTTTAAACGAACACGAAAGAATTTGAAAACAACAGCGATGAACACAAGCGTTGTTCAACAATGCCTGCAAATTGGACAAACTCAATGATCTTGTTTGCCAATGGTCTTGCCAAGCTAGGACCAAATACATTCCAATATCATGCCCTATAATCAAAGAAAAGGCAAGCGAATTGGCTTGATTAGAACGTTGGAAAACGCACTATTCTATAAAGGGATTTAAAGTGAGTGGCGATAGTGCGGGAGTTGATGTGGAGATAGTGGAGAATACGAGAAATTATTGATAATTAATCTCCTAAGAAACTTATTTTATTGTGATGAGGCCGAACTCTTTTTCCGTGCATTTCCTGTCAAAACTTTGCAAGTGAAAGGCAAAATTTTAATAGGGTTTAATTCCTCCAAGGAGCGGAAAACAGCGATGTTTGCATGCGGTGCTAAAGGTGAGAAATTGAAACCAATTGTTATTGGCAAGGTTAAAAACACCTGCTTTAGTAACACTAATGTTGCGCATGCGCATTCAGCAGAGACATACATTGCTAACAGGAAATCGTGCATCAGCAAATAGATATTCACTAACTGTATAAATAGTGCAAACAAACAGATGAGTTGGCAGCAGAGACAAATCAATATGTTCTTGGACAATGCTACATCACATGGGCCTGAGCTTAGTTTGAGTCACTTTATTTTGAAATTCCTACCAGGTAGTACGACATTACGCTTGCATTCTCTTCACCAGGGCATACGTCGCGCATTTAAGGCTAGATTTTACAAATATCTGCTGCAGTCTCATGTGGCTAAGGACTCGTAAACGTTTTTAACAAATCACTCTTTGGATGATATCCACTGGATTTCAAAATCTTGGTCAGAGACGATATGTTAGAATCAAGAAGTGTTTGAAGTTGCCGGCTCCTTAATCTTGCGGACAATGACAACATCAATGGAGATGAGGATGAGGAAGACATTCCCTTGGCTCAACTGGGTTGTGAATTACGACTGGACATTAACCTTGAGCGCCTTTATAATTTTGACAATGATGTTTCTGTTGAGGATAGTCCCAATGACAGGGAGAGTGAACTTGTTTTGCTGTTTCGTGAAAGCGATCAGACCGACGATGAAAACCATGAATATAATGATATGAATGAGAATGTATGTTCTGTGCCGCCTGGCAGTGATATGACATACCCTTAATATGTACATCTTATTCGGAGATTTTAAAAACTTCACGGTTCCTAAGGATGAACTTTTTTTGGCTACGGCACTAGAACTGGAATCATTGAATCCAGCCACAGTAGTTAAATAAACTTGTGAGGAGACTTTTTAAAAAAAAAGACAAAAAAAAAGACAACCCTCTAAGCCATCTTCAAGCCAGCCTCTTGAACTGTGACCGTCACGAATTATACGGAGTATTTAAACATTATTGAGTATCATTCATTAGTCTAATGCATTTATTGTAAAGTTATAAAAGTATCTCGTTCCTTAGATATTTCTTGAGACGAGGACTGCATTTCTACGTGGAAGAACTGTAAATTTACCAAGGTCGTGCCTTTGATCTCTCTCCTCAAACGACAGCTGAGAACCTCATATGCATATCAAAAGTGAACGAGTGATATATAGCAGCTCCATTGAGTTTCCAAAGCCAGTGTTATAAACATATGTATACACTTACCTCACCTGACTGACACTGAACGATTTCGTCACAGTTTTGAACATTGGAGATCTTTGAGCACCGAAAACAGCTCAAAGAAGTATCTATATGGAAAGAATACATTATTTTTACGAGGTATTACAAAACTGGCAGGTGGTACGGTTAAATTTAAACGTTATTACATTAAATCAGCATTACATAAATGCGGAGCATTCGCATCCTTCGATTGCAAGTAAGAATATTTACTTTAACTCATCTGTCCCAATAAACCCCATTTAAAGAAAAATGTAACAGCACTATATGTATTGGCAAGTGTTCATACGATCAAACTTAGATGAGACATATCTATTACATCAATTTAATCAAGTTAACTGTTTTGAAGAAATTAATTTCCTTCATGAAGTTTTCTCACTGTGACATGTAATGATAATTAAATAAGTGTACAAGTATATGCATTTACTTTAGCACACAATCGCTGTTCGTATCTTGTGACATTGAATTCTACGGCTGACTGTTTAACTCATTCAGGAATATTAAAGATTCACCCCTCATGCAGATGTTGGTTAAATTCCATGTGTATTTGGCGATTGCCTAAGTTCTAATCTTGCTCTGAACGTCAAGCAGAGCTGACCAACGTACCTCAGTATGCCACATTAATCTAGTAACTAAATATGGTCGTAACAAAGCAGGTTTTCAATATTCATTTCACAACATTTATCCCTCTTATCCCTCAAGAATGCAATTGTTGATGATATCACCTACCAAAGAATTATAATGTGGATCAATAGAGTGCATGATACGATATATTAAAAAGAGAGCGTGAAAGATAGCAAGTATCTACAGATTATTACCAGGTTCAAAAGGTTAATAATTATTCAAAACAGTATTTATCATTTGCAGAAATATAATCTCATCACCTAGAAAAGGCATGTTGGAATTACTTTATCTAGATTACGTTACTGTTGCTAAATTGATGTAAGTATATAGAAAACCCAGATGTATTATCCAAACACAGACAACGTGTCTCAGTGGTCATCAAGGCTGATAGGGTATCAGATCATAGTTAAACTGCATGGACTGGCGTTAAATCAAGATGGAGTCGTGTACTCTCATTCGCTTTACACAATGGAAGCCGATATGAGCTCTGTTCATACAAGTCGCTTGTGGGCAAGGGAGGACTCAGACATCTAACCCTATCCAGAAACTTAGGGAAACATAGAAATATACGTAAAAACTACTTACCACATCTACTCAAGGGCGTAAAAAGTATTTGCACAGCCATGTCTGAAAGGTTAAAAAAACTCATCCTCATGAGCAGCAGCACAGCATCGTCATCATTACTCCCACAATTAGTAGTACCAGTAGTAGTAGCAATAGCAGTAGTAATAGTTTTTGGGGGGCTTTACCATATTATTATACTTATCCTATACCACAGCTTGATGAATAGATCAGACAATATAGCTTTCGCAATCAAAACAACTTTGCTTAAAACTGCAAAATATTTCATTAAAAACAAAAATAAATTCTCAACTCCTGTATTCACATTTAGAATAAACTACAATTTTCAAACTTGTAATACATTTCTCAACAGATGGAAGAGCACTTACAGTTTAAAGCTCAAATTAGTGTTTATTTTGAAGTCAGTTATAAGAAATTCTTATTTTTACGTTACACCTATAATAATTGTCGTGCTGTACACATTGCTTTAGATATCCAACTCACCAAAAGCAAATATTTCATTTGCTTGTTGTATAAATTAGAAATTTCTAGAAGTACATATAGGTGTATATGACATTTTAAACCATTCATTGAAAGAGGCAATTACATTAGTGCTCGTTTCAAATTAAGTTTATGAACCAGTAAATTAATTGGCGAGCAAAATATTGAAATTATTCAACGAGTTTCATAAATCTCAATTGAAAAGAGCTCAAGGCTCGCAAAAGATCTAAATTATTCGGCGAGTGTCATAAATTTCATTTAATATTAGCACAAACGTAAGATTATAATTGTCTCTTGACGAAAAATAACCACAGAATTACATTCCAAATCTTCAGTCACTACGCCTTTGCGATACGTGAAGTTACGAGGTGTTGTTACACGTATTATATATAGACAACTTATGATATGGGCATATAAATAACACAGTAATCAAGTGATAAAATAGGTTTCAAATGTGATTCAATTTATTTCTTCCAGAGACGATATTTAATATGTTATTTGTGTCATCCGAGTTCATAGAAGACAAATATATTCGAAATGTAGATAAGTACATAGATTAAAGAAACAAGCATCGTAAGTAGGTTTAAGAGTATTTCTGAATAAACTGTATATCAAGTTATTTAGCACTGAAGAAACATGATTTTTGTATTTTTATGGAATTTAATGCATCAAATATTTTATGCTTTTATTTTCGTGCTGTCCAAGCTTTTTATTTTTATCACAATTTATTCCTCCCTTTTTGATTTCTTTCTCTTTGCTTGCGTTTTTTTCACAGTGCCTTGGCATTACTGGTACATTGCCATTGCTTCGAAATTGATATGCTAGTTAGTTCGAACAGGTGTGCCAATATCACTTCATCAAACAGGATATAAACTTAAAAGCCCTATTTTATCTCCGAAGACAAACGGTAAATCATATTTTAAAAAATTATTGAGTGAAACTTATGTATAATCTTTGTATAAATGTTATCGATCATTAAAATTTCAAATCATTGTGTGAAGATCAAATTTGATTACAGAAAGTGATTAAGAGAGGGTCTATTGAGCTAGGTCTTGCTGTTGTATTTGCACGTTTTGAATGGCAGATCAGAGCACAAAGACGAAGACAGCGACTTAGGCCACACAATTTAAGATAAATACGATTGTGATTGAGAGGAAATGACCATTTGGTAATACAATCAATGAATACAAATTTTCCGGTGGCAGTTACCAAGACTGATATGCATTCTTTAGTCCGGTCGAATCACAAGTGATGACAATAATTGTAAGGAAGCTAAAAATAATTAAATCAGCAATAGTTCCACTTGTACTAACAGTTACACTAAAACAATTGCTTTCACTAGATGAGAGTATTCAACTAAGGGAAGCAAAGAAATGTACAGTGTTACTCATTACAAAGCGATCATGACATAAACAAGACACGAAGTTTATCATTGATATTCTATTGGATTAAGTGCACGAGAAGTTTGACTAGAGGATCCCGATTGACAGGATCGAAAACTTACCTTTGAAACCTACAATGTGAACCCCTAAAGGGAAACTCGTACACAGTGTTATCCAATTGGGTACCAAATAAAACTGCACCTGTCAACGTTAAAATGATAATCACCAATGCTTTTAATGCAATTGGCTCTTTTTAAATAAGGACGATACAAATTCTCTTGCGGCATCAAACTACAATTATAATCGATACAGTAATTAGATTGAAAGATGTCTTATTCAATTTGAGGACAGTTATAAATTTATAAATGAATTCGGTATATCCGTGAATGTGCACGAAGCAGTAGAAGATAAATACATTAGACCTATTAAAGTCATTAAAATTAAGAAAGAAAGGCACCTTGAATGTGTTGTTGATAGTGTTTGGTTCAAAGGAGTGAAAGTACCTTTACAATAGAATCAAAGATCTCTTTCGACATCAGCTAAAAGCTCTATTCGACATTTACTGCGACTTCAAATATGGGTTGGCTGAACATACCAAGGATGTGATTCAAAACATGCAAGCCCACCCACTTACCCAGAAAAGCATGTTGCATCTATATCAAATCAGTAAACAGGAATTCAATTATAAATCAATTGTTAACATAGGTATTGATTGCACTTAGGTGTTGTACCACGATTTGAGCAAAATAGAAAAACTAGTATATCTAGCAATAATCCCCAAAATGCACAACCCATGGTATACACGGAGGAAGATTAAAACTAAAAATTATAAAATCATTCTACAGCAACATTGCTGAATAGGCACACGAATCCTTTAACAAAATAGCAAAACCAAAATAACCGGTCAAGAAGACACGGCATGAAATATTGATTTGATATGTGACAGACTATATAAACCAAAACAGATCACTATTAACTAGAAGAAGAAAAATTGTATTTGTTTATAATTTTGACTTTCAAGCAACACATTTTCAGAAGATCACATATTTATGGATCATTTAGATTAGGACTGCTTGTATCTTGTGTAGTACAGAAGGTGACAGTTTATGGAACACTGTACTTGAAGTCTGCTGATATATGCAATTTGTTTCAAACTAAAAATAAACAATAACCCAGTGTTCCAGGCATGTTACCTTGCTAACTACTCAACTGCGATGGTCTATCACACGAGCAACATTTAGTCACGTTTAGACTTTAGTCTTACATACAGGGCAAACTCAATCTGTCGAGGCCACTGCTTGATTTGATGGGGTCAGTTTAGGGTATCTATTTGACTGTAATTCCTGACAAAGCGATACAATGGAATTAATAATATGCATTCAATCGCCTTTCAAACAAGGAAACATTAGAAAGGATCGTAGTCCCTTATGATTTACGCAGCGCTTCTAATATTAAAACCGGATTGTTTAGAACATGTGATCCGAAACTTTAAATATATTGGCCATTAATAGCGGGTTACACGCCAAAGCTGGCGGGAACATGTGGACCCATTCACACCTCCCATAAATGTCCTTACGCGAGCGTAAATAGTTAAATATATTGTTTGCCCTGCTTCCAAGGACCTCAAGACAACAATCGTTGTCAACTTCAGGGTTCTTAATACTAATGTTAATCGGAAAATCCCCTTAAATCACAAAAGGAAAAGTCATTTTATAGTATTTTATAACCAGTCAGGAATGTGAACGGAACATTTATATTGTTGCTTATGTCCGTCTGTTGTCCGTCTCATGATGTCAGTTTTTGAGGCATAGCTCTGTCTAAAATCATACAAATTTAATGTGTGAATACGTCTTGGTAAACACAACATGACCCACTGAAATTAGGTCACCGTGAATTATATTTCACCTCAGACTGACTGGGGTTACAGTTTGCTTTCAGGAAAGTATATGTGCATAAAACCATCTTACCAAAAATCTCTTTGCCGGGGCAATCCACATCTTTAACAACATTTTTGTTGTAATTTTAACTTTTTTGTCAAATGTGCATTCGTTCAAAAGCAATTGTAGTTCATACCAAACTTACTATTATAAGGACAGTTCACTATGAGCATCAACGTGTAAGCTTACTTTCTATATCGAGAAAGACTATAATGAGAGAAACTGGGGAGCTCTATATGATAACTTTATATTATCTCCAAGGTACGGTAACTACATGACCAATAATATCATTGTGTTGTGCATAGGCACAATACCAACTACATAAAATGAAAAACGCCGGTATTTGACCGTTATAATAAAAGCAAGCTTTTGTGCACTTTAACGTATACATCATCAATATTTCAACAGCAATTTACAACTTCTTTGGCACGAAGAGAACGAACAAGACGAATAATGCTAATAATGAGATGGAAGGCATCTAAAATAATCGTACTTTGTGAAGTTTCTACCACCACATCACCCCATGCCACACTCCCTTCCAAACTCCCAATCCTAATCTTTTGTGGCTGCATCCAGATCTGAAACCTTCGTTGCTATCAAGGCATACATGTGAAACATAATTACTAAATATGATTGCCCTATATCAATGGTTGTAGATGGAGTTTAGATGACAACCGAAAGTCAATATTGCCTACCCCACCCACTCTTCCTTTACAGGCGCTGAATCCAGGATCTGAAGCCATTGTAATTTACTTATCTTTGTGAAAGATCATACCATCCTCATTCGGTGTAGATGCTGTTCAGATTAGAAGAACTTACTGACAAACGGACGGACATGACCAGGCACAATTCATCAAGAAAAGTCTGGATGTAATAATAATAATAACAAAAGTCCAATAACTACTACTACTACTACTATTACTACTATAACGACAATATAATAAAAAGATTAATTCATCCATTGCTCAATACACGAGCTAACTACAGAAACAAATCTAGAGAGACAGTAAGCAATGGTTTGCTATTTCTCAGAACCGTAGCTTGTAAAAATGTCACCACATTCATAATTTGTTTTGGACATAAGAGTTTCAAATTAGAGAATGTGCAACTGTTTTTGTTCTTATTTGATTCGTAAGTTCTGATATTGGATTTTCGATCTTAATGTGTGTATAACTAAGGATCATTGTGTGTAAAACATCAACTTACAGACTTGTAATACTTGTAATCCTGCCATGGCTGTAATAACGGTGTAAAAATAAATATACACTTGACTTTATTCTATTGATAATACAACTGCATGTCTTATCAGTACCAAACTAATTCCAGATTAAGTTCCCTCAGTTCGTTTGAGTCATAGGTGTGTGGTCCTCTACATACGCGTATTTTCGTTACTACAAAGTGACTAATTTTATCTGCACTACATAAAGCCATAACGATGGATCTATACTGGTCTTAAAAATAGATGGTATTTTTAACAAACATCTCATGTCAACACATGCGCACACACATGCGCACGCACGCTCGCATGCATACATAGATAAATAGATATATCATGTACATAGATACATGAGTATGGTCAATCTGGTGGAACGTGCAAAATCTATGGTAGACGTTACAGAAAAGTCTGATGGTTGCGACAAAAATCCTACCTTTTAGGCAAATGTACGTTATTAACGTATACATTATATTTGTATTATTACATGACTCTAAAGAAAGACTTGGTGGTGAACAGACAAAATGCTATTTAATGTCAGTCGCTACGTTATAAGCGAGTAACATACAAGATTGACTATATTTTTTAAAACATTTGAACAACCAATTATCATTCAATCATTATCGCCCCAAAGGGGTAGGATCGAAGTTCTGAAATCGATATGCAGAAGCACAGAGCATACATTATCATATATTACGGTTTCAAGTGCATATCTTAAATTGTGTAGTAGTTATTACAGCTTAAACAAATTCATTAGGCAAAATCTTCACATATAGATGACGACCCCTGCCAAAAGTGATACCTAGTTATCGTCATATGCTCATGTCTGCTATACAGAATTTGCACACAATATTTAAGAAGTTTAAAACTATGAAAAGAATAGGGTACACATTTTATTCATGTACACCAATAATTTTGTTTTCGCATTCCTGTTAAAAGAATATATGTGACCTTAAGCCAGACCATGCTGCAAAAGATGCAACTACGTTACAAACAAGCAACAGTTTAGTGTCACTGTTTGCTGGTGAACCAGTTTTCAATGAAACAGTTGTCTGTGAAGTCGGATGCATTTTTCCCAGCACTGCCGGGTTCAAGATCGCTATTTGCTGGTGAGACAGTTCTTAGTGATGCATCGTCGTAAGCCACGGGCGATAATCCACTACACTCCTTATCACCCTTGGCTTCACGCGCTGAGATTTCTTCGATTCTCGTGAATACGCCGAAACCTGCTTAACCAATCATTGCGACTGCAAGTAAAATGTTCTCGCAATTGTGACCCAACACGACCTTTCACGCTGTTTGAATGAGCCAATCGACGCTTCTCTTCCAAACACAGTCACTTATCGATTCGATAAAATGAGCACTTTCATTGATGTGTTACTACACATCAATGAAAGTGCCCATTTTATCGAATCGATTGTTACAATGCGTTGTTGATATCGTATTTTTGTTTATGCGTACTCATAAAAAACGAAGAAATCTCAGCACAGGCTGTCACGGGTAATAAATGCACGTAGCGGATTGGCGCCTGTGACTTTCGACGATGCATGTGAGGCAGCTGCATTATTTCGAGCCTGTCCTGGGTTAACGTCACTGCCATCGTTCGAACAGTTTGAGAATCTATTGAAGTAATCAATACATGAATATAAATATGTGTACAAATTATATGCATATACGTCCAGTAGTTTTGGCGAGATCACGCTAAAACAAATTCACGATGAACAGACACACGCGCGCGCCCACAAGAACAAAGACCCATAGACAGATATCAACAAAACAATATGGACCCTTGGTATGCAGTGGTGATATAAAAAGAGTGAACTCATCTACAGATCCAACGTTGTTGCTTGTACATGAGGTGATTTGCATCAGTTCCAGGCTGGCTTGGTCCAAAGTCATTGTTCGCTGATTAGGCGATCTTCTTTGAGGCAGCTGCGTCTTTTTCCGCCTGCCCTGATTCAGATTCATTGAGAACTACATTTAAAAACAAAGGAGGTATTTCTAGTCGAAGTTCAGCTGGTGTGGTTGTTCTCGTTAAGGCTGCTGCAGTTTTTATAAAACTGAAAATATACAACGTATTACTTTTTTCCCAGAGACAGATGTTAGATATAACCCGTGTTAACAAGACAGTTGGATACATTGAACATGGAAGCGTTTTTAAAATTATTATCTTTTTAAACATACCAACAAAAATAAACTACATTTGTGTTTGATGGACACGTGTGGCTCCACTGTTACACCATGACATACAAATTGTTACGTCAAAGAGCAACAACGTTTTCACTAAAACAATGACAGTCAAAAGGGAGGAAAATAATGTCAAAAGAATGTACAAATATAATTTATATTGCATTAGACTTTAATCAAGCACACATACACACACACACATACATACATACATATATATATATATATATATATATATATATATATATATATATATATATATATATATATATATATATACACTATTCATTTTTAGATGCTGAATCAGTACTTTCTGAAGGTAATATATTTAATACATTTTTATGAGAGGAGACATTTTATGTTTGTATCACACAATAACTATTTTAATATGTGATACCTATGGCTGTAAAGTTATGTGAATTTTCTACACGTCTCTATATCTATTCTGATCTGATAATTGGTTGATACTGAGGATAAGTATCAATACGATCTAAGAACTACTTCACTAATTTTTGGAGTTTGCGGTTTATTCGTGGCTTTCAGAAATTAGCACTTGTTTGCTAATGTTAGAGTTTGTAGTTTTTTTGACCCCGAAAACATACTTACCATAGCATTGCTTGCCATGCTGTAGTTTGTTTTGTTATTCAGTTTGTTTTGCCTATACACCTTTGAGAGGGTAACATAGGTTGCACTCAGTTGTCGAGAAGAATTACAATATGTCTAACGTAAATTATTCCAACAATTGCAATTATAGTTCAAAATTCAAGCCAACGTAAGTTTGTAAGCAATTTCGGGCCTATGTATGGTTGCATCGATTTTACATTTTAATTAGTCATGAGAAATATATAAACACTAAATTACAACAGAAAAAACAAAATAAACAACAACAACATAATAATAATAACCTATCAATTATTTACCCTTTGAACAGTTTGGATTTTAGATTGTGCTAAATCCTGGAATCCTAATTGATTTTGACATACCCTTCACACTTTCATCACTAAAGAAAGATATTAAAAACTGTACGTTATGTATATGAACTATTTTAAACAGTACGTTATATACATGAACTAATAAAACATTCATGTTAATGAATGATAACTCCAGAAGGACAATCATTTGACTTCTAATATGCTTGTAACAGAGCAACACTTTCCTGTATGCGAGTATTTACTATTGTAGGAAAAAGAATGGCTAAATGCAAGGAAATGTATTAAAAAAATAAGATTGTGAATGTCAATGACAAATTTTGTATGTCAGCCAAAGGTGGATACATTGGCTTGCCACATTTATAAGCTGTTAAGTGTGAGATTTAAATTTTTATATACAGTACTAAAGAATCGTGGTGAAGTTATCAGAAAGGTTTTAAACATTTTGATGTGTATTTTATCGATTTTCCAAAGTCGAAGGTTATCAGGGTCATATAAATCTAAGGAGATTTATTGTATATAGCCCCAATCGAGATCTAAAACTTTGTAATCAGGAAGGAAAGTGGTTTGGTATTGGTATCGACAATACAATACAATACACAACGGAGTGAAAATGATTGTATCCGACTGTTTTCTGGTATTTGTATTGTTTGAAGGTAAGGAATATACTTCTCAAACGATTGGTCCATTACTGAACAAGAGTGTTAAACCTCTCTATCTCTCCATCTCAATATTCTAATTAGTTAGCTCTTCTCTGGCAGTTTGCTTACTATATCTAGGGGTATGAAGGTTTAATTAATTTAATGCAGCATGGAACTTTTCCTGGTTAAAAGGATTAGTTAATCATCTTCTCATTTGTCTTGTTTCATGTATTAGGTTTGAAGATAAGTGAAGACTTTGAAAAATGATGATAAAAAAGGAAGAGTGGAATCAATTTTTTAAATATGCCCAATAGTAAAAAGTCAATACAATATTATGAGTATCGTACATCCTTTGACAATATCGCAAGAATGTTTATATGAGGCAATAAGCAATCTACACCTCCGCAGTTGCTCATCATTATGTTTTATATGGTGACATTCAGAGGGTTTCTTGTGCTCAATTGTGTTTTCTGAAATTTTCCTGCAAGCTCTGCGAGTTTCATATTATTCCTATTATTATTACTATTATTATTATTATCTAATGTCCCCAACTACATGTACAATTCGCATAGGTATAAGCTTTTTAGTCCACTTGTGTTCCAAAGTTTATAGACGTTATGTGTACTTAAAATAATAAGGACAAATAATTGTTCCCCACACTCCTCGCTGATCAATATATTTAGGCATGAATACAAGTGTACAGAAGCAACAGCAAAGCAATCTTTAAATTTTTCTACAATATTGTCAATTCTAATTTCATTTAGAACCGACAGAACTCTGTTATGCTTTTTGCAGCTAGTAGTCTGTTGTTTGCTTATCGTTTTATTCATGAGAATAACAGAGTATGTTCAGTCGTTTCTCTGTTAATATAACGTCTCCACGCTCCTAAAATCCGCCTCTGCCGCTTCTTCTAACCGTCAGTATGTCTCAGTGGATGTGTCAAAAGCTCTGAAACCATGGTAAATTGCTATCAAAACATTTAAAATATTTCTCTATGTACTGAATATCTAGTTTTAATAGCATATGGAAATTATGAATAATAACCAACGGACGCACGGGCTCATGCCTATATGCACGAGAACGGATGCAAGGTAGCTTTAACATTGTAGAAAATCATTTGTGCGTACGATTTGATTTCAAAGTTCTAATGAAATACAGAATAAGTCATTTTGGTCCTCCCGACCCATCGGCAATTATTCCTCTATCTATTTATATCACACAGTCTAAGAAATTGCATAATCTTATGAAAAACGCTTATAGATGTATAAACAAGTAAAGCGTGTTGTCTGGAAAAGGGATTCGTATTTGGAGCATGTGAAAATGTGTGGGGAAAGAACAATTTTTCTTCGTATTTGTAACCATATATGTCGCCATACCTGTCCTAGTTTGCCAGATTTTTCGAAGACAGATGGATGCGCCTCAAACTAACTAATATGGTTTAAGTATATAGGACTTTCACATAGATTACAGGATTTTATTTTACCTATGTTTTAACATCCCAACTCAGTAAATGATTGAATATCAAGCACGTGACACTAAACGTACGTTACACTTTTATGTAAATGCTAAAATGTCCTTATATGACCCTATATGTCACGACATATTACCCTCACGTGCTCGTTATACATTTGCTATCATATTACCGTAATAGTATATGCGTTCCTCAGGATGTTTACATTTCTCTAGGTTTCTTCCTTAACATAAGACTTACCTTGCTTGTCTTGCAAAAAAAGCTTTCCTACCAACAGTCAACGACAATGTTGTCCAAGAATATGTTCTGTATTCCATTCGAGGAAGACTTAGACAAAGTCTTACTAGATAAACCGTCGTTCCCCGGTCTAAGATTAAATATTGTTCTGGAAGAATTCGTCATTTTATGATATTTAATTCGCATGTTGCAAAATGCAGCGACTTATACAAATGTCGTGTAGGCATCATGTGTTTGCTAAGACGCAAAACAATCTTCGGTGCATAGCTAAACAGTGCAGTACATAACAACTGCATTACACACATTAAAATGATGTTAAATTGTTCATGTTTATAAACACTGTCAAATGTAAAAAGTATTAACGCCTTGCGCCTTTTGTAATAATTGTAGAAATAAATTTACATACAGTTTGTTAATAAATGTTAACGGAATCGTTTGAACTTAAGCTTATATTGCGCACAGATCATGAATAATATGCATAGCACTTTTTCATACATGTTTCCTTTGATCTATTAGATGATCACGAAACTGCCATTAGATGTATACAAGTTTAATGCACATTTTAGCACGTGAATCATGAATGTACATTCTAATAATCTCGCTGGAATGACATTTTTCTTGATATTATCTTTTGCGGATACCTACAAAAAACAAAAAACAAAACAAAACAACAACAACAAACAAACATCATTATATTATTTCATTGTGTTTCAGGTCTTTTTCTAGCAAACCCAGTAGCAAGTGACGCGTTATGTCGGAAGTATGCATATAAGTTAGGTAATACGGTCTATTACGACAACGTCCTCTGTACTCACGGATGCTGTCGTGATGTGCATGAAGATCAATGCTGGTAAGCAGGGGCCAATTTCATTTATTCAGCTCTATTTTACAGTCTCTGTGGCAGGCCCGTTTTACTGGTTGGTAAAAACGCATAATAACTGCATTTCCTGCATTAAATGTTGAAGCCTAATATCACAAGTAAATTGAAGTCAAACATTTGTTTCGCACATTATCCTCTTTACCCAAGGAGTACCAAACGTTATAGCATATTATTGGATATTGAGATTGATAGGTTGATGTATTGATAGATGAATCGATCCAGCTATATATATATATATATATATATATATATATATATATATATATATATATATATATATATATATTGTTTCTAAACTTCCTAATTATGTAAAAGTGTCGTGAAAATATGCTTATTTCATAGGGCCACCCACATATTTACGTTTATTATTTTTGAAGGGTTTATTCTATTATATTTTTGCAGTTTTCACTGTTGCATTTTGTAACTAAACTTTTAATTTGCATGATATAACTAGGATTGTGCTGAAGTGCCGTTAAACTCTATACATTTGTTTAAAACAAATTTACCATAGTATGAGTTCTGGATACCTGCGGGCCTTGGTTCCACCAAGTTTCCAGCAGGTAAGTAATAGACAACTTTGTGATATATCTAACTTCAAAACGCATTTTGCCACGACTGAATTAGATCAAAATTCATTTTAGCAAAACCTCTTACTGAATGGAAACTATTTCCTTTGGAGAATGGAACAACCCATCAGTATATTCCTAAAAATTGTATTTAAACAGGAATCTAAAAAAAGTCCAGCCTATTACTTTCACCGAGGAAGATTAGCACGAATGTTACATTCTGAATTAGACTAAATTGTAGCTCATTAAACAGTGAACTATTCAGAAATCATTTGTCATTCAACAACAACTGTTTATGCTGTGAACCTGAAACCGCAAAACAATTTCTTTTGGATTGTAGTTAATATATCCTTATCAGGTACGGTGCAATACGTACATTCTCCCAAAATAAAGACATAACTTCGTTTATATTGGATAACCCCTTGCAATCGCTTGAGGCAAACAAATGATTTAGCGTGGTTCAAAAATACCTTACAGAAGCGAAGAGATATGTCTAGTATTTTTTTATGTTTTACACGTTGCAGATATGAGCACTGGTGCGTATATTTACGTATCCCACATACGTCATCTGAGTTGAAGTTAAAATGCACTTCGTATCTTGTCTGTTAGTATGTAACATGTTTCTGTTGTCAATACTTGTTAAATACTATCCCATACTCATGCAATACTGGATGTACAATTTTCTTTGATTATTTTATTATTAGTATCAAATGTTGCATTTATGTGTGTACTGTCTTTTATTAGTTACGTCAGTCAGATCATCTAAATAGAGACTATTATTAACGAGGAGACATCTCGAAATAATGTTTAGCTTGTTGCTCAGTTCTCCGATATGATGTTTTATGTACTTTCTATGATGATGTTTGAATTAAATACTGTTAAAACAACACCCTATACATCCATCCATCCATATATACACGGGTTTTATTTTATGTTGAATATTAAATGAAAAGTCAGAATATTGTTCGAAATCCATGTATTTTGTGTTCTGCTGAACTTCGACATAGAAATACCTCCTTTGTTTTTAAATGTAGTTCTCAAACATGTCTAATTTGTGTTTTTAAAGCCATATTAAGTTGACACTTGGAAACCATTTTGTACAGAAGTTATTAATGGGCCAATAATTAGCTTTTCTGTTATATTTTGTTCTTTCCAAAGTCATCCACGGCACATTCTGTTATTGTTACCATTTATGTCCATTGTAACCTCACGGAATTCTATTACTTTTATGAAGAACTCTCTTCAAAAGCCCTGGTTTCTAATGAGAACTGTTAGGCAGTATTAATTACGTTCAGTGGTGTTTCTTTTGCCATTTATTGCGATCTAAACATTCTTCAAACAAGGGTCATGCCATTGCTGTATACATCCATCTCGAAACATTTAGTATGACAACAACATATATATTTTTGACAAGCCTTTTATTTTATGTAGCATCAAAATTAATGCGTCAGATAGTTTTGTCCCTTTGCATCAAATATTTTTAAAAGATATTTTCAAATGCAATTACATATTACATTTTGCAAAACATTCAATGAAAATCTCATATCTATGTATATTGTAATTTATATTTAATCCATAATGTGCGTTTAAATCTTGTCCTTGAGGATAAGTTGTACTTTGATTCTGGTCACTTGTAAACAGAATGTTTACAAGCATTTGAGTTGAAGGCCATTCTTATTTATAGTTAGACTGAGTTTTTTCATTGAATTGTTTAATATCCTATTAGGATATAGGTCAAGTGAAAATGTGTATAATATAGATTTGGTAAACAAATAATTCACTCCTGTTTAAGATCAGTCTGTGGGAATCCATTTGTGATCAGATTTTGCATTGTGCCGTTGAAATCAGATATAATTAGAGAGGAATTATTTATTTACTATATATTCATTGGCAATAATAAAATGCTCATTGACTTTTGAATTAACACATTACTTTCGATATTTGTGAACTCATTCAAAGACATTCTGCATTGTATCATTGTGTTTATCACGACATTCAAGACTCTTTGAACTCATTCGGAACATTCTATACTTTTGGACTTGTGATTAGGACATTTAGGATTACTTGGAATTTTATTTACATTATTGTATCTCTTGAATTTCACTTTGTATTGTAGGGAAATAAATTGCTTGTTGATATTACATACATTGTTAGTTTCACTTTCTTTTCGTTACATATTTTTAAGACCTAGGGTCGTAACAATATCAAAGAAAATGTATTAACAGTTGAATTTGCAGCATAAGTGTAGCAGTAGCAATTGTAGAAGCAATAGTGGCAGTAGTAGTATTATTTGCTGTTGTTCTTGCTGCAGTTCTTGGTGTTGCTCTAGTAATATTAGTAGTAGTAGTTGTAGTGGTAGTAGTAGTAGCAGTAGTAGTAGTGTATTACACCTATGGTATGTGATATTTGTATTTACGTCTCCGTTTATAGCTTGGCTATATTTTAATGATTATTTCTTGATTATGGGGAGTTGGTGTTGGAAAGATATTTCTCAAACCGAGTAATTAGCCAATTTCTAAGAACAGACGTCATAATGTACAGTATTCACGAGACTATATGGTAGCATGGATTAGTTTCGTAAAATACACCCTTCCTGATTTCTTAACACAGTGAATTCTCGGGTTTTTCTAATGTATAGGTTTTTAGTAATTTGAGATAGGAATAATTCTTCGCATTAGGTGTTTGAGTCGTCTTTGTGGTGCAATGCGTAAAGTAACAATTTTAGGCTTGGAAAGGCTTACTGTTGAGTCATACAAATGTGAAACAAGAGAAACTATGCAAGTGTGAAATTAGAGTTTCGTGATGTGTGGTCATTAGGTGATTATAGGAACATTATTTGTTGTATTTGCATGTTTGAGAACCATTCTTTGGAAATAGGGGAACAAATGGACCTTAAGACAGACTCACGCAGGTGTTTGATTAGCTCAGTTGGGAGACCTCTTGCGTGCAATAATAGTAAAAGAACAACAACATGGATGAAGAATATGATGAGGAGAGGAAGAATATTCACCAGAGTGAGAAATAAATTCCTAGCGAATATCTTGATATCAAGCTTTAAATGCTTACAGTGGTGTACTGGCCATTGTGCATACCGGGACAAATCCCGGTGGCCGCCGCATCGGTGGACCGGTGGGCCGTCAAAAAAAATCCGTTTTTACCGGTGTTTTACTGGTGTGAGCAAATCCCCGGGCCTGTCCCGGCAGATAAGTCCAGGACCGACTTGCTTACCCAGTACACCCCTGAATGCTTATATACATAAAACTGACTGAAAGTGGTAGTTAAAGAAGTGTAATAAAATTAGAGTGTGGCTGCAATTCAATGATGTTTACTTTACTTGCCCAGTTTGCTTAAACATTTTGGAACTCTCGAGTGCTTATAAATTTTGTTCCCGTTAGCATGAGATGTAAATTATGTCCTGAAGTACTTGTCGTCATATTATCTGATTAATATATACGCTAATTCAGCGGACCAGCCGAAAAGCCTGATAACACCACTGCTATTGTTATTGGTTCCACTATCGGCGGAGTTATGGGTCTAATCTTCATCTGTGCCACCATCACCTGGATCATCTCCAAATGCGTAAAGGGAAGTTCAGGACACCCCACAGCGCAGACAGCGAATGTTTTCATGGTTTATGAAGGTACGTAGGTAGGTAGATAGGTAGTTTTGCAGGTAGGTAAATGGTAGATAGGTGAGTAGGTATGTTAACTGAGAGGCAAGCAAGCGGACAGAAATATAATAAAATTACAGAGTGGCTACTATGGAGATGATTTTTATTTTACTTGTACAGTTTTTTAAAGCATAAAAAATGTGTAGCTCTCGAGTGCTTATAAATTTCGTTTCCTTAGCTCATTCTGGCAAGAGCTGTAAATTATGTCCTTAATTTCTTGTAACATTGGTAAAATAAAACTACTTTAATGTGATCTATGATTATACCCGTTTTATCAGAGGTACAGCGATATACCGAGATGCTTCATGGTGAGGGAGCAGTGTACGTGCTTTACATATTACAAATTGAAGGAAATATTTCAGGATGAAAATATTTTCATAACTGATTTGTTATAACAACGATGCGCCTCTTTAGAGTTACGCCTGCTCTACTGTGACTCACCCAAATCCCTATTTACTAGAATTTTGTTAAACAAATAAACGTATCAAACTAGTGTTCAGTTACGAGTAGAAAAACCCTTTAACGCAAAAAATACATCCTTTAACATTTAAAGAAACAAACGAAAGTAAAGTAAGGTAAAAATGCACGTCACTGCAGTATGAAACTTCATAGAAAATCTAATTTGGATAATTGTTCCTTACTTTTTTATATCTACTTAAGCTACTTTTTTTATATCTTCTTAAGTCATACACACCATATCATAAATTTGCAACACATCATTATTACTAAGGTTGTTACACAAGGCATAGAACTGTCATTATTAACTGAAACTGTACCAATTAAATTCTCTTTTTCAAAAAGTCTATGTAGTAATTGATTTCTCCTTTACGATGAAAACTTAATGAGGTTAGAAATAGGGGAAGTAGGGTAAAATCCAAAAACCGTTTCATTTAGGAAATTAATTGATTTAGAACTAGTGAGTGTCCAGATCAAAGGAACATCACTCGAAGCAGTCGGAAAAGAAACTTATTTCTTTTGTTTTAAAGTTACATGGGCAAAACTCTTTTATTTAAGTGATGTTGGTTATATGAGATATACAAAAAATATAATTCAGATTTGATTGCCAGATCTGAATTATATTGAGAACACTTTGAGGTATATCTATTTTGTACACTTTTATTTTTCCCGTGCATAGGTGGGGATGGGTTGGGAAATCATGCAATGTGCCACCTTACAATATTTTGCGGTGTTGTGATAAATACTGAAAATAACACAAAATGAAAAAAATATTTGTTAAAATATACAAATAACGATGACAAATAATTACATAGATATGAAACTCCAACATAATTGTATGCCCGATATAATATTTTATACAGTGTTATATTCATATTTCAGATACGCACTAAAGGATTATTTGGTATTTCATCCGTATTTCATGTTATGATATTAAAATTCCGTTTATGAAGATGAGTAGAACTAATATCTTTTAGAGCCATCTCCATTTCAAATATGATATACAAATTTGTAATGTTTCTATATTTAAACTTGCTGACACTTAACTTTTAGCCATTAAAATTAACAGATTGATAGATTTATTTACATGTGGTATCGTAAATATTACATTATTCAACTTGATTTTAATATTTGTTTTAAGAAGGGTATCCATAGACGACCACAATTTTCATAAGTGAGAGAGTGCAAAATATTATGTTCTGTTTTACCACAATATGGGCAATATTCATTCGAAACTATCTTCGTATTAATTAATATTAGATGAATCGTATTTTACAATCGACATACAATAAATAAAGTTTAAAGATTAAATATAAATGCCCAAAATGTGTTAAAGTAAATATTATTCAAAGTGTTTGATGTAAAATCGTCCTGACTGAATCATCAAAATGGACCATTGATCTGGTTTAATGTTCCGTTAGGAATAATATCTTGAACACTGACACAAGCAACGATGAAAATTTAAACTAGAATACATCATAAATGTGCAGTACAACCATAGCAAAAGTTAGCAAATTGTACGTATGTTTAAGTGAAAAGCTCTTGGCTTAAAAGACATTCAAGTTCGTTTGTCGACTTCTCTCAAACCGTCAATCTTCAAAAAATTCTCAGAAAGCAATCACCTCGCGCTCTTATATTATCTCTACTATCGACCTGTCAATTAATCCCTGTATGTTCAGAAAACAGATAGTAGGCAGTACTACTAAATTTTGCTAGCACTTTGTTCTGTTTATTGTTTGTTTTCCATACATATGCGGAAATCAATCTGCTTCATACATCCGAGGTTTATTCTGGCTTGACAGAAAGGGCCGAGGTTGCTCTGTTTTGGATATTATTACACCGATGGTAATATTTTAAATAATGATAGAGAATGCCTTTAAATGGAAATGACATTAAGTTTTCAAATAATGTTTTAAATATCAACATAAATTATCTAGTGCCATATAAAGAAAAGATAAATTAGAAAAATATTACAAAGATTATTACAGCAGTATACTAACGATACTAAAAGGACCGTGAATAGCAACATCTCGTCAGTTGTGCTCTTCCATCAGATATTATGTAGATTAGTCTCAATTCAAATCTCCAAGCCATCAGTATTCTCAGTACTTTGATTTCGGATCATGAGGAATACAATGAAGCATGTAAACTAATGATACCATGGCTATTGCTGTACTATTCCCCATCCCATGATTTGATATGTATGTTACGAGACGTTACTTCAGATACTGGACATCCTGAATATTCAGGGTTTACATAATAAGAATATTTTATTTTAAACATGAAATTTGGTTTCAAAAATATTAAACTGAGTTTTATTTCACTGTTAGATTGCTAGGCCTTATTAACCATTAGGATCTGTATAAAAGCGCGTTAAGCCCTAATATTAATTAACATCATTTTTTTTAAGTTTATGTTTCTCCATCTGTCAGTATGCTCTTATTTTGTTTCAATGATGCTTAATGGCTGTCACCGTGCCTTGTTTTAATATTAATTGTTTAATATATATATATGAAGAACTGCCCATTAAGGTTTTTTTTTTCTTCAGGTTATCTCCATTGCAGAGTCGTGGCTATTTTAGTACACGTTTCGATCCTCATTTGGCAGTCACGTTGAACTAGTAAAGCTCAATTATAGTACAATACATTGTACCTTTTGACTTTATTTTTGTGTTCCGCTCTTTCTAATGGAGTAAGAACCCTTACTAATTATATTTTCATTCCTATCTGTAATTACAAGGATGTCAAGACAACCACTCAATCCCGGTTGCTGAGAATAGGTCAACTATCTGATCACAAACTGATGGCGATGATATGTGTTGACGAGTGCAACGAATAACCACACACACAATATCGTGATACGTTGTGTTTATGAGCTTCATTTGAAAGTTAAATAGTGTCCAAGGGGAAACTATATACAGTTTAATGTGAAATCCTATTAACTTTGCACATACGTGGATCTATAAAGTGGAGCCTTCCATCAGGCCTATACACAGATCTTATAATCCATTACTTTTCAAACATGGACGAGTCAATGTTATTGTCAACGATAAAGTAAAGGTGGGAACCAAAGGACGCCTGAAACTTGCTTTATTTGCTTATAATTACCTAAGACATGTTTAGCGCCCTAACCAGTGTAAGACTTGTACATATATGCGTCCCTCTTCCTCATGGTCATGTACTCTGGGTTTCGGTAAAGTAACCTGAAGATAAACACTCTAATAAGAAAGCTGCCATACCTGGAAATGTAGATATCCTATGAGTAACTTCAGCCCCTAAGGTTACTTCAATGAAAGGAAGACAAACATGAGAAGACAAACCACTTCAGAAACTTATTTATCTGCTGAATCAATGACTCTGAAATGTAAGAACTTTACCCCCTATATATTGTTGTTAATACAAATGAAATGTCCCATGATGTTTTTCTTTTTACTGTCATTGTTTTCTCGACCGAGAATCTATTTTTTACTGTTCTTTGACACTAGCAGAATATCATTCTAAGTTGGATAATATCGAAAAAGAATCATCAGTAATGATGAACTATGGCAGGTAAATACTTGATGAAGAAAATGTACCATTAGATAACATCAGCTTGATTTTCTTTGTATAGACCAGGCATGTGCAACATACGGCCCGCGACCTGGTTTTATCCCTTTGTTTACATTATAAGGCGTGGCCTTAAAAAACGCTTATCCGGCATGCGCCCTAGACGAAGATGCACATGCCGGGTTTATACAGCATATTCATTGGAATATATTTTTCCAAAATAAAATAAACAACAAATATTTTGATGGCTCCATTGTAAATGTCCACGCTCTTTCATGTAATGCCCTTTTGTTTCCCATTTTCTGTCGAAAAATGGAAGGTATTACATTGAACCTTTTTATTGAGTCCTTCCCTTTTCCCGGACTCCATACGTCTCTCCGTTTCCTGTCCAGGATTCCAGGCTACTTTCGCTTCTGCAGAAAAAGAAAAAAAAATAGTGTCAGAAGTGCCATTACCCCTCTTCTCATTACTATGTGCATTATAAAAGTGCTTGAAGAAAAAGAAAAAAGAAAAGAAAAGAAAAAAAGAAATGATCAATGAGAAAGAGTTTAACATCAATGTAGATGGAAGAAGTTCTGCTATCAGATATTGAGTGATTTACTCAGGAATTATTATCCATATTGTAATACAGCATACCAAAAGGTGACATGTGTATGGTGAAATATGTTTATATTGAATTCTCTCTTAGTTGTCCAGGTGTGATTATGGAGGATAGTATTTCTGAAACATGGATGTTTGGTTGAAGACTTTACAAACGAGATGTGTCATGGTATGCTGATTTAAGACAGTAAATCTACAAAGCACTCATCACTTGTTCTTTATGTTTCCAAACGACGAGATAGTTATTGACTGTATCAGATGGACATTGTCTGAAACAATAATTTGGGGATATAATGCATAATTGTGTTAGTAACTATTATTATCTCATTGTTTCTGTCTCTTTGATATGAACAACTGAAGGAAATAATTATTTGGAAGAAGTAGAATATTATATAATATGAAGTGCGTACATTTGTTTCAGAATAAAAAATGTATTACAATTTTGCGTCGCTGGAACACTTTTTTGTGTACAAATGACCAAATATGCCAAATAATGACCTTCGCGCGAATTCTTCACATTTATCAAATTTTTGCAATACGTGCTTATAAGCAGGTCACAAGTATCTCCTCATCTTTGTTACTTCATCTGTTAGATTAGAAACATTCCAGCAGATCAAACAGAAATAAAAATGGCTTGGCAATGGCTTGGCAATGGATAAGCGAGTAGAATATTTTATCCGGGATAATATTTTTGCATACAGAGTGATAAATATAAAAGATAGGGCGCTATTAAACGTAAAGTAAGTAGGTCAGTGTTATAAAACAACACTATCTGGAGTGTTAGTGTACGTTATCATGTATTTAGTCAGTAGTATGTTTTGTTTTTAAAATCACTGACGGTAGTAGTAGTGGTATTTTTATCACAGTTATATAAAAGAAAAACTAACAAACTACAGTGCACCTCCCGTCCCCCAAAAGACATTGCTGTATGGGCCTTGACAATCTAATTAGGTCATCCATAGATGCATACAAATATGCTAGCTAAATTTAATAAGTGGTTTTGTTTTTTGTTTTGTTTTTTTGTTGTTTTTTTTTTTTTTGTACAAGTATTCTACAAGGTTCTCATGGTATACAGACGGACAGGACTAAAGCTGTCAAAATTTTAGTAGGCACCTAAACATCTACCTGGTACCTGTCCATCCTAATGATCGGATACCCGACCCAAATGTATTACGGCGGTAGATGTGTACAAACCAGAACTGCGTTGTTGTAGGTTGAAGATGGCTCCAACGGTATGCAAAAGTGTATTTTTTCGGTGGTTGAAGTCTAAATAATAGAACTGCTCATTTAGTATTTATTCGTATCACAATACAAAACAACGAAAACGAAGTTTCAGAAACTGAAATAAAAGTAAAAAAAATTAGTAATGCTTCCAAAAACTAGAAAGTAAATAAAAAATATTTATGTTGTCACAACTAAAAATGTTTGAAATGTTTGTTGAATGTTGATAGAAGTCAGACACAAATGTCTGTATTCACTTGTCGATGCACATGTTCCAGTTTCTGTTGAGAAAAAGAAGCATATCCACAGTTTCTGGTGCCCGACAGGCTCGTCTCCTACTGTGTGCCCAGCTGATGAAAATGCGCCTTCCGATGATACGGATGTCGTTGGAATGCACAAATATTTTCGTGCAAGAGCAGCGAGTTTAAGATAACGCTTACTGTTATCGCGCCAATATTGCAGAATGTCTGAATTCACCGATAGTGGCGTATCTGACATGTAGGTTGCGAATTCGTCAGAAATAGGAGTTGATCAGCAGGACATAAAGCGGCAAGATCTTTAAAAATAATTCCACCACTGTAGTCTGTATCTCATCTTGCTGTAATTCCACCACTGTAGTCTGTATCTCATCTTGCTGTAATTCCACTACCGTAGCCTGTATCTCATCTTGCTGTAATTCCACCACCGTAGTCTGTATCTCATCTTGCTCTAATTCCACCACCGTAGCCTGTATCTCATCTTGCTGTAATTCCACCACTGTAGTCTGTATCTCATCTTGCTATAATTCCACCACTGTAGTCTGTATCTCATCTTGCTATAATTCCACCACCGTAGCCTGTATCTCATCTTGCTATAATTCCACCACCGTAGTCTGTATCTCATCTTGCTTTCTTTGGATGTGGTTCAGGTTTAGATACCTCCAATTCGTTGCTGGTTATTTTACGCATGAACGTCTCCAACTCGGATCTGATGGCAGCATGTGTCCTTTCGAGATGGTGCCTCAAAAAATGTAAGAAGTTTGTAACGAGGATCAAATACAGCTGCCTTTGATGTATTCAGTGTTTTGTATCATTCTGGGTAAAAACGGCGTTGTAATTCTGCAGTTATTATTGTTCTGCATTCCTTAATGACAACGTTTTCGTCTGGTTTGGAAGCTGTAATGTTTCTTAAAATGATGTACAGCTGCGGATATACTGATGAAAGTGAAGGATATGTGTGCCCTGATGACATACTCGTTACCAGCTGAAATGGTTTCAAAATGGGTATGACAGCTTGGGCAATAAACCAGTTGTCACCAGTCATTTCCAGAGTTGATGCATAACTGCGGACTGTGAGAGTCGGATCAGACAGTACTGCCCCGATGGCCCATCGCAGTTGAACAAGCCCTTCCAACATGTCCAGCGATGAGTTCCATCTTGTAGAACAATCTATCATTACTTTTGACCAAACATTTGATCAGACTGTGAAATCCTTCGCCTTCCACTATGCTGATTGGCCTGCAATCCTGTGCTACATATGCAGCGATTTTCCGGTCAATTTCTATTTCTCATGGTTTTGATAATTTGAGCTTTGGTGGCCCAAAACTAGATGCAATACTTCGTGTGCTGTTACCCTTGCTACTAGTGTTGTCCACGTCGATGTTATGAGTTCCGACGAGATGGTGTCGTATAGTACTCCTGTTACCACTTTTAGCGTACAACTTTATTTTACACGGGTTGCATTGAGCACTATTTTCATCCAGTCGCTTAGCATACTCCCACACTTTCGATGTTTTACCCATTTTTAATTTAAAAAAGTAATTGATTTTAAATTGCTCCACTATCCTCTCTGAATATGGTACTGCGTAATGATTAACTAATGATATGAAATACCAGGTGCTTACTCGTGTAAGTTTCTCAACCAGTGACATGTTCTTTAATCTCGCCAACTGACGTGTTAGAGCAAAGATCAAACGAAATGGCGTTTAACCACATGCACTTTACGATGAAGGGTAATCATATTTGTTGGGAATATAGAGGTCGTTGTAAATAGTTAAAATCCTTCAGTGTTGGCTCATATATTTTTTCATACACGATCTCTTCCCCAAAATGATAATTAATTTTTTGACACATTACTTTTCCTACTTTCAAGAAAGAAAAAAACCCATTTGTTTACATATCGACTTCCTGGTCAAAAAGTATCGACTAGTAGGCCAGCAGATACGGTCGCTCCTGATGTCGGCAGATGTAATCATCGATCTGAACTTGGCGGTGTTTTTTTTACATGAATTAAACGAGTACCATATGGCTCATTTTATTAACCGGGTAATTATCAACGGACGGGTACCCCTTGGCATCTTTAGAAGGGACTAAATCAAGTGACCCCCAGATGGCGGCATAAAAAAATTGGACAAGTTACTTAAATATAACCAAACCCAAAACATTGTATTAACTTACTAAGACTGAAAAATAAAAACAACAACATGGGAGATAGGATGAAATTAAGTGTATACAGATGATATGTTCCAGATCTAACACGTGTGTATTAATAAGTACCAGAAATATAAGCAAAGCCAAGAAAAAGTTGAAGATTGAGCTTGGTCAAGGGTGTGGACGGACATAAGTAAGGATCAACAAAAAATATGGAATGTCAAAGTGATTGCAATGTGGAGTCGCGATGAAACTATTTTCATCGATTTCCCGAGGAGGATCTTTCCCTAAAACTGAATCGCATAGTTAAATTAGAAATCAAAAAATAAAAGCAGAGGCATATCCATGAAATTGCGTCTAGACAAAATATGCTTGCAATTGTCAACTGCATAATTGTGTAGCCATGAATAGACCTAGGTTTACAGTATGTCCGGTGTCAACTATATTCAGATCCTCAAAGCGTAGGGCAATAAAGCACAGTAGAGTGTATTATTTCAATTAGATGGAGTATTTTAGTTTTTGTATGAAAAACAAAAATTTTTTAAAAAAATTAATGGAACAAGGATTTTCTCCACAACTGTCAAACTTTACCAAGGTGTGACAGCTGGATGTACAGAAAATACCCCCCCCCCCCCCCCGAAAGCTAGTTTTATTACCAGTGCTCATGTCTTCTTGTCATTGAACCAGTGACCTGTAATTAAACGAATTGTTGTTTTTTTTCTTTTTTTTATCGAGGCATACACATGGAATTTGATCAATACATTATTTATTCCATTATAGTTACTTGATGATTTAGTGTTGGTGAACTTTACACTAATTTGTAATCGGACAAGAATCGTCTTGAGATGTCAGCATTAAATTTTATACAACTTATGTAGTACCCAGTAGTGTTGAGTATTGCCAGCTGAAATCATATTCCGGTATAGATGATTGTATAGCAATATGTATCGATACGTATTGCTGCCAATGCTGCTATTTTGAAAATCATGTACTAATACCAACTGTCAAATAGGTTTGCTGAGGCTGTAAGTTCTATTATAACCTGTTCTGCCAACTGTGTTTCTCCATATTTTTTAAACAAAAAAAAAAGCGTGTTTATGGTCAGGTAAGAACAGAGAGTATGCAGATAAAAGATAAGTAATAGAGAAACAAAACTCACTTGAAATTAACAAATAAAACTATATTTGGCTTAATCTCCAAAGATTGAATGGCTTCATGTACTGTTAACTGCCGGTTAAAAGACTGGATTTGACCTGCAAACTGATTTTTGCGAGAATGGTGCTGACACGGGAGATGAACTGGACATAGCAGACGAACTGGGACCAATATTCACAGATTGATGGTGGCGACGTATGTGCGTCGCGAGAAAAGTAGTTCCTCTGGAATATTTTACATTTTCAAAGCACCTACAGCATACTGCCAGTGATTGATCAACTTCGCCATTCTGGCTACGTTTAAAACCAAAGTGATTCCAGAGATTGCTCTTTGCCTGCTTATTGGTCACATGATCTTGATTCAATGATGATTGACTATCTGCCATAATAAGACAAACGTTTGACTGGTTACGGCCAAAGTTTTTATTTCCATATTAGGTTGTGAATAAAGCTAGTCCTACCACCATTGTAATTAATATATATATATATATATATATATATATAGTTAGGGGTAAAATACCGATATGGAAAAATTGTTCCGAAATGATAGCGTACCGATATATCGTTACACCCCTAGTACCCACTGTCCAACACTCCTAAATTTACAATCTATTTACGTTCCAAACACTTTCCAGTGTTGCACTACGTATGCTAAACTTTGCTTCCAATGCAACATCAAATTATTGACATATGAAAAAGTCTCATTATCAAAAGATACCCATATGCAACTTGTTCGGCATAAACAGTTTGAGACTTGTGCGCAAGAAACGATATTTATAGAATGTCATATCAATCACCCCATATATAGTAAACACTTTAGTTTGCAACGGGATTCTGTCATTATGCTTTTTTTTTTTTTTTTTTTTTTTTTTTTTTTTTATTCTATTGATTATTCAGGTGTGTTTTGCATACAGTAAAAAGTAAAAAAAAAAACATTCTCCAGGTCAGTATTATATTTTCTCATTTCATGTCCTTTTCTTACGTCGAGGAGACGGCTCATACTACACTCATTATTTAACTTGCAGGTCATTTATTAAAAAATATTAACTTTGGTCTTTCGAACAGTCCCAACACATACATGTAAAGGCGCGTGATTTCTCAAATCGACACAATAAGATCCATAATTTCTTGAATTGATACAGATTACTATCAATGTATTTTACTTGTAATCTGATGTCAAGCAAGTGTTTCAGTGATCTCAAGAATACTTTTCAAGGTGCTCATAATTACTAGATGTTACATTTTTCACAACTCTTCACCTATACCCAGCTCCTTTTTTGCAGTATTATCCCCGATTTTTGAGTAGTAAGCAGGCATCTTTGTCCGATAACAGTCACTAAATTCTCACTTATTTCTTGGTTGAATTCTGACAAGATGAAGATGTTACCTGCCTTAGTTCATTGGTTGTGCATACACTGCTTGCCACCCACCTTCTTTCCATCAGTTTGTTTAATGCAAGAGCATATACTACATGGGGAAAAAAAAACAACATGTCTTTACATTCACAAAAAAACCAAACGAAAAAAACGATGTGTAAGAAACTGTTACCCAATGATGGTGAAGATTAGAGTACTTATTGATGTTAATTAAGTATTCGTTCATCCCCATCCCAAACTACAGAAACTTCTGTTTTATGCAATATCTGGACTTTAAGTGCGTAGCAAGCTAAGTTTTTCAATATTCTGTGAATTCGCTATTAACTGTAGTCAACCAAATTGTTTTTCGAGGATTTTTGCAGTTGCTTCCGTTTCAAGCTGCAGGATCAGTGGAAGTATTTTATTCGAATTTTCTTGTATTGTGTAACTTTTTCGTTGGGCATACAGCTCCCATGAAGTCTTTGCAATATACTGTTGCTTTAGGTCCTTCTGCCCTACAGCACTGTAGCTGAATTTCGAACACTGACAGAGTGCATATCAAACTATTGCATGACATCGTGTTGTCGAGTAAACTGGCGAGCTTTTTTTTTTCAAAGGAATAAAATTAGGGCATGAACAGTAGATCGCTGCCGGTAAATGGACAGGGAAAAATTAATCTTAAACAGTTTATTCCGATCGACCGAGCTAATTGTTTTAGCAGGAATCCGGAAGCGCTTATTACTTTGTTAGGCCTGACCGAAATAGATCCAACTGTATCTGTGACTGAGTTTTCCAATAAATTTAGGATTAGTCACTTAGTTGGTGAAACTCACAAAGATACCCAGCTAGCTAAAATTGTAAGCGGTCCAGATGTAATTGTAGCAGAATTGTTCTGTAAATTGTAACTGTGCGAGGTCACACTAATTGTGGTTCAATTTTCCTGTATGCATCAGATTGGCCACATAGTGGATGGAATTTGCAGCGATAGAAAAATATTAAAAGAAAATGTAAGAGGTCCAAGTAACTGGCTGAATTTCCTGTATTTTCAAAGATACCCAGGTATGAAAACTGTAAGAGGTCCAGCTGTAAATTGAAACAGAATTTTCCAATAACTAATAAATTTGTCACTTTGCAGGTTTAACTCCGCAAAGGTCGACAGTTATGAAAAACTGCAAAAAGTTTCCAACTCTTAACTGTGGCTGATTTTTCCTATAACAATATATTTGTCAGTTAGTGGTTTGAACTCAAAAAGATACCCAGCTTGGTATAAACTGAAATGAGAGTTAATATTTGTGGAATTTTCATGCATGGGATTTACTTTCGGCTGATGAAAGATTATCCTTGTATAAACTTTGTTCAACATTTTAAATGTTTAATTGTTAAGGCTTGCAAACATACCGGTTTCCTTGTAGCAGACACATGTAATAATATCGAATGTGAACTACTAGCACGCTGGATTAATACATAATATTTCAGTAATAAAACTACTGATGTTTTTAGCAAGGATAAATGCTAATAGTACTTATGAAAAGATCTTACGACAGACTAATACCGTGATCTTGTGCATTGCAGAGAACCTTGTAACCAGCATGCACATGTGTAGTATGGTTTTGGGTTATACAACATTTACACAAAAAAGATTATACTTGCTGTCAATTACCGTCTTCAGGAGATGCATTCATTTTGTTGTTTTGTTTTGGGGTTTTTTTTCTATTTTAAAATAGTATTTATAAAATTGTTCTGGCCCGTTGGTTCGGCCAAGGACACTGCAATGCTTTTGTGGACGGAAGTAGTATAGGACGGCTCTTGGGCCTCAATCGGCACTATGGCCTCAACGGGAAATTAGCATCAAGAGGCCATAGTGCCGCTTTTCGGAATAGGAGCTTAAGGAATATGGAAAAGTATAGCCTCTAACGGGAAATCTAACATAGAAGAGAGTAAGGAAGAGTAACACCTTGAGTAGACAAAATGACATCTCACATTCACACCAACAACCCCAAAGTGGAATGTAACGAGCAAAAAGGGTAGAAATATTCACACATACACGCACAAACCTACATGTAGAGTATCATATATGGAGAGTCAGGAAAGAAACGGGTAGAGATATTCACACATTCGCACAAACATACTTAGAGACTATTACAAACGACAGAAGGGTTGGAGTTTAAGTTTTTGTTGTGAAGGACAAAGGGTTGTTGCGAGTTGTCGTGGATATATGATGTTACAGAAATGCATGACAACTGCACCACCCGGACCTGGCTCGACGGCAAGGTCACATCTTGGCACACCTGTCCGTGTTCCATCTGCTGAAGGGTTAAGAACATCAAACCCACTATTGGAGAGTGTCATCCCTCTTAAAGAATAAATTGCAGAGATGAGGTGGTCGATCGCGTATGTTGAAAATAGTGCAGAATTCTGTATTTCCTGATCAACACCGTGGTTATCAAAACCTCCCAAAATAATATTTGACCTTTCCTAATTCAAAAAGTCCTCAACAAATCCTCACCTTTTTAATGCTCAATTCAATGAAATCAGTCGTCTATCGTAGCCATGCATTCCTGTATACTGACGGTTCGATAGAGGCAAAGTTGGAGTTAACATTGCAACACCCCATCGCACCATCTCGAGACGGTTACTGGATAAAGTTCCAGTTTTTACTGCAGAAATTATATCCATTCTCAAAGCTTTCAGTTACACTGAAACCGGTCAAAAAAACAAAGTACATCATCTTTTCAGATTCCCTTTATAAATTGAAAGCCTTGCAGAATCTTAAAAGTGGCAACCCATTAATATCCCAGATATTAGAGAAGCAAGATGTTCTCGTGCAATCTGGGAAAAGTATTCTGTACTGTAGACTGCCTAGTCACATTGACAAAAAGGACAATGAAAGGGCAGATAAAGCAGCCAAAGCTGTCCTGCAGTCACCAGTTTCAGAAAGGAAGATTCCATATTGTATAAATAAGCATGTTTGTCATACTTGGCAAAATATGTGGAATGAAAACTCCAGAAACGTGTACCCTGAGAGTGGAACACATTCTTGTCGAGTGTGTCGATTTCCACCTTGTGAGACAGTATTTTGACATGAACTGCTTGAAGAAACTGTACGACGACATACCACCGGAGAAGATCCTGGAGTTTTCAAGGGAATGCGGTTTATACAACAATTTTTAATCATGTTTAAAGGACTTTACGTGTTACCCTTCTCCGTTACGTTATATACATTTGGCAGAATTTTAACATCGTCACATTTTATATTTATCTTGTACTTGATGTTTACATTTATTTGGAAGCGTTTATCTCCCTAAATTATTTTTACATTTTTTGTACTTCTCTTTTTAGTTGGCATTACATATTCACGTTTGTGCTGAGATGCCGTTAAACATTACTACATACATAGCATCAGGATACAAATGGTTATTCATGTTATGCAATTGAAGATGGAATTGTTCTTTGCGTTTCACTTGAATCTGTACAAAATCTCGTTAAATGCGTTGACGCAGTTGCAATGGTAGATTCTAAAGTAGTCATTTACGTAAATGTCTTTTTTGATGGAGTGTGCTGGTAAATCAAATCATATAACACGATTGATGACTTTACACACTACACGTCGTGAAGAAGTCTCGTCTTGAGGGAATACTTTTTTACAATTCTGTCAGTCTTGAACCTTTTCACTGACTTGCATAGAGAATGCATTTGTTCTTTGCGTTTAACTTGAACCTGTAAATGCATTCTCATAAAATGCGTTCTCGTAGCTCCAAAGGTAAACAACGATTCCTCTCCTCTTCTAAAGTATCTCTGAGGATGATAATCTGGATCGACCTAATATAGGTAGTGGCGGCCCGGAGACCATCTGGCATGTTAAAGGAAAGCTGAACCTTTATATTCCCATTGGTGGAGTTTCACACCACAACTGAAACACTGTACTTGATCTCCTCGCTAAAGTTTTGGGAGTCGATCTATATATTTGGACCATTTCCATTTGAAAGTATGGAATCAACAGGCAAAATCACAATAGCCGGGCAAAGCCACAGTAAACTTGTGTTCTTCGATTTGTGATTCTCGATGAACTTGTGGTATCCAGACTGGTTTGTGAGAGCATGGATCAAATGCATAGATGGGCACACGGACAGCATATAGTAAAGGAAGATCAAGCTGCATGGTTGCTAGTTTCATCATCACATTCGTCTTAATTTAACTTGGAGTAAATCTTTCTCTGTGACTGTCTCTGATTACAAGGATTTTTCTTTCTTCTTTTTTTTCTGAGGGAACTTTTTGTTTCTCCTGAAGGACGGTTGTTGTGGGTTAAACGCTATTTTTCAGCATATGATAGGCTATATATGGCGGCCAGTTTTATCTGGGGGAGGAAGAATCACCAACCCACGGGAAGCTACTGGCAAGCTTTCTCACATACCCACATTGGCCGAGCCTGAGACTCGAATCCACGCGGACAGATGTGAGATGGCAGTGATCGGTAAAAACGAACGCAATAGACAACTCGGCCACCCAGGGCCCCACTGAAATACGGTCCTCGTATGGTACCGTGTTCGGGAAGTCGCACTCGTTTCTCGTAGTCGATCTGGTACACTGACGATTTGATGATCTTACAAAATTAGAATCTTCCAAGGATCGACCGTTGTGATACGAAAGTCTTGATCTTGAGTTGATTTTAAGACTTCTTTTAAATACGCCAATGTTTACCACTTGACTCGAACGATAGTTCAGTTCGAGTCCTTGTAATTAATATTTGGTATGGAGTTGTCCTTTCTTGTCGCTCTACTGGTAGCTGTAATTTAAGGCCCAGCACTCGCAAAACTCAAAATATTCTCTTCAGGATGTTCGTCAATCTCCCTCCTGAGGAGATGGAAATTAAACAAGGCAGATTGGGAAATGTTCTAATCCCTCTACTAGTGAATTCTGACAGCTGATAGTTTTGACAACGAAGTGGATTCAGTGCACCTAGTTACTAAGATACTCAGGGATGTTGCTAGGATACAATATCAAAAACTAATTCGAGTCCTAAACGTGTCAACAAACCATGGTTTGATGATGCATGCAAAGACGTCACCAGGGAACGGAAAAAGCTCCTGAAGCATGTCAACGCTAATCCAACAACTGAAAATAGAAATAAATACTGTATATACCGAGCTAAAGTTCGTCGTACCGTTAGGAAGAGCAAGAGGAAAACATGGAGATCCTATGTCTCCAAGTTGAACTCTCGTTCTTCTATTAAATCAGTATAGAATTTGGTGCGAAACATTATTGGCAAAATATTAAACCAGCTGTATCAAACATTTAAAGAAATCTGATAAAATGGTCACAATGGCATCAGAAATATAAACTATATTGGCCGAAGTATTCTTGAAAAACTCATCTCGAGAGAAATATTATGAAAACGTTCGCCGTGTCAAAAATCTGAAAGAAACGTTTCCTCCAAATTTCAAATCTGCAAAAACTGGAGATTACAATAAACCTTTCACTCGCAGAGTTACAAGACTCTCTTGATCGAGGCCATGATACTTTAGCATGACCATATGCTATCCACTATCAACTTCTGGAATATTTACCTGATACAGCTCTAAATGCAAAGCTAAACATTTTCAATACAATTTGGAAAACTGGCGACTTACCACAGACTTGGCGAGAAGCAACGGTGATGCCAAACCTAGAAAGGACCAAACCGATCCTTCCAAGTATCGTCCCATGTCATTAACAAGCTGCATTTGCAAAACCACGGAACAGATGATACATGATAGACTACTCTGGTATCTTGAATCGAACAAACTTCTATCAATCAGACGTTCAGTGTAGATTCAGGCGTCATTGTCAAGGAAATAATTGTGTGCACGAAAATCTTGTATAAATGGACAAAAAATGGAGATCGATTTCGTTGCTCCGTACGGCGTTTCCCGTATTACACGGTTCAGTTATTACATTTATAGATGTTACCGGAACTCGCTGGATTCTGGGGTGTTGTGTAGCGAGGATACTGAGGTCAATGGCGACGTTGTTTCGAGGGACGGTACTGGTTAACTCTGTGTGAGAAGTCAAAATGTTCTGTACCAACGGGTGTGCGGAAGAGCGAGATTTTTGAGTGATCATTCGACATGCTGGCAGAAGCGGACTAAACGTGGTCGTTCCACAACTATTTGTCGGGAGATGTGCATGGGAAATATCTTGTGATCGTCGCCTGGACCCCACGAGATTATATATATATATATATATATATATATATATATATATATATATATATATATATATATATATATATATATATATATATATATATATATATATATATATCGAGTTTTGAAGCTCGTACAATGAAAATGTGTCAATTTAATGCACCACAATACTTGTTGATGAACAGTAATTCCATACATTGATCATACGTGTTGATAATTCCATACATTGATCATACGTGTTGATAATTCCATACATTGATCATATGTGTTGATAACTCGTGTGTTGATAATTTCATACATTGATCATATCTGTTGATAAATCCATATATCAATCATATCTGCTGATAAAATCCATGCGTTGATCATACCTGTATGCACTTCTGCCGATTGCATCGTATTCATGATAATCCAAAGCTCTCTCTCGGCGGTTGTCCTATTCCTGTTGTGGAGGAGATCAAAGTTTTAGGGCTTATTTTCGACCGTAAACTAACTTTTCTTGCACGGATTACATATCTCGTCGACAAATGTAAAAAAATCCATGGAGTCAGTATGAGTCGTTGGGAGCCGATGGGAATGTCTTGCTCCGGATATATAGGTCATTAGAAAGATATGAACATAACAATGGATCGATTACGTGCTGAACAGCTTGAAATCTTACCAGCACATGTTTTTACCGATTCAGGGACTTGGACTCTGCTGGGTGCATTTAAAAATTACCCTTAAGGAAGCCTCTATGTGGAGGCAAATGAACCATCAGAATATCTCAGACGAACGAAATTGGCTCTTCAGTGTGCTACCAGACTATCTTATGATCAATCTAACCCAGCATATGACGTTGTCTCTAGGCCCAAATACCAAACCTTGTACCCTCAGTATCCAAACTTCATTCCACCTTTTGGCATACGAATTCGTCCTCAATTAGAAACAGCAAAAATCAATGTTGGAAATACTCCAAACTTTTTTGTTCCCAAATCACCACCGTGGTTATCAAAACCCCCAAGATCCTAAACAAGTCCTCTCGTTTTTCAGAGTAAATTCAATGATATCAGATTGTGGCCAAACGTCCCTGTTCATAGACAGTTCGAAAGATGGAGATGCCATTGCAAGACCACCATCTCGAGCCTGTTACCGGATAAAGCGTCAACTTTTACTGCAGAAATTGCTGCCAAACTCAAAGCTTGGAACTGCGTTGTACCATTCAAGAAACACATTACGTCATCTGTTTAGATTTACTTTCCACATTGAAAGGCTTGCAAATCTTCAATCTGACCACCCGGTAATAGGTCAGATATTAGAGACACATGAGGTTTTCATACAATCTGGGAAACGTATTCTGTACTGTTGGCTGCCTAGTCACATTTATATAAACGGTAATGAAAGAGCAGATAAAGCTGTCCTGCACTCACCCGTTTCCGAATGGAAGATTCCATATACTGACTCCAAATATTGTATAAATGGTCATACTTTGCAAAATAAGTGGAAATGAAACACCACAATTAAACTGAAAAACATGAAACCCACTATTGGCGAGTGGCATCCCTCGTATAGAAGAAATCAGAGATGAGATGTTATTGTACTGATCGCGTATCAGACAAACATACATGACTGGTGTCTACTTCCTGAAAGGTAAACCCCAAAACGTCGACAATTGAAAGTCTTTATGCGGAAGCCAATGAACCATGCTTATCAACTCGAAGGGAAAAAATTTCTCTGGAATATGCCATGCAAATTAGGATCAAATCCTTCCAATCCTGCCTACGTATTGGTCTTCCATCCCAAAAATAGAACACGTTTTGACACCAAAAAGAACGCTATCCCAACATTTGGAATAAGAATAGCACCGTACCTTGACAATTCAAAGATTGATCTTTCAAAAATCGAAAAAGCTTCCGTCACTGAAATACCATTGTGGCTTCGAGAATCGTGTTTACTCTGCATCAGAGGATAAAGTCTGAAACATTTTAAAACTTGTCTTGTTAGGTTTTTATTTAACAAGTGGCAGACATCATGGAATAATGCTGTCGATAACAAGCTTCACTAAATAAAGCCTACTTTAGGCGAATAGTCCTATAGACCAGTCCATAAGAAGGAAGTGTTGTATGTCTTAGAATTGGACACACTAGGATAACTCGCTCCTTCGCTTTGAAGGGTGAAAGTCCACCTGAGTGTGTCCCTTGCAATGATCCCTTTACTGTCAAACACCTTTTGATTGATTGTATTGACCTCCAACCATTAAGCGATCGATACTATCGCTTTTTGACACATAAGTGTATCTCTGATTTTAAATTTCTTGAAAGAAGCAAATACTTGTAACAAAAAACTTGCTTGCTGAACCGTCTGAGTGAATTTAATCAGTAAATCGTGTTTTCTTGATATTTTGTGTGAAATCTCTTAGACTATTTCATCTGTTTACATTGCCTGTTGATCGAGATTCTTGACATACTTGTATTCCATATGTGATTTTATGTCACGTACTTTTCATTATTACACTTCTTTTGACTCTGTGGATTTATTGTGCTGATGCGCAGTAAAACCCGAACTCGTCATCATCCACCCTGCGGTGTATGAAGTATTTTGATGTGAGCTGCTTCAAGAAAATGTACGAGGACGTAACACCCGAGAAAATCATGGACTTTTTAAGGGAATGCGGTATATAGAATACATTTTAATACATTTTTTTAAGGATTTTAAATGTGTTGTTTTTATCTGTTATGTTAATTTTAGAGAATTATAACATCTTTAAGTTCTTTATTTTATCTTGTACTTAATATTTACATTTATTTGGAAGGGTTTATTTTCCAAAACTTTATTGCAATTCATTGTTACTTTTTTGGAACTTTAACAATGGTTGGCACTACCCAGCCACTTTTGTGCTCAGGTGTCGTAAAACACTACTTCATACATACTCGGTTTCTAATCCTTCGTCTTTGATGTCAGAGTGCGAGTCAACAGGGGAATGAATGTATCGGTGTCGAAGTAAATGACACCGTCTCCTAAAGGTTACAACAACGAATTCCTCGAGGGCGGGGGTAGGGTGGAACTCCATGACCTCTTCGTAATTCACCATGATCAAATCTCAGATGATTTCCACATATTTGACAAGTTTTTCTTTATCATCGACGAGCTAAAAATATGGACTTTGATCCACCAAGTATTCAGTGTTAGACAATATCAGACGTTGAACAAGTTTTCCCCACAAACAATTGAGCATGACTTTAGCAAATGATCGACTTCTTTCGTTCTGTTCTACTTGTTCCAAGTTCATGCCTTCCATGGATCGGTACCGTTGTTTGAATTGATCTTTTTTCTAGAGTGTGACACCAGGAAGGATAAGCCGCATGCGTATTGTTTTGATTTCAGAAACTCGTTGACGTAACCTTAAAAAGACCATGGATTCAAGTCGTCGTCCTGATGGTATTGTTCAGTGGCAGAAAAGTGCCAAATTTCATAAACTTTTAACAGTCGGTAGCCACAATAGAGAGCATGAAACAATTCGACACATCCACGTTCCTGTCACGGCGCATTTTTGCTCATGTTGACCACAAGGTTGCCGTTGATTACACGTTTCAGAACACGTACGACATAAACGAAACGTGGGTTTTCCATGGCAATCATGAGATAACACGGGATAGTACAAGTTAGTCGGTGGAAGAACTTGACATCTGATCAAATCCTCCTACTAGCGCACGTGTTCAACTTCGATTTGTTCTGTCAAAATTTCAGGGTGACCGGAAGGATTGGTTTGGTTCTGTGGTGTTTAATACCATTTTTCCGCACAAGATAGACTATATATGTCGGCCAGTATATTTGGTCGAGGAACAACACGGGAAGAACCACCGACCCACGGGAATCTACTGACAGGCTTTCTCACATGCCCACGTTGGTCGAGCCGAGACTCGAATCCAGGTAGACAGAGGTGAGATGTGGGTGATCTGTAAAGGCGAGCGCCTTAGACTACGCGGCCACCTTGGACCCCCGACCGGTAGGAAGTCGATCATATTTACACACCCAATGGTACAACGAACACGCATCGATATATTTGATTTCTCGAGATTCGTCGATTTCATCGTACAAGTGTGTAGCATCAACAGGTGTTCCCACTATGACCAGATTGCAGCCAACTGGTTTGCTCCTATGCCTGCTGTGCCCACAGTGTGGTTCTGACGGACTTGGTTGAAGGTTGATTTAAATTAATTTTTATATTTTTCAGATTTCACCTTTAATTGGCACTACATAGCCCCTTTAGCGGTGAGGTGCCGTAAGACATTACTCCATAAATTACTGCATACCAAACAGTCGCGAGGATTCAATGGTTCGATGTCCACAACATTGTAGTCTTCAACGATGCGTCGAAATTCTAGATCTGTTTTCAAAACGTCGATCATAGTCGTGTTCTCGTATTTCTACCGCTTGTTATCTTTGACTTCCCAAACTCTGGTGGTGTTGGCAAGTTTTGTCGTACAAATCCTCCGTTGTCGACTCTGTCAAAGGATGTTTTAGTTTTTTGTGATGATAATACGTGGGGCAACCATGAAATAAGCATTGCTGAAATTCGATCTGTCGAATTTCTAGATCCCAACCATTGACGGAATACGTCCCAATTTTCTTGTCTCCACCGTTTCTGGCATGTTGTGTCCACTTTTCTTGAGTTTGGCACAAGTAATGTAACTAACTCGAAGCTTTGGCTGAATATCGACGGCTGACAGATTGCTGCGATTGAGGTGGTATTCTTGCCATTTTGTTCTAGGGCATAACCTTAACCATCTAAAGCCGGTTAGCGGACAAAGCCTCAAGTTTTACTGCAGAAATTACAGCCATACTCAAAGCTTTGAACTACGTTGAAACCTCATAAAACAAATTATAAATAAAAACTTCATCGTCTCTTCGGATTCTCTAACCAGATTGAAAGCCTTACAGATTTTTCAATCTGACGGCCCGTTAATATCCCACATGTTTGAGAAACATGATATCATACAATCTTGGAAAAATATTCTGTACTGTTGACTGCCTAGTCACATTGTTATGAAGGGCAATGAAAGGGTAGATGAAGCAAGCAAAGCGTGAACGATGTAGACAGAGTGGCACAGTTGAACGTTAATATGTAAGTGTTTGTGGGAATCAACTTGCCATTACGGTGAATGTTGATTCGTTTTGCTTGTGAGACGTTTTGAGAGCTGAGATTTTCGAGCATCTCGGCCTCTCTGTAGCCATCCAGATATATTTATCAAAGAACACCTCTTGTCGAGTTGAAAGATTTGTGTGTAAATACCTTAATATGTTTTGAGCGAAGTAGATTATCAGAATGAGCTTTGAAGCTGTATCTACAATTGGTTGTCCCAAACTAAGTTTGTTTACACTTCTTGGCTCTCCAGCCAGTCTCGAAGTGCCTTCGCTATCACAAAAAATGACAGCTTGGTTAGTGTTTGGTTCTCAACATTGACAGTGATGAAAAATCGTGACCAATATCCCCGACTCGGACGAGTTTCCTCATTAAGTACTTGGAGAAACTGTATGAGGACGTACCGTCCGATAAAATCTTAGACTTTTTAAGGAAATGCTGTTTATATAACAAATTGTTGTCATATTTTAAGGATTTTACATGCGTTACCTTTATTTTTTGTTTTATACACATTGTACAGAATTATAACAATTTATGTTGTACATCACGTTTACATTTATTTGGAAGCGTTTATCTTGCTGTTGTGTTTGTGCAATTCGTTCTTACATTTTTCGAAGATCTGCCTTTAGTTGGCACCATATAGCCACAATTGTGATGAAGTACCTTAAATATAGTGCTACTGTAAAAATTCTCTAAAGGACACGTACATGGCACGAGATTGGCCTTCCACGGTGACACATCAGTAATGTGGCCAGTTTCACCACAGTACTGGCAGTGGTCACAAGTCATTTCGTCGAAAATCCTGTAACGTGTTCACGACGCGATGTGATTGAGCTGTTTCCGTTTTGCTCAGATTAATTCTTTCTTTACTGCTTAATTGTAGGTTCATTGTGTGTTCTTTATGAACAAGAGGAGTACTGTGATTTGTATGTTTGCATCAATCGTTGTTGGTAGACATGAAAACAACAATACTACCGTATGTCATACAGTAGACCCTCGTAGTCCTCTTCAGTTTGATTTGATGTTGGAAGCATTTTTATAGAGCATATTTGCTTCATTGGTTCCAGAATGTGAAGCAAACATGTGTATCATTGGTAGTGGTAGATAAAATTTGATTTGCTGGTTCACTATTGATAATGTTGAAGGAATCGCAAGAATGTCTATGAATCACCTGTTTAAGATCAGTGGGGTCAGTTGTCTGTGCAATTGTTTGTATGATAGCCAATTGATAGTTTATTGCAGAATGCGGCTGAACACAATACTATATTTACTTAAATTGCCTGCAAGCGTTCTGTTTGTTGAGGCACTGATGTTGCAGATGGTGTATTATGGTCACATGTACCATTACTGTGATCACTAGGATTTACGATTTATTGACACATGGGCGATTCATTATTTGCATTTTCTAGATTACTTGATTTACCATTTATTGACACGTGGGCGATTCATTATCTGCATTTTATAGATTACTTGTCTCCAACGCTTTAGGGCTAGTTTCAGTGTTCTCCTAACTAATGTGGGTCTAGTTTCAGTGTTCTCCTAACTAATGTGGGTATTGTGAATTGGGCTGCTACTAATTGTGGAGTGTAACATTTCCTTTTATGCATGTATTGGGGTGAAGGACATGGCATTGGTGGTGCACTGCATGAAAAACGGAAACCTGACGGAAACCAGTTTCCGGTACGGTTTCAGAGGCAAACAGAAACCCAATTTTGATTAATAGCCGGATAGAATCCATTAAATTTTATTCTAGATTCTGGTTGTTTCAAAACTGATTCTTGTCGTTTCAGTTTAGATTCCGTGGAGTTCAAGAGAGGAGCTTTGCAGTTTACAGTGTGAAACAGGTTTCTTCTGGTTTCTGGACAGAAAAGTAACGCAAGAAATCATTTTATTTTAATTATTTTCCCCTTTTCTTTTCTTCTCCTTTAAAACAGTAGCATGCAGTGCTTCTGTTGCGTATTCGTTTCTAACACGACTAATGATAATATGCATAAAGAGTTCACCACTAAACTTTTTTATATTATGCTGCTTGTGCAAAAGCTTAAATGTTCATAAAACACTGATTAAAATATAAATCTTCCATGTTCAAGTGTTACTTTTTTGGAAGAAAAAAAACCAGACGCCAGAGATGGACAATAGACCATCTTGTCAGACTTTACGCATTTGTTAGAGAAGGTTTCATAAAGAAAGAACATATACTTGCCGTCTTTTTCAATTGGAGAAAGCTTATCACATCACATCACATGGAAGTACGGCATAATGAATGACCTATTCTGCCAAGGTATGAGGCCACCTACCTAACTTCATCTCCAATTGTTTGAAAGATAGAAGGTTAAGAGTTGAAGTAGGCAGCACCCTTTCTGAGAAGGACCTGGGTGTACTTCAGGGCAGCATATTGTCTGTCCACCCTACTTAACTTCAAAATTAAAAGTATAGTGAAATGCCTTAATCCAGACACTGACTGCTCATTATATTTTGACGACTGTTTTATCTGCTATAGATCAAAGAGTATGCATTCTATTGAACATCAACTACAGTTCAACATAAGCACAGTTTAGAAATGGGCAGAAGAAAACGGGTTCTGATTTTCGAAATCAAAAACTAACTGCATTTCTGCCGATTGCATCGTATTCATGATTACCCAAAAGCTCTATCTTTACGGTTGTTTTATTCCTGTTGTGGAGGAGAGCACATTTTTAGGGCTTATTTTCGATAGTAAATTGAGTTTTCTTCCACGAATTAGATACCTCGAAAAGCCCTAGATTTAATACGAGTCGTGGCAAACACAGACTGGGGAGCAGATTAAAAGGTCTTGCTCCGGTTATGCAGGTAATTAGGATGATCGAAACTTGCCTATGGCTTGCTTGTGTACGAATCAGCCTGTATATCTTAACTGGCGAAGCTTGATCTGATACACAATCAGGGACGTGGACTCCTACTGTGTGCATTCAGAACCTTCCCTTCAGAAAGCCTATGTGTTGAGGCAAATGAACCGTCACTTTATCTCAGATGATCGAGATTGACTCTTAAGTATGCTACCAAACTATCTTCTAATCCATCTGACTCCGCATTTAATGTAGTTTTTAGGCCCAAATACCTAACCCTATACGTTCAGAAATCAAACTTAATTGCTCCTTTTGGCACATGAATTCGTCCTCATTTAGAAACAGAAAAAATGGATGTTGGAAATATTGCAAAATTCTGTATTCCCAAATCATTACCGTAGTTATCAAAACCTCCAAATAATATTTGACCTTTGCGAATTAGAAAAAACAAATACGCTCCTTTTTCAGAGTAAATTCAATGAAATCGGAGCCTCTTATCGTAGCCATACGTCCCTTTATTCAATAGACTGGCTTCAAATTGTGTATCAATTAGCATGTTCGCCATACTTGGCAAAATATGTTAAATTAAGACTCCACTCCACACACTTTAAGGCACAATAGTGCATCTGAGAGTGAAATTTCTTACGACCATATTGGGACATTTATGTATATCAATTAATTAAATACTATGTAAAAGGCAATAATAATATCAAGTACGTAGAGTTTCTCATTATGAAATACGAGTGCTCAGATATCTTTGTACGTAGCGCAACGAATCTACCGTCTCCATCTTGAAACTCGCGCTCTGCAGTCATCGGCATATCCCGGAAAGAAGTACACGCTTTATTTCGGTGACTTATATTTGCATAATTATTTGCTAGATTGTGTACACCGAAGTTGATGACGTGGAACACAACCACGCTACCAAACCGCGCAATATGTCAACAACGGCGAGTACGATCTTCTGCTTCTGATCCCTTTCCATTTTACTATTTAATTTGAGAGGAAACATTTAAATTTATTTATAGCTTTTTTTTATAGTTATATTTAAATACTTTTTGTTGTACGAGCATGATTTAAATCGACGTGCTTAGTAAAATATTGCATAATTCCATTGATACTCGATTTCTTATAGATGCAAGTGACATTTCAACTACGTAAGTGACTTTGTACATTTTGTACAACAAAGAAAAAGATATAAAAAGTAGGTGTCTTTACCAACTTAACATTGCAGCATCAAATGGAAGAGATAAAAGGAAATTATCCTCTTATGACTACACAAATTTTAAAAAAATTGATGTTCTGCTCTCAAAGTTAATATCTTACATACACAGGGTATTTAAGTACAGTTTGTCTGGGACTAGGAAACGAGTTGAGGTATTACATTCTATGACTGGAGTAGGGAATCCAGGTCCAAAACTAGCATCAAATCACAACCTCGGGTGTTTTAAGTTGTGACTCTCCATTAGCACTATATTCATGAATACACCAGGTGTCAAATTATGAAATACTTTTACATATCAAAATTAATTACCGAGACAACAGGCCAATATTAGCAATTATAATGTTTAGTAGAGAAGATACACACCCTATAATAAACTAAACTGTGGAAACTTTATGCTATTCCTCAGACTTAAGAAATCGGCTCACTTTCGAGCTCAAGTCCAGAGCGGCATTTAAGAGGAAGAGGAAGGAAAAGGCGTGAAGCAAAAACTAAAGGGGAAAGATGAGATAGGCGTGCCGTGCAGCATGAAGACAACAGAGCTGACCAAACTCTGCTCATACTTGAAACAAGGCAGACAAGAATGAGGGTAATTGTTTATGTCATGCAAAACAAGTATTGATACATAGTGAAAAATGTTTGATAATTGACACAGATTCTAATATCTTATTGTCAGTAGTGTTTTGCACAAGTTGGTGAATGCAAACTTCCATTTAAGGACTATTTTACCAAAAACTGTATGTTTACACTGCTTTATTTGTTGCAGCCACTCACCCTGCAATATAATTTGATAAAGAAAGACCATGCACACAGATACCTTAGAAAATACAGAGACCACCTCTTGAACATGGCCACATTTCCTGACACCAAATATAATACAGGTCATCTATTTTCTCTTCGCCATGAAAGGTTACCCTTTCTATAATGTGCAAAAATGGTCTCCTTATAAGCTGGGAATCACTGAACTTAATGATGTAGGGCTACTGGTCTAGCAATTCAAGTAGCCAAACTTATCAACAGGCCCCTTAAGTGGTTGAAAGAGGCCCGGACCACTTCTAGAGTTTGAGGCCCCCAGGCCCTGGTTATATTGAAATTCGGAAATGAATCAAATGCGAAAACAAGCCCATATACTTTATTATATAAAGATTTAAAAGACAACCCAGTACACAAGAGTATTTAAGAGATCTAAAAATAACTGGTAAATATCGAGGCCAATTAGTGGTTAAATCCCTGGCCATATGCCCACCCCCTCACATTGGGCCTGCTTATCAAAATACTTACAATGATGTAAATAGATGCTTGTGGTATCTAAATATAAACTTACTAAAATCTTTTCATATATTGGTAGAAGTGATCTATGACAGTGGCATCCAAACAAATATTTAACATTAATGTAGACTTACCCTTTTTACAATTGAAGTAAAAAAAAATGTATAATTTTTATTTAAAAAAATATGAAATGATGACTAAAAAGCCTTGCAATCTTGCTTTGGAATTTAGTAATTAGACCTGAGCAAGTAGCCTGATTGCAGTTAAAATAACAAGAACAAAAATTACACCTGTACAAATTTCATCTATCTATTCAAGTCTTGCTTAATAATGACTACACTTTTATTCTTCTGTTGTAAACATGATGCGCACCTTAAGGTGTTTTTCTAAAACCCCAAAATATAATAAGATAATACTATATATACTATCATGGTAAACATCATGACTTAAAGAATACTAAAATGTCTTACTTGCCTGAATTTAGAAAGACATGAAGACATACAAGAAAATTTCAATCATATTTTATATAACAATTTGGGTAACAATTTTAATTGTCCAGGCTGATGGGCATTCACTTTTTCTAGCTATGAACAGGTGATTACTGCAAATTATTTATGTAATAAATTAAATCCCAAATAGTCCAAAGTGTTCAATCACAAGTCCAAAAGCATATTCCAAGCGAGTTCCACTGGTATTCTAAATGAAGTCCAATGTATTGTGCTGATGTGCCAATAGACTTGAATAATGTTGATATGCTGACAGGCTTGATGTACCACAACGATATAATCCAAAATGTCTTCAATGAATTCACAGTAATTCCAAAATAATTACTTAGTGCGAAAGTGTATGAACACTTTGCAATTCCAATGAATAATTGAAATAAATAAATCCTCTCAAATAATAATTAAACACAACTAAATGACTATCCACTACAGATGTTTTAGATATGAATAATACTTCTGTTATTCACTACATTATATAAAAAAAAACTAATACACAATTTCAGAACCAGGATGATGGTCACATATTAATTTCCAGAACATTCCACTTGTCAACAAGGTCAGGTCATGTAACAGCCAACCAATCTGAGATCAGGTGAGGCACATTTTTTTTTTTTTTTTTTTTTTTTGGGGGGGGGGGGGTGCATGACCTGAAATCAAATCCCATTCAATTCTACACCTTCCAAGGTCAAAAGGCCAGACAAACATGTTTCCTCAAACGAAATAACCTCATTCTAAAGTACAAACCTACAATGGACAACATTAGCTATGTAACGTCTACTAAATGACCCTTATAATCATAAAAGTTAACACACAATAAGGGTATACAAAACATTACTTGGAGCGCCTATCTTAACATACACTGTACTTAATATCAGTTCCAGTTGTGATTATCACAATAAAAATCTTGTCCAGTTTGAATCCGATATTGATCCATGTTTATTCTAAAATGGAATTTGGTGACGTAAGATGAATGCAATTTTAAGAAGTGGGTACTTCAGTTATTTTCTATAAATATTTTTTACATTTTAGAAATAGCATATTAAATTGGAATAATTTTTCAGGATTTTCAAGTTCTAATCCTGGATGAGGCTGTCCTTGCCTTGGCCAGAATCTATAGACGGGACATACTGGTCCTTCACGATGAGGTTGACCCGAAGAGTGTCAATAGACATGCTGCCTATAGGCAGTTCATACTATGGCGGCGTGGAAGGCTGGGGTCCGGGCAAAGACGTGTCATTCCCTCTTGCTGTGTCTGGCGGATACGTGACAAATATCCTGATGCTTTTGGACAGTATACTGGCTTCATCCTCTCTAGGCCTGCATGAAGTTTGACACTTTATTATAAGAATTTGTACAAATGAGTACAAATGACTTCATTCTTTGTTTCGTTGTAACTGCACATAATAGTACCTCTTTATTGCATCGTACAATAATGCTTTCATTCAGATCTTTTTAAATCACCAGTCTATTTCTGCCCTTGTGGGCAAATATGGGGAGAAATTATCAATGTGGGCAAGAGGGTCAGAAATAATCAGTATAGAAAGTGTTCAGTAATTGCAGATACTACGGTGTACTTTGTTTTCAGTTGCTGATATTTACAGAATATTACATTCTTACAACTCTATGGTCTTAAAATAATTAAAGGAAAAGAGCGAAAACCAACAAGTTTTGTAAAATTAAACAAATAATTTATTTCCCTATATTACAAAGTGAAAATTTAAAAAAGAACTTACAGTATTGTGAATTAAATCCCAAATAGCCTTAAAAGTTCTATCACAAGTCCAAATGAATAACGTTCCAATTGAATGTCAGTGGTATTCCAAATAAGCTCTAACGCTGAATGTGTTGATGTGCCAGTAGACAATGGAGACAATGTACTAATGTACCAGTGGTCTCTAGATTGGTGATGTGCCAACATTCTTTTGATGTATCACAATAATATAATCCAAGATGGTCTTGACTGAATTCACTAATATTCCAAATGAATGTTTCTTTTGTCCAAGAAGTATTTTTCAGCACTTTGTAATTACAGAGAGTAATAATTTGAATTCTTAAATCCAAACTAAAATCTAAACACAACAATGATTCTGCTTCAGATGTTATGGCCAGAATAAAAAATTTCAAGTAAACAACATTATATAAATAACTAAGACACAATAATAGAACCAGGAAGATGGTCAGCTAACCATGTAAAAACATCGAAAATAGTAAACAAGTCAAAGAATATTACTAACATTATAATAAAGAATGTAACAAACATCAAGTACACCAGTATTTTTCCATGGGGAATACCAATGTCCCACTCTGATCCAGATAAACATATTTTTTTAATTAATAATGATCTGAATATTTCATCAACAATCCATAGAGAAAATTTAGCTATGTATAATGTTGTTTACAAAAATATGTTCCTGGTCAGGTACACTATGAACTTGATTTTGGACTAAGGTCATGTACAAATTACAGTTATACATAACATATAATGATGGAGAGGAAAACTTACAATCAATAAAAAATTAAATATACATAACAATATAAAGTGTAATCTGTCCTAGTAGACAACTACATATAGCAGACACGGTTTCATATTGTATGTAGCTAAAGTCAAAATCGAGAGAACTTCGCCTTCACCAAAACTTCAGTTGATGGCGGTTCTTCAGGCGCCAGGTTGCTACTAATTCTCCTGGGATCATCCTCCTTTAGTTCTCTCCTCTGTCTCATACCCTGCTGGTCCCGAAGTCGAGAGATAAGGGCTTTCTGTATAAGCTCACTGATGTGGCTATGTTTTCTTCTCATCAAGTATATGATTGATCATCTTTCCTATCCCCAACATCTTGAAGGGTCTGCTGATTGTGTCAGTGGTGAGTTGTCCTCCAGCATCCGTACTATTCAGTTTGTACCCCTTGTTTAGATGTTGACAATGTAGGTCCTTGGGGATGTCATGTCTCTTTCCTCCATTCACATTGACTGTCCTTTCCCAAATTGGGGCATGTCTTAGTCTTTCTGATGTTGCTCCAGCAATATTTGCTATCAGCCTTTGGCCAAATATCAAGTACTTGGGGTGGTTCTTTTCATAAAATTCAAATAGGTCAAATTTCCAGTAACTTATCGTTCTGAAAGCATCGATTTATTTCACAGCATCATGCCGACCTATATCGTTCAAACTCCTTCAAATTAATCTCTTCACATATTTATTTTTGGAATCTAAGTCTCACAGGAGTCTTCTTCTTCCTCCGGCTCAAACTTAACTCAAAGTAAATCCTACATTACTCAGAGCAGAACCATTCACCTTCTGGTACATCATCTTCCTCCATACCTAAACACTCCAGATGGTACCATGAACCCCTCAGACAATTTATGTTGTTACAATAAACCATAGCTCCACCAGCATCTAACTGGCATATGCAATAATCCCCACCATCAACCCTTGGTTCTACTGCAACATGAATGACTTCCTTGATGTTTGGCTTCTCGTATACTTCCTTAACAATTCTTCTGGACAGGTCATCTCTACACTTTTGTCTTTCTTCTGGTGAGTGTGGATAGCTTTTAGGTGTATCATCCATTTCGGCCATACCTGATAGTCCATTGCATACAGTATGATGTATCCTTCTGTCACAAACTCCAACAGTGCCTCCGCTTTGTCAAAACAATCCATGACATTTTTTGTAACACCTTTGTGATCATATACTTGCTTGAGGTTGTATAATGTTCTCTTCTCTCTGTGACTTTCAAATTTGAAGAGTTCGTCATATGTGTCCTGATGAAGAGAAAAAGAAGCAAATTGTGACATAAATTTATGTATTTTTCATCTATTATAAAGTCCTTGGACTAATTGCAATTTACGCATTATTCATCCAGTATCAAGTCCTCTGACTTGTTGCAATATTGAACGTGATTCTGAATATAATGTAGTGAAGAGAGAAATTCAAAAGTCAATATTTGTCAGAATTAGAACATATACATCCATATTTCTTTTACAGTTTTGTACCATTCTTGATATCCTTGAGACAGTTCATGACATTACTCGGTAAAAAGGATTAACAAAAATGTCAAATGAGCGATATAATCAGATACTGTATGCTTTCTGTATTACATCTTGATATCTTATGTTGAGGACAATCCAATGTAGTCTAAATGTAATACCATGAAACCTGTATATAAAGGTCACTGAAAGGACCAAATAAAATCGTTATTAATTGATTCGTGTCCTTTATATAAAGGGGTTATCTTATTAAAAAGATAACAGGATGTACTCCTAGATGTTTTCCTTTACGAACAGTGAGGTGTCTTTTATATTCTACCTCTCCACAAAAGCAGGTTTTACTGCAATTGCAAAGTTCAGTCTTAGTATCAACCAATATGAAAGATAAGTTGTGAAACTTATAATTTCTTCTTGTTCATACCTGTAAAAACATGAGTCGTCTGTGCCACTCCTAGATGGCAGGCTCAAACAGATCAAGTCGTGCCCATCTGTCAGCTCCGTTTATTCGAGCCTGTTGTGCCCCTACAACCATCTCACAACTCAAGTAAAGTAAAAGTGGAAGTGGATCACCATTCTCATTCTCAGGGACTTACTCCTTGTAGCGCTCCAGTATCTCAATCATGCCAGCTGTACTTGATTCATCCTTGTTTAGGATTCCCAAGGGCACCTATAAAACATATACACTATTATGAAGAAGCAACTTTTAATTACATCTTTTTTTGTATTTTGATCTATGAATACAGTACTTGGTCATAAATTCACTGACAAAACTTGATTCTGCATGAACTTTAACTTAAGTGGATAAGCCAACAATCTGATTATCTGAAATTAGAGTCTGACTGCAATTGACCAAATCTATGTCTAGATGTAAGATTTGATATTGTAGTATAATTTGTGCCAGGTGTATATAGGAAATCTTAAGTTATTCATGGATGGAAAATATGTTATGGTTAGTTGTTTAGATCCTTCCAGTGTAAAATGACTGTCAGTTAATCCAGTATATGTAAATAACATCACAAACACACTACAGGAAATATGAAAGAAAGCAATTTAAATTCCAATTGAATATTTCAACTCTCTCTCTCTCTCTCTCTCTCTCTCTCTCTCTCTCTCTCTCTATATATATATATATATATATATATATATATATATATATATATATATATATATATATATATATATATATCCTTTATTTTTGACAAGCCCAAAACTCATCACAACCAAAGAAGGACCATGTTGATGATGTTAAAACAACATAACATGAACATCACATTTCATGCATCCACCCATTTAGTAGACTCACACCTGACAAAATTATGTCATACAGATGTTATCAATGTCCCAGTAAACATAAAATTGTGACATGTAACATCCTGTTCCTGGAACCTAGACAAACATGGATTAATCCCATTTCCATCATGACTAATTTCCTCTGCCATTATGCCACTAAGCACAAACATTTATCAATATTCTTACACATTTTATACTCTGTACAAATACCAGGTATTATTGTAATTCTTTATATTTATTAACATATATCGACAGTTAATAGTTAAATATGTTTGTAAAGTCTGCTCAAGGGGCCATGACATATGTCCCTTGTAAACAGGTGTTCATAATACAAAGGTTAACAATAATCATAAATATATGATACAGGACCCATTCATGTTGCCATGTAAAAGCAGGTTTCCTATATATAATGCAATTTTTGGTCTTACACTTTTTATTAATCATTGTTTATAAGATAAAGCAGTAAATGATAGGCTGAAATAAAAGCAATTATCATTTTCTACCTAAACTTTGCATAATATTATGTAGAAAATATCAGGTATTACAAGTGTGACAAAATATAACAATAAGCTGGAAAGGTTCGTGGTGCATGAAAAATGACAGTATGAGTGCATATGTTTGTGTGTGTGTGTATATATATATATATATATATATATATATATATAGAAAGAGACAGACAGAGTGTGTGTACTACTAACAGTTTCACTCTTGAATGTAGATTGTGTTGAATATTGATGAGGAATGGACCACACAATGTCAAGGTCAGCATAGGCAGAAACATGTCCGAATCCTTGAGACTATCATTGCGAGCTTATCCTTTAGGGCTGTCTCATCATCATCGGATGGTAAGATATCTAAAATCTGTATATTCCTTACCGCCTCTGCTGAGGGGAATATATTTGACATCCCATAACTACCACTCCTTTCAAGTGTGGCAAATCCCTGAACCATGTTCAGCATGGCATTCCTATTTCCACGTGCATGATGCCGGACACCAACGTTCTGGTTGATATTATCAAAAGTTATATCAAAGTATAATGTTTGGTTAGTGTTGGGAGTGGGCCCAATAAGTGACCCAGATGTTACTTCAGCTGAACCTGAAATTTTAAATTAGAGCTCTTTGTCCGATGATAATTATTGCATGCACTGTATGGTTACTTGTCACGTGCATTAAGTTGAATAAATAGGATAGTAAAGAGTTGTGTTTAGTGGATATGGTGACCATTTATGGCAAACACTTTGTAAAGACTTGTCAGACAACCAAGCTTATTTGTATACCACTGTTTTTATGAATGGCGATAACAAGTATACAGCAAAGTAAGAACTTGTAAGAAAAGCAAGTCATTATGACCTACTTTCCTGTGGGGAATGGCACGATGCAGCAAGGAGCACTTTGACCAAATTCTATGTAAATACCATGAAATTTTCCAGGATGTCTACAGGTTGACACTGTGGTTACCAAATAATAACAAACTCATTTTTGTTATAAAAAGTGGTCACTGTAACCTACTTTTCCTTGCAGTTGAATGATGCAAGAACAACCTAACATATAATCTATGAAGATATCATGCCTAAATCAAGCTAGCAATGTGTTTCATTGTGAGCTAAAAATGGAATTGAAGTCAGTAGGGTTCAACCTCGGTCTTCATAAAGTCTAATTTTTTGAAGTTCCAATTTATCAAGTATGCTATTTAGTGCCACTTTCAAATTTGGTAACATTATGAAAGACTTGAATGCCATGAGTGAATTAAAATCCGTTACAGTGATTTTGCAAGTTAATTATTCGCATATCTGGCACAATGGTTCCCATCCCACCTGGTCTATATGGATGGGTAAAAGTGTCAAGTCAATCTGCTATCTCAGCTACCTTCTCTTATATTCCAAACACCTGCAGTATTGTATATGCATGTGCACATATATTAGTGGTAAATTTCCAACAGTCATAGTATTAATGTGCAAAATTTTGACAGAAACTGTTTGTTTATATATTTCATTTGTGAGAACAAAATATTATTATTATTGTTTTTAATATTATTCATTTCATGATGATGGTAATGATGAGAATTATTATTATTATTATTATTATTATTATTATCAAAGAATACATAAACAGTAAATTTCAGATGTGCAAGTGTATGACCCAAATGACTTGATTCTTCATTTCATCATAATATACCTTCCACGCTGGTCAACTCGCCACTTTCTTGGACTGAACTAGATTCCTCTTCTTCTTCCTCAGTCTCCTCATCTTCATCCTCCTCCACCAAACCCTCATCCTCTTCATCCTCTGAGCCAACTCATCCAAAGTTTCATCAGCATTTTCTAAATGAAGCACAGTACGTGTATAATGTACTGTTATATTGCTTATTCTATTTAATGATACCAATAGTTATGTGTACCTGTAATAAAATTGACTGCTATGCTTTGCTGTTACAAGTGACTTATATGTCTCACTTTTCCACTACTATATAGCCAGGATTTTGCTCATGTGCTGATAAACCCTATACATACTTACGTGACCTCAACAATAAGCATCATGAAGTAAACATTTAAAGAAAGAGACAAATATAGGTGCCAGAATTGACACATACTTGTTATGAATGAGGGACATTAATGACACAACGATTCTAATTCTTTGCACAAGCAACTCATTTGAATTGTCAAAATTGAAAACAAAAACAAAGGCAACAATTAGTAGGATTCTCATTTCTAAGTTTGTAGAGTCCAGATTCTAATATAGTATAATATATCATGGACATTACCTTTGTAAACTTGTATCATGTTTATCATAGTTTATACATGTTTCCCTCCCCGATAGTTTATCTCTCCACTGCTTAACTTTACTGTCAAAATATTGCCGCACACTATCTATTCTTTGCCTTGTGGCACCAATACTTTGGCACCATCCAAGTCTGTTGAAACTACCAAACACCTGTTGAAAACAAAAGTACTGTTAGATCACCTACAAAGGTATATATGGTAATACAGCAGAAAGGCTTGCCCATGGATGAGAACCCTTTAAATAAACGAAATGAACATTGAACAGAACCTGCTACTGTTGGATACTGTAAACTAATTCTCCCATGATAAGCACATTCCCAAATGTTAGAAATGTATGTGAAATTTTTACCTAAGGTTTTTTTTTCTTCCATGACAAGCCCAAATCTACATATACAAAATGTTCAATGGATGCTCCACCCATAGCTTCTTAAGGAATACATACTAATCATCAATAGAATATTGTGTATTTTATTGTTTTTAGAATATTAAAAAGATACATATGTACTTACTTGTAAAGGTTATCCATATTCACTAAGGAATTTATAAATCATCTGTATATTATTTATGTTTGGTAAGTAATGACATTGATTTACTTTGGTATTCTGCATAAAGAATACAGATATCTGTTCTACCTTGTCTGTGAACCTCTTACTTTTCACACTCATGCAATGATAGGTAAGCCAATAGGCATCATGAAAAAGTCAGGACAGACATTGTATTAATATATTATGTTTAAAGTGACTCAGCTCTTTGTTACTATCATTTGCTGTCACTTGCCGAAGTACTCGATAAATTTTAATAAAACTGCCTGAATATATCTTCTTAAATATTCATTATATTTACCACAAACAATACCAACACATATATTTGTGGTAAATTTTACATGCATGCGTGGTAATTAATTTGAACATTATGTATGCTGCATCTTGTATTTAATTCAAAAGACTGGTTACAAATCTTTAGTCCCCATCTATCTATCTGTGTAGTTTTGGTAAATAACCCTTAAACCACAAAATTGAGCACAAATATTTAATTATAAGTGACTGATGGTGTTACCTTTCTTTTACAACCACCTAACCACATCATGATGGAAACCAACTGTTGCAGGACAGTACTATGCCTGTTTCTGACAAAGCTGATTATACAAAGGAGGGAACCAATGACAGGTACTAAGGAGACAACCTTTCTTCCGATCATTTTTGTGGCTGAGTTGTGGTAATGCTTCCTTGTCAAGCTGGCTTTGACAAACTCCAGCAAGCTGGGGCAACATTCACTGGCATCATGCATCATGCATCATTTCCTCCCATTTAAAATCCAGAATTGATGACAGTCCATCATTGAAACCACTTTTGCAAACCATTTTAGTAAACCTGCTGATCTCTTGTCTCACTATGTCACGAAAGACATACACGGCAGCTTTCTTGGCAGATTTGCTACCTTTAAAGAGTTGTCGTAGACCATTTCTGTATCTTGAGTGGGCCAAAAGTTGTATTGCCCTCCCAATGATAGTGTTTTTCACAGTGAGTGCTACCTAGTTTAAGAAACATTCTTAGCTAAAATGTACTCAATCACAATCATATATACATATGAAATGTACATTCATGGATGGATGACCTGCTTATGCAGACAGGTTTGTCGTTTCTTTCATCATTCTCCTTATAGAAATGGAATTAATAAATTCAAGATTTAATTTTAAATAGATTATCATTATATGTACAATAACATTTTTTAAGAGTTATGCTGAATTATATTCAGAAATGGTTATCCAGGATGTTGATAGATGTCTTTTCTTTATTTATTTCATTATGTATTTACCTTTTCTTGTGGCAAAGATTTTCTTGATATCAGCTTTGGGTGGTATACTTTTCTTGGCGTTGAGATAACCTTTGCTTTCTTGGCACTTCTAATGTGTGTTGGCGTGGTTTGAATCTTGTTTCCAATAAATCACCCTGGTTTTCTTATTTTTCTGAACATCTCTTCTACTTCAGAAATGTGACTCTTTATATCCAGGGATTTTATTGTCAAGCTACAATCAGAACAATTGAATGCCTCTTTTTCTGCCGTGAATGTTACAGAATATGTTTTTTTCCAGTGTCTCTGTTGCACTAGGTCCACCTTTAAAATTGGAATGAATGGCTGTTCTTTTAAATCCCTTTATTTTTTTCTGAAACTGTGTGTCGCAGAATGCACACTTTATGATGGTACACATCTTTTCCAATGTTGTAGAAACAAAAGCTGGAAAATAATGACTGAAAGTCACGTAATGTTTATAATAAAATGAAAGAACACATAATTTTCAACCTATTTATTCCCAAAACACCAGCCAGATGCCAGTAGTATGGGGGGGGGGGGAATAGGGCAGTGGGGGGCACTACGAGGCAGTAACTGGAATTTAACATGGTGGGGCACTTGGGTCCAAAGAGTGGATGTGACAGAAGTATTTTAGAGGATAGAATATATATATATACACCTAACACACAAACAAACACAACATAGAAACACTAGGATTGGCAAATGAGATTTATTTTCGTGGCAATTGGGTGGCCATGAAAAGGGCCGTTTTTTTTTTTACTTCTTCTTCTTCTTTCACCATGTCTTTAGGAAGCCTAGGATGTTCTTCTTCTTCTGGGGTGGATCAGGGAGCCAGTCAGGACGTCCCAATCGCCTGAACTTCTCCTGGACCTTCATCCAGGCGTTGGAAGTCGTTTTTCTTTTCCTTCTCCATTTTTTCCTCGGCCCAAATCTTCTTGATCTGAGTCACTTCATTCTCTTCAGTCTCTATGACTTGACTTATAAGACCCTTAGCTTTGAGTACGGCAGTCTCTTCACTCCTGGCGCAACAGGGGGGGTGGGGGTGGATACAGCCACAAGTCTTCCTTCACCTTTCCTAGGAAGTACTCTACCCCTTGAATCAAGTCCAAAGCTTCTTTTAACATCTCCACTCGACTGGGTGGAAGTACCGGGGATGTCTTCCATTTCATGGCTTCTTCCACCATGACTTCATGGACTAGACTCCTCGCTTTCTTCAGGCCTGACACTTGAGTGGTGACATACGACTTGGTGGTCGGGTAACGCCAATACATTTCAATCCTTTCTAGTACTGACTCCATCCCCACCATTCCATCCCAGGCTTCCTGTAGATTCTCTACGGTAGCAATTCTAGTCTTTTCAGTCGACAATGAATGGTGCCACTGGGGAATGCGTCGCTTTATCTGCTGGAAGCATGGACGTGAAGGAAAACATCCCTTCCAAAACAAATATACAAAATATTATCACACATAAAAAAATACACACCAAGTACGCGGACCTAAAAGAAACACTTTTTATAAAAATTTTATTTTTTATTTTTTAAAAACACATACATCAAACACGCTCTATACAAACACACCTTTTTTGGGGGGAAAATATGTTTTCTTCTCGCAAAACTTCCACCAGATCTTGAGCCATTTGCAAAAAGATCATCGTCTTCTTCTCTGGGTTCTTCTGAAATAGGTTATGTCCCACCCGCTGCATTTTCACCATTGCTTCATTCAACTTGCTAATCTTGGCTGCCATCTTCTTGAAGTGTTGCCGAGTCAACGAGGGTGACTGGACTGACCAACGCACCGCTTTATATGCTGGAAGCGCGGACGCGATGGAAGACATGACTCAGATCGATAGAGAGAAACGTGAAAGAGTAGGTTACCTCAGATGGATAGAAAGATATAGAGCATATCTATTTCATTTTTTTTTCAAATAAAATAAACAACACAACACCATTTTTTCAAAAATGAACATTTTTTAATGAACAACAAGAAGCTTCTCTAACACAAAAAATGGACACCAACAATATTAAACATGAAGGTATTTACAGGGTTGACAACGTTGGGAAGTCCAACTCGACTTACAGGTTCTAAATCATTTTGTCCTCGATGCACACTACGTTTCTGAGCTAAAGACAAGAGATAACCATAATGTTCACAAAACCATCATTCAACTTTAGCATCGTTTCTAGCATACTCCCTATCAAAACAAGTCACTAAATGTTCTAAGGAATATCCGAGACTGCGTTGATGAAGAAAATGTACACAATATTGTCCACACACCATAGAATCTGATCCTTGTAATCTGACATTATTGATTCGAGTGGAGACCGCATTTTTTCTAATAAAGTCAATGATGTCGTCTTCCAAAGGAGGTAATCCATAAGAATCAAAATATTTCACACTGTGATCGTTGGGAAAGTACACGGCCACCCAATGGGTTCCTGGTCGATGACTGGATGACTGTCGTCGGTATTGATGACATAGGCATGAACGTCTTTAGGTTTGCGATGGGGAAGTTCATCTTTAGCACACACCAGAGGATTCCAAGAAGAAGTGTACGAACTGCGAGTCAACAGGTAATGAAGTTCCCAAGTATCCATTTCTTTTTTCTTGGTTCACAGGTAACGACAAGTCATCAATTCACACATGACTTTATGCTTGAATTGGTCTCTCAACTGAGTCGATGAATCACGGACAGTCTCTGTACTCTGTTGCAAGAGAGCTTCGATGCGTTTGGTCTCCAGAGAAGCGAGTGGAGGTGAGAAACGATCCTGCAAGTCTTTATACCACTTTCTCAGCACCTTTTCTTATGAGATCTGAGACCATGCGTCCTCCAGATACTCTTCCATTTTTTCTTCTACACTCAGCATCAAACATTTGTCGTGTTGTTTCTGGCTCGGATGATTGATTTGACATCCATGACAATGTTCTATAGACAGATCTGTAATTCTTGCAGCCAATTCCGTAGCAAAACAGGACACTAAATTTCTTCTTGTTCTGGCCATCTTGACGGCATACATGGGATAAATCCAGTAAACTTGGAACATTACTTTTCTCTTCTTCTTCTTTTGGTTTTGGATCAAAACATCGTCATCACTGGTGGTTTGTGACTGCTGTGGTTCACCAAATTCCTCATCTTATACTATCTCCATAGGTTCTTCGTGTTGCATCTTTTTTTCTTTTAATAATCTAGAATCACTTCTCTCAAACTGTTGATTTCTAGAGTATTATCAAATTCTGCATACAAGATGACGTTCACGGTGTTGGCTAGAGCTGTAGCAACTGAAGTTCCACACGAAGTTGGCCTGATTTTATAGGGTTGAAATGTCCTTCGTCGCTGCCTTGGTCAGGAGTGAAATCAAATCCCCACAAAGCATATCCTCCTGCATAATCCTCGTACGAAATGCCGTGGCTGCTGTTGGTGCCTAACTGTCATGTGGCTTCAGACGGAGTCAAGTAAGATCGCAAGTAATTTCTCTGGGCAAAGTTAGGTTCAAAAGGTTTGGTACACAACTTCTGGCTTCTCGAGTGACTTCTATCTTGGAGATGTTGAAGTGTTTAAAGTCGAAAGAATTTTGATCAATGGCTCCGTTGAGGGCTGCATTACTGACGATGCCAATCAGCAAACGTTTGGGGAGCTGTCCTTGGAAGACGTTATATTCGACTTTGGATAGGAGTCTAGAGGCAATGGTAAACGTTTTCACTTTCACTCGTCGCACAGGATACTTGGCAGTGGTTCTGCTCAACGTTTGACTGATGTCGTTGGCCACTTGAGCAAGACTTCGACACGGCGCACGTAAAGTCTGGCTTCTTCAATGATGGTTTTGTACTCGTTGGCATTAGCCATCAAATGGAAGACGGCACTACTGCGATTCAGTCTCATGCGTACATCCACTCCGTTCAACAAATGCTTGCCTTGCAACCACATGTCCAAATGCAAACGATCCATCAGTTCTAAAGTGCGCCCTTGTCTGATTTTCGTACGGCGGTCGTTAAATCCCACGTTGTGCTCATCTGTACCATCATCTGCACGCAACTCTGTGTCGTTAAACTTTTCCGAGGTGTCAGGTTTCCATACCACGGAAGCATCCAGATGGGTTTTCTTGGCTTCTTTTCCGTACGTCAAGAGATTTTCCAAGTAAGCACGGTAAGGGTAAGTATCCATGCTGCTGTGACTCTGGCATCGGCCCCAGGATTGCTGTTGTCCGTATTGAGTTTCAGATACAAGTGGCTGCTATTCAGATCGATGTAATCTTCAGTTTGTCCTTTGATTTCAAATTCGATAGGAGCTGAAGTCGTCAAAGACGATACAGGATGAAATTCTATCCATTGGGATTCTTGCATCGTCATCATGGTCGGGGGCATGGCAAACAGATCCAGTTCTGACTTTGTACATTCGCAAGAATCTCAGTGCATCATTTTCAACAGTTAGTAATCAAACACGTCTAATTCTCTGACCGTTCTTCTTTTTCTTTTTCTGAACACCGTGTGGTTTATGAGTTCTGAAGGGGTGTCGACGTCTCTTTCCACTTTGTCCTTGCTGTGTCGTTGAGGAAGAAGTAATGCCACGGCCAGAAGTGTGAAGCGAATTTATAGGGGTCTCTCGGCGACCCAAAAGATCTTTTCCAGTTTGCAGCAATACATTTTTTTCCTGCTCTCATAAAGGCTTCTTTAGGATTTTGTTTGTCGATGAGGAAGAAATTCTTTTCCTTGCGTTAATACGGCATCTTTTAAGGCATGCAATCCTCGAGTCACCATGGGTTTCAAGATTGGGTCTACCGTCCGAAAAGCAGATTTTAACATATCTCCTAAACCGTGTCCTCGTTGTCGAGCCACTCCTCTGTACAGAGGATACATTTTGGTGTTGCAATTCGCTGGAGAACCTTTTTCGAAAATGTATTTTCACCGTGACTTTTCCTTTAGTGAATAGAACACTTTGTCCCAAATCTCCTTTTATACTAATGTTGACACTGTCAAAATACGAGTTACTGACTGGAAGATAATGAGGACGTATAAATTCACGGTGAACGTGATACGTGTTTCCACCTTCCTCGTACGCGGTGACAGCAGAATCCGCTTTGAAAGGAATGACTCTCAGTAACGGAGCGGCTGTGTTTCCCACCACGTTGTACTCCACCACATCGGAGTACACAAACAATCAATTCAGTCCTTCGTTCAATTCGACGGAGTAGCGAAAAAACTTGTAAAATCGATCGTTGTTGCTGATGTCTTTGGTAGAAGTGAGTTTTGTGTTTCCACCCAACATGGCAAACAACTCGTGAGAAAAATGGACAAAATTTTGGCGTCTGAAAAATGCATTTTGAGACAATGCGAAATGGCATGATACTCGATCCGGATACTTTTCTTGGTTTTGTCCAAGGCTTGGCCAAACTGGTCGTTGAAGATGGCCGTAATGGTATCCACCATATGTCGAGCACTAAAATAGGAATTCTCATGTCATAGATACTGAGTCGAGGATTGGCAGGTGCCGGTCTTTTGGATTCGTAAATGCCAGGATCATTTTTATCCAAGTGCTCTTGCGCTTGTTCGTTCAGGATTTCGACGACAAAAGTGGTTTGATTTCCAGACACATTCATGGCTTGCGTAGGATGAATAATTTCTACCAAAGCCACTTCCTAATGAGCTTCGTGATCCAATTTATGGACTGAGGTAAACTGGCCGTGTAGCAACATGATTTGTTGTTGGGAAACACATCCATCGAACTGTCACTGGGTAAAGGTTCTGGTTTCCGAGGAGTCACTCGTGGTCAGAGGAGAATGATCAAACTGTTCCAAAAGAGGGCTACTGTTATGGTGACTGGAAGAAGATGACTGGCGTTGGCCGTACCGTTGTGGTTGTTGTGACTGTTCGTCGTATATTTCAATGAAGGACTGGGTAGAAGATAACCGATGCAACTGCTGAGTAAAATGGTCCACAATTGTTTATCCCCTTATTGCAAACTCAAATTGGCAATGGCTGCTCCGATGACACAATACACAACAAAGATCTGGCAGAAAAAGACGATTTGATTTTTAGGCACACGTTCTCCGCACCACACCCACAAAGGTTGTTTTTGTAATTCCTGAAGAGAGGAACTCTGCGAAAGAGAAGATGTAGTTGCTGTGTTGAACGGCATGTTGGTTACTTCTTCTTTTTATAGTCGACGACTTGGGAAGCGGCAATTCAAGAATCAAAATTAGGTGGATATCCTTTCCAACGTACTTTGACTTCTTCCACTCGACGTTTGCCCACTTTGCGTGTTCTTCGTTCGAGAATGCTTTCGATGTCGTACAAGTCGTCTTCTTTTTTGGTCACACGTTGTAATTCAGGCAAGTAAAAAGTTTCTTTTTAACACTTCTCCGTGCATGTCTTCCAATTTATAGACCGGAGGATCATGTCCACGCACTGGTCCAGTGACACGAAACAATTCGGTAGTCCAGTTGGGTAAATAACATTTGTCAAAAGTGCGTTTGGTTTTCCGACGCGAACCCAATCTCCCGTCTTGAGCACCAAGGTTTTCTGGTCTCTCAATTTGGTGTACCAAACACCGTCACTTCGTTTTCAGGGGTGACATCTTCGGGGGCACATCCGATCCTACGATTGATTGTACTCTTGGACCAAACGTGTTAACACGTCGATGTACTTGAGAGTTTGTTGATGTGTAAAATACTTCCACGTGCGTTCTTTCGAAGTTCTTTGAAAACGTTCCACGACACTGGCTTTGGTTTCAGGATTTTCGGTGGTAAAAAAATGAATGTGCCTTTGTTTCAATTCTTTTTGAAAAGCTTGGTTTAGAAATTCGGTGCCTTTGTCGGTTTGCCATCGTAAAGGGTGACGACCACTTTGTTTCAACACCATTTTTAAAGCGCGTACCAATTCGGTACTGCTTTTATAAGTCAAAGGAACGACTCAAGCAAATTTGGAAAACACGTCGATGACACAAAACAAATATTTGTAACCACGATTGTAGGCTGCCAAATGAGAGACATCTGCTAAATATGCTTGCCATTGATGATCGATGCCATCCACTTTGGTTTGACTTCTAGAAACTTTTCGTCGAATGGGTTTGTGTAACGTGTAAGTCGATTGTTCTTGTAACCATCGTCGTACTTCTGATAAACGTACACTTTTTAATTGGCTTTTAGCAGCCCGATACAATTTTTGAACTCCTCCGTAACCAGCAGCATGGGCAGGATTGTAGTAAATGCTAGCTAAAAGATTATCCATGTTTTTGTTGCTCCTCAATAAGTCACCGACTGTTCGATACTACTTTTGGTGTCGTGAGGTTTGGACGAAGCGGCTTGACGGGTTCGACGAGCCACAGGAGTTGATTGTGAAGGGGTGATGGTAGGTTTCTTCTTGATGTCTTTTTTCACTTCAGTCTTGCTTTCTTTCTTTTTTTTCTGCTGAAGAGGGAGTCGACATCATCTTTTTAACCCAACCTTTCATTTCTTCTCGACGAGTTGTAGGAGAGGGTGTCAACAAGCCAGCTGCAATCTTGCTAGAGATGGGAGCAGAGGGAGTTTGAAACACTTCTCAGGGCTCGTCTTCTTATGTCGTCCCCGTGGCGGTGTCTGCTGTCTTGGTGGTGGTGACTTTAGGTTCGCTTTTCATGATCATGGCTTTGAAATCTCTCAGAGTGGTGTTTAACTGTTTCGTCTACAGCTTTCTGGTGACAGAGTTGAAGACGTTGCAAGAGTTGACCGTACCGTTGCGATTTTTCTGTTTCTGACAAATCACTTCGATCCATGAGCGATTGTAATTCTTGTTGTAACTGTGACATCTCGTTGAGATTCGGATTGGGAGGTAAATGAGAAATCCGTTGTTCGTACCAACGATGGAGTTCCATCCATCGTTTGTAAGGAACTAAAGTTAGTTTTCGTCCTTCCATAAGATCCAAAGGTACAAGTGTGTTGTCTTTCCAGAGAAGGGTGTCCTTTTTATCTTTTTTTTTTCTTCCCGTTTTTATCGCATGACTCCTCCTAAAAGGGGTCCAGCAATCGTTCCTAACAAAAGAGCCGCTATTTTTAACAACGGTCTTATCAGCATGGGTAGAAATTCTCCTCGTTGCACCAACATTTGTTTCTTTTGACTGAGAGGTATTTTCTTTTTGACCATTTGGCGAAGAACGTTCCGATGTTTGCCTAATTTCTGGTTCTGACAAAGGTACCGTTCCTTTCAACACATTCAAACAACATTCGCACACGGTATCGATGATTTCTTTAGGGGCTGTTTGAATGAGTTGTTTTCGCATGGGAGGATTGGATTTGGTTAGGACGGACAACACGTCCCAATGTTTGGCCAGACGAGGTGGAAGTCCTTTTTTGGTTTTGCCTTTCTTGGGACGAGTAGAATGGTGTGCACTTTTGGGGGTCAACTTGGATGTCAGGAGCAAACAATAGAACTGAGGTCTCTCGGAGGTCACACTTCTTTTTTATACTGGAGCACGTCTCCACTGATTATCCGCACGGCGTACCATCTTCACGACAGGCATCACTCGACGTTGAGGTGTTTTCAACGGACTAAATCGTCTCAGTTCTTCTTTGGATAAATCCACTAAACTTTCGAACACGCCGGTTCTCTGTTGGGCTTTGGTTTTAGGTGAGGTCACTTTTTTAGCGGCAGCCGCAGTGGCCAGAGCAGCCGAAGTCGAAGCCCCCGGAGAAGTGACTTTCGAAATGGGTTTCCATTTTTGCATCAAATTAGGAAACACGGATCTTAAATCCGGTTTGGCAGGCATCATGACGAAGGGCGAAGAAGAAGGAGACGCAGAAGTGGACGGAGGAGAAGGAGACACCGTCACTGCCTCTCGTGGCTTTCGGGAGTACGTGCGCGTCCTAGCAGTAGTACCTCTCTTTCGGACAGTAGTTGTGGTGGTCGTCGTGTTTTTCTTGGAAGGGGATTTTTTCTTCTTAGGGGCTTTCTTCTTAGGGCTTTTCTTCTTGGGCTTTTTTTTTTTTTTTTCGTTTTCGTTTTGGTTTGGGCATTAGGATCCCATTTCAAAAGAGAACGAATCATGACACCTCCTAAAGAACCGCTACCACCAGGGGTCAAAATGATTTGTTTTTTAGTGCGTGGATCGATTCTAGGATCTGCCAGTTGTGACAACGCCACTTTATGTTTTTCAAAAAATGTTTGGTTTGATGAGGGATGTGAATGATGCCTTGAAGTAATTGGCGTGCTGTCAAAGTAAACCGTCGTAACACTTCTTTGAGACTAGCTTCTAACAAACACGGACTTGTGCATTTTTTTTCGCGACTGATGCCATACAGGGCACGAATCAATTTGGCAGGAGGATGAGATTGAAAGGAAGTCATCTTGAAGACTGTGAGAAAGAAATGACGTGTTGGATGTTTTTATAGTTTTTTCTTTCTTTCAGAGAGTGGCCGAAGGGGACGTGTAAATGACAGGACCTCCTTCTTGACACCAATGGTGAAACAATTGGGAACGAAATCTCAAATAATTGGAAGTGGTGGGTTTTAAATCGATGAGTAAATACGCATGAGGTGTTCGAGTGGCATCGTCGTACGCATAATTTAGCCAAGGGGTGCCTAACTGTTTGGCTAGCACTTGCACTTGAGATTTGTCTCTGGGGCTTTTAAACAAGACCACGTAATGGGTGTTGGGACTGATGGTACGATGGACTTTACTTTGTTGAAATAAATTTTGAGTAATGTAAATTATGCTGGCATTCCGATGATGTCCTTTTCGTGTAAAACAAAGCTTAATTTCTTCTTCGTCTTCTCCTAACATGTCGTCGAAGATGACCAGATGTGTTTGACTCGAGTCAGACACGATCCCATCGTCTTCGCGAGGAATGCCTTCGACAAACGAAATGGCTTCTCCTTGACTTTCACGAAGTAGAGTGTAAGACGATTGCCACTCTTTGTAACACCACACGATACGTTGACGAGGACGATCAAACAAATGAGATTTGTGTTCGATCAAACGTTTGACAAATTCGGTTTTGCCTGAACCACTGGGTCCAGCAATCAACATGTTAAATGGATGGCGCAGATACAAAGCTTCCCAACTTGGACGATCTAACTTTTCGTAAATCACTTTGACCACAGAAGAAGAGGCAGAGGAAGATGCAGCCATGACTGAGGTAGGAAGAATTTTGAGAAGAACACGAAAGACACAAGACATTTTATACGTTTCATACACGTTTCATGTTTTTAAAAAACAACAAAACATATTTACAGGTCATGAAGTACGAAAACGCATACAGCAAAAATGGTGAGGTACAACAATAAGGCAACCACTAAAAGAATCAAAGTTCTGTATAAACAAGTCAATGTACAACAACCATAGTCCCGATGGAGGTGTGTCCCACGAAATGGGTGTACACGCACTTGTATTTTTGTCTCTGTGGTGGAAGAATGAAATGTCTCTGACGGAAAGGTTGTGTATTCCTCAGGTGTTTCTATGGGTATGAAGGTGTGGTCTTCTTGAGGCTCGAGTGTCATGGTTAACTTGGGTTCCAAGTTCACGTCTTTTTGTCTTGGAAAATTAGTGACGTGCAAGGTCCTTGGCAAACTGTGCGCACTTTTTGTAGCCAAGCATCGAAACCAACACTTTTCCAGTTACGTACATCTTTCCAATCGTAAAGTTGTTGGTGTAACCAACTAGCGATGCACACTTCTTGAAACGTATGAAGTGTAGATAAAGTTTCACAAATGTCTCCTTCAGACGGAGGTACACAGCTAGTGTTCATCACAATTCTTAACACTTTGAGCACAATTTGTCTTTCGTGTGCCGATAAAGCGTGAATGGTCATGTTTTTTGTTGCATGTACCGTTCATCAAAATAATCCACAACAATGTTCCTCCAAAATAGTCCACAACGAATGTCCTGGGAAACGAAATCCAAGAAAAGTAGTCACTATCACACACACCGCATAGCGTCCAAAATTCAATGGAAACAGTTCCTGTATCAGGCGTCTATAATCCTCTAAGGTCTGAACCTTATCGTTGACTTCCTTCCACGGAATACGTTTCACAAGTGAAGACAGATTGCCTTTCTGGTCAGAGATTTACAGAGAGTTCTTAGAAAGTATACTACTTTCAGTTAGACTAAGGACTACTCCTCATCCGCCTCTCGAGATAAAAGTCAAGATACTTGCTATATCTGCCAAGAGAAAGGACATTGGGCTCCAGAATGTCCACAACGTCAAAACCAAGGAAAAGAAAAGAAATACAAAGGGAAAGATACCTGTTATCATTGTCAAGAAAAAGGACATTGGTCTTCAGAGTGTCCTAAGAAACAAGAGAGGGAGGAAGCAGAGGGCTCTTCAGCACCAGAAGAACCCATTCCCGTCGTCAAGAAAGATAAGAAAGCCAGACGATTGGAATACAGCGAAGAAGAGCCACTGATCCCTGTGAAGAAATTCAAGAAAAAGATAGACAGGCAGTGAACGATGAACTTTGAGTGATGTGTTATGAAATGTTCATTGTGATTTTTTTAAGAGAATATACCACAATGGAAAAAAGTAAGTGTCTTTTGGTTTTGTTTTTTGTGAGTATGGAAGCACGCACGCACGCTCTCGCTCTTACACAAACCAAGGATGGGGTTTAAAGTTTTACTTGATTTTTTGGCAATTTGATTATTTCTTTTCTAAGAAATGTAGGTGGCCCTGAAAAGGACCGTTGGAGTGTTTGTTTCTTAAACAAACTTATAGACTGGACATGTTGAGCTTTAACTGTCTCAATCCCTTTACACGGCCAAGTCCTATTTCTCCTCCTCCTCCTACTTTGATAGTAGTAGTCAATGGTGGTGGTGGTGGTGGTCTCTTTCTCTTGGGTTGTGTTAAAGAAATCTGATACATGTTTCTCAGACTCTTTAACTCTACCAAAATGTTTTGTAGTAGACTCACCGTTTTGTTTATCACTACTCCCTTCGTTCTGTCTATGAGTATCAACATTTTAGTGCTACTTTTGGTCTTGGCCAATTTTTTTTTTTTAAATCCGGATTATTTTCAGTCTCCGCTAACGTCCGTGACAGTTCGGAAGTTTAGCACTACTTTTAGTCTAGGTCATTATAATCTACTGCTCCGGATTTTTTCTAGTCAACGCTAAAGTCCGTGACGGTTCCCGAAGTTTAGTATTACTTTTAATCTAGGTCATTATAATCTAATGTTCCAGATTTTTTTCTAGTCAACGCTAAAGTCCGTGACGGTTCCCGAAGTTTAGTACAGCTTTTAGTCTAGGTCATTATAATCTAATGTTCCGGATTTTTTCTAGTCAACGCTAAAGTCCGTGACGGGTCCCGAAGTTTAGTACAACTTTTAGTCACGTCCATTTTAGTGTTATTACGAGTTGGTTCCCTTGATTACAGCTATTTATAACATGGGTACAATATATGCAAATTTGCTGACTCTTCCAACATGATCTGAGATATAGGTAATGCTTTATATATAAGTCTAGGCTATATAGATATAACCACTAGGCAAAAGGTCACTACACACGGCGTGTTGGATAGTATATGTGGGGTTTTGGATGGTAGATGACGGGGTATTGGTCACTATACACGGCGTGTTGGATAGTATGGTGTGGAGTTTTAGATAGTAGATGACGGGGTCTTGGTCACTACACGGCGTGTTGGATAGTATGGTGTGGGGTTTTGGATAGTAGATGACAGGATATTGGTCACTATGCATGGCGTGTTGATGGTAGATGACGGGGTATTGGTCACTACACACGGCGTGTTGATGGCATGGTGTCGGGTGATGGTTAGTAGATGACGGGGTATTGGTCACTACACACTGCGTGTTGGATAGTATGGTGTGGGGTTTTGGATAGTAGATGACAGGATATTGGTCACTATGTACGGCGTGTTGATGGTGTAGTGTGGGGTGTTGGATCGTAGATGACGGAGTAATGGTCACTACACACGGCGTGTTGATGGTATAGTGTGGGGTGTTTGGATAGTAGATGACGGGGTATTGGTCACTACACATGGCGTGTTGGATAGTATGGTCTGGGGTGATGGATATTAGATGACGGGGTAATGGTCACTACACACGGCGTGTTGATGGTATAGTGTGGGGTGTTGGATAGTAGATGACGGGGTATTGGTCACTACACACGGCGTGTTGATGGTATAGTGTGGGGTGTTGCATAGTAGATGACGGGGTAATGGTCACTACACACAGCGTGTTGATGGTATAGTGTGGGGTGTTGGATAGTAGATGGCGGGGTGTTTATGGTATAGTGTGGGTGTTGGATAGTAGATGACGGTGTATTGGTCACTACACAGCGTGTTGGATAGTATAGTCTGTGGTGTCTGTCCTCATAAACACTTCTGCCCCCAAGTACCCCCTACTGACCCCAAGTGCCCCCTCCATGTTAAATTCCCGTTACTGACCCAGAGTGCCTCCTCCATGTTAATTTCCCGTTACTGCCCCCCACTGCCCTATTTACTCCCCCCCTATACTACTGAAGCCTGTCGCTGTCGCAGCAACTTGGAAAATACCGATCACGGGGAAAGCACATGTCAACACGGTTTGTTGACTATTTGACCGGTGACGCAGTTTGTTATCACGTGACTATTTGACCTGTGACGTTATGTGTATCTATGCCGCTTGATTTGGGCTGTCATGTGACTAGCTATGCAAAATGGAGAGTACAGGTCATATTTCATCAGCACTGCAGTTTAGTCTCGTCTGTCAGCGGATTAAAGACAAAACGAATGTCATACTTGCAATTTCTGAGAAGATAAATCATCTTCCTATCGATTTCATGCAGGTATGGCTCGATTAAGGTCGTTTAAGTTCGCTATGCCCGGTAGTAAGCAGCTACCCTATGCCGCTACCGCGCGGTGGCGGCGAATTCCAACTTTTCGATAGGCAATGGGCTCTGACCCTACACCCCAACATAAATATCCAAATATCTAAAATGGGGTGTGAAGGGTCAGAGGAAACTCGGACTAGTGTTATACCTAAACTGATCATTGTAATATATATATATATATATATATATATATATATATATATATATATATATATATATATATATATATATTGTGTATACACATTACTGAATGCTAACTTATTCAGAGCTTGAAAAGGTAAAAATATACAGTAAATTATTTGTTATGTTGAGAATAAAAGCAAGCAGTCGTAACAATTTTCTTTTAAATACCATACAGTTGTTACCATTTTGAAATAGCATACCTGAAGTTCAAGTAATACTCTGCTCTGTTTAGGAGCCTTTTGTCCAATATAACCTGTACCAAGGTTTTCAGCACTTTGGCATCCTTCTTGGGATCAAGCCAGGGTTTTGTTTGTTCTTCATTCTCAGACAAGGGTTCATGCAGGCATTTCTTAATGCCTTGGCCATGTGAGAGGATCCTCTCATGGGTATTGGTGATGTGATGTAGGACACTTCTCCAGATACTCTGAAAGAATGCCACAATCAGTATATAAAGCACGTAAATCTGGCCTCTGTCATAGTGACTCTGAAATAACCTTATAATTCATTGTAAGTCTGGCTGTTTCATATCAAGGGAAACAAACATGATAGATTTGGCTAATGGTTAATGGATTTGGATTGCAGTTTTGTACAGGATCAATGTTCCTTCAATATTCCACATTACTCTGACATTTCAAGTAAACTACTTTTCATTGACTACATACCTACAAGATTGGGTGATGTATAAATATGGATAAAATATGTATTAACAGAAACCAGAAGATAAGGATTATGCAATGTAACTTGGACTTCATGAAATAAATATTCGGTAGCAAACATTTACATTTATATGTTCAAAATGCAAGGACACAAATCTCAAACAAAATTGTTCATAGCTGCTGGCAGTCTTGCATGAAAACCAAAAATGGTTCATTATGTCTTTTGACCATTGCAACATAACCTCATTTTCCTTTTGTTTGGCAACCTTGAAAAGAAGGCAGAAACAATACAGTGCATGAACAGCAAACATTGAAACAGAAACAGTCTTCCAATTCCAAAAGCTTTATTACAGGAATAGTTGCCATTCTATAAATCGACTCTTTTGCTCAGTTTACCAATAGCCTGCAATAGCTGCTAAATATAATCATAAAGTTGATACGGATAACTGAAAGATCATGTTCAACTAACAAAGTTCATTCCTAGGTTCATTCTCCTGGATCGCCTTGATTTTATTTGGTCTTTGTAAGAATATTGTTATCTACTACTACTTAGTAATAGGTGGAATAGACTGGATTCTTACCTTCAATATTTTCTTTCCAAGGTTTTTTGTAACATGCCATTTATCATGGGAGTGTTTGATGGTGAGATAGGAATTTTATGAAATTTTTAAAAAATGAACACAATAAAAAATGCAGTTTCTAGGCAAGAAAATACTGTAAAATCTAATACTATAATTCTTAGAAATAAATTTTGCAAGAAGTCAATATAACCAGGAGTGTATGTAAGTGTATGGATTTAGAACTTGTGCCACAATGTGGACTTGTAAATGGCGAAAAGTATGGTGACATTAGCAAACAAAAAGATATAACTCACTCATCACTGATCCAATTCCTACATGGGCATCTGTCACCACCTCCTTAATTTTTATTCCTCGAGAGATCAGTTCTGTTATGGCTTTCTGAAAGCCTGCCTTTTCCAGGGCTGGGGATTTTCTTTGAACCATCATTGTTTCCAGTGTGTGAATGGTCAACATTTTGTTTGCTGTTATCCTCCATTATTGTGTAGGAACAATACTGGGCTGAATGACCTGGGTAGTCATTGCGCCCATCATCTGAAAAAGAAACGACAGAAAATAGTTAAACATAAAAGAGAAAAACAAAAAATTATCTTTCCAACATTATCTAAATGACGAAATGTGAATTAATTTATACTTTTATAACTTGTATTGATTTCAAACGACACAAGGTCTTCAACAACTGGTGTCCAATGGTCCATTGAGTTCTGCTCCAATTATTAAGAACCATTCTGTGATATATAACTTAAAAAGTCTAGTAGCCTGCTGATGTTCATGTACTGCAATACCAACATCAAATTACATCTGGTTATTTTAATTTTGTGATTTGCCTAACTGGCATTAATTGTCTTTTTTTCACATGTGCTTTTATTCTCCATGCCTGGCTAATGTGACCGATAAGTGTAGTCAACATTGGGCTTCTGTCTATAGAGTATAGAGGTTAGCAATGCAATTTATGAAGTGCTACTTAAAGAGATGTATCCATCAAATTATGTAGTGTAAGTTGATATGTATACTTTATTTCATTATAATGCAGTATCACAATAAGGAGGTATACTCCATAGCTCCTATGGACAGCATGATAATAAGTAAGTACTGTATCTACATTTTAACATCATTATCTGTTTCGTTTTACCTAATACTACCAATTCTTGGTCCCCAAAGTAGGCCAAAACTTGTTGCTTATGCTCCTTACAGAAAATGTCTTTTCTCGGAACCAAATAGGTGATCTGGATATCATGGAATGTTGAGGCTAAGAGTAACTTCATGTTCATCATCTGAGACCATAGGGCTAATTTTCCAAAGTTATTTCCTGATGTCAAGATTGTGGTGGCTGCCAGGAAATCCCCACTGTGCAGTCTCCAATTCAGAACTGGCTGCGAACACCATCTGTGTGTGACATGTCCACTGGCACATATCTAAAATTACAAAATTAATAGTAAGTAACACAATTACATAATTAAAATGTAAATGTGCAATATAATAGAACATCAATCATAATAAAATGGTGTCAACTTGTTGAAAAGTGTCTAGAACCTAGTACTGAGATTTCTCGTATACTAGAACACGAGTCATGTAATATTTGGATACACTCTTCGGTAAAAAATATATTATCCCCTCAAAGTTGGACTTAATTAAATATGAAAAAAGTGATGTTTGGTAGATGCATATTATAAAGCATTAACCTGAATTGTGTGGTTTTAGTCCCTTTTGTAATGTTGCGTGTTGTGCAATATTAATCACGCACGAACATATCCTCACATGGGCAAGATACAAAATATGTTTCTTTTTGGAACAAATTTGAATAAGGAGGTATAGCATACTTGTTTGTGAGTCTGTGTGTATAGGACCTTTTTGTTCTCATCCTTGAATGTCAGGTTTCATTATTTAGTATAAATTGATATTAGCTCTTCGGATTTTTTTTATATATTTATTTTTTTATTTCCAGGTTAAAAATACCATTAACAGCTTGTTTACAGAATACTAACCAGTGCCATACAGAAAACAGAAATAAAATAAATTTATATGAACCAGTCAAAATATATTTTAAGAAATGAACTTGTTATACATACCCATTTTAAATACAAAGCTGACCGGAGAAACTCTTTCTCTCATGACAGCCACGTGCATCTCAGCATCCGTTTCAGTATCATTGATTGATTTAAGAGTAATTATAGTAAAATGGATCATTTTTGGAGTAATTTAGAGGACAGACACTAGTGAAAAAGCAACGAATTAAGGAAAACAAGCATGGCTGTGTAATTTGGGTTGGGAAACCTGACCAATCTGGCTATGGGAAGCCTAAACTGAGATGGGTTGATGGCACTATTTCCTATTTAACTACATACGTATTTTCATATATGATAAAAATAAGAATTACGCATGACTTAGACTGTATGAGAAAAATCAATCTCTTAATGTTAGTCCCTTGTGTCATGAAAATATGTGTGTGAACATTGACCATTTAGTTCTGAAACCCCGTTCTATTAAGATAGAGAAAGGTCACTGTAAAGACCAGGGACCATGAACAAAATGCCAAAAAACCCATCTGTTTAATAAAATGGATCTTATTAAAGCTAAATCTTTTATACTCTTGTTATATTTAGCTCAGAGTTTCTTTCTAATTTTACATAACAATCTGCATTTTGCATAATTCATCTCCTTCTGATATTTGTTCATTGTGTCTGAATAAAAGTGCTCTCTTTTTACATCTATTACGTTTGCATTCTTTCTTTTTCTTGTAAAATGTCCCATCAATAATGTTTCCTCTGTCTACTTTTAAGTTGCATAGCCACACTGAAGTTTGCTGCTATGGGGCACCCAGAAGCTCAGCACAGTTTCACCATAGACTCCATAGGCCCATTGTTGCTGTACTGTACTATGACACTGTGCAAGGAAATTCCTCATTAATGTTACGTTTCAAGGTAAATTAATTTGAATTACTATATTTACACCTTCAGACTTTTGTGTTAGTGTTGAGAAATGTCTTCTGAGTTGTCATTTTCCCCAGCCGGTAGTTAACAAGCATTCGTATGATTGATTTGATATGTGTAGAGTTTACTATTCTAAATGTGCCAGTGAACTATGAGCCTTTAACTACCCAGTTTTCATTTTCATCAGTGCAAACATGACTTTTTTCTGCAAAGTGAATCACCACCCTGATGACAGAGCACTGTGGCATTTACTGCTTTTGACATGGCCCTCAATATCATATGTGTCCCCACAGTATTTCTGAAAGGCAGCATTAAACTCTGCATGACAACGCTGTCTCAGGTCTATCGCAAAATTGTTTCTCATCCTCTCGCGTTCAATTTTGTTTTTTCCTGGCATCAGATTTGTAAGTGCATTAGACGTTTTAATGACGTCTCCCATTCGAGGCTCCCATCACATATGGGATATGTTCTCGTATTCTGTGAACACCGCATCACACATGGGATATGTTCTCTCGTGTTCCGTGAACACCGCATTCCAGTTCTTCATTTTTCTTGATCAGTACAAGCATGTACAGACTCTTTTCACCAGACCTCATACAAATTTTGAAGTATTAGCCTTTTTGTTAGATACAATCCTATATTTGTCATATTTTATGTTGCCAGGTGCTTTTTAAATGCATTCATTTCTTATTTACAACTCACTGTGTCAAGGTATTAGTTTCCTTGGATAGGTTAGCTCCCTTAGTCCAGCTAACATGTCTCATTGCAACCATATCTGAACTTTAACACTCGTATGGTATTTTTGTTTTATTATATTACAGTTATTAATCATGCGAAGAGATCTGCCTCTCAGATTATATGGTATTAATGCATATATTTTGTCTGATACATTTTTACAATTAACTTTTACCTGTTAATTATTGTTCTATTTTTTCTTTACATTACTTTCCTCCATGAATTATGTAATGAAAAATAGGAAACCAAATTGATTGATGATTTTTATAACATAAATATGCGTCAAAACTTTGTAAAAAAAAAACAATGACTGTAATAGCCTAAATAACGTATAATACCATTTACATATGAATATAAATATGCCTAGTAAACTTAATTTCTCTACTTCCAGTACCTTTTGCTCAATCATGCTTGTTTTTTTTTTTTTTTTTTTTTTTTTTTTTTTTTTTTTTTTTTTTAATCAAAAATGCTTAAGTCAACAAGTTTTTAAAATGTGTAACAATTCGAAAACAGCTGTAATGGCCTGAACATTTAATCAGGAATCCTATATATAAATACAAATAAGCCATTTACATTTCATGCCTACCTTATGTTGTTTTCGTTCAGTCATGCCAAGAAGGTTTTTGTCCAAAAGTCCAAGTCCAAAAGGTGGAAAAATTGCTATAATGGACTGAAAATCTAATTGGATCATCAACTTATGACCATGATAAAGTGTGTAAAATTTCATGGCTCTAAGTGTAATAGTTTTTGTGCTATTGGGCTAAAACGGATTCAGGAAGGATGTAGTTTATAACTTAAAGTATATCAAATCACACTACATGGAACATTCATTTGGTGATCCCCAATATAACACACACATCAATGTCGTCTTCAAAATGATGTCAATGTTTCAGGACTATTAGACCCACACAACTTCAGTCGGCAGTAAAATGTTATCTATCATACATATAATAAGTCGGCTGTCAAAAGTTAGCTTAGTCACACAAGATGACCACTTTTGAAGTACAGCCCATAGAGTTCAAAATTGTGAGATTTTGTTTTAGGCTGGTCTTTATGCAAGTGGTAGTGAATTAATTACAATATAACATATATTTCATATGTTGAGAGTAACATACCAGTGAGACTTTTAAAAGTCACACAACCCATCTAATGGGATCATGACCAAAGAATACAGGATTGTTGGTAATCACTATCTGTAAATGTTTTACATGGGCACTGCAAGCACCTTACTAGATACCTTTCAGCAAAAACTACTGCTGAGATCGGTTGAAGAATTTTGGAGGGCACAGTTCTACTATGCTGGATGCAGTCTTACTTTCTACATCATTTAACAAAATGTAGGAGCACAAACACCGCTATATGCTAGAATTATGGAGACACCCCCAAACACCTATCGCATGCCAAATTTATATCAATATTCATTTTTAATAAAGTCTGTTGCGCAATGGAACCTTCTCCGTTTGGAGATCTGAAGAAGAAAAAAAACCTTCATTATCCCCTTTTTTATTTACACTTTAATAGGAATGTATAAAAGTTTATATCAGTCTATTAATATCATAGGGAAAGATTAGCAGAAATTCTACATACAAGACTTTGACTCTAAGGTTGTAGATTATTAGACGACAATCTTTTCAAAAGTCATTTTTCATTTAACAATAGTTGTTCATCCGGTGAACTAGAAACTGCAAAGCAATTTAGCTTAGATTGTGCAAAACATCTTGGTATCAGAAACTGAACAATAGGAAAGTGTGTCCCATAATATTGACACAAGAACCTTTTTCAGTGGACAACTACTGCAATCGCTTGCGGTCAACACGATTTATAAGGCGATCTAAAAGTTCATAATAGCAACTCGAGATTTGTGTCATCGCTATTTATGACATCACACTAACCTGATACATCTGATATGTATTTAGTTACCACATTACCACATTATGTACCACCTGAGCTGAAGTTAAAAGTATTTACCAACCCCAACCCCCTTCCATCAATACCAACATTTTCATATTTGATCTTTTAGTATGCAACAATATGTTTCTGCTATAAATGCTTATTAATTACTGTTTGATACTATTACAATATTGTATGTACAATTTTCATTGAATATCGCATTAGCATGCATCAATGTTGTCAATCATCTGCCTTCATTACTCACATCAGTTACAGTATCTTAGTAACGATTATTATCAATGAGAAGAGAGCTCGAAATAAACTTAAGTTTGTTGATTGGTCGAGTTTATTCGCGTGGCTGCCGTGTACCGTAACTGGAAAACGGTATTCGCACGGCGACCGTGTACCTTATCTGGAAAGACAATTTGCAAGGCCACCGTGTACATGTAGTAGTAGTACATAATTTACGTAATGCTATTCGTACGGCTGCAGTGCACCAGATATCTGAAAGGTTATTCGCACGGCTGTGTAATAATTGCGGGAAGAACTAGTCATATTTACACTGCAGTCACGTATTTAGTATGATGAACGTTCAGTTTTTGCATTCAAAAATTTATAGACAGAAAATCATACGTTTAGTCTTTTCTTCCATGAAAATATAATTTTCTCCAATGATTATCTTTAATGCCAAATCTGCAAGTTACTGTAGTTGAAACTGGTACAATGTTACACTCCTTCATTTCACAGGCGCTCGTTACAAATAAAATTAAGAAATTAAAAGTATCGGTTAATGTACAGAGGGATGGGGTGGAGGTCAAACCTGTAAAAATGTAATTACATGCTCACCCCTTTCCATCCCTCTATCTATTAATTGATGTTCATGTGATGAATGTACACTCTGCACCATCAACGGTTTTGAAAAACACCGGAACTTGTTAAGTTTGATGAATTTATGCCATGTCATTCGGAGTATTTCGGACCTGTCCCTAATGTATTCACCAGTTGCCGTAAGGAAAGTCTTTGCAGTGGGACACGGCAGCCGTGTGAATAGTCTTTGTAAACTTCAGTACACGGCCACCGTACTAATATACACTTCCTTGTTGCTCAATCCTCATTTTGATTTTATCTATCCATCCTAACTCAGACCGTTACAAATATCTTAGTAGCTGTACGATATATCCACCACCCAACCCCAGCATTAGATCTACAAGATACCGCCACTCACAGAAGTGCATCATGTACAAGTGCAATTTTACCTTGGACAGTTGTTTAAACAACTTCCTGAAACTGCAGTGACAGCTCCCAGCCTAGATGCTTGCAAATCTGCCATCCAGCACATACCATTTAAATAGATGCCATCATGAAATTATCTGTACAGTGTATATATATATATTTTTATTCACCTTGCACGCAGGAGCAGTGTTTTCTCTCGCCCTCGGTAGTTAATGTCCGTTAATCGGATTTTTATCGAAGCTGAAGAGCGAGAGAGAGAGAGAGAGAGAGAGAGAGCACAAGCTTGATGTTCGATAGCTACGATAGCGTAGCCGTCATTGACAATTTGGACAGGTCGAGTCGTCATAATATAGTACCAAACTTTATTGAAAAACATTTCATCGACCATCGATAAGCTCCTGAGAGAGAGAGAGAGTACTACCGAAAACAAAGTTGTTTTTTGCGACGATATATTAGCAAAACGAACATATTTTACACAAAAATGTACCAGAAGTGACCTTGCTTACATATCCTGGCGGATGTTACCATAGCGAAACTACGTGATCTGTTACTTGCAATACATCAGCTTTGAACTTTTAGCATCTTGCTTAAAATGTGTAGAAATTGACGACTTTCTGCCAAAATTAATAATTCGCCCAATGTACGTATATTCAGTAAGACGCCACTGCATATTTTCAGCTAACATTAGGTCGAAGTCATTGGGTCGCAGAAAAAAATTTATCTTTCGTATTTTTTTGAAAACTAACATGTTTCTGATTTTTGTCACATCTATATAATTATTGTATGATTTGAAATTCACAGGATTCGAATTCAAATTAATCTTATTGGTCATCATCTTGCACTTGCGACTTAATGTTATTTTACAAGATTTTACAGACCGACTAAATCTTGGCGAGTCGTATATATATATATATATATATATATATATATATATATATATATATATATATATATATATATATATATATATATATATATTTGCTGTTCTGGCAATACATACCGCAATACGATTTTCTGTACCGCGATTTTTTCACGATCTTGCTTTCATCCTACAAATCGGTGTATTCCTCACAATTTAATTCAAAAACCATATTTTCTTTTTCTCCTAGATGCACGATTAGCACGAGATTGCAATAGAACGTAAAACGCGATGCAGTACCATTATTTGGGCAAAGTTTAACTGGGGAGTGGCAAGTCAAGACCCGGGGATATTGTTTCAGTGAGATTTTTATTTGCTGATAATTTGACTGCTTTCAGGTGTTTGTAGACTCGTTTCATTTTTATGTTAATTTTATATGTTCATTTGACGACCATGTGAAGTCTTACAAGGTTACATCACTTAGAGATGTTGTATTTTTCAAGTATCAAATGTTATAGTGACTATTTTATTGTTTTCATTAAGAGTTACTGTATTGTAATATATATTCTAATATGGGTTTGGTATATCGCAATACCGTTTTGGGCGTATCGTTGAACCCCTAATATGTATGACAATCAATCTAAGACAGCATCGTACTTTTTGATCAACAAAAAATGTATCATAAATCCATACATTATTCATATCTGTTCATAAATCCATACATTTATCATATTTGTTGATGAACAATACAATGATCATACTTGTTGATAATTGCATGCATGAATATTTTCTGATAATGCCATATATCAACCCCATATGTTGATAAATTCCATACATTGATCTTATATGTTGATAGATCCATATATCAGTCATATATGTTGAAAGGTTCGATACATTGATCTTATCCGTGGAAATACGAGATCATTTGTGATTCTTTGTTGAAATTATGTGCTTTGATCGTATCCATTTAGGACCGATACCATTTTGTTATATCCGTTGAACTTTGTACGCAGGAATAAGGTGTCAGATTAATTCATCATTCATTTGCAATATAAATAAACATCTCATTCTCGTAACTGTGTTAGGTGTTATCGCTAGATCCAATCCAAACCGGTTTCATCCGGTTTATATATGCTTTTTAAAAAATATAACCAGAAACAGAAAACACTGCATGTACTTTTCTACAATTGAACGTTCACAAAAGTCTACAAAAAAATCTTCCAGTTGCAGCTGTTATATTTATTTTATAATAAAAGTTATGTTGAATGATATACCAAAATAATCTATACAGGTATAATTCGTGAACTTTTAATGTTGTTCCATAGCTTTTTGTTTGTGTATAAATGAGTTATAATTATGTTATCCATTTATTCATTTACTATCCATCAACTCTTGTCAAATAATTAACTACACAATTTTAGTTATCAATCAAATCCACACCTATATATTTCTATCAACGTCAAGACATTACATTTAACAGCTGGAATAGGTCTGTGTTCACATCCTATCTCTCTAGTGTCACGATAGCTAATCATTTTGGTTCGAAATCAGGACACACCTTGTTCATGATGTATTTATCGGACAAAGGAAAGGTCATTTATAATGGTAATTTGAAAGATTCTGGCTCTAGCTAGTCGAAATGTCGATGTACGGAATATTCTTTTTGATCCTATTACTATCCTGCGTTAGATCCATCCCCATAAAAGATGCCGAGAATACCGTTCTTAGTAGATTGGAAAAACTGGAGGAGAAGTTAAAAAACTACGATGAGGACATGGCAAGGCTGCATTACTTAGAGAGTTGGTTTAAAGAACTGCATCACAAGTTGAGCGATTTTACCTTCGAGAAACGTCGTAAGTAACATAATATGCACGATGTTACTAATACGATTGTCTATTATTCACGTGTTATATACCTAATTCTGAAAGAAAATAAAGCAGTAAAGCAGTCAGAGACAAAAATCAACTCTAAAAACAAGCTTTGCTTTTATTTAATAATTATATTTACCTAAATTCACCAGAGCTGAATCCGATTGTAGATTAAATTTGAATTTACTTTTTGTCCCGAATAAGTATATGTTCTATATGGCGTTTATGGTAAGAAATATAAGATGTCATACCGAGAGCGATATTTCAACTAAATCAATTGGTGGATTTACGTACACGCATATGGTTTAAAAATAATATCTCGACCCATCCTGTCACCCCATCCTTTCGCGGAAAGAGGCAGACATAATTGCTTAAATAATTACATTTAATTAAGCGGTTAATCTTACAATTCGGACAGCAGAATATTTTTACTTACCGGCAGAAGATTTCTCGTTTCTTCCTTCATACATTTACGATTGTTCAATGAAAACGTTAAACTACATAATTTCCGAACGTTCTTCGTGCATTATCCAACTTTGGATTGGAGATTTTTAAAAAGCCTACATATGATAGAGATTTCTTTTTTGAAATCATTTTTATTTATGTACACTATACTATACTTTTCTCCAATAAATCTTTCGTCTGTCACATACCAACACTTGCTGGAAATACGAAGGTTACACACCAACCTTTGGTTTGGCTAGGTACACGTAAACTCAAGAATAATCTTCATATAAGACCAGTGAAGTTTTATACAAGCTCAATCACAGTTATTATTTATCAGTATATGTGAGCGAATTAAATAATCTACTGAACTGGGTCTGACGATTCTATCAAGCTCTTCAATAAGTGTGGAAGTCTAATTGATTCATTGATTGATTGGGGTTTTAAGGCGCACTAGCACTGTAAGGCTCTATAGCGCCGTAAAAAGGTTAGATTATATATGATTTACGAATGAAAAGTGGTTCACGATCAACGTGCGATACAAATAAAAAAAACAATGAGGTGGTGAGAGTAATATATGAAGGTTCCCGATCAACGGGGAATGTAAATGGTATGCATAAAGGGTAATTAGATCATAAAATATATTTAGGGTGATTGACAGTACACGTTGGTTAAAACTACCAGAAGTAAATAGGTTGTACACGAGTTATATTTTAGAACAAATGTTAACTTCCTTCAAGAAATTTAAAATACAAGCCACATTTACTGTATTAAAAAGCTCCTTCATGTGCTGAACATGGTAGTAACGATTGCGTATAGGTTGGAGATCGAAACAATCTTATCAGAAAGTGCTTCACGGTGAAGGGTTTGTTGCAGGAAATGCACTCGGGTGGGTCTTCACCCTTTAATATGTACGAGTGAGTTATGCAAGTATGACCAATTCTAATTCGTGCATTATCTCGTCCTTACGGATCGTTCTGTAGGAAGGAGGCCATTCGCTTGGAGAGGGTTTGACCACATGGAGCTTGTTATTCCATGATGCCTGCCACTTGCTAAGGATGGATTGTTTTATGCTCGGTGTAACATCAGTGTATGTCATTTTAAAATCAGATGGTTGTAGAGATATGGCTATTTTGGCAGCGGTTCGCTCTTTTATTACCTATAATACCGATATGACTGGGTAACCAACAGTATATTATATTGTGAGTGTAACACAGTTCGGTATGTTTAATGATAATGTTAGTTCATAATGGGTTTTCCAACTTCCTGCTGTGGAGTGACTAGTGAATCGAGAGTTTAAAATATATTTGGTTGCAATATATTTCAGGGCAAGATCTATTGCCCTGATTTCTGCTGAAAATATCGATAAGCCATCTGGTAAACGAAGTTTTGTAGTGTGATTTCCACTAATGAAGGCTGCAGCAGCCTTTTCACCATCTTTTGAGCCGTCAGTATATATTCTTGTGTAGTCCTTAAATTTGGAGAGAAGTTCCTTGTAAGAGTTATGAAAAATGTAAGAATTTGTCTCCGATTTTTTCCCTTCATGCAGTGTAAAAAGTACTTTGGGTTGTTTTAGAAGCCAACGAGGTATTACAGAAATAGAGGACTTTTGAATTTTTGAAAGGTCAATTTTTTTATTGTCACGGCTGGAAGATATCCCAATGTCAAAGGTTGGAACGACATTTGGTTTATTTGCGTACAAAGTTCCGTGTTGGGTTGGAAAACAGACATAAAAGCAGAGTTTAAAGGGTTGAATCTTTTAGGGCATAATGTAAAGATAATACTTCTCTGCGATGTGATGGAGGTTGCTCATTCGCTTCAGCCTAAAGAATTTCAACTGGGGATGTCCTAAACGCTCCCAAAGCGAGTCGTATTGCCTGATGGTGAATTTGGTCAAGCATTTATAAATAAGACTTTCTTGTGGAAGTCTAAAAACAATGGACACTGGATAGGTACATGATACCGTTCCAGTGAAACCTAAGTGAGGTCCTGTACTTGCACAGATATGTCCGACACTATAAAATAGAATTGCCGAGGTTTAAACGCAAATATTGATGAAATACGTCTTCTACTTAACGAAGATGACCCAACAGCTGGCTGTCTTCAGGAGACCTTTCAAAAAGCAAATGAAAGAGTTAATCTAAAAAAATAATAACCAACAACTTCTTTTTAGAACTACTGACTCTTCAGCCAAATTAATCTCAGTATTGCATTGCAGCCATAAATTTTCGTGTATTCACACAAATGACTCACACTTTGATCAGTACATCTCCCTCCCAGCACTCCAGTCAATGGATCATATCTTGATCATCCTTTTGAATAGTTACCAGCACCCTTCGTTTTACTGGACTTTAACGGCCACCATATTGTTTGCGGTTGCAAGAATATGAACGACAGGGGAAACAAAATTGAAAACTATTTCAAAACACAATATGTGCGTTTAGAATAATAATAATAATAATAATAATAATAATCATAGTAGGGTATGATCACTATGATTTCCTCATGCTCTCTCTATCAGTGACAAAAATAACCTACCTGCACCTTGCCACAGAATCGTACTCCTCCTCAGAGCTGACCATCTACGATCCATCCGTTTTACTCGACTTCTCTTGTCAACTTGGTGACACCCTCTGTAGCAATGACCACTTTCCAACATATTTAAGAATATTCCTAAACCTCATATGCTAGGCCAGAGATGGAAACTGAGCAAGGCAGATTGGGAAACGTTTCAGCCCCACGGCGAATCAAATTTGACAGTTGATTTTTTCGACAACATAGTGGATAAAATACTCCTACTTGCTAAGATACTCCGGGATACAATATCAGCAAGGTCGGAGATTCCTAAAAGTGCCAATAAACCATCTGATTATCCTTGCCATCAGGAAATGGGAAAGACCCATAAACATTTCAATGTCAATACAACAACTGAACAATATCATTAAAGGCCGTATATACCGAACTAAAACTAGTACCGTTAGAGGGAGCTATATGAAATAGCACAGATCATAGTGTCAATAGGTTTAGCTCTCCGCTCCTCTATTAAATCAGTATGGAATATGGTACAGAAAATCATTGTCAAAAACAAAAGCAGCTGTTTCACACTCTTCAAGATACCTGATCAAATGCTCGCGATGTTTCAAGACATCTCAAGCACAATGGCATAAATAACCTACCTTCACGAAAAACTCCTCACAAGAAAACTATTCTGAAAATCTTGATCAAAGCCTATGACACTTCAGCAGCCCCAGATGATATCTACTATCGACTTCTAAAACACTTACCTGATACTGTTTAAAACACTACTAAACGTTTTCAATGAAAATTGGGAAACTGGCGACACCCTCCGTCATTATAACTTGACGACTTTTTCATCCGCTACGGATCCTTGGGTATGCATGCTGTTGAACGTATACTAGAATATACCATGAACTGAGTTCAGAAATGGTCTGAAGAAAACGGTTCAAGTTATTCGAAATCTAACACTTCTACCGATTACATCAAATTCATGATGATTCAAAAACTGCCTTCACGGTTCTCGTATCTCTGTTCAGGAGAAAAGCAGAATTTTGGGGCTTATTTGTGACCTTCAACTAACTTTCCTAAACGTGTCAACATTTAAGAAAACTGATGAAATGGTCACAACCGTACCAGAATATTTCAAATACACTGGCCGAAACATTCTCGAAAAATTCCTTGCAAGAGAATTTTTCTGAAAACTTCCGCCGTGTGAAACACCTGACTTAAAAATAACAAATCCGCTAATGCTGAAGATTACAATAAACCTTCATAGAGTTACAAGACTCTTGATCAAGCCCACGACACTTCAGCAGGATCAGATGATAGCCACTATCAATTTCTGAGGCACTTACATGACACAGCTATAAATGAAAACATGAAGTACAAATATAAAACGAAAAGATGCCAGAATTTTGTAAAATGTATATAAAATAAAAGATGAAGGTAACACATATAAAATCCTAAAAATGTATGGTCAAAATTTCTTATATACCGCATTCCTTTAAAACATCCAATACTTTTTTTCGTCTGCTACATCATCATATAGTTTCTTCATGCAGTTTACGTCACAAATAATTCTTTCCCACAGGCTGGAAGTCGACACACACGACAATAATGTGTTCCACTGTCAATGGACACTGGCATGGTATACACTCTGGTTGAGGTTCACCCTTCAGGAGGTATGCACGAGTCAAGTATGCGTGTCCGACACGCGATCGGCACAATACAACATCATCTCTGCGATTTGTTCTATGCGATGGATGCCACTATCCAGTAGTGGGTTTGATGTTCTTTTTCATTCCACATGTTTTGCCACGTTTGACTCAAATGCCGATTTATACTATATTTGAAGATAGTATATGGAAAATTCCATTCAAAAATGAGTGACTAAAGGGCACCTTTGGCTGCTTTATTTGCCTTTTCATTACCCATTATACCAGTGTGACGAGGTAGCCAATAGTACAGAATACGTTCCCCAGATTGTACGAAGACATCATGTTTATGTAATATCTGGGATATTAACAGATTGTCAGATTTAATATAGAATGCTCTGATTTGAATCCGCAAAGGTCAACGTTTTTTGAGGTTTTGATAACCAAGGTGGTGATTTGGGAATACATCATTTGGACTATTTGCAACACTGACATGTGCTGCCTCTAGGTGAGTACGAATTTGTATGCCAAAGAGTGGAATGAATATACATGTTTTTAAGTGTACAAGGTTTGGTATTTGGGCCTAAAGACTAGACCATATACAGGATTAGATGGATTAGAAGATAGTTTGATAGTAGTGATAAAGAGATGGTCCATTTGCTTCAACATAGAGGCTTTCTTAAGGGGAAGTTCTAAATGCACGCAAGGACCTAATCCATAATTGTGTATCGGATGAAGCATCTGCAGGTAAGATTTACAAACTGATCCGTACACAATCGAGCCAGAATTAAGTTTAAATCTTACTGATTACTTGTATAACCGGAGCAAAAGCTTCAGATATGCTCCAGATTTGTGTTTTACACGACTCGCATTAAAATCCAGGGCTTTGTTTAATTATGTCCCTGGGATATCTAATAGGTGTCAGACAAGTTAGCTTACGATCGAAAATATGCCTTACAAATTTGGTCTTCGCCACAACAGGAATAAGGCAAACATTAAGTTTGAAGTTTGGGTCATCATGAAGACGATGTAATCGGCAGAAGCGCATGCAAACAGTTTATATTTCGAAAATTTGAACCAGTTTTCTTCTGCCCATTTCTAAACCTCATTTAAGATTATCTGTATTTGACATACAGTAGTATACATAGTCCTTGATCTATAGCAGATCAAAAAGTTGACATGTAATGAGCAGTCAGTTCCTGAACTAAGGCATTTCAATATGCTGTTAATTTTGATGTTGAATAAGGTGACTGACAATATGCTGCCCTGAGGTACACCTCCTGAGGTACACCTCCTGAGGATAGCTTTCAGAAATGACGCTGCCTACCCTAACTCTAAAATTTCTACCTTTCAAAAAAGTTAAGATAAAGTTAAGTAGATAGCCTCTTAGACCTGTTTTGCGGGACTTCCATATGGTGTTCTAAGCTTTCTCCAAGTCGAAATATACGGCAACTATATGTTCTTTCTTTATGAAAGCTTCTCTAATGAATGCTTCTAGTCGGACAAGATGGTCTATTGTCTGGCGTCTGAATCCACATTGAACGTATATTAGTAGAAGTCTACAGTATAAAAATGTTGCCTACTAACTCAGGTAAATTCGCTATTTAGCGTTCATCAATACAAAATAGATCATGCAAGTAATATTACAAAGAATGTAACTGCCAAGAGATGAATGATGGGCAGATAAAAGCCATTAAGTAAACAAACTAGCTTAAAAACTAACAATCTCGTTCCTTTCAGAAATTTCATCGAAACCAGGAAGTACACAAGTTGCATTCTCGACATACCTAAGTGGAGCAATTCACAACTTGCAAATCGGACAGCTTATCGGTTTTGATAGCGTGGCGGTGAATATAGGGGACGGTTTAGATTCCTCCACTGGAACTTTTACCTGCCCCGTGTCGGGAATCTACTTCTTCACAGTCACGCTAATGTCCTATCTCGATAATGAACTTAAAGCAGAACTTGTCCTAGACGGAAACAATATAGCAGGTTTGATACAATATTTAACGTATTTTATGTCAGAACTGAGTTGTATTTATGGGAATTCTGTGAACGGTTTTTTTGTTGGTTTTTTTTTTTTTTGGCGAGGCTTAAACAAATCATAGCCACCTTTTTCTTGTCGAAACTACTTGATATATGGGAGGAGCTTAATTACGCACGTCTTCGGCATCAATGGAGAAATTTTATCATCTGACAAGAGTATGCGCACTATGACGCTCTTCGGATAATGACGTCATGGCTCTCATAATTTACTACTACGGTTTGCACAGTATATTCGCTCAATGTGTAACAGTATACGCAACTATTTTTTTTTATTCATCAATAAAAACGGTAGTAAGTAATTTGTTTTGGATATATATAATAAAAAAAAATGTTCGCATGGCGATTATGACGAATAAATTGACTTGTGTCTAAAATCAATAAACTCGCTCATTCGCGAGTTCCACGATTTTCGGCACTCGTGAATTCTTCAGAAATAACTATGCAAATATGCATTATCCTCGGTATCCTAGTTTTATAATTTCTTCATCTTTATTCTCTTAATGTACGTTTTTAATGTCCTCAATGGTCCTCTCTAATTCTTGTACTCTCTCCATGCATTGTATAGCGAGAGAAAAAGATTTGACAGAATATACGATTCATTACGATTATTAAACGTATTTCATGGAATCAATAGATCACTGTCCATCAAATTCCTTAAAGGCATGGCTGCAATATAAAGGGAAGATCAAATGAGCGGTGTCATTTTCTCTCTGGCAGTGGCAGGGAATAGACCTCTGAATTGGCACCCGATTGGTCGATTACTGGACTGTTTTGACAGCCAGGCCTGATCTCAGACTTGTACAGATAGCACCACCGGTTTTGAAATCCCATCTGTAAACGCTTGCATCCGACATCTTCCTGTCGTCGACACTTGTTGATTCCACTTTGTATCATGTACTACACAAGCTCGTAAATGTCACAAATTCTTAGTCAGAAAACATTGTTACATGTAGATAAGAATTGTCTTCCATTTTATCAAAATTTAGAGGTGTATCTAAAGAATACGAACAAGCCTGTGCATTATTTTATAAAAGCAAGTTTTTGTCACTCTGTCTAAGTGGTAGTATTTTTAGTATTAGTATAGTAACAGTACTAATAGACTGATCTTGACATTTTTATGATCACACTGCCTTTACATGCCTTGTTTTATTATTATTATTAAGGTGTGTACACTGCTGGAGGTTCAAGTAGCATTGACAACCAAGGATCAAATTCAGTTGTGACAAGATGTGAATCTGGACAGAAACTTTTGGTTCGAGCGTTTGACATCAGTGGATCAAAAATATGGGGTCATCCGACCTACCGCTGGAGTACTTTCAGCGGATTTTTGCTTTATCCTTTAGAGACGGAGATCATAGGATAGAGTGCGATATTGCCCGACTAGTTTGTATTCTGTTCTCTATGGGAAGCGTTTCCATCTGCTGGGAATTCACTCAATAAATATTTTAATTTAAAAATTTTGACTCCAACATAACTTGATTGTTCTTTGGAATCTGAAAATATTTACACAAAATAGATATAGATTGACATATGGATTAAAGAATATATATATATATATATATATATATATATATATATATATATATATATATATATATATATATATATATATATATATATACAGAGAGAGAGAGAGAGAGAGAGAGAGAGAGAATGTATAGTATGTACGCTGTATCATTGATATACCACGAGATCAATCAATTTTTCATTAAAAGGAAACTAGGCTTGCCGGGTTTCCTTTAAATGCACAATTGATAGGAGTGGTATATAAAGATACAGCGTACATACTATACATATAGTTTATTATACCACATACAAATACACATACTTGCGTTTCCAACGGATTTAAGATCGACTACAGGAAACTGTCTATTTAGAGAGGGATTGATCTCCCTCCCTGCCCAGTGTGTCCGCTACAAAATGTAGTTCTGCAGCTATTTCGTCTATTCACAATCCTATTTGGAAATTGATTTGCTTCTTCTCTTTTCTCCTTTTTTGCGCTTTTATTTACATTCAAATTGATTAAATAAATTTAAAAAAGTTATACTTTATACATAAAATTTGGTTTAAATGAAGAAAATAGAGCACTACGAACACTGCATCGCTAGCTTCTCGAACAGTGCACGAAGCAGCCATTAAATCACCGTCGAGTATATTGAAACGAGTGGGAAATATAGACGAAGGGAAATGACGAACCAACAAGAGGTAATTCAAACATTTAAATTTATTTACAGTTGATCTTATTCATTATTAAGCTTTACTTACCACTGCTACAAGATCAAGCTTATGCGCTCCCTCGTCATGTCCATATTCCTATATGCATGTGAGACATGAACCTTAACAGCAGAAATAGAGAGAAGAACCCATGCCTTAGAGATTAGATGTTATCGAAGGATCCTGAAAATCTCATACTTAAACCACGTCTCCAATGCGGAGGTGCGCTCTAAAATCCAAGGCGCAATTGGACCTTATGAAGATCTGCTCACCACTGTAAAGAAACGCAAACTAAGATGGTATGGTCACGTCTCACGCTCAACTGGCCTGTCAAAGACAATCCTACAGGGCACAGTGAGAGGAAAGAGAAAACGAGGCAGACAGAAGAAGAGATGGGAAGACAATATCAAAGAGTGGACAGGCATAGACTTTGCAAAGTCCCAAAGAGCAGTGGAGAACACTGCGAAATGGAGAGAGATTGTCGCAAAGTCATCAGTGGCGCCCCTACGACCAGCAAGGTTACGGGAAAAATTAAATTAAATGAATGACCACTGCTACAGACCATAAGATTGTTTATCCTCCATCTCTCTCAACTGGTCAGTTTGTCTGTATATTTTACCATCATAGATCCAGAGACATCATCGCATGCCAAAGGGCGAAAAACCGATACTCTCTTTTTTCACGCTTTTTCGCCCGTAGCATGCGACCATGGTAGAGAGTGAGAGAAGGGATGGACGGGTTGCGGGACTGGCCCTAAAATTATTTGTATTGTCCATCCCCATGTTTCTGTTAGCTTTACCATCCTAGATCCAGGCAGATATACGCAGAGAGAGAGTGATTTGGATCAACTCGAGTAAAACTGACATTCTGGCTGACCAACGAACAGAGTCAAACAGAAAGACAGCGGAATAGAGGCTTTCAGACATTTTAATATTTAAAAATGATCAGTTTTCATTATTGTATTATAGATTAAAAAACAAAAATAAAACAAAGCATTAAATAGATAACAATGTGTGTACCGCCTAACCAAGGAATTTACAGTACGGCCCTGTTGTCTCGACAGACTATTGCAACTTTGTATCATAGGTATCGTGTAACACTAGAAAAATCCCATGGAAAGTGTACATATACCATTATAACGACTCTGGGATGCCCTATGGTACTTGATGCAAGTTCAATTTCGAAGTTTTCATCCAGCTCAAATTCATTTTTTTCTCGCACTCGACAGATTTCCAAGTATGTTGTGTCCCATATGACACGAGAGAGAGAGAAAAGGGAAAGCAGAGGGGATTTCGATGAAATTGTACCATCTTCAATAATCTAGAAAAACGGTGATTATTAATATTTTTTCTCGTTATTTTCTAACTTTAATGAAGACTAATAAGTAGAAATGTATCACATCTGGCGAGTACAGAAGCAATACTGTTTTCTTGAAACCATAATTATATGCGTATTCATATGCCATGGGCGAATATATATGTATAGAGAGAGAGAGACGGGGAGGGGAGGAGAAAACATGGATAGATGGATATATAGATAGTTTCTTGGTATGGGGCACATTATTTGTGCACACGTACCAAGAGAAGGAGTAAAGAGTTACAAGAAAAATATTTCTATACAGTTTATATTAAGGGAAAGAATTTTAAATCTTCATATTTACACAAAAGTGGTTTCATGTGAATTCATTTCAGAAGCTTTATGATAGTGTCTGATAATGTATCGACAGTGAAAGTCGTGGACTTTATAAAAGAACGCGGTTTATAAGTACTAAGATGGCAGACCGAACCCAGCCAAACACTTTGGCTCTGGAAGATATGCACTCATCAACTTTTGATACCATGCCAACCACTTTGAACTATTGGTTATTTACAGCAACCCACTTTCAGCTATTGATTCCCACCTAATTTCATCTATTGAAGATTTACACACAGCCACTTTAACTTGGGTTAATTTACAACGAGTATCATACATTAAAAATACAAATATGAGAACATGAGAGGTTTAAATGTGAGTATGGTAAGACGATAACGTGTATATTATTTTATAAACATTAAAAAACAAAATTACACCAAAAATATTAAAAGTACAACGCAGTGAATATAGAAAAGACCATTTTCTGTATGTAGTAGCGATTAAAGGCATCTCGGCCAAAAATGTGACTATAGGGTGCCAACTAAAATACGAAAAATGTAAAAATTAATTAAACAAAAACACTAGGAAGATAAACCCGCTCAAATAAATGTTAAGTATGAAGTACAAGATAGAATAGAAACGATTAAGATGCTAAAATTCTGTAAAAGCTATATAAAATTAAAGATAAAGGTAACACATGTAAAATCCTTAAACACATGGTCAAAATGTGCTATACAAACCGCACTTCCTCAAAAAGTCGAAGAGTTTCTCGGGCGGTACATTATATAATATCTTCATCGAGTTTACATCAACATACTTCCGTCTCACTGGAGATGCGGTAGCGCGTCAGACTCGTAATCCAAGGGTTGCGGATTCGATACCCGCTCAGGCCAGCTGTCTCGTTGTGTCCTTGGGAAAGGTACTTAGCTCACACTTCCTCAGCATAATATAGCCAACAATGTGTTAAAAGTGCCGTTACAACCAACCAACTTCAGTCTCACACCGTGAAAGTTGACACGCTCGACAAGACTGTTCCACCGTCAGTGGACATAGGCACGGTATGCACTCTGGTCAAGGTTAACGCATCAGGAGGTATGCAAGTGTTGCATACGAGTCCTATACGCGATCCGCACCGTACCATCTCATCTCCGATTTGTTCTATTCGAGGGACGCCACTCTTTAATAGTGGGTTTTATGTTTTTCAGTTTGTTAAGGTCTTCTCAGTACACATATTTTGCCAAATATGAAAAACATGCCGATTTACATAATATTTCAAGTCAGTATATGGAATCTTCCATTCGCAAACGGGTGCGTGCAAGGCAGCTTTATCTACCATTTTATTACCGTTTATACCAATGTGACTTGGCAGCCGACATTACAGAATACCTTTCCCCAAACTATAAGCAAATCATGCTTCTGTAATAGCTGAGATATGAAAGGTTGTCAGATTCAAGGTTTTGCAAGGCTTTCAGTGTGAACTGGGAATCCAAAAAGACGCGAAATATGTGTTTGAGAGTTTACATGGTAGTTGAAAGCTGTTATGCTGTAATTTCTGAGGTAAACGCGGAGTTTTTATCCGGTAACCGGCTCGGGACGGTGCCACCGAGTGTTGCAATCGCATCTCAAACCTCGTCTCCATCTTTGAACGGTCCGCATACAGGGACATACGACTACGATAGGAGGCTCCAATATCACTGAATTGACGTTGAAAAAGGGAAGGATTTGATTAAGTACTTTTTAATTGGCAAAGATCACTAATAATGTGTTGGTGGGCTAGGTGGGGAAGGGGCGGGGGTCATAAGGAAGGTGGTAATTTTGGAGCACAATTTTGTATTTCCAACACTGATTTTTGCTGTTTTTAAGTGAGGACGAAGTTGTATGCCTAATTGCTGAATGAAGATTGGTTTCTGAGCGTACAAGGTTTGGTATTTGGGCCTAAAGTCTACAACATACGCGGGGTTAGATGGATTAGAAGGATAGTTTGGTAGCATACCGAAAAGCCAATTTAGTTCGTCTGAGACAGAGTGATGGTTTATTTGCCTCAACACAGAGGCTTTCTGAAGAGCAAGTTTTCAATGCACCCTGGCAAATTTTAAGTCCCCGATTATGTATCACATGAAGCATCTAGAGGTACAATCTTCAGGCTGATCCATACACACTCGAGGCATAGTCAAGTTTAGATCTTATTAACGACATGTTGAAAAGGAACAAGACTTTCTGATTTGTTCACAATCTGTTTGCCGCGACTCATAATCTTGAACAATTGCTGAAATCACTTGTGTGAAATATATAAATGTGGCAATTCTTTTCCTTTTCCAGTCTTTGTGGTTTTGTATTTTGTGTAGCATTTGCAACACGTCACATGGATGTTGTGACTGGGATCTCGGATTTAAATGAGGTTTAGGGCTGTTGCAATGAGTGAAAAATATAATACTCGCTTCTGCATATTGTCTAGTTATATCATTTAAATATTATGAATATATTTGTACACGCGAGTTTACAAAAGGACACTGTTGACCCTACAGGTGCAAGTCATGTTAGGGTTCAAATTCAAAATTGATGTTTCCGTGTTAAGCTTGAAGTAGACTTAAGACACAATTTTACTCCAAGGATGGCTTTGCCATTTACGCAATTAAAACTATATCTATTTGGGGGTCATAATATCAAAGACCCAGTTTATTATGACACGAGAAATAATATTGATTCAGGCATGACAACAGCTAATTTCAGTTTTACACTTTGTATTCCTACACATTTTGCGGCCACCTCGAGCAAAGGATACTTGAATCATACATCTAATTTTGAGATAGTAACGATGGCTCAAGCTAGCGGACGAAAAAGCAACTAGGGTCACTTATTTGGCTTCAAAGTCGCCTTTTTAATGCATGCACGGGGTTTCCACTTGAACCACTGGTTTGGAGACGATCTCCAGCAAAACGCGACTTGGCGTCGTACCTGTATACTCCCTGCCGCAGCTTCTCGCTAATAGAGATCCTGGGTTCCTGAAGCACGTAATGTGTAGGTTATGCATGAGCTAACATTTCCTATGGCCCAAGTAGGCAGCACATTCATAGCTGGGATCTATGTGGCACGCGGAGACATTTTCTAGTTATATGCAATTGGTCTCATTTGAAACGGTGTTAATGTATGTAATTAGCATCTAGTCCATAACATAATCATACAGTGCCTTGTACGAATTGTTTTTGAGTTAAGCTGACTTGATGAAACCGGATTAATTTGTGTAGGTTACTTCGTACCTTTATTGTTTTATAAAAACAAGGTGTTGAAATACCCGCGCTTATAGCAAGGCACGTGGCCTGGGACCAAACTTATTTTCTTCTATGCATATTCATTATACATTTGTTACTATAACTGATAGAACTTTATAACTTTTTGTACACGTTAGTTCAACGTAGTGCGTGAAATCCTTAAAGTCTCGTCAAGGGTTGACCAGCTTGTTTTTGTATTTTCGTACGGTAAACAAGCTGACTATAGGGAAATAACCGAGTGACATGCAATAAGGTGAGACGTTATACATCACTGCGTTCATTCCATCACTCTTTCTCAGACAATCGAAATTGGTTTTCGGTATGCAACCAAACTATCTTCTAATAGTGTAGTGTATAGGCACAAAAAACCAAAAACCTGTACGTTCAGAAACCAAACTGTATTCCACCTTTTGGCACAAGAATTCGTCCTTACTTACAAACATCAAAATTCAGTATTGGAAATATTGCAAAAGTATGTATTCCCAAATCACCACCGTGGTTATCAAAACCTCATAAAATAATATTTGACCTTCGCGAATCCTAAAAGTCTTGAACAAATTCTTTTCTTTTTCGGAGTAAATTTGATGAAATCAGAGCCTCTTGTCATAACCATATGCACCTATGTACCGAGGGTTTGAAAGATGTAGACAAAATTGGACATGTCATTGCAACACCCCATGGCACCATCTCGAGCCGCTTACCGGACAAAGCCTAAATTTTTACTGCAGAAATTACAGCCATACTCAAAGCTTTTAATTACATTTAAACCGCTCAAAAAATAAAGTACATCATCTTTTAGGATTCCCTTTCCACACTGAAAGTCTTGCTGAATCTTAAATCTGACAACCCTTTATTATCCCAGATATTACCGAAACATGATGTTCTCATACAATCTGGGAAAGGTATTATTCTGTTGGCTGCCTAGTCACACTAGCATAAAGGGTAATGAAGGGGTAGATGAAGCAGCCAAAGCTGCTCTGCAGTCACCCGTTTCCGAATGATAAATTTACGGGGCCCCGGGTGGCCGAGTGGTCTAAGGCGCTCGCCTTTACAGATCACCGACATTTCACCTGTCCGCGTGGGTTCGAGTCTCGGGCTCGGCCAACGTGGGTATGTGAGAAAGCTTGCCAGTAGCTTCCCGTGTGTCAGGTGGTTCTTCCCGGGGTTTTCTCGTGTTCTTCCTCCATCAAATATATTGGCCGCCATGTACAGCCGATCATGTGCTGAAAAATGGCGTTAAACCCATAAAACCAACCGAATGATAAATTACATTTACCGACTTCAAATATTGTATAAATCAGCATGTTCGCCATACTTTGCAAAATATGTGGAATGCAAACTCCAGAACATTAAACCCACTATTGGTGAGTGGTACCCCTCGTATAGAACAAATCAGAGATGAGGTGGTAGTGTGTCGATTTCCACCTTATGAGACGGAAGTATTTTCACGTGAACTTCTTGAAGAAATTGTACGAGGACGTACCAGCCAAGAAACCTTGGACTTTTTTTGAAGGGAATGTGGTTTATACAACAACTTTTTTAGTATTTAATATATTATTTGTATCTGCCATTTTATAAACATTGCACAGAATGTTAGCATCTTTATGTTTTGTATTGTATCTTGTACATTTTTTTTTCGAAGGGTATTACTTTCTAAAGTTTAGTGCAATTCATTTTTACCGCTTTCGAACTGAACTTTGTATTGCACTACAGAGCCACTTTTGTGCTAAGATGCCTCAAAACACTACTATATACATGCATTCATTGCAGATACCCTTTTATTATCATTATAGCTTCAACATTTCAAAATACATTAGCTGTGAAACACACCATCGAACTTGGTATTCATTATTCTGAACATCTTCAGGATTATGGTCATCCTCGAGTGGAACCAATTGTCTGCGGACATGTGCCAAGTTGTCTGTATCGTAACATCAAAGATATTCCAAAGAAGACAGCTTCATTTCCCGATTTAAATCGACAATATAAATAGTTCCGAAAATACGCACTTAAAAAGCTATCGAATGACAAACTTACAAATGAGCAAATAAATAAATGTGAAATATGTTTGCAAAGCTCTTGTGCAAATGCTGCCTTTCACAATTATTTGTAAGAATGTAATGATCCTGCTTTTCGACCATTATCAGGAACAGACTTGTTCAAAAGATGGTCATTCTTTTACCAATACATTATAAAACGTGCAGCACTGCAAAATAAAAAGTTTAAAACACGAATAGTGCATTCTAGTACATTTATTTGACCGCAGTAAATACAATATTTATATTTAAAATAAAACAATATCAATTTTATGTTACACTTTAATTCCTACTCACGTCACCTTCAAACTCGCTCACTTCACCTTTTTATATCTGGAGAAAGTAGTCACTTCCGCCATTTTTTAAACCTATTTTGAACTTTGAGCAAATACAAGGTTATGGTCACAAGGATCTGTACAAATTAATTTTTTTCTCCATAACGTCAGGTTAATACTTTATACCTTCACCCAAGCTTAAGTATGCTTTACTTTTCTGGTTAAAAAAAAAAAAAAAAAATGGTCAGCAGGATAAATTTTGGTTACACTTCTTATGGGTCAATCCAAGAATGCCATTTAATTAATCGGTCAGATATCACGTCCCATGTATGGAGTAACATCAATGTAATGTATATGTAGTAAGATCAATGTTATGTAATTGCAATTAGATAACAACCTTACATTACTTAATCAAGTAGCGTTACCCATCTCGGGACCCCAGTCCAGACCCAATACAGAACCTAATGATGCAATATCAAAACACAATTTAAGGGGCAAGTCAACTGGGCAGCACGGGAAGCAAATCATATTCATCCAACCGGGTCATAGAATGCATATCCCAGCCTTCAGTTGTCAAATCCCAGATGAACAACCTACTGCAGAAAGACGTCCTGAAGACTGCAGATTCCCACCCCAGCCCCAACACAACACCCGTGACTTAACTCAGCTCAGAAACCATTTCGCAACTCAGCCAGAACTGCTCCACAACTACCATATAACTGAACGCATTCATCCCACTGTTAACCAACACTTTCTACACCGCACTCTAGTTACACAGCAAGCACTCAGTCCACGCAAAACCACACGCAGCAACAAGAACCCACTCAACTCTGAAAGACACTTTGAATTCGGTACCCTCAAACTGCGACTAGAGCTGCTGGAATGAATCTGGAACATTCCGTTCTGGCTAATAAAGTGGACAAACAGCTCAAGAAACTGTTCAGATATCCAGCCTCAAACCACACTTCAAAAACAAACAATAACCAGATTTTGTTGTTCTGTGGCCGGAAGATAAATGCAAACAGCCACCTTGCCCAATACAACCAACACTTAAACGTATCAGATCACACCCACTGCTTTCAACCAGTAGGTTACTGCCAACAAGTGAAACAAAAACAACCCTGTGACGGCTTACAACACAGAAATGGATACCCTACACCAGGAAAGGTACCCGTTACAATCTCGCCAAATGCACAACTACAATCACTCCGCACCACCACACCAAGAATACAACACTGAAATGATGACCTGTTCACGAAAGGAACCTGAATCAGACGCACCTGGTAAGTACATAATATTACTTTTGGATAGTATTTATTTTTGGAACACGGACCCATGAACGAGGAAGAGTCCAATGAGGATTTATCCCTTGCTCCATTGCTCCATACGCCAGTCATATAGAATGACCTTTGTTGATTCCAGTGACAGCCTTCATAGTTGATTTTTGATACCTAGATAGATATCTAGCCCAGTTGTGTTGTCTTGTTGGTATTTGTTCAACACCAACTCTTTTGCATTCAGGTAGATAGTTCGACACTGCTTATGAAAGTTTATTCTTTCAAGGTTTTCCATGTCGATCTATAATTGTCCACTTCGTCGTGCGGGAGTAACTATGACTCTCTTAATGACCGTTTAAGAGATTTTGACCTTAGAGAATCGTGTCGACTCTAGGTCTGCCATCATAGTTACGCGGAGGGATAATGCGTCTCCGTATTCCAACACGGCCCTCGTACTAATTATCTTGGTAGCGATGGGATAGCCTCTACCCTCCGCTGCCCCCCCCCCCCCGGTTCTCGTCCGCCCGCTGATTTCGCTAAGTGGGGGCCCGCACCAACTCCTAAAACTCAGTGAGTACACAAAATCAAAAACGCCATAAAGAAGGAACAGGCGCTGAAACGTGGTCCGTACGCTCACTGCCCACGAGTGACGTCCGCGGGGAACCTGAGGGGACCACCCCCCGAAGGGGACTCAGAGGAGATATCGTGGTTCCGGACAGAAATCTGGCGGTTGCAGAGCCCGAGTCGGTGGTGATTCAGTTCTCTGCACCAATATACAATTGTCAAATATGCACTGGGCTGGCATTCAATTCGTTACGCCCAGTGCAAAGTCACTATCATAAAAAGCACTCCAAGACAAAAATCCAATATGCATGTATCAAATGTGATAAAACCTACACTAAGATACATGCAGCGGAGTGTCATGCGCCCAAGTGTGATGGGCCAAAGATAGTAGACGCAACTCAAATACAATGTCCACATTGTATTTTTAAAGCCAAATCAATGAAGGGACTGGGTCAACACACAAGACACCAGCATCCCTTAATTGCAAATGAAAAGAGAAAGGATACCAAGCATAGAAAGATTGAATTGGATCCTACTATTGTTGAAGACAAAAGATCCAAGTGGACAAAGGAGGATGACACAAAACTGCAAAAGTTAAACCAAGATGCAGTTAAAGCCAAAACAAAAAACATTAATGGCTTTATACAATCCCATCTAACTCATTACACGGTGGAGCAGATCAAGTATCGTAGACGAAAATTAGGTCTATCCAATAAACTAAATAGTAGTGTGGAAATGGTAGATACAGAAATCAATATCGATAATGAGGCATTAGAACATGAAACTTCTGTAAGGGAGGAAAGACCACTCCCACCATTTACACCAAGCAAATCCACACCTACTGAACATCAGGGGATAGACCCGCTCAATATTCTTCAAAACATTACGATCATGGACGACCGTGATGAGAAGGCCGGGAAATGTATATGGTACGATCCAAACGATGAAACATCGTTAATACAGCGATCAGCTGTCATCCTCCTTGAAGTCGCAACGGGCAACATTGATTTGGCAAAGTGTGAAGCTATCTTTGCTGACAGCTCGCAAAGATGGGCCCTGCATAGTAGGCATCTTGCCTCTGCAGGAAAACCCAAATCGAAGTCTACCTCGAAAAAAAGTGCCGCTCGCAAGGGCCGAAGAAGTGAGAAGGCCAAGATCAAGACAACGAATTACAGGAGAACACAACAGTTGTACGAGTCAAACAAGAAACGCCTTGTTGATGAACTCCTGACTGGCAATATAGCTCAAAAATGCCAAATTCCACTAGAAGAAATCGAAGCTACCTATAAAGAACGATTCAGTGGACACCGTCAGGAAGTTAATCTATCCTCATACCCAGCTCCTCGCAAACCTTCCAACGCTAACATCTTAAAGCAGCCAATAAACAGTATGGAAATAAAGGAAGTGGTTAAAAACAAGGATAATACGTCTGCTCCTGGACCAGACGGTATATCCATACAAACGATCAAACAAGATCCCAATAACACTTCCCTGTTAACCAATCTGTTTAACATTTGGCTTAAAACAGGAAAAATTCCTGAGGAAGTGAGAAATAGCAGTAGCATGCTATTACCCAAAAAGGGAAAAGGATTCTGTTCATGAGGGCAATCTTTTCTACCTTATATTTGATCACATGATCACGCAAAGTTGTCACGAATCTGATCATGTTACCCTTTTTAGAATACTTCTCAAAATCGATGTATTTCATTATGTGCGAATTACTGTGACATTGCAATCTAGATGAAAAGACGAGTTTTTCACGTCTTCGGCGCCTACTTAATGTGCGAATGAAGGATCTGCTTTCCAAAGATGTGGATTCGAAAACACAGAGAACAGATCCAGGTTCTGCACAATATGAGAAATTGCAGCATACCGTTATTTTATGCTTGCAAACTCTCTGGATCACGTGGGAGAGACGGGCACTGGCGATTCGAATGCTCTCAGTTCGAAATAATTGCGGATATCATCATGAATTACATTAGTTTTGTAGGATGGGATAACAGAAAAGTCATTGGATGCTTCAAAGCAGCATTCAAAATACACAGTGACAATCAGTAGCCATTAAGATACATGTCCCCCATGAAAGCAGTAAGCACTGACACCTGTAACAAAATAGTCATAAATTGTAGTTTACTTTCAAAGTTCTTGTAGTTAAAGGACAATTCCGTGTATATTTTAAACTCACTCGTTCCTACTTAACTCTCATCTAAACTTGTGAATAGTCTGATTGTTGTCGACTTGCATGTTAGCATATATTTCTATCAAAAAATTATTCGAACATGCATATTAAAAATAAAAAAAGGTTTTGTCAAGTGATAGATTTTGACTTTGTTAAAGAAAGTCGTTATGTTCATTTCCTGATTCATTTTATACTTATTTAATCCATAGTTTCATTACTGTTTCAGACTTGGCCAATGTCTACATTCTAGAACACCCTTCCATTGTGTGGACCCCGATCTAAGTCAACGTCATGTGTCCCCCAAAAAGGCGATTTTCACCAAATGTAATAAGCAGCAAATACTGCCTGTCTGTGCAAGTTCAGGTGACCCGAAGAAAGCATGCAATCCCAAAGGACTTTTGCCTGTTGAAATTTCGACTAGGCAACTTTCGACTTGCCGCCAAAAATTTCCTGATCTGCAGCTCTGAAAATTCAAAAATTTCAGGTAAAAACAAAAACTAAAAATGATGTAGGAAAACCAATGAAAAAGATTATTTTAAGGCAACTATATTTATGCCGTGATGTCCTGCAAACAAAACTGTAAAGGCCAAGTGTTTTCGCTCCTGGGAAAAAGTGCCCCACCCACCCCCAAAAGTTCCATTCACTTGGCTTATGCTACAGAACAAGTAAATACAGACGTGTTCTTGTGCTGCAGAAGCAATTATAATTTTCATAATATTCGAACATCTACTCAAAACTTTCAACGTTTCAAACATTAACTTACATAGATATTTTATAACATATGGAAACTTGTCCACATTTACTTCTTTCTCTATTGCCAATAGTTTGATCCTTTGTAAACAAAAATATTATTTTTACATTGCATTCGTGCCGTACAGTCGCAAGTCAACAATAGCCCTGAGCATTTTGCCCGAGAGTACCGTGTACGGCACACTATACACCTGCGCGTGTTTAATAGTCCTCTATGCAGCTGAAACTTTTGTGCAGAAATAATTTTTCTTCTTTCACAGTGACCTTGACTTTGTTCCCAAAATCAATAGGCTATTTCCTGACCCGAAGTGCAAGCCTTCTTCAAAGTTTGGACCTGGTCTGTGATGTCGAACTAATGTTGTTGTGCGGAAACTATTTTTCTTCTTTCAGTCAAAGTGACCTTCACCTTTGACCTTTTGATTCCAACATCAATAGACTTCTTCCTTTCCCCAAGTGCAAGTCATCCACAAAATTAGGTCGAGGTGTGTAGTGTAGAACTGATTCTTGAGTGGAAATCATTTTTCTTCTTTCAATCACAGTGACCTTAACTTTTGACCCCTAAGACGATGAGCTGCTACCTTACCCAAATTACAATGAATCCAAAAGGTCTGGTAATTGTAGATGGTGGAGAACAGAGTTATTGTTCGGAAAATAGTTTTTCTTCTTTCAGTCGGCGAGCCTGACCTTTCAGCTTTCGAGTCCGAAATCGATAGGATTCTTTCTTGCCGAATGTGCAACCCATCCACAAAATCTAGCAACAGTAAATGTTGAACAACTCGAGTTCATGTGCAGAAACCAAATCGGCCACAGACGGACACCATCGTAACACAATACGCTCCACATTAATTTACAAGGGAAATCTTTATTTTTAAAAATTTAATAATTTGATCGAATTATAGTCAGATTCCCATCCATTAAGAATTATACCACATTTTTTATCTCCGAAAGTATATACATGGCAATATCACAATAAAATGTCTGTACATACATACCGTATACCGCCTGCAATATACCTACAATTGTCACAGGAATACCTTTAATTGGATATACCAGTGGTCCCCAACCCCCGGGCCGCGGACCGGTACCGGGCCGTGGATCAAATGATACCGGGCCGCCCAAGGAACATTAAATTATTTCCATTTTATTTACTGTGGTGTATTTCTCTCGGGTTTGTGCGACTTTCCATGGACGGGAGGTTAACCGGGAGCTGAGAGACGTCACCTGAAGCCGCACCAATACCGCGCATGCGCAAAATATCGTGATATCGGGGCGGTTTTCTCTCTGTTCACCGGTACTTTCTCATGTTTAACAGTGCTTGGTGTACGTGTATATTGTGTTTGCTCAAATTTAACCCACAAATTAGCAAAAATGAGTACGAAACAGACGTCGTTAGAAAGTTTCCTTGGGAAAAAGAAAAGGCCCAGTGAAGAGACAGCAGAAGAACCTTTAACATCAAAGAAACATAAAACTTTTAACAGACAATACCATGAGTCCTACCTGAAATATGGATTTATCGGGACAAGTGATTCCCACACACCAAAACCGCTCTGCATAGTTTGCGGCGACCAGCTCTCTAATGAGGCAATGAAACCTTCAAAACTGCTTCGCCACTTGAACGCCAAGCACCCTGGATTAAAAGACAAGCCCCTGGAGTATTTTGAAAGAAAAAAACGGGAACACGAAGGACAGAAGAAATTTATGAGGGCCACCACATCAATAAAGGAGAATGCACTGAGAGCATCATATTTGGTGGCTAACCGTATTGCTAAGGCTAAAAAGCCATTCACTATCGGTGAAGAATTGATCTTGCCCTCCACTAAAGACATTTGCCGTGAACTTCTAGGAGAGGCTGCTGTGGAAAAGATAGCACATGTGCCTTTGTCGGCTAGCACTGTGACTAGGCGCATTGAGGAAATTGCCGAAGACATTGAGACACAATTGTTGGAGAGGATTAATACATCACCGTGGTACGCACTCCAGGTTGACGAATCTACAGATATCGACAACAAGGCAATACTACTTGTTTATGTGCGATATCTATATCAGGAGGATGTGCATGAGGATTGTGCACTATCTTTGCCAACCAACACCACAGGAGCAGAACTGTTCAAGTCACTGGATGGTTATATATCAGGACAACTAAAATGGTCCTTTTGTGTCGGCATATGCACAGACGGAGCTGCTGCCATGACCGGACGACTGTCTGGTTTAACTGCTCGGATTAAGGAGGTTGCACCCGAGAGTGAATCGACGCATTGTATAATTCACAGGGAAATGCTGGCAAGCCAAAAAATGTCACCGGAATTTAACAGCGTATTGATTGATGTCGTTAAAGTTATTAACCACATCAAAGCACACGCCCTTAACTCGCGCCTGTTTGAGCAGCTTTGTGAGGAGATGGACGCAGAGCACAGATGCCTTCTCTTACACACAGAAATAAGATGGTTATCCAGAGGAAAATCGCTAACCAGAGTATTTGAATTACGAGAGCCATTGCAAAGATGTCTCTCAGAAAAGAAGTCACCGCTGGCAGCACATTTCAGTGACAAGGTATGGGTCGCAAAACTGGCTTACCTGTGTGACATATTCAGCCTGCTCAATAAGCTCAATCTGTGCCTTCAGGGGAAAATGACAACTGTTTTCAAGTTGGCAGACAAAGTAGCTGCATTTAAAGCCAAACTGGAGTTGTGGGGACGGCGCGTGAACAGAGGCATTTTGGACATATTTCAGACATTAGCGGGGATTTTAGGCGAGACTGTGCCTGAGCATTCATTCTCCCAGTTGGTGCACGATCACCTGTCTTTGCTTTTAAAAGAGTTCGAGCGCTACTTCCCAACCACAAAAGACCCACAAACTGGTAAGGAATGGATCCGCGACCCATTTGTCAACAAACCAGGCGAATCTAGCATGTCTGTGCAAGAAGAAGATCAACTGCTGGAGATTGCAAATGACGGGGGCCTTAAAACTACGTTCGAGACAACAACTCTGCCGGTGTTCTGGATTAAAGTCATGGCGGAATACCCAGAGATTGCCACCACAGCACTTAAATCCCTACTGCCATTTCCGACATCCTATCTGTGTGAAGCGGGGTTTTCTGCAATGACAGCAACCAAAACAAAACAACGGAATAAACTGGACATAAGCAACACACTTCGGGTGTCATTGTCTCCTATTACCCTCAGATGGAACCGTCTCGTTGCAAAGAAAGAAGCTCAGGGTTCTCATTGATTTAGCGTTCTAGTGAGTTAAAATGTTAAATCACTTTATATTCATTTTTTGGTGTAACTGTATTTTATTTTGAAGGCATGTTTAAATACAATTAAATTAAAATTATTAAATCAAAACAATCCAAAATATAAACAATCAACGTTCCCCCCTCAGCGGGCCGCGGTAAAATTATCAAACGCTGACCGGTCCGCGGCGATAAAAAGGTTGGGGACCACTGGGATATACGACACGTGATAGGGTTTAACCAATGAGTATGTGCATCGCTTCTTTTCCCGCCAATGTCAGAAGACGCTGTGCACTGGTGATGAACTGCGTCCATCCAGCTCATTTCGTAAGGATGATCATAAAAATCACCTTTATATTTTCCAGGTATGTAGCTTCTGAATTGGTTAAAATGTAATCTTGTAATCTGACAATTGTTTTAATGTAACCTTTGTGTACTTCTTTCACATAACTATGATAACTTCATACGTTCTTCATTCTTTATCATGTATTGCATACCCAATGTAATATTGTACAATTGCTTTATGAAATTCTTCTATTTGTAATGAGAATGTGTGTTGACTTCAATTGTTAAGAGAAGGCACTGTACGCTGGGGATGCACGCCTCGTTTGAGTCCGTCCAGTGTACTTCATAAGGACGATCTTACAGATCACCTTTATATTTTTCAGGCGTGAATGGCAATACAGTCTTATTTACATCGTCGATGTTTTATCATTTCTGTGTTGCCAAGACTTGTTCGAACCTATATCTATATATTGAAAAAATTGTGACACAATGAAAATAAAGGGTGACAAACTGCAGTAATATTAACTAATTCTGTATTTGAAGTAATGTTTTTACGGCGACTCACACACAAGTGGATATTACCAAAGATAAAGATCCAGAAACATAAAATCATATTCCTGAAAAATTTAGGAAGTCAAACCCTTCCAAATAAATGTAAACATTAATTAGAAGATAAAATATAAAACGTAACGATGTTAAAATTCTGCAAAATGTATATTAAATAATAGATAGAGGTAACACATCTAAATCCTTGAAACCTGACTAAAAGTTCCGCATTCCCTTACAAAGTCCAAGATTTTATCCGGTGGTACGTCCTTGTACAGTTTTTTCAAGTAGTTTACGTCAAAATTCTTCTGTTTTTGTTTTTTTGTTTTGCTTTTTTTGGGTGGGTTGGGGAGGAGTCACAATAAAATGTACCAAGTTCAGACTTCTGTTCCGTCCCAGGCCCCAAATTAAGGACCCTATTGAAAACAAGTCTCTAAGATTTTATTAGGTCATCCTTGGATATGTCGAAAAAATATTGTTTCATTTCCCAACTTTGACATTTGGTTAATCTGTTTTCATATACCACGACTCGAATGTGATTTTTTAATGTTGTTGCTACAAGATATTATTTTCAATTGTATTATGGTTTTAAACTAAGAAATTTATTGTATTAACATCTCTGTTTTTTTAAATTGTACTTTCTGGTGATTAATGTACTTTTAGGATTGATACAAAAGTAACTAAGTCGTATTCATGCAAATATTTATAATACTATATGTTGATCATTACAGAATAAATGCTACTACTAGTACTACCACTTTCTTTCGCTGGATTCTGACAGCCACACACACACACATATATCTTAAACTACTGATATATATCTTGAACTATTGTAATTCGCTACAAATTTTTTTATTTTTCTCTCACACGTTACACAGATCACATATGACCAAATTACGGTTGTTTTCACCTTGGCGGTCGTAACAAAGCTTTGCAAAATACCCGGACCTGAAAAAGTGCCCGGATTTCCTACCCAAAAACTATTTGCGCTAGCGCAAGGACATTTATGATGAGGTGGGAAAAGGTCTGTTTGGTGCCATAAACAAAGGCGGTAGTGGCCTTCTGGGGTCAACCAGACTCTGGAATAACGTCACGTGACCCTTTCGGCCAATGGGAGATATTCTTTTGGTGTAGGCCAATGGGAGATATTCTTTTGGTGTAAGAATATATTAGTAAGCAGTCTTAGCGTCACTTGCAAACGAATTTGTGGTTATACAGGTTGTATATTTTATGCTCATATCTTTTGTATTTTTCTTCTTTCTTGCTATCCTTCTATTGGTAATTGTTTCTTTACAGCTTTTCGTAATTATAATTCTACAGTTCAGTTACTTTCGCACTCTAAGAAAGGAGCAGCTGAGTTCAATTTATCTTCTGTTCGTATAGATCCATTCTATTCGTTGCATAATGAAGAGAAATGCACTCATTCTCGGGCATTCCCTTTGTAAATGGTTACATCGGTATTTGCGTTCCGGGACGGATCCTAGACTCTTTCCATCTTTTAACATAGCGGAAGTTTGTGCTGTGCAAATACATAGTGTCGGAGGTCGTACAGTCGAGAAGATTTTGCGACATGATATGAGCCAGGTCTGCAAACAAAGCCCCGACATTGTAATTCTTCTCGTCTGGGATAATGACGTAAACGCTGACATATTACCAGAGGTACTCGCACATAAGATATTCACTTTTACTACCCTTCTACACAGGAAATACCGTATTAAACATGTTGTTCTTTGTCAGCTCATGCCTAGATTCCCTGCGGATTTACAACATTTTCGTGTAGCGGGTATAATTAACACAACAAAGGAAGCAGCTGATAGGAACTACAAAGAAATGTACTGTCGTACGGCAAAGGAGGTGAATTCCATCTTGCGTTATAAAGCTGCTGCTTACCAGTACTTAACATTTTGGGAACATAACGACAAATTTTGCTTCAATAAGTCGAATATCAGGGATAAATTTGGTTCGGATGGCATTCATTTGTCTCCTAAAGGGCAGTGGCATCTGTATAAATCCCTTCGGGGAGCCCTGCTCAAAGCATACTCTAAAATAAGGCCGACTCGTTGCAACGTTTGTAATATCGTGCGATCATAAATCTTGCTATAAGCCATGTCTGGTAACAATTACGCCGTTAAATTTCATTGTTTCTGCCCACAGAGGGAGATATCAGGCCAGGTCCAGTACCTGTCCAACTTTGTGTCTGCCATTGTGGAGATACTGGGTCAGGTTCGGTACCTGACCCCCCCCCCCATTTTTTTTTTTTTTTTTTTTTTTTTTTATTGTAATGCCTGTTCCTGGCAACCATTTTAAGCCTCATAATATGGAGTGCCTACACATTTATACTCATTTCCTAACTATGCATTAAATTTTACATATCATTAGGTACTCCTAGTACGTGTTACACGTGTGGTCAGAGATCGGTTGCTGCCATGAACAGTTATTACTGTCTTTTTGTTATCTGCCCACCCTGGGAGATAACGGGCCAGGTCCAGTACCTGACTCCATTTTCTTTCTGTATGTTACTTTTGTTATCGGCCTACTTTTGGGAGATAACTGGTAAGGTCCCGTACCTGCCGATTCGCTCATTGCATGTTTGGTTAGAAAAAATAAAAATAAAAAAATTAAAAAAATTTAATAATAATTTGGCCAGTGTGCTAGTATAGCATAGCATTTCGTGCTGCATATTTGCCAGGGTTTTGTCACTGTCTGGGAGTAATACCTTATGTTCTCTAACTCTCTTCTCAGGTCATACCCCCCAAACGCAAGGCATCTGAAGGTGTTCAGCGCGCTGTGAAGCGTGTGCAGTCCACCAGTTCACGGATGAGGTCAAGTAGCCAGGCACAGCGGAAAGACTCCAGGTCGTCTCCCGGTGCAACAGGGCTGGACCAACGTACCATGGACATAATAACGCAGCAGGTGATACAGCACATTACACCAGTGATCAATGCCCAAATAGACAACAAGTTGGACAAGATCTTGGAGATGCTACAGCAGACCCGTCCTAATCAACAACCAGCCACATCCGCTCAAGAATTGCACCAGGGGCCATCTACCTCTTCCATCACTCAATCTGAAAATGACGTCACAAATCCGCCCCAGGAAGTTGCTGCCAGCATAGCACGGGCTGCCTCGGACATAACAGGTCAAATTGACACAGGTACAAGTGCTCGGAACGAAATGTTCACACAAATTACAACCCCTTATACAGAGAGTCAATCCAATTTCATTAGCACCTCAATTGACATCACATCCTCTATCCCTGATAAAATTAAGCAACAGATTTGGGCTGGGTCGTATATAGATCTCCACACTCTCCTCTCCCCATCCACAGACAATACCTTCCGCTTGCAGTTTGATATCACTTCGAACACACCTGAATTGAATTTAATCCCGTTGGCTAAGAAGTCCCCGCTCTCTATCAATCATTGGCTGACAGCCTGGAACAGATTTGTCACCATAATCTGCATGAAATCCCCCATGTTGCGCACTGTGTTGTCACACCACATGGAAGTGGTCATGAAGTTAGCGGAGCGCAGAGCTCATTGGCGTTATTATGATGAGCAGTTTAGACGCTTGATTGAGAGGGGTGAGGCCAAATGGGGCTCCACTCACCTTGAACTTTACTTAAGATCTGTCCTGGATAGCATGGGTGAAAAAACAGCTTCCAGCAATGCCGCGACACCATCTTCAGCCTCCAAACTGACTCCCCCAAAGGGAGCCTGTTTTAACCACCACAAAGGTCTGCACTGTTCTGCAGGGCTATCATGCAAATACCAACACAATTGTTTCAATTGTTTGGAAGCTCATCCTTTTCTCAAATGCAAGTTGCCGGTTACTCAACCGTTCAAATTATTGCCTAAATATGCTCCGAAACAACTGACACCTGGCAACATGCAGCCCTTTCGTGGTGGTTTCAAACCCAATCAGTCCCAGGGAACATCATCATATCCTAAACAACACAGTTTACAAGGGAATCAGGTCCAGCGTAAGCAATAGGCTCCCTACTCCAGTAAAAGCTGAAAGGTTGGAACAGTGGTTGAGAGGGTATGATGCTCACACATTAAAACTCCTAATTGAAGGATTTACATGGGGATTTGGAGTGGGGCATGAGGGTTCTCTGTCACCCATTCCAACTCACAACCTCAAATCAGCCATACAAAATCCGGAGGTTATTAAAGACAAAATAGACAAAGAACTTAATGCTGGCAGATTTGCAGGTCCATTCGCAAGTCCCCCTTTCCCGCTTTTTCAAACATCTCCTCTGGGTTTAGTTGCAAAGAAAACACCTGGCACTTTCCGATTGATCCACCACTTGTCACATCCTCCAGGGTCTTCTGTAAATGATGGGATTTCTTCAGAAAAAAGTTCTGTGCAATATCAAACTGTGGAACAGGCTATCGCTCTTATTAAGAAACTTGGTAAAGGTTGTGTTATGGCTAAAACTGATATAGCTAGTGCCTTCAGAATTGTTCCACTCTCCCCCACTCAGTACCACCTATTTGGCGTTACTTGGGATAACATGTACTATTATGACAAGTGTCTTCCTATGGGTTGCAGCTCCAGTTGCCAAGTTTTTGAATATGTTAGCACGGCACTACAGTGGATTGCGACTCACAAACTGGGCATTCTGCACGTGGTTCATGTTCTAGATGATTTTCTGCTTTTGGAATCCAACTACAACACCTGTAAAGACAAATTGGACCGATTCTTAATGCTTTGTTCAGATATTGGTATTCCCATGTCTGCCGAAAAAACTTTCCTTCCCAGTCCAATAATGGCCTTTTTGGGCTATGAACTGGATTCGGACAAGATGGAAGTCAGACTTCCGGTAGATAAACTGCAAAGTTCTTACAGGCTGATAACACTATGCCTCCAAAAGCCTAAGATGACTCTACACAATCTCCAATCTATAATTGGCACGCTCAATTTTGCATGTGCAGTTGTTCTGCCTGGCAGAGCTTTCTTGCGTAGGTTGATTGATCTGACAGTGGGCGTGGCAAAACCACATCATTTCATACGTATTACAAAGGGAGTTCAGGCTGATCTCCAAATGTGGTGCAGATTCTTGGAAGAATTCAATGGTAGATCTTTATTTCTCCCAGATCGCTGGCTAGAATCGCATGCCATTAATTTACACACTGATGCATCCAACACAGTTGGCTTTGGAGGGGTGCTTGGTGGCAAATGGTTCTACGGTACTTGGAATAAAGAATGGCGAAGCCAAAATATCACTCTCCTCGAACTATACCCAATTGTTCTTGCCATCAAAATATGGGCCCCTCTACTTACTAACAATTGCATTTACTTCAACACAGACAACAAAGCTTTGGTCGATATTGTTAATAAACAAACTTCGAAAAACCCGGCCATTATGTTCCTGGTTAGAGATTTGGTACTTGCATGCCTCAGATACAACATACTTTTTCAGGCATGTCACATTCCAGGAAAGAGAAATGTTCTTGCTGACGCCCTTTCTCGCTTACAGGTGCACAGATTTCGGACTTTGGCCCCATACGCGGACCCAGAACCGGTGCCAATACCAACGCTTCCAAACTTGCCCCATTAACAGATACTATTGATTCTCTTCTGGATAGCACATTGTCATCAAGGTCAAAAGCAGCATACAGACGCAGCTGGAATCTGTATCGAGCTTTCACCGCGGAATATGCCATGGAAACCGCAGTGCCAGTCCCTCAGGCTCATTTAGCACTTTTTATTTCTCATCTGGTGAACAAGCATTATTCCCCAGCTACAATATCTTCATATATATCTGCCATTGGTTTTGTGCACAAAATTAACAATTGTGCCGACCCCACCAACTCGTTTTTGATACAGAAACTCCTGCGGGCATGCCACAGGAATAGACTTTCTTGTGATGCGCGGTTGCCAATCGACAAGTGTATTTTGGAAAAACTTGTAAATGCTACAACTCGCACTATATCTTCTTGGTACAAACAGCTCCTGTTTCAAGCTATGTTTTCCCTGGCATTCCATGCTTTCTTAAGAATTGGGGAAATCACAGTGCAGTCCCTTTCACTTCATAACCCTAATCTGTTGCACTTTGATCAGTTGGTTCTTGAATACCAGTCTATTACCCTGACTTTCAATACATTCAAACACAGCCAGGGCCAACAATTCAGACTAAAAATTAATAGAAACACTAATGCTACTATCTGCCCTGTCTCGAATCTCCAGAGATACATCCAAATGCGAGGTACTGGTCCAGGCCCAATGTTTATGTATCTACCAAATACACCTATTACTCGCTCAGAATTCAATGCACAGCTGAAACTTGCTCTCGTTTTCTGCAATTTTGATCCAAAACACTTCAAGAGTCACAGTTTTAGGATCGGAGCAGCCACAACTGCTGCTGCCCAAGGCTTATCCGACAGTCAGATTTGTCAGTTAGGGCGATGGAAATCTGATGCTTTTAAAAAATATATTAGATGCGCAGAACGACACTCCAACCTATAATTGTAATCCTATACTCTAATAAGGCTGCAGACAACAGACAAGCATGAATAGGGATTGGCTTCACCGATATAATTCCTGTGCTTGCATTTCCCATCATAATGTAGGTCAGGCGATTATAGGATTAATCCATCCATATCGGTATCAGGTTCTTTTCATCTATGTATACTCGCACAGATGTTGCTCTTTTTCAGGTCTTGTGGGTGCACAGACCTCAACACCATGCCAGATTTTAGCTTCAAGGCAGGTGGGTTCGCTGCTTTTGAGCAAGATGACCAGTGTACAGGCTCCAGCTGGATAAATTTCGTTTTGCGGCTGTCACTTACTGAGGGATTATCAGTACATCAGATTCATGGAATAAGGAACACTACAGCTTATATCCTCATACGGAGAAGAGCATTGACATTTTACATTGTTTGAAATATTTCATTGACATTTTATATATTTTTTTGTTGGGCTTGGTTGTATGTACAGCAAAAAAGTTCTTGGTTTGATGCAGGCCTCTATCCATGTTGGGGCTGCACAGGCCCCATGCAAAGTGGGTGACTGGCATGGTTCCTGTGTTATGGCGGTCTCAGCTCCCAAATGGATTGTTTTGGGTTTCATGGTTAAAAAGTTTACATTCAGGTCTGGGGAGGTTAGTTAAAGCTAGTCAGCTAACAATTTTTTAGAGGTAGAATTTCATAGGGAATTTCAACTATGTATTTGTATCACATACTCACGAAAAGTCATTTTGTAAACAACTGTACGCATTTTATATCATAGTAACATAATATTGTTTTCAATACAATTGTCACCTGTGTGGCCTGCATCAACAAATCGTTTTCCATTGTTATTCCGTATACTGAGATTCTTTCTTTCCTCCTGGCTGTCCTCATCATAGTGGTTGCAAAGTACTAATTTCATAATCATTCGCTCACATAAATCCTGACTAAAATTCTCGCTATCCTTTCATACACACTTCATCATAAAGATAGTTATTCAAAATCTTATAACAATGATACAAGTAATTGAGAAAAATAATAAACACCCCATGAAAGGATATCTTGGCTCATACCCCATCCCCTACAAAACGAACTATTAAAACGAACTTAAGATGGTCTATATTATAACAATAAAACTTTAGGGAACGTATTTCACCATATATTGTTTCGTTGCGATGCGCTATTATCTTTCATACTTGTGCTGATACTTACAGTAAACGTGTACGAATAGTTTCTATAGTACTGAATGATAGATATCAATATTGTAATGGAGGAATATTACGCGATATATTGTCGCGTCCATGAAGTCCAAAATCGAAAGGTCTATTCCATATCTTGTCACATAAGGCAACTTTTTGTATGCGACCGCTCAACGTATTAATCAGCTAAATTGACCTATTTTGTTGCCATCTAAACGCCATCTATTTCAAAGGAGAAAACTTGCTATCTAAGATTTTATCCGGGAGATATTATCCTATTTCCAATTCGGCGTCGTGCTGGTCACTTTGCGCTATCTTGACAACCACGACCAAGGGCTCCTGCCAGATAGTCAGTGTGGCTTCAGGAAAGGACGAGTGACCACAGACATGGTGTTTGCAGCTCGTCAACTCCAGGAGAAATGCCAGGAACAGAACTCTAACCTGTACACGACATTCATTGCCCTGACAAAAGCCTTTGGCACTGTCAGTCGTGAAGGCCTTTGGAAGATCATGGCAAAATTTGGTTGCCCAGAGAAATTCATCAATATGGATCGGTAATTCCATGATGGCATGCTCGCTCGTGTTGTGGATGACGGTGAGTTATCTGAACCATTCCCAGTCACCAATGGAGTCAAGTAAGGCTGTGTTTTGGCCCCAACCTTCTTCAGTCTGATGTTCTCTGCCATGCTTACTGATGCTGTCCGTGAATATGACACTGGGATCGACATCAGATATCGGACTAACGGCAAGCTGTTTAATCTAAGAAGACTACAGGCGAAGACGAAGTTACAGGAAGTGACTGTTAGTGATCTATTTGCTGACGACTGTTCCCTGAATGCCAAATCTGAGTCTGACATGCAACTCAGTATAGACCATTTCTCTTGAACTTGTGACAATTTCCGTCACACAATCAGTATCAAGAAGACAGAGGTGATGCACCAACCTGCTTCATAAAAACATTACGTAGAGCATACCATCACAGTAAATGGCCAAACCCTCGTGGCAGTGGACAAGTTCACCTATCTCGGCAGCACACCGTTACGTGCAGTCCACATCGACGATGAAACCAACGCCAAAATTGCTAAAGCAAGTGTGGCCTTTAGCAGCCTACGTGCAAATGTGTGAGAGCGTAGATGCATCGTTCCACAAAAAAAACTTAAGGTCTACAAAGCTACTGTGTTGCCAACCCTGCTGTATGCTTGCGAAAGCTGGACGGTGTACAGACGCCATGCCAAGAAGCTGTACCATTTTCACATGGGCTGCCTGAGGAAATTGATGAGGATAATATTGCAGGACAGGGTCCCAGACACTGAGGTTCTCATACGGGCAGGTATTCCATGCATCCACACTCTGCTGATGAAATCACAGTTGAGATGGGCAGGCCACGTCACCAGGATGTCAGAAGAGCGACTACAAAAGATCTACAACGGCGAGCTGAAGGAGAGAAAGCGATCTTAGGATGGTCAGAAGAAACGCTTCAAAGATTTCCTCAAGTCCATTGTATTGTCGTGTCAGACATATTTATGGTTGTGGTGGGAGTACGGGACTTTTTGGAGCTTTTCCTGGTGCGGTATCATGGGCTCTCTAGTGTCCATACTCTCTAGACTCCCAAACTTGTTAGGGACTTTGATTGGACTGTCAGATCCTTTGGGAAGTCGAGCAGTTTTCTTTAAACGTATCTTTGTTTGATTTAAACCATGCACTACAGCTGGCGCCAGAGGGCTGCTGCTCTTTTGGTGGGTCGGATTTGACTGGTTTCTTGGTAGGAGTTGATAATCTTCTGTGACATACTGATTCTTTGACCACTGGGGCCAGAGGTTTGCTAGTCTTTTATTGGGCTGGATTTGGGTGGTTTGTTATTTGTAGCACTAGGTTTTTAATTGCTACACTGTCATAGTGAGTACTTGATATATCTACTTCGATATTGGTATGGGTGGCTGCTAATACGGGTTTTTTGGTGGCGTGATGACTGTGAATTGTCCTTTCGGGACATATAATGTGTGTCTGGGTACAGATATAATTTGTGGAAGGTTTTTTCTCCACTCTAGCTACGCTGGCATAGGATGTGTCAGCTGTGTTAAGTGAAGCTGTGGCTTCCACAAACTTTCTGGCCTCGGGAAAGTTCATTCCCCTTTCAACTGTCTGACTCGTTGGATTTCCTTCCCTTTTCCCGTTTGGGGTAGTCTCTAGAGTACGAGAAATATTCTGCCTGGCAATTTGCACAAGAGATTTTCTCTGAGCAGGACGATCCATCGTGACCCTCCTGCCCGCATCTGGGACAGACTTGTTCCACTTGCAGCCATCTTTGTGGTGGCCAGATTTCTGGCAGTTGAAACATCGCAAAGGAATAGGAATGAAAGGGTGGACAGGGATAATCAAGAACCCGGTTTTGATTGATGTAGGCAAAGTGGTGCAGCTGAAAGTCGGTATGTAAGTGTTAGTGGGAGTCAATTTGTCGTGACGACGAATGTTGATTCGCTTCACTTATGAGGCGTTCTGAAAGCTAAAATTTTCGAGCATCTCAGCCCTACTGCAACCATCCAAGTCTCTAGATCGAACGACATCTCTTGACGAATTCAGAGATTTGTGTGAAAAAAAACCTTAATAGGTATCTCCACAAACCGCTTTGTCCGAAGTAGATTATCGGACTGAGCTTTGCAGCTACACTCCACAAGTTGTTGGCCCGAACTAAGTCTTTTAATACTTCTAGGCTCTCCAGCATTGAAGCGCTCTAGTTATCACAAATGGTGGCAGCTTTGTAAGTTTCTGATTCTCATCACAGGATTCAATGACTATAAATCGTAGCCAATTTCCTTCACTCGGACGAGTTCCTCATCCGAGTGTTACGACTAGAGTCGTAGGGGTAATGTAACAAAAGAAAAGACTCAAACAAGCTTTCAAGATTTAAATACAAATATTTAATTTCTTAAAATATTAAAATATTTCAACAAACAATCAAAGTGAAAGAATTAAAAATAACTTACAGTATAGAATATCCTTAAAAGTCCTAAATTGTTTTAAAGTTCACTGATCCGGAAGTTAATCCAAATATTCCGAATGAAATAGGTTCCGAATGAAACCTTCACTGTATTTGTGTTAATAAGAATCAGTTATATCCATGTGTTATAAATTCAAAGTAATACTTGTGAATATGGAATATCACAAGTTCTTGAAATGTTTCCGATAATTCCACGGAGCTGCATAATTATTAAGGTTTAAGAAAACAGTACTGTATACTGATTTATATCTCAAAAGTAGAATATCCACACACAAAATGAACCAAATTCGTTTATGACCTCTCAGGCTGTCAACCTATGCCAGGAATGCCTAAACACAGCATTACTTCCTATTATATAGTCTCTTACTACGCAAATTGAAATAAAACCCATACTACGTCTTTGATAAACAACTGGGTATTTCGAAATAATTTCCTTCTAAATTACAACCCTCTCCGAACCAATCAGAAACTAGATAATGCGTGACATCGCCAAAGTAATTGTGCCCTGACGTTATTAACAGCACTATGTAACACAATTTTTGTTCCTGGGTAGTAAGTGTTATTTCCTAATTGCTTATGCCTCAAAAGTATAGGAAATGGCTATTATTCCCCAAAAACTTTGCTTTGTGACCAGGACAGTGATATTTTGAAATTTACCTATTTCCAATGAGAAAACGGGCGAATTTGTGTCTTTTCGTTCTCATAAAGTCAGAAAAAAACAACCAACATATGAATCCAAATTAACATGTATTTATACTAAAGTAATACAAAAATGACTACAAAATATTTAGAAGTGAGTAGTTTTTCGAGATTTACGATTATACTGTCAATCACTTTCACGAATCAGCCCCCAAATGTAGTCTCCCATCATGTTCTCGTTATACTGTCCTTGGTAGCGGCGTTCAAAGTCCAGTATATCCTGGTGGAAGCGCTCGCCTTGCTCCTCCGAGTACGCTCCCATGTTCTCCTTGAATTTATCAAGATGAGCATCAAGGATATAGACTTTGAGGGACATCCTACAGCCCATTGTACCGTAGTTCTTCACCAGAGTCTCAACCAGCTCTACATCGGCCTTGTGATTGCCCAGGAAGCCCCGAACCACTGCGACAAAGCTGTTCCAAGCCGCTTTCTCCTTAATAGTGAGCTTCTTGGGGAATTCATTGCACTCCAGGATCTTCTTTATCTGTGGTCCGACGAAGACACCGGCTTTGACCTTTGCCTCAGACAGCTTAGGGAAGAAGTCTTGAAGGTACTTGAAGGCTGCCGACTCCTTATCTAGAGCTCTGACAAATTGTTTCATAAGGCCCAATTTGATGTGCAGTGGTGGCATCAGCACCTTCCGGTGGTCCACCAGTGGCTCCCACTTGACGTTGTTCCTCCCCACAGAGAACTCGGTCCGCTGTGGCCAGTCCCGCCTGTGGTAGTGCGCCTTGGTGTCCCTGCTGTCCCAAAGGCAAAGATAGCAGGGAAACTTGGTAAAACCGCCTTGGAGACCCATCAGGAATGCCACCATTTTGAAGTCTCCATTGACCTCCCAGCCGTACTCATCATACTTCAAGGCGTCCAGCAAGGTCTTGATGTTGTTGCAATCCTCTTTGAGGTGCACCAAGTGAGCCAGGGGAAGAGACGGGTACTTGTTACCATTATGGAGCAGCACGGCTTTGAGGCTCCTGGATGAGCTGTCAATGAAGAGGCGCCACTCATTCTGGTTACAGGCGATTCCGATTGCCTCGAACAGACTGGTCACATTGTGGCAGAAACAGAGCCCATCTTGACGGGTGAAGAAACTGGAAAAAGGTTGGCGACGCTTCCTCTGATCTGCGACTTGCACACTTTCATCCAACAAGTTCCACTGCTTGAGCCTAGACGTCAAAAGCTCGGCATTGGACTTGGTGAGACCAAGATCTCTAATCAAGTCGTTGAGGTCATTTTGGTTGGGGTAGTATGGGTTTCTCTCCTCAGCTCCACCTCTGAAATTGTCATCTGGATCTACAACGTCTTCCTTGCTCTCTGACTTGCTGCTCTCTTCTAAAGACGGCTGCTCTCTCTCTCCGGAGGAGTGGGTACGAGGAGCTCATGGCAGTGTGGCACCGGGGCGATAGATGAAGGAAGGTCCGGATACATGATAGCAGGTGCATTCTTGCCAGTCCGACGTTTGGAAAGGTCCACCATGCAGAAGTAGCAGTTGCTTGAGTGGTCAGTGGGTTCCCGCCAAATTCTTGGGATAGCGAACTTCATGGCTCTCTTTTCCCCTCTGTACCATCCTACAAAAATACATTTATTTCACCCATGACTAATGTGTAAGAGATTCTCGCAACATTTTTTCATATATGATATATTTTTTCAATAACATTGAAAAGTGTTAAACATTTTAAAATTAAAAACTTTTACAATTTTTAAAATTTTAACAAGTTTTATAACATAAAATTCCGAGCAACAATTGTCCATCTTACCTTCCAGAGTTTTTTTGCAGTGCTCGCAGGTGAAATGAGGTTCCCAGGGTTTGTCTTGATGCCCGACAGGCATGCCGAAATATGCCTTGTAGGCCTCACACATCTTAGCAGATGCTTCCACGCAGTACTTTTTCGCTCTTGTGTTGATAAATTGGCCGCAGACATAGCAAAATGCGTCTGCCGGATGCTTGCAGCCTCTTGATGCCATCTCAGAAAAATGCAGATATGTATCCACTTAGGCAGCTGGAACTAAACTGAACTGGTGGGCTTAAGGCCCCTGTATTTATACTACTATTTATATTACTGGAAAGTTCTAGAAGTTACTCCAAGTTTACTCAGTACTAAATCTATCTGGAATGTTATGGAAAATAGGTAAATTTCAAAATGTCACTGTCCTGGTCACAAAAGCAAAGTTTGTGGGGAATAATAGCCATTTTATATACTTTTGAGGCATAAGCAATTAGAAAATAACACTTACTACCCAGGAACAAAAAAAAAATTTTTTTGTTACACGGTGCAGTCAATAAAGTATTGACTCTCAAAAAAATCATAGAATCTAGGTCAGAGGTTCATACCCTCACGCGCTGGATTAAGTGATACGACTAAATGTTTCAGTGAAATATTAATCCAATTTACCGTATGTGTACTCACGGCAAGACGACAGCCATTAGACTAAGAACAAAGATCATAAACTAATAAACTATACCAATATTAAAAGAAAAATTATATATAATTTCGTAACACCTTCAACCTAATGGGAAAAGAAAGTTTTATACAATAAAACTTTCTTTTAGTAAATACTTCTAACATTCATGTAATTGATTGCATAAAAAAATTAATACATGATACAGTCATGTATACAAAACAGTGTAACTGTAGTATTATGCACGTGAAAGTGCATCAGCGATTATATTTTACTTAGAAATAGCCGCAACTTTAGCTTCTATTGGTTTTATTTGTCCATGTCCCACAACATGCCCTAAAAAGGTAACACAGGCACGACAAAAGTCAGTTTTATTCAAGTATTTTAAAGAACTGCTTAATTGTTTTCAGGTGATCTTGCCACGTGTCGCTGTAGATGATGACGTCATCGATGTAATGATCGCAATTTTTTATTCCAGACGTCACCATATTCATCAAAACGTTGGAAAGAACTTGGGAAACCCTTCATCCCAAATAGCATGACTTTGTATTGATAAAGTCCATCTGGAGTCACGAATGCAGAAATGTCTTTTGCTCTCTCCGTAAGTGGAATTTGGTAGAATCCCTTCAATAGGTCAAAGTTTGTGACGTATTTGACATTTCCAATCCTGTCAATACAGTCATCAATTCTAGGAATTGGAAATGAATCTGTCTTGGTGACACTATTTACTTTTCTGTAACCGGTACACATACGGAAAGTCTTATCTGGTTTCGGCAATAAAATACATGGTGAACACCAGTCACTTTTACTTAGTTCAATAAAGTCATTTTCCAGTAAATACTGAATTTCTTTCTTCAGATAGTCATGTTTGAGAGGATTCATCCTATAAGGGTGTTGCTTTATAGGTGTTGAATTTATTATTTTGACATCATGGGAAATTGTGTTGGTTCGTTTGGGAATATCTGGAAATAAATGTTCATTTTCTTTTATCAACTGCTTCAGTTCGATTATCTCAGGCGGAAGTAGATGCGAAAGCTTCTGGTCCAGATCGTCCAGAATTTCCGAACTGCGAAGAGTGGTGACTTCGTAATCATCATTACCCGATTTCTCATCTTCATTCAACTGTTGAATGTATGGGACAGGTACTACTAAAGTAATTGGATAATTTATATGGCTATCTCTGTCTACATATTGTTTCAACATATTAAAATGGCAGAGTTGTTTCTGCTTCCTCCTCCCAGGAGTATTAATAATATAATTTAAATCACTCGCCTTTTTGTCAATGGTATAAGGGCCAAAATACTTAGCCTGAAGAGGATTTTTGGGTATGTGTAGCAGAGCTAATACTCTATCACCTGGCTGAAACTCCTATCTTTCGCTTGTTTGTCATACCTCAATTTCATTTTCGACTGGACAGATTTTAGATTATTATTACTTGCCATCTCGCAAGCCTTAGATAACCTATGTTTAAATTTAAAGACATAGTCCAGAAGATTTAATTCCAACTCTTCAGCAAAAGGAAGTCCCTCTTTCAATAACTTTAATGGATCCCGTACAGAATGTCCAAACACTAGTTCAAAAGGACTGAATCCCAGAGACTCCTGCACTGACCCCCCCCCCCCCCTCCCCCGCAGCAAACAACGATAATTGCACACCTTCATCCCACTCCCTTTCTGTTCCGCAACAAGTCCCAATTATACTCTATCTCATAACAATATGTTTTAATCTTACGTTCTAAAGTCTGATATAGTACAGACTTAAGAAGACCAAACAGTGTGAAAAACTTGACCAAAGCTTTCACTAAGGAATAGCTTCTGGAAAACTTGTGGACGCACACCTCATCAACAAGTATTGGTTGCCTAACTTGGTCTTATTTATTCCTAAACGAACAGACAACGACGTTTCATGGGCTACACCAAGTATTTCCTGACGATAAGATCTAGGAACTACTATCTGATTACTAACTGACCACTCGTCACCAGCGGGTACCCCAAACGGTCTCCATTTCCTCATAAGGACCTCATTCTTCAAGAAGTAACACGTTCCTTCTTGCGTGGCTTCAGTTTCAGTCATAGCCCTCTGAAACAAACAGGAGATATCTGGATCCTCCTGTTGTAAGATAACTAGCAACTAGTGTTTGTCTTTTATCCCCTTGATTATTTTTATGAGATTGTGTAGCTGAATGAGTATCACTGTGAGCAATACTTGATTGATCAATACTAGGAGCAAAAGTGATCTCATTAAAAGCCTGACCCAAAAAGGTGTCCACTAAAGGAAATACATCCTGTTCAACAACATCATTCTCAAGAGCACGTTTTGTCACAGCTCTAGTAATTGCACAAGCTGGATATAAACTAGGGATTTCTACTTCAATAGGATCAACTCGTTGATCCATGCTAGGCTTTATCAGTTACAAGTGGATTAACCACTACCTTATCTCTAGCTAGATCATTACCTATTAATAAATGGATGCCCTTTATAGGCAAAGAAGCCACAGCTCCTTTGGTCACAGGTCCCGAAACTAAGTCTGATGACAAATTAACACAATGAAGAGAGACATTAACATATCCACATTCTACACCCTGCATAAGTACACTTTCCCTAGTAGAAGTCTTCTCAGAAAACGGCAAAGTACTATTTAACAATAGACTCTGAGAAGCTCCTGTGTCTCTTAATATCTTAATAGGAGTAGTCTTACCCAAGTCACCAACAAGTGACACAGAACCTTTCGACATGAATGGTTCGTATTCCTTCATTACAAAATCAGACTGAGGTATGCAATCCTCCAAACAAGTATCGCCCTTGATACATGACCCTGACCTTGACTTCTTAATAACTAGAGCATTTGGAACTGCTCTATTAGAATTCCGTTGCCTAGTTTCCAACCTAAAGCAATCAGAAATAACGTGTTATTTCATCTTACAATAGGAACACGTGGGTAGAGATAAGGTTTTCTGATACTCCTTATCAGAAATTTGATTCCTCACAGTTACATCAGCTCGAGGTCTGAAATTACTCAAACGAGTCTGAAATGGTTTCTTAACATAAGCTTGTTGAGAGGAAGATTTATTTACAAATGCAACCTTTTGTATTGAAGAATATTCATCAGCTGTGCTGGCTGCCTTTTCTAAAGTTTCAACTCCTTTCTCATTAAGTTATACCTTATTATCATTACTGACACAATTCTTGAAGTCTTCAATCAATACCAGTTGCTCAAGATTATCATAATCCCTATCAACCTTCTTAGACGCACACCATCTTGTAAACAAACGTTTTTTGTTTATTTTTCCCCAAGCAAATTCTACAAGAGTCTGATTAGTTTCCTTTCTACAATCTCTAAAGTTTTGACGATGAGTTTCAGGTACCAACTCATAAGCCCTCAAGATACATTCTTTGACCACTTCATAATAAGCAGATTGTTCATATGAGAGTGCAGTATAAACATCACTAGCTTTGCCAGTAAACACACTCTGCAATAATAAGGTCCAGCTTTCCTTCGGCCATTTCAGATTCTCGGCAATTTTCTCAAAACAGAAAATATTTGTCTACCTCCTTATCTCTAAAAGGGGGAACCTGTCTCATATGTTTGGCTATATCAAAGTATGAACCCGTATTGTCAAGGGAGTGCCCGTTACTGGTCAATTCTAATTCTCTTAATCTAAATTCCCGTTCCTTGTCTTTTTTTCTTTCCTGCATTTCTTTATCTTTTTCCTGCATTTCCCTTTGTTCAGTTCTTTCTGGTATTTCCCTTTCTTTATCCCTCTCTCGTATTTCCCCCTCTCTTAATTCCCTTTGTATTTACCTATCTCTTTCCCTTTCCTCCCTTCTTTCTTGCATCTGCATTTGTTCACATTGTAATCTGAGCTTTTCTAACTCTATGTCCCAAGCTATCTGTAATTTATTTTCTAAACTAGACGAAGATTTCTTATTTACACTTGAAACCCCCTCTTCAAAAACACCTGTTTGTACCAAATAGTGTATCAAGATACTCCTAATATCTTGTTTTAACATGGAAGCATTCGCTTCCGTCAGATTATAATGTTTAGCAATTTGAAGTAATTCGTCCTTCTTTAAGGACTCAAATTTCTCCTGGGTAGGATCAGCTATGAAACTCTCTACTTTAGATGTCATGATGAAAGCCTGTTCGTTTCTCTCTATTTCTTAATCGGGAAATCAAAAAGACCACTAAAATTTCAAACAATGAAATTCAAATCCCAAAAAGAAAACTTTCCGAAGTATCAAAATCTCTGAAATATCAAAACCTCGAAAATTTTTAATTAAATCTAAATCCCAAAATATTCAAATTCGGATCCCGAAATTATTCAAATTTCTAATCCCGGACGAGCTCCAATTTCTTCTAGTCGTTATAACAAAAGAAAAGACTCAAACAAGCTTTCAAGATTGAAATACAAATATTTAATTTCTTAAAATATTAAAATATTTCAACAAACAATCAAAGTGAAAGAATTAAAAATAACTTACAGTATAGAATATCCTTAAAAGTCCTAAATTGTTTTAAAGTTCACTGATCCGGAAGTTAATCCAAATATTCCGAATGATATAGGGTTCGGAATGAAACCTTCACTGTATTTGTGTTAATAAGAATCAGTTATATCTATGTGTTATAAATTCAAAATAATACTTGTGAATATGGAATATCACAAGTTCTTGAAATGTTTCCGATAATTCCACGGAATTGTATAGTTATTAAGGTTTAAGAAAACAGTACTAATCCAGAATGTACTGTATACTGATATATATCACAAAAGTAGAATATCCACACACAAAATGAACCAAATTCGTTTATGACCTCTCAGGCTGTCAAACTATGCTAGGAATGCCTAAACACAGCATTACATCCTATTATATAGTCTCTTACTACGCAAATTGAAATAAAACCCATACTACGTCTTTGATAAACAACTGGGTATTTCGAAATAATTTCCTTCTATATTACAACCCTCGCCAAAGTACTTGTGCCCTGACGTTATTAACAGTCAATAAAGTACTGACTCTAAAATAAATCATAGAATCTAGGTCAGAAGTTCATACCCTCAAGCGCTGGATCACGTGACACGACTAAAGCTTCAGTGAAATATGGATCCAATGTATCGTATGTGTACTTACGGCAAGACGACAGCTGTTAGAATAAGAACAGAGATCATAAACTAATAAACTATAGCATTATTAAAAGAAAAATGATATATAATTCCGTAACACGAGTCACTGGTTGAATTACTCCTGGTCCTTTTGAGACTAGGTCTCACACTACTAGTTATTTTGCTTGGTTTTCCAATAGTAGCATAATAAAAAAATGTGTCACCTGTGCTCCCTACCCGCCTCGGAGCCCAACAATGGGACAGAGATTTACGTCCATTTAATGCGTTTCTCATGTCAGGGCTACACTGGGTGACACACTCAAGCAAAGTATACACTTTACTCAACTGACCCTTACCACCGCCCTCAGGGACTGTTTCCTTTGTAAGGTTTGGTCAACAACATCATGTTAATTAATCACTAAGGTTACAATTAAACTCTGTGCCATATACTTTAAATGAGTATCGTTAGCATAACCCCTAAAGCTTGGCGTGACTAGCTGATTGATCAGACCGGACCCTTCTGACCACCCGTCTAGTTGAAGTTAGAGCCAAAGTAGTGTGTTACATCGGAGACGCAACCTTCGGCCTCTCCTCTACTCAACTATGATGATTGTCTCCTACAACAACATGGGACGCAACCCACGACAAACGGGTAGCTTCCACACTGTCGCATCTTACGACATGCAGGGAGGACGCATCGGGTCTATTCTACAACCCCGAGCCCTCAGAGGGATTGCCAAGTATGAACATGCTGATTTATACAATATTGTAAGTCAGTATATGGAATCTTCCATTCGGCAACGGGTGACTGCAGGGGAACTTTGGTTCTATTACGCAAATACTTAAACTATACCTTAAAAGAAAATTCTGAAAATGATTATTCGGGAGTTTGTCCAAATATAACTTAACAATAGAGTTGGCTCACAATCGTGTGGAAGGTAACATTTTGAAGGAAGTTAAAGTCCATAACCGTAACGGGACAGAAAACAGACTATAACTGAAATAGTTTTTGGTTTTCATTTCAACTACATTTGACATTCTGCTTTATATTGATGAAATCTTGGATGAGTTTCATTGTCACCTTTGAACAGGTCTCCATTTAGAGGAGTTATGGCCCCGGATTGCCTTTTGCCCTCATTTTTATTTCTGCAGCATAACCTTATTAGGGATTTACGATCTGAACTGAAGTTAGCATGCAGTTTTCAATCTCGCACAACGACTGTGGTACAGACATATTACAGTGTTATCCCGGTCGGTTATACATGCTCTATGTGTAAGATCATGACTGGCTATGAAAACAACAAGGTACATGATTCACCAATCAAGTCCTCATTCCGTTCTCTGCACTGCTATAGCCAGAGTGAAAATAACACGACTCAGTTAATTCTCATTTGATACACTAACAGTGTCTTTAAGATTTGCGTTAAGGTCATTTTAGTCATTATGGCTGGGTATCCATATCCAATGAGCACATTTCTAGTTATTTATGAGACCCTGAATGAGTCTGATTTCCAGCGTTCAATTGCATCATTTGCAGGTGTTATAACCCCTTATTGCCCATCCTCCTACACTTTGATTTCTGCAGCATACCTTTAGCACGGATTATTTCATTTGAACCAAATTTTGCATGCGTTTTATATGAATGAGACATCAGATGAGTTCCATTTCTAGCTTGCCAAGTCCCGATATATAGAAGTTAGGGCCCCTGATTTTCCAGTCCTTTGGTTCCCGCAGCAGAACTTTATCTGTAAAGGTCAATTCAATTTGAATAGCAGCGTTATATCCATGAGATCCTGGACGAGTCTATTTTTCAGCCAAGTAAGGGTATAATACTAGTGATTGGCCCATTATTCACATTTCGGTTACGCACCATTACAATAACAATAGTCATTGGACTTGAAGTGAATTTCTTTTCCAGTTTTATTTTACTGAACTCTTGTATGAATTTGATCGCCAGCATTTTACATCATTTTTATAGAGTTATGTTTCATTGTTGTTGGATACACACCCTTTTGTATCCAAGTTAGAGCAAGCGAGTCTTTTGCAATGCACCCAGCACTAACAGCTCTATTTTTTGTCAAAGCTTGTCTAACATTGCTGTTTTGTACTTTGGTACGGACCAGTAATCGTATTTTTGTGCCGTTATCGTGTGCGTCCTCGATATCGTGTTGTTGCCTGCTCAAATTCTAATGGTTGGAGGGGTTAGTCCAGTGAAAGGTAGCGAGTTAGTGGAAACGGGGGCTCGGACGCATACACAATCAATATAGGGTTTGTCAGATATTAGAGAGTTAGAAGTATTAGGTGTCGGTGCTCTAAGTGAACGCGAGTTAGGGGATGTAACAACGACAGGCGGACCAGCTTTCAGAGACGAGATCTTTCTACTTGTCCGTCTGGATGAATTGTTACAAACTTTTTTGTTAGGAGCTGGATGTGCAATGCAAAATGCAGTGGGGTCGTTAGAGGAAGTTGGGAAAAACATATTATTAAAGGTGATTGGTGAGGGGGGAGGGCTGTCTCTATTTCTCCCGGTCTCACTGACCAGGAGAGAATGTCGCGTCACGTCCAGAGTGCAGATCTTTGTGGAGAGTATTTCTAACGAGGGTCCTCGCTACCGAAAATGTATCTTCCGAAATGTGCTTTTACTGTTTTCTGGCCCATTGTTGTGCTTTTTGGAACGCATCTGACGCTCCATACTTCAAAACTGGTACCAAAATATTATTTTCCCCCAACGCCTAAAATATCAAATACTGATAGTGCTTTCTCATAGTTTTGAGTCGAAGTCGTCCAAATGTTTCTCGCTTTTCTCAGTTCCGAAAGTATACAAGGATTGGACTTACAAGGCCGAATGAAATCATCGAGGTGACGTTCTTTTTCTCTGATTTTTAGCGACACTCCATCCTCAAAGTTTCTTAAATGGTGAATGTCCTGAATGAGAGTGAAGAAAGCGCGAACTAAGCAGGTAAAGTCTGCCCTAACACCGTCCATTGTAACTTGTGAGTTAGTAAAATCACAGAGTAGATGAAGAAAATACAGACTAATACTTGTGAGTATGTTAGAACGTAATTTACCAATCAATTGCTTTTTATTTTGAAAAAATATGAAATGTTGAGCAAAAAGTTAAATAAAAGATATGCGAAGGTCAAAATACAAAATTAATTTACGATTACGAAGGCCAGATCTTGAGTAAAAGAACTTGTAAGTCAGTGAGTAAATCAAATTGAATACGGCGGATCAAACTGATCTAGGGCCCCCGATGTTTTGCACTGTATAGCGCTTCTTCGGAGGTAAATGAGAAATTAGATCAACCCATGGCTTGGGCCTAGCTTGGGTCCCGAGATTTATGACAAAGATTGACACAACCATAAAACTGAAGACTAATGTCAACACAAATTTTATTTAAACAAAAATTATGTTTATTTCGTTTCAATGAAAGTATTTTATTTTCTTTGAAAAAACGGTTCAGTAAAAAATAAAATAAAACACGATTCATTACGTCGTTGATATAGATTAACAACAACAACAACCACAATAATAATAATAATAATAATAATAATAATAATAATAATAATAATAATAATTTTCTCTGTCTGATTATTACATGCACTGAATATCTAAGAATGTTTGAAAACAATCAACATATTTCTTAAGGTCAGGTCTTCACTAAACATTGGCATGGGATAAATAAATGGATACCGAGATAGTATGTATTTATGTATATAGTAGCGTTTAACGGTACATCAGCACAATAGTTGCTATATGGTGCCAACTAAAAGTAAAATTCTAAAAATTTTAAAATTGAAGAATTGCACACAAACAACGAAGAAGATAACCTCTTCCAAATACATGTAAACATGAGTGCAAGAAGATGGTATATAAAGAATAAAGATGCTAAAAGTCTCTAAAATCTATATGAAATAAAAGATAAATGTAATACATCTTAAATCCTTAAAACATCTGGTCAAAATTTGTTATAGAAACCACATTCCCTCAACAAGTCCAAGATTTTCTCAGGTAGTACATCATCCCACAATTTCTTCATGAAGTCAGCGTCAAAAAAACTTATGTCTCCCATGGTTGAAGTCGACACACTGGACAAGAATGTATTCCACTATCGGCTGATACAGGCATGGTATGCACTCTCGTCGAGTTCACCCTTCAGGAGGTGTCAGGTATGTGTGTCCAATAGTGGGTTTGGTATTCTTAAGTTTTTTATAGAGTTTTCATTCCAAACAGTTGGTAAAGTATGAAGAACTTGCTGACTTATATAATATTTGAAGTCAGTATGTGGAATCTTCCATTCGAAAACGGGTGACTGCAGTGCAGTTTTGGCTGCTTTATCTTGCCTTTCATTACCCCTTATAACAATGTGGCTAGGTAGCCAACGGTACAGAATACTTCATCCAGACGTATGAGCAAATCAGGCTTCTGTAATATCTGGCATATTAACGGGTTGTCAGATTTAAGGTTTGCAATGCTTTCAGTGTGGAAAGGGAATCCAAAAACAGGATGATTTTTTTTCTTGCGGGGGGGGGGGGGGGTCAATGTGGTTCAAAACTTTGAATGTAGCTGTAATTTCTCCGGTATAAATTGAGGCCTATTGGGCACAGTGTGTTGCAATGGCAGCTCCAAACTTGTCTGCATCTTTCTAAATAGATGGATAGATAGATGTGATTGAATGTATCTCAATGGTCCTGCACAATGTTTAGTTCCGAAAAAAAAAGAAATAAAAAAGTTTTCTAATCCCGTTTTCTCGTGATTTACAGTGTACGAGTATTTCAGCAGTGAATACAGATTTCAGAACCATAAAATCAACGAACGCCGATAGGTCGAATTTTTACAACAAAAGCCTAACAACTTAAAATATATTTTTGCAATTCATCGAAGAATTTGATACACCACGCAACGCAAAACACTCTCTTTGAAAAGGCGAAGAATACGCACGTGCCTTTTGCAAAATTTCCATGACGTCACGCGATACTATCGTTCTTGAAGCCGTATCTTACAACTGTATGGAGAACAGCCAAGTCAGTACACGGACACGCACACGCGCACACACACACAATTGGAACACACCTGACTGAAGCTGCGATCGCTTCGTAGGGTCTGCCTTTTACATATTAAACTAATATTCATGAATCGATACCTCCACAGCCACTAAGACCATGCTTACTCCGTAGGGAATGAAGAGCTTCAAATGTCAGAGGTCATTCGAGGTTAAACAGTCTGTCTTAAGAAACGATTTCGGCAAATATGCACAGAAATGAGGCAGAATTCTTGGAGTCTCGTATAAAAGTTTGTCTTTTATTACAAAAGACAAAATCCTTCCCTATTTTGTTCGTGGGGTTTTTTCTGAGGCATTCGAGCAAACAATTAAGTTAAGCACAATGCATTTTGACCGCGAATGGCCTCTTAGCTGGGGTCAGACCAGGATACAATGCTTCCAGATCAGTACTCAGCTAAGTAGTTGATATCTAAATTTAGATATTTTCTTTGGCTATGCCTTTCATTGTGAACTATTCCCGAAAGACACGGATTTTTACCATGGAATAATTGGGAAAGAAACATTCTATATTTTATATGCATTTCATAGTGGCTGTAAAAGTAGTGCGGCGGAAGTGCACATGCAAAGTGTGTTAAATGGTCACAGCCTAGTTTGTGAATGACCCGGAAACAGATCCCCCGTAGTTTCTGATCAGACGTTAAATTGAAATATGCTGGACAAGTGTTATCAACCCTTTGTGTGCGTGTAATTGTCTATAACGGCACTGTCACCCCGGGGATTTCTGGTGTGATTGGAACGTTGCTTTAAGTTCTGCTTCGAGAAAACTTGTATGTAATATATAGGAAAAATAATGGTGGTCTGACCTATGTCTGGTGTTCTTAAAAGACGGGGTACCTGGCATCATAAATCTCTCATTTTGACTATGCTGCTCAAGGTTTTAAAAATATCCTCAAACTTCTCACACTTCTTGCTATTGAGAGCAAAGCAAAATTTGTATTTGATATTTTGAAGGAAACAATGTAAATTACAACAAACTTTAACGGAAAAATTGAATTGTTTGAAACATTAAAAATATTCATAGTTTGGCATTATTTCAGTAGTCTCATTATGAATTTAAATGAGATTTTTTATATTCTACTCACTTCTCACTGCGTCATTTTTAATATATTTTCATTTAAATGTGTGTTTGGGGGGTGTAGCTTTAATTAAATACATGAAGACATCGTTTCTAGTTGATTTTGAGTCTGGTGATAATTTACCCCATTTGACCCGTTTATTATGGGTTCAAGCAGTTGAATTATGTGCTTATCATGGCGTGAAATACTAGTAACAGATATCTGGTTATACATCTGACAACAGCTATTTATAAACATAGTTACATTGAGAGGATAGAGATGAAGAATCTACAGTACAGTCCACTCTGTCTACTGAGCCATTTGAAACTATCAGAGAATGAGGTGTGTGAAAAGAAATATGTGTAAAAGGTAGGAAATGTACTTTTCTGGATGCCATATTAACCTTGATGAAGGAAAACATGAAAAAGTAAGTAAAAAATAAAACGCATTCCTTTTTATTGTTAATTATAGCCGAGACCTTGATTGTCAAATTGTGGCATTGTTGCAGAATCTGAGATCACATTATTGCGAACAATTTAACATATTAATTGTTGACTGACACTCTTAAATATGCACTAGAAATGTTCAAATACATCAATTTAAATTAACCTTGTACAATTAATTTTAAAAAGAACATAGTTACATGTCCTGCATAAATGAGTTAATTCTTATTAAAAAAAATTATGGGATCAGGATTGTACACTCTATCTATAATTTCACACATGCTTATGGATATGGGATCTAATTGTATCTATATATGACCTGACAGGTACTGATTAGGATGTATCCACTTAAAATATCAAGAAAGGTTATTTTCCATATTGACTTCCTTCTGTTAATATATTTTAATTTACTAGTTTGCCACCCAATCTCCTTGTATAAGTATATATGTACTGTTATGTACATGTACCAAACACTACATAAATGATAAACCTTCCCCCTCCAACACCATCTTAAAACTTATGATAGATGGTGTTCCTCATTAGCTATCTGATCTGTAGATGGTCAAGATACTCTAATATACTTCTGGAAACCTTGTACATTTTGAGAATGAACAGTCACATTAATCTATGTTTGACACTTCACATTTCTGAGTGTCACAATGTAAAGTTTAATGTTTTTCCTGTGCTTTCACATTAAATGTCATTTTTGAAATCTCCATGTCTAACACATTTACTTGCAACAAAGTGATCTATGAGATTAAAGAAAGATACATTATCTCTTTTCAAGTTTGCCCTGGTATTGGGAACATGGCCCTGCTATTGGGAACATGGCCTTGGTACTGGGAACATGGTCCTGGTATTGGGAACATGGCCTTGGTATTGGGAACATGGCCCTGGTATTGGGAACATAGCCCTGGTATTGGGAACATGGCCCTGGTATTGGGAACATGGCCCTGGTATTGGGAACATGGCCCTGGTATTGGGAACATGGCCCTGGTATTGGGAACATGGTCCTGGTATTGGGAACATGGTCCTGGTATTGGGAACATGGCCCTGGTATTGGGAACATGGTGGAAGATATTACCCTAGATACTCCCGAGCAGTCAGGTGATGATACAAAGGCCTCATGAAAACATGTCCAAGGTACCTGGCAATAGTCACTAAGATTATTTCATACTACCATAATGGGACATCACTTATTTCTTCACCAGAGAGATCAATACCACTGTTCAAAGAAGTAGAGTTTCCCTGGAACTGTAGTTTTCTATTACAGGGCCACCTTTTGTTATTTTTTTTTTACTTTGACAAGCTTTGTATTTTTGCTATAAAGTATGGTGCTGGTTCTATCACTATGGGTCATTTGAGTGTGATATTATCTTTCCTAATAACTGGCTGAGTACCCGACACAATAAAGCTGGTATATAGTATTTGTCAGTCTTTCTTTAGACTTAACACCTATACACATTTTAATAAGTATTTTGCATTTTGCCTCAAAAATTAAGAGCTATCATGCTTTACTGCCCATGGATCAAATGCTAGAAGTTGCACAGATCCAAACTACCATTTGTCTTAAATGTCAACTTTGCTGTTTAAAATCTTGCAGTATGTTTTAATTTTGTTCTAAAAATTTAATTTATATATTTAAAAAGTGTTTCAAATTTTAAACTTTTATTTAAAATTTTGTATAAATTAAATATATCAATGTTTTTCCATTTCAAACTGATTTTCAGATAGAAATCATCTTGCAGCAGAAATAATTTTCACTGCTTTACAAAATTCCTATAATTAAGGAATATATGGCAGATTTAGTGTTTGGGTCTTTAAAGCATCTGGTCCCAAAATTGCACCTTACTGAACACCATACTGTAGAATTTCTAACAGCTGTCAAACTCCTAATGAGATTTGCTTAGTAAAGTTGGAATATGTGTAGCATGCATATGTAACAGTTTTACTTAACAGCTTAATTTGGCCACTAGAATAAAATGCTCCTGATCAGTACTCAGCTAAACAGTTAATACCTAAATCTAGAGGTTTGCTTGGATACTCTTTTCATTTTTAAGTATTCCTGAAAGGTACTGATTTTATCATGGAATAACTGGAAAGTAATCATTCTATATTTTCATATGCATTTCACTGCGGTTGTAAAAGTAGTGTGGCAGAAGTTCACAAGGGAAGTCAGTGTGTGATATGATCAAAGCCTAGGTTTTGACTGACCCATAACCCTTGACCCCAGTAGCTTTTTATCAGCTGTTAAATTTAAATGTGCTCGACAAAGTGCTGTCAAGTTTTGGTGTGTGTAACAGTCTATAATCGCACTGTCACCCCTAGGAATCCTAGTGTGGCTGGAATGTTGCTCCATGATCAAGTTGGAGAAATATATAGGAAAAATAATGGCGGTCTGACCCAGATATTACAAAGTGATATAAATCATGTATGTCTCCTCATAGAATATGTAAACTGGTCTATTACAAGGCCTTCCCTTCAAAAAATTGCAACATGCAAACATGGCTAAGAGAAGTACAATAATGTGTTTCTTTTGTGCAAAATCATGGTAAGCATCCCAGAAAAGACAGTCTATCACATCAAAATATGGAGGTCTTATGTAATGAACACATAACTATCATGCATTACATCACCAAAAATCTCAGTGTGTAAGAGACTGACCACTATTGTTTTTAGGGGGGGGGGGATTATCATAATCTTTTTTTTGTTTTTAAATCTGTGCCCTTGAATTAAAAGGTCAGTCCCTAATTATTGGTCCTATTGAACACCACAAAGGCATGCAAAGACACAACATTCTTAACAATTCCTAACAATCATCAAAGCTCAAGAAAATTTAACAAATTATATTATCTCTCTATACATACACATGTTAAATTGTTAATTATTTTATTGATCTTTAAATCATATGTAGTAAGAAATGAACAGCAGAAATAGTATTATTAGTCAAAAATTGCAAATATTAAAACAAGATGTAATTATTACATTTCTCATAACTTGTGCTTCTTGCACACAATGCACATCTTCAATGACATTTGATAGACTTAATTATGTGCATCGATTTGTAACATCTGCATTGAAACAAAACAATAATTCAAATATATTGGGGGGGGGGCAATTTTCGTTTGATAAATTCACAAGTATGCAATTAGCATGCACAAAATTAAAAATTATGGGGCTTACAAAGCAGGATCCAGATGGGAACCCAAGTTCAAGGTACACATCTGTGCTGCTCTGTACATACAAATGTGTAGCAAACACTTGACAAAGTAAAGAAAATAGCAACTCAATAAAATAATATTGTATAACATCTTTGCATTGTCTTTGAGTGTCTTTGCATTGTCTTTGCATTGTCTTTGTGGTGTTTAATAGGACCCCTAATTATAGGTATCTTTTGCAATGATTAATGTTGGTATTATTGACTAATAGTCCAATAACTTTAAGTTTTCTTTTACTTAGATCGATTCAAGTATGTCATTACTTTTCACTGCTGTTTCGATCTCAGACATATGTCTATTATGCGGGCAATGCAATCTTATATGAACTTGTAGACTGTTAGTGTATCTAAACCATTTACTACACAAATCACACTTGTATGGTTTCTCATCATCGTGAATTCTCATGTGCGTTTTCAGCCCTTTCTTTTCACGAAAGCTTTTATCACAAATTTCACATCTGTATGGCTTCACTCCAGCATGTATTAGCATGTGACTCTTTAGATGAGGGTCCTGACTGAATTTTTTTCCACATTTTTCACACTGGTACGGTTTTTCCCCGGTGTGTATCCTCATATGCCTTCTTAACTTTCCATTTTCAACGAACGCTTTACCACAAAGTCCACATTTATATGGCTTGTCTTCATTGTGTGACTTCGTTTGCTCTGTTTGACTTTCATTCTGAAAACACGTTTTATGACATGCTACACGTTTGTACGGCTTTTCACCGGTGTGAATTTTCCTGTGCTTTCCGAGCTTTCCACTCTCGGTGAACAATTTACCACACATTTCACATTTGTACGGTTTTTCTCCGGTGTGTATTCTTTTGTGTGCCCTAAGATGCGCACTTTGACTAAACATTTTTCCACACGTTTGGCATTTATACGGTTTTTCCCCCGTGTGAATTCTCATGTGCCTTTTAACGTGCTCACTAGAAGTAAACACTTTATCACACACTTCACATTTGTAAGGCTTTTCACCAGTGTGTATTTTCATGTGTCTTGCTACGTTAGCCCGAAGACTAAACGCTCTGTCACAAACTTCACATTTGTATAGCTTATCAACTGTGCTCGAATTGATTTCCATTTCAATGGAATATACGTTCTCATAAAAATTTGACACCAGCATCTACTCGTATAAGCTAATGACTACAGTACTGATTCAACAAGGGACGGTGTTACAGTTGATAAATGATCCTGTCCAAGTCTCCGATAGTCTGTAACAGGGGCAAGGTCTCTCCAGTAGACTTGATCTCATTTCAACATAGTGCGAAGAGAAACTCATTGACAGTTTATTATTTTACATCATATATTCAATTTAATTAAAAATTTGTTGTTCACGGCATATATTTAAGACACGAAGCTTTCATTCGGTGAAAAAGATGCCATAATTGTATTTATTATATATTTCATAATGAGTTTTTGAAATATATCAGTGGGAGAACAATGATATCGCCATACTACTTTTTTTCCCATTTAGGAAATATATATGCCCTTATGTATGTTATTCAGGCCTGTATTTTCATATTTAGGCCTATTCATTTTTCTTTTGCTCTCTCTCTCTCTCTCTCTCTCTCTCTCTCTCTCTCTCTCTCTCTCTCTCTCTCTCTCTCTCTTAGGATGTACAGATCTCTCTGTCTCTCTTAGGATGTACAGATCTCTCTCTCTCTCTCTCTTAGGATGTACAGATCTCGATCTCTCTTAGGATGTACATATCTCTCTCTCTCTCTCTCTCTCTCTCTCTCTCTCTCTCTCTCTCTCTCTCTCTTAGGATGTACAGATCTTGATCTCTCTTAGGATGTACATATCTCTCTCTCTCTCTCTCTCTCTCTCTCTCTCTCTCTCTTAGGATGTACAGATCTCTCTCTCTCTCTCTCTCTCTCTCTCTCTTAGGATGTACAGATCTCTCGATCTCTCTCTCTTAGGATGTACAGATCTCTCGATCTCTCTCTCTTAGGATGTACAGATCTCTCTCTCTCTCTCTCTCTCTCTCTCTCTCTCTCTCTCTCTCTCTCTCTCTCTCTCTCTCTCTCTCTCTCTCTCTCTTAGGATGTACAGATCTTAAAATATATGTAAAGACTGTAGACCTTCTAGTATACATTTCTCTAGTCAATGAGGAGGCGCCATCAAAAAATGTCAAAAAAACGAACTCCAAACAACAAAAAGTAGGCTTCAAGTATTATCTTTTTGTACAAATAGTTTTCCACATGAATCATGCAAATTGTCAGTGACTGAACTTACATGTCCTGTTGCTATTCGATATTCTGTGATACCCATACAGTAGACCATCATATACCTGTCATAATCTATGACAAACGCTATACATTTTTAAGAAAAACTCTTGATTAAATATAGTATGAAAATTGTTTAAGTAGCTATTTTTACTCTCATAACAATCATAATGATGTTTGAAAATGGTGGAGAAATCGGAAATAGATGAGTGTTGATTGCAAACCGAAATTAAGTGACAATCGAATTATAGGTGCAGCGTCTGTTACCGAACTCGACTGCAAGCTTGCCAAGGTCACACAATTTCACGTTTGAATGTAGAAATAAACAAAATAAAGTACCAAAATCCTTACAAGTAAACTCACAATCATTAAAATCTTTTGTGCAAAGATGTTACGCTCTGATGTCTGCTGCATATGACCGCTCTCTGATGTTTATATGTTAAAAAAAATGTAAAATCTCTTTCGGAACTTTTTTTTAATCGATGTTTCAATGTAGCCATTAATCGCATTGACACAGAATGAAGAAAATAATCCATCCAAATCGACGTTTTTTGACACACACACACACACACACACACACACACATATATATATATATATATATATATATATATATATATATATATATATATATATATATATATACGGGGTGTTTTAGTCGTTTTTTTCACTCGTTAAATATTTCTTATATATAATTTAAAAAAACGTAGATATAATTTATTGAATACTGTGAGTATGAATCATTGTTTAACAATACTTCGTGATATCTAAACACTCATGTATCAATGACCGTTCATGTCATTAACGTAACGATTTTTCATGAAAGAACTTTCTCGTGAAAAATTTGCATCGACGTATTCAGACGCTTTTTCTCATAAAGAAAGTTACATTCTTCGTGAAGATGTAAATACGATTTGGTAACATAGCCATAGTGTCAGCAGAGGTGAGCAAAATCTTCATCGAAAAAGTTACTTTTTCCGTGAAAAATGTGTTATGCTCACGAAGAACGTAATTTTCTTTAAATACAAAGTGTCTTCAAAGTAGACACAAACCTTTCACAAAAAATACTCTTTTCACGAAAAGTTACTTCTTCGTGAACAAAGTACAATTTTCACGAAGAAAGTCACTTCCTTTGGGAAAACAATGCCTTTACAAATCGATGTAAACCTTTCGCAAAAAATGTTATTCTTTCCACGAATGTCACTTTCTTCACAAAAAGGTGTCGTAATATGTGATGAAAACCTTTCACGAAAATAAGTTACTGCTTTCACGATAAAGTTACCATTTCGATAAAAAATGCAATTTTCATGAACACTGTAATTGTTTTTATGAAAGACGTGCCCTAACACGTCGGTGCAATCGTCATGAAAAATGCGATTCTTTTGAAGAAAAATTAACAATCATCATGAAAACATGTAATTTCCTTCATAAAGAAAGGTGACTCATTCAAACAGGTTTAGTCATGCAAAATCTTTTATTTTTGACATGTTCGGCTAAGGCACATACTCTTTACGTGAGAGAAAAAAATGATTACCTTTTCGTGAAGATTTCGACATTAGTTAAACAAAGTTTCTTTTTCGCGAAAAAAAACACTTGAAAAATGTCACCTTTGTTTGTACAAGATTGTCTTCATGAAAAACCACAAAGATAATGACACCAATGACCATTTGAAGAGCAAGATTTTATAGTTCTTCCCGGTGATATTTAGCTCAGTTTAATTTTGACCGTAATCAGTTATGAAACGTTGCCTCCCTCGCCCAGAAGGAAAGGTTGCACGCGTATAAAGTAGGGCTGATAGCTATCATTTTAGTCTGTTACACTGGGCAGGCCAATGATATTATCGCCAGGAAAAGCAGCCAAGTTAATTAAGGAATGCCCAAACTATGCCAACTAATTAGTTTAGCATTTTCTATAAAATCCAATGTTTTCTTTTGAAATTGTGCCAGGGTGTCTTCATATTGTAATTGTTGGTTCATGGTAAAATATCTCACAAACATTTTGTGAAAATAGTAAATTATAACAGCTTTAACTTTTATATGTTGACCAGTACAATTGGACAAGGGATCGGACCATTAGTTAAGCACGCCGCTTTGCAGAGCTTAGCTAACCACTCGTCATTAGATAATAAATCACACATGTAATCTGTAGCGTACTAATGGGGGGGGGGGGGGCGGAGCGGTTGCGCCGGACGCCAGAAGTCTTGGAGTGCAAAAACAACTGATAAAAATTCGAGCCTCGTATTCTGGTCCTTTGGGCTATCATCGTCGTCCCGGGCACCATTTACCCTTAGTACGCCAATGGATGTAATTGCTTGTAATTATTTATATCTTCAAGTCATATATCTGCACATTTACTGTGTTCAGTTTAATTGTCGTTCTCTGCTAAACTTTGATGTATAGTTTGTAATATATTTAATTAGGTTTTAAGAATGTGCCCTCTTCTAAAATTATATCGGAATAATGTCCTGGTAGCTAATCACTGGCCACTTGACATTTTTTATATTCACCCTTTTTGCGGATATATTGTGATAGGTCATGTTCTTCTATCCGTCTGTTAGTGTGCCCGTTCATCCGTCGCTGTTTTCCGTGTAACCTGAACTCCCATCTATATCAACTCAGAGAGAGAGAGAGATCATATTTTGTATGTTCTTGTAGGAGAATGAGTAAATAACAACAAAGGTTCCGGATCATGGATGCAGTCCAGTCCACAAAAGAGGGGGTCAAAGATCAGACTTTCATATGTAATATGGACTTTCCCTTGTAATCTGAACTCTATCTACACCGATTTAGGAAGGATTATTATATCTGGTGTGACGTTTCAGGAGGATGAGTAAATGACAAGGAAATTTCCAAATCCTGAATCCAGCCACCAGGGTAGGGGTATGGTTAGGCGGGACGGGACGGAGGTGATACAAAAAGTGCGTATATTGGGGGGGGGGGAGTATTTTTTGTTTGTTTGTTTGTTTGTTGGTTGCTTGGTTTGTTTTTCTACTTTATCAGCTGGATGATAATAATAAATGGAATAGCTATTCTAGTCTAACTTTATTTTTAGCTGTGTTGGTTCCAGACATAGTACCCATTTATTATGAACTGCTTCCCTAATTCAGGTGTAACTTTATGTCAATCTACATAGTAACATATTATCAAAGTCCCATAAGTTTTACTGAAGTAAGAATGTTAATGGGCGGATTTCAAGTTTCCCTCGCATACTAATATTTATCAAGTTCGGGTGTTGATTGGCTCTTACGGGAACGGGTGCAAATTATAATTCACTCTGGGTCTTTTGAAAATGTCCTACCTCTTTTATCCCAGTGTTAACATATATTTTTGACTGCCTTATTTGAATTGCCTTGCATTAATCTACAACTACAGGTATTTCTCTTATTTTTAAATCTCTACATGTATATTGTTACAAAAATAAAATATTTGATAAGAACATATAGTATAAATAATTGAACTGTGAAACCTTCGGAAGCATTCCTAAATATGAAATAAGTGAAGTTCCGCCGGATTTGAAATAATAAACAAGTTTTTAATGATGCTTGTTCATTTCTTTTTCTCACGATTAGTTAAACGATGTTTCAAAATCGGGAAATAAGGAGTTGAAATCCAAAACATTTAGATGGAGAATATCCACAACGAAATACAAAATATAAATTATTCCATCGCTCATTTTCACAGGTGCTCAATTAATGAAACAAAAAGGTTTAAAAATCAAAAGCAACATGTTTCATGTGAAAATTTTATATCTGATACTTTAGTGTATTTTAAAATGTTAAATCCAGCAGATCGCTGAATTATTAAGTATATTGACAGTTCTAACGAATCGTAACTTTGTACACCAATCACTTGTGTAGGGGATACGCCAACACTAAATTTAAAAACAAAAATTACGCGTACTAGCACACACAGCGTAACGGCTGATCAAGCACAAAATTAGTTGCTTTTTGAATTCCATATTTCCAAAGATGAGAAATATTTCATGAGTGTAACATAAAATCAATAATGGTGATATCAAGAGATAATTCCTATTTGTGTACAGGTTGGATAGGATAAAAGTGCTGTTAAAGCTAGTTGTTTTGATAAACAAAAACAATAAAAGAGAATAAAAGAGTTAATTTATTGATTTCCAATATATATTTTAAAAAAATTAAACAAGATATTCCACAGTGCTTTTAAAAAAATATTCCACGGTGCTTTAAAAAATATTCAGATTTACATATTACTTTCAAAGAAGATAACATCGATATAAGTAGTATCAGACCCAACAGCAAGACGGTTAAAAAAAAGTGCTATATGAGGACTGAAAAAATTACGCGTTTGATGTGGGGAAGTACACAAATTACTATTCGGCTAAAATTACAGACAATATTAAGACCTTCTAAACTTTACATAGCCAATCTACAACGCTTAGGAAAACAGATACAATTAATAGGGAGCAAAGTTAGATTTTTTTTTTCTTTAAAAGAAAACATAAAGAAGTGGTGTCTCAGTATATTAAGTAATTGTTGAGAATCAATCATAGGAATGCAGAAATTGACACAAATCTGAAATCATTCATACGTTTGAAAGGATTGAAGAAATGTTGCAAAGTGCTGGAAAAGTGCCTATTGTAGACAGTCGTCCTGTTGGCTTGTTGATAAGACCTAAAGACAATTTATCAGGTACAAGTATTCTATGGATGTTTTATTTCAAATGGCCGACAGAGAAGAGTATTTAAGACTAATGATATATTCATTTGTTTTTTCTCCATTAACTTTACATTGTTGGAATCGTGCAGTACTTCTCCATACTGCACTGCTTCATACTGAAAGACACGTGTTTTTAAAAATAATTCTTGCTTTCAATGTTGGAATTTTAAATAATTCCCTATGGCATCTGTGATGACGTTGGAATGTTAGATCACAAAGAGCGTTACAACTGGTGACACGCACAGGCTTCAAAAAGAGGCATGTGTTGTGAAAGATTACTACCTAGTTTCCTCCATGTCTTGTACATGGAGACGAAACGGGTTCATTTTAGAATCACTCTTAGATATAGGAAAAATGAATATATAATAAATACTAGCAAGTTACTACATTTGGATGGGAAATGATGCACTCATTTTATATGAGCTATACTGCACTCCTAAGGTCGTGTAGTATCATTCAGAAAAAATTTCGTTTATACTTTCCCATTCAAATATAGTAACCTATAAATTTTGACTACGATCTTTAAAGTTCAATTGCTTTTACAAATGTCAATCAATTGTGGGAAGAAATTAAACAAGACAAGAAGAAATGAAACTACACTGACTTGAAACAATATGTAACTAGTTAACTGTACATTCTACTTACCGATTACACAAGCAAGCAAAAAAAACAACATCCCTACAAAAGAAGTTATGTCAGTCACGTGGATGACCAGTGGCAGGCAGGCAGAGTTGATATGCAAGTATATGAAACATAAACGAAGGATACAGATATTTGCTCAGAATAAGTATAGGCTGTAAAAGTTAAAAGAAAAATGGGAGATGACCTACACAGCGCTGTTAGAGAAATCTTCAAAGAGCAGAAAAGAAACAGTTGCATCAAGGAAAAAAAGAGTTATAAAACATTCAAGTTAAACATTTACTGGAAAAGGAAACAATATGAATACTTTTCAACTTACTCAAACAAAAATGTATATGTAGTGGAAATGTTGCACAGAACCTTCAAGACTAGAATCTGTAAATATTTCACTCAAAATGAAACTAGAAAATGGGTTGATCTTTTACCAAAGTAATTTCAGGGATACAATAACACCCATCACAGATCACTAAATATGAATCCAGTTGAGAAGACAAGGAAAAAAACAGTTCAAAAATAATGATCAATCTATCTGGTTACCTGACAACAGATACTTTTTGGAACGCCTAAATTGAAACAGTGAAAAGCTGTAGTTTGAAAATACAAAAGAATATTTGAAAATGGCAACCTTCTTAACTTGACCCATGACATATTTAAAATCACTAAAGTATTATTAGGTGATGTAGTAATTTGCAAACTGAAAGATTAGAAGCGAGAGGATATACAAAGCAATTTTATGAACAAGAATTATCTCTATACGACACACAAGATGATGTATATAAAGTTGACAAGTTTTAAAGACCCAATAAAAAAAATGAAGGGTAAAACGTATGTATTGTGAAATAGGAAGGATATAATAGACTGTTACCAGTTAATAACCAGCTGAAAACATTACCCCATCAACTAAATGACACCCCCATCGGATTATCCCATTCTCTAAATGACACCCCCATTGGAGATGACTGAAGACGGGTGCATAAAGAGCACCATTCAGGAGAATGAACGTTAACGAGTGTTCCGAATGTGACAGCTGTGGAAACAAATATCGCATTAAAGCAAGAAGTTCAAACAAGAACAGCAAACGAATTTGTGTTAATTACAAAACCATACGGGAAAGAAGAACATCCAAAACTCTCAAAGGTAAATAAAATGGTACTTATGAAAAACGTCATAAAGCGACATCAACGTAGACAATATCATATCAGGATAATAAATCACATTATCGTAGAAATTTTAAAAAAATAACATTAAAGAAAAAGATAAAGTTGATTCCAAAAAAATATCAAAATACTGAAAAAGAAATACAGTGTGAAAGACTACAACCTTGTCTATTAGATTTGGAACAAAAAAAAAGGTAACTAAAATTACATATATATTGATGCAGTCGAAATGATATTTACACTTCCCTTAAAGTTCATTTAATTTCATGCGATCGTGCCAATCTGATTAAAATCGAAATCTCTGACATAACGGAGATCCGACAGACACCTGTACGAGTCATTATGTTCTGTTTGACCTTTCTATTTACCAATCAAACTCCAGCTTTTACTTTTATGAAAGTGCAAATTGTCATCCAGAACATAACATTTTTAACGATTTAACGATACCCCCAACTTATACACATACAGGCAATGCATACATACACACACGCAAACACACACACACACACATATATATATGTGTGTGTGTGTTATATGCATAAGAATTTTTAAGAAGCAGTCAAAACAATTCATTAGTAAATAAAGCTTTGGTATTATCACTACTGATTTTATCTTTACCCATCTGTTTCTAATTGTATCTACCTTTACAGAGCAATGGAAATGTACAGAATAAAGCTCAGTACTTTTACAGAACTTGATATTTTCAATACATGCGTGTAATGATGGAATACATTTTTTTCCACGATATGAGTATTAGTATATGTATTTCTTTATGAGTAGTGGACACAAGTTGATAATGTCATGTTCAACTGGAATATCAACACCAAGAAGCACTGAACTTACATTTTAATTAGGGTTAATATCACATTTATCTCTTAATAATAACAAAAGTAATGTTTTTACAATATGACAGTCACAAAAAATGTGTAACAATGTTTCCGGATGTTCATTACAGAACGAACAAAGACGTGTTGCTAAAATTTTCATTTTAAACAATTTATTATTGGTGTAAATTATCCGATGGATACTTTTATATTGAAAGCTATTAAGTCCTGTATCGTCGGTAATTTTGAATGGTAACAAATTGGCAAGATCTCAGTCACTGTATTGATAGTTCCGATTCAGTATATCATTCCATTTTTTTGGAACTTTCTCTGGCAATTCTCGGTGTATGTATGTATATATCTATGTGTATGTATATATTATGCATCTGTATATATGTGTATAGTGTATATGTGCATATATATATATATATATATATATATATATATATATATATATATATATACACGTGTATATATCTGCATGTATGTATGCTTATGTGTATGTGTATTTAAATTTTGCGCAAAGGTGAATGTGCTGCTTTCAAAATATTTCACTATTAATTTATAATGCATTATCTCGCGTAAAATTGGAGTTTTGTTTCCTTAAATGCAGATTTTAACTGCTCAACGTACCTGAGAAATGATGAGAAATATCATTTTTTAAACAAATGTAAGTGTCACATTTAAATCCAAGACGAAACTTAATAATATTTCACATGGTCCAAATCAGCCAAGCATTTGGTCCGAATCGGCCCGTAATCTGGGTCGAATAACTCTGGTTAGAATCAGCGATGGTCCGAATCAGCCTGTTACCGTCTGCAAGCATTGATAGTTTGAGTTCTGCAAAGATGAACAATCATGAGAACCTTGTTTACCTGTTCGATTCTGATTTTCTTTAGGATTTAGTTGATCAACCTGAAAGTATTAAAAACATTAATGGAATCAAACTGTGCCCAATTTAAAGATAATGCGTAAGTTGCAAAAGCATGGGATCTATGAAAAATATCTGAATTCAATTTCCATTCCGCTGACTCCTAAAAAAAACGGGACAATCTTTCAGCTTGAATATTAGTTTCCCCTGGTATATGAACAGCAGACAGATGTATTCCTCTCTCAAAACACGATAGTAATATTTCTTTGGTCAACCTATACGTGTCACTTCTGAGGTAGTAGCTTTTATAATGTACCAAACAACTGCAGTGTTATCACTTTTGATGGAAATATGCTTGAGAATTATCCCACCGCACAAACTCCTCACACCATATTGAACAGCTAACAATTTCAAATAATTGATGTGGAATTTTCTTCTGTCCATCTGCCACCAGTTTTAAGATGATAATAGTGTGCACCCAAACCTGATCTGGATCCATCAGTACATCGATAATGAGAAATACTCGGTTGTCATATAACCTTCCCATTCATTATTTCCAAGTTAGTCAACCACCAGTGAACTTCAGCGATGCTGGCCTCGGATAATATTCTGCCTCGTGGTGGACCAACGTGTTTGACTTTTATTTCCGATAATGACGTGTGGTAAAAGACTTTGGTAACCAAAATGACTGAATGTACACTTGCGTAAAGCGAACGTAGTTTAGCGCTTTTTGTATGAAGAGATAACAAGGGAGATAACACTAAACACATGAACGTGGCATTGACTAAAAGTAAACTGCGCTCACTACACAGACTAAACCCGAGCTACTAAGGCAGTACAATCCCCGTCTGATATATTGATATCACTATTCATTTTACTTTCAAAGTCATTGTTATTATATGTTCACTGAAATATATCCAATTAAAGCTAAACTAACAGTTCACCATCAAACACGTGGAATGTACACAGTTCACTCCTCAGTTATTAACAAAACCACTTCAGTCACGGGTCGTGTATAGACATGAGGTTTGCCTTCTTTTATCACACGAACTTGGACTTTACGGACCTTCTTGTCACTATTTTGAACGGAGTTCACAATGATTCCCATGGGCCCTTCATTACGATAGACATCATTTTCCCTCAACAATACAACGTCACCGCATTTGATATTTCGATACTCGTCTCTCCACTTGCGTCTATACTGTAGAGTGTGGAGATACTCGTTTCACCATCTGTTCCAAAACAGGTCTGCTAAAACCTGAATTCGCTTCCATTGAGCCCTCTATAAATCCTTGGTGATCAGGTTGACGAATGCCTCTACAGTATTTGACTTCTGCGTAAGCAGCATTGATGGGCTCAGTATCTCTGGAGCTTCAGGATCCGATGAGACGGGAATGATTAGACGTGCGTTGATAATAGCACACACTTCTGCCATAAACGTACACAGAACTTCATGTGTGAGATTCCTTGAAGTTTCACTGAGCATCAGAAAGTCCAGAATACCATGGGTAGTACCTATCATTCTTTCCCAAACACAACCCCATGTGAAACGAATGTGGCGGATTGAAGATCCATGTTGACTTTACTTTATACAGGAACTCTTGACAGGAACTGCCTCTACATTGACAGTGTCTATCTTCAACTCATCTGAGGCTCCCATGAAATTCGTACATCTGTCTGACCTAAATATGATAACTTTGCCCCGGATAGAGATGAATCTTCGAAGTGCATTAATGAATTATGAAGAGCTAAGTTCTTCTACTACCTCGATATGGATGGCTCTAATAGTCAAGCAGGTAAACAGAACAGCCCATCGCTTACTATTTAGCTGTGCCTCCTCAAGTGCGTCTGATTACAACGGTCAATGGACCGAAAGTGTCTACACCTACGAATGTAAATGGCAGCGCTTGCTGCAAACGGTCCGTTGGAAGGTCTGACATTTTTTGATGCTGCAATTTGCCTCGTAATCTCCTACAGGTAACATATCTGTAAATTAGTGAAGATATCAATCGTTTACCTCCCGTCATCCAGATACCGGCTGCTATCACTGCTCCCTCTGTAAAATGTCTACCTTGATGTTAGACCTCTCATGGTAATGACGGATGAGCAAGGTTGCTATGTGGTGCTTCCCAGGAATAATAATTGAGTTCTTCTTAGCGATGTCGATTTCCGCACAGTTGAGACGACTTCCTACACGCAGTATACCATCCTGATCGATCACTGGGTTCAAATTCAGCAATGGACTGTTACGTGACAGAGGCTTTTTTGTAGCAAGGCACTCTACCTCCCTCCCGTAAGTTTCACTCTGTACCACTCTAATGATTGTCCGCTCTGCTTCTCCGTAATTCTGAACAGTTTTGCCATCCGGTGCATTTTCTTCTTTCGTGGTATTACTGTGCGATATGTTTTAAACAGGATATGGTTTTAACAAGGCATCGCCAGGACGAGAATCTCTTAAAGCGGTGAGAACTGAGAGAGTTGTTGTCAGTGACATCAATTTTCAGTACGACTAAACCTGGCCTGAGTTCTTTGTCTTCTTCGTGGTCTAACAGTGGGTACGGTTTGTTTGTGGATTCGTCTCGCTGTTGATCAATGATGGACCATGTAACCATGGACTTGTGTGAATTTCGTGTGTTTGCAACTGATCGGCGGGATTCAAGTTGGTAAGGTCTCTTCATCTTAATCGAGTTGTATATCCCCTCTACAGCTTTCATCCGTTTTGGGAGATCATCCCCAAACATCCACTCTGATATAGGTACATCCACATTACACAAAGCCAGATGGGATGGATTGAGATCTATGGATTGAAATATCGCCTCAGACAGCTCTCTAAAAGCACCACGAAGATTGTCAACACTTGTATGATAGCCGTCTCTATTTGAGATATGGGCAAAGTGTTCTGTTGCGAACCAGATGCCAGACCTAAAATTGGTGTGAAACCAAGCCGAACAGGTTTCTGGATATCTTGAAGAGATTTATCACGTTGCTGCACCATAGCAGTCATTATTCCCCCAAATTAATAATTAATTCTTGGTGAGATGATAAATTTACAATTTGCAGGGACTAAGATCTTGTTGACATCGACATACTTGGACAGATTTAACTTATATTTTATGGATTTTGTAATTTTTACCTTTATCTTATCTTTTGTTTTATATATGTTTTACATAATTTTAACATCTTTACCGTGTATGTTTTATATTGTATGACTACACGTGTATATTTATTTGTAAGGGTTTATTTTCCAAAATGTTTTGTTGCAAATTATTATCTTTCTATTTTTAGCACATAATTTTTAGTCGGCGCTACATAGTCAGTATTTGTTTGTTTTGATCAGTAATCGATACAAACATAGAAATAATATGTGACAATATAGCACAAAAGGTATAAATAAATAAATAAATAAATAAATGTGTGTGTGTATATATATATATATATATCGAGAGAGAGGGAGAGAGATAGAGAGACGTGCATATAAACTGCCAGTAGACTCCATCGTCGCTCACCAATCACCTGACTACTGACTATGTCTGTGCAGACGAAACCAGCACAAAAGGTCGCTCACCGGCAGTCGCACAAGCCAGGTACAAAAGATAATGGTTACGTGAGTGAGTAATTATCCTGGACTATCTTAGTAAAATACCAAAGAAGAGGTCAAAACAGGTGTCATTTGAGTATAGGGCTTCGATTTAGGTGACAGGATGTTTGTTTAACAGATTAATTTTATAAGGGTAGTCGGAAACATTAGAGCGTAGAGGCACAAGAGAATAGCGTAGCGGCAGGTTCTAACGCATCGGGGGTTATCGGGGTTTGAAACGATAGCGTAGTGGGCCCGCTACGGTAAAATGCCCTGGGGAGAACACTGGCCTTTTCATTTTGTACGCATGAAAAGTCCTCTGTATGCACGTTTGTTTTTTGTTTGTTATTTGTTTGTTTTTTTTGTTTTTTTGTTTGTTTTTTTTTATTGTTTGTCAGCGAAATTTTCGTTTATTTATATCATACAAAGAAATTAAACGTGTCCCGTAAAATTTATGATTTAATTCAATACAATATCATACGTCAATATTATAAGTTTATATTCTGCTAATCTTGTTGACCTCGTAATAACTAAAATTACGAAAATGATAACAAAATATTTATTCAGAAATCAATATTTAATGGATTTAATGTGTGTTTTAAATGAAACATTTTCACATGTCTCCAAGGTTACAATGAAAATAAGTTTGTTTACTGGTTCGAGGTTTTACTCAAAAGATAAAAATTTACTAATAACAGTAAAGAATGTCATACTATTGTGTTACTCATCAATAACTCTTTATACAAATTTTTTTTAAAGTAAAGACAATCCGAAGAAGGCACGATTTCCATGAGAAATAAAAAAAATCAAGGGTAAATGTATATGCATTACTGTTTGATAGCGCTGAAAGTCGGCCATACCGGCCTGATTTATGAAAAGTTTCAAAACATTTTTCATGTATATTAATTCAAATAATAACATATTTTCTTTATTGTAAACATTGAAAAGTTTGGGGGTGGGTGGTTAAAAAAAAGTCTAAAACCGATAACGCATATATATTTTGTTCTGATTTCTGCGAGAAAGACCTGAAAATCAACCTATTATATACTCTACTATGTTTGCGAAAACAGTAATAACTACTAAAATAAATCAGGTGTGTGTGTTTCATTGCTTTTCTTAGAATATTTCACATGGTCCGAATCAGCCTGGCATTTAGGCCGTATCACCCCGTAATTTGGGCAGAATCACCCATGGTCCAAATCAGCCAGCATTCCTTGCAGACAAACCAGTACTTTTTGTCAAAAATGGCTCGTCTAATGATCCATCCGTAAGATTGACAGAAACACCCCCTCAGAGGGAAGACGAGATTTGTAAAGTGTCATTTGTCATGTCTGCAATCAATAACAAACGTTTTTCAAACAGGGCATCGGAATGTCTACATGTAAGCAATATGACCTTGCATGGTGAAAATGGTCTCTTTGTCTTCTAGATACAATCGCAATTCCCATGATCCTTCTGATGTAGATATTGTTAACCCTCTGACAAATATCACAAACCTGAACTGTGCACCGTTACAACTCTCCTATTTGGACAAAGTAAAAGAGGAAGTCAAAGCAAGTGTTTGTTTCATTCAAAAGTTATATAAGTATCTCAACAGATAAATTGGCAAGATGGTTGAAATACATTTTAGCAAATGCTAGAATTGGTAACAAGAAATTCAAAGCACACTCTACAAGGAGTGCCTCAGCTTCTAAAGCCTATAACCTAGGGCCGACCTTAAATACTGCCAATTAGTCTTCTGCTAAGACATTTCATGCATTTTCTTGTGGACGCATGGAGCAAGCTAAAGCCCATCGGATCTTTCCTGGTACCCCTCTGTTTACTGTCTAGTGACTACTATGTACAGGAATCCAGAATCCAGGATCCAGTTTATTTGTGGATTTTGTCCGTGTATTATTTTCATAAGTTATTTTGACATAAATAATTTAAACACCAATAATCTAAAATTGTTTATGACTACCTTTTTGTTGATCAGCTATGAAGAATGCCAAATGAACCCTGAACAGCTTTGCTGGTATCGGAATAGATCCCTCAATTGAGTATTACTCAGAATGTGATGGATGAGGGGCATTCTTTAAATACCAGACAAAGCTGGATGGGTTCAATTCCCACCCTTTTTAGATATTCATTGCGCATAGTTGATGTTGATACCCAGTCCGAATTTTGTCGTCAACAAACATCTTTTACTTTGATTTGAGAACATAGCATGGGCAACACATAGTAATTTGGACAACATTCTCTTTCAAGTAACACATGCAATCAGTATCTAAATTGAAATGCCAATTGAATCATTTTACATTGGTCTGGTATTCAAAGAATGCCCCTCATCCATCCCATTCCGACTAATTTTCTGAGGGGTCCATTGTACATTTGGATTGGGTCCTATCATTGGCCTTTTAGAACCCCTAAAAATTCCATGATTTGGATAATCCTACAATGCAATATGCCACCCCGATAATTATTATGTGGGGGTGGGGGTGAGAAAGATAGGAGGGAGGGGGTCACCATTAATAAAAAGAGCTTCCATTTTTATTATAGCTTACCGCAAAGTTTGCCATTTACGTGCTAACAAGTCTACTTTTCCAAGTACAGTAGCTCTAAGTTCTTTATATAATATATTAAAGCAACTTTTTTCAATTAATTACTGGAGTGAAGGATTATTGGTTTTCATTGTTTAAAACTTCAGGATACTTCTATATATGAACCAATCATAACATTCTGGAGAAAAGACCAACAGTATTTATTTGTAACCTTTAACTGTTTACTAATTATTGTCAGGGACTAATGCTATTGTCTATATCTCATCAAAACCAGTCAGCGATGTATGAAATATATAGAAATGTTCATATTATTGGGTCTTGTTTGCCTTACCATGAAAGAATACCATCTGTTTTCATGATTCAGGCCTTGTTTTGTATTTTTGGATGAACTTTCCAATTTTGAATTTCTCTTCACTCATAGCGTATTAATATTATTGTGTACATTATTTCAACCAATGAGAGGCAGTGATTGCATTCAGCGCTGACCTTGGTCTAGCCAGTTCGAAAACTTCTGTCTGATGCCTGGAACACTGATGCTGATATGGGATGCCTTTCCACCACTTTCACTGTGTTGAGTTGAGTGAAAACAACAAAATAATCGTGCAATGCATGGAATGAATGAATGAATACAGATAAGTATCATCCGAGAATATGTCAAAGAAAAGGCTAGCAAAACTTTTGCATAGGTAAGAAATGTCCTTCAGAATGACTCTACCGCAAGGGAAACAGGTCTCTCAACAGAGTTTCAGGATGAGGAATCCTGGACTCTTCACTCAAAGAACTCATAAGTCTCCAGTCCATTTCTGAGAGTCCCTGGCATAAACTATGGAGTCCCTCACTTTCCAAAGGATAGAAAGAAAAATGAAAAAGTGCATGATCATTATTTTAATACATATTAGGATTGAATTCTTAGCCGTTTTTAATATCACACTAACAAGAAAATATTTATTCAGTTAATATAATGCTAAGTTTAAACATTATACATGTCATTTTTTTCCCTACAACAATACTAAATACAAGAAATAAACCTCAACAATAAAATCATCAACATTTAGTTTAAGTCCCACGAATGAACATTTAGAATGCTGTGTAGTTTTCTCTGCAAGTAAAATGGCAGCACCATTCAAACCAAAGAAACTTATGCAAGAAACACCTGGTATTACACTGTACCATATATATAAATGCATACATGTGATTCTACCGGCGGTAGGCCAAAAATATCGTTTTAAAGGCAGTCTACCGCACATACCGTTTAGTAGTCGAAATCTACCGCTTTTGAAAATTTCAAGGGAAATTTTTTTTTAATTAAAAAAACCCGGTATTTTTACGCGTTTTATCAACACATTAGATAAACCAGCCAGAACCAGTCTACTGGGAACCTGAAATGTTCCACCTGTGATACGACCGGTCCGATTATGCGTGGTTGAGTAGTCGGATTACAATTGTTAAAGAACAGTTAGCATGTGTACACAACAAGCGGCTAATTGATTACCTTATTGTTGTAATTTGGAGAGTTTAAGGACAAATGTGGGATGTTGTTTGAGGTGTTATAAGTAATAAAAGGATCAAAGGTACTCCATGATGACCGTGAGTCTTTGATTAAAACTCAGCTGACCTGTCGTGGAAGGAAGATAAAATGGAGAGACTGACCAAAAATGATCTCGGCAGAAACACTTGAGTAAGTATTTTGATTTGTTGTCTTTTAATTGTTCTTGTATTGTTCACGATGGTTTAAGATGAATATTTAAGGGAAGCTTGTATATATTTTTTTCAATTAATGTCAAAATGCCGAAACGTCCGCTTTCTCCCAATGCTAAGAAATACTACAATAAGTTTAACAACGCTTGGATACCAGAATTTAAGTGTGTGCAGGCGAGTAGCGAAGAGCTTGCATTGTGTGTTTCATGCAAAGTGGATTTGAAGATAGTATATGGAGGAAGAAATGATAAAAATGTATTACTTAATATTTAATTTTAAAGTTGGGATAAATTATTAAAATCATGTGTTTTTTAACTGTTTATTTCAAGTCTAAATCTAATTTGTTTAAAATTAATTACAGTGGTGGAACTTGCCAACAGATTTTTGGACCTAAGCCTAGAAGAGAAACAAGCCGTTGAGGATGAGGCTCAGGAATACATATTAAGTCCAAGCCAGGAACTTCCTCCTCTGGGTGAAATGAGCTTGGAGCAATATTGGAGATCAGTCAGCAGCCTCAGAAAACCAGCAACAGAAAAACTTAAGTTAGAACTTCTTTCCAGACTGAGTGTAGTTGTCCTGTCATTGCCACATTCCAATGCTGACACAGAGAGGACATGCTCCATTCTTTGGAAAATCCAGAGTGATTCAAGGGGAAATCTGGACCAGAAAACTATTGAGAGCCTGCTAAGTATGAAGGTTGACAATCACAGTGAATGTCACCAGTGGTCACCAGACATCTAGTGAAGGAAACTAAAAATGCCTGTGGATTTTATACAAAATCTTTGCAGTGAACTGTGAGATGTACAACCCTTCCTTTTTCATTTAATTGACAATATACTGGCTCATACTAACTAACTATTATTGTAACATTTTCCATCATATTCTGAATCGGATTCATGTTCAAAATTTGTGTTTTATTATAATATGAAGAGAATACATATTGTGTGAAAAAACGCACTTGTTTTGTTTTCAATCTCCTTAAAACACGTAAAATTATGCCGATAAAAAAATCTACCTTTTTAGAAGCCAATCTACTGATCAAAATTTGTAAATCTACTGGTTTGAAATCCTGGTTCTGTCACATGTATGTAAATGTGAATTACCATCATTAAATGAAACAAAGAAGGAATGAAAAATATACCAAGCAGGATATGTGCAAAAAACTAATTCAAAGTAAATACATTAATTAGTAAACAGTGTTAAATGCCTTAAAAGTTGGCCCTAAGGAATAAAGGTGGGATATAATGTGGGCTCTGTAGAAAAGATGAATTAATCTTGGTACATGTACGTTACCTAAAGAGCATCAGTCTTAATTATCCTTGATTCACCTCCAGCATAATTTCCCACTGAGCACGAGCTGTCCATAACAAATTTACATTATGCGCCAGTGATGGACATTTGTAAGACTACTGTTTACACCTTATCGAACAATAATATCGCACCTATGTCAAATGAACTGGGTCGAGCTAACAGGTCACTGGTATCATGCTAAAGTGTGTATAATTGAATAAAGTTTAGATTGTTGCGAGATTATCTTTGACCTTTCTGATAGTTCGAGGATGAAGGAATTAATTATTAATCGATTTGGCGTTTCTTTGATTGTCCATCAAATTATAATCAATTAGATAAAACTGGAAAATATGGCGGCTCACGAAGCCAGTTGTACAAGGTAAGTGACCAAACTTTACTTGTGTTTTATTGCCGATTAATTTGCTTCAATAGGCGAAATGTTTAAAGATTTCGGTGTGTTGATTAATGTTTCATTCAGTAAGAACTTATTCGACATTACGCTCAATGATTTATTTCGTGCTTTGGAATTACTCAAGATTGAATAATTCAACAAGAGATAAGAAATCTTAAACATCAGTTTGTTCCACAAATAACGAACAATCTCAGCTATGAGCTAATTAATGACTGTCAAAAACTAATTGAGATTTTAGTTTTACTTTTGAGATTTTCATTTTGACTCTTAAAATTATGGGGTCAAGGGTCAAATGACTTCAGTTTTGAAATCTATTGAGAACCCTGTGTTTTCTTAAATGAGACTAGAAATCAATAGAAATATACAATAATAATGAAAGCACTGTAGAAAAAAACTCTTATTCTGAAGCATCATCTCCGATCGTAATGCCAATATTAGTTATTTACCTACTTTATGGGAGCTGAATTTCCATGACCTAATATGCATAATTTCCGTACTCATTCGGTTATTTCCGTGATGTGACGTCATAGTAGCGACTCCAGCATCCTAACTGCCAGTTGCATCGGTTAATTTCATGTGAAAGACAATGCCATTTTGCGTTGCTTACGGGTGTAATAGCACACGAAGAAAAGGCTGCGGACTACTTTTTTTTTTTCCAAAAGATAAAGGCACAAAGAAAGCATGGATACATTATTGCAAGCGGATTGATTTCAAATCAACACCATACAGCACTCGGTGCTCATTACATTTCTGAAAGGAATGTTACGAGAAGGATCCTGAAAAAATGTCAGCTCTTGGATACCCAGATGCTAGGCTAAGACTAAAAAGTGGCGCTGTTCCAGATATACCTTTGGCTATTTTAAATCCTGAGAAGTGTTAAATGTTTGGGTTACGAGAAAAGACGGAATGCTGAGGTAAGTGACCACAAAATGGAACACTCAATTCGCAGAAATCTAAACTACACATAGTATGTCGTCCAACCACCCGATGTCGTGTGGCTTCTTTTATTGTGCGCCACGTTTCTCGCGACCCAACGCGCTCGTTTCGAGATAATGATATCATCAACTGTGTCACCAGCGTTCTTCAAGAGTGACAGCATTGAATTAAGTAGTAAATTCAGACAAAATGAGATTTAAACAGGTAATTTTATGTAATTTTAAAAAATCATGATTAAAATCTATATTTTCACTAATGGATTATTTGTGTCCGATATTTTTGCCCTGAATTTTCTGTTATATGCTAAAGATAGCGCCGTTGATCACATGATGGCTTTGTTTACATATTTTGAACAGGAAAACCAAATTTGGGAATTTATACAACGGGATAGCTAATGTAAATATTTGGTTTTAATCATGTGGGGTTCTTATACAACGTAAGAAAAATTTACACTCGAAATGTATATTCACTACGGACTTTTTCGTTTCAGTATTATTTCATAATGAACCTATATTCTACATCAAAAGACATGGAATCTATTATAATAAAATGTGTATCCATTCACCAGTGTCTATTTTTAAATTTCTCTGTCTGTCTCTCTCTCTCTCTCAGTATATTGAGTCATGTATTTATATGGTAAAGAACAAGCAAGCAGTAATGTAAGTGCACAAACTGCATATAAAATTAACAGAATTTTTTTATATATTTAAATTTGATTTTTTTTATTTCAAAAACATGGAGACGCTATAAACTAAAAATATCCATACCTTGACCTACTGGCACATTGCGGTCATATGCCACGTGACTTTTTAGTTAGCGTCACGAACCATGGACGCCATTTCTGGAAATAAGCAAAATTACACACGCTCGGAAAAACGGTAATTCTGAACTAATGTACATGAATGCCAACATTTTTTTAATGATGATTCAATGAAGTCGATATAGTTGAACACTTTCTATGGTTTTTTTAATAGATTCTCACAATTTTATAACGAAAGCGTTAACATTCACGTTAAGTGCCCGAAAAGTGGTTGCTCGAGGCTACTATACCAGACATGTATACAGTATCAGATTTGTCCATACGCTGTAGCCTACATGTAAATTACATTGTATTAGAATAACAAGAAGAAAGCTTCTTAATGTTGAAATTAAGTACACTATGCTTTCTGCTTTGCAAATTTTTTTGAAGAACCAATGCTTAAGTTATGACTGATCAAAACCATTGCCAATGCCTTTTACCTCTACCAGGTACGTGCAGGGGGGGGGGGGGGGAGGAGGGGAGATATCGTTTCACACAGAAGTCAGTACCCCTGCTATTGCTCTCGCCCAGAATTCAATATTATCTCGATGTTGGATGCATTTTCTAGATATTTAGTCTTTATGTGCTTTATGGGGGGGGGGCTGTTTATTGAATGTCATTTACAAATAACAGGATTTAACCTCCTGCTTCTTAAATGAAGTTACTACATCGTGGTAAATTTAAAATTCTTACAGCTGAACACCATCACTTAATCATTCAAGACCATTACTTGATGATTCACATTTTTCGGCAGCCCATAGTGTTTAAGTTTTTATTTTAAAAGTACATTGATTTTTAAATTCCAAAATATGATATGTGAGCACCTTCTTACTATTGTACTCTTCTGTTTTCAGGTCTTGAACATAGTGTTAACAGACAGTAGTGGGGAAGCTGAACACGTAAAACACAGTTCCACGTATATTCATGAGCAAGTCTCAGAAGCAGATTCAACTTTTGAATGTACAACCCAAATTTGGTCTCCTCCAATAGAAAAACAAAAAGTTGCTCATGTAAAATGTCAAACAAATATACAAATGGCATTAAAATGTAGAAATAGACGCGTGCAGGCTAGACCTGATGTAAAGTCTAAAGGCACACAAGCTGTGACACGTGTGTCCGATGTTGGAATACAGTGCAGCCTAGTAAAACTGCCCCCACTGCATACTATTTTGAACAAAAATGAAACCGAAGTTGAATATCCAGAGTTGCTCTGATTCAGATGGGTCTGCAAACACAGATCAAGATCCTGATTATGTACCTGATAGTGAAGTGTGCGATGTGGAAGACACGTAAAGTGATCATGATTGTGTTGAGTTAAACCATTAGGCAACATTAGGCCTTGTTTCAGAATGCAAGCTGCTTGAACTTCTAAAAGTATGTCAGTATTGCAAAGGGGAATGTATTGTTGAAGTAAAAAAATGTCTTTGTAACTATGATAACTGTGGATTCTGTCTGTAGTCATGGTCATACCTCCACATGGCACAGTCAGAATATGTGTCAGAAAATGCCATTGGGCAATTTGTTGCTATCTAATGCCAATCTAGTCTCTGGTAACAGCCCCTCCCAGATTATCAGCTTGTTAATAATGCTAGCATCTTAGTATGGGTTTACAACATGTGGCATGCAGGTATGTGCTTGTGTGAATCTGTGTATAGAGCTCTCGTCGTCATCAATGTTAACAATGGCAGAGTCATCCATGAGTGTTTCAAATTGGTACGGCTTGATGTCTGTCTCGCTCTCCATGTTTGTATTCTGATGACTGACTAGTAATGCGTCACGGGACCACATGATCTGTTGGCTCATCAAAACTCGAAAAAACTCGGTAATTTACGGAACCAAAATAACTTCTTTGCAAAATATTCACTATACACCCACGATATTGGGCACTGAATCTAAGTACATGTAAACACGATATTTTTTTTATAAACATTACTGTCCAATTAGAATGTGTACCAAAGTACATACATAAAAGGAAAAATTTTATTTCTAGTCTCCTTTAAGTCTAGCCTTTAGCTATTCTGCAGATTGGCCACAGTTGACCAAAGTATAAAAGAAGAGCATCCCGGGGGAAAATGAGACGTGCCACGGGGACACGTTACGGGGAGAAAGGGTGCATCCGTTGAGAATTTCACATGTATTTAACCTGGAAGCTTGGGTCCCCGAGAGCCCTGGTAAGCAAGATGGTGACTGTCTCTCCTTGTCATTATTATATGGGGGATATGATTCAGAAAAAAGAAAACACTAACATCAAGCTCCAGTGAAAATCCCCATAAATTTTTAAATATATTGCCAGTAGCTACAAAATATATATCCATACAAGAAACAAGTGTCCCTTCTAAACGTGCATTTTCAGTTGATGATCCGAGTTACTCGTCAGCGAGCCAGTTTAGACCCACAGTCAGTCAATGCAATAATTTTCTTTAACACAGATCTCTGGATAACATTGAAGGTAGTAGAATCTGAAAACTTGTGAGTCAACCATGGAAGACACACCATCTGTAGCTATTAAGAAAGAAGCCCTGCAGAACTGCAAAGCCAATGCTGAAAGTTCCATTACCTTTTCCTTCACCACTTGAATCCAATTAGAAAGAAAGGTGTATCAGAGACAGAGTTTGTCATTCATTATTAATCTTTTTTCTTTAAGTAAAGAAATGTAAATCCGACTACAGACATAACCAATCAGGATTCTTTACAACACTGTTATAAAAAACATCTACCCAGTTTGCAGTTTACTTGATGTATTTCATTTATCGTTTAAAATAAATTTTTGTAAGTTGATTTATTGCATTCTTATACATATCTGTATTAATTTCTAACTGCTATTCACAAGACAATTTGAAATTTATAAAATTCAAATGGTGGAAACATGCACTGAATGAGATACAGACACAACAAGCAAATGTGCACGAGTTTCTTCCTTTTATTGATCTTTATACCAGATTAGATCAAGAGCATGGGAAATTGGCTGACTCTCTTACTCAAATTTTGGGTGCATGTTTACATGTACTTAGATTCAATGCCCCATATTGATTTTGTGAATACTCTTTGACAGTGGCTAAGCCAGATTATTTTGATTCAGTCCTTTCATCCATCAAGGAATAAATCTTTCAGTACATTTTTCAACAATTGGAACGTTTATCACATGTTTATTTAATCCATGTCATGCATTTAATTTTCCTTATTAATTATATCTGTGTCATGTGTTTCATATTCCTTATTATTTGGCAGAGATAGTGGATTTCCATGTTTGCAGTACATGTTCATATGAACCTGTATGTGTCTACAGATAGTGGATTTCCGTGCTTGCAGTATGTGTTCTTATGAACTTGTATGTGTCTACAGATAGTGGATTTGTATGTGTCTACAGATAGTGGATTTCCGTGCTTGCAGTATGTGTTCTTATGAACTTTTATGTGTCTACAGATAGTGGATTTCCGTGCTTGCAGTATGTGTTCTTATGAACTTGTATGTGTCTACAGATAGTGGATTTCCGTGCTTGCAGTATGTGTTCTTATGAACTTGTATGTGTGTGCAGATAGTGGATTTCCGCGCTTGCAGTATGTGTTCTTATGAACTTGTATGTGTCTACAGATAGTGGATTTCCGTGCTTGCAGTATGTGTTCTTATGAACTTGTATGTGTCTACAGATAGTGGATTTCTGTGCTTGCAGTATGTGTTCTTATGAACTTGTATGTGTCTACAGATAGTGGATTTCCGTGCTTGCAGTATGTGTTCTTATAAACTTGTATGTGTCCTCAGATAGTGGATTTCCATGTTTGCAGTATGTGTTCTTATGAACTTGTAGGTGTATAAAGATAGTGGATTTCCATGTTTGCAGTATATGTTCATATGAACCTGTAAGCGTCTATACAGAGGTTAAAAAAATATCCTGAAAATCCATGGTTGTCCCTGGGTAACCAGCTTTGAAAAACTGGTTGCCCACCAATTTTTCTGGTTGCCCAATAGATTACTGCCCCAGATTGCTGAAATCAAAATTATTCAACAACTTTTGTCATATACATAAATAGAATACAATACTTGTAACTCACCATCAGTCCTGCTTATGGAAAGTGTCACACGTGTTGACACTTACTTAATCTGTTTGTGATCAGGCAATAAAAGTTACTAGAACAATTTTTTTTTTTATGGTGTTTTGTAGTCCAATAAATCAGCCTCCAAACCTATAAATGTATTTATGGGTAACCAGACTTGGTGTCATGCAGTCCATCAGCTTTCTAGAAGATGGCCACCCCTGATTACAAACTTATCTTTCTTTAATATTTATCCAAGTTTACATCATTACGGTTCATGTTATTATTAATCAAATACTATTATTCCTGTGTCTAAACTGTAAGGTAAATGTAAACTTTCCATTTGGGATTTATGTTTAGTCATTACCCTACAAGCCTATAGTATGCAACAACAATTGTGATTGATTTTATTCTTTCTACTTGCCATATTCCCTTAGCTAAAGTTTACCAATGAAACAAGAGCCACATGTACAGTGAGTGCCCATGTCTTCCCCTGACCAATGGGAAAGTGTACTACTAGATCACAGGCATTGTGTGTGTCAAGATGAAGATGAAAGATACTGCTGCCATATGTTAGTGTGTTGACAAAAGATGAACATTTGCTAGTATTGTTTCTTTAAGGGTTCAATCCGAGGAACTAATAGTATGGACTGTGATTATTTAATCAGATAATGAACAGCCAATACATGTGGATTAGTGTGGCTTCTTACCAACTGAAATCACCCGACACTCAACTAGGAAATGATATGGAGTTAATTAAGTCACCTGGCAATTTAACGGTCAAATGTTTGTCACTGAAAAAAAAAATACAAAATTTCCTTTCTCATTTTTAACATGTTCATTTTTTAAATATATTTTTTGGGGTGTCCTACTGGGCTTCACCCTTGAGAAAAATGCTTGCCCGTCATTAATTTTTGGTTGTTCCAGGCAATGGATTTTTCTACCTCTGCTATGGATAGTTGATATCCATGTTTGTATGAACCTGTAAATGTTGATTTAGTCTAAACAATGTACTGAACATGTCCTGTTTATTTTGTTTCCCTTAAAGATGTTTTTCGTTATGCTTTCTTAACCCTTTCTTTTCACGGAAGCTTCTATCGCAAAGTTCACATTTGTATGGCTTGAGTCCAGTGTGTATTTCCAGGTGACTCTTTAGATGTGGTTCCTGACCAAACCTTTGGCCACATTTTTCACACTGGTATGGTTTTTCTCCAGTATGTATTCTCATGTGTCTTCTTAACTTTCCATTTTCAATAAACGCCTTACCACAAAGTCCACATTTATATGGTTTGTCGTCTTCATGTATTTTCATATGATGTTTTCGACTTTCAGAATGTATGAAAAATTTATTGCAATATTCACATTTGTACGGTTTTTCTCCTGTATGGGTTTTAACGTGCTTCCCAAGTTTACCACTTTCATTAAACATTTTACAGCAAACTTCACATTTGTATGGTTTATCTCCTGTATGTAATCTGATGTGTGCAATAAGGTGTGCACTTTGACTGAAAGTTTTTTCACATGTCGTACACTTATATGGTCTTTCTCCCGTATGGATTCTCAAGTGTCTCTTCAACTGTCCATTTGAAGTGAACATTTTTTCACAAATATCACAATGGTGTGTTTTTTCCCCAGTATGAATTCTCATATGGCCTGCTAAGTTGGCACGAAGACTAAACAATTTGTAACATACTTCGCATTTGTATGGTTTATCTTCTGAGTATTTCTTCTTTGTGCACTGTTTGCCTTCCATTCCATGGAATATGATTTTTTAATTTAGGCCTACCAAGTGAGAGCGTTTGTCGTTCGGCTAATACCGAACCGGTGTTTTACTTGGCTCTTCAGTTAAAAACGGTGTTAAAGTTTATAATCGACCTATGAATTGAACTGTTGTTGTGGTTTTCCAGTACCGTTCTTTGTATATTGTATTCAGTAAAAGTAAATTTAAGGCAGATACTTATGGCAGTGAAGTATTTTTTAAATTTATTATTTATGTTTTATTTTGTTTTTTCTTAAAATCTTAAAATATAATAATCGAAGTACTAAGCTGCGTCGACATCACCAAATATTTCTATTGTATATGTGATCAAGACACCTTTTTATTTAGGGACCGACCAATTATATATATATATATATATATATATATATATGTGTGTGTGTGTGTGTGTGTGTGTGTGTGTGTGTGTGTGTGTGTGTGTCGGCTGAGGGGGGCGGATATTTTTTTTAAAAAAATTCCGGCTCTCAAGTGCTTGAAAAAATATATATTAATGCTCTGATGTATAGAGAAAAAAAAAGGACATATTATATCCATTATATTAGTTGATACAAAATATATTATCTCAAGGTAAAAGAAATAAAAATATCCTGGCTAGAAAAAAAATTCACAGGCCCCTCCCCCTCCAATCCAAAAATGAAATGGCCGGTCCCTTACGTCAATAAATCGAGTTACCGATTGCAATTTGTTAACATAATTTCGTAGACACGACGACACACTGGTATATCTATGCTGTCTTACTGACATGATGCCACAATCTAAGTATGTACATTTGTCCTCGTGTCTACATAATCATGTCAATAAGCCGATCCTATGCTTTTTCTCTCACCATGTTGCTTGTTGACCCATACTTTTTGCGCCTTCCCTGTACTTTACTTTGCTGCATGAAGCATATAAAACTGCAACTCCACGTAGTTCATATTGAATATATAGCACATGACTTGTTAATTATACACATGACAGTGTTCATTCAATAAAGCAGTATATATACTTTCCCTAATGTTGATTATATGGAGTCTTCTTCAAGAACTTTGTACAGTAGTTGTAAAAGGTGGCGATATAGCCTCAAAAAATGGCACTATGGCCTCAATGGGAACTTAATATCAGGCAGCCATTTTGAAATATGGCCTCAAAAACATCACTATGTCCTCCTGGGGAATATGGCCTAAAAATGGCACTATGGTCTTAAAATGGTCCTATGACCTTAATGATAATGTAACGTTAGTCCACAGGCTTAACATTGGGGGGACGGTCTGGGTTAAAGGGTAAATGTAATGTAAAAAAAAAATGTCCCTAGGTTGAACATTGGGGGACGGTTTGGGGTCAAGGGATAAGGTAATATGAAAAATACTAACACTGATTGACCTACAAACATATATACAGTCCAATACCTATATCTACTGACCAACAACTACACTTGGTCACCAGCATGCACACATACTAACAGACAGATGTGTAAGGGTATAATGCAAAGACAGGGGGTTAAATAGAAACCAAATCCCTATAAACCAAACTAAAACCCTACAACATTATAATGATACATCTTCCCAAAACCCTTGTAACAAAACTAAAAAAAACCATATCCCCTACAACCCCTTTAATCTTATAGGCTCAAAGTGGGGTGTAAGGGGAAAAGGGTACGATTGCTTACAGTAATATACAAACATACTATAGTTTGTATATACTATCACACACTAAAAAGACAGAGGGATATAGGGGTTTTAAGTTTTGCATGGAAGATAAAACAATAGATAAATACATACATAGAAAAACCACAGAGTTTTTGGGAATATTTTCAGTAGTATCTCTGATTCCGAGAGATTTGAGTGGCCATGAAATATGTCATTGTTTTAATTGTCCTGGGGCATAGATCTTATCGATATCCAAGGCAACTGCAACTCATGCAGCAGGGGCAACTTTTGTTGCAGTTATCTATTGTCCATTCTCCGATGGAGAAAGAGTGCCTAAAATTAGGTTCCTCTACCTCCATCTCTCAATTATCCTCACGGAAAATGAGGAAATGTTGCCGGCAGTTGTTGCCGATGCTGCTGCTCTTCCTGCCACTGTTGTTCTTCGGCTTCGACTTGTTCGCGTAGCCTCTGCTGCACTAGTTCCCATCTTTCGGAGAGGTGCTGCAGTTCCTGATCCCTCCTGTATCAGGTTCTTCCCCACCCTGAAGGAGATCATCTCCCATTGGAGATGTCTTAAGTGGGAGTAATAGTATTTTATCCGACCCAAGAAATGCTCCACTCTTTCCAAATACGAGAGTGCCTCCCTCAGCTTTCCTACTTTTACGTAGTTGCTACTCTTCTTTTTGCTTCTTGAAGAAATGGGTGGCAACACTGACGAACACACATCCACGTATATGGTTTAAGCTCAGACGTGAAGGAAAACGTCATGAAGATTCGGTACGCGACGTAAAAGAAAACATTCCCTTACAATACATCAAAAACAACAGATCGACACAGAGAGAAAACGAAAGAGCATGTAAAAGAATTTATTTTTAAAAAACCACAAACCAACCAACACCAATTTTTCAAAATCAGCATTTTTCTTTTTAGAAAAACGTTTCACTAACTCAATACAATAAAAAAAAAACGAAGAGTGAGGATCAGGACAGTCCCTCCTCTTCATGTACAAGATTTTAAAATAAAATAAAATACAAATACAAATGTCAAAAATGTTTAAACAAAAAGTTTACAAAGTTGACAACGTTTGTGTTGTAAGACTTGACTTCCAATGATCTAGGACAGTGTCATTTTGCAATTGATGAACACTACGTATCGGAACTAAAGAAAACAGATATCCATGGTGATTACTAAACCACGTTTCTAATTTTGTCCTCGTTTCTAAAAAAAATCACATCAAAAACTTTTTTGCGTGTCTGTGTTTAACATTTTTTCTTTTCGGAGGATGTCTTAAACGTTCCAATCAATCAACCAAACACCGCCAGTTCGTTTTAGGGAGTTACTTGTGATGCACATCCGATACTGCGATGGTACGATTGATTGTAGGCCTTCAAAAAATTGTTAACACGTCGATGTATTGCAAAGCATGTTGATGTGCACAATATTTTAACATAGGCTTTTTTCAAGGTTCTTTGAAAACGTTCGACTGTCTTTGGTTTAAGGATTTTCAGGGGTGAGAAATGAATGTGTCGTTTTTTCAATTCCTTTTTAAATGGTTGATTCGGAAATTTGTCTTGCATCTTCCTGACGTATACGTTTGAGTTTGGTTTTGGCTGTTGTATACAACTTTTGAATTCCTCCGTAGCTAGCCACATGGACAGGGTAGAAGTAAAGGCTTGCCCAAAATGTGTCCATACTGTGGTTCAAGAAGTCACCCAATTTTCGATGCTTTTAGCTTCGTGTGGTAATTTGAATTGCGATGCTTGTCCAACGATCAATAGGAGCGGGTAAGGAGATTTCCACAGAAATCATCGGTCCTTGTTTCTCTACTTCATTTTTAAATTCTGTCTTCACATCTTTCTCTTTTTATTCTGCTGGAGAGGGTGTCGACATCATCTGTTGATCCAGGCTTTGGTTTCTTCTGGACTCGGTGAAGGTCAACGTATCAACAGGGCAGCAACACTTTTGGGAAAATGTTTATGAGCAGAGGGGATTTGAAACTCTTCTATCTATTTTCTTTTCTATTTTTCTTCCATACCCGTGACCGTGTCCGTTGTCTTTGTTTGGCAGTCTCGTCTAAAGTTTTCTGGTGAAACAGTTGAAGACTTTGCATTAATTGTCAGTACCGTTGCCATTTTTCAGTTTCTGACAATTCTTTTCGATCCATCAGCGATTGTAACTCTTTTATTAAGTGTGACATCTCTGTGAGATTAGGATTGCGAAGTAGTAATGTAACCGTTGCTCGTACCAAAGGCGGAGTTCCATCAACCATTGTTAAGGGACCATTGTTAATTTTCGTCCTTCCATAAGATCCAGGAGTTTCAATTTGGTGTCCTAGACGGTACCGTCCTCTTCATTTTCACCGCAACATTCCTCCTAACAGAGGTCCAGCTATCGTTCCTAACAGGAGACCCGCTACTTTGGATCAACAACGGAGCATCAGATGAAATCCTTCTCGTTGAACAAGCACTTTTTCTTCTGAATGACTGGAATTTTCTTTTTCACAATTTGTCAAAGAAGATGACGATGTTGTCCTAATCGCTGTTTATGTGTCTTGTTCGAACGAACTGTTCTGTTCAATACGTTTCAACAACATTCACAAGTCGTTTGGATGATTTCTTTTCGTATTTTTTTTAATGATCTGTTTTCGCATCAGGGCATTGGCATTGGTGAGCACAGACAATATATCCCAATGTTTGGCTAAACAAGGAGGAATGGACGTTTTCCCCTTGTTTGAAGGAATCTTTGGACGATTATGCCGTGACTGTGAACTCTTGGGGGAAGACAGGTTCAGAGGAACTGAAGTGACTTTTGTCAAGCACTTCTTATTTTATACTTGACTTAGAGCACCACTGGACGACGAAGTGTTGTCAAAGGACTAAATCGTGTAAGTTCTTGTTTGGAAAAATCCAGTAAACTTTGTAACATTTATATTCTGTCTTGCATTTTGTTCTTAGGGATTTCTACATTTTTAGCCGAAGCAGCAGCAGCAGCAGCCAAAACAGCAGTGGAAGAAGAAGACGATGGAAACGTGGAGTCTCTTTAGAGATGGGTTTCCATTTCTGCGTCATATTTAGAATCGCTTGTTTTTAATCAGCTTTAGCTGGCTTCATCACTAACGTAGTAGACGGTAGCAGATGTCGGTGTGGTGCCTACAGGTCGAGGTTTCCGTGAGTACATGCGCGATCTTGCTGCAGTAACTCTCTTTCTTGAGGGTCAAATAATAGGGGGTCTTTTTTCCGAGGAAATGGGAGCTAAGTGCCTTTCCCAAGAACACACCTAGGCAGCCGACCCATGCTGACCTTGGCGGGTATCTAACCCGCGACCCTTGGATTACGAGTTTGACGCTCTACGACTAAGCTACCGCGGCTCCCCCAACAGACATACAAGATACAAGATCTTTTTAACCAAATATTATAGCAAAGACCGACCGTTATAAACAGTTCCATCCCTAAAACAATCTAAAAATGGAATCAATTTCCTAAAGAAATCAATGAAACTGCCACATCAGATGAAAACCCAATACCTAAATTTATAGAGGTCATGCGTAAAGGTTGAAGAAAAATCTATGTAACTCTTGATTCATGTACGGTCCAATAATATCAGATGACGATGAAGATGAAAACGATGGGGTCTGACCGCTTTCGTCTCTTATTTTCATACACATATTGGATTTTATGTGGAAATTTCAATCTGGCTTTTGATAAGTATTTTGATGTGAATGCATTCTAGGGGTCAGCAGAGTGTGATTGAAAAGGATCACTGGCTTTTGACTCGTGAATTGTCTTTAAGGTACAGTTTGTCTAAACATAGTAATATCCCATTACTAATATTACCACATGGTAAGGCAGGCACCTCGAAACCACTCGCAGATTTACGTCTGTAATATCAATAAAACTGCGAATCTCTTACAAGGCTGCAGGCCTGTCAATCTTTACTGTGTAAATCAATCGTGCATATGTTTGTCTTAGAAAGTCTACTGAACATTGGCAACAGACCACTATTCTTCTAATTGCCATCAGTTTAATTTCTCCGGTAAGTTGGGTATACTGTCAACTTCCGGTTTCCAGTTCAGTTTCTGATTCTGCAAGGTCGACAAAATCAAGGGGTGAGTACGTATAATTCGTGTCTCAAATGGATAACCTGCCCTTGATTTCGCCGCTCTCGCTTGTGCGTAGTGGCTATTTAACATTGTAAGACTTAGTCCAATTTATTAATTAATATGGTTATAATATGAAGTAAGTGTATTTCTATCTACGGTCATCAAGAGAATGTATATGAGGAGGAAAAGGACTATCTCCAACAAGTTTACACAAATTAAAAATATATCACCAATCTCTTTACATATGGTAATGACAAAAAATCAAATTTTCCGATTACAAATCATTCTCATTTTATGACAGAATAAACAAAACAGTAAGAAGTGCATTGCGTTTGCAATAACGATCTAGTCAAAGATGTATTTAGGAAATTGACAAATGTTACGTATCGTCCTTCGTGTAATACTTTTCCTTTGCCTTTCCAATTTCTAAGTTATGTTTCAATCTTTATTAGCTGGAAACTATTCAATGCAGTAAATTCTGATGTTCAATAACGGCATATATCTGGCTATGATCACTTTTTTACTTCTCGGTACTGGTCAAGTCAAAGTACAATTTAACAAAGAAGGATAAGCAATATGCGAACATTGGGTGACGCAGGACTTTTTTTGAATCCGGTTGGTAAACGAAGGCATTAGGCTACATGACCGAGTACGTCTATGCTTGAACATGAAATAATATTCTCTTTCGAAAAATTATTTTTTTACAAATGTGATTGTTGCAAAGATCGTGATAACAACAGCTGGCACAAATATTAAACATAGTGCTGCGTGGATTTCCTGCATTCCTCTTCCCGACCAGGGTAGGGGAGCTACTATCAGGCAATGTTAGCAATTGGCACACCTGAAAACAGTATCAAAAATAAATGGTCCGTATTAAAGAGTATCGTAGACTTGCATATGTACTTCCATTCAAATCACTCTCAGCCATCTTTTTGATTATCCAACTATAACAAACGTATGGGAGAAATTCATTCCCTGAAATATATAGATTCAAGCAGCCTGTAAGTCATTATGAACACTTTCATGTATAAGTGTTTTAAAAATAAAACTTGCTTCTGTAATAATTTAAAAACAGTATTCTCATACACGATGCTTTCATTTTCCAATCCATGCCTTGGATCAACTCCTGAGGATAAAGTTCAAGTTTTTACATAAGCCGAATTAAGGATGATATAACAATTTCTAGATATGTATATCTTTTGAATGTAACTGTCAGGGAACAAATAGGCAGCCGATTGATGATTCTACCGCTGACAGAAATCCTGGACCCCTGGGCAGACCAATCATGGCCCCAAAACTAGTTGTTTTTTTTAAATATAAAAACCTGTGTACATTTTTTCATATAAAACCTGTAGTAATCTATCATAACTTAGACTCTTGTAAGGAATTTTTTAAAATATTTACTGCAAAGATTAATTTATTTTTTATAACTGAGTTGATGGCGGGCACCTAGAAATCGCCGAGACCCTAGGCAATTGCACCCCCCTCCTGCGCCCCCCCCCCTCTTCTCGGTGGGGCCTGCCCCTCCTTCTCTCTCTCAGAAAGAGTTATATTGGTGTACTTACATTGCCTGATACACATCTAGAGCTGAACTTTGTTTCAAATGTGTCCGTAACAACTTCCTCAAAGAAGCACGCCTATTTTGATATGTATAAAGTAATTATCAGTTGCAATTGCATATAATAATAATAATAATAATAATAATAATAATAATAATAATAATAATAATAATAATAGTAATCACTTTATTTCAGACTTAAGTCCATAAGCAATGATCAGCAATTTCACACAGGATAGGACACACAAAAAAAGAAAATATTAATATAACAATTTCCTCCAACGGTCAATTATTGATGAATTACGGCAGCACGCAAAGTTAAACACTTCTTTCAAGATTCTGTTGCTACTACTAGCGATTTTATTTATAAATGAATACACTCTCCTCCTAAGCAATTTACTTTCAAAGGACAACCAAAGTAGCAATTTTGTAAGAGATATAGGCCATACACATATATCACACGTACACATTCAATCAAAACTGTACTTTTTATTAAAGACTGCGTCCTAAGTTATCTTCCAACCAAAATATAAATCTTAAATCAGCTGAGGGATGTACGGCTCATCAATTGTATACAAATCTGATTGCTGACGTGTGTGTGTGTGTGTGTGTGTGTGTGTGTGTGTGTGTGTGTGTGTGTGTGTGTGTGTGTGTGTTTCAATAAGATATGACCAAATAAGATATTTCAATAAAATTTGAGCAAACATCTATACGTACGTGATCTCTCGGGCAACGAGCCATTTGGTGACAGTCAGCGGGATTGTTGACTTCATTACAGGAATAACACAGAAGAGTGTGATCTGCAATTATTGGGACCATATGTATATGGTCACCCGTATGCAAATCATTCGACAATATTTACTCAAGTAAATATAATTAATTCTTTACATTTATTATTTTTATTATTAGTAGTAGTAGTAGTATCTCTTGTTCACTATCCACCTGTAACATCCCAGTGACACATTTCCTTTACTATCGCCTCCACGCATAACGTTCCAGTAATATAAAATATTTAATACATATTGTAGTATATTATCTGTTATGGCGTTGTTTTTCGTCAGACATAATTTCCTTTGACCTTAGCATGGAGTTAAGTCAAAACATTTTGGTTCACCGTACAAAAGCACGTAATTACACATCTCTTTGGTTATTTTGTTTATAAAACTTTGCTAATATGACAACAAGACACAATAGACAAGCAGTTTACGCATTTTATGGCCGTTTTCCAAATCTTTCTTTTTTATTTTTCTATTATTTAACTATTGTTTGTAGATTCCCCTGTCATTCGAACATGTAATAGTTCAGGTTTTATCGCGGCTCTTGTGTATAGCGGTTGTTTTGTCGATGCAAGTTGTTTCTTTCCCTGACGTCGAGTTTAATTAGCTTGAAATGTTGGTAAACTGTTTTGTTACTCCGCCATTACCAACTTTTGTGTGTGTGTGTGTGTGTGTGTGTGTGTGTGTGTGTTGCAGACTGGTCACAGGAAGGATATTTCGGCAGATCATTGCAATTTCTACTCTTCTACGGCGGAAACGTCATTTTGTTGATGGGTCCTAAAATACGAATGTGATTGACCAAAACTCTAGTTAACAGCTCTTTCAATTTCATTGATTTTATTTTTTTTTTCTTTGCCATATATATTTTTGTATAAGATATATTTTGAATAAATTGACAAATCAAAGAATCTCCAAAGTTTCCCCCACGACCTTAATGGAGGACCCCCTAGTCGTAATGCGGGGTCCTATGACCTCAAACGGGAATTAATAGTGTGTTGGTCAGTATGTGTAGGTTCTGGTCTGTGGGTGTTGGTCAGTCAAAGTGTATGAACAACTTATCAACATTTATAACATTACATTTTCCCTTGGCGGCATATTCAATTCTCATTGTCTCTATAACGATTCATCATGTTAATCCTGTGTACTAATTGTAATTTCCCCTTTTCCGTATAGTGGCCCACAATGTCATTCATATGGGCTAATGTTAAATTCCCCTTGTCGGTATAGTGGCCCATTTCAAAATGGAGGCCTAATGTTAAATTTACCTTGTCCGTATAGTAGCGCATTTGTCTTTGTAGTGTTTCCTATTCTGCTTATGATGCATAAAACTGCTAATCAGTATGTAATTCTACAATAATATTCAATAACGTGCACACATTTGCAAATATGTATTTGTTATCAATAGATATATAGATGCAGACATAGATAGGAGGGTAGATCCAAATGTTTCTGGACGTTTCCTACAGAAATAAATTAAACTAAGCCACATAACTGAAAATTAATCATATTTTACGCATATCATTTCGTAACTTATTTGTATAATTATATAAAAGAATTGCATCAGGTTTATTATCTAGATTCATTTGTTTACCATCTAGTAAGCACACTAGGCTTAGTTTTGAACGCCACGATTAGCGCAACATGACGTCTTGCTGTGAAACTCTTGATCTGTTTACAGATTATTATTCCAATTCTACTCGCTTTTATTTCCTCTTTGAGATTTTCTTGAATGTCCCCAAGGTCAAAACCGCACAACGTTGCACTTTTAGTAATGCAGGGATCTCCGTCTGTCTCAGACTTCAACATACGGCGTGTTGTTCTTGTCATCTGCGTTTCTCTTGACTTTCAATGCTAACCATTATCACCAAGTGACCATCGTCTTTCCTGAAATCATTATGCCACTAGTATAACACTTTAAGTTTTACCGAAACCTTTTAAGCATTTTCTTTGACAATTTTAGTGTGTTTATGTATGTTGAGCGATAATCAGTTGCGACGTGTTCATTCTGATGTTACGTTTTCACGTGAGTTTTATTTCACATGTCGCTGTTAAAGTTGTCTTAAAAACGATATCCGTCCAATTAAATTACGCTTTTTTTACCAGAATAAAGTCACACTGCAAGTGCGCCATCTTGTGATTAAATACGATACTTTTGGTGGAATATCTCTTAACTAAATCATCTTTACAAAAGAACCAATATAAGAATAGAAACGTTTATTTGTATCTGCGTCATGTCATGGTCTGTAATCTTTGAGAAACTGTTATATTTTTAAAAAGGTTGCATAGTTTTCTCACAATTTACACTTTTGTTTAGAAATGGTTGATACTGCATATGGTGAACTTTCATTTATGCAGCTGGTTTTGTTTATATTTGTCCGCCGTCTCCACGAACTTTTGGATCAACCCTCGTAGATATATAGATAGACAGATATATTAAACCGTACTCGATGAAGCAGTGACTTGCGAGGACGAGGACGTGGCGGGTTGTGCGGTAGTCTCCGTCATACGAGGACTCGGTGTTGTGTGATGAACTGAGTTTGTGGAAACTGTTGTTGATGGTGGTTTGTTTGTTGCTTTTGTTGTTGTCGAAACTCCTGATGAACTGTATGAAACGAAATTCATATGAGGAGTCGTCTTGTCGTGTAAACCTTTCAGGCTTATGAACATTTCTTTCCAGTCACCTGGTGTCAGAAAATGCATCAGTACAATTAGAGGATTAATAAAATTACTACATACGATGAAAACTGCGTCAGTTTCAAGTTTGATGAATTTAGTGTTATTATGTAGAATTGTGCTATACGAATAAATTGTACCGAATTTATAGGATAAATAATATTGATGCAAATACAGTAAACTTCTATACACCGGCCCCTGAAACCCGGCTTCGTCTGCAGAGGGGCCATACGATTGTTTGCAATACGGCCATCCTACTACAAATCAAGCCTCTATTTACTGGGCACCCCTATAAAACGGCACCAAAATTGTGGTCCCAATTGTATCTGGTTTAGGGAGGTGTTACTGTATTATCATACTGGTATGATACCGCTCTAATGAATTTTACCCATCGAAAATTAGTTATAGGTAGTGGAATTATCTTAAGTTCAAACTGACTTGTTTAGATAGCATATTGAAATTATCAATTAAGTCACTGCAAAGAGCTTTCCTTGAATCTTAATCAGGAAAAAGAAAAACATATATGTCATCAGTATTAAAATGGAGACGTACTATAGGGACCATTTTTGTTGGGTTTTGGGTAATATGTGATTTTTGCAGCATGCGTACAAAGAGATCATTTTCACTGAAACTTGTAGAAAAAAGTTTTAACTTTTACAAAAATAATTCGTGTCTAACTGTCAGACTATTTTATCATGACTTTCGTAATGAGCTCAGAATCTCCTCTCCATAAAGGACTTCATACAAAACAAAAACATAACCACTGCATTGATATCGTGAATGCACTATAGAGTGCGTGCACGATATGATGGTGCTATGCCTATCATTGCACAAAGGGTTGGAAGGTTTGTTGATTTCTGCCTGACCTCTCAGCTCTTAAAACAAAATATTAAACAAGTGATTGCAACATTTGTTGTCGAAGAGGAGAGCACCCCCTTTTCCGTTTAATATACTACTCTTTCTTCTGTGTAAACACAGTGCCACCATATCGTGCGCGCACTATATACTGCTCCATCTTTATAACGCTGTTCATGTGAGCCATAAAAGTCTGCCGCGTTAAAAGAGAGACCGTCTTATGCTGAGAAATGTTCCAACAAGGCTATCTATAGATAGTGCTTTAAAACATCCCCAAAAGGTATAGAATTGAATGATTTGAAAAGATAGTATAGGTGTTTCTCATTAGCCAAGATTTAAAACGAAGTGAAAATATACAGTTAATCAATGAAAAAACAAAATTGTTACACATTTAATGGGATCAATGACCATACCTATGTTATAAGAGGAGCAGTGGTATACTGAGGGGTTTTTATAATGAGGGACCACTGCGCCTATTTGTTAAGTGGACTGAGATATTGTGAGTATTCCACTGAGATGATAAATCTTTGGATCACATTTATTAAACAGCACACCACGCAACGTGACGGAAAGTATGGTAGCAAAATATTGTATTTAAATGGTTTTTTGGTTTGCTGTTTTACGGCACAGCAACACAGGAAGGTTATTTAGTGCCGAGGCAATTGGAGTAAAGTGCCTTGCCCAAGGACACACCTCGGTAGCTGACCTAGGCTGGTCCGATGGTAGGATTCGAACTCGCACCCTTTCGGTCGTCAGTCCGGCACGCTAACCACTGATCCACCACGGGTCTATTTAAATGGTAAAGTATCCACTTACTTGCACAACGACGGTTTTGAAGCAAGGTTACGTTCGGATAACGCAAGAATTGCAGCAAAGACTGTACTTGAATCAGATGATCGTCTTTGTGCTCGGATGCCACATTGTGTAAATTCCCCAGCATACCGGTATATGACACACCAATGACGAACATCTCTATCCCTTCCATAATTTTTGTTCGCTCAACATATTCCAGGAAAGCTGTGTGATTCTTAGATGTCCCATCTGTAATGATTAACGCTAGTTTTCTGCCTCCTAATGGCACTGTAGCTGTTCCGTTAGCCGCAGATTTGATGAGCGTGACATTGATGTCGGAGGAATCACTTCTTTTATTAACTCTGAAATTTCTGATTCTGCCAAGAGAATGAATGAAATCTTGCTTGGAGGCATACGTCCCAAATTCCACGACTTCGGTAACCTTCAGACCATCAAAGGCAAGTAAAGCTATCTTACTACCATCGTCCCTGATGTCCAGTCCATACGTTGCAATCTTCAGAAACCCCAAGAGAAAATCGATGTTTGGGGATGAAATAATGGACTCTGACATATCAACCACGAAGTAAATTGCTTCTGTTTCTTTGCATTCTAAAACGAGGAAACAATATCTCAAAACAAGTTGCACCTAAAGAAGCCTTATGATGTCCTAAGTAGGATTAAGTTTCAACACCCCACTGCTTATTTAAGAGAAATTCATTCTAGGTCATTAGCCTGTCAAATCTGAAATTTTAATTCGCATTCAAAAGCAGTGCAACTACATGGGTTGCTTCTTACTTCCAGTGCAAAAGATCAATATTTGATTTACTTGCAAAACAGAACGTTTATTTCGTAAACTCTCTGTATTATTTGTATATTTCCGTTTTACCGCACTATTGTTTGCCTAGTCTCTAAAAAGCATTAATTATGCTGAAAAATCTTCTCCATGGTCACTAGTTATTTATATCTATTTGTTTTTGTTTGTTTTATTGGGGGTTTTTTAAAAATTCTTTTTCTTCTTTTTTTTTTTTTTTTGGGGGGGGGGGTTGGGTTGTTTGTTTTTGTTTTGTATTGTTTGTTTTTCCTTTTTTTCCATTACATGGTTGTTCAAAAAGAGTATTGTTTTTATCCCCCTCCCCCCCCCCAACAAAAAATTGCAATGGCAATTATTTACAACAATAACAATCAAGATCACCACTCTCTCTCTCTCTCTCTCTCTCTCTCTCTCTCTCTCTCTCTCTCTCTCTCTCTCTCTCTCTCTCTCTCTCTCTCGTTTCTGTTCTCTAGCCGCTTATAATGATGGTAGCACTTGCCTACAAGTTTTATTGGTTTTATATGGAAACGAACTAGCAACAGTAAAACTAGAAATCTTGTTTCATGTCCTTTTGTTTTCAATGTTGCTGATCATTTTTGGAATAAAATATGCCTACATATAATACAATAAAATATGCCTACATTAATACAATAAAATATGCCTAAATATAATACAATAAAATATGCCTACATATAATACAATAAAATATGCCTACATATAATACAATAAAATATGCCCACATATAATACAATAAAATATGCCTACAGTAATACAATAAAATATGCCTACATTAATACAATAAAATATGCCTACACTAATACATTAATACAATAAAATATGTCTACATTAATACAATACAATATGTCTACATTAATACAATAACATATGCCTACACTAATACAATACAATATGTCTACATTAATACAATAAAATATATCTACATTAATACAATACAATATGCCTACATTATTACAATACAATATGCCTACATTAATACAATAAAATATGCCTACACTAATACAATACAATATGTCTACATTAATACAATAAAATATGTCTACACTAATACAATACAATATGACTACATTAATACAATACAATATGTCTACATTAATACAATACAATATGCCTACATTAATACAATAACATATGCCTACACTAATACAATACAATATGTCCACATTAATACAATAACATATGCCTACATTAATGCAATACAATATGTCTACATTAATACAATAACATATGCCTACACTAATACAATACAATATGCCTACACTAATACAATACAATATGCCTACATTAATGCAATACAATATGTCTACATTATTAAAATACAATATGCCTACACTAATACAATACAATATGCCTACATTAATGCAATACAATATGTCTACATTAATACAATAACATATGCCTACATTAATACAATACAATATGCCTACACTAATACAATACAATATGTCTACATTAATACAATAAAATATGTCTACATTAATACAATACAATATGCCTACATTAATGCAATACAATATGCCTACATTAATAAAATACAATATGGCACATTATTAAAATACAATATTCCTACAGTAATGCAATACAATATGCCTACATTAATACAATAACATATGCCTACACTAATACAATACAATATGGCTGCATTAATACAATTTAATATGCCTACAAAAATACAATAAAATATGCTTACATTAATACAATACAATATGGCTACATTAATAGAATAACATACACATAAAATGTTACAAGATACTTACTAAAACAGTCTCTTTGCAAGTACATCTCGTCCACTTGCTGTAAAGAGTCTGGTGTGGTTAAACCGAACACATGGCTTTGCGCCGGCGAAGAAGCTATGGCTTGCAGATCACTTGTTTGGTTCGATGATTTCATATAAAGAATATTAACTTCAGCCCTCTCTCTCTTTAGCTCTCCTGCCACAGAAATAGCATCGAAGTAATCACTCAACCCGTCTACTAATGCAACCACCTTGACGCTAGCTCCAGGTCTGACTTGTTGACTTCTTATAGAATGCAATATGTCCTCCAAAGCATATTTCAAACATGTATCGCCGCCCGATGGAAATGCTTTAAATTCATCTAAGTCTTTGTTAAGCTGGTATTTCATGTAGGTGAGTAACGTTGTCGAAGAGAAGGAATTGCTAGAAAAGGCCAGTTTTACCCTAGCTGAAGATTCCATTAAATCCATAGGATAAATAAGATTCCTGACAAAATCTATGGTTCTGTTTTGTTCCTCCTGAGTGAAATATTTGGTCATGTCCAGGATGATGAAAACTTCTTCAAGAATATCATTACAACCTGTAAGGATATCATGAGATATCATTTTAATACCCATAATGTCAATGTTTCTGTGCAATTCTTCCTACAGTCTGATTAAAATCGAGATATACTTTTAGTAAGTAAATCTGACAGGCACCGATAAAGGCTTATGTTCTGCCGACCTTTAGAATTCCCAGTCCACGTATCTTTAGACACCTATCAGATAAAGTGTTGCATTTCAACTTCAAGAGAATTATCATTAGAAACGATATGTTCCGAATGACGTTTTTCACTTTCATAAAAGTGAAAGCTGTAATTTAATTGGTGAATCTAAAGATTAACATAACATAACTTCGTATTGGCGTCTACCATATCTCCTTTATGTGGGAGATCTCGATTTTAATCAGATTGTTTTACCTCAATCGTAAACTTGCTTGGCCTTTTCCGCAAAGTCGAGAATTAACCTCAGGTGCAGATGTAGGAATACACATAAATTGTATGGGTTTGGGTGATTCGGAGTGCACCACTTATGTTGCGACAGAAAAGGCCGACAATGTTCTGATTGTGACCTTGTCTTCTTCCGCCGCCATATTGTGCTATAAGAACAAAAGTAGTTTGGAATATACTTCTAAATGGCGGCGAATTACATCCGATGTTTTTTCTCGACCTGACGGAAAATGCCTATGACGTTCCGACTGTGTTTTACCTATGGATTATTTTCTGAACATTATCTCAAAGTATGTTTAGGATGAACAAAAACTAAAGCAATCATGAATATTAAATACGTCCCAATTTTCATATTTAATGTTTTCTTGTCTTTTCTGTACTCTCCGTTAACCACGGAGTAGATACTGCAAATATATAGTTTATGCCTTTTTTCACCTCCAGACGTTTGAAAGTGACTTTAAGGTTACACAGTAATCCCTTAATTAATTTGTTTGTATGGAAGAGAAACACATTGTTTCAAGTCAGTTCTCTCTCTCTCTCTCTCTCTCTCTCTCTCTCTCTCTCTCTCTCTCTCTCTCTCTCTCTCTCTCTCTCTCTCTTATGCATTTGTCAATTTTTAATGCATCAAAAATGTCTCAAAGAGACTTTACTTTACATTTGCTGCTATCCGTTTAAACAGGACGTGCAAGACAATTTATCAGCCCCAAATGTGTTATTTATTTATTTTTATTTTTATTTTTTTTATTTTTTATTTTTTTTAATTGTGTATCAGTTATTATGACAACTAAAAGTTTAATGTAACCATTAACAGCACTGTTCATAGAACGTTTCGTTCACAGAAATGAAATACAATGTGTCTTACCCGTATCTGGTAGAAATGATGTTATAAGTGTATTTCCGCTTGTAGTTGCTTCTACTGTGGGATAAACAGTGACTGAAAATAAAAATTTCATTCTGCGAGACGGCCAACCAATACAGACTGCTGCAGAAACATTTCTAGAATAACTCAGCTTTCGAAATAATAATAATAATAATAATAATACCAATAATGATAATAATATGGAAATGGGTATATATTTATCTTTGTTACTGTGAGTATGAAGTTTTATGAACCAGTAAATATCATATTGACCGACACGAAGCGGAGGTCAATATTTACTGGTTCATAAAACTTCGTATCACCATCACAAAGATCTATAATTGTTTTATTACACGATTTAGTACAAAACTGTGAAATCTAAATATATATTATTATCATAGTAGATCACGTCTTGTTATCAGTTTAAGAAAATTCGGATCATGACTTGACGCTTCGCTTCGCTTCGCGTCCTGATCCGGATTTTCTGATGCTGACAACAAGATGTGATCGAACAATCGAAATCGTATTACTTTGATAATTATATTTTTGTTATATATGTTTCAATTTACATATAATTTAATAAAATCCCTATACTTAATTGAAAAACAAAAGAAATTGCTTAACATTTCAACCTTTTTAACACAAACTTCATCTTAAATCATAAACCGAATTACATTTTATCAGCTGATATGCGCATGAATATCAGATTTTTGTATAAAGCGCGTGAAATAACAGTCGCTCATTTTCACTACAATTAATGCCAATGATACGAATTCTTTGATGCATGGTGGCAGTAGACCCATATATGTGATTTACAGTTATTATACAGTTGTCAAAGTTTGCATCACGGAAGATTTCACCAGCTGAATGACTGAATGTTCCTCTCCGAGACCAGACTGACAGCGGTTGAACTGTTTCTGTCGGGACATTGTGGGAAACTCAGATGGGGACTTGGCATGAAAATGAGAGCATTATTTTGACGGTTATTTATCGTGTGATTGGACAAAAGCGTTGGAACTTAATGATACAGATGTGTTGCAGATAAAGTTACTCATTTCCTTTTGCATGTCACGTGATGCTACGGCATAGTTATTCACGCTTTGTACATTTTAGTGACGCTGCTATTGTAACTAGAAAATATTTCGAGGAAAAAGTAGTTCCATCCTCGTTTGAGAGTATGGTGATACGGAATCAGAAAACGTCAGTGTCATTTTCCTACTTCTAGGAATTGACGGTAAAATTCTGTCTCTTTGTTGAGTAAAATTTTTAGGCATATCATAAATATATATTATTATCATAGTAATTCGATCTTGATTGCTAGTTCACTTTGAGTTATCAGCATTAGAAAATTAGGATCATTACGAGATGCAATGCGTCGAGTAATGATTCGGATTTTCTGATGCTGACAACAAGACGTGATCTAGCAATCAAGATAGAATTACTATGATGATGATATTTTTGTTATATATCTATGTATTTTCAAATAAATTAATAAAATCACTATACTTAACTGAAAAACAAAAGAACCTTTTTAATACGAACTTTATGTTCAATCATGAACCGAATTACATATTGATCAGCTGATATGCGCATGAATATCGGAGCTAATGAATTAAGCGTGTGAAACAGCAGTCACCCATTTTCACTACGATCACTGCTAGTAACACGAATTCTCAGATCCATGGGGCAGAAGACCCATATATGTGATTTACTGTTATTATGCAGTTGGCAAATTTTTCATCGCGGAGGATTTCAACAGCTGAATCACTCTGAAAGTTTCCCTCGGAGACCAGACTAAAAGCGGCGTGAGAGGCTACGATGAAGACTTGGCATGGGAATGACAGCACTATTTGGCATTATTTACAACGGGATTGGACATATTTTTGGAACTTGATAATACAGATTTGTTACAAAGAACGTTACTCATATCATTTTGCGTGTCAAGTGAAGATACGGCATAGTTGTTCACGCCTGTTCATTTGTAACTGGGAAACATCGAGGAAAAAGTAGTTCCAGCATCGTTTGAGAGGATGGTGATACGGAATCAGAAAACGATATCATCGTTTTCCTCCTTCTAGAAAATGACGGTAAAATGCTGGCTCTTCTTGAGTAAATAAATGATAGGCATATAATAAAACTCGAAATTGCGCCCCCCCCCCCTGCTTGGCGCCCCAGGCGATCGCCCGTTTCGCCCGCCCCTTATAAAAGGCCCTGAGTACAGTATCATTATTTGCTGCATGATGTCGTGTAGAGCAATGAAAGAACGTCTCTCACTGGAATTGTATGTATATATATATATATATATATATATATATATATATATATATATATATATATATATATATATATATATATACAGAAGAGCCTCGTTAATCCGGACACCTTCGTTCCCAGTGAATATTTCCGGATTAACGAGTTTTCCGGATAATTGAATCATTCACATTTTTATTTCACGATGTCATCATACCGTATACATGTACATGTACTGTACATATACATATATTTGCTAGCTGTAAATGTACTGTATATGCAATCATGGTTGAAATAAATTAATGAATACATCTATTGACTTGTGTTTATTTCACTTTATTATAACATGCACTTGTACGGCCTGCACTTTGTTCATGTCGGCACTATCTGCTTCTCCCTCATACAATTTTCGTTTGATGCCCTGCCGATTCTTGAAGCGTTGTAGCCAACCAAGAGAATAAACAAAGTCAGTGATGCCGAGTTAGTCTCCGAGTATCTTTGCCTTGGCAATGAGCATTTCATCGTTGACGGCGGCGTGGTGGGCCGGCATGTCTGAGAACCACATGAATACAGCATCATCGACTTGTTGATATTTGGCGTGGCGAGCGCGGGTTAGGTCTGCTGAGTCGGCAGGTACGGACGACCATTTGTCCTTGTTTTTTATGATGTCCTCAATTGTCGACTTGCCAATGTCTAAGGATGAGTAAGCTATAATATGCTGGCGGATATCTTGAATGGTAGCTTTTGGGTGATCTTCTTTGTGCTGGCAAATCTTCTTTTTTATGCTGGCCGATATCTCTACTCATCTACGCTTGCTTGATGGTGTCGCCATACTAATATAAAAAGTACAACGAATACAAACTGATATCTCGCAGTTAAATGCGTTATGGTAAACTTATAAAATGCAGTAATTTCTATAAGTCGTATTTTACTACAATTTATAGCTGTTAATGAGCCGATAATTGACGTCCACTTTTATTCTGAAATGAAGCCCTGTACTGTCCACAGCTAAAGTCAATCAACTTTATTTGTTCAGCCAACAACAAACTGTGATTGTTACATACAATTTGGTAAACAACAAAGAGACTTAATGACACACTTAATTTATTAACCATATGTTACGTCAAAAAGTGTGGACGATTTGATCCCAGTGTGTTTATTTAATTATTAACACCCCTGCCGGCGACTAGATAAAACAGACATTGTTTAGACAATCGCTGGTTACAATACGGTCACGCTACTTGAAGTTTTTCCACACACATGATCAAGTGATCAATTTATAACTTTAACGTGCCACTAGAATTTGACCATTCAGAGATTGATACATTGACACACCTCCAAATTTGCGTAGGTGAATCGGTGTTATCCAACTGACTGTATTTTCATATACGATTTTTCGAATTTTCTTATTTTTGGACAGATTATTTCCGGATTATCGAGGCAAGTTTTATAGTAATTTTACACTTTGGTCCCCGGAACGCGGATTTTTTGATTAACGGAGCAAAATAACGTTTGGGAAATCCGTTCCCATTGAACTCTGTCCGAATAGCGAGGTTTCCGGATAAACGGAGTCCGGATTAACGAGGCTCCTATATATATATATATATATATATATATATATATATATATATATATATATATATATATATATATATATATATATATATATATAAAGTAATACAGAAAATAAACCTTGAGATACTCCATGAAAAATGTATCTCGCTCTTTCACTAGTCTTTAACTGGGTAGACAAATCGAAGACTTGTTTTTAAAAAATAAAACAAGTATCAAAACAATAGATCGATCCTCTTCATTGAATGTATGAGACTCCAACTCCACAAATTTAAAACAACTTTCTTTTCTTTAAATACTCCGTTTGTAATCCCGCATAATTGATCGCGACTTTTTAAACAAGACCCAAACATCCCTCTCAAGTACAAACATAGAACATGTTATATTTTTTGACATGACGATTGTGCAAACCATTGCATGGTCCAAAGTTGCAGAAGCTTTCCTCGCAGCACATGTAGCACAGTTGCAGCACGGAATTCCGTCGATGAAGGTTTCCAGTTATAATTGTAGAAGGGTGCACAACTCCCCCTGAATCGCTGGACTTTAACGCTTTGTATTCCGTGCAGACCTGTAAATGTGTTTTACTGATTATTCAAACAGTTTGATGCATGTCAGAATTATAGAAAATATGTTTCATTGAAACAACTTTAATACCAAAGAGAACTATTTTAGCTATTGGCCAATCATAGCTTATAGACTATAGATTTTATGATATCCAGACAACTTTCAGTGACGGATGGTACTCTCCGTTAATCATGATAAATCCAGTAGCTGAATTACAATTGCAGAGAGAGCTTTTCTTAGGAGTCTAAATTTTGATTTCATGGTGGTAACCCACTTATACTCAGAAACTCCTTTTCCACCTTAAAGTATACTTGCCTGGAATGCAACCTCACAGAATGTACCGATGTTTTTACTTCCCCTCCAGATTTCAATAAGCACTATTCCTCATCTCTTTAACATTTCTCTGCATCCTGCCTCACTCACAATTTCAATGTCATGAATTCGAGTTTTCGTGTCGATAGAGCTACATCCAACGATTCTCCTTTTGGTTTTAAGGTTCGAGATAGTAGTTTACATTTTGTAAATCTAACTATTAAATATATTTTTCCAAAAAATTTATATCAACAAATGCATTATCGATATATCTGGTCTGTGTGAAATATGTGTATCCAGTTCTATTGATTATTCCTTAATTACCATTGAAGATTACGGTTTAGAAAAGAAAGATAGAGCACACCAAACAGGAGGCGGGATAGTTGTTTATATTTTCAGTCATTTAAAGTACAAATGTAAATTAGCTCTTGAAAGTGAAACTATAGAATCTATATTGATAAAGGTTTCCCTCTTTAGATCAAAACACTATCTTTTTTGTTCCGTTTACGGTCCCTCAAACTCGAATGCTATTTGGATTTACCTTTTTCGACACTGAAATTGAACGTGCCACTCTCTCCACTCCTAATATGGAATGTATACAATGGGTGGTTTAAAAAGAGATCTTCAGAATTAAAATCATAAAATGTTGGTGGACATAATTCTCTCTCATAACCGTACCCAACTTGCTAATATTCTAACAAGGGTATCTGAGTCAACATCTACTTTGATTGATCACATTTGCACTATTCGCCCACAGTCCATATCCGGAACCGTTATATCCTGCTTAGCTCTAAGTGACCATTATCATGTCTACATGTCGCTGAATCAATTTATCAAATCATTCAAAATTACTCATACAAATATTATATACCGGACAGAGGGGATTAGTGCCAAAATCATTCAAAATTACTCATACAAATATTATATACCGGACAGAGGGGATTAGTGCCAAAATCATTCAAAATTACTCATACAAATATTATATACCGGACAGAGGGGATTAGTGCCAAAATCATTCAAAATTACTCATACAAATATTATATACCGGACAGAGGGGATTAGTGCCAAAATCATTCAAAATTACTCATACAAATATTATATACCGGACAGAGGGGATTAGTGCCAAAATCATTCAAAATTACTCATACAAAGCTTATATACCGGACAGAGGGGATTAGTGCCAAAATACTAAATATTATATACCGGACAGAGGGGATTAGTGACAAAATACTAAATATTATATACCGGACAGAGGGATTAGTGCCAAAATACTAACTATTATATACCGGACAGATGGGATTAGTGCCAACATACTAAATATTATATATCGGACAGAGGGGATTAGTGCCAAAATACTAAATATTATATACCGGACAGAGGGGATTAGTGCCAAAATACTAAAGCTTATATACCGGACAGAGGGGATTAGTGCCAAAATAATAAAGCTTATATACCGGACAGAGGGGATTAGTCACAAAATACTAAATATTATATACCGGACAGAGGGGATTAGTGACAAAATACTAAATATTATATACCGGACAGAGGGATTAGTGCCAAAATACTAACTATTATATACCGGACAGATGGGATTAGTGCCAACATACTAAATATTATATATCGGACAGAGGGGATTAGTGCCAAAATACTAAATATTATATACCGGACAGAGGGGATTAGTGCCAAAATACTAAAACTTATATACCGGACAGAGGGGATTAGTGCCAAAATAATAAAGCTTATATACCGGACAGAGGGGATTAGTGCCAAAATACTAAAGCTTTCTGCAGGTATTATAGGAGGCATTTCTAGGCAATCATTAAAGAGATCAATGGGAGAGGGAGCCTCTCTCACCGATCTCTTCAATAATTGTTTAGAAATTGGTGTATTCCCTGATGCTTTCAAGCAAGCCAAACTTTTTCCCAATGATAAAGACGGACCTAAGAATGACCCATCAAATTATAGACCTATTTCTATCACGTCCGTCATTTACAAAATAACTGAGATACATTTCTACCCCCTTATTTCGCTATATCAATAAATATAATCTTCTACATCTCAATCAGAATTCGAAAAAAACACTCCTGTCAAACTGCCGTGACTAAGCTAAATGAATCTCTATCTGCTATTAACGCAGGTAAAATCACTAGGGTTGACTTTAGAGATGTTAATAAGGCCATTGATATTGTTCAGCACGACATTCGTTTGAAGAAATTAGCAGTCTATAAATTGTCAACTATTACGCACTATTTGCTTAAGTCTTACGTAATAAACAGGACTGTAAGAGACAGTATCAGAGACCACTCTTCAACATTAGAACCAGTAACATCTGGCGTCCAACAAGGATCCATATTAAGACCTGTTCTTTTTCTAGTCTTTATAAACGATCTACCACTATGTTTTAAATACTCTGATTCCGATATACTCGCTGATTTCACAATTGTCCACCATTCGAGCAGCTCTACATCCGTTGTCAATTATCATCTCCGGACCGATACTCAATCAGTTAAAAAGTTGTTTACGCAAAACAAAATCCACATAAAACTACTTGTATGACAATTGACTCCACTCAGAAACTGTCGACTTTTCCTGTACTCACACGCATGCCCAGTGACTTTGAACTCGACTCTGTACTCTAAAAAATTGTTGAGTATCTTTATTGATACAATTTTCAATGGGACACCCAAGTTAATCACATTTGTCAATTACTGGGTAAACGGACTGCACTTATGAAAATTCTTTCTTATTAGGTTTCTGAAAAATATGTTTAAACTATATTACAACAGCTATGGGTGTACCGTTTGGGGCAATTTGCATTATCGCTCAAACTGGTAAGATTACCAAATTACAAAAAAAGAGCCGCCCGAGTAATTCTTTAAACTTATATTTTCGCACCATCTTTCTGAAATGTTTTCCAGTTTAAACTGGTTACCATTTTGTGAACATGTTTCATTGCAAAAAGGTTGCATGACGTACAAGACGGGCAATAGCGTTTTAGCTAATTATCTATCTCATCTCATCAAACCGCTAATATATGACCATGACCTTCGTTCTTTTCCAAACAGTATATTTTTATTCCACGATCTCGCTCTTCCTATTTAGATAAATCTCTCGCTGTATCCGGTCCAAACTTATGGAATACTATTCCTATTGAAATAATACATTTAGCTGATTCGTGTAAATTCAAGTTCTTGTATAAGGATAATGTTTGACTCACCGCTAATGATATCCAGGCTTATATTCCGATTTTATTGTAAATACATATTTGCCTCTTCTATTATTGCTTTAAGTTAATAATATCATTCACTCCTATTTTACATATCATTGTTGTCCGCTTTTAAAGTAGGAATATGAATTTTAACAAATGCATATACGTATGCAGTTGTATACATTGTTATGAGGACCATATGGAAGATTAGTTTTTATGCTAAATACGAGGAGTATTTGAAAAGTTCTGAATATTTGTTATAACTTTTTTTGTTTTTTTGAACCTGTCAGTAAATGTAATGCCAATCGATAGACAAAATAACGTTTATAAAGGTTCCGTTCTACAGTTTCTCACTTTGCATATAGGGTTTGATTTTTTAAGAAAAAGAATTTCCCATGTTTTCGTAACTGGTTATCCTGGTTATTTTTTTTAGGAATTGTTAAAATAACTTTTAATTCCCTTGATTTTGGTGTATGATTCATGGTGCTAATTTGGGTTATAGAGTATACAACTTGGCCTTACTTCAGATGTGCACCTCTCAAAAGACTGCTAGCTCCGCTTGGTCAATTTGACTTCCTGGACTTCAAAGATAAATTGGAATATAACGAGCCGATAACTTTTTTGTAATATGGCAAAATTAATTTTTCCTATTTTAATAACTGCTAAAGATAGTGGACTTTGGACTAGTTCAGTTTCATTTTTCGAGCACATGGGATCAGCCATTGTTATCGGCTGTCTGCTATAGATAGTGCATAGTTTCCATAATTACCTCATGTAAAAGAAAATTCAGTCAGAGTACATGAAAGTAGTGAAGTAGTATAGAGGTATGCAACATTCTGTCCACTGTACATGTTGCCCATGTAAACAATTTCACCTTATACCAGTCCCTCTCTCATAAGTACATAACAACTGTAGAGCGGAACAAAAATGGTCTGCATCTGCACGTGCAGTACGTCCGACACCTGCAGATATATATGTGTGACATAACATAGGTAAATGACAGTGACGTAACAATGTCGGAGAAGGAGAACACTTCTGCTACTGAGCAAAGAGTATACTGTAAAATCCGGGCGCTCTCTGGGTATCCTCCGACTGATATAAAGGTCGACTGGGACAGAGCTTACGAATCAATTTTCTGTCATATCCTACACTTTTTAGGTGGTTTCGTCGTTTTAAAGATGGTCGCGAATCTATGGAAGATGACCCACGTTATGGAAGACCGTTGTCTGCGATTGATGAGCGGTAAGTGGCTGCGCGAAAGGGGTCAATGAAGACGCTCGATACACAGTGGAAGATATTTATATTATCACCGACATTAATTCGATGCACACAAAAATAAAAAAAATAAACGGTCGTCCAGGTATCTGTGCCTGACTTATGTCACTGGACACAAGTGTTGCCAAATGTTGTGGAGCACTACCGAACCACCCGTCGCGCACCGTTACCCGAGGTATCCATCTACTCCATGACTACGCACCGGCGCATAAATCCGCTGTCTTGACAGACTTCATCAAGGAGCACAGCTAAACTATGCCACATCCTCCATACAGCACTGATTTAGCTGCAATTTATATTTGGCTGAATCTCGTTATTAGACATTTGCTGAGAGGCAAATGATTTGAAAGCCGCCATGCGGCTTGAAGTGCAGTTTTCCAGTGTATGAGTATGAATACAAAAAGGCATTTCACAAATGAATACTTAGACTGAGAAGTGTAGAGATGCATGGGGAATACTTTAAGCAGATGCACTGGCGTACTGTACTCTAATATAGAACATCGTTTTACAGCGCACTAATATATTCAGAACTTTTTAAACACTCGTTGTATGTCATCCCCGGACTGTCAGTTAATATACTGGTAAGTTTTTCTGATTTAATGTGTTTTACTACAACCATTTTCATTAAGAATTTTTTTTTTTTTAAATAAAATTAAAATAATTTTGTTAAAAATCACATGGATACAAAAGGAATGTCATTCGATTATTTTACATTCGACTCGAATAGCTACTTGTTTTTTTACATATGCAAATCGTTCGCCACACTGGCTAAACAGCAAACAACACCACATAGCTACGTCATGGAGTAATCCAAATCCCCAATCGGAACATTGCTTGGCCATTTACGTCAAGTGAAGAAATAACCTCTGATGTAGGTGTAGGAATACACATAAATTTGATGGGTTTGTTGAAGCGCCTCCGGCGGAGTGCACCACATTATGCGATACATTAAACTCGTGCTCATTTGAATTTTTGAAACTGGTTGAATACTGCAATATACTACTCGCTGCAAGCACCTCATGGCATATAATAGTATTCAACATTTTGTACACATTTTATAACAAATGAACACTTGTAGAAGATCCTCTATGTTGGTTCATACCTCCTTTTTCTGGCAACCTCTGTTGTACCTCAGATTGTAACTGTTATCAACCCAGTGTTCGACATAACAAACCTGCAAAATAATTGGAACACCTTTTCTTCTCAAACGCAAATCCAGCATATGTATGTATGTATGTATGTATGTATGTATGTATATATGTATGTATGTATGTATGTATGTATGTATGTATGCATGCATGTATGCATGTATGTATGTATGTATGTATGTATGTATGTATGTATGTATGTATGTATGTATGTATGTATGTATGTATGTATGTATGTATGTAGGTATGTATGTATGTAGGTAGGTAGGTAGGTAGGTATGTATGTATGTATGTAGGTATGTATGTATGTATGTATGTATGTATGTATGTATGTATGTAAGCACGAATGTATGTAGGTAGGTAAGTAGGTACGTATGTAATCACTTAGCAATCTATGTTTATATTAATCTATCTACCAATCCGTCTACATGTATTAATCCTCCCTCATAAATGAGTATAACCGCACTGCATTCAATAATTTAATAAATGAAATATATAGATTGATCGGTAAATCTCTTTTGAAATCCTGTTCTCTCTGTGTGTTTAAATAGCCATAAAGTATAAGCAATTTTCGTAATGTTTGATAATTGTTTGACAAAGGTGTCAGTCACACAGAAAGAAGGAATCTCTCTCTCTCTCTCTCTCTCTCTCTCTCTCTCTCTCTCTCTCTCTCTCTCTCTCTCTCTCTCTCTCTTACCTCATCGATCTGACATTTGTCAAAGTTCCTACATTCTCCAGTTTCCGTTGTGTTCTCGCACTGAAAACATCTCAAAGAAAAAATGTTGTCAACGGAGCCTGAAATTTATGTTTATTTCAAAATAGTGTATGCTTCTGAATGAAGTTCTATGAAATAGCTTATTTAATACCTATTTTACTCTTCTCGTTTCCACGTTCAACTTTGCTGTTGTTCTCTGCCATTTTTATTATTTTCTAACATCGCTAGCCGTGAGGATACAAAACCGTACAAACTGCGATTCAGTGGTGAATGGTCTGCACGCCTGCGTCAGCAGTTCGAATGGGAGTTCTAATACTGCGGGACTGATTATTGGTCGATTCTTGAAGGGACTGCTATTTAACGGGAAGTGTTAGGAAAGATTAAATGCAATGGATTGATTGAAGAGGGATTAGACCTGCCGTCTCGATATACAGGTCTGTGCAAATAATTGTACGTACAAGTTTAGAGGCTCCCGAAATCAGAATTTGTATTGGTCGGATGGTTCATCACGGAATTGCAGCTTTACGGCTGTTATCCGCTACAGCCAGTAATATCAGACAAAATAATACAAACTGGCAGAGAACAATTTCTTAGTCCTGACTCTGTTGCAGATTTACGATGAATTACGAATTACTTTTTATTATTATTAATATTATTATTATTATTTATAGCCAAGAAAGTAAAACTGAATTTCACGTTGTCCTGGCTTTTATTGATGAATTGCAGACAGTCTTCTTTATACATAGTTCGTTTTAGATTGTTTAAAACTTTATAGATGGATTGCACAAGTTAACGGCGCTAAAGTTCTACTCGGTCTGTCTCTAACTTTACCGCGAAAATACCACAAAAATATATAACTGAACCAGGAACAAAAACCTTTTTGATTTAACAAGTTTAGACAGCTAACATTATCGACATACACATTAATGACGATGCCATGTACAAAAAATAATTTTTAAAAAAAACAGAAAAAAATTACTTCTACGTTTGTCTACTGGCCTATCTTAACACATTTTTTGCAGAAAATGTAATATGCATCGCATATGCTCTTTTAGAAGTCGTATCCAACCGCAAACTGCACAGACCAAGATTTGCCGTCGCATGAGGCGCCTGCAGATCTGGGTCTATGTAGTTTGATAGAACTAATATAGATCCTAATCTGCCGGCGCGTTATGCGGCGGCAGATCAGTGTATGTGTTGTTTGCAGCATTATACTGTTATATCAAAATGTTTGTAGTTATGTAATATCCTTTGAACTAATGTTGAACGAATGCTGCTTCTAAAATACCATGCGACTTAACCACATGAACATAACAACCTTATGGAAGGCAAACAAATACGATACCCAGTAGGAGTATGGTGACAACGGGAAGCGTGTTCATCGTGGATAAAATTCTGCAATTCCAGATTTCAGAAGTCTTATCAAAGACTACAACTCTAAATTAGGACATTGATAAAATTATTAATAGGTCATCTGGATGTGCGCATGAGTAAATATATCTTACTGAGATTAAACAAGAGTAGGGAATTATAAAGAATTCTGGAACCTAGTGAAATTTAAAATAATACAACCTTTTTATGCACGGGCTTCGCGCACGCGTACATAAATAAAAAAACGATTACATGGAGAACTTTTCATTCCATTAGTCTCTCTATTTACCTACTCTACAGTTATATCCTATTATCGTGATATTTAAAATACTACTACTACAATAAATAGAGACGATAAAATGTTGTCTGCATGGATTTTACAAGTAAATAAATATTACATAATGTACATGTGTTAGTAAGCAGGCCCGCCTTCCGAAACGTAAAGCACAGTAATACACATTGAAAGTCTTTTATTCGAAACTATACAGAGGAGAAAAAATCTTTTCCTAGCTAAACGAGCTCGACAGAGGAGTATATACGGATTCATTGGACCGTTGAAACGTGTTCTTAATTTCTACTCATAAAACGATCATGTATATGTACGAAATAAACGATGACATAAAACAAATTGATTTTTTAACATACTTTATGGAACAAAGCTACATTGTATTGACTTTAACAGTTTTCAGAGAGGCGACATAAATATTTCACAAGTTTAACACGAAATCAACAATGTATCGAGATATAATGCCTATTTGTTACAAGTTTGGACGGGAACAAAGTGTGGTCAAAGCTAATTGTGGTGAAAAACAAGATTTAAGATAATAGAAGTATTAATTTATTGATTTCGAACATAAAAAGGTATAATCAAATATCTTAGAGAAGACGCAGATTTACAGGTTACTTTCAATGATGATAACACTGATATGTACCAACAGCTTTGGAATTAAGATAGCTAAAACAGTACAATTTTAGGAAGGAATAAATTACGTATTGGATGTTCGTAAATATACAAATCTGTATTCAGCTAAATTTACAGTACAACTTGAAGATCTTGCAATCTTTACAAGATCAACTTTGAACGATTTAAAAAAAAAAAGATATAGGATTTATAGAGGACACGGTTCAATTTTCAACAGCACACGGTGATTCAGTATAGGAAATAGTTGCATCAAAGTCTGGTCAGCCATAAAAGATATAAACATTTGACATAAATCTAAAATCATACGTCTGAAGGGAATTGAAAACCCAATTGTAAATTGTTGAAAATAAAAAGTAATTGTTTTAGACGGTGGTTCTATTAGTTGGTTGATAACACCTAAAAATAATTATCACATACAAAGTACTCTCTTGGCGTTTTTATTTCGTTTTAAATGACTAACAAAGAGTAGTATGTAAGACATCTTACACTTCAATCCTTAAAGTCCAGTTGCTTACACAAATAGCAATATATTGTGGACAGAAATTAAACAGGACGTACAATACACAGAATTAAAAGAATGATTAAACAAGCAGTCTACTTTCACATTATACAAGCAAGCCAAAAATATATTTCCCTATAAAAAGTTTATGTCGGTAACGTGGATAACCAGAGGCAGGAATATATTGCTGACAAGAATATGAAAAGGACAACGATGGATGCATATACACTGGACAGTGATAGATATTTTAATTTTGAAATACTCTTGCACTGATCAAGTAAACAACAAAGAGAGAGAGATGATATACACAATGCTTTTCGATAAATCTTAAACCTAAAAAGATACAGTTTGATGAGGGAAAGAGTTTAACAACCGTAAAGTTAGGAATTTGCTGGAAAAGGATAACACTGAATACTTTTCAACTTACTCGGGCAAAAAGGCATCCGTAGTGGAAAGGTTTAACAGAACTTCAAACACTAGAATATAGAAGTATTTCACTCAAATTTAAACCAGAAAATGAGCTGACATTTGATCAAATTAATGTGAAGGATACAATAACACTTATCACTGATCAATAGTAATGACTCCGGTTGAAGCAAGCATGACACAAAACAGATCAAGAGTATGGGTCAACCTATTTAGTTACTTAACAACTTGATCCCCTAAATTTAAAATAGGTGAAGCAGTCAGAATTTCAAACACCAAACGTTGTTTAACAAGGGCTACCTTCCTTACTTTACCAAGGAAATATTTAAATCACGTGAGTAATTTTAGGTAATCCAGTCGTCTACAAATTGTAAGATTTTAAGTTACAGAATACATACGGCATGTTTTATGAACAAGATTTACCTCTATCCGACACACAGCATGACATGTACAAAAGTTGAAAAGGTTTTAAAAACGTTTATGAACGATACAACGTATGCAATAGTGAAATTTAAAATATATAATGAATCGTTTAACAGTTGTTAACAAGCTGAAACCTTCTGCTATTAAAATAAATCATTTACCAAAAGCACAACTCGCCAATAGAGTCAGAGGAAGCACAGTATATAACTGGCAGTATCAAGGAGCATGAGATCTTTGAGTTTTTAAAAGATAATGAGTTTCCAGAATGTGAGAGCACATTTGAGGATGAAAGAGTTAAACCATGTTCGGAATACGAATCTGTGCTGATGACAAAACCAGAGGGAAAAGGTACATCCAAAAACATCACCCGTAAACAACAAAATGGCACACATAATAAAGCGTCATAAATTGACTACGATGTAGACAATGTACTACTAGGGTAATAAATGACATTACCGAAGAAATGAAAAGAGATAACATTCCAAAATATGAAGTTGATTACAACTACATCTACACAAACAACTGAAAACAGTACGATGTTAAAGACTACAAGCTGGTCTCGAGAGTGTGAACACGGCAAGTGGTAGTAAATTAATCTAAACAAATAAATGGTACAATCACAAGTGCAAAAAAGTAATCAATCTACACAACGAAATGGTACAATCACAAGTGCAAAAAGAAAACTGATAGAGGGAATGGGAACACAATATATAAAATACCAGGGATGTATTGATTGCGTAAAATCAACGCGTTTAAATTATGTTACAGTTGAGGAAATGAAAATATTTGAGAGAAATGAACCGAAAATGACAAGTGAATGTGGAAAACAGTAAATAAGGCTCTATGCATTTTTACAAGAAAAACTAAGTTTACATTAATTGTATCACAAATAAATAATGGGCTTTAGGTACGATGGTTATTTGAAATGTTCTGCATATTTTTTTTATAACTTTTATATTTCTTTGAACCTGTCAATAAATGTAACGTCGATCAATAGATAAAATAACGTATTTAAAAATTAAAAATGATTAAAATTTAAAAAATATTAAAAATTATCTGTTGTTGGACATGCAGCATGCCTGACACATCAAGATATATGCGTGTGCCGTAACATACGTATATGACAGTAATGTAAAAATGTCGTAGGAGAACAACTCTACTAACGAGCAAAGTGATACTGTAAAATCCGGGTACTCTCCCACTGATATCAAGGTCGGCTGGGATAAAATTTACTGATGTAATTCTCTGTCATATCCTACAATTCTGAAGTGATGGTCGCGAATCTACGGAAGATGACCCACATTCTGGAACACTGTTGCCTGCGATTGGTGAGCGGGAAGTGGCTGCTGTGAATGGGGTCAATTGATGAAGATGCTCGATACACAGTGGAAGATATATTATCACTGGCATTAATTGGTCAGCTGTTTTTAATATATTGAAGAATCATTTGAAGCTCAGAACGGTTTGTACAAGATGGGTCCCAAATTTGTTGATGGCTGATCAAAAGCAGACTCAGGTTAATACGTTTGAATGAGATTGTCACAGGTGAAGAAACATGGATTTACCTTTCTAAACCCTACTCAAGAGAAAATAATAAGTTTGTTTCAGAGAAAACGAGCAGAGACCACAAATAGCTCGACATAGTCAGACTCTCAAGAGCTTTATACGCATCACTTTTCGATGGAAAAAAAGGGCATCCCTGTATCTGTGGCTGACTCTGCTTGTGTCACTGGACATGTGTATGTCTCCAAAGCATTGGCATAAATCTGCCGTCGTGACCGACTTCATGAAGGAGCACAGCATCCAAACTTTGCCGCATCCTTCATACAGCCCCGATTTAGCTCTAAGTGATTTTTGGCTGAATCCCGTTATCAGACATTCGCCGAGGGGCAAATGATTTGAAAGCCGCCATGCGGTTGGAAGTGCAGTTTTCCAGTGTATGAAGAACATACCCAAAACTGAATAAAAAATGGCATTTTAAGATTGGATAATCAGACCGAGAAAGTGTGTAGAGGTGCATGGGGAGTACTTTAATGAGCGGCATTGACGTACTGTTCGCTAATAACGGACAGTGTTGTACAGCGCACTAACATTCTGAACTTTTTAAATATCCCTTGTACAAGGCTGCTTTTGTTTAGATCCCAGTGAAACAATAGAGGACTATAGTCCTAAAGTAATGGACTAGAGTTTTCAAGTAACGGGCTATACAACCGAAATAATGGACTTCAGATTTTTTTAAAAATAACAAGTAGTGCACCTCAGTCTTGTCTCAAAACTCAATTAATGCAAGAAAACTTGATTAACTCACTTTAAACAATTTAACATTGCAGACGTTTTTTAATCAGATTAAAATTTACTAAACGAAAAAGGTTTATGTCACCTAGAAACCATCAAACATTTGTGATATGTATGTATTCGAGATCTCAACATAGGACAAAATAGACAGCTACAGAGAACAGTGTAGCGTGGGAATTTGGCAAAATCAATTACACTGGGCAGTATTTATTGCAACAGCTGGTTGTGCGATTTTCTACTGGCATTTTCAAAGCCAGAATGAAGTTTTCCCAGAATTTGGAAAAGTAATTTGATTGGATGATGGGATCAGGTGATGTAATATGTCATTATGATGATGAGATGACACCACACGTCATGTAAACATCTGAGACATGCCTCCTGCATCATTGTCTGTTTAATGCTTTCATTTTAAACTAGCAACAAAAATTTCACTTTAATGACTAAAGAAAGTGTGTTAGATAAGTTCCAAGATTGCAAGAAATGTCTTTGTAGTGTCACCTGTGCAAAGTTTGATTGAAGCGCCTCCTTTCAGTAACAATGATCAATTAAGTATTTTTGGGCACACTGTACTAATTCAATTCCTTTAATAAACCTAGTATAACACCATCATACAGAAAATTCAATATCTTACAATTTTTGAATTCTCAGGTCCAAACCTATATCTCACAGCATATAAGCATTGTTGATGTATGCTCACGTGCTGTGAAAACCATACGAGCCATTACATTTTTTTCAACAGAGGCCCAAGTGGGCCTGGGATTGCTCAACTTGCTGAGGTCTGTCCAATAGCCAAATACAAGACAAATTGGCGAACAAATCTGTATCAGTAGGATGCTTTCTGTATAAAGTTCTTCTAATGCTGTTGATTGCTGATGTTATGAAAACGATTATTTCTCCAGTTTTGTATTCCTTTATCCATATCTGATGGCACATCATTTGCCAAATATTGAAAGGCCTTCATGCCAGGATACTTCCTCTTAAAGTTGTCAAATTCTGTTAAGCATTTTTTTTATAAAGTTGTGTAAATATGTTTCCATTTTCTTTTTTTTAACGACCACCATATTTGATGGGGGCTCAACATAATTTCTATAAAATGTGAAAGTATTTCAAGATAGGATGCTTTCCGTCATATTTGGTCAAACTCTGTTAAGCGACTTTTCAGACCTTAAATTATTGTAGCAGCAGCCATATTTGCTGGAGGATTAGTATCATTTATACAAACTTAAAAGCCCTTCAAAGCTGAGATGCTTTTTGTCAAATTTGGTCAAATTCTGTTAAAAAGTGGTTTATGAGAAGTCACTCATATGATTTTCTATTTGTAGTAATGGTGACCATATTTAATGGCAAATCAGCATCATGTGTATAAATTTGAAAACCCTTCATGCCTGAACGTTTTTGAAATTCTGATGAGCAATTTTTGAAAAGTCATGATAATTTTAAAAAAAAAAAAAAACATTTATGAGTTGATGGTCAATTGACATCATTTGAACAAATTCGAAAGACCTTCATTCAGGGTGCTTTCTGCTAAATTTGATAAAATTCTGTTCAGCAGTTTTAGAGTTGTTTTTAGGGGGTTTTTTTTCTTTTTTTTTCTTAGTAACAATGGCCATATCTGATTGCTGATCATCATCATTTGTACATAACAAAAAGCCATCCATTGTAAGGATGCATTTTGTCAAATTTGGTCAAATTCTGTTGAGTGCGTTTTGAAAAGATGTCATTTAAAGGTTTTTCTATAGTTAATAATGGTAGCCTAATTTCACAGTGGATCAGCAACATATGAAAAATCTGAAAGACCTTCATACCAGGATGCATTACATGAACTTTTTTTCAAATTCTGTTGAGCATTTTTAAAAAAAGTAATTTAAAGGTTTTTCTATTTTTAGTAAAGGCAGACATATTTGATGGCAGATCAGCATAATTTTTACAAATATAAAAGAACTTCATGATAAGATGATTCTGTCAAATTTGGCCAAATTCTGTTATGCAGTTCTTCAGAAGAAATCATTTTTAGGTTTATTAAATTTTAGTAAAGGTGGCCATACTGTCTTTCTTTCAGGTGCCCACCTCCATTTTATCTGTGTTAACAACTGTAATAATTGCCTTCATTTAAACAGTCCGTACTTTAGAATTACAGGTTTATGGTTCCATTCAATTAAAGCATGAATAGGAATGTTTCAGTTTTGTACTCTTTTGACTAAAGAGTTTAGAAATATCCTTTAGCTATTGTTCTATACCTGTATGTTGACTAATTCAATACAGCTTGAAGTTAATCTCTCATGTTCATTTTGAATTCTGACTGTTGCAAAAATGGCTATAAATTTGCCAGTCAGAAAAAGAAAATATATCTCTTTAGACACAAAGCTACAAATAAAAATATGAGGAATAGAAGTCAAAGCACCGATGTGCTCTAATCCAAAGACACCTTGCGAGACATGACCAAAAAAAAAAAAAAAATTGTGTGAAATAAATGTACTATCCACAAGCAATATGATTTATTGTGCATGGCATGATGTTTCCACAAATTATGTTGCAAGCTGTTTTGTTAAGGCAGGGTTTAGTGAGCAAACAGATGTCATTACCAATGATAGTGATGCTGCTGATGATGTTCCGTGGCTATGGTGTGTGACACCTACTTTGGTCTGGTAACAAGAATGTTGATTTCTTGGATTATGTTAATTCTGATAGTGACACTATCACACCTGTGATACCAACAATTTAAATGTCAATTTCTAGTACCATGAAGATATCGTTCGTGCAATTGGTGATTACCAGGAAACAACCGATTTATTAAACAAAGATGATTTCACTTGAAAGTGATTTTTATGATTCACCAGCTAGTACATGTACATGTATGTTGATACTTTCATCAGATGGTAAAACGTACTGATTTATCATTTTTTTCATGATAATATGTATTTATACAAATGTATATTGTTTGAAAATTTTATTACCATTACATACGAGTTCTGACAGTAATCATACTAGTATAAATTGTTTACAACATGTACAATGTCATTGACATGGACAAGTACATAAACATTTTGAAGAAAAAAACCCCATGAATTTTGATAGAATGTTTTTCAGTTATAACATTCTAAAAATCCCCATCCCCTGTGAAATGTTATAAACAATCTTTACTATATATATATATATATATATATATATATATATATATATATATATATATATATATATATATATATATATATATATATATATATATATATATATTAGAGAGTGAGAGACAGAAAGAGACATACTCCATAAAGACAGGGAGGGAAAACTTGAGGAAATCTATACATTTTTCCTTGGAATTTCTGAATGCTAAATAAATCCTTTGATATTATGCAATCTGCCTAAAACATTTCAAAAAAGAAATTAAGAAACTTCAAATGTATGAACATTGACTGAGGCATTTAAATCAATTTTGCTCCTGCAATTTTAATATGATTTCTTGCTCTTTTTGACTTGCAGATGAATGCATGTACTACAAAATATTGTGAATGCAACTAGTCTCTCAGTTTTCAATGGATCACCGTGAAATTTGGTACATGTTATGGTTATCATCTGAAGATGTACATATGGACAAATCATTTTGCTCCTGCATTCCTTTAGACTTATTTCCCTTTGTGTCCTGCACGTACATGTAGTGTATGACAAAATATTGTGAATGCAACTAGTCTCACAGGTTTTGATGGATCGCTGTGAAACTTGGAATATATAATGATCATCGTCTGAAGCTGTATACATCAACAAATCAGCGCTGCTGCAATTTTTTGAGCAGTGTTATTGCCCTTTTTGACTTGCAGCTGGATGTAGTGTATCACAGAATCTTGTAAACTCAACTAGTCTCACAGTTTAATGGATTGTCATGTAATTTTGTGCATGTTATGGTCATTATTTGCAGATGTGTATCATGACAAATTACTGTCCTCTGGCAATTTTTGTTACTACCCTTTTTGTCCTGCTGCTGATTCCAGTGTACAATAGAATCTTTAGCGTGCCACTTGTCTTGCAGTTTTTCATGAATCACTGTGAAACTTGGTATATATTATGGTCATAATCTAAATATGCACATACTCTGTGCTCGTATGATATTTGTAAGAGTTACTGCCCTTTCTGACTTACAGCTGGATGCATTATATGACAGAATTTGTGAATGCAACTACTTTCACAGTTTTCACTGGATTGCTCTGTAATTTGGGATTTTTTATGGTCATCATCAAATGATATCCATGTTGACCAATCATTGTATTCACACTATTTTCTTAAGAGTTATGCACATTTGTTTTGGACTACAGACTCATCACCATCATGGGGTTAGGGGTGAAATATGGGAGAGAAAGGGGTATATTTACATGAGAAAATTGCTCACCGTTCCTCCAGTTTTTAAAATAATAATAACAACATCAATAATAATACAAGTAATAAGATAATAATTGTTGAACGATATTTATTAAAACACCAAGAGTGATTGGTGAATCTTCAATAAAGGTCACCTGTGTTAAGAGGCCAGTTTGATAGTTTCCACATAGATGACTGGTTAAGACCAGTTTGACTGTACAGCTAACAGTTTCATATTCAAGTGAATCCTTTGCCTTCTTGGACTACTCAATTTAAACTATGCTACCAAGTTCTTTTCCTGTCAGCTGGCTTGCTTACCATCTGATTTTTTTGAATTTTTTTCATCCTGAACCCTCTGCACAATTGTAAAATGTAATTTAAAACTTACTAATTGCCAGAGTCAAGGTAATGGTGCCTACTCAGTAGGATATAACCTTCAATAAAATCAAACTTTTTCTAATGAAAATATTACCACTTAACATAAATTTTGTTTACTGTGAAAATTTCACAATACTTGGAGGAAAGATAGTAATATTTAGACATTTTTGGTATTCAATGTATTTTAAAGTAAAAACTGACTACGTGTCCATCTATACAGGCTCAGAGTTCCACAACAACAAAAAATTGGCATGATGCCATTATGTTATGATTCATAAGGTGTCTGTTATACAACTGGTCAGTTATCTGCTGGAATTAAGAATATGCAAGTATTGACAAACAGCTGCTGACATACCGGTACAGCTTGACAAATATCTCTGCTGGTGCAGCTTGACAATAAGTCAATCTAAACATCAGTCCACATATTCAATGTCCTTGAATCAATGACAGATCAATCTTGTTTGGAATGTTATCTCTGAAAAACGCTACAAGCCTCCTTTGAGTTCTGAGGCCCACAGTTTAAATGTCCTGTCAAATGATACTGAGGCAATGAATTTGAGATCAGGGGAAATGTCAACACTCATAACTTTCCCCTCATGTCCTGCGAGGGTCTTCAAGGATGCCCAAGTAGAATTAGCCCATATCTGAAAGAAAAAACCCCACAAGACCATGTCAATGTTACCAATATTGATGGCATAGATTGATGTAAGATTTTGAATATGCATAAATGTTTGAACTTTATTTGAAATTAAATTCTTAAAGTATTTTTACATTATATAAACTGATAAAAAATTTTTAAAAATATTCTCACCTTTAATATGTTTTTAACATTCTATAATAAGACCTCAATTACACAGACTCTTCCAAAGTCATGAAATTCATCCAGATAATCTTTTCTCATTGAGGATTTACCATAAAATACAGATGTAAATAGATATGTTTTAATATTCTTACTAGTGATTTTGCTTACTTACAGAGTAAAACTTACTGATTTCATCAAATTAAAGAATTCCTTATTATACCCTTTGAGAGTTCAAATGTTTATTTACATCCTTAACCTCTATCATGACATAGTCTCAGTATTGTCAAAAGTGCTGTGTGCAAAAGAACATTTCAATTTGTGGAGAAATGTTGAAGGTTTTAGTGAAAAGGGGGCCAGCATTGTAAACATTCTGATAACCATATCTGTATTCACGTTATTGTCTGACAATAGTGTACAACCAACAGAAAGTGGCATACCATGAAATTGTTTTCTAGCTGACTTTAGTAACCATTTCAAAAACATCTGGATTCACTCCCAAACCATCCATACCACAATAAAAATATAGTCCTGAAATTTTTGAGGATGTTTAAGTAACCCAATCAAAACATCCCCATTTACCATATTTGACAGACCACCATCAACAACATGGATTACTGGGGCATATAAAAAATTATATAGGGTCATCCCGATTCCTGGACCTTTCCATTGATGGGCGAAACAAACAAAAACCATACTGTGCTGACAAAAGTGCATAATATAAGTTGTAAAAACTTGTATATAACTGATGTGAAATAAAAAAAAGTTTACTTTTAATACAAAAGGCCCAAGTGGGCCTGATATCACTCACCTGGCATCTAACAAATGTAAACTTGTGAAAGAAAATTCATACATGTAGTGAAACTGTGGAGTGGAAATAAAAAAGTTTGCAGCACTCAGCTGCCACATTGTCTATTAGGTATATGATAATATGAGTGCTTCTGGTTTCATGCTAAAATAAATTGGATTGGTCAGAATAATATTTTTAAAACTCATTTTTCCCCTTCCATTTCACAAAAGTGAACTATGATAAATTTTATTCCTTGCGAACAGATTTTGTCAGTATAGACTTTTTGTTTCTTAATTTGTTGGTTATGAGCAAATTCATTCCCCACATTATATATAAATATTAATTTACTGAAAACTTTCTCTTTTTATTTCAGATTATTTAATTAAACCCATAGGTGTATTATTATGTTAATTTACATAACTCGTTTATTTAAATCAATGTATCCTGTTTTCTTAAATTACTTTTGTTAAGTTTTTAAATGTTTACCAAGAGGGAGAACTCTCTTCACAACACAAAACCTGAGATTCTCAATAGACTTGATCATAGGTTACTTCCCTACCGTTAATATGCAAACTGCTATTTTGGCCTCCACAGTGGTAGCAAGATCAGCCAATCAGATGCAAAAATTCCTTCATTAATATGTATGGATCTTGCTCATTATCAAACCCATCCAAGATCTTAATGAAAAGCCCTATTTTAAGATTGATCAAAATGAGATCAGAAATACGGTTTTCACATGGGTAACAAGCTCAGCCAATCAGTTGCAAGATAACCTAATTAGTATGCATGGATCTGACTCACTACTAAACTTGTCCAAGATCTTAATGATATAAGCATATATGCAAAGTCTGATCAAAAGTGGATCAGAAATATGGATTGCATAGTGTGAACTAGCTCAACCAATCAGATGCATAATCACCTCCATAATATGCATGGCTCTTGCTCATTATTAAACTCATTAGAGACCTTAATGACATATGCATATATTCTCCAACTCTGATCAAAATCAGATCAGAAATATGACCCCCATAGTGGTAATAAGGATAACCAATCAGATGCAAGATCACCTTATTAATATGCATAGATCTTGCTTATTATCAAACTTGTCTCAGATTTTGATCATATAAACCCATATTCCAAGTTTGATTAAAATCAGATCAGAAATATGGACTCCAGAGTGGTAACAAGCAATTGTTGACAGAGGGACACACAGCGCACAATGCACAATCAACACAGGCCCATACCATAATCTCATTTGGCCTTACAGCCAAGTGATCTAAAACTAAGTGAGAAACAAGTCATGATATTGATCATGTTTTCTCATGTAAGAATTAACCTACATAGAGTCGATGAGGAGGTCAACATTTTCTTTTTGCTTTAGCCAATTCAAAAAGACCATATTAAATTGGCTAATGTTTCTAATCCAGAAGATGTAACTTTATCCTGAAACATCAAAAGTAAATTCAATATTAAATTCAAAATCTGATTTTCAAATTTTCTATACCATTCCTCACCTTAGAAGTGCAGTCGTATGATGATGTAATTAGGTAATTCCCATGCTCAGCTGAAAGAAGATAAAGAGAAATAGCTTGTACTGCAAGATTTTCTTTAAAGGTCTTTCCAACTTTCACAGATGTACATGGTTTGTACAGCTCTTGAGAGTTATTTCTCAAGGACTTTCAATGGGTTTTCATAAATTTCTAAAAGCTTTCAAAGACTATTTTTCTGACAGAAACTAAACTTTTCCCATATCTTTTCCTTATTATCACTGCATAAATAGGTACAACAGTAATAAAGAAACACATAACTATTTCAATACATGAAAAGGATCCTATTCCATCTGGTAACTATCAGCATCGTGTCTCTTTTGATCCACCCAATTTTATTTATGTTTTAATTTTTTTTTGGGGGGGGGGGGGGGGAATCTTAAATAACAAAGATTCTGAATTTAAAAAGTGATATATTGTATTCTGGTTCAATGTTTTGTATTCCCTCTGATAAATTCAAGGAGTTTTTGCCAAAATTCAAGGAGGTTTTAAACAAACTCAATGATGTTTCAAGGTTAAAAACAACTTTTTTAAATTGAAGGAATTTTGAAGGCCAGCCATCAAATTCAAGGATTTTTCAAGGTTATACAAACCATGATGTAACTTTCTGCTTAACATCTGAAAAATCAGGTGGTAAATGAAAGTAATTTGACCCCTTGCAATATATTAAAGACAACTACAGTAAATCACATGATTTGAGCAAGCACAAAAGTTTTGCAAATTTCAATGAAACTATGTGCATGAAAATATTTTGCACAAAACAGTTTGTATTCTCTTGCTTTTTCCACTGAAAATGCAAGACATATCAAGCATGATGTCTTTCATCAGTATTGTCATCAAGTCAATGTTGACGTTTTTCTGCAAGCCCATAACTCTGAAAATAATTCCAAAAAAGGACATTTTTAGTAAATTATGTTTCTACAAAAATACTTCCCCAATTACATTAACATTAATCTCCGCTACCTCTGAATCCAGCCCTCTATGAAATATGAAAAACATCTTTCTATCTATCTATCATATAGATAAAGGGAAGTAACTCTTACAGATCAACTCCCCTTGTCCCCGCTTGGTGACCACCCATATACCTTATGTTTACCAGTTTAAGCTTCAGTGAAACCTATAACAGGATGTTTGCATTTATAGGGAAGAATGGGAGGAATTGACAGTAATGTGATAGGTAGGTATTGAACGTCCAACCTCTACCCATGTCACCCTGTAGGATCATGATGACTGCTCTACTGAAATGAAAAACTTCTACAAATGCGAAGGCAGCACAAATGAAGATTATGCATTTATACTTGTGTGAGGGCGATTCCTGTGTGATCCTACACCTGGCTATGGCCTATGGCCTTGTGTACATGTTTCCTGGGCAAATCCAGTGAAAGTTTTACGGTCATGCCTGGGATTGAAATGTCATGAACTTGGCATGGTAACTGTCTGGGCTCTTACCAATGTCCCGACAAGATTCAGCTATCTCCTTTACAAGGCCATGTCATGTAAACAGAAGCGGGAGAAAGTAGACTGAGTGTGCCAGCCAACTGATACCAATATGTCTTGAACTGAAACATTAAATTCGAAGGACAGACTTGTGGAAATTGCTCGTATTTAGTGAGCCGAAATCTTCATGGTTTGTACATGATCCTGTGAGAGTTCAGAGTAGGCTGATCTAATAACCCACTTTAGCCAAGCAGCCAGAGCTTGTGCGATTATGTCTTGCTTTCCTGCCTTAATCAGTAAAAAGAAGCATTTGACAGCCACTGCAGATATTCTCTGAGTGCCTCAGACAGCATCTGAGTGTGCATACCAGGGCCTACAGCTTCACCTCTTTACAGGTCTATCAAGGAGAGGCAAATAGTTATGTTTTGATTTTCTAGAGACGGTAACCTATTCTTTGATACAAAACCAGGTTCTGTCATTAGTACAACTGAGCTGTCAGAACGAAACTTCATGTAGTTCAGATCCAACACTGCACGCCGCTCACTAACCCTGCAAGCTAAAGCTAGTGCCATCAGGAAGCAAGTCTTGTATGATAACAGCTTCAGTTAAGTCAAAGACAGGGTCTCAAATCTGGATGAACTGAGCTATGTCAAGACCCAGGAAAGGTTCCAAATTGGGAACATTGTGAGTGAGCAGGGCCTGGATATGTTGAAATTGGACAGCAAGTCATAAAGATCCTTGCTGCAGCCAATATTGTCTCTTCCATGATGCCTGAACGTGTCTGAAATCATGGAACAGTATCCCTTGTTTGTGATAGGGGCTAGCTTTTTGTCTTCAAAGCGGAAAAGATGGAAGTTAACCAATTAAAGGATGATGGCTGAGAGTAGTGTGATGGCGTTAACATGACACCAGTTGAAGAAAACACTCCACTTCACCTCATATGCCTTAAAATATAGGGTTTCTCTGTGATTGCAGTGCAGAACTCCTTTCTGTGCAGGGTGTCCTTGACAAGAGCCAGGCATGAAGGAGTTTCTCCTGACAAGGATGATATACTGACGACCTTGGCTGCTTGAGTAACATGGGGTCACTACGATTTTCCTGAGTATGTCAATTGCTAGATTAAGCAGATATTTGCATCATGCACCAGCACATCAGGGTGTGTTGTTTTCTCTACTGATTATTCCTAACAAACTGCTCAGATCCAGAGCTGCCAGCACATTATGCAATGGCAGATCTGCGTCTATGCAGTTTGCAGTTGGAGTGAGTGTATACAGTATGTCTTGCTACATAGCAAATCCCCCAATATTTACTGCATGTCCATCCTCTATCCCCCATCTCTGGACTGTGAGCCAGAGGTCATAACCCAAAATCTGCTACATATGTGTCATCTGCCCATGATTGCATGTACAGAGTTTGGTTTTTAAAAAGTCACTTAAATTTCCATATTGTTACATTTAAACTCTGGCAACCCTCCAGGGACCACAGGGCAGAGGCCCAAAAATCACACCCCTCTCGCACATGGTCACTGCATCGGCAACCTATTATCAAGTTCGGTGAATTTCCACCAAGCACTTTAGGGTATTTATGGTTAAAGGCTAGAGGGACAAACAGAGGGTATCACACTATCCTCTCACTAAAACACGGGGAAAAAAAGCAAAGACTGTGCTTACGTTGGAACTGGACTTTGCTGATAAGGTTGGTGTGAGCAGGAATTGTATAGACACATTTCCTCTGTCGGACATCCCAGATTTTGGCTGTGTTATCCTCTGACCCAGTTGCAACATGGAACCTATACCAAGAACAAATTTTTAACAAAGTGATACTGGTGAAGACACTGCACTTCTGTGCCATAAAGGGAAATGAATAATGATTCTAATTACATATATGAAAATATTACAATCTGTCACTCAGTTCCAATAAAAAGTTTGCTGCTGTGGAAAATATTTTTTGTGCATGTATGTGACACTTGAAGACAGACAGGCTTCCATGTAGTAATGCTGTTTTTGATTATGTCAGAACAATACCGCAATACAAACTACAAACATATCACAAGATAAAAGAAGGAAATATCCAACTTGTAATTATTCTACAAAAAGACTTTGTTACATTGAATTAGTAAATCCTAAAAGTTTGTGATATAAATTTATGATTAATGACTGATTGACAAAATTGTGGTTTTTATTATTACTAATCTATTTATTATTACTATATCTATAATTACTGTAATCACTCTAGTGATGTTTATTCTTAGTTTCTCCTTTTATATTTTCTCAGTAAGTTTATTACATAATCAAATCTAGCAACTGATTCGGCACGGCCACAACAAGTTAAGTAAGGATTATCTGATGTACAATAATCTTGAGATGCCAGAAATATACTATTTAACATGAGATGCCAGAAATATACTATTTAACATGAGATGCCAGAAATACACTATTTAACATGAGATGCCAGAAATATACTATTTAACATGAGATGCCAGAAATATACTATTTAACATGAGATGCCAGAAATATACTATTTAACATGAGATGCCAGAAATATACTATTTAACATGAGATGCCAGAATGAGATGCCAGAAATATACTATTTAACATGAGATGCCAGAAATATACTATTTAACATGAGATCCTAGAATGAGATGCCAGGAATATACTATTTAACATGAGATGCCAGAAATATACTATTTAACATGAGATGCCAGAAATATACTATTTAACATGAGATACCATAAATATACTATTTAATGAGATGCCATAAATATACTATTTAATGAGATGACAGAAATATACTATTTTACATGAGATGCAGAAATACTCTATTTTACATGAGATGCCAGAAATACACCATTTTATAAGAGATGCCAGAAATATACTATTTAACAGGAGATGCCAGAAATATACTACTTTACACAAGATGCCAGAAATATATTATTTAACATAAGATGCCAAAGATATACTATTTTAAACGAGATGCCAGAAATATACTATTTAACATTTACCCATCTGGAGCAAAGGTGATGCTGAGTACAGCTTTTAAATGTCCTTCCAAAAACATGATACATCGACCACTTCTCAGATCCCACAACCGGCCAAATCCATCTAGGCCCCTGAAATTGACAAGAAAACTTTTCTTAGATCTGCATGAAATGAATTATTTGTGCATTTATTCTCAAAATCTAGGATTTGAGTAAGCAAATAATTAAAGAGTGCATTCACTTCTAACACAGATGCAACTTCAAAAAGGACATTCATGAGTTGAAATTGTCATTTGATCATCCTACAAAAATACTTTAAATATTATTATTTTAAGGATTTAAAGAGGACTCACCCAATAAAAAATATCAGATAAAGTTTCTCTTTCATTGGAATTCTGTAGAAAAGTACTTACCTATCCATGGAATACCATACTTTCACAGATCTAATTAAAATCGAATCATAGCAACTGCATTTCCTTTAAAAAAAACAAATATCAAAACACGTGATTAACTTATTCTTTGTCATCTCTAACAACCATTCACAGTATTCTTATGTACAAAATCCACCTAGACTGCCCAGTTTTGTCCAATTTTCATGCATGGATTTTACTGCCACTGTTATTTACACACGAGTGATCAGAAAGTATGTTGGTTAGGTAGGATAGTATTCTAAAAGTCTAGAGTATATTCTCATAATAAGAATATTGAAAAGTCAAGAAAATAGAAATGGTTACTGTGAATTCAATATTTCTCATGCAGTACCAATTTTCATGGATTTTGTGGTTGTAACAAACCACAAATTTAAAGACCCAATGAACAATAATTCTTTAATGAAAAAATAGGACCTCTTCCCCAATCCATGAATTTATTTGCCAACAAATATGTAAGTTTTGCACAAACCCCTCCCAAAATTGACAACCACTAAAATACCATATATACTTGCTTATAAGTCATGTCCAACTGCAAACAATGTAGACCCTGATCTGCCATTGTATAATGTACTGGCAGGTCAGGATCTCTTTGTTTGTTCTGCTGATTACTCCTAACAAACTGCATAGACCTAGATACGCCAGTGCATTATGCAACGGCAGATCTAGGTCTATGCAGTTTACAGTTGGTCTCAACTTATAAGTGATTATATAACGCAGTCAAACTGCTTCCTGATGGTGCTCTCACTCTCTAAAAAATCCACTGCCACTGCATAATGGTTTCTGCCAGACTCAAGCTGAATTGTCCTTCCTTTATCCTTTTTTCCCCCCAAGTATCAAAATTTTACAAATTGTGTCAGCACATCTAGTCTTGTCATTGCTATATTTTATCCAGTTTTTTTCATCAAAATTGAACACAAAATGAAACTGATGACAACCCAAAACTAGGCAAACCCTATGGTCACACAATCTATGGATGTAGTTATGTTGTGTAATTTGCTAACTGGGGAGCAGTTTGAGACTTGAGGCAAGCAGACCATCTCACCCTATGCCTGCTGATGTCCTCAACTAAGTTTTGATTTGGGTTTGTAGTGTTCCTCTTGATGGATAATATGCTGAATTCACTAATTTGGATTAAAATCTAATAATGCTAAAAGATTATAATTTAAATGTAGGTAATAAGCATCTTCTGACCCTGTTACTGCTAGAGCCCCATCATTCTGGAAGCTGATATCATAGACTGGTTTACTGTGTCCTTCCTGATGGAGAATCTCCTCCTGAGCTTCCAGATCCCAAAGTCGCCACGAGTGATCAAAACTGGCAGATAAAGAAAAAAATGGGTTTGTTAGAGCTACCAGATAATAGATGATTTGTTTTACAAATGTAACATGTCATAGAATCAAGCCAAAAATTAACATTTTGAGGTGTTTTTTTTCTTTATTTGCTTCAGATTTAGGATGTTGTATATATCAAAATTAAATACAATTTCAATGATTATGGAATTCCACATGTTTATGCAAGCCAAATGGAAAAAGCTGTACATATATATGAAAAAGTAACATAGTTGCTCAACATATACAAAAATGAATGGGATATCATATATGATGGGCTAGTCTTAGTAAAACATGAAAAGTTAAAAATGCTAATCACAGCAATAGTCCCTCGCTATAAAGCCCCTCAATTTAATACAGACCCCTTAAATAATGCATAATTAGTCTTATTTAGTTTCATCATTGCTACTTAATTTACTTCACCTGATTTAGTACCATATGTACTTGATTTTAAGTCAGATCCAACTGCAAACAATATAGACCCTTATCTGCCATCGCATACTGCCCTGGCAGATCAGGGTCTATGTTGTATGTTCTACTGATTACTTCTAACAAACTGCATAACTCCAGATCTGCTGGCTCATTATGTGGTGGCAGATCTGGGTCTATGCAGTTTACAGTTGGATCCAACTTAAAAACGAGTAGCTACAGTATTTCTTGCTTGATAAGGAAAAAAAAAAAAAAAATTAAAAAAATATAAAAAAGAATCAATTATGCTATGGTTTCACATCATTTAAAAACCTTTTTCATGTTGTTGTTGTTTTTGTACAACATAGTGAATTTGGATACAGCCCTCCTCTCAATATAAGGTGCCCTCATTTGCAACATATTACACTTTAATGGATTCCCCTGAACCACATTACAGCACTCAGTCACTATAAGGGCCTTCATTCTAACATGGTTCCATTGTAAGACAAGTCTGGTCATGGATACCATTTCATTAAGTACATGTAGCTGTATAATTATGAATCATGTACTTCATTATAAAGTGGTCTCACTCTATGGCTCCCAAGGACAGCATTATGGTGGCGCTCTCCAGTTTCGTACTTTGCATAGGGTTAGAAATTTAAAGAAAAAGAATTAGCCAGGGTTTCCTCACTGGCTGTCCTGGCTATTTAAAAAAGACCTTGTATATCTTAGGTATTGTTAAAAGAACTTTGAATTCTCTTTATTTTGGTGTATGATTGATGGGTGAAATTTGGGTTATAGAGTATACAGCTTGGTCTTACTTAAGATGTGCACCTCTCAAAAAACTGCTAGCTCCGCTTGGTCATTTTCACTTCCTGGACTTCAAAGGTAAATAAAAAAAAAAAGAGCCGATAACTTTTTTTACTTTTTGGATATTTTTTAATTCATTCATAGTACTTTCAGAGGCTGGTATTGTCTGCTCTGGCAAAATTCGTTTCCCTATTTTAATAACTGCTGAAAATAGTGCACTTTTGACTAATTCAGGCTGATTTTTCGAGTACTTTGGAGCGGCCATTTTGTCCGCTGTGTGCTTAGATCATGTCCAGTTTCCACAAGTACAATATGTAAAGAAATTTCAGCCACAGTACATGAAAGTAACATAGAGGTATGCCAACATTCTCTCCATTGTGCATGTTCCAAATGCAAAATACTTCATCTTACACCTGTCACTCCCTCAGAAGCATGTATTATCTGTAGAGCGCCCCCTATAATGAAGGAGTACTGTATGCATCATGTACATCATTAAATGGCTCCCATGGACAGTATTATAATAAGGGAGTTTTGTATCATGAGGCCTTTATGCAGTACATACCAGCATGTGCCAAGGAATCGTCCTGAAGGATGGTAATTAAGATGTGCCACTCTGTATGGAGCATGTCCCTCAATATCTGCTATTGGCTCATCACTGTCACATGGAATCAGACAAAAGAAATTGACAAACTTGCCCACATGTGTATTGTAGGTCAGTAACATGCCTGTCATAACATGGTATTGTGTACTTGTCATAACATGGTATTGTGTACTTGTCATAATATGGTACTGCATATTTGTCATAACATGGTATTGTGTACTTGTCATAACATGGTATTGTGTACTTGTCATAACATGGTATTGTGTACTTTCATAATATGATATTGTGTACTTGTCATAATATGGTATTGTGTACTTGTCATAACATGGTATTGTGTACTTTCATAATATGGTATTGTGTACTTGTTATAATGTGGTATTGTGTACTTGTAATAACATAGTATTGTGTACTTGTCATAACATGGTATTGTGTACTTGTCATAACGTGGTATGGTGTACTTGTCATAATGTGGTATTGTGTACTTGTCATAACATGGTATTGTGTACTTGTCATAATGTGGTATTGTGTACTTGTCATAACATGGTATTGTGTACTTGTCATAATGTGGTATTGTGTACTTGTAATAACATGGTATTGTGTACTTGTCATGACATGGCATTGTGTACTTGTCATAACATGGTATTGTGTACTTGTCATGACATGGCATTGTGTACTTGTCATAACATGGTATTGTGTACTTGTCATAACATGGCATTGTGTACTTGTCATAACATGGCATTGTGTACTTGTCATAACATGGTATTGTGTACTTGTCATAACATGATACTGTGTACTTGTCATAACATGGCATTGTGCACTTGTCATAACATGGCATTGTTTACTTGTCATAACATGGCATTGTGTACTGTCATAACATGGCATTGTGTACTTGTCATAACATGATATTGTGTACTTGTCATAACATGATATTGTGTACTTGTCTTAACATGGCTAAAGATATCTAGTTTACTGTTAGAAAACAAGAAATAGTCATTAACGTGACTATTATCATCTGTCACCCTAAGGCTGAGGTACAGACTGGGTGCATATATACTGTATGTGTGATTTTAATTGACATAAATTAAATTACTTCCACTCATGTTGTTGTAATTCAAGTCCAAGTTGCATAAACTGAAGCCTGAATAATAAGACTAGACTGTATCTGTAAACACATTACATGTAAAGTCCCTCCTCTATTATACCTGACAAGATTCCATAGTTTGACAGCTCCATCATGACCACAGGATGCCATACAGCAGGCACTGTCATCCAGAGAGACTGTGGCCTGGGGATGAAACACAATAGCTCCCACATTACAGTTGTGGCCTGAAATTCCAAGCATTATATTATAAATCACACATTTTTACATCCATAAACATTTCATGAATTTAGCAAATAAAGCAATGAATTAACAAATTTTATTTTTCTATAATTCAGGGTAATAATCATTTAGTTGATTAAAAAAATTGCAAATACTTTTGGCTATAACTATGCCATCTTTCCTAAATTTATGAAAATTTATTGAGGCTTAAATATTATTTTTCATAGTATCCAAAGAGATGTATTAGCTTAGACTTGGCATTGGCCGGAATTATAAAAGTTCCATTCATTCCCTGTCCTGGCATGAGTAAAAAAAAGTCTACAATGTCTTACAATTCTTTGACAATTTACAGCATGAATGTATTTTTCTCCAGAATTCATTTTATCAAATTGCACAAGAAAAAAACAAGCAAACGCTTGTTACTTTGGGGCTAACAGTTTTGGATTTGAGGATGTTAATGTTCACCAACTATGCTAAACTGAGTTTTACCTGTAGCATGTTAATGTGGAGCCAGTAAAATGTATGTCCCAACAAATATCAGAAAATACAATTCTCACTGGCATTACGTTACAGAGAGAATCATGCTGTTATAATAGCATCATAGTTGCTGACAGTATAAACATGAATTTTACTGCTGCAAATTTTGAAATCTGACCAATCAAAAAGTGCTACAGTAGCAAATATGTTAGAATTATTCTCTCATGATTTTTTATCATCTAAATTTGCCAACTTTCTGAGCATGCAACAAAAGCAATCTTGCCCATGTATCCTCAAAACATTTTGAACTCAAAACTCAAGCTCAAGTGCCAAGTCCTACAATTCAAAATTCAAGCTCAAGTGCAAAGTCCTACAATTCAAAACTCAAGCTCAAGTGCAAAGTCCTACAATTCAAAATTCAAGCTCAACTGCAAAGTCCTACAATTCAAAACTCAAGCTCAAGTGCAAAGTCCTACAATTCAAAACTCAAGCTCAAGTGCAAAGTCATAAAACTTCAGAGCACTCTTTAGATCGGCTCCTTTTCTTCAATACTTAATTTCAATAACATGGATATAACAGGCCTCCCAGTCAAATTTTGCAAAATTAGAGGGATTTTATGGGGCACTGTGTCTCAAAAATATAGGGAAACATATCTGAATTTTATAGGAAAATCATGGAAAAATACAAGAATACTATGTGCTAATCATATCGATTGAATGGTATACATTACAATACTTGAGCACACAAATTAACCAATATTTACAACATAACATATTGAGATAATAATTAAAAAATATATATCATCAGGAACTCACAAACACACATGTATTGAATATATACTGCATGATGAATCATTCTATGTCCTTTTAAAAAAAAAAAAAATCTGAAAAGAGATTTGCAAGAATAATTGACATGTGCTCCTCCCACAAAAATATAAGGATTTTGAAAAACTGAAAGGGAAACAATACAGTGATTTTAAAAGGATATATATACAATATAGGGATGGCTGGGAGGCCTGATATAACCTAAGTGCTGCAAGTCATTCTAGGGTTTTCAGCTTGAACTCAAGTTCTGTGTTACAAAAGTTTCAGGAATACAGGGCTTGGTGACTAGGTCTTGTCCACCCCATTTTTTCCCCAAATGGCAGTTTCTTTAGGATTATGATAATATGTATGTTTTATTAAGATTTCACAATGGCAAATAAGAAACAAGTCTAAATCTCACAGTACAAAATGGAATCATTTAGCAATATTTTACCCCAATTCTGTGCACTGTTCAGACTGAATTTGAAATGACTGTTTTGGATAATGTAGGAAACTTCTGCATAAAAACAATCAAATGATGCAAACAAAAAGATGGCACTGAGTAGGAAGACTGTTTGATGCATAGATCACAGTATTGACTACAAAACAACAAGAATATGTCCTTACTGTAGTACCGTATGTACTAGCATGTAAGTCGAACCCAATTGCAAACTACAAAGTCTCAGACCTGCTGTCACATAAACACCAGCAGATCTTGGTCTATGCTGTTTATTAGGAGTAATCTGTAGAACAAATGACATAGCCCCTGATCTGCTGGTGCATTATGCAATTGCAGATCAGGGTCTATGTTGTTTGCCATTGGACCAAACTTATAAGCAAGTATAGACAGTAACTCACTTACAATGACTTTAATGCATACAATAATTTAATAAACATGTCAATAACAAGTTCTCGTTGTTTTAATTGTTGGTCAGTATTGTTTGTATTGAAGATAATATTATTAAATGAGAAATATATCAAGAGGACACAGTTGCCCCTGCTTAATCGGGCCATAAATGAATCAATTATTTCACAAAAAATGTTAAACAAAATCAAACTTTACTTAGGTCTTTTTCACAAAGACTCCAAAACAATTATAATTTAAATGCCAGAAATTTTCAACAGTTTTACTGAGCAAATAAAAACAAAAAAATCTTACAGAAAGGGATGGATAAAGGGCATGATCTACTTTGATGTATAACACTATATTCCCTCTCCATATCACTGAGCACTGTACATAGTGAATGGTACAATATCAGAACAAGAGTTATTTCAATGAATTGTCATGGCAAGTCCCCATGCATTTTATTACATGTCTCTCTCCACCCCAAACCCAAACATCCCCCACACCACTCCAAGGAAAATCCCTTACATATATTACTGTATATACTTGCTGATAAGTCAAGTCCAACTTCAAATAACATAAACCCTGATCTGCCGTCATATAATGCGCTGGCAGATCAGGGTCTATGTTGTTTGCTCTATTGATTACTCCTAAGAAACTTCATAGACCCAGATCTGCTGGTGCATTATGTGATGACAGAACTGCGTCTGTGCAGTTTTCAGCTGGACTCAACTTATGAGCAAGTATCTATGATGTCCTCCTCCTATGAATGTATGTATTAAATTTTGTCAAAAATTATTAAAAATGTCTCTGTAATTGCAATTTTAACATATTTGACCCTTGACCCCCTCCCAGGGACCACAAGTCAAGGGCCCAAAAGTCATACCCCTTTTGCAGATGGTCACCACATGCACAACCTACTGCGAATTCAAAATTTTTCAGGGGATATCTATTTTTTTGGATTTCGAGGTTGCTACAACAAATTTAAAGACCCAGTGAACGATGATCTTTCTGTGTGAACAATAAAATCCCTTCCCCAATCTACAAATTTTAGTCCTTACAAAAATGTCAATTTTTGCAAACCACAAAAATTGAAACCCATGAAAATAAATAAATTACCTATGTGTTCCAAGTTTGGCGAACTTCCACCCATCAGTTTAGGACAGATAGAGGATATTACAATATCCCTTTACAAATACATGGCAATAATAATGTCAATGACAAGAAAGATACAAAAGCATGGCAATAATAATGTCAATGACAAGAAAGATACAAATGTATGGCAATAATAATGTCAATGACAAGAAAGATACAAAAGCATGGCAATAATAATGTCAATGACAAGAAAGATACAAAGCATGGCAATAATAATGTCAATGACAAGAAAGATACAAAGCATGGCAATAATAATGTCAATGACAAGAAAGATACAAAAGCATGGCAATAATAATGTCAATGACAAGAAAGATACAAAAGCATGGCAATAATAATGTCAATGACAAGAATGATACAAAAGCATGGCAATAATAATGTCAATGACAAGAAAGATACAAAGCATGGCAATAATAATGTCAATGACAAGAAAGATACAAAAGCATGGCAATAATAATGTCAATGACAAAAAAGATACAAAAGCATGGCAATAATAGTGTCAATGAAAAGACAGATACAAAAGCATGGCAATAATAATGTCAAAGACTAGAAAGATACAAATGCATGGCAATAATTATGTCAATGACAAGAAAGATACAAAAGCATGGCAATAATAATGTCAAAGACTAGAAAGATACAAATGCATGGCAATAATTATGTCAATGACAAGAAAGATACAAAAGCATGGCAATAATAATGTCAAAGACTAGAAAGATACAAATGCATGGCAATAATTATGTCAATGACAAGAAAGATACAAAAGCATGGCAATAATAATGTCAAAGACTAGAAAGATACAAATGCATGGCAATAATAAGGTCAATGACAAGAAAGATACAAAAGCATGGCAATAATAATGTCAATGAGAAAGATATAAAAAAAAAAACACATGCACAGAAGATGCAAATATATAACTTACCCCTCAGTGTGCGTATCAGTTGACAATCTGGCACAGACCATAACTTACACAGACCTGACCTGTTAAAGCATAAGAAAAAATACAAAATTTAAAACTACTTAGAGAGTTGTATCTGTAGCATGGGAGCTAGAAGTTCCTTTTATGTTTGATATTACACAGTGCCAACAGAAGCTACTTCTCTTACAAAAGAAAACAAATCTTAAACTTAAAGTTTGTAGCTGAAATGATGAATTAAAAGGTGGATATTTTGACTTTGTGACATTTTTCATAGTTAAGTCAGAGAGAGAGAGAGAGAGAGAGAGAGAGAGAGAGAGAGAGAGAGAGAGAGAGAGAGAGAGAGAGAGATTGAATAAAACATTTAACCAAGAAATTATGCTGGGCAGATGATGGATGATGTTATGACCAGTCACAGATGGCATTAAGTCATATGTCCATGTCTCAGATGCTTTTTCACTCTATTTAGATGCCATATCTTGCCCAATAAATACAGTGAATTCACTATTTTTCTTGGTGTTCTAACATGACCCCGTCCCCAATCCATGAATTTAAGTACAGATGAAAATGTTATTTTTGCAATACCATGAAAATTTATACAAACAAAAATAATGAATACATAACATGCATCCATATTGGACAGTTTCCAGTTTGAGTGGAGGCATGTTTTCTTGACAGTTGGCCATCCGTGCCAAATTCCATAGTTCTGTCTGTAGACACTGGCTGAGCTTGACCTTTTCCAATAGTTAGACTGATTGTGTTCAAATGCCTTCCCTTTATGCCATTTTTTGAAAGGGAAGTGATAACCAGACAGGTCTCTAGAAACTTGTATTAGTAATGAAGAATGCAATCATAAGCTCTGCAGTGAAAGAGCATTCATTATACATCTGCAGTTCGACCAGCTGATTTTTAAAATGGGATAGATAGCACATATCAAACAAAACAATGAAGATCAATCACGGGAAAGGACAGATAACTTTGTAAATTTATCTATAAGGGATTAGGGCAATGAAAGATAGTTATGGAAATCTCTCAGTTCTGGAAGCTGACATGTCTACTGAACCACAACCATCTACTTCCAATACGGAATTTAATGTGACTTCCATACTGCCAAATCAAACCATCAAAATTTGAGATTTGTATGTTCCTTTTAATCAAGAAAACCTAAAAACAGACATATTAATTTTTCCTGAAATAAAGGTTTAATGGGTCCAAATTTTGCTTGTTTGACCCAGGCTAAAAATTCCTTAATGACACCTTGCCAGTGTCTAAATTTTGGCAACATTTATTGCCTGAGAAATCATCATAGAAGGAGGATAATTAGAATGTATCTTACCAAGAGGCTACTGCAAGCATCTTACTGTTTGGGCTGAATTCACAGTGGGACAGTGGGCGATTGTCTCCAATCTGACTGTACTCATTACTCAAAGACTGAAAAAGAACACATTTGGTGGAGAGTTACCATTCAGCAGGTTTAGACCTTGAACTTTGACCATCATCATCACAAGCCATAGAAGACAATCTGCTACACTCCTTTATCACCCATGGCTGTCTGAGCAGAGATTTCCTCATTTCTCATGAATATGCATAAACCTGCTTAATCAACCACTGCAAGCGCAAGTAAAATTTTCTTACCATTGTGATCCAACATGATCTTTCATGCTGTTTGAATGAGCCAATCAAAGTTTCTGTTTCAAACACAGTCACTTATCGATCCATACAACAGACACTTTTACTGGTGTGTAGAAGACTGTTACATTGTGTTATTGATGACGTATTTTTGTTTATACGTACTCATGCAAAATGAGGAAATCTCCAAACAGGCAGCCACGGGTGATAAAGGAGCATAATGGGTTCTTGCCCGTGGCTTGCACGATTGTTAACTTCATGCTGTGTAGTAAAAGCATAAAAATGTGACTTTGATCCAAGTGATTGCTCCAATACTACAGAATAACAGTCTTTTATTTGAGACTTTGAAGATGTTAACTGTTTACTGTTGTAGACCGAGTTTTATGGTGATGAGCAGGTAAAAAGCAATATTTGTAGTAAAATATGTTTCTTTGATAATACTTAGGGCTGTTTCATTTAAACAATACATGGTATCCAGTGAAGACAATTTTTTTAATATATGCCAGGCTACTCTGATTGCTCAAAAAGAGTTCATATGAAAATTATACAAATTTCTAAATTACATCAATGGGGGAGTTCTTCAAATTTAAAGTGACTTTCCTTGGATCCCATGTATGTTTTGCCAGAACAGCCCTTACCTGATCATAATATGAATAACATCTACTACATCACAAACCCAGCCCTCCTAAGCAAAAAAAGACATTTACCACATCTTTTGGCTTGTCTTAGCAATAAAGTCCTAAAACATCTGTTTACTGAAATGGAGGTCATATGAGTGGTCTCCCCCTGGATAGAGAGATTGGTGCCAAATCCTATAAAATTATCAGTTAATACTGGAGTGGGAGTTCATGCTCTTCCAGGGATGTAACTGCAGGGAGGGCTTGGGAGGGAGTGCCCGTATTTTGATTGGGTAAGTATTATCACCAAAACATATTTTCCTCCAAAAATTGGTTTCTTCTTCAAATGCATTACCTGATCAAATTACATCAGCAGAATAGGTACAGGGTGGAGAGAGTTACATCCTAATAGGGTAGAGTTGGCCCTGGCCTTTGTCTCCAAACATGTGTAAAGCAGCTTAGAGTCTCTTGTGAGATATGGGATAGAGCTAACACATATCATTAAAGGAAAACAGTCTTAAAGGAAAAATGTTTGCTCTCACAACAAATCCAGCAGAAGTAGAGTAACACATCGCTATGAAGTTGCTTAGTGACCTGGGAAGGTGGTTTGTTCCCATCAGATCATAGAGTCCTTTGGGAAAAAGGTCTTTCAGGCTGAAGCTGGAAAATGTTTTATCAGTGATTGCCCTAACCTCACAAGCCAAAATATGTGCAAGAAATGTATATGGTCTTCGGTTAATTCCGTGTAGGCTGAGTGGATAACCCAATGGATCCAGGACAAAAGATTCTGAGCAGAAATATCATCCATTCATTCTTGGAGTGATAAGAACAAGCCAAATCCTTCTCTTCTGATTGGCTCAGCATGTTTCATGTACCACTTCAATGGTTGTTTCTGGTACCACTTCAATGGTTGTTTCAGCAAGGGTGGAGAAAGCAGGATTTTCCTTGGATTCTTTCACAGTCTAAATGACCTTGGGAATCAGAGGGGTTGGGGGAAATATGTATGGATCAAGATCATTCCAATTCAGGGAAGGACTTCAACTGCCTGGGGTTTCGGATCTGGGATTGGTTAGATTATGGCTGAGAGCTTGCCTTTTCACCTCATCACCCCAATCGGTGCAGATTCTAATGAAGACCTAGGGGTGAATGAAGCATTCTGTTTGAAACAGTTGATTCCATCTGGACAGTGAGTCCAATAGGTCAATGAGCTTGCCTGGGATGTGGCAGGCTTGACTGTGGATTTGTCAATGATGACACAACCTGCAAAAATCTGAAACAAGAAGGCAAAGATTGTTTTATGGTGTGCCTCTGGGCAAGGTACTTTATTAACTTTGCCTAAGCACATGGAAGACTATTTAGTGTGGAGGCAATGGATGTACAGTACTTTGCTCAAAGATACACCACAACAGCCAACCTAGGCTGGTCTGGCCAGAATTCTAACACACAACTCATTTACTGAGAGTCCATCATGCTAAGCACTCAGTCACTATGGCTCAAGACCAAACATAATACATTGATCCCCTGTTATAAAGTGGTTCATTGTAGCCATTAAAGCATACCACCTTATAGGGGAAACGTGAAGCCACATAATATCGAGCTATGTCACAAGCAAGGCTGTGCCGTAAAAGGGGTATAATGTTATCTTCTACACCACAAAGAAAAAGAATATGTTATATCTGGAATGAAAATTTTAAAAAGTATTCTTTAGCCAAGAAAAGAAATTATTTAAGTAAAACAAGATGTTTACTTGTCAACACGAATCCCTTTGCCAACAGAAGAACACTTGGAGTGGCCAACAATATACAGACTGGTTTAAAGGAATATAATAGTCACTCAAGCCTGAAAATTTGGTCACAGAGATCTACTTTTGGTATGGTTGAGTTACTCTACTTGAGATGTAGACATATACCAATTTTCATGAGTATCTAAGATAGTAAGGGTGTAATGAACAGATAGCTAAAATATTAAGTCACTCAAGCCTGGAAATTGGGTTACAGTGACCAAGTTTTGGTATGTTTGAGTCACTCTCCTTGAGATGCCTCTAAATGCCAAGTTTCATCACTTTAGGAGAAACAGGGTCCAAGATATTGAGTGCAACAAAATGGATAGCTGTAAACACAAAAATCAGAAAATTAGGTTACATTGATGAATTGCCAGAACCGAGATAACTAGGCCCACTCACCAGTTAAGCATTTTCTGTGAAAATAACAAAATTCTGTTGAAAATGTTATCAAATTATTAGAAACATGTTTTCGGTTGATAGTGCAAAATTTCATGCAATTTTGATGAATGATAATGAAGAAGCAAAGAAACAATACTCACAAACTTTAAACAGCAGCAAAGGAACAATACTCACAAACTTTAAACAGAAGCAAAGAAACAATACTTACAAACTTTAAACAGAAGCAAAGAAAAACTGTTTGTCTAATATCCACCATTGCTTTTGGAATGGGGACAGACATTCCAGACATCATTATTGTTAATTGTAGTTTTCCATCCTCTCTAATACAATACTGGCTGCAAGTTGGACAGTGAAGCGATGATGGAGATTGTGAGATAGGCATTCTGTATGCCAATCCAAGAAGTCTTTTTAAAACAAGAACAAATGATGACACGAGAGATTTAGTGACCAGCAGTTCATGTAAAAGGAAAAGTATACCAGGGCTGAGCAAATCCCGGACTAGTCATTTTTGAAGTCGGGCAAGTAAAATTTTCCAAGTCACTAGTCCGGGACAAGTGCTTTTTAAAAAAGTTGGGCTAGTCCTTATTTTCGTGCTTTAATCGCTATATCTACCTTTATTTGGATAATCAAGCGCTCCGGGCGTACTGAATACTTGATTCTACACTTCTTCGTGTATACATTTACATCCTGTTACCGCTTGACTGCATATTGGGCTAAGCGACCAAATTATCGGCAAATCAAAACACGTCAAACAAAAGGAAGCCAGTATGATCAATTAGTAGTGTTTTAAGCAGCTTTGTTGCATTGAGTTTACTCAGGCCAGATTATCACGAGCGGTTAACTATGATTTTAATCCAACGAGTCAGTGTAATTAAATTAATGAAAGGTACTTTACCGACATCAGTGTTGGTTTCCTTTATGAACCGATTCACTAATGACACTAATGATTCTTTAATTTTTAATAGATTATACAGATGATTAACTTCCACGTGCGATATTGCGTTTGAAGCGAAACAATTACGCTAATGAATGAGCTGTCTCTGTTCGTATTTAAAAGAGAAAATGTATGTTATGATCACTTTAGAAGTAGTTGTCAAGCAAGCTGATAGTTAAACTGTGGCTAAAATTAGTTTGCAACATTATTTTCGCAAGGAAGGTAATAATGGCGATTCGGAGAAGGAAAATTTTTTTGAAAGTGGAGGGATAAAACGTAAGACTGATACTGAGTATGCGGTAGCTATTTCTCCAAAGAGACATAAGCAACAATCTGTGATGGCAAAAAATGTCAAATATGACACTACTAAGAGACAGAGAAATTTTCAGCCGCATTGGGTTGATTGTTATCCCTGGCTTGAATGTATTGACTCGGAAGAAAAGATGTTTTGCAGTTATTGCAAACAATATCCAAAACTGGCACAGGTTGGAAATTCACCCATTGTATTTGTCAGTGGAAGTCATGTTTGTTATAAGCCCATCCACTGCTGAGTGTGAACGAGGATTTAGTTCAATGAACTTAATCAAGACTTCTTTAAGGAATTCCTTAAACCAAAAGAGTTTACAAATGCTAATGAACATTTTCGCAAATGGACCAAAGCTTGAGGACTTCAACCCAGACACGGCTATCAACTGCTGGCTTAGTGCTGGTGCAGGTGGCAGACATATACATGGACATTTTTTCAAATCCATCAGCTAAAACATATATACATGAACCTAAAGCAGCCAAATGTATAACAACCAATGTTTTTGAAAAATTAAATTCTTTTAAGAAATAATTATGTTGTATATTATTTCGTTTGTTTTTTCTATGGATTCAGTACATACATCTCATCAAATCTCGGCAAGTGATTACCATTTTGGGACCAGTGAAGAGTAAGGTTGGACTAGTGAAGAGTTAGGTGGGACTAGTGAAGAGTAAGGTGGGACTAGTGAATTTTCTGAAACCACTTGTCCTGGACTAGTGGTTAAAAAAAAAATTTGCTCAGCCCTGTATACTGAAGAAGTTTGTCAGCGATGAAATGATGGGGGTTGACATTATAGAATATAAAGGGAAATCTTGCTGAGGTCTTTGTAAAATTTTAAAAATTGTAAATGTTGTTCCATTGCCAGGGTAAATGATATTCTAGAAAGAAATATGAAAATTTATGTGGGAAAGACACTCTCCATACAAAAGAATTTTTAACAAATTAAAGCTAGCAGTGTGCCCAAGGACAATGCACCCTCCTATTTTAATTGCTTTTATGGAGCAGAAACATAAGACGATGTGAACTTTTTGAATTTTATAGCCCCATGTTTTTGCCACCAGAAAAGTCACATGTCATAAACATGATAATAAGTGATGACACTTGCAGTTACCACCACACAAAAAAATTATTTTCATTTTTTTCTGTACTTTCTTTTGAAATTAAGCACACATCAAGTGATAGAGAACATTTCCAACAGGACATATACACAAGGAAACCTACCCCTCTCATGGGTATTACCTTCAAGATTGATGTCAAAGTGGTTTTGAAAGGTAAGAATGCAAAGATTTGATAAATCAATGTCCAAAAAATCAATCCAAGTGTGGTTTTCAAGGAAAATATTTTGCTGCAATGATTAAATTGTTGCTTGAAGTTTCCCAGGAATAGGTACTGAGAAAAATTTCTAATGTCAGAGCGAATGTTTGCTGAACATGGAGATGGGGGTTTATCCCCCTAAGATTCTCAATGGCCTGGCACAGGACAAGTCCAGATCTGTGATGTAAAACTCAAGATATTGTGCAGAAACCATTTTTCTTTTCTCAGTCAATGATCTTGACCTTTGATCCAGTGGTGTAGCAAGAAATTCTGCCCCCCCCCCCTTAATTCTGGGGCTCCTTCCCAAATAAAAAAAAGTTGTTTTATGTGAATTTTAGGCCCCCACTGGGCTTGGGCTCCCTGCAGTTGTGGGAGTTGCTTGGGCAGTGCTCTGCCATTGCTTTGATCTGTTGGACCTTAAAATCAATAGACTTTTTTTTTACCCAACATGTGGGTAATCTACAAACTTTGACAAAGATGCATTGTCAAGAACTTAACTTTCTGTGAAGAAACCATTTTTCTTCTTTCAGTCACAATGATCCTCGACCTCTGACCTTTTTACCCCCAAATTCATAGGTTTCTTCCTTACCCCAAGTGCAAGCTATTTTCAACATTTGGTCCAGAACCATGCTGTAAAACCAATTATTGTGAAAAAAACATTTTTCTTCCTTAGTTAGTGACCTTGACCTTTGACTGTTGCACCTCAAAATTGATCAGCTTATTCCTTGCCAAAGTGCAAGCTATCCACAAAGTTTGATCCAGGTATGTTTTGTAGAACTGTCATTGTGTGCAAACCATGTTTCTCCTTTTAGTCGTAATAACCTTGACCTTTTGACCTGAAATTGAAAGGATTTGATCTCAACCCAAGTACAAGCTATCCATAAAAAAAAGTTTGGTCCAGGTATATGATGCAGAAGTAATTTTTTTTGCTCAGAAACCATTTTCTTCAGTCAGCCAGTGACCTTGACCTTTGACTTTTTGGTCCCAAAATTGATAGGTTACTTCTTTACCTCAAGCACAAGCTATCCACAAAGTTTGGTCCAGGTATGTGACACAGAACTGATGTTATTATGTAGAAACTATTTTTCTTCTTTCAGTCACAGTGATCTTGACCTTTGACCTTTTGACCCCAAAATTGACAGCCTTCTTCCCTTCCCAAATGCAAGCAACCCACAAAGTTTGATGAAGGTATATTCTGTAGAACTGAAGTTATCGTGCAGAAAAAGAAAAGGAAATGGACAGACAGGGTCATAGCTGAAAACACTCTGCCAAAATGGTGGACATATCAAAAAGTCACTCAAGTGTGTATATATGGTCACAGTGACCTAGTGTTGGTATGGCTGAGTTACACAAACTAATTTTCATGAGTGTAGGTGAAACAGGGTCTACGATATTGAGAGTGTAATGAACAAATTGCTAAGAAAAAGTCACTCAAGCATGAAATTAGGTCACAACAACCTTGTTTTGGTATGGTTAAGTTGCTTTCTTTGAGATGCAGTCACATACCAATTTTCATGAGTGTTGGCAAATTAGGGTCCAAAATAATGAGAGAGTAAGAAATGGAAAAAGCTGAAAATACAAAAGACATTCAAGCTTAAAACTTTGATCACAATGGCCTTCTTTTGGTATGGTTAAGTCACTTCATTGAGATGTACCCTTGTACCAACTTTTATTTGTAGGTGAGATAGGGTCCAAGATATTGAGAGTGCTATGAATCAACAGCTGAAATACAAAAGTCATTCAAGTTTAAAAATTATACCACAATGACCTAGTTTTTATATGGTTCAGTTACTTTGATCAAAATGTATCTGCATACTAATTTTCATGAGTGTAAGTGCAATAAAGTTCAAGATATTTAGGGCATAATGAATAGCTGATACTAAGTCACTCAAGTGTGCAAATTAGGTTAGTCTTACCAAGTTTTTCTATGGATGACCTACTTTCATCAAGATGCATCTACATAACCAATTTTCATGTGTAGGTGAAATAAAGTCCAAGATATTGAGGATGTAATAAGCAAACAACTAAAAATACAAAAGTCATTCAAGCTTAAACATTAGGTCATACTGACCTAGTTTTGGTATGGCTGAGTTATTCTTCCTGAGATGCATCCACATATAAATTTTCATAAGTATAGGTGAAATAGGGTCCAAAGTTTTGAGATGGTAACAAAATACTCGGAGAGTAACGAACGAATAAACAAGCACACAAATGAATCAGAAAAATGTTAAATCCCCTTTCAACTTTGTTGGTGAGGGGATAATAAATAGATGGCATTAATTCTGCCAATATACGGCGGAATCTACAACAAAACCATATGATATGAAATGCACTGAATGTTTTTTGTAGTGAGGAACAGAGAAACTCCTGCAGACTAATAAAATCATATGCTGGGATTAACTTTGAAACAAACATGAATTCCAAGGAATTGTCTGTCTTACCTGATCTTCTGCCAGATGCAGATACATTTTCATGTGACCTTGAACTTGTCTGATGATCAGAGATAGTGTAGTAGTGTGTGGATATTAAAGAGCTATCTGATTCCAATTATAAATAACTTTCCCTTTCAGGATTTGGGACCCAAGACCAAACAGGACAACAAAATAAATGACTGAACCTAAAGCTTAACCATGATTTTCAAATGACCTTGACCTTGCCTGAGAGTTTGACAGAGGGGTGCATGTATATAAAAGGGCAATGCTTACTGATTCTACAATCTAAATATGATAGCAATAAATCAGGGTTTGATACTTATGACTATACAGAAAAAAACATTAACTAAAACCATAATTATTGTTGATGATGCTGATGACATCAATGATGTTGGAATGAGTGATACCAATGTATAACCTACACTAAAGCAGGCAAGACAAAAAATGCAGACAAAGGATTACATTATTTATTTTCTAAGCATAGGAAAGAGTAACTTCAAGACTTTGATTTCCTTGTCATTGTGCAAAAGTCATATATTATTTTTCTCACCCATTTGTTTTTAAAGATTAAATAAAAACTTATTGTTTTCACCACATGTTTAACATGACTTTATTACAAAATGAAGACATAATGAACACTCTAACAAAGTGCATCTTACATTTTGACATAAAAAAGGTCACACAAAGACTGACTCAAAGACAACTGACCCAAGACAACAAGGATCACAAATATGAGATTTCTCTGTCACACGGGTGAGAATTACTTACCCTAAGCCGCTTGTGCAGGTCCTGAAGACGAGTGGCAGTAAACACATTTTTCTGCTCCTTCTGTTTTCTGATTCTTTCTTTCGCTCTAAAAGTAAGAATATTTCATATTAGGGCACTCAAATTTTGTCATGTCCACAGGACACTCAAATTTTGAACACAGGGTTCACAAAACTTCACACCTCAGTGCACACACAAACTCAATTTATGACAGCTAATATTCAACAGACTAGGTACCATGCATACAGACTAAGTACCATGCATACATTTTAAAAGGTTTCAACTTACAATATTCAAATTGAGAGAGCTGTGGAGTCTAGGTGATTTGTTTCATAACACATCGGACAACAATACGTTTATGACAGGCACAAAATTACATTTAAATGAACACTCGACTTGAGGAGTTTTGCATATGGGACCTTCACCTCAGTCAGACTGAGATGAGCAATGCCCAAACGGTTTGCAAGAATGATATGCACAAGAATTTGAGGAAAGACTGCGAATTCATCCCTAAATTAAATCAATCGGTTACTATGTATTATAATAGAAGGTTTCTTATACTACAATAACACAGTCTCCTTCTAGAAACCTGAGGTCACCATCATGGGAAATTTGTATTAATCTATTAGTGTCAAGCAATGTATTTTGAAAAACTTTTTGGACGTCAATTATAAAAAAAGTTTGGATGTCAATTAAAAAAACTTTTTGGATGTCAATTATAAACAAGTCATACAAACTTATGCTCTAAATGGTTTGGATGATGGTACAAGGTGGGAACAAGAGAACCCAAAGGAAACCATCGACTCTGGACAGTCAACAACTTAATATTACAAATGCTGTAACTAGGAATCTAATTCTGGACTAAAAAGGGGTGCAAAACAGCTGTACCGTCTAAACCAGAAATCCTGCATTCCCAAAACTTTTTCAGCAAGAAACTCAAAATCAAGACAAATTCCTAAATCTGATGCACTAAGACTTTTGTCTCTCTCACTAAAATTTTGTATGCAATCCTGCATGAAGAATCAAGATTATAAAAATGCCAAAAAAAGCTATACTGTAATCTTATTCTATGCAGTTATATACAGTCATGTTAAAAATTTCAGCTTGAGTTTGTGTTTGGTGCAAATGTTCAACAATGTGTTTATAGTTTAATACAACCAGCTTGGCACTTTCTTTAGTACCGTAAAAACAATGGATAAAGGAACATCATGTCCTACCTGTGTATTGAATATTCTGCAATCCAATACCTAGCATTCTTCAAATGTCCTACCTGGGTATTGAATATTCTGGGATCCAATACCTAGCATTCTTCAAACTCTCTGATTCATCATGTCCTACCTGGGTATAGAATATTCTGTAATCCAATACATAGCATTCTTCAAATGTCCTACCTGGGTATCAAATATTCTGCAATCCAACACCTAGCATTCTTCAAACTCTCTGATTCATCATGTCCTACCTGGGTATAGAATATTTTGGAATCCAATACCTAGCATTCTTCAAATTCTCTGATTCATTATGTCCTACCTGGGTATGGAATATTCTGCAATCCAATACCTAGCATTCTTCAAATGTCCTACCTGGGTATAGAATATTCTCCAATCCAATACCTAGCATTCTTCAAATGTCCTACCTGGGTATCAAATATTTTGCAATCCAATACCTAGCATTCTTCAAACTCTCTGATTCATCATGTCCTACCTGGGTATTGAATATTCTGCAATCCAACACCTAGCATTCTTCAAATGTCGTACCTGGGTATAGAATATTCTGCAATCCAATACCTAGCATTCTTCAAATGTCCTACCTGGGTATAGAATATTCTGCAATCCAATACCTTGGATCCTTCAAATGTCCTACCTGGGTATAGAATATTCTGCAATCCAATACCTAGCATTCTTCAAATGTCCTACCTGGGTATGGAATATTCTGCAATCCAATACCTAGCATTGTTCAACATCATGTCCTACCTGGGTATAGAATATTCTGCAATCCAATACCTAGCATTCTTCAACATCATGTCCTACCTGGGTATAGAATATTCTGCAATCCAATACCTAGCATTCTTCAAATGTCCTACCTGGGTATGGAATATTCTGCAATCCAATACCTGGCATTCTTCAACATCATGTCCTACCTGGGTATAGAATATTCTGCAATCCAATACCTAGCATTCTTCAAATATCCTACCTGGGTATGGAATATTCTGCAATCCAATACCTAGCATTCTTCAAATGTCCTACCTGGGTATGGAATATTCTACAATCCAACACCTAGCATTCTTCAAATGTCCTACCTGGGTATGGAATATTCTGTAATCCAATACCTAGCATTCTTCAAATGTCCTACCTGGGTATGGAATATTCTGTAATCCAACACCTAGCATTCTTCAAATGTCCTACCTGGGTATCGAATATTCTGCAATCCAATACCTAGCATTCTTCAAACTCTCTGACCCTTCATGGTACCAAGTAACATTGTCCTGAAAATAAAGAAAAAATTGAAAATCTTGGGGAAAAGGATTTAAAATTTTATGTAAAACTGAAAGAACATTCATTTTGATCTACCATTAAAAGTTATGTTTTTGCATTTTTTTCTTTTTAACAAATTAATAGGAAAATCTGAATCATTCAAATATTCTGGGATGCTACATTTGTTCATATCTTCAATAAACTAAAATGTATTACTTGAGCTGTCATAGGCATAAATGTCTTTATTAATAAAAATGTAAATTTTTTATTTTCTGATAATTATTCCTGCACAGAGTAGAGACAAGGTGGGGATTATGTGTGCATTTGTACTGTCGTGCAAGTCCTCCTACATGATTCAAGACAGAGACTTCATACCTTGGGATATGACTGGGGTGGTCTGAACATGTACACAACTGTTTTACCATTTTGATACAGCCCCTATATGTGCGGCTAAGGGTTCCTACACTTTTTGAAACAAAAATTTCCAGGTTTTTTATGTGTTTTTTCCAGGAAGAAATCCATTTTTTCAAGGTTCACTTATGACCATTACTAAACGGAATCAAAAAACATTCCGACTGAGAAAATGCGCATTTTAAAAATCAAAAGCTGTTTCTATTTTGAGCCTCTCCCATAAAATCTGAATCAGACACATGACCATGTACTAAACCACAGGATGTGTCACAAGAAACAAGTATAACTAATGAAATTCATACACATCTGCATGTAACTCATTTGAATTTACATAATAAAAATGTTGACTTTACTCTGCTTAACTGCATATGTTCATATGAAGAAAGGTTTTTAGGAAAGTGTTGTTTTAACTTTTGACAAGAAGCCCTTAAAAAATTATATATCTTTATATAAAAAGGAGAACTGATTTTTTTTTTAAACCCTCTTATGCAGGTCTCAGGGAAATTCTTTCCATTCACTCCTCCTTGGGAGGAGTGAGTTGCAACAGATAATCGTCCAAGTCATCTCAACTGACTGAAGAGTTCCGCAACCTCCAAAAATTCTGGTAAGAACTCAATAAATTTAACTAACGATCACTTCAACTATGACTCAATTAAGTATTTTTTCTGTCAACAAGTGGCGGCTGAAAATTCCTGGGTTTTCCCTGACTTTCATCAATATTTGCAAAATTTAAGGGCTTATCGGGAACAAACCTATTCTTTCTCCCGACTTTTTTCCGATTTCCCTGTAGCGTGGGAACCCTATTGGGGGTGGGGGTGGCTTTGCATAAATTTTAAAATAACTCCCAAATTATGAGACCAACATGTCTCAGAATCAGTGCGTGTGTGATCACCAAATCAAGTGTCATCACTTCAGATGGGCACTGGAATACAATAAGGCTCCTGGGTCTTGCCCTGGGGGACACAGTTGTGGCCCCTGGGTCACAACTGAAGAAACCATTTTGATCCCTACCTTATAACTACATTTACATTTCTTGGTCATGAAAAGATGAATTCAGATATGCAACTGACTTTGGTCTCTGGGTCTATTATTATCCCCAGGGTCATAACATAAACACTATTGAAATCCACACCCTAAAACTATATATACATATACTCATACACTTAATGGTCATTAAAAAACAAATTTATACATGCAACTGATACTGCTCCAGGGTCCATTCCATATCTATAAGCAAGAGTTTTGTCTTATATGGACCATTCCATATCTATAAGCAAGAGTTTTGTCTTGTATGGACCATTCCATATCTGTAAGCAAGAGTTTTTGTCTTGTATGGACCATTCCATATCTATAAGCAAGAGTTTTTGTCTTGTATGGACCATTCCATATCTATAAGCAAGAGTTTTTGTCTTGTATGGGCCATTCCATATCTATAAGCAAGAGTTTTTGTCTTGTATGGACCATTCCATATCTATAAGCAAGAGTTTTGTCTTGTATGGACCATTCCATATCTATAAGCAAGAGTTTTGTCTTCTATGGACCATTATATATCTATAGCAAGAGTTTGTTCTTATATGGACCATTCAATTTCCATAAGCAAGAGTTCTGTCTCATATGGACCATTCCATTTCTATAAGCAAGAGTTTTGTCTTATATGGACCATTTCATATCTATAAGCAAGAGTTTTTGTTTTATATGGACCATTCCATTTCCATAAGCAAGAGTTTACGTCTTATATGGACCATTTTATTTCTATAAGCAAGAGTTTATGTCTTATATGGACCATTCCATGATGAATAGCATTTTTTAAACTTTCAGATACCTTGCATTCTGAATAAATGTAAATTATAAACATGGTAGTTTGATGGCAGATTTGACGGACACTAAATCAAATTTCAATGATCCCCAAGAAAGCATATTCACTAAACTTCATTTGAAGCAAACTTCTTCTTTGATAATATCTAATTTTGTATATCAAATTTGCATGCTTGTTGGTAAATCTGAAAAGATATCCCAAGATATAATTTTCATAGTTTATAATTCAGTATTTTCAAATTTAACTTTTGATTGGCACTATATAGCCACTTTTGTGCTTAGGTGCCATTAAATGCAACTATAAACATTATTATTCTGCAACAAAATTCTAAAAATTGAATCAAAATTGTTTCCAAATGGGAGAAAATATAAAAATATTGTAACCTCTTCCTTTGCTTTCATCTCCACAGACTCTTCCTGCTTCTTGGGTTGAAAAATGTCCGTACCTAGTGTGGCTAGAAGCTGCCGTAACCTCTCTCTTCTCTCTGCTGGCCCTTCCCCAAACAAACCTGTCAAGTATGGCGGATAAAGATAAAATAGCTATTTTAACTTTTGTGTAATTAAGTGACTTCAAACCATTGCAATTAATAATTCTGGATAAACGAGACATTTGGATTAATTGATTCGATTGCATTTCATTACATCATTCCATTTAATGTTTTTATACTGGAGAAAAGTCTCACAACTGGCTGCAGGACCAATGAGAAAAGGCATGTACTTTAATTCCACAAATGCCAAGCTCAAGATCAAAATTTAATAAATTGGGTATTTTACTTTCCTGGTCTGGAACAAATTTTGCTTTTTAAAATTTGATTGGGTATTTTGTGAACACTGCTAAACATACAACTTGCGTGATGAGTCTAAATCATCAAGATGTTAATCATGCTTTTCTGAGTGTGTCAAACAGCTTAGTGACCATGACTAGTGCAGGATGTGTTTGCTTATAAGGCTCTATTTGAGTGAGTATTCTCACAGTGATTAAGTACTATCATTTCAAATGTGCACAGAACATCTGGAACTTGAATTAACAGCGTAGTTTATGTTGATTAAATGAGCCATCATTCAAAATGGACTGTGTGTACAGCAGGAGGAAATACACTGACAACTTTGGACTAATAGCTTAAAATTAAATTGTTTTGTCTTTATTCATTTTTAGTTGAATTGTCTGCATAAACTATGCATATATGCTGCCTATCTAGATCTTTGCATGTGTATATTAATTTTTACAAATTTCCATACAAGTATATGTATTCTTAGTGTCTCCCCAATGTTAAAATGAAAGATGTCATTATAATTATTAACTGGGCCTAAAAAGTCAATTTCTGAACTTTAACACATTGATGAGACAAACAAGAAAATTTCCAGGAATTGATGTCCCCTGTTTTTTTAGGTGACCATGGTGATATAGTTAATAAGTTAAGGTACATTAGTAAAGGAAGACACTAATGATGATGTAGAACACTGTCATCAAAATCAGGTGTGGTCTCTTCAATATAGATCTGCATACAAAATGTGGGTCCTATATTCAGCAGCCATAACTTCACTAAATGATGACATAGGCAGTTATATAAAGAGCTGCATATAAAATTTTCTTTTAGTATTCCAATAATATTTTCAGGAATTACTGTGTGGAAACAAAAGTGGATTTGTCCAACAATCAGGAACCACAATTCTACTAAATGATGATGAAGATATGATGCAGATTCAATGCTAAAAAGCAACTAACCCAAGGTGTCATCAATGTAAAATCGCATAATAAGGGGGTTATTGCACAGAAAGGAATGTGGGCGAGTCCAACAATCAGGGACCATAACTCTGCTAAAAGATTCTGCTGCATGCTGAACATGTACCTATGCATCACTGACAATCAAACTCAGCAGATGTCTGACTAATATCAAGTTGCCTACTAAATTTGTTTAAAATCCAATAGAGAAGTCATTTGTGTGGAGAAACAGAAGTGGGTGGGTTACACAATCAAGAGTTACAACTCTGCTAAAAGATGTATCAACCTGAATACTAAATTTGGTTCAAATCCAATCATAATTAAGGGAACTATTGTGAGGAAATGAAAGTGGGCAAGTCTAACAATCAGGGGCTATAACCCTGCTAAACAATGATGCAAAACAATGGCAATCAAATTCAGTCAAAGTGCTATGAAAATCAAGCTGTATACCAAATTTGATTGAAAGCCAATGATAATTTGAGAGGGTTATTGTGTGGAAAGGAAAGTGGGTAGGTCTGAAAATCAGGGGCAGTAACTCTGCTAAATGATGATGCAGAATGCTGACAACCGAAGTCAGCCAAGGTTTCATTAATATCAAGCTGCATTCCAAATTTGGATGAAATCCAATAATAAGTAAGGGAGTTACTGTGCAGAAACAAAAATGGGTCGATCTGTTAATCTGGGGCTATAACTCCATTACACAATTATGCAAAATGCTGACAATCGAACTCAGCCAAGGTCTCATCAATATCAAGTTGCATTCCAAATCTGGTTGAAATTCAATAAGAATTATGAGTGTTATTGTGAGGAAACAGAGGTGGGATGGAAGAATGTATAAAAGGATGTACAGAAGGGTGGACAGGCCAAATTTAATATCTCTCATTTGTTACGAAAAGAGACAGACCAAAATACTACTCAAAACACAATTTTATGGCCATTAAATCAGCCAGTGCTATGGATGTGACACTACAAATATCAATGGACAGATGTAGCCATTAAATCTGCCAATGCTATGGATGTGACACTACAAATATCAATGGACAGATGTAGCCATTAAATCTGCCAAAGCTATGGATGTGACACTACAAATATCAATGGACAGATGTGGTCATTAAATCAGCCAATGCTACGGATGTGAAACAACAAAATATCAACAAACAGATGTGGTATTAAATCTGCCAATGCTATGGATGTGACACTACAAATATCAATGGACAAATGTAGAAATTAAATCTGCCAATGCTATGGATATGACACCACAAATAATCATTCATTGTTCTATATTGTGTTATCATTTTTTGTATAAACTGGTTGAGAATAGAATAAATAAGGGTGAGCAATTGATGCTTTAAATACCCCCCCCCCCCACTTTTTATAAATTCCGATACATTTTCATGTAAGAAAGCTTTTACCAGTGACAAAAACCCACCATTAACATTTTTTTAAAAATGTACATGGTGGGTTTGCTGGAGTTATCAAATGGAAAAATGATGTGATGTCTTTTAAGAAGTATATATGGAGATATTCCAAACATTTCTAGACAGATTTACTGAAAAATGGAAACAAATAATAATTTGTTCAGTTGAAAAAGATCTGATGTGTTTATCAGAAAATATGAATAAGCAAATTCCTAAATGTGTACATACAAATAGGTTCTCCTAACTGTCTTAGATGTGCTCTAACTTCTGCATCATCAGTAGATACTTGAATCTGTCGAGCCTGTGGGGGAAAAAAATTATTACCAAATTAACATTCTAAAAATGCAACAAGACCTTAAACCTCTAATCTGCTGGAATCTAAATGCAAATGAAGCTAAAATGACAAAATATGTTAGCAGTGATCATGGTGTGCAAAGTCAACTTCAGCTCACACCAATTTTACAAGAACAAACTGTGTGACAACTCAATCACATTTGTAAAGAAACTTTTCAATCTTTTTTTTCTTAAGTATTAACCTGCTTTATAAATGTAATAAACACATAAATATTTTCCCCTTTAATTCAAAACATTTTTTGAGCATCATAGTAGAGTAATCACCCATTGGATTTTCCGAGAGTAAACTTTTCAAAGCTGTATTTCTTTTTAATAAGCGACATTAAGGTCTCCACATATAAATTAATCCTACCTTTAACAAAACTAATCTAAAACTAAAATTATAATAATTATGTGAAGTACAAGAGATTGGCAACAACAAAATCTTAATTCAATTCAATCATCAATGTATGAAATACAATTTTTATGGACAATACCAACTTTGAGCAATCTGAGTTTGCTATCACAATCCTGTTTTTATCACATACCCAAGACAGGTTTGGTTTTGTGGGTTTAACGCCATTTTTCAGCACATGATAGGCTGTACATGCCGGCCAGTATATATGATGGAAGAAGAACCAGGAAAACTCCCAGGAAGAACCACTGACTCAAGGGAAGCTACTGGAAAGCTTTGTCAGTGATCTGTAAAGGCAAGCATCTCTGACCACTTGGGCACCCATCCCCCCACCCCCCAAGATAATAAGCGAAGGGTCAAAACCATAAAATGTTATATAGACAATATGTCTTCATGGTATGGCTGCACACATAGTGTTTGGTAAAAAATAAATAAAACAAAGACCAAAGAATTTAAAAAGACACTGTATTTTACTTTTTGGACAGATTGAACTTTAACTGCACCCCCCCCCCCCCCATGGAACTGAGCAGTGGCCCAAAAATAATACCCATTTTGCATGTGGTTACCATACAAACAAAATAAAATACCAAATTTGGGGAATTCTCGCCCAGCGGGTTAAAAAGATACTTGGCAATGGACAAATTGACAGATGGAATCACAATATCCATGACAATACAGCAAGAGGATAAAGATGTGTGGTTATGGACAAGTTGACAGATGGAATCACAATATCCATGACAATACAGCAAGAGGATAAAGATGTGTGGTAATAGATAAGTTGACAGATGGAATCACAATATCCATGACAATACAGCAAGAGGATAAAGATGTGTGGTAATAGATAAGTTGACAGATGAAATCACAATATCCATGACAATACAGCAAGAGGATAAAGATGTGTGGTAATGGACAAGTTGACAGATGGCATCACAATATCCATGACAATACAGCAAGAGGATAAAGATTTGTGGTAATAGATAAGTTGACAGATGGAATCACAATATCCATGACAATACAGCAAGAGGATAAAGATGTGTGGTTATAGTCAAGTTGACAGATGAAATCACAATATCCATGACAATACAATAGGGGGATAAAGATTTATGGTAATGGACAAGTTGACAGATGGAATCACAATATGACTGACAGTACAACAGGGGGATAAAGAATATTACAAAAGATGTTGCTTATAACAAACAAACAAACAAACAAATTAACAAACAATTAAAGACACCCAAACAATTGAAGACACACAAATGATTAAAGACACACAAACAATTAAAGAAACCTAAACAATTAAAGACACACAAACAATTAAAGATACACAAACAATTAATGACACACAAACAATTAAAGATACACAAACAATTAAAGATACACAAACAATTAATGACACACAAACAATTAAAGACACACAAACAATTAAAGAAACCTAAACAATTAAAGACACACAAACAATTAAAGACACACAAACAATTAAAGATACACAAACAATTTATGACACACAAACAATTAAAGATACACAAACAATTAAAGACACACAAACAATTAAAGAAACCTAAATAATTAAAGACACCCAAACAATTAAAGACACACAAACAATTAAAGATACACAAACAATGACACACAAACAATTAAAGACACAAACAATTAAAGACACACAAACAATTAAAGAAACCTAAACAATTAAAGACACCCAAACAATTAAAGAAACCTAAACAATTAAAGACACCCAAACAATTAAAGACACCCAAACAATTAAAGATACACAAACAATTTATGACACAGAAACAATTAAAGACACAGAAACAATTAAAGACACCCAAACAATTAAAGAAACCTAAAGAATTAAAGACACCCAAACAATTAAAGACACCCAAACAATTAAAGACACACAAACAATTAAAGACACCCAAATGATTAAAGACACACAAACGATTAAAGATACACAAACAATTTATGACACACAAACAATTAAAGACACACAAACAATTTAAGAAACCTAAACAATTTAAGAAACCTAAACAATTAAAGACACCCAAACAATTAAAGACACCACACAATTAAAGACACCTAAACAATTAAAGACACCAAACGATTAAAGACACACAAACGATTAAAGACACCCAAACGATTAAAGACACACAAACAATTAAAGACACCCAAACAATTAAAGACACACAAACAATTAAAGACACCCTAACAATTAAAGAAACCTAAACAATTAAAGAAACCTAAACAAATAAAGACACACAAACAATTAAAGACACCCAAACAATTAAAGACACCCAAACAATTAAAGACACCCAAACAATTAAAGACACCCAAACAATTAAAGAAACCAAAAAAATTAAAGACACCCAAACAATCAAAGACACACAAACAATTAAAGACACCCAAACAATTAGACACCCAAACAATTAAAGACACCCAAACTCGAAATGTACACTCAGATACATACCATAGATACTCAATTATAAGTTGAGTCCAACAGCAAACTGCACAAATACAGGTCTGCCATCGCATAATGTGCTGGTAGATCTAGGTCTATGAAATTTGTTAGGAGTAATCAGTAGAACAAACAATATAGACCCTGATCTGACAGTGCATTACATAGCAGCTGATCAGGATCTATGTTGTTTGCAGTTGGACTTGACTTTTATGCGAGTAAATGCGGCATATCCATTTTTTCAATTATGACACACACAAGATTTCTCTTGGATCCCAGAAGAGGTCCTGACTTCTGAGAACTGTGAGAAAAACTTATTGGGACGTCCCTGTTTTAAATGCTTTACAAATAACACTAGGACTAGAGAAGGGAGCTCAAGGAAAATAATACTGAGAAAAAACCATCACTAACCCGTTTTCTCCTTTCAAAGATAGCTAGTGCCTCTGCCTGACTCTCTTTGTCCTCTTCCATCTCAAATGTGTCTCCTGGAGAGACAGACAAATTTTTAACACATATGGACTATTTTTCTATGTATCTATCTTTTTATCTATTTACAAATGTAAGGACATATGGGTTTTTTTTCCCCATCATAATGAAATATAAAAAATACAACTGTATATTTTATTGCATTGTATGAACTCTCTTTACTGGCTACATAAGGGACAGATAATTTTGGCTCCTTAAAAGCGGGGGGGGGGGGGGGTAAATGTGAGTGGAAAGTGACTGGCTGGATATCAGAGGTAACAGCAGTTGTTGAATGAAGCTTATGGTTATGGGAGCTGAACTGTAAATGTAATCCCACAAACTGGGCAATAACTGAAAGTATTCCCAACCCAACCCCAACCCCCAAAAAGTGACACTGATTTGATGTACCAGTTTTTTTTTCTTTCTGCAGCTCTGCACAAAAGTTATTCTGTAACACTGACCTGAAGAGATGTTGATATTGCCCGCTTCAATGCCTGCTTTGACTGCATCACTGCTCACAGAACTAAATGAGTTGCCTGTGGCAAGACGTTGCCTTTCCTTCTCCTCCAGGCTGCCATAATGAACAACCTTCTGCTTCTTGACATAAAGAGACTCCCCTTCATCGTCTGACCCTTCTGAAATAATATGAGGCTCAAGTTTCATTTAGCTTCAACTATCAATTATAAGATAGGACTGATGATCTATTGCCTTAAAAACACCATATGCAGAGAAATAGCACCTTAAAAACACCATATGCAGAGAAATAGCACCTTAAAAACACCATATGCAGAAAAATACATGAAAATTCAGGAAATTTGTCTGTCTTTCTGTCAGCTTGGAGCAGTACAAACTGGCTCTTTATGTTAATATGTATCATCTATGATAATAAATTTGCTGAAAAACAAATGTTTTACTGCAGTATAGTTAGCCCTCTCCCCCCCCCCCCCCCGTAAAAAAAATCATAAACATTTTATCTCGATCAAGTCAAAGACTGACTTTTTTTAAAAAAAAGAAACATCACAGTGAACACTAACATTTTAAAATTTTCAGTATTAATTTTTTTTTAAATGTCACCACTACATAGCAAGAGTTGCTTTGCAGAGGGTAAAAGCAATTTCAAATGTATTAATGCATCAAAAGATATCATCTGTAATGGTATCATTCTATAACATCCATGTGCACATGCTAACAAGCTGTGCTCGCTCTCTCTCTCTCTCTCTCTCTCTCATTTAACCTCTCTTTTTGTGAATCTATAGCTATTTGTTGCACTAAGGTGTAGCACTTATCTTTTGAGTGCTTAAGAAATTTGTAAGAAACTTTGAAATGAAAATATAGTGCATTAAAAGGTACATGATTTTTTAAATATATTTAATAAATGTTCAACAAATTATTGATGAATCATGCTCAGTGGCTCTCCATTAAAGTTTTCTGAATGACAACATCTACCTCTACTTTGACAACTGCAGACCCATACAGGGCAACTTTGCACTGATCAAATACAATTCAGTTCTTCTTCTTCTTGAAATGTTTCAATCCCCCAGGGGCGTTAGATCCTGTTTCAAATCAATTTCCTTGCTCCTCAAAAACAATAAATCTTCTTTCTTGTGCATCTTACTCCAGTTTATCTGAGCTACAAACTGACGGACTTGTACAGAATTACCAATGGTGGCAATAATGGTGTTTCTACTGTATCTATAATAAAATGACACTTAAAAACTACAATTATCTTAAGGTATGAAAGTACCTTATATGGTTACATTAAAACAGAGCACTCTTAAAATTCAACAATGTAATAAGTCTCAAGTTAAAGGCACATATTGGAAGCTTAATGTGCTATGCATATGCAGAACTGCAGGTATGAATGTCTACAATGTAAGTAATTAGCTACTACATTTATTGCCTGGCAGCAATGTAAAGGGAGATAATCTGCAGTACAAGTGCTTGAAGCTCACTCCAAGCCATTTGAAAGGGACAGCATTTGTGTGGGTGAATTGGTTTGAAAATGTCTATTTATTGGCAGGGACATATTATTTGTATATTTTTAAAGTGGAATTCCTTACACACAGTGCTATAATAAAATTAACTTTTTGTTCTGAATGCCAAAACAATCCAATGAAAATATATAATATCACACTCATCAAATTTCAGAATTGTTCAACTTGGTATAATTTAATGCAATCAGTTTGAACTTTCAGATATACATAATACAGGAGTTATACTAATTTCCTAAATCAGGAAATCCAGGACTTCGCTGGTATCATTTTTGGAAGGCCCAGCCCTAAATATTAGAAGTACAAAAATATTCAGTGTGTTATTATTGTTTGAAATGTCTTCAGTGTGAACATATTAGAACACTGTTGTATTTGTGATAGCCAAGGAATGACAGAAGGAAATAAAGATCTTAAAGATTAGTAGATAATTCATTGGCTGTTTCAATTGTGTGGTGATAAGTGAGATGTCAAGATTTAGGCAAGTCCAGAAAATTAATCTGGGGATAATCATGAGGCATGTGGGAGATACCTGTAACTGACCTAATTAACTATAAAAGGAACATTGTGATGTACATTACATTATTTATTCTTTATTCAGAATGCACAAGGATCTAATCTTACAAAGTTTACTTATCATGATGTGTAGCCATCCATCTTCCAGGAACACAAAATATTTACTACATGGCTGGTACATTACAATACTTTACATTTTAACCTGTTCTCATTTCTTATTTATTTCTAGTAACTTGGCTGATACCACTTTGCTAGAGTTCTTCTTTTTTCCAGCCAATCAAAGTATTCTAACCATTTGCTTTGAAAATCCCTGATTTTTAAACATTTCAGAACTTGTAGCTTTTTAGCCACTTTTGAGCTTTGGAACACTTGACATTGAGGACTGACCTTTTCATTTTCAAGGGCAAATGAAAGAATACAAAAATATCCTGGTTTGAAAGAAAATCAAAACCCCAACCCCCACACATAACTGCTGATACTTGTAAGTCACTAAGCTGAACCATGATTTTGTTAACTGATTGACAGAACAATATATTTAAAATATATACTTACCAGCTAGGCTGACACTTTCTACTCTAATTCGGAAATTTTAAAGAGGATTAAAGCAGTTCAATGATTCAAACTTTGTGCATTTAATAAGCCACACGTCAACATCAACAAAACCTGACAGTATTAGGGGTCATACTCGAGTAACCATACTTGCACATGGTCATTTACTATACAGACAGGGGACTGCTGTATAAGTAATTAATCATGTTAACAGTTACTGATTTCGGCATACAGACTGAATTTGTGGATGTTACAAGGATGTCCACCCTCAGAAATTGTGGCATCCCACAGGGAAATTTGGGCGTATAGTATGCCGGGACACCTATTAACGGAATCCCTGATACTACATAAAATGGATGTTAACATGACACACTACTGTTACAAGTAGTTAGGTCTATTGTGCTTGCACACACAGAAACTCATTGCTGTTCACTGAGTTCTGGAAGTAGGACAAGTATTATAGAAAGTCAGCAGGTCTAGACTTGTTTTATAAAAAGTACATAATACATGTACACAGTATATAAAAATAACCAACATGTCAATCATTATATTCAATACTTTTAAAAAGTGTATACACCTAGCATAACATTTCTGTCAATAGGCCATTGACCACATTTAGTAGTTTCATGACTAATAATGCTATCCCCTGGTAATGCTATCCTCTGACAGTAGACAATAGATAAATTCCAACAAGTGTCAAGTATTTCCATTTTCCTTAAATATTTACAGCTTTTAATATATCCATATCTGTGGTTATAAAGAGTAGAAACATGAATCACTTCATAAAAAACAAATGAACTATACACTGATTTGATGGAATAAAGTGGCTACAAACATGTCTTAAACAACTAATCTGAATTATCCTCTATCAAAGTGCATGGGGCAACCTAAGTCAATGTATCTTGAGTTGAGCTGTCTTTGGGCAGAGCTGTCATTAATTCTTAGCTATCTACATATGCCTTGGGTTGGCATGGAATGAAGTGGACTGATGAACCTTGACTAGTCAAAATCACATTAAATGTGAGCATTTCTGAGTTACGCATGGGAACAGGCTGGAAGGAGCTTACACTGGTCAAAACGACCAAGTCCACCTGATTGTCCAAAACCCCGTTGTGTGTATGGCTCAGACCAATTTGGCGAGCCAGGCAAGCATGCCTGGAGTCTGTCAGGCTGACATCTGGCGAGTCAGGTTGATTTGGACTTGCAGGTGACATGCAACCAATGGCAAGGGGTGTATGAATACATAAGGAAACATTTTTTCTGCACCGGCATACAAGACTGTCATTTGATGTTCTGTACCGAATGGCCAACAATTCATCTTTGCAAGAGCTAGTGGAGTATGTACTACAGACATGGTTCAACTTATCCATTTACAGCATGGCATCACTCAGTGTCTTTAGACTGGTAATAAGGATGAACAATGATGTTGAGGATAATTATCTATTACTTAGATTGTTGAAAGAATCAGTCGTTTTTCAGGGCTCATTGGCTTTTGTTTCTGACTGTTTTTATAATAATAAAAACAAAAATAAAGGCATACATGAGACCTACTAATTTTGTTTTGAGAATTTGAAGAGAATGTTATTATTTATTTCAGGCTGGCACTGTTGCATCAACATGACCTACTAACCCTGACATCTAAGCTTTATGAAGCATTTTAATTTAAATTTTCAATAAAATATATTATTTGATATATTTATTAGAGAATCTTATTATTTATTTCAGACTGGCACTGTTCAAGAAGAAATATTGCAGGATCCAGGCCCACTACAACAGTTGGGACACATGCAACAAGTGACCTACTAGCCCAGACATCTAAGTTGTATGAACCAATGAGAACATGTTATTGGTGGAAATTTATTATATATTGTATAAAACAATTGATAGTTTTGAATAAAAATTATTGTTAGCAATAAATCTATTTGTTATTGTTTTCAAAATGTAATCTAATCTTTTCCTTCTTGGTATCCTTTATCTGTGTCTCTTTCAGTACACCCCTCTGCCTTCTTGCAAAATTATGCAGAGGGGCACACTGTAAGGGACAGTGCCTCTGCCTTCTTGCAAAATTATGCAGAGGGGCACACTGTAAGGGACAGTGCCTCTGCCTTCTTATAAAATTAGAGTCTTAATAAAAACTATAATAAGTACATGCATTCAATTTACTCTTCAAAATTAATTATAATCAATTGGAGTAAGCCTGAGTGTATAATCTTATAAGAATATAAAGAGTTTCAGACATGGCCTAAGTAGATTGTAAAAATATTTTAAGTTATTTACACAAATATCTGACTTTTTCCTAGAAGTTGGAACCGAGTTTTTAGTAATCAAAATGATTAAAAAAAATAACCTAAGTACCACTTAATAAATTAAATGTCTGAAATATATTAGTAAGTGTACTGAACATATAATTCTTAAAGTTTTTCTTCAATTTGTTTTTGTATACTTGTGACATAAAATAAATACAATAACTATATATTAAGAAATGAAAATCAATTATATTAACTTTGTAAAAAAAAACAGAAAAATGCAAATTTATGTATATTATTTCTATAAAGAAAATTTTTAAAAAACCATTTGCAATGTGGTGAGGTTGTAATAATAATAAAATCTTATCACTATTATTATTATTATTATAAACTGTGTTACGACTCTATGGTCAAAGAAAAATGTAACAGAAAGAAAGTGAAAGCAACAAATCAAGTACAAATCAACAAGCAATTTATTTCTATGTAATTAAAAAGAAAATCAAAAAGACACTTTCAGTAATGTGAATTAAAATCCAAATAATCCATTAAGTCTAAGTGTCCTAATTAAAAACCCTAAATATAGAATGTTCCGAATGAATGGCTGTATCCTTGAATGTGTTGATGTTCCAATGATCTTTAATGTCCCCATGTGCCGGTAGTCTTTAATGTGCTGATATACCAACATGAAGTACTCCAAAATATCTTTGAATAAGTTCACATAAATCCCAAAATCATCAATTCAAAATCCAAAAGTCTATGAGCACTTTTATATTCCAATGAATATTTTAAATAATTCCTCTCGCAGAATTTGGAAGGATTTTCCACAACTGTAATGGCTCTTTAAAAGACTGATGGTAAGATCGAAACTGAAAAACTGTCCACTAAACATTGTATATATAAAGAAAGCCACATGACAGAACAGTCTAGAATAATAAATGGCCCATGTGATTTTTGACACATAACTCAAATGAAATTCTGGTTTTATCCGTAAACAAAATCAACCTTGACCTCAAATTGAATCAACAACGTGTTTATCAAAACTATCCTTGAACTCAAATATTAAGTAAACAACCTAATTCAAGGACAATAGTTAAACATGTCAAACATTATACTTAATATTAAGGCTTAAGCAAATATTAAAGTCAAGAAACATTTATAATTTCCTAAAATATTAATAATATTATATGAACATCATACATAACAAATGAATGATACATTGTGATAAAAAGGATGCCCTTCAAAATGCTATAAGCGCGTTGAAAGTGCCCTCTTTGTACTGAAGGTGTATGCCAGAGAGGATGATGCCTATTACAGATTCTGTGAGAACACTTTAATTAGTGTATCATACAGTAAAAATTGACTGAACATTATGTTCAGTGAATACATCTGAACTTTTTAATCACATTGGTGCAAAGAAGTATATTTTCTTTTCTGTCTCAGTCTCAGAAACGACCTTTCAGTGATGACTTTTCTGACCCTCAGACTCCAAAGAAACCGAAAGTTTGTGTCAACTCTGAGAAGAAGGACAGTAAATCTCAAAAAGGTGCTAGAAAATTGAAGAAAGAGTGGAAAAGTGAATTTCCATGGGTGAAAAATGTTTTTAATGATGGAATAGAGAGATGATATGTGAGTGATTTAAGGAAGCTAGAAAATTAAACCTGTTTGCCACAGGGGCAGTTTTAATCTTTTAAAAAGTGCCCTAAGTCCTCATGAAAAAAAACCCTGACTATCTGATTGTTGTTGAAACTCGCAGGGCAAAGACAAAACACCAGACTGTAGCTCATGTGATAGAAGAACAGGTTGACAAATCTATTATAGTGGATAAAGAGTCAAAGATTGCACAGTTAAGGAAATTCTTTCATGGTGAAGGAGTAACACTTTCATAAAAATCAGTAATGAGCATGTCAGTCTCACTGTTGGCTTGTCTGTCTCTTGCAAAATACTGTACAAGTGTTTCTCTTTATTCAACACGAGGCAAGAATCTTAAACATCAGTTTGCTCCACGAATAATGCATACATGCCATAACATGACATGTCACACGAAAAACACTATTTTGGACTCCCAAACCCCCCAACATAGTCGTGTTTCGAAAAACACGATTTTCAGCAATCTTAGTGAGAAAAAAAAATTTCCCACAAAGAAAAAAAACTGAAAAAAACCCAAACATATTTCTTGACCACCATGATATATGCCCATAATCTGTAGTATTTATAAAAACAGTACATGTAAACAGTCTTGCTCAGAGCTCATGTAAAACTATCCTCTGGGCAGTTTATACAGCTGTTTTAGAGGCAATTAAAAGGTAAGACGGTCAGAGATAAACAGACACCTTTCAGAGAGTTACTTCATTGGCTCACAATAGCTAGGGTGATGTGTCATGGCAAATCCTTTGAGCACTGCTGAGGGAGAGCTCATTAGGCTAATTTATATAGGTAAAGTACACTAAGTGAAACAACCCAATTTGTCTGAAGTTAAGTACATCAAAGAGATGCATGTTGAAGAACAAATGTTACTACACATCACTGACTGCACTGAATGAGAATGTTGAAGCCATCTTTATTAAAGTTTGTGATCAGCGGCAACGCTTTAAGTCAAATTTTTACTCCATTTATAAAATTCAAAACATGATTATTTTGGTAGGTTGAACAATAGCACCATTTAATCTCTAATGCAGTGTTGCACCTAGGACCCCAAGGTCAGGGGACACTGTCCCTCACCCTCCAGATTTGGGGTACACAACATTTTAACGGGACAATGGAAAACTGTAGTACATAATACAGTAGAAGTGTTAAAAAAATGAGATAATCTTAAATGCTTTCACAGTTTTGCCACCATAACTTTCTCATATTTTCCTTTGACATTTACATTATTGCAATAAATGTTTTATCAATTTATCAAGTAACTCATGAAAACATTAACAGGTTTGAATATCTGGTTCACCTGTAATAAACTGCACTATGGAATTTGAATAATTTTAAAGTATTAAGTCATTAACCAAATGACAAATTGTGTATTTGTATAAATTAGTACCTTTTTACATTAATTCAGCCTGAGAATACATTAAATCTTCACAGCTGTAGGTGTGACTTTAACCTCGAAAATACGTTACAATAGCGGCAGTCAAAGACTTTAGCAACTCGGCCGACTACCACAAACCTTGAATGTTTTCATTGCCATATTCATTGTTTTGAAATGGATTTTCATTGCCATCTTACAAGTTTTATCACTCTGAGTGGCTTTGGCCACTGCTTGAGCCACGGACATGGATGCATATTTGCGAAGGAAAAGTGTAGGCATATTTGTGAACACAAACGACACTTGCATTACCGTCAAACCAACTACTGAGCTATTGAAATCAGCAAAGACTGCATGTAATTAAAACTGCATTCCACTGTCCAATGGATTTTAAAAACATTAACTTGGTGTATTTTTGTATTTAATGACTGTGAGGTTGTGACCATGTGTATGGTGATGTTATCTGACAATGCTAAGTCTACCATTTTTTTGTTTGTAAGTATATGAAATGCTTCAGAGAAAACAGATGGTATTTTCTTTTATTCAGATTTGAATTTCCAGTCATTTGCTATAGACTGATTTGAAACGATAGCTTATTCTCATTTGGATGACGTCACTTTTGGGCGGTCACACGCACTGACCCCCCCTAGTGACCTCAAAGCACACTTTTTGCATCTCAAAACTCACCCAACACTGTTCAGGAATATGGCAAGTATGATAATGAACAATCCCACAATCCCAGTAATGAACTCATGACTCATTTAATCTTGAGATTTCAGTTTTGAAATCTGTCGAAACCCCAAATGAAAATATTTTTTTTTTTTTAAAGTATTAATGAACGAAGAAAAAGAATAATGCCTGGTGTCAGCTCCTTTGCATATACAGTAAAGTTTAACTCGTTTCAAACAAAGAGAATGGCACTTTTGACAAAATTCTTTAAACTGTTTAAAATTCGTTGTTACTTTCGTAAATGTACCGACCTACATAGTCTCACGAGAGAGCGCGATTTTGTACTGTCGATACGGTCAATAGCACGCATGATTCAATGCAATGTCCTCTCAACGGAGGCCTTTAACTAACACATCAACTGAGTCTCTGTCATGTTAATCAATGAAGGAAAAATGTATAATTGGAAACGAAAGAAAATACATGTATCTAGATAAAAGAATTTAAAAAGTTTAATAGACGAAACGACCCGGGGACCAACTGACCCTGGGACGAAACGACCCATAGTGGAGATTCTTGCATGCGCAAGTAATTTATGTTAATCTTAATTTTTTTTCTTAAAATAAGAAAACAAGAGGTATGAATAGACAAAGTGAACAAATCGGAGAAATTGGTAAAAAATCGAAAACTGGGTATATCTGAAGTTTACCTGTGATACATCTTATTCGACATGCAATGTGTACATTTTACGACATGAAAAACGTGTCTATTGTAAATATGTCCCCACCTATATCCATGACAACTTCGTTTGTCTTGTTAAGTGGCTTCTTTTCGAAATAGATTACGCACACGACGCATTAAATGGAAGCTGCCATCTTACTTCCGACTGGTTAAGTTAACTTCCGTTTATTGAAAGGCTTTTATTCCTGATGCCGGTTCTGCTCCGATATAGCTGCTGGTGGCGAAATACCGCTGTATTATAACTTTTTACCAAGTCTCATGATTTTAGGTATAATGTATACAAGGTGCAAAAATAAATAAAAAAAATATATATATATATATATATATATATATATATATATATATATATATATAAGAGTGTCCTCTTTTTTTAAAGTTAAAATATGGTAACGCTAATGTAGGTCACAGTGATCTTTTATTGTAAAAGAGTAATACTAAATTAGAGTTGGGTACCACGAAAAATTTGGTACCGCGGTATTTCTGAACATATCATGATATGAACCATGGTATACTGCAATTATATTAGGGAGCAATTATTTCATTTTCTGGGACTTGGGCCTAGGATTGGGGGTGGGGGTGGGGGGATCTCAAATAGCTGGAAAACAAATATTTTGTTCTGATTTATAGAAAAATAACAGTATGTTATATCCATTATATTATTTGAAAAAACTTAATTATCTTGAGATAAAATAAAATATCTAGGCTCAAATGAAAGTTACAGACCCCCACCCCCAAATTAAATGGTCAGTACCTTATAGTATATGAATTTGCTATGTATATGTTAATTGTTGTATAAGTTGTCTTCTAAAAACTGTAACTAAAGTGGGATGATTAAGCATACACTATAGCTGACACCATGTAAAAGACATATTGCTGACATTAGAGAGATTGAAGATAAAAATATGAAGTGCTGACACTGAAACCTAGAATTTATTAGCTACACTATTGATATAATAGGCAGAGAAACTTTAAGTGGAATGTCAACTCCCAGGCAAGATATTTATAAGAGAGAGCCAGTAAACACAAAACACACAGACTCTGCAAACAAGAAAATATTTAGCGGACTTGAGAAATTATATAAAATTCAAACAGAAAACAGCTGCTCTCTTGCAAATCTTAGGATCATTCTCAATCTTACAAAGGAATATATGTACTTAACACATTAACATATGCTAGTAAATTAATTAAAAAAATGACATTTTTATTCTTTTTTGATTAAAATTTGTGTCAAAGTTGAATTTGGCCCGAATGTCTTTCACAACATCACATTCAGCCGACATGTTAGCATATGTGACATGTGTCAAATATGTGATTAAAGGATCATAAATATAATTATATTTGTAATATTCAAAATTAGTTTGTGACAAATACAACTGTTCTGTAAAAAAAATTATATAATTTTTTTAATAATTTTGTCAAATATGTGATTTAAGGATCATAAATATAATTAAATTTGTAATATTCAAAATTAGTTTGTGACAAATACAACTATTCTGTAAAAAAAATTATATAATTTTTATAATAATTTTGTCGTAAAAATGACAACATGTTTTTAATATCATTAAATTCGTAGCAAGATTACTCTGGAATTTCTGTACATTCTGTACAGACAGAGCCCGTACAGAAAAATCTCACCAATTCTCATGAGCTGCTCATAAGCTTCACATGAGAACCGTGTTAGAAACGTATGCAAATTGGGTAGATTTGACAAGCTCATGTGTGCAGTTTGTTAGATCTTGTGAGCCATTGAAAAACTAACCAAATTTTCTCATGTGCAGATTTTGCTCACGTGAGAATTTGAATGTTCACATGAGAATGTATGACTTAGAAAATATTCGTTCCCCTTACATCTGACTATGTTTGAAAATAAGGCAGAGTTCTAATTTCTCACGTGAGAAATTTGGACTTCGATTCTGATCAGACACATTTTAGATTTGATCTAAGTTGGTTTTTCTCATGTGAGTTAGAGAGCCATCCCATTCTTCCAGCATTCTATAAAGAATTATGCTTCAAGAATTTTGCTTTCAAAAACCAAATCAAATAATAAAATTAAATCACACAAGATTAAATGTGCTTTTCCGCGACTGTGACCTAATCCAGTATCGAGAAAATAACACCGGTTATTTCCCTTGTTTACAGTCTGGAGTCCGGTTTACTGATCGCAAAATATGCACATAATGTTTTGAAGACACTACAACACATAACTACCATGGTAGCCTCGCTTTCAAACAAGCACCATTTTTTAAATTAAGCTGAGCGTTAATTCCAGAAATTTCATTGCAAGGATTACCAATATATGTGCAACAACTGATCATTGAAACCAGGAGATAATTTATAATCATGGAATTATCATGTTGGTGAGTAAAGTCAAGACCGTATTGCATTTTGCCTGTTTACCGGTACAGCAGTTTGCAGCTTTGCACCCACGATTTAATACGTCATATAAGATGACCTTGTAATCTAGCTCCTAACAATCATTGAGACGATAATTTTTCAGATCATTATTATTTACTGCTGCACCTGCCAAACTGCAGTTCTCGATGCATTAATGTTGTGACGAGATTAGTATCCTTGGTCTACCATGGTTCGTGTCCTCAACGTTAATTTTAATGCTTATATTATAAGTTTGTGAGAAACTATTGAAATTGCCATAGAAAGTGTTCAATTATATCTGCTTAATTTATTCATAAACTCTCCAAATTCTTTGCTAGCTGCCGTTTTTCCGAGCGTATCTAAATGTGTCTATTTCCGGAAGTAATCTGTGGTTCGTGCCCATGAAATAAAGGTCACGTGACGTAAGATTGGAATGTGACAATTAGGTCAATGTTTACTCTAGAAATATATCGTGTATGATGTCCATGTATTAGTAATATTTGCATATGCAATACAAACCATTTCTTTCAAACCAATATCGACTGCAATAAAACACTCATAAATAATGATGGCAAAAATATGAATGAAACAAAATATGATGCATTTTTTTTTTCAAGCTGTCTGATAAAATTGTCATATTTTAAGGTACTGTAAAGTTTTAAAAGATTTTTTGTTTATGCTATTTGATAACAAAGATTTTGTTCCCTTAGGCCAAAAAAAAAAAAAATGTGTTTCCGGTCGGCCGACTGTCCCAGTTTCACGTTGCTGACCCTAGCACTTGCCCCCCCCCCCCCCCCCCCAATTTTTTTTTTTTTATTAAATCACATTGTCAAAATTGATTTGTGCATCTAACTGAGCCGGTTTTGATCAGTACTTTGAAGCCCTTGAAATTTTATTTGATTTATATATAATGTTTAAAAAAAAAAAAATTATTATTAAAAAAAATCACATTGCTGAAATTGATTTGTGCATTTAATTGAGCCGGTTTTGCCCAGTAATTTGAAGGGCTATAAATATTATTTGATTTATATAAAAAGTTTAAAAAAAAAAAAAAAAAAATTTATTATGAAAAAAATTACATTGCCGAAATTGATTTTTGCATCGAATTGATCCAGTTATGCCTGGTACTTTGAAGCGCTTTCAATATTATTTGATTTATATATAATGTTTAAAAAAAAAAAAAAAGTAGCTTCCTATCCTAATTTTAAAACCAGTGTAACAGGAAACACACATTTTTGTTGTTGTTGGTCTTATTAAAATATTTCATTGAAAAATTGCATACTATATAGTTTTTCATTGGATTTATTTTTTCTAACATGATATTAAGAAGTGCATGTTATAATGACCAGATTTTTACATTGCCTTTGCCATCTAAAAAATCTCTGTTTTCGGTTTACCGCTAATCAAAAGGTAAAGAAAACCAACATGTGAACAGTAGCCCTGGCTTAAATGGCTAACACTCACTCCAGGGCCACAAAGTGTATGGCATGAGTAAAATTTGCCATTTTCATTGTATTTTTTTAATTTGATTTCTATTAAGTATTCAAATATGTCTTAATCAGCACTTACTGTCACTGTCAACAAATGCTAGTGACCCAGTTGATTACGTCAGGATCTCAATACAAGCGTGTGAGGTCACGAGAAACATGGCGCACGAATCAAGGATAAACACGAAATTAGGACAGTTGACGATAAATTACATCCAAGATTGTTAATCTAATTTCTGTTTTTGTTAGGGACTGTTTTTCTTCTAGCTTATCAAATTCTACAATTGTCTTCATGCAGTGAAGTTTGAACTGCAACTGAGGCAAGTTCAGAAGTCATATACATGTAGGTATGCTTCTAATTTTTATACTTTTTATTTTTCAAAGAATACGGCAGTGAATCTATTTCAAAGGTTTTAATTTGTAAAGTGAGTAATTTCATATTGCTTTTTTTTGTTTTTTGTTTAAAGACGTAAAGTACCAAACGTTTGACAGATTTGATGTTGCAGCTTTCAAACTGGATGGTCATGAATAACACTTACAGATGTTTCTAAGACTTATGAAGTGATTTTCGAATGTTGAATTAAAAAAAAAAAATGCCTTTGCCAAACAGGTAAATAGTCACATTGGTTGTCCAGGTTACATAGTACATGTTGCTGCATGTAATCTATTTCAGTGGATGAAACTTGAATCATACAAGAAGCAGGGAAGGATTTAGGATTTTATTCTGAGAGGATTTGCTTAGAAGAGGTGGTTCAGTGTAATTCAATGGCTAACATTCTTGTTTTTCACCTAATAGTGTATAATTTTAACAGATGGGGAAGGGGAACCTCCCCAAAATGGATTTCTATATGGAAGTGAAGTAAAAAGTCTAAACCCATACAGAAAAAAAGTGAAGATTTCCCACATATTCAAGAAAGTGGCTGTGAGAGATTCCTTAGACTGAAGAGCTTGCCTTTCTGTGTATTAGCCTGAATTTTCTGGAATCTTTCCTTAATAATACATTGGATATGATCTAGGTCATACATCCACTGTCTCCTTAATTTGCTCTGCCTGCAACAATTTTGCAAGGAATGCAGTATCCTTAATTTAAAAAAGACAACGTAACAGCTAATGAAATATATTTTGTGTTCAGAGTGTTTTACAAAAGAAATTGAACAGAATATCAGTACATCATGGTACTCTAGAGGTCTCATTTTCACAAACTTTTAAATGTTTTGATGGAAACTACTGATATATTGCACAAGTGTACAAATAATGTTTAACTTTGATAAATACAGTTTTAAGCAATTATGATAAATATTGTTTCAAACAATTATAAATTTGTATTCATTCCTTCCCACGTCGTTTCCTTTGATTTATTCAGATTTTCTGGGTCCCCACTGAAATTGTATGATTAACAGCAAACAAGCAGGAGTATGTGTAATGAGTTCAAGAAAGTTTGCATATGAAAAACAAGATACATAGCTCAAAATTAGGATTTTTTTCACAAACCCACAGGATCACCAAAATCATATTTTCATTGATCCTGTCTAAATATCACTGATCTTGCTAAAATCAAACAGAAGCCAGTTCAGTTTCTAATTCAACATTTATTATTCATTACCATCAACTCAAAACAATAACTGTATTTCACCAACAACACAGTCTCTCCTGTGTCACACTTTAGCCATTAGTGTCCATTTTCCCAGCATTTCTGGTACTTTCTTAGTCTCTTATGTTCATCATATATGTGATTGCGCTCCCTTGTCATCTAATTTTTGCCGTTTCAATGGCAGTTGCACACCTTGCAAATACTTCTACATGTTTACAATTGTCAGTGCATAATGCACTGAATGTTTATCAACAACAATATAAATATTAAAACATTGTTTGGTATAAGTCAATAAAAGCAACCTTTTCTGATTGGTCAATGCTGGCCTGAGACCCTATACCTTTTGTTATCATCAGTAATGAAATCAGTGATTGGATGTAGTACACCTAGCTGGTTTCATGTGCATCAAGACCATTGCTTTCACAATAATCACACTAATTTGCTTGATGCCCATTTGTGCTGCGAGCATTTATTGTTATGATATAATAATTACAATAATTGAAAATCATTATTATCACATATTTATATATGGGTTGTCTTTTTTCTCATGTGAAAAACCTCACAAAAACATGCATAATTGAACTTAAATATGCTCATCTTCACTAGATTTTAATATCACTTTGAAAATCTCTTTATTGCTGCTAAATAAGTTTTATTATAGGAACTTGGTTCTTTTTCATTCTTGTCAAAAATATTTATCAAATACAAATCAAATCCTAGTCATTTTTTTTTCCTATTGCTCACGTGAGCAAGCTCTTGCTTACATTAACCATTCCTGCTCATGTGATTTTCACATGAGCAGACTTGCTCACATGAGCAAGGTCTTGCTCATATTAACAATTCCTGCTCATGTGATTTTCGGATTTTGTTAGATTCTATTGCTCACGTGAGTTCTACCTAATTTGCATGTTAAAATGCACATGAGACTAACATGAGTTAGATCTCACGTGAGAATCTTATGTGCAAAAGGTTAGCCAAATTTGGTGTGGGTAGCTGCCGATGTACCGGTATGGTGAAAAAGTACCGTGGTATGTACCACCAGAAAATAATACAGTGGTAATCTGGTATACATGTAATGTCGCATAGCTCTACTAAATTAGTTCGATGATTCTATACAGTGCTTGAGAATAAAACACAAATTGAACCCCCGTCAGTAAAAACATGAAATATGGGTCACAGTGACCGACTTTTGTGATGAGGATATAGTACTAATTAAGATGCATTCCTTACCATGTTTGACGATTCTAGGTATAAAAGTATGGATACAGGATGTACAAAATCTGTGGTCATGACCAAAATGCAAAAATGTAAGTTTCATGGTTTCAGGTATAATAGTTTCTATATAGGGTGCAAAAAGCCTGAGCTAAACACAAAAACTTAACCAAGAATATGCCAAATAATGCACATCTATTGTCAAAGTTAACTTCCTTAAATGCCTTCATTTCGGGTAGGTGCTATGAAGCCCATTCTAAATTGTTGCCTAGGACCATGAAAGAATGGCCGAGATGCATCCCATACTCATCATTGTAATAACCCTAATGTAAAACCAACAAAACCCTGTTTATAATGGAACAACCATTTCAGTTTTGAAACAAATTCCGGCCCAAAAACAGCTTGAAAAAAATATTCTTGGTCTGATATTATAGAAGAAAAGAACCTATTATATCCATTATATTACTTGAAAAAAAAATATTTTTTTGGAAAATAAAAAAACATCCTGGCCCAAAATAAAATCCCAGGACACCCCTCACCCCAAGATTAGATTAAATGGTCAGCCCATAACATTGTTCATGGAAGCTATAAAAGTGACCTTTGTTATAAGTGAGGGAGCCTTATATTGAGGGATGATGCAATAAGGCTGTGTCCTGATAGTGCATTAAGACAAAATATAGATTATTGAATGATGTGAAATCACTTTATAATATCTTATTATGAGTCAAGGACCAACATAATATGAAATAAGCAGCAATGTTCAAATACAATTTGACCAATTTAATGGAATCTATGACCATACCCACTTTTGTAAGTGGGTCAGTGGTATACAGAGGGGCATTATAAAAAGGGACTGTTGTAGCTGTAAGTGGGACAGCAGTAAAGTGATGTGCATTATAATGAGGGACTGCTGTAGCTGTAAGTGGGGCAATGGTATATTGATGGGCTTTATAATGAGAGAATGCTGTAGCCATAAGTGGGGCAGTGGTGTTCTAATAGGCATTATAGTGAGGACTGATGTAGCTTTAAGTGGGCAGTGGTATACTTACTTCTGACTGTATACTGATGTGCTTTATAGTGAGGGAATGTAGTAGCATACTGATAGGCATTATAGTGAGTTAATGCAATGGTATACTTATGGGCTTTATAGTGAGGGACTGCTGCAACTAAGTGGGTCAGTGATAATATAATGGGTGTTATAGTGAGAGACTGCAGTGGTAGACTTATGGGCTTTAAAGTGAGGGACTGCAGTTGCATACTGGTGGTCTTTATAGTGAGGGACTGCAATGGCATACTGATATGCTTTATAGTGAGTAACTGCAGTGGTATACTCAAGGACTTTATAGTGAGGGACTGCAGTGGTGTACTCATGGGCTTTATAGTGAGGGACTGCAGTGGTATACTGATGGGCTTCATAGTGAGGGACTGCTGTAGCTGTAAGTGGGAGATTGGTATACTGATGGACTTCATAGTGAGGGACTGTTGTAGCTTTAAGCTTATTAGGATGATGTTTCACAGAATAACATGAAAGGTTAGCCCAAAACATCATAAAAACACAGCTAAATCTATCAGTTATGAATATTCAAATATACAGATAGATCTTAAAATATATTCCCCCTTTTCTCATAAAAACACTCTTCAAAATTTTTACTGTGTATGTTACTATCTCATTCTGTGTTTCTGCTTTATCCACACGTAGCAAGACACAGACCATACCTTCTCCAGACAGAACATTGAAATTCCATTCCATTGAAACTTTTCAAGCACACAAAATAAAATTTACATAAGATAAATGGATAAAAATGATTTACTTTGGTATCACTTTTACTGGGGGGGGGGGGGGGTCACATACTGTACTGGAGGGGGCAGAGAGTTGAAACTTGAAACACCCTAATGTGTTTCAACTAGGTCTTAAAGCAGGGTTTGTATCTTCAAGCTCAAAGTCACTGAACAATATTTTATCTTTTTGTTTGGCTCCATAACTCTTAAAATGTTTTGAGATGTATATGCATAGTTCAGAAGGAAGAGTGGTGTATCACAATCAGAATCATATTTGCAACTTATTTTTTTGGCTCTCCAACTGTTTGAGAAAGAGGGTTGAAACAAGGTACACTAATATATCACTACCAAATGTCTTGGGTTCTTCATTCAAAACCCTGTCTTCAAGGTCAAGGTCAAAGACAAAAATTACTTATTTTTACATTTTTACTGAATAACTACAGCAATTTGTGATATAGGGACTAAGTTTTGTATATACATGTATCATTACTTGCAGGTATGTGGTGCACAATATTGATATCTAACTTTCAAGGCAAAGGTCGCAAGTCAACATTACTTATTTTTGGTCTCTAGTTTATAACCTTAAGCTGTTTGAGGCAGAGAAATAAATCTGGTATATATATGTATCACTGCAACAGTGTGCTTTATAGAACAATTTGGGTCATATCTTCTGTCTCAGTCAGTGTTACTTATTTTCCTTGTCTGCCTTGTAATTATACAGTCATAAGTCAAGTCAAAGTTCATCAATGTCTCATTTATGCAACCTTGCCATAGTAGGCTCGAGTTGAAAATTTACCGAATTTGTTTATTTATTTTTCAAATTAAATTAACAAGAGTTATGTAAAAGTCCATGTTTAATAATCCTCTTTGTTTGCACTAGTATGACAATGACCTTTTGTAAAGGTATATGGTCTTGAAATAAACTTACTGTGCAGACACCTTTATTTTATTATTGGACTTACCATCACTGTGGCTGTTGACCTTTTGACCCCAAAATCTATCACTTTGTTTTATTATCCCAAGTGCAAGCCATCCACAAAGTTTGGTCAAGTAACTCACTCCAGAACATAAGTTGTTCTGCAAATACATTTGAATCATAATGACCCTGACCTTTAACTTTTTAACCCCAAAGCAATAGGCATTATTATTTTACCCAAAGTTTAAGCCATCAAACTTTGGTGAAGTACATGGTCATGAACATACATTATTGTGCAGAAACCATTTTTAATTTTTCAGGGACCTTGACATTTGACCTTTTGACCCCAAATCAATAGGCTTCTTCCTAACCCCATGTGCAAGCAATCTACAAAGTTTGATCCAGGTCTGTGATGTGGAACTAATGTTATTGTGCAGAAAACATTTTCTTCTTTAAGTCACATGTGACCTTGACCTTTGATTTGTTTACCCCAAAATGTTAAGGTTTCTTCCGTACCCTAAATGCTAGATATTGCAAACTTTGGTAACAGTATTTGATAGAGAACTCAAGTTACTGTGCCAAAATGAAATAGGGAACAGATGGATGGACAGACCTTGCTCTGCATTATGGCAAGTGTATAAAAAGGTACCAACAAGGTTGTTCAATAGGAGCTTTTGTTTTTTATTGTTACAAGAATATTTGTCTCAAAGTGTTGAAATTAAATTGAAGCCAACAGAGCGGTATCATGGTCTCTTGTTTCTTTCTTTTGTAGACAATTTTAAAGTCCATTTAAAACATTATTTGTCACTACTAAGTTATTATAATTTTTAATTGTGACTAGATTTAATTATTCTTGTTAAGCATAGCAAAAAGGCTCTGTCAGAGGATGGAGAAACTTGCCACTCTGACAATACTTTGGTTTTCATATTTTATTCCAGAATCAGGATACAGAAGATTTAAAATAGGTCTCTTCGACCATTGTTTATTACTGTAGTATAGAACATGTATTCCTTTTTCTGTATGTACATGTCAAGTTTTACAAAATGTGGTGTATTTGAATGATATATTAAGGTATGTGCATTAATTTAACAATGGAGTGTGATAAGGCAGGTAACAGTGACCTAATTTTGGTACATTTGTGTGGTATCCCTGCCATCATTGCATGCAAATCTTGAATTTCATATCAGAACATTAAAGCAAGAATATGGAGCTATTGACCTATATTCCAATTTTGCTATCATGATACTTTTATTTACAAATTATTTTCCTTCAATTGCACCACATTCCCTTCCTCATCACTATACTTTAAACCAAGTTTCTAGATCAATGTAGTTAGGTATGTAGGCTTAAAATATAATAACAATGATAAATTCTTAAAATTAAGTGTGTTTTTGTGTTTGTCTTACTTTAAGACATGACAAAATTAAAAAAAATTAGTTTTAAAGTTTACATATCTGATTGCACATGTGCTCTACAGACTTCATGTACATCTACTTTGGGCAAGGCTAGACAAATGTGAAATTTTCAAAAGCTACCTGGAAACTGGTTAGAGGTGAGATACTGCTCTCATGTACTCAGTGAGTAGTGTTGTTTATATTAGTCAATAGGTCCTATTTCTATGACTGATTATCCCTGTGCTTCTTTAAAAGTGTGGGGATATTGTGATACAGTTCACATGTCTGTATGTATGGATGTACATCTGTACATAATGTCTCTGAACTCTTCCTACACCATTACAGCCAGACACGTGAAACTTGGATCAATGATAACCTTATGGGTGTACATTATAATGTGCCAACACTTTCAGTTATTTTATCACACCCCTTTGGGGGAGTGGGATTGATTTTACATAAATTTTTAAAAATGCTTTAAGTTGTATGTATCACATGTATTTGAATCAATATATGTGACCAATGGCACAAGTGTCAACATGTCAGACTGGGACCCCTGGGATCTATCCCTATCCCGAGTACTTAGTCCCTGGGTCATAACAAAGAAATTATTGAGCCCTATCGTAAAACCAGATATACACTTACTGGTCATGAAATACAAATGTATGCATGCAACTGACATTGATCACATGATTCATCCCTACCTCAGGGATCATAACTTGGAAACTGTTTAGATCCCCAACCTATAGCTATATATATACACTTACCAGGCATGAAAAGACAAATTTATACATGCAACTAGTTGACATTGAGCCTGGGCTCAATCCCTACAACTAAGAATTTAGCCACCGAGTCATAACTACCCACTCTATAACCATATGTATACATGCTAGGCATGAAAAGACAAATTTATGTATGCAACTGATATTGATCCTGGGCTCCATCCCTACCCAAAGGGACTCAGCCCCTGGGTCTTGGAAACTACTGAGATTCCCACCCTATAACCATATATACACTTACTAGGCATGAAAAAACAAATTTATGCATGTAACTAATCCTGGAGTCCATCCTTATCCCTAGTGACGTAGCCCCTGGGTCATGACTTGGAAACTACTAAGATCTACCTGGCTCTTCATGCTTCTGATATGGTTCTAAAATGCATCCAATTATCAGGAGTCCATAAAATGAGACTATATGTTCAAAGTGTGGGGATCTTGGTACTGTAACTACTGTTTCTATTTTATGTTGTAAACCAATCAAATGATGACATAGCCCGAGAACAAATGTCTTATTGGCATTAAAACTAAGTGATATGAACCCATATTTGGAGAAACTGTGTGGTACTGAACATGATGCAGCTACAAATGAAAGAAAATGGTCCGACACAGTTAAAATCCTCAATAATAGACAGTTAAAATCCTCAATAATAGACAGTTAAAATCATCAATAATAGATGGTTAAAATCATCAATAATAGATGGTTTAAATGCATGTTTATATTAAAAAACCTTCAACCCCCTGGTCCATGCCACTTAAACGTCACATTCCATCCATTTTATTCCTGATTTCTTTATTTTATTAATTATTTTTGTAAAATACATAATTAAAACAAATGCTAAATTTTAAAAAGTGATATATATAATAGGAGTAAATGATCATTGTTGGGTATTTATCAAAGTGTAAATTTTACCTAATCACTCATGAAGTAAATAAAGTTGTAATTTTACCAAGTCACTCACAAAGTAAATAAAGTCCAAAGGACTTTATATTAACTTTCTGCATGATTAGGTAAAATGTACACTTCGTTAAATACCCAACCATGATCGTTTAGTCCTTATAATTCCAATTTTCCATGTTTCTGTCACCAAATCAGCAGATTTCATCAACAAAATGTTTGATTTAAGGTAGAATGTAGTTTTCTTTTATTATCCTCTTCACATAGTACCAGAATACCTAGTCCCATCTTCGTCAGCCAAGGGTCGTCAATCCACTCTGCTCATCGCTGACATGGAACTAAGTGCATCACAACCTTTGGCTAACAAGAATGACCTATTCCAAACAAAATCATAACACAAAAGTTGATGAGGGTCACAAGGAAATTTTATTGCAAATATACTTACATGCTTAGTACCCAATGTTCTTGCTTTCTACTCAATACCATCTTTCAAAACAAAATGTCATATCAATTTTTACTAAGATCCATTGCTCTTAACTCATATGACCATAACCCTGAATAACTGCTGTTTTGATCCTGTAACATCGTGTCAAACCAAAAAAATAGTAATTGATGAAGGTAGAGTTCCTTGTAAAACCTGCCATATGCTTTGTTTGGCTACAGAGGTGAGCACTGGAGTGCAGAAAAGACTGTGTGATTACAATGTTTGAACTTCTAATCAGAGATTTTATCTGGTGTAGCAAAAGTTTAGGGGTGGGTGGGAGGGGGTATTAATTTTAGTATTATGTTGTAAGGAGTTCATACAGACAAATTTTGACTCAAAGTACATTGGAAACCAAAAGTAATCTCCAGAATTTACCAATGTGTAAAAAATCCAGCCAGTCACATAACAGTTTAAAGCCAATCACATGACAGTTTAAAGCCAGTCACATGGTAGAAAGTGCAGTAAATTCATAACAACTGGATTTATTCAGCTTTAACTTTTTGCATTCCCTCACACAGTGAAGCCCCACTAAAACTTGATGGTCAGGGTCCACAAAGTGCCATGTAACAACAGTAATGGGTTTCCCACAAGTAATTTGTCCTCTGTCCCCCAAATCTTGACCTCTGTGCCCTGCAACTTCCAAACCCATGATTTTTTTTCAGGAAAAATTGAAAAGATACAGCTGTAACTTTTCTTTAGTGGATGTCCATCAATGTCTAGGTTGGTGCTAACAATGGGCAAAGTCACTAAAGATGAAAAAAAAAATGCAAGACTGCAAGATGACAATTAATATCCATTTTAAAACAATATATCTGGCAATGAAAACATGCAAGGTTTGTGGTAGCTGGCCAAGTTGTAATGTAAAGTCTTTTTATGGCCAAGTTGCAATGTATAGTCTATTTATGGCCGCTAGTGTAACGTATTTTCAAGGTTAAAATCACGCCTAATACAATATTTATTTTGAGGTTGAATTAATGACAAAAGAGACTAAATTTATGCAAATACACAATTTCTCATTTAATCAATGATTAATTAATTTGAAAAGAGTTAAAGTAAATCAGAAAAAAATGGGTATTTATTATAATAAACGTTGGTAGACAACGAGTAAACAATAAAGTTAAATGAGAGCAAGATCCAAAACAGAATATTCCATGGTGCACCTCATTAAAGGTTAACCAGATATAACACATGATAATATGTTCATTATAATAATGTAAGTGTCCAAGAAAAATATTATAGTACAGTGCAGATGACAAAGTTAAGGTGGCAAAACTGTCAAACAATTAAGATTATCTCATTTTCTTTTTTGCACAACTAGTGCTGTATGTACTACTATTTCCCTTTGTCCCTTTAAATTGGCATATGTCCCCCAAATCTGAAAGGTGGGGGTGTCAGTGTCCCTGCCCTTGGGATCCTAGGTGCAACACTAGTAATGTATTGTGCAAAGAAACCAGTTAATTGTAGACAAGATTACATGTGTATCCTCTAAGCTATAAAAGAAAGGTGGGAGTGTGGGTGCAAGACTACAGGCTTCAGTTATGCAGGCACCAACTTAAATTGATGCATATTAAATGAGAAATATTTAAAACAGTAATTACACATTTAATATTTGTTCTTTTGGCAGAGAACCATGCATATACATGTGTAAGAAAATTGGCAGTTGACAAGTATAAATAGTTAGAGTACATGTCTCATTGTATCCATAATAGTAATTCCATCAAAAATGTGCACAAAGAACAATAATTTCTAGAATTTCTCTGCTGTATTCCATTCTAATCCAAATACTTAGTTTCTTGCAAATACTTTCACATTAACTTATGAAAAACTATTTTCTGAAACATTCACATATGCTGGACATGTCCAAAGAGATTAATTTGGACCAACAATAAAATGCATAGATCAGACATTTGCAGTTACTAAAAAGACACTTGTATTTAGGCTTGACAAACTACTTTAACTAAAATTTTTACACGAGGTCAAGGGTATTGACCTCATAATGTACGTGAGATGAACAATTCAACTGGTGTAAAACTGTCTCAACCATGTTTGGAAGTAATCCATTTGATTTTATGGGTAAACAGCGATCTCCAAACAAAATGTCAAGTCATTCTCTAAAAGACAGAGAAACAAGTAAAAAAAATATTGCCCTTTATTCATTGAAATTTACTGCAGAGCAAAATCAGTGAGTAGTGTTGTTTGATTCTAACAGCAAATCCTTCCACCCTTACAACTTAAATGGTTCTGTTCCAGTCAGTGTTCAACAGCAGGACACATAAGTTTAGCATTCCAATGACAAGTGGCATGTGTATATCTGAGTGATTTGAAGCTGATGTTTTCATTTCTGACAAGAAAATAAAAAGGACTGAGTCAGATTTTGTGCATATGGGTATAACTATATGATAACTTTTACAACTTACATGAAAGGCATAATGTGGATTTATATTTATATTTATAGGGTTAACTGAGGTAAGATGAAGTGGGGAGGGGGCAGTACATGTATGTGTCAATGACCAAAACTTCTTCCAACTGTAAGGGCGATAAATTTATGTCAACAATGGCATTGTTTGGCGCATGGGTGTGTATGACGGTTGATTGAACAGGCATTGGTGGTCTATTGTTTTCACTTAAATGGGTTGGTAAATTAACTGATTTATAAATTTGAGTGAGAAACTTGTTTAGACCACAACACTGTTTGGTGCTTGGCTGTGTATACCATATGATTGAGCAAAGGTCTGTTGGCTATTGTTTACACTGGATTGAGCAACAACTGTACACTGGATGCACTGAAGGCAAACACAAAGAAGACTTAATGGCTTTATTGTTGATGGTTCCATAAAAATTAGGTTAACAATCATCAGCTTTTTAAGGAGCAAATGTCTTTCAAACATAAGCAAGAAGCAGTGAGAAGATATATTTTTCTTCAAGAATACAACACATCTTTGCAAAATATTAAATCAAATTCTTGTTTATTTTGGCACTAAGTATTGTAGTACTTTAAGAAATTGGTGAAAATATTGTAAAATTTCAGGAGATATGTCACAACCATGTTATATCCGAATTTGTGTTATAATGAAGCATGCTTTAGCATGGTTTCCCTGTAAATTAAATTAGTTTTTGACAAAATTCATTGAGTTTTCAAGGCCACACATCAAATTCATGGATTTTCAAGGTTGTATGAAACATGCTACAATAAATGCCCTATTCACATTTGTAAAGGAGCATACATTTTTTTTAATTAATATGTAAACAAAGTGTAACAAACTGTAGAGGGAAATAGCTGACCCCTGCTGTTGTCTACATAGTAACAATATTCATTTCTGCAGATTAAAAAGGACAATATTATTGGAAATTTATCTCTCTTTATCACGTTTTTCAAAAGAGAAAACAAACTCTAAATCTTGACCAATCTGATATATTCTAACTGTAATGTTAATATCAATGTGCTGTATTTACAAATATTGTTTTTTTCATCTCACTCTCTCTGTCTCTCTCTTAATATAGGAATATTTCAAGGCATCATAATGTAATTTAGCACTGAAATATGCTGATGCTTACTGAGGTGTTCTTGTGTTATATAATTCATAGCATAAACTGTATATGGGCTGGTGGCCTTAACTTTTAAAATAAAAGTTGTCATTGTCATAATAATACAAGTTAATGCTGAACACATTTCTCAGCTTTTAATCAAACACAATTTACCGTGTGTCTGGTGCATCTCAGTTTTATCAAGACTGAATACACAGTTAAGGTCAATAGCAAAGTGAACAGACCTTCAAAGTGAAATAAAAAGTCCCAGTTAGAGCATTATTTCCAGAGTTAGACAATATTATTATAAAACTCCATCTAGAACATGGATATTGTTGTTGCACACTCAAGCTGCATGATGACAGCTCTTCCTTTATGCTTTGGATCACCTATGTAGGTATATGTACATTGTGAAACTACAGCCTTAAGAATACTCGATCTCTTGGAATCTGAAAAAGAAATGGAACAACAATATGAGTACTGCTGTTAGACACCTACATTGTGTATCCATATCTTTCTTTAATTATGTATAATTTGCTAACTACTTGGGTTGGATTAAGAATTTCATCAACATCAAAATACTTTTTACAAAATTTGTTTAAAAACTTTATATTTCATCATACATGTAAATGGTTCATACAGCCCCAAAGAATTGTTTTTCAAAGACATTTCAAGGAGTTTTTAAGGATTTTTAAAAGTTTTCAATGAGTATTTTGGTACCCCACTTGAGCATATCATCTAACTAATGCAAACAGTGTTTTATGTTTGTTTTCTCATGCTGTACATTTTCGTGTAACAAACGTTTTTTTTCTCCAAAATAATGTTTTCATGCCTCATTTAAAAGAATTTTATTTGGCACTTATGTTTGGGGATAAAACTATAGTTCTCCAAAACAACTTTATTATTTCAGTTCATGGTGACTCTAACCTTTGACCTTTTGACCCCCAATTTCAAAGGCTTCTTCCTTACACTAAGTGTAACCTATCCATGAAGTTTGGCCCTGGTCTGTGATGTAGAACTAATGATATTGTGCAGAAATCATTTTTCTTCCATACAGTCACAGTTACCTTGGTCTTTGCCCTTTTGACCCTGAAATCGTCAAGCTTATTCTTTTCCCCAAGTATAAGCCATCCACAAAATTTGGTAGCTGTGGATGATGGAGAACTCAACTTATTGTACAGAAACCATTTTTCTTCTTTCAGTCAGTGACCTTGACCTTTCACCTTTTACCCAAGAAATTGATAGGGTTCTTCCTTGCCCAAGTGCAAGCCATCCACAAAGTTTGGCAACTGTAGATGTTGTAAGACTGAAGTGATTGTGCAGAAACCATTTTTCATCTTTCAGTAAGAGTGACCTTGACTTTTGACCCAGAAATCAATAGGGTCGTTCCTGACCCCAAGTGCAAGCCATCCACTGAGTTTGGTAACTGTAGCTGGAGGAAAATTCTTGTGTTTGTGCGGATTGCACTTTTTTTCTTCTTTTAGTTACAGTTACCTTGATCTTTGACCTATCCCAAGTGCAAGCCATCCACAAAATTTGGTGACTGTAGATGGTGGAGAACTCAAGTTTTTGTGCAGAAACCATTGGACAACTTGAATTATTGTGTGCAAATGAAATTGGTAACAGAAAGATCATTGGATGGATAGATGGAGAACATCATAATATAATATGCGCCCAAACATAATATGCCCCACCTTATGGCAGGCATATAAAAATTAATCTGGAACAAAACAGATCTTTATTTCATATATTTATATGTTGTCATGAATTTAAAAGTGTTGGAATGTAATTCATTTTGTGATTAGTCTTATATAAGTTTTGGTATGAATTCTAATTGGGATTAGTTCATTAGTTCTGTTAGTAAAACTGTATTTAGACTGACCTTCTCCACTACAACCATCCACTACTACAATACAACTATTATTTCTTAAACAAGGTGGAAGATTACATTCAAGACTTTTCCTGTCTTTTTTAAATTAAAATTTTTGTTTTTGCTAAATAACAAACCTTAAGAGCAATCTGAGTTACATTTGTGCAGATTTTCATGGATGGTATTAGTGCTGGGATGATTCATCGCTGCATCGATGTATCACGATTTAAAATGTCACTGATTTGTGTATCGATACGTACAACCCAGTATCAATTTCCATTAAAAACCAGGTGTTTGGTAGGAAGTTTAGTTTAATCCCAAAGTTAACCTCCATTGTGAGGAGTATTCAAAGCACAATTTAAGACATAAAATGATTGGAGAATTGATCTTTCGTGGGTGTATATTGACCAATTAGTAAATGCCTTGCAAAAGCAACAATTCACACATGAATAAACATGGGTGAGGAAGGAGAGATTGTCCACATTTCCAATCTGACAGGGTCAAAATATTCTGTGTGGGACCATTTCAGACACCCAGTATATGTGCAGAATGGAGTCCGAAATACAGTAAAAGCAAAAACAATATGTGAAGTCTGTAGAGCTGTCCTTAACCATGATGGGAACACAACAAATATCTTACTCTACATCACTATCTATTTCCAATTCGAAAGATAAAATACAAAGTTAAATTAAATCTGAACAAGTTAGAAAAGCGGTTGGATATGGTCAGCCTAATATTGCTGAAATGTTTGAAAGGCAAAATAAATATTCAGCTAACTCTCAACATGCCAGACAGGAATTTTCATTGCTTCAGATATGAGGCCTCTGTCAATAGTTTAATGCACTTCTGTAAGCACTACTTGTGAGTTCAGGGGTATGTAGTTGTGACTTGTCTAAGTGGTCTGAACAAGTTAAATATTAAACCGATAATCACATTCTTACTCTGCATTAAACACTTGTAGTTCTTTTTATTTTCTCCACTTATTCATTGCTAGTTAAATTTGATGATATTTTGAAGCTAACAGTTATGTGTTAAACATTTTCTAGTCGGTAATCAGTGATTGAATTCGACTAGATTTCACTTGGGGAATCATTTTTGCATTAGCATTTATTGATGTTTTCTACATTTTTACTAACCAGATGTTTCACAATGATATTGGGATATCCCTTATAGTTAATTGTCTATGGTTTAGGAGAAAAAGTTTTCTCTTTAAGTTACTTTATTTTCTTTCTTATAATAAAGGATAACGTAAAACTTTATGTATTTATTCTTTATTCTTTAATTTTTACATTTTAATATAATGGCACAGATTTTAAAAAAAAATACCATGAAGAGTACAAGTGCTTGTATGACCAAACACTTGCTTTATATTGGTTGAATAAAAAAATATCTTGTGGTAAAAGAAAAAAAAATATGGTTTGAAAGAAAATCTACAAGTATATTACATATTTTAAAGTGTATTAAATGCTTTAAAAGAAAACAGATATTTTATTTTCTTTTATTTAAATTTTAATTTCCAGTCATTTTCTATAGGCTTAATTCCCAATAGTATGACGTCGCTTATTGGGTTACACATACTTATCATCTTGGGGCCTCAAACCACTTTTGAATCTTAACAAAAAACCAACACTGAGAAGGTAAATATGTGATTATGGAATTTGTTTCAGAAGTATTATGTCGAATATATGATAATGTGAGATCTGCTGTATAAAATTACCTGCAATTAGGACAGGTGAAGAATACAGTCTGTCCCTCATCTGCTGACCTGGTCTGTTGAGTGGTGTACACCATCTTCTCATTGCCACATTTTGGACACTTCCTGTCTGCCTGAAAAATTCATGATATTGGAATATAAATTCTTTTCTGCATATGTCTCACAAGTTGGTAGCAGCAAACAATAAGTTTTTATAATGCTTTTGGCAGAGTTCATAAAACATCTATGAATCTGCTGTCATACCTCAGTCAAGGGAATAGCTCTGTTCACTTTCTATAAAAGTTCCAGCTTTCTTAGTCAGGTTGCAGTTACGCTATATAGTGTTTTCTCAAACAGTAAAACTAAGACTGTTACTTATTATTGTCTCACCTATGCATATAAAACTCTAACAATTAAACAAACAAAAAACTACTCCGCATGAATCTAAATTTCAGTAAAAAACGTCATCTTACAAGAGAGTATATATGGTAATGATATTTTGGAATATCCTACAACTGATGTCCAGTTGCTCAGAATATGTGCTGGTCAAAACCTTTGAACTGCTGGACATGTTTGGCAAATACACACAGACACAAGCACACACAGATAATGTCTGATCTAATCTCATCACACTCTTAGAACTAAAATGAATTGCATAACCCCAAGACAATGTGGACAAGGTCAAATGAAGATGTAAGCCACAACAGTGATCTAATCTCTTTTACTTCTGGGATACTGACCGTGTATTTTTCAATACGAGGTCATTTTCAGCAGATTTTCAGTTCCAAACTGAAGATGTATTGCTACTAAATGGATATTTGCAATTGTATAACCATAATTAACATTCTCAGATCCTCAAATTACTGGTATTACCTTTCCAATATAAATATAATTTGACTGTACACCTTTCCCAAACTTTCCTTTAAATTTTCTGCAAAAATTGCCATAAAAAAACATACCAGATAGCACAACATCACAAGGACCACTGACATCAACCTTTTCAACAGCTTTTTATGGAGTTACTGTCAAATAAGTTTAACAATCAACCAATCAGATACATAAAGCATGTTTCCTTCAGCACACAAATGTCAATATTCCATACCTGCAATCTGTGAATACATGTACTTACTGTAGGTCCAGTGATTCCAGACTGCTTTTCTTTCACCGTCATCATCGACTCTGGATGACTAAATTCTACACTGGAATGGATTTCTACACCATCAAAATCTGTGAATAAAACAAAAATCCAACACATCAAATTTTCCCTGTTTAAACATATTTTATTTAAAGGTCTGAACTTTCTGTCAAGACTACACAATATCTGCAGAAAAGATAAAGATACTCAGTAACTATTAAAAAATCTGAATATACAGCATTTTAAGAGAATAAATTTAAAACATTTTAAGAGAATAAATTCAAAGCATTTTTAGAGAATGAATTCAAAGCATTTTAAGAGAATGAATTCAAAACATTTTAAGAAAACGAATTCAAAGCATTTTAATAGAATAAATTCAAAGCATTTTAAGAGAATGAATTCAAAGCATTTTAAGAGAATGAATTCAAAGCATTTCAACAGAATGAATTCAAAGCATTTGAAGAAAATGATCTCATTGTATTTTAAGAGAATAAATTCAAAGCATTTTAAGAGAACAAATTCAAAGCATTTTAAGAGAATGAATTCAAAGTATTTTTAGAACAAAATTCAAAGCATTTGAAGAGAATGAATTCAAGCATTTTAAGAGAACAAATTCAAAGCATTTTTAAAGAATAAATTCACAGCATTTTAAGAGAATGAATTCAAAGCATTTTAAGATAATGAATTCAAAGCATTTTAAGAAAACAAATTCAAAGCATTTAAAGAGAATAAATTCACAGCATTTTAAGAGAACAAATTCAAAGCATTTTAAGAGAATAAATTTACAGCATTTTAAGAAAATGAATTCAAAGCATTTTAAGAGAACAAATTCAAAGCATTTTAAGAGAACAAATTCAAAGCATTTTAAGAGAATGAATCCAAAGGATTTTAAGATAACAAATTCAAAGCATTTTAAGAGAACAAATTCAAAGCATTTTAAGAGAATAAATTCAAAGCATTTTAAGAGAACAAATTCAAAGCATTTTATCAGAATAAATTCACAGCATTTTAAGAGAATAAACTCACAGCATTTTAAGAGAATGAATTCAAAGCATTTTAAGAGAACAAATTCAAAGCATTTTAAGAGAATGAGGTTTTTGTCAACAAAGGAAAGTTGAAATATTTAAAATCCTACACGTCCATTAATTTTATTTCATTTTCTACAAATTGTGTGAAAACAGAAACTATCACACTTGTTCATTGATACAAATGCCTGGAATAAAGTAATCAGACAGTTAAAAAAAAGGCATAATTGTTGCTATTTGGGCATTTTATGGTGTCACACATGCATGGAATGCAAATCATACATAATTAAAAACCACTTCACAGTCTTCTGTACAATTTTAACACGAGTACCATGAACGGTACATTATATGACTGTCCAGTGTTTAAGAGGTCCTCTGTGTAGTTACTATTGGGGCAAGGCTGACTGGAGATTAATGACTAATGGGTCTCAATGACCTTGACCTTTAGTCAAGGTGTGCAATAAGAACAAAACTTACTATGTAGAAATAATTTTCTTATTAGACTCATCATGACCTTGACCTTTCAACATTAGACCCCAAAATCTATAAGTTTCTTTCTTATCTTAAGTGTAAGTCATTGTACAAAACTCATTTTTATTTGAGTCACAACAAACATGGCCCTTGACCTTTCGACCTCATTACCAGTATGCCTCTTCCTTACCTTAGGTGCAAGCTCTTCACAAACTTAAGTCAAGGTCTAAAAATAAAGTTATTATGCAAACACCTCTTTTCTTCTTTAACTCAGTGACCTTGACATTTGACATTTTGACTCAACAGCCTTCTTTTTAAACTAGACTGTAAGCCATCCACAAACTTTGGTGAACATACATGGTCAAGAATGTTTTTCTCATTGAAATCACTTTGTTTATGACATGAATGGCCATTGATAAAGCTCATCATTCAATACAGTGTACACAATTCCATCACTTAATAAACTGCTGTACTCTCTCTGTTATTTTTCAAGTTTAAGTATAAAAGTACAGAAGAACCTTTTCGTAGCATAGCTCTTGTATCTTTTAATTTAATATACTTTGGAAAGAATTATGAATGTCATAATATTCCAGTGTTCATGATCGTACATATTCGATATAAATACTACAACATTCTTTTGTAATCTTTTTTCAAGTTTTATATGTATTACTGCTTTCAGTGATTTCTTCAAAGTGGGTCTTGGAAATTAAAAGGAAACTATGACAAATTAATAACCAGTACACAAAACACTTTTATGAAATATCATTTGTTGAGAAAGAACATCGAAGTTACCGCTTGATGCAGAACAGTATGTCAATTTCCACTTCTGTATATGCTAACAAGTACATATACATGTATTCAATTTGCAGGTATGTACATTGTACAAATTTGTGTGCAGAAACCATTTTTTCATTTTCAGCAATAGTGACCCTGACCTTTGACCTATTGACCCCAAAATCAAGAGGCGTCTTCCTAGTCTCAAATACAAACCATTTACAAAGTTTAGCCAAGGCATGTTTTGTGGAAATAATTTTTTCTTCCTTCAGAACCTGTGACATTGACCTTAAACTTTTTTACCCCAAAGTGAATAGGTATCTTTCTGGTCTCAAATACTAGCCATCAGTAAAGTTTGGTCAAATAAGTAAACAGAACTCAATATATATATATATCATGCAAAAACCATTGTTCTTCTTAGAGTCATTGTGGCCTTGACCTTTGACCCTTTGATTCCAAAATCAACAGGTGTCTTTATCATTTCAAAAGCAAACCATTTACAAAGTTTGGCCAAGGTATTTGGTATAAAAGTTAAGTTATTATGTGGAAAAAGTTTTTCTTCTTTCAGGCACTATGACCTTGACCTTTGACCTTTTGAACCTGAAAATTGAAAGGTTTCTTCGTTGCTGTAAATGCAAGCAAGTTACAAAATCCCAAATTCAAATTGAACTTGCTGGACATTTTGTTGCAAAAATTAACTAGATGGCCAGAAGTTTGTAAAATTTAACATATAAATGTTAATAAGAGGCCAGTGTTCCAACTAGGAATTACTTACAAAGGGGAGGGGAAAGGTGCACTTTTAGCAAACAGGACACTTTTGTTAAAGGAAGGGGCACTTTCTGTAACAAAGACAATGTTTTTCTGCAATAAAAATACTTGATGTCAATAATGAAATTTAGAATTTAATCTTTTAGGAAGTAGCACACTCATAAGTATATCCTACATTAAATAAACAGACAAATCATTAGAATAAATATACAACAACAGAGATTTAAGGTGTTTTAGTCATCTGGAAATAGGCAGAAGGAAGAGCTCTTATATGGCAGCAAGGGGACTACAAGGGCACAGAGAGTAAAAGGGATGGCACCAAAGGCAGACGGGGGGAGGTGCCTCTCTATTTCTATTGGGCTGGATCACTGAGAGGCATATTTTAGATGTAATAAATAAGAAAATATTGATATACTCAGTTATTAAATGAATAAGAAAATGTGCCATTTTCAACTCTGGATTTGCTGTTCCTTCAATTTTAGTATTATCCTTCCATGCTTCACTTCTTTTCTCTTTAACTATATATATTATATATATATATATATATATATATATATATATATATTTATATATATATATATATATTATATATATATATATATATATATAATATATATATATACATATATATATATTTTTTTTCTTTTTTTAATTCTTTCGGAAGACTATACAACAGAATTTTACTCAGTGACAGTATTTGATGAAACTCTATTGTTTTTAAAAATTAATTATTAGTTTACAACATGCACATAATACTCAGATGAATGTGCTGCAGTATAAATAAACAGTTAGATAGCAGACTTACTACCTCAAAAATATACAACACCTAATTGACAGGCATTTCTGGTTGAGTCCAATAGTAACATTTTATTTAAACATGTCTTCAAACCGGAGCTGGAGGGCAATAATAAAGGTTGGTATCTTTTTTTTTATTTAGGCTACACATATTTTGTTGGAAAGCCCTGATATGCACAGACACACAATATATAACATGGTGTGAGAGACTGATGTAATATGTCTATAGAACATCCCCTGGGGCAATCGTTTAATTGTTCAATTATGTAGTATATATTCTTCTTAACATCAAATGGGTCAGTGTAGGAAAGCAAATGGCCAAAAAGGGACAGTACACAACAGGTCAGATATCATGTTTTTTTTAAGTCAATCAAAAATAATTCCTTACTAAGCAAAAAGACATCGATCTTGTCTACTTGATTTAATTTGGTGTACTAAAAAAAATTATGTTCTGGATCTTGCTTTCTTTTAACTTGAGTTTATACCTCTTTATTGACTAGTAAAGTTTTGAACTTTTAGTAAACATCCCCCATGTCACTATTGCTTTGTTAACTGAGTGTAGTTACAGTTTATAGTTGGATCTGATGCTAAATTGTGAATCTTTGGAAGTTGCTTTCCTCTGAACTTGAGCCACTTACATCAGCAATAAAACCTCAAAAGTACAGTATACTGATGGCCATCAGTGTCTTTCAATGTTAGAATGTTAGCATCTGCTAATAGCCAGAGAAGACTCTAAATATTCAGTGATCAAAATTGTCTTTAATGAAATGCAATTTGAAAATTTAATCACCATTGTTGATATTAGACGAAAAAGAGCATACTCCTAACTCTTAAATTTACTACAATTTTCAGCTAAACAACTCAATATGCAAGCGCATAACTCTCTTTCCCTGTCCTTAAGAAGATAAATGTTTATATAAGTTTTCATGACATGCACTACGAATCCACATAGCACCTTCCTTCATGGCTAATTTTTACATGTAGTTGTTTGTGTTAACAGGATATTTGTCTGGCAATGGAAGTAGTCTGATCTTTGGCATAACCAATGAATGACAAATTTACCTGTAATTCATCCAACGAAAATGGGACTTTCAAAATCATGTTGGAGTCAACATGTTCATAATCCACACACATGGTCTACCCGAGAGCAGATAATCTCCTAATTACACTAAATTGGAATACCATTTTGTTGATAGATATGACACATAAAAAAGGATAACCTTCAGTTGACTTGTGACAGTGATAAAAAAAAATGCAAATTTATAATTAGCAGCTCTGAAAATATTTGGTTTGTACATTTTTTTTTCTTAAAGTTATCAACAGAAACAGATATCCTGAACTGATGTGGTAACTCTTTAAAACCATAAATCTTCTTATGTCTGCATTTTTCCATGTCATTTCTTTTTTTATTGTAGTTTTCAAACTCATACCATGAAGCTTTTTGTTATAAACTAGTACCACAAGATAGTATGGAAAAAACATCCCAAAATGACAATGATTTTGTTTTAAATTTATTCACACATTTTTTTAGAAATGTTGTTGATAGCAATAAGGATATTTCTTTTAGAGTTTAAATATCAAATTTTCCTATTTGAATTTTTGTTTAGTGTTTTCAGATAAAATCTGAACATTCATCAATATTAACAAAGCTATCAAATGCAGCCTTTTTTCTTTCTTTTTTGTGTGTCTACTTTGGACTTTTGTCCACACCTTACCCACTCCAAACCAATCAACAGTAAACACAAAAACTCAGTCATTTAAATCTGATATTTTAGGGGTACAGAGTGCATTTTATATTCGAATACCATTTTTCTATTTCGACATTCGCCCAAAAGTAGTCTGGTTAGATTTGTTCTGTCATTCATTGCAGCTCTAATTTCCTTATATTTCTCAACCATACAAATTCAAGTCTTAATGATAGACAGGGATCAGCCATTTAATTAGAAGGTTTGCGATTTTCTTTTAAGCCAGCATATTTTTGTACTGATAAAAGGGAAATTTTCTAGAAATATGGACAGAGAGGATCACAGGCGTTCAAATCTGAAAGACAAATTACATTTCTTGCTACTGAGAGAACTTTGTTCTTTCTTTTGTAAAACGCCCCCCCCCCCCCCATCTTTTGCTTAAGATTAAATATTACATGGTCAATGCCTTGAAGCACACCTTTCACATCAATTTTATAATTGCAAAGTTTACAAGTGACGACATCCTCCATTCCCGGTAAAGGTAACACAGTCCCGCACTGGGGACAAAAATCCAGGTCCGTTTCAAACGTTTTTGACATTCTATGGCAAGTACACTAATTTCGTTTGCAGGGTATAACAGTTAAAGCAGCTTTTGTCTCGATAAGGACATTGATTTAAAAAGCTGAAACAACAGTCTTATGTTTGTTTGTCAACAAGCACACGTGGTAAATGGCGCAGCCATTTTAGTGCAAAATTGATTGTAAAATAACAATTTAACGAAATTATTCTCAACGAATACAAATAGTAGAAAGACAAATAAACAAAGAAAAAATAGTAATTCTTCTACAATATAATATAACATAAGTAATTACATTTTAAATTACATAAAAATGTTCACAAATATTTCTACTATTGTGAATATTTTAACCACTGTAACTTAACAATTTCTTTTTGAACGAAATATTTCCTCATTCTATACTAATCACTGACTGGTTCAATTGGCCATTTCACATAAATATATCATAAAAAGTGGGGAACGATATATCGCCACACTTGTCTCGAACAATTCAAAACAAGCGACATCACTGACTTCAACATGAAGCTCATTACACATAACATGCTGACATCGAATATCATCAAAGGCGTTACAAAAGGATATCCACTTGGGATAATAGTACAGTATTTCATTGAAAGAAAACAAATATCTATATAATAATAGGGTAGGAGTTTTGGTCATAATTTGGAGTAGTCTCTTGAAGTGAATCGGGTCGATGGAATGTGTACAGTTCGGTTGCAGGGTCCCCGCCTTGTTGGTTCTACTTGTGTTATGTATTTGAATCGGAAGCCTCTGATGGATTAAAAATGAAACTTGAATACTAATCCTGAGCACCCACAAACTCACTGATTTTGAGAGGGGAAGCAACTCCTACTATTCTTTGCAACTGCCTATAGATGGATTGTAATAAATTGTAATGCAACTGCATATAAGTATCTTCAAGATGCAGAGTAATTCCTTGTGGTGCTGAAAATGTCACATTTGTACAACTTATGGTTTTGACAATATATTTTGTTAATTTGTCAGAGTGGAACAGTTTTATTTAGGGTTGGGATGTGGTGATATAACAACATTAGCTCCATGAGCTATTTGACCCAGTATAAAACCACAAGATAAAGTATTCGCATGACTTTGGCACTACAGTCTAGTGTACAGTGTATACAAATGACACTACCTGCATTACCTGTAAAATTTAGGAAACTTGTAGCCAGACACATTTTTTTTCTCTCTTGTTTAGAACCTTAATTACATTTTAAGCGGTCGTGGTTACAAAGGATTAAATAAAGGTCAGTGGTATTTGTCTCTGTTTTTGCAATATAGTCAGTGTTGTTTGGAACAATCTGCACTTTGCTTGCAGACCCTCCTTATGTGGTCTTGTTTACAAAGGATTCAATCAACGTCAGTGGTGTTTATATCTGCTTTCGCGATGCAGTCGTTCATAGCAGTGTCAAAACGCATATTTTACCTGCAAATTCTGGTCACTGGTTGTGTTCTGCAGGTGGTCACTTATGACAATACATTTATATAATAAAAGCAATCTTTTCATTATGATTGTGGTCATAAATTACAGGTTGTCAGAGGTTGTTCAGACAGGTTTTACTGTAGTTGAATTTTAAAGTTAAAAAATCCTGTTTCCTGTGTATTCCATCCCAAAAAACTTGCAGGAATTCTCAGTATTAATTTTCTCTTTTTTTAATTAATATTTCCTTAGCAGAAGATGCATCTGGCAGTAGTGTTTTGAAAGGAAATAAATACATTATTAGTTACATGCATGAGTTTGAAATCTTATCAATAGTAATAATAATCAATAATTAAAATAACTATAGGTTACATGTAAGAAATTTCCTAATCTGACCTGGCTTTATATTTATTCTTCTTCTTTCATGTATCTTTTAAATTCCTTGGATGAACAATGATTAATTTAACCCTTAAAGTACATGTTGCAGCATAAGTCGTGCCATCGGTAGAGGTCCCATAGCACTTGTCACAACATATGCTGTTTTAAGGTATTGTTTACACAAATGAGTACTGAAGCTTGACATGAATGGTTGTGAAAGTATATATGATTGGTGTATTGGGCCCTGGAACAAGCATTCTGTTGTAGTTTTACCATGTATTTAGCACAGAAGTTTTACAAATGCTGGTTAAAACAAGTGCTACCTGGAAAATTAAAATGGCTGACTCCCAACATGATTCATCTTCAGGTGATTTAATTTGGCAAATACTGACTGATGATAGCAATGATGACAATGATTGTGAAAGTTTTTCGGATTTGCTGTTGCTTCAGTTGTAGTAATAGCCCTTTCACACACTACATAACAAGATCATGTAATTCATCATTTGGATCCAACCCTTGGTGGCAGGATTACATAGACTCAATATAGTCGAGAGATATAATAAATTAAATTTATTAAAACCAGTAAAATATTTAGATTTTCTAACAAACTAAAATAATGCTTAAACATTCTAATTTGACAATATGATGAAAGCTAAGTGAAAAGTTGCTAAGTTTTGGAATTGTGGAGCTATATTTATCACTGCCTTTGACAGTTCCTGTATCATTTGCCTTCCAGTGTGGTAGCTCTGGGATGTCATTCTGGTTGTTCATGAAAGCCCTAATTATCCATTTATTTGTAAAGTTTTGAGAAGTCTAAAGACCTGAAGATGGGCTTTCACTCATTGTCTTAGGCTTTGGGATTATCGGGTGTTGAAATAATTAGGAAAACATAATTACCAAGTAATTGCATGAAATAAGTATGGGCACCCTATGATAAATATCCAGCATGACGAGTTTGCAACAATTCATTTCAGCACGTCAATGAGACATGTCTGGCAAAATGGGCATTTTGGAAGTTTTGGCACCAGCATATACAATTCAGAGAGGAAAGGGGAAGTAACTCTAAAGGCTTTGTAATTGTGTTATTATGTAGCTGTCTATTTAGTCGTCCATGAGCTTTTGAGAACAAAGTTTCAGTTATTACAAAACACAATGGACGACCTATTATGTAAATAGAATTTTTAAAAACTCTTTGATTTGATAAAAACAGCACAATTACGACATCATAAACTGACGTACCTCATTGGTTCAGGTTATGAATTTTATGTGTTATGTTGATCTATAAATCTGGTGTGATGAGTGAGTGCATCTCCAGGTGAGTTATAGCAGCATTTCATTTTTACGTATTTAATATTCTTTTATAACACAGGATGCATTTTCCAAGTGGACTAGAGTTCGTATTCCATAAAATTTTGTAACATTATGGTCTGGACGAAAAACCTAATGATAGCTTTGAGTATGGAAACAAACTAATAGTAATTTTTTCTATTTTCAGCCAAGAAAGGTGGAAGTAAAAGAGGTTGACTACAACCCAGAATTCCTAGCAAGAATGATTCCAAATATGGATTGGGCAGCTGTATGCAAAGCTGCAAAAGATGTAAGATTGCTTTTTCATTAAACCTATGACAAGAAATATCTATGAGAAGGGAAAGAAATACAATAAGAGTTGGTTATTAACTGAGTACAGTGGTCCCCTCTTTTAAGGCCACTCCTTCTGCAGTTGGAAAGTGGTCTTATAAGAGGGGTGGCCTTTCTAGAGGGGGACCATACATGCGAGTAGTAATTACATATGAAGTAAGAAAGTCGAAGCTAATTCTAAAACATTTAATATTTTCATTGAAAAATCACATGCATGTTGTGGAATTAATGTGATACAAACTGTTACTAATGTCATTTTAAATAGAATATTATGAATAATAGTCAGTATGTTCTTACAGTTGTCTTAATATTGTTGCCTTTTCTTGAATGATTCGACCTGTAAGTGGAATGTTCTTGGCACACACCATTCAGAAAGCTTGTCATTTCAATCAGGGTAAAAGCATCTCCTGGCTTTAACAATCTTTCTTTCTCCAGGCATTCCATTTCCCCATTTCTGCAGAATATTCTCCTTATCTTTTACAATATTATTTATTTGAGTCTTTCCAACATCAAAATTTTTTTAAAGGATCCTCAAACTCTCCCTGTTTTTGCTGAGTTCAATTAACTTTCACTTTTTCTTCTAACTTGAGAAGTTTTCTTTTCCTTGACGACATGTTGAACTTTTGGCAATAACTTATTCCTATGTTGCCAACTCTATTACTGTTAACAACAACTTTTAGCATTTAAACAAAATGCCCTGTATTTATAAAGGAAGTGATCTTGTCACATGATTCATTGATCATAGTATGGTACCCTGTATTTATAAAGGAAGTGATCTTGTCACATGATTGATTGGTCAAAGTCTAGTACCCTGTATTTATAAAGGAAGTGATCTTGTCACATGATTCATTGGTCATAGTCTAGTACCCTGTATTTATAAAGGAAGTTATCTTGTCACATGATTCATTGGTCATGGTCTGGTTCCCTGTATTTATAAAGGAAGTGATATTGTCACATGATTCATTGGTCATAGTCTGGTACCCTGTTGAGTTTACATTTGTTTGCTCAATGTGGGAGAGGCCAAAAAGGCTATGATTCCATTTTTACATCACACAGATTTCTGCTGATCAAAACAGTGCACAGCAGCTGTTAGCTTTTGTAATCTTGATAATTATTATCAGTAATACTAGCCACTACATGTTCTAGTAAGTGTCAGAGTGAAAAAACTTGACATCTAAGGGAAGCCAAAAGGCTATCACACCATTTTCACTAACTTGTGTTCATCAATACGGTGCATCTCAGCTATTAGCTATTGTAATCTTTACAATTATTGGCAGTAATAATAGCCAGCAATTATCAAAGTGAGGATCGCACAGCTGTAAGGATAATCAGATTACTTCTTTGTGTATGGATTAAAGTTTGGTTCTTTATTGGCATGTTGAAAAAATGTGGTCGCTCATGAGGATCAAATTTGGTATTTTTTGCACAAATATGCTAAATGCTGGTCGTGTTAGAGGAGTTGCCATCCCTGAGGGTTAATTTTGAACACAAACTCGTTGGTGCCAAGAGATTCTGTCAGTAAAAAGCAGGTGGATCCTGGTCAGGGTGGGCCATTCAGAAAGGGGACCACTGTACAGTAAAACCTGTCTTGAGAGACCACCCCTTCTGCCAACAAAAATCAGTCTAAATTTGTGCAAGATGATTAGTTTTTAAGGTAAAAATTCAACAGGGCTTAAGAAGGAAAAATACCCACCATTACTGTATATGCATTTTATTATTTATTCATAGTTCTTGTTAAAATATTGCATTCATATAATCTCAAAATAATTTTATTTAGCAATAAAGATTTACATCATAAAACATTCACATTTATATTTGAAGATTAAGTGTACATGTATTAGCATATGAATTGCAAAATTAACTAAGGAAATATTTATTTATTCTGTCCATCAGTTAACTTGACATGTCTTTAAATTTCATAGTTACTTCAAATGTTGCATAATAATTACACAGTTAGCTATGATAACACTTACCGTATATACTCGCTTATAAGTCGACGTTTTTTACTTAGAATTCGACTCGTGCAGAGTAGGGGTCGTCTTATAAGCGCGACATTAAAAAAATAAAAAAATCTTGGGGTAATGTTGAAAACTCTAGATGTTTGCAGTACATAAAAATACTGTCAATTCATATATTTTTATGTTTTCATGCCACTATTCCTATGCAGCAATGCATATATGGTATGCACTGTGTTTATCCGTTTCATGACGGTATTCATTACACAATACATGTATCTACAGTTATTTGGATTTTATTAATTTGAAAATATTACCGGTAAATTTAATACTACCTACCGCAAAATGAAGTGTCCGTCAATGTTTACCGTGGGTGTTTACTAGTAAGTATATTGCCTCCATTTTCGTGCAAGTTCGAACAACCTGTATTTGTATTAATATTTGTGTTTTGCTGTATAAAGACTGTGCTTGATGCAATAAAAGTTTTGATTTAATTTGTATTTTCCTTTTCCACAAGTCAGATTTAATTCCCAAGTGGTATTTCCCAAGTTATCTGCCAGTGCACGTGGGCCGATACGCCTTTGGCTTGTAAAGGGACTCACTTTGTTTTCAAGTTGACAATCCTTTTGATCGAGCTGCCAATCTATACTTGTTCAGTGCCAAGTAGAGTTGTACAACTTCCTGTGCATATACTTTGACCTTAATCCCTTTGCTTGTAAAGGCACCACACTCTTTGTTTTCCCACGTGACAACCCTTGATCAAGCCGCGAGTTTGATACATGTTCAGTGCCAAGTAACAGAGGGTGGCTATTTGAACTCCCTGTGATCTTGCCGCACAATTGACATGTGTTCAGTTGCAGCCTTTAATAGATTTCTGACTTTATGATCAAAGTGTTACTCACAGAGCCCAAGCTCAGTCTTTGCATAAGCACCCGCATATGACAGTAAAGCAGAGAATCGGAGTCGGACGAGATTTACGATGACTAGACGACGACGATTTACAATGACTAGACGACGATGTAGGATTTCAGAACTTTATCAGACAATGAGGATTAATTCTTGGACTTTATACCAGATGACATTAGATAGTGACATTTATAGGATACCGTGAATCACAAAAAAGTGGACTTAACTTTCATTGTTTATTTGTACGACGTGTGGAATTAACATATTACAGGATATTGTGAATCGGGTCTGAACTTCTATTTTTATACCAGTATGTGACCTATAATTGAATTCGTGGATTTATCATATAAATGGATTTAAATTGTCAAGCATTATGGATTTCAATGGACTTTATTACACAAAGATGAACATATTGTATTTGTGACATATTTCACTCAATAATATAATTGTATTTTACACTGGTTTTGTCTTTATTTTTCTTATCGATCCAGTTTGGCTTGTTTATATTTCCAAAGTGCGTTTCTGACTCACTAAGAAGTCACCCCTTCAGACGGATCTGACTTCCAAAATACACCCCGACTTATAGGAGGGTCATAGAGAAAATCACTTTTTGCAGCCCTAAAAAGAGGGGGGGGGTCGACTTATAGTCGAGTCTACTTATAATCGAGTATATACGGTACTCATGCTGTGTGTGAATTAGTGGTTTTGTTCAGGCTTTGGGTAAATATGGAATATATATGTACCAATAAATGATATAAAAAACAGAATTAACCCATCCAGAAACAACATAAATTTATTGAGAGACAAAAGTCAACACCTTAATTCACCAATGACATAAAGAGATTAACTTGATAAACAAAGGGTTTATCGGCTGCACTATGGTGAACAGATGATTGCTTGGTGTGTGCATTTTAATAACTCTAACCTCAAAAAAGTAACAAACAACATAAACTTTTTACAATGACAAATCTGGAAATCAATAATCACTTAATAAAGACGAAGACAAAGGCCTCATTCACCCAGGCATTACGGATTGACTCCAGTGACAAACAACGTACTTGACCGCTACAGTGAAGCCCTTTGAGAAGATTTCTAATTATGATATTATTGGAGTTAAACAGTTTTTACTAAAGATAAAGAAACAATATAAACTTTTGAACTGACTATGTACATACTTGTCTGCTCCCTTTGAAGAAGGAATGGTTAGTCATAATGGAGATTTACTTTGGCACTACAATGGTGATTAGTGACATGTACTTTAATCTGGTTTATGGTCTGTAGCATATGATGTTACCTGCATGAGATGTAAATTTTAGAAAACCTGTAGCCAGAGTAAAATTTTGTTTTGTTTAGAACAAACTCTCCTAAGTGGTTAGGTTTACAAAGGATTAAATCAAAAGTTCAGTGTGTTTATCTCCATTTTCATGATGTAGATGTTTATAACAATGTTATTTAGAACAATTTGCACTTTGCCTGCAGACCCTCCTAAGCAGCTGTGGTTACAATGGATTAAATAAAGGTCAGTGGTGTTTATCTGTGTTTTTGCAATGCAGTCATTTATAGCAGGGTCAAATCACTTATTTTGCCTAATAATCTTGGTCACTGGTCGCATTCTGCAGGTGGTCACTCATGACTGCATTTATATAATAAAATCGATCTGTGCATGATGATGGCATGTCACGTAACCAAAGAAACACAGCCAAATATTGATATGAGGAAAAATAAGTGCCTGTAGCAAATGATGCAATACATCCATGAAAATTGTTGGTACAATTATGAGGTGGTCATTATGATTGGTTTGATCATTATTCAATGTTGCAGTCAAGGTGGAAGCAATACTTGTGATGGGTACATTTAAAACAGCTGTGTGCATCAGGATTGATGATGGGTACATTGGAACAGCAGTGTGTGTCGGGATTGATGAATGTGACTTCCAATCCTTTACACTTAGGTTAGAGTCATATGCTGTGATTAGTAAGATATTTCTGTTCCCTGCGATCTGCATCATTTTGATTGGTGGGACTCTGGAGAGTGTCATAACCGTTGTTTTCTGGATGGAGTGATTGGCAAAATTCTACTCTGAATGCCCACATTTTCAGTTGCAACCTTCATCAGTGAATCCAGGGTATTGTGGCCCATCAATCTTGGATAATACCTGAAAATAAGGATGTATATTCATTTTGGAGTTGTTTGTGTTTCATGAGATTCCTAGTACGGGCTACAAATTAGTTTATTCAGATTGAATAAAAAGTGCAATGTTTACTCTGTTTACCATACCTGTCGCTATTGCATATCTGGTACTTTTCCGGGTGGAAAATACCCAATCATATGACATGAATTTGTCCTCCCATTAGGGTGAACCAGAAGACTCCAAAACAAGGGATCGCCCCTGGGAGACCCATAGACACGTTGCCCATGCGGACTGCCCTTCATTCTTTTTCCGGTTGCATGGCTGTAATGTCTACCTTGTTTATATCATGGGTTAACAAGTGAAATTCACATATCTCTTGTATGTATATTCTTTGTAAATGTTTGGATTATACTACTGACTGAGTATAGACCAGAAGAGCTTATGGGATTGTCTGTTGTCTGTCATCCGACTATTCATTAGCACAAGTTTGTTATTGCTACACCACCTAAACTACTTGGAGGATTGCCTTGAAACTTTATACACACATTCATCCCATGGTCTAGCTGGTCCTAAATGAAAATAGTGCTGCTCCAACATCCAATATGGCCATAACAGCATCTATCTTGAAAATCTTGTTATTGCTACTCCTCCTGAATGGATGGTCATATCAACATGGGATTGTCACTAAAAGACTTCTTATGATGTCTAGTTGGTCCTAAATGAAAATGGTGCAGATCTGACATCCAATATGGCCACCAAAGTGGCCCTTTTGGAAATCTTGTTACCACTACTCCTACTGAATGGATGGTCATATCAACATGGGGTTTTCACTAAAAGACTTCTTATGATGTCTAGTTGGTCCTAAATGAAAATGGTGCCAATCTGACATCTAGTATGGCTGCCAGGGCAACCATCTTGAAAATCTTGTTATCGCTACTTCTCTTGAATGGATGGTCATATCAGCATGAGGTTTTCACTAAAAGACTTCTATGATGTCTAGTTGGTCCTAAATGAAAATGGTGCCTATCTGATGTCCAATATGGCTGCCATGGCAGCCATCTTGAAAATCTTGTTATCGCTACTCCTCCAGAATGGATGGTCATATAAGCATGGAGTTTTCACTAAAAGACTTCTTATGATGTCTAGCTAGTTCTAAATAAAAATGATGCCAATCTGATATTCAATATGACCACCATTGTAGCCATCTTAAAAATCATGTTATCACAACTCGACTTGAACAGAAAGTTCAATTGACATGGGATTTTCACCAGAAGACTTCTTATGATATCCAGTTGATCTTAAATTAAAATGGTGTCAATCTGACATCCAGTATGGCCGCCACAGCAGCCATCTTGAAAATCTTGTTATTGCTACTCCTAAATGGAAAGTCATATCTTGAAAATAATTTTATCTCTGCTCCTCTCCAAATGAATGGCTATATCAACATGGCGTTTTCAGCAATAGACTTCTTATGATACCTAGTTGGCCCTAAACGAAAATGGTGCCAGTCATACATCCAATTTGGCGGCCATGACAACTGTCTTACAAATCTTGTTGTCACTACTCCCCCTAAATGGATGATCATTATGACATGGTGTTTTCACTAAAAGACTTCTAATGATGTCCACTTTGTCCTAAATGAAAATATTGCCAAGCTAACATCCAATATGTGTACCACAACAGCTAATTTGAAAATCTTGTTATTGCTGAAGAATATCAGAGATGGTTTCAACACTCTATGGTTAAAAGGAAGAAATGGTCTTATCTTGAATTCCTGCAAATTATTTTCGACCATTATAGTCCCTTTGAGGGACTCTTGTTTCTCTGTTAATTTAAGCTCTCTTGAAAGTTATTAGCATTGCATTTTATTCTTCTTTTATGCCCTTCACAAGGGTGTTAGTGACTCTAATTTGGCTGTGCATTTTTCTAGCTAGGGTAGGTATTTTGTTCAATTTTCCCTATCCTTGCATAAATTACTGTCTACAGACTCGCTTTGATTCGTATTATTGTTCATTACAAATCATTGTAATTCACGTTACCTATATTTTAAATTGTGCTATTTTTATACTTGGTAAAGAAGGTCACACACCACTTTTTTCCATCATATGGCATGCTTGGTTATTGAACGCGGGTTCCTTTTCAGTATTAGCAATCATGCCTACTGGTTATTTGCTAATTTAGTCATTCCTAGTTTTGTTTAAGCCTGGTTAACTTGATTATCTTGTATTTTTCTGTACTGAGCTTAGCATTGCTTCCTTTTTTTGTGTTTAAACACTGTGAAAACACCTAAGTAAGGTGACTTCTCACTGAAATTATCATATTAGCGTAGACTTAGTCCACACATTACCTTGTGTTTACTTCTAGTTGCATATAAGTTTTTGTGTAAAAATCTTCTTTTCAGCTTTCTTTTGCAGGAATAATGTCTAAGCAGGGTGTGGGTAGGTGTGGTCACAGGAAATCTCCATGGGACACCCCCCACTTGCCTTTCTTCTAAAGTTTGCGAGAGGACAGATAGTTGTCCCATTGCAGCCTATGGTTGGACGAGGTCTGGGATCCCACAGAGCATAGACGTACCTATAAAGCGAGGAAGACTGTTCCTTCCTCGTCTTCTTCAGAAGTTTCTGGGTTCTCATTCATCTTTCGTCAAGAAGGGCAGAGTGAATTGCTACTCCCAGCACCCTCTATTTGCCCACAGCTCAGTGCAGGCTGAAAGTGAGTCATGCCCCCTCCCCCATAAGGTGGAGCAGCACCCTTTCAGTCCCCATGGCCTGTTGTTGGTGATGGGATCAAGCCACCCAGTAAAGGGAGAGCTCAGATCCAAGTCTATCAAATCTGGGAAAGGGTCGTCCTACAAATCTGAGTTGCCTGACCGGTCTTTGCCAGGTGACCAGTCATTGGAGCCCCTATTTTACAGGGGATAGGGATCAGGTAGAGTACCCACCCAGCCCCCTTTCCCAAACTGCTGTTCCATACCACAGGGGACTGGGAATTGGCTTGCAGATGCCAGATTAGGGAAATGGGTCAGATCAGCACACACACCCTTCCCTATTACCCCTTTCACCACATTAAAATTAGTTCCCCCCCCCCCCCCCGCAAACTACATTTTTTTCTTGCAATTTAAGTCTTTGGATGTATTCATAGTTTCTTTATTTGAATGATAGTGGGTCAAGTTTTAATAGCGTATCCATTGGGAAGATACATTACCAGTCGAAGAGACGATGGCACCTCCGCCAGGCATGGTTTACGTGGACATGGATACATTAACGGCCAAAGACAACTTCCACAGTGATTCCAGGGTTAACCTTGATGACTTTTCATGCTCTGATTCCACTATGGAGCAGACGGAGTCTAGTTTCAAAGCAGCCATGGAAGAAATTTATTGGATATTCCCAATATCTGAGTGCGCACCACCACTGTCTGCAAGTCAAGTCTATAAGGTGAAGACTTTCGTAGACTTGGAAGATGAAGATGATCACCCCTCCTTCCATCTACTGATGCAGTCTGTGAAAATAAAGGAGATTACCAACTGTCTTTTGGAAGATCGTGGATCCAGACAACTCCAAGGATACCAGAATCTTTCTCATCACACTGGTATCGGACACACTCGTTGACATTGATAAGAATGTGTTCCAGACCACCTCTGAGCTTGTGTGAAAATGGTTGCAACTTCCTTCATGCTGAATTGGCATCACTGGTGGTTTTTAGACTTGCCGAAAAAGTCTGGCGGTGACTATACATGGAAATCCATGACCTGGATTACCAAGCTTATTAACAATCCATGCAACATACAATGGCTGATGCCCTGAGTGCTTTGGCTAATTTAGACCTTGTGTGATGAGATGCCCGTCTCCATTCATCTGAACTGAAGCTGCATCACTATTTGTCTAGCCACTTTACACCTTTTAATATGCAGTTACTGTTTGGTAGTAGAATAGAAGAGATACAGAAGCAGGCAGCACAAGAACTGCCTCTCCAGCTTGCCTTGCTGATGGTCCCTGCCTTCAGGCTGATTCAGTCCTAACCGCAATAGAGGGGCAATTGGAGGCAAAAAAGAGGCCGAACACTGCACAACAGCAACAAATTTGACCTCGTTCAAATTTAAGGTGGCAACAGGCTCTTTAGTTCAGGAGCCAATTTAATAATCCACTCTGCCTGCCTGCTTGCAGACAGCCTGCCAGTGGATGACAGACTCCTTCATTCTGGCAGTCTTGGGAAATCCAAGTTGTTTCAGAGGGGCACCAGATTTCATTGATCCAGCCTCCTCCTCTTATGTCTTCCCTTTCCGTGACACACACAGTGTTTGATCTGTGAAATCAGAAATTTTGCAGGAGATCTGGTCGTTACTTGACAAGCAGGTAGTGGAGAGAGTTCACAGACGGAACTCGTCTGGGTTTTACTCCAGGCTGTTACTAGTGCTCAAAGCCAATAGGAAGCTTGACCAGTTATAGACCTCAGCCAGCTCAGCAAGTACATCGCTGCAATGAGGGTCAAAATGGAAACAATATGTTCAGTGATGCTTCCATAAAAAGGGACAAATCTGTTTTCAATTTAGACCTAACCAGCGTGTATTTTCACATCCCTATACACCTGGCATCACACAAGTTCCTTCAGTTCGGGTTCCAAAGAACGATATACCAATTTCGCACACTTTTCAGTCTTAACATCAGCCCAAGGGCATTCATGAAGGTCATCAACTGCATTGTAATTTCCATACAGCAGCTTCTGTAGAGTACCTCAACGACATACTCCAAAAATACATGGTAAGTGCATCTTTGGTACATGACAGGAACAATGTATTTTCCCTTGGGGTCATTTAGGGTGCCTAGCGAAATGGGACAAGTCAGATCTCATTCCATCCCAGCATTTTGTCCATCTGGACATGGAATTTTTTACCAGTCTCATGTATGCATGGCAATGATTATAGGGTTCACAGAGTCAATTTCCAGCAGGAAGTGGATTTCACCCAAAGAGTTTCTGCAACTCATCAGTCTGCTCAATGTGGCAGCAGATTTGATCCTTTTTGTCCATGAGCTAATTGCAGATGGCTCTGCTAGGCCAGTGGATTCCCTTTTTTGGTTGACTCAATCAACAAATTATGATCCCAACCGAGATAGAATCATTCCTGCATCAGTGGCACAACAAACAGCCATGGTAACAGGTGTTTCATCCCTGCTCGGACAGGCTCCTCTTTCACACCTGGTTCTTGTCAGGAGAGCCTTGCATCAAAAGGAATTTCAACCTTCTATCATGGAGAGAATATCGCAGGCTAGAATGCCCTCCACTTTATAGGCTTACGAGGGAAATTTGGGGTTTCTATGGACTGGTGCAGCATCAATAGCAGCATCCGCAACTGGCTAACTTTTCTCTCTGGCTTTTCGAGGAGAATAGGTTAGCCCCTGTTACGATCAAAGACTTCCAACATGTTCAGACATCATGGTAGAGGGGATATTGGGCATGATAAGGATCTGTCAGACCTACAATCCAGTTTTGACCTGAATAGGCCAAAATCTCATGCCCTAAATGGAATCTCCTGCCTTCTAATATGGCTCAACTCAGATCAGTTCAAGCCTTTAGCAAGGCTCTTGCTGAAACGGCTATCATATAAAGTGTGTTTTCTGATGACCCTAGATTTGGCATGCAGGATAAGCGAGTTGCATGCCCTTTCAGTTGACCTGAACTATCATAATTTCAGATAGGATGGTTCCATGGTCCTAATGACATAAGTGGGCTTTGTAGCTAAGAATAGGTTGCCATCAGCTGGCAATTAAAGTTTGGTCATCCACTCCCTCTCCTCAGTTGATATGTCAGGGGAGACAGCGATGCAAGACCCAGTACATGCTCTCATGCACTACTTGAAGTACACAGAGAAGGGTCGTGGAGACCAGTGTCTCTTCTGCTGAAGGACAAAAAAGATGATATAACCCCTTAAGCCCTAGCATCGGCGTACTCTGAGATCTCCAAAGATCAGATATGGCTCATGAGGATTTTGGCTCCCAAGATCAAAGTGATCTCTGCAAGTCTCACATTCAAACGTAATGTTTCAATCAAAGACATGATAGAAGCCATTGATTTGCATGTGTAGTCAACCTTCTCAAGTTTTTATCTGCATGTTCTAGCTTTGCAGAACAAGAATTGAATCTGGTCAGTTTTGTGGCTTTAACCCAGACAATCACCAGACCAGTGTGACGTCCACACAGATTTGCCTGGATTTTTTTGCACATTTCCCTTATCCACGTATAGTCATCATCATTTACGTCATGGTTGTACTCTCTCATTTTATTTGAGTGGCTTATCTTCCATACAGGGAATCTAGCCATTCTTCTCTTGAAGGATGGCTGTAGTTAAGGTAGGATGCTTGTGCATTTCCTCCTCCTTTTACCAATTTTCATAACATTAATGTGTCAGGGAATGTATTTGATGGAGAAGGTAAATTTTTTAGTAAATTATGTTTCTCTGAGAATACTTACCTGATCTTATTACTATTAAACCCTCCCACCCATCCCCGCAAATGGAAGCATCCTCATTGATGTAGTGCTCAGCTTAAACTGGCGAACATGTGACTGATGGGTAGTTTATAGCAGTAGCAAGGGGAGGTAATGAGTAAGGTTTTTTACCCTTCATCAGTATTTTCATCTTTCCGGGACTGGTGGATTTGGGGCATAGCAGAGTTTTATTCCTAATGTTGATGTGATTCGGTAAGTATTCTTGGAGAAACAAAATTTACTAAAATATTTACTTTCCAATACACACTCACACACCCAAAGCATATATATTGGGTCTTATTTTTATACATTCACTATCAGGCAGAGTGTATTATGTTATGATGTCCATCTGTCTAGTAACAATTTTGTTTCCACGCAATAACTTGAGTTGTCCACCATGTACATTTATCAAACTTTGTGGATGGCTTGCGCTTGGGTTAAGGAAGAACCCCAGTGATTTTGGTGTCAGAAGTTCAAAGATCGGGATCAGAGTCACTTTGACGGAAAGAAGAAAAATGATTTCAGCACAATAACTTGGAGTTCTCCACCATCTGCAGTCAAACTTTGTGGATGGCTTGTACTTCGGGAAAGGAAAAACTATCAAAAGTTCAAAGGTCAGGGTCACTGTGACTGAAAGAAGAAAAATGGTTTCCACACAATAACTCGAGTTCTCCAGCATCCAGATGGTTTCCACACAATAATTTGAGTTCTCCATCATCTACAGTTACCAACTTTATGGATGTATTGCACTTGGGGTAAGGAAGAACCCTATTGAATTCAGAGTCAAAATGTCAAATGTGAAAGTCACTGACTGAAAAAATAATATGATTTCCACACAACATTAGTTCTTCACATATCTTCACCAGAGTTTATGGATGACTTGCACTTGGGGTAAGGAAGAAACCTGTCAATTTTGAGATCAAAAGATCAAAGGTGAAGGTTGCTGTGACTGAAAGAAGAAAAATGGTTTCCACACAATAACATTATCTCTGCATCACAGACCTAGACCAAGCATTGTCAATCGCATGGAGTAAGGAAGAGACATTGATTTTGGAGTCAGAAATCTGAGAGTCACTGTGACTGAAAGAAGAAAAGTTGTTTCTGCACTCAAATTTCAGTGATCTACATAGAGGACAGTTAAACATCGGACAGGCGTATAATGTGCTATTTATGGTACTCTTGTTTTAATATAATTCTATAGTTATAAAGCCATAGAGTTTTAAATTTGAAGCCACTAATATCTTGGAAATGAAGCACAAATCTGGAAATTAAAAATACAACTCTGATATCTTGGAAATTAAATACAACTCTGATATCTTGGAAATGAAGTACAAGTTAACACATGCCAAACATTAAGACATTTTTGTCACAGTGCAGTGTAGCAGGCTTGAAATCATCCGGAGGAAGTTTCGAGCAACTTGATGTGTACAATAAACTTTTGAGAACTTGGAATACATTTTTGATGATTTAGCTGAGTTGTAGCTATTAGTTTGATGAAGAAAGGGTGTCCATAACATTTACATGCTAATGCTGTAGATTTAACATTTCTAATCAGTTTTGAACCAAATTTATTATGAAGGTGGATCTTATCAAGATCTTGGAAAACTTCAGTAATTAGCAATGCTATCAACATTGGCCTTTTTCTTAATGTAAAATGTACCAGATCTTGTTATTAACACTAAATGTCAGATATCATCCAAAGGAAGTGTTTATAGATTTGATAATCAGCATTTTCCAGCAGTATTGGACAGAGCTATAGCCCTTGACCAACTTGGTTATCATCTAAACGTTTCATTCAGCAAGATATTTTTGAAACCATTTGACTAAATCTATTCAGATTTGACTGTAAGCTTCTTTAGAAGGATTATTTTCATTCTATTAACAATTTACATTTTTAAGCACAAATGCACATAATAAATGAGGTTGCCACTATCAGATTTGCTGAATTTCTGTGCACCATATCTCTAAGTATTTGGTCCAAATCTCTACAAATTTGAATGTAATATTTCTTTCCATATAATGGACTATGTTTTGAAATACAAATGTAAACATTTAACGACATTGATTTTATTTGGTTGCCAAGTTTGTCAGAAATATAACTCTGAAACCTTTGACACAGATGTGTTTCAAGATGGAAACCATTGGTTTAAATTTCATAGCCTACAAATTATCACCAATTTGCAGCATAGCTTTTGTATCTTCAGGTTGGACATGATGAAGGATTACCACAGGAAATCGCTCCCAATTTTACAGAGAATGATGAGTTTTTAAAAGCTGCTCACCGTGTTTTACTAGAGGTAAGTAATATGTAACCAATCAGTGAAACAGTTTAACCAATATTGCTTGAAAAAGATGGAATGAAGTTTCAAAATAATCATTCTCAGAGAATGAAAGTCCATCTCAGTGGTTGTCACAGTCCATCTCAGGAGTTTTCAGTCCGTGTCAGGGTTTGTCACAACATTTATGTATATACACCTCTCCCTCGATAACTCACGCACAACGGGGTCCAAAAACATAGATCGCACTATAAGCGAGGGCATGAGTTACCAAAGGAACTCAAAAAAGCTAAGTAGAGGATGACATCCACGCTGGATATCGAGAAAACCGCAGTACAGGGGGGTTGGGGGGGGGCGTAACGGGGCTGTTTAATGGCTGAATACTAGTTTTATAATTGCATTGGGAATAATTGTCAATAAAGAGCTTTTTTCTAATGTGGTTGTGCGCTTTTTTATATAAATTACCTTTCTTTTCAAGATACCCAACCTCTGAAAGATTGTTAACAACATTAGTCCAAGTGGTTTCACCAACACGTGTATGCAAAAGCATTGTGTATTACGTCACTGCTTTTTTGGTTGTTGATTCATATCATAACAAGATTCTTTTTTAAAAAACAAGGGACATTTATTTTGTGAAACAACCATCAATGTCAAAACTCGATTTATTTATTGTTCTGTTAATAAAAAATATGGATGCTGTAATTTCATTGCAAGTAATAGTGAAACTTCTCATCCTTGAGGAAATCTCTGAGTGTCAATTTAGACATTTGAAGTTCAGTACAAACTCTGGAACTCGCTTCTCCTTAATGAACCTATCTGTGAAACAGCTTTTTGTTCACTAAGTACTCATTTCACTTGGTTGCCTTACTATCTTTGATCAAATCTGTGAATGAGTAGGCTAATTTAAGGTAGGTTAATTATATTACTCACGTAATAATATTTATAACAATGTTCGATTGATCACTAGCATTTATGTAGGTAGGATTTGTTCACCTTTTAACTTTTTTTCCCTTTTATTCCACCCCTTTTATTTGATTTGATACAAAAGACGTAATTAAAGTGATAATACAAAGCAGGTCTGCTTTTAATTGAGTGTAACTACACAACAAATACTTCCGCAAGTCGGAGATAAAAAAATGGTCTGCACTTAATTAGGTTCTCATATCTGTGATGGTTGAATGATATTTTTCATGTTTGAATAGACGAGGGCATACTGCATTTATGATGATTACACTGAAACCGAATTAAAAGATACAACTAAAACACAAATTTCACTTGACAAAACTTATTTAATTGGTATTTATTTTTTAAGTGTTGCCACCAGTAGGTATTAGTGACATCATTGATCGGAATTTTGTCGAATATTGTTATTTACAGTGTACTGAAAATGTTGTTTGGAAAGAAAATTGAACAAAATATATGACTTGTTATTAAAAGTTGAAAATTTCATGATGTTGATTCAAATTTCTGGGTATTAACCAATGTTTTTGACGATAAAATGAGCGATATATCAAGGTTTCATTTTTTTTACATTAAACAAAAAGGGGCCAATTTTTTGGGTATTTTCTAGTTTTTAAAAAAAATGGGAATCACTCCTGACCGTGCATTATAAGTGGGTTTGCGAGTTATCCGGGCGCGAGTTATCGAGGGAGAGGTGTGCTCAAGCTGCCAGTATGAATATATCAGACTTTAACCTGAATTGCACGTTAGAATATAATTTTGTATAAAAACCTTAACATCCCTCTGGTTTGAATTTTACTGGTTAGTTAAAACACTTAGTTTTTATAATATATTTTCCAATTAGTTGAAGAAAAAAAAAAAACATTGTGAATTTATTTAGCAAAAGCCTATAAGGATACAGAAATTTATGCATACATGGAACAATTATAATAAGAGCTAGATAAAGGGCATACCCTATGTAATTGCTTATAAGTCGAGTCCAATTTCAAACTGCACAGACCCAGATCTGCCATCAGATATTGTGCCAGCAGATCTAGGTCTGTACAGTTTGTTCGGAGCTGTCAGTAAAACAAACAGCATAGGCCCTAATCTGCCAGCACATTATGTTATTATATTATATATTATAGATCAAGGTCTATGTTGTTTAATCGTTAAACTAGTCTTATAAGCAAGTGAGACGGTATGCAGATCTCAGTAGCAAAGAGTCCTTTGTTCAGGGTCCCTCAGATCTTCACCCTTTCTTTATGTACCTGTGTTTTCCTTATTGAATCTCTAATTCTGCCTGCTAAATACCCATTTTTCTGATGACTGGGTATCCAGACCCCTAGCCAAAAATCTTACTAAAATTTCAGGCAAATATTCTTTTCTGGTAAGAGACAAACTATTAAAGAATGCCAACAACTTTTGTTTCAGATCAACAGTCTTTGTCAAAACAGTTTGACAATCATTTATGATAAATTGTAGAAAATATCTAACACAATTCTTTTAGCCATCTGTTGATGGCTATTTAGTGTGGTATTTTTTGCTGTTACCTCAACTATTTAAAAAATAGAGAAAGCTTGTATTCTCATCATGGAAACAATGCATTCACTCACACTCACACAGACACACACACACTTTGGGACAGTTTGTTGGAATTGCTTTTGTTTTTTGAATAATCAGCCTCTCCTGTTCTACAACAGCACTTGTTCTTTGTATTGTAGATTGATGTTGTTGAAGGGGACCTAGTGTGCCCAGAAACGGGGCGTAAATTCCCTGTTTCCAATGGAGTTCCAAACATGTTATTAAAAGAGGAAGAAGCATAACTGGTCACAATTTCACTTGTGGATATTTGTAAGGCTTCAATACCCAGGATGTTGAAATCTTGCTACATCTATATCATATTGTTGTTGAGACGGGACACCATCATCATCATGTGAAATCTGTGGGACTGTACATATTGCCCAAACTTTATTGTTCCGAGTGCGTTCACAGCTTTATAAATATTTTGTTGAGATTTCTATGTGGTTCTTTTATAATCAGATTAAAATTGTACATATGCTGTGACATATGCATTTATCTTTGTCATAAACATCCGTTTCAAACCCTTTAATGAGAATTAAAACTTAAACGAAGTTAATGATTAATCAAGCAGTTGGAATTTTTTATTTTGTCCTGCATTATTAACTTTCAGATTCTCTCATTGGCCATTCTTTAATCTGCCTTGTAACTGACTTGGATACAATGGTTTGGTTACCCATGTAAAAAAAAAAGGGTAACAAATGGAAATAACCGTGTATGTTTTTTTTCTGATGTTGTATAGCAAATTTGAACTAGTGTCTATCTGGTACCTTATAAGTATGGAAACATGAACCATTTGAGGAAAAAAGGTTTTAACATCTTTTTTATGCAAGTTTTATTGAAAAATTACTTCCACAAGTAAATGGGAAATTGATCATACATACTTCTGAAGAGACTTAAATAGAAATTATAAAGGTAAGCAGATTCTTTAAGAGACAAAAAAATTGTTCAGAAAGATAGAGCTTTCTTCTCTATTTATGCATGTGTATTTCATACCATAAATGATTGTTGATTTAAAATCATCATCTTCATTGTTATCATCTTCATTGCCATTGCTATCAACAGTACTAGAACTCCTTAAGAAAATAGATTGTTAAAACGTTTCCAAGACATGACATGTATTTATTCGTAGTGTTATGATCTGTATGTTTGCATTATAAGTGTCATTGCATTGATTCATATGTAGTGTTATGACCTGTATGTTTGCATTATAAGTGTCACTGCATTGATTCATATGTAGTGTTATGACCTGTATGTTTACATTATAAGAATCACTGCATTGATTCATATATAGTGTTATGACCTGTATGTTTGCATTATAAGTGTCATTGCATTTATTCATATGTAGTGTTATGACCTGTATGTTTGCATTATAAGTGTCACTGCATTGATTCATATATAGTGTTATGACCTGTATGTTTGCATTATAAGTGTCATTGCATTTATTCATATGTAATGTTATGACCTGTATGTTTGCATTATAAGTGTCATTGCATTTATTCATATGTAGTGTTATGACCTGTATATTTGCATTATAAGTGTCACTGCATTGATTCATATATAGTGTTATGACCTGTATGTTTGCATTATAAGTGTCACTGCATTGATTCATATATAGTGTTATGACCTGTATGTTTGCATTATAAGTGTCAATGCATTGATTCATATACTGTCTGGTCTTGTTCATTCAATATTGCTTTTAGCTGAATATTGCATGAACACAATATAATGAATGGGGACAATTTAGAGTAAATCATTCAAAATTGTACACATTTATTGACTTGTAATAAAGTTGAATGCAGGATTTATCAACCCCAAATAATTGATATGCAACAAGGCTACCGGCTGAGCTGTGGATCATTTATGTCAGGTTGATAAATCCTCGTTTCAGCCAAAATCATGAGTCAGTACGGTAAAACCTTCCAGTTCAGACAACCAAATTTTACTGGGAACATGTGGTCTCAGTTCAAAGAATAGCTTTGTGCTTTTACATAGTAAATGGGACAAAAAAGTATGGTTGCTGTTTGGAGTGGACTTATTTGGGGGTGGTTGCAACAGGAAATGTTACTGTAATTGTTCTATTGTATGACATAATTTTGAAATTTTTCTTTGCTTTAATAGTATTGAGACAAGGTAAAGTTTGAACTTTATCCAAACAAAAATATTTCTCAAGCAATATTTCAACAGCAAAGTGGGCTTTATGGTTGTTTGAATAAAACATATGAATTAAATGAGAGAGTAAAATTCATTAAGCAGAATTAAAGAGTTAGCAATTTGGAACAATACATGTCATTATTCCAGGATAGCTTATAGTCCCAAACTGTCGTGAGAAAATGAGAGTGCAGACAGACAGGTGAACATTAAAAAAACAGTTGGACAATGACTGGCAAATGTACAAAGTATTTCCAAGCAGGATTAAATGTTCTGAAAAGAATAATGGTGATTATCTGTCATTTTAGTCAATGGAATCACATCATACTTTGTGTGATGATTGTGCTCATGTGAGGGCAATACAGTGCTTTTACAAAGACAGCTTTTGGCAGTTTGACCAATCAAGATGGAGAACAAGAAAGTTGCCAAGAACAGTTATTACCATTATGACCAGATCATAAAGCTATGTGATGGTCCTTTATCTGTCACCCGTTTGCAGTTTGTTATGGCCACTGCTGCTAAGCAATTTAGAGCAAACACACAAAATTTTGCATACAGTTGTATCCTGAGGGCTTGTTGGTAATAAATGTAGATGGTGCTCCTCAGACATCCAAGAGGACCATCATTGTGGTCAGCTAGAAAATCTTGTTATTGCTATTCCCCCTGAATGAAGTTGTATTGACATGGGGTTTCCACTAAAAGACCTTTTATGATATGTAGATGGTCCTGGATGAAAATAGTGACAATCTGATGCATACCTGCCAACCATCATGTTTTTGGCTTAATAATTTCAATTGTATACATTGAATTACATCTTATGCTAAATTGTGTATGGATTATGCTTTTAAGTACATTGATTTAAATAAGATGAAATAAAGCAATAAAAAGCACTGTTTGTAATTTTTTTTAGCTCTACTGGTCATGGATTTTCATCCATCCAACATCCATCATCTGTCCGTGCATTTGCACAAGTTTGTTATCACTACTTCTAAACTACTTGGAGGATAGCCATGAAACTTCATACACACATTCATCCTATGGTCCAGTTGGTCCCAGTGAAAATGGTGCCATTCAGACTTCCAATATGACCACCACAGCAGTCATCCTGAAAATCCTATCACGACTCCTCCTTAATTGATTTTCATGTCAACATGGGGTTTTCACTCAAATACTTCTTATGATTTCTAGTTGATCATAAATAAAAATTGTGCCAATCTGATTTCTAATATGGCCACTATGGCAGCCATCTTGAAAATCTTGTTATTGCTACTCCTTCTGAACAGAAAGTCATATTGACATGGAAATTTACACATAATGCTTCTTATGATGTCAAGTTGGTCCTCAATAAAAATAGTACCATATGGCAACCACATTGGCCATCTTGAAAACCTTGTTATCACTACTTCTGAATGGATGGTCATATCAACATGGGATTTTTACCAGAAGACTTTTTATCATATCTAGTTGGTCCTAAATGAAAAGGGTGCTGCTTGCACATACTATATGGCTGCCACAGCTGCCATCTTGAGAATCTTGTTATTGCTGCTCTTCTTTAATAGATGGTTGTATCAACATAGGTTTTTTACTAAAAGACTTCTTATGATGTCTACTTGGTCCTCTTGTTTCAAAATGGTATACTCCTCTTAATACATCTACATATCGAGTTAAATAAACATGCAGGCAACATTGTCCAATATACAGAGCTAAACACATGCAGGCAACATTGTCCAATATACAGAGCTAAACACCTGTAGGTGACATTGTCCAATATACAGAGCTAAACACCTGCAGGCAACATTGTCCAATGTACAGAGCTAAACACCTGCAGGCAACATTGTCCAATATACAGAGCTAAACATGGAGGCTAACACATGTAATGGAGCATGAAATATAGGCCTAGTTTTGACTGAAGAGTGTAGTACTCTTAATGAGTAGTCACCATGTCAAGTTGCATGACTCTGCAGGGAATAATGTCGAAAACAAAAACTCTAACTCAAGTTTTGATGCTAGATGGTCTGTAGGATGGACATCATCAATCCACTGGCCAGAGTTGCTTTGCAATCAGACCCAACATTTTAAAATTTAAGTCCTATATTCAAACTTAAATATAAGAATCAAATTTACCCCAATTTTTAAATGGCAACTGTTTCATCTGTGAGACTTCACTAGTAGCAAAATAATATTTAGAAATTACATTCAATCATGGTCCATTTGCAATTACTGCAAATTCTTGGGGGGGGGGGGGTTTCCAGTTTTTGCTACAAAATACTAATTTATAAAGCCAGCAAATAACTGTCCTTCTGTGAAAGTACCTTTCCTAATAATATGTATGTATATGGTTTAACAGCACAGTCCTGGCTATATAGTGCCAAGTAAGTTTAGGCATAAAAAGGCATACAAAACACATATCAGGGCAAGAAAGGGTAAAATCCTAAAAATACAAAGTTACATTTTGTATATAAACCTTACTGTTTTGAAAGATTCAAGACTTCAGCATGAACATCATCACATGATGCATCCCATGACAAAAAGGCTGCCTCCATTATCCACCTCATATGATATACAGGAGGACACATTAGACCTAGTCTACATCCCTGAGTCAGAAGGGAAAGATAATCAAAGTTACTGCATTCATGAGTATATAATGTGTCCACAGCTATAAAACAGTACAGAACAAGATCTGCTTTTAAATAATGTACCTGCATATCTGAATCTATTCTGTTCTCTCTACTTTTAGCTTGAAGTAAACAGTGTAGAGGCTGATCTGCCTGCCTATCATGCCACCACAGCAGATCTTGCTCTATACATACTACATTTGGATGCATGTTATATACAGACAAATACTATATGGACCATGATCTATCTGTCCATCATGCCACGGCAAATCTGGTTCTACACATGCTCCAATTGGATGCACGTTATATACATATAAATACTACACAGACCATGATCTACAAGACCATCATGCAACAGCAGATCTGGTTCAACACATTCTGCATCTGGATGCATGTTATATACAGACAAATACTAAATAGACCATGATCTGCCTGTTCATCATACCACAGCAGATCTGGTTCAATGTTTGGTCAACTTTTATGTGTGTTATATACAGACCCATGTTATATAGACCATAATCTACCTGTCCATCATGCCACAGCAAATCTGTTGCTATGCATGCTGCACTTGGATCCATGTTATTTGCAAATACTGCATAGATCCCAATCTACCTGCTTATCATGCCACAGCAGAGATGGTTCTTTGCATACTGCACTTGGATGCATGTTATATACAAATACTATATAGACATTGATCTACTGGCCTTTTGCACCACAACAGATCTGGTTCTATGCATACTGCACATGGATGTATGTTATATACAAATACTATATAGACCATGATCTACCTGCCTATCATTTTCATCCTCCCACACCCCACCACCTCATATATAATATGTGGGGATATAGCTATTACAATGTCTGTCTGCCTGTCTGTCTGTAAACATCTTAATTTCCAGAGCATAACTCCCAAACTGTTCAAGGTATCAGCATGAAACTTGGTACACATATTGGACTACCAGTCAGGATGCTTTTTTTTCCTATTCACAATTCTTCAATTTTGATATGTTTGTTTTCGCCATTGTTCTGTCTATCCATCCATTATCCAAACTTTCATTTCTGGAGTACATCTCTAAAACCAATAAAGCTATCTCTATGAAACTTGATACACATATTGCACTGGTCCAGATATGCCTTTTGTTTCAATATTTTGTACATTTGTTTTCTTCATTCATCCATGATCCACAGTATAATTCTGTCTAAACATTTTTGTTCCTGGAGCATAACTTTAAAACTGTTTCAGGTATATCTATGAAACTTGGTACAAATATTGCACTAGTGTTTCAGATACACATAATGGTATAGCATTTCAGATACACATATTGAACTTGTGTTTCAGATACACATTGGACTAGTGTTTCAGTTACACATATTGGACAAGTGTTTCAGATACATATTGGAGTAGTGTTTCAGATATAGATTGGACTATTGTTTCAGATACACATATTTAACTAGTGTTTCAGATACACATATTGGACTAGTGTTTCAGATACACATATTGGACTAGTGTTACATATTGGAGTAGTGATTCAGATACACATATTGAACAATGATTCAGATACATATATTCGACTAGTGTTTCAGATACATAGATACACAAATTGGACTAGTGTTTCAGATATGCATACTGGACTAGTGTTTCAGATATGACTTTTGCCATTCGATTTTCTTCAATTTCATTATTGTTGATGTTTTTCTTCGTTTCCGCTTCCATTCAGTATCCATATTTTCGTTTCCAGTACAAAACTCTGAAACCATTCAAGGTATCTCTTTGAAACTTGGTACACATATTACACTATTAGTCCATATTACACTATTAGTCCTTTTTGCCATTTAAAAATTCTTCAGTTTTAATATTTTTAACATTTTAATTCATTTGTCCATTCATCATTTACAATTTTGGGGCCCCGGGTGGCCGAGTGGCCTAAGGCGCTTCCTGGGTTCTTCCTCCACCAAATATAATGGCCGTCATGTATAGCCTATAATGTGCTGAAAAATGGCGTTAAACCCACAAAACATGAAAACATTTACAATTTTGTTTCCAGAACATACCTCCAAAACTTTTTTTTTTAATAGATATATCAATGAATCTTATTGCGCATATCCGAGTAATGGTCAAGATGTTCCTTTTGCTGTTCACAATTCTTCAGTTTGAATATTTTAAATGTTTTTATCCATCTATCCATCCATCCATTATCCATACTTTTGTTTCCGGAACAAAACTAAAACAGTGCACTAGTGGTGCTGATGTGCCTTCTGCTATTCACAATTGTTCATTTTCAATATTTTCAACAGTTTTGTCCATCTGTCTGTTCTTCATCCAGCCACCATTCACGCTTTCATTTCTGGAGTGAAACGCGTTCTATCACTTCCATATGTACTTTGTACATACAAACTTCCTATATATGAAAACTTCTAAAAGTGTACAAATCATTCTGTCTCCTAGTAGACATTTTGACAGGGTGGAAGATTTAGATGACTGTCTTCCTGTTGTTTTCTTTTTATTCCCAAGTATGTAATACAGGGGGACATAGCTATGTCCGTCTGTTGTTGCTTTTGTTGGTTTTTTGTTGTTGTTTTGTTTTGGTCTTTTGGTGGGAGGAGGGTGTCCATTTGTTCACATATCCATCCATTACCCATATTTTTGTTTCTGGGACAAAACTCAAAAACCGTGCAAGATATCTCTGACGTTTCATACACATAGTGGTGTTGATATGCCTTTTGCTATTCACAATTGTTGTGTTTCAATATTTGTAACATATATTTTTTTTTTTAAGGGTGGGGGGGTCCTTTGTCTATTCATAATACATCCACATTCACACTTTTGTTTCTGGGGCAAAACTACTGATGCTTATCACTTCTTTGTATGATTTGTACATACAAACTTCCTATGTATGACATCTGCAATAAATTATTCCGTCTCCTAGCACACATTTTGGCAGGGCAGGAGATGTAGATGGCTATGTCTTCCTGTTGTTTTTTAATCCCAGGTATGCGATACAGGGGTATATAGCTATAGCTATGTCTGTCTGTTGGTCTTTGTGTCTGTCAGTCAATATACATTTTTGTTTCTAGTGCATAACCCGCAAACCATTGAAAATATTTCAACCAAATTTGGTACACATGTCAAGCAAGTTGTGTAGAGGTGTCTTTTTATGCTTAGAATTTTCTGCATTTAAAATCTTTTTTTATGTTGCCAAGGAACCAGATTTTAGTAAAAGTAGTATATAAAGTGAGATTGCTGCTTCAAAGGGTACTAGCAAAGATAGAATCAAAGTGCTGGAAGTACTGCAAACCTTCGACCTACTGAAACTGATTGGATATGGTTGATTGCATTTTTTTACCCAGGGGTATGAGTGAAATGTTATTAATTCATCTTCAAAATAACTTTGAGGAATTACTTAATCAAACACTTTTAAAAAATCTTACTAGTATTACATTACCCTCAGATAAACAATACATATCAAAGATTTCTACCTTGTCTGATTGTTCATGACACAACTAAACACGATCTATCTTTAATACATTTCAATGTTTTTGAGGACCTGTGCATATTACTGGATCATCTACATCGACTCATCATTATTTTGTGTATTTTTGGTCAAAAAGCGATACATGAACGCTATGCAGTTATCTGAATATGCCTTGTTTTCATTACTATCATTTCAGATAGAGCGTAAAAACGGCTGCCTTTTCAAATGCCAAACTGACAAATCTATGAATCCCTTGCTGCAGGAGAGAGAGAGAGAGAGAGAGAGAGATAGAGAGCAGGATTTTCAAAGCCTACAATTGATGACAATTGACATGTGTATGTTTCAAACAACTGAAGAATCTACTAAAAGGCTGTTACAGCTGATTAACCATTACATGTGAAGATACTATCTGCTTATTAAGGTGATTTTGACTGAAATGAGTATAAATAAAGCATGAGTCATTCTTGCAGTAGGAGGCGATTTTCAATGCAGCTTATTTATTTTAGCTAGTTTCGGAAATAGGCTATAGTATATGAGTGCACCTGTCAATGCTTTAGAAACGCACTATTTTGCCTCGACACAGAAGAGACAAATGCTACTTTCAACTTGAATCGGTAGTTTATACACTACTCTTCATAGTGTAATAATAAAAAATGTTATCAAAATAACTTGGAACATATATTACTGTAACATAGTCAAGTTCTGTGTCTTCCATTTAATCTTTAGCTTTGATGATAATTGTAGTTTTTGGTACATTCTTTGGCAATATTTTTCATCCGCACTCTGACTTACACCAGAGTTACTAGCACACTTTTAGGCTAAGACTTCATAAGTTGAAAAGTTTACCAGTCTGACATTTGTATTTCATGCAGTGCAACAACCACAGCACCTCATCAATGTCAATCTGCCTATAAACTTTTACTGAAAACCAATAATAATTAAGGGAGTTATTGTGTGAAAATTAAGGTGGGTGGGTCTGACAATCAAGAGTTATAATTCTGCTAAACAATGCAGAATGTTGACAATCAAATGCAGCCAGGATCTCATGAAAATCAAGCTGCATATAAAATTTTGTTTGAAATCCAATAATAATATGGAGAGATACCGTGTGGAAACGAAAATGAGTGGGTTTGACATTCAGGGGCTATAACTCTGCTAAACAATTACAAAAATTGCTGACAATCAATCTCAGACAGACTGATCAATATTAAACAGCATACCAAATTTGGTTGAAATAAAATGAATAATTGAGAGATTTACTGTGTGTCAAAGAAAGTGGGTGTGTCTGGCAATTAGGTGCTATAACTCTGCTAAACGACGAGACAGAGACCGATAATAAAACTCGTCAATATCAAGCTGCATACCAAATTTGGATGAAATCCAAAATGGAGTTATTTGCAGAAACAAAAGTGAGTTGGTCTGATAGTCATGGGCTATAACTCTGATTGTTATATATGACTTGTCTTTCATTAAAAACAAAGTATGGCAGGTCACTACAGGAAACGCAACACTGCTATCTTAAGGATAAAATATAAAGAACATTGCCTCTGGAAATAGTTTTCCTTTATATTTTGTTGACAATGATAGTACAAGATTTCGTACCTGATACGCAGTTTGACTAGTAGCAGCCCAAGTCGATGAACTATTATTACTATTACTATTATTATTGTTATTATTATTATTATCTTGACTTTTTCAACCATGATTATTATTGTTGGCAACACTTTTGTCACCCGCCACTACATTTTTTCTTTCTTTTCATGTTTTCCGTAGTCTAAAATATGATCAGTGAAGACCCCTGATAAGTATTAGGCATGGATGTGTTCATTGTTATTTGGCAATACTTTTCTTTCTTCAAAAATGAAGGATGGCAGGTCACTATGGGACATTAAATATACTCATCTTAGAGATGAAGAAAGAAATATCATTCCTTTATATCAATGGTTCCCAAACTTTTTTTATCGCGACCCTAAACACCATAATTTGTGACCCAAAATATGGTACCAGTATAGGATTGCAAGGGTCCTTGCGACCCTCATTTGGGTCACGACCCAGGGTTTAGGAACCACTGCTTTATAGTTTTGCAGTTATAACATACATGAAATCTCACACCTGATATGCATTTTCTGTCATACTTAGTTTTACTTTTGGGGTCAGTTTTGTATCATTTTTTTTTTTATAAGACTGTACGATTCTAGGGCATATTATGATTACAGTGAAAGACAAATGTAGGCTATTGTCTGGCGATTATATAGCTGCATTTGCTGTTTTCTATTCTCTCAAAGTACAATTTAATTACTGATCACATATCTTGCCTATCAAAAGCATTTGATATTTTCCAGCAGCCATTATTTACACGAGTTATCATGGAGAATATATGTTACATTCACGAAGTGGGTGAAACCTTCAAAATAGCTCACTGTGATCAGTCTGTGTAGCGAGGCAGTCGATCACACAGAGATGTGTCCTTTTTAATACTGTACCATGAATGGTGCACAAGTTACCAACTGTTCGACAACAAGAAACCAATGTCAGTGAAGTGTGCAATATGTCACAATGTCACATATCCTTTTTAAATATTCAGAGAAATGCATCTCATCGAAAGTTTGAATACTTTCATTGTGAAACAAGGTACATATACTTCAAATAAAATGTTTTCATGTTTAGAGTACAAATACTTTAACCACAGGTGTATTAAAATAATTTCCAATTTAGGTCACTCAGCCCCTTGAGAGGGTTCGATTCATGAAACTTTCTGCAAAATATTTTTTTCTACAAGCTCTCGAAATGACAAAAGTAAATGCTATTAAATAATGAAAGGAACATGCATACACACACATAGATACAAGGGGAATATAGCTTTTGTTATGAAAGTGTATTATGTGTGTGTGTGTGAGATTTTAAACTGCCAATTACGCAGATGTTACATATGTTACATATACGAGAGGTATTTTAAAAGTTCTGAATATTTTGTTATAACATTTTTTTTTCTTTGAAAGTATCAATAAATGTAATGCCAATCTATATACAAAATAACGTTCTATAAAATTATGTGCCAGTTGCATGTGCAGGATGTCAGACACATGTATATGCATATAATGTATGACATAACATAGGTAAATAATGGTGACGTAAATATGTTGGAGAAGGAGAACAATTCTGCTACCGAGCGAAGTGATACTGTAAAATCCAGGTAAATAGTTACTTTCACCGTTTATTGAATCTGGGAGTAGATTCCAAACATGAATAGAAGAGTGTAGAAATGAGTTTCTACTAATTTCGAGTTTGGCATTAATTCGAATACAATTATTTCTATTTCTATGTAATAACTTACATTTGCATCAACAGCGATAATTCCAGACTGAAGAACATCTATGGATATATAATAATGGAATTTAACATTGTTGCCAAGCTATCTGTTACTCAGGTCAGCTCAATTATTATATTTTGAATGTCATTAAGCATCCAGCACTAAGTCCTCATTTAAATCACCCATGATTATAATAGTATCAGAAACATTGAAGTCCAGCTCAATGATGATATTCAATGAACCCCAGAAGCGTGATGACACAGGTGGAGGATGGTAGATTACAAGTAACAGATATTTCATACCTTTTACACACATGTATATCCCTATTCCTTCAAGGTTACATGTCAACAGATCGATATATGGTTTAAAAATCAAATTTTCTTAAATATAGTAAATTGCACCTGTCCCACAATTTGTTCGATCACACCTAATTGGTTTAGAATAACTGTCTAACTTAAGCAATGTTATTATTTAGATGAGTCTTAGTAAGTGCAATATTGTCAAAATCATCAAAATATGAAGGACGAAATCTAATTCATGTCGAACTGATCTAATATTTAAATGTATAAAAGATAACGTACTATGCGTTGACGACATTGATGAAGTATTGCAGCTGTAAGAATCAAATAAATCTGATACAGTTATTGGGTTAGGATTCAACTCAATGTCCCCTGATAATATATGAACTATAAACATCCATAATATACAAATTTGTGACCACAAGATTTGCAAAAGTATTACACCTTAGATTAATTATATCTATTAATACTACTGACATGTAGGAAAAACTCCGATAATTCAACATTACAACATATGAACGGTACAAGAAACCAAAAAAACATTATTGTAACAGCGTTATTACCTACAGTAATAAAACGATTGACAGTGATTTGTCATTTTTGGGATTTAGATACAATTCTAGCTCTACTGAGGAAAAGTCCCATGCTTATCCTATGTGACATAATAGAACAAGCCATTATGTACACTATGATTTAACGTAAATGATAAGACGGACTTGGCCTTGTGCTTTAACTCTACAGTAGAACATATTTCATACAGTATAACACAGACAATGCAACTTGCCACAGTCAAAAGTATAATAAAGAAGCAATGCAGAGTAGGAATAACAGAATGAAGGAAGAATGAATGCATAGATAATGAAAGAGAGACAAAAATACTATTTGACTTGATTTGTGATAAAGATTCACTTGAGCAGTCTGCAGCAAAAAACGTATAGAATTTAATGTAACTGATAAAACAGAGAGAGAGAGATGGGGTGGGTGGAAGTGGCATTCCAGGGTACGCATGTAATGAAAAGGGAATGCACGTAAAGAAGCCAAACTTTTAAATTTAAAAAAAGAAACAACAAGCACAGGAAATAGGTAATTACATATAACTTGTGAAACGGAATTTACAGAAATAAAAGCATTTCATCCATTCAACACTTGTATATTAATTCAGTAGCCTATGGAAAAAGAAAATTAATAAAGATTTCTGCGAACGTAATTTTTTTTATAAGAAAAATCTGTAAATAAACATGAAGAATATCTAATTATTTTTCTTATCTTTACAATGAACAAGGTTATTAAGTCAGTTAAGGATCGTCTTTCCATACTATGATGAAGATTATTAGAAGAGTTACCTACATGAATAATTCGTGCCCACCTCTCATGATAGTATACACTGACAGCCGAGAGTTATTTTAGAACAGTTACATACACGATTAAGACGTGCGTACCTCTCACGATAGTACAATGTAAGGTCCTGCATGTAAGGTACATAATACAGACAACTGAGATTGAGAGAACTAAACGTGAATGGTTGAGACTGATGAAAGTAAACAAATAAATGATACGACATTGAGTTTAGGCAGGACATGTAGTTAAGGCAAAATTACCAAGGTAAGAGAAACCAAATTCTTAGTGGTCATTACTCAGTATTATAGGCAAGACTATATATATATATATATATATATATATATATATATATATATATATATATATATATATATATATATATATATATATATATATATATATATATATATATATATATATATATATATAAAGGAAAAGTTTAAGGAAAAGTCACGCTGTTGATATACCTAAGAGAACAGAGGACAGAAGATTGGCTAATTGTGTAATTGTGACAGTAGGTTAATTACTAATCAAATACACATGATAAACACACAATAATACAACAGGAAATACAGACGAATTCAAAATTCAAAACAGAATCAAGTAACTAGACATTTGATAGGTAATAAAGACAGATAAGAAAAGGTGGAACAAGTGGAGATAAAATGAGAGATTTAAAGCAAACATTTCCAATTTAAACCCAGCTATAGCCAACCATGCTAAAAAAAAATGTACTGTGTACTATGCTTTTTTCTTTTAAGGTTTGTGTTAAACATGGATAGACCGCATTTGTTCTTTAATTATTATTGTGGTTAAATTTATATTGGTAACTGAATCTGTACCTCCTTAATCATTACCAGGGATTTAATAGGTATCCATTTCAGTATCCTGAGAGGGAGGGGGTGGAAGTGGTTGTGGGAAGTTGTTGAGGGCTGACAGTTCATATCTCTCTCCATCTGAAGTTTCTTTGTAGAAGACTTTGACATCCAATATCCAGAAGGAACACATTTTTTTGGCTTTTGTAATTGGATAATTTTCTCAACCATTTTGTGGCGTTGATTAGTCAGATCGTCCAAGATTAAGATTTTGTCTCCATTTCCTTTCAGCATGTAACGATTAGCTAGAATCTTGGCCCTCAGCTTGTACACTCTGAATTTGACTATTATCGATGCCTTCCTACCTCTAATTTTTCCACAAAAGTGTGATGATCTGTCCAGGTCCTCAGGATTACAGTCAATTTTTATAATTTTTTGGAATGTTTCACACACAAGACTGTCCAAGTTGATTTTTCCCGTTTTGGGATCAGCTTTCACCGGCACATTATGGACACAAAAATTAAATTATTTGTGCGTATTGCTCTAAGTTGTCACATTTTTTTCCTCCAGTGTACTTACTTAAGTCTGAAGCTTGGAGATTTGCTTATCCTTCTGTATCAGTTTATTGTGCAATGGGGTCTAGGTATGGTGAAGACGTGTGTGTAAATGTTTAGCCAACGCCTGGTCAACAAAACGAGTGAGTGATTCATCAATGGCCTTTCCAATAACCAGTTATTCAAATCCGCATTTAAAGAAACACCTTCTTCAGAGAGATTTGTGTTTATATTTGTCCTTTTTCAAGCTACAGTCACTGTTATCACTGAGAGGATGTTTATGATTAGACATGTACATGTAAGTACTGCATGTGCAAACAATGAAACATCCAATAAACCACTTAAATCATCATCATCTTTATTTCCTTCAGTAGAAGATAGCATGATATAATAATAAAGTATAACAAATCACTTGATTACAATCATAAAACTTTCATAGGGTTAAAGGAAAAGAAAGAAAAAAAACAAACAAAAAAAACCCACAAACGAACACTAGTATATACAAATAATGAAAGATGCAGGCAAACTATACATCCTAACATCATGTGGAGTAAGCCAATAATAGCCCATAGAAGCGACAGAAATGATTTTATTCATGTACAAATGTAAAGAGATATATAGTACGACTATCATGACCCAGTTCCATCAGAAAGTTTGGGCTAGAGTCCGTTTTAGCTGCCATCGTTTAGAGTTCCACTGGTTGCCAGTTCATACATGCGTGGATTCCTCAACGTCTTGGTAATCCCTTTCAGCTGTTCATCTTGCTTTCTTTCGCTGAGATTATCGAGATGCTCGCTGCATTGGTATTCAGTCTGCGCAGATTGGAATTTTTCAATAACCTTGTTGTGGCGAATGAATTCCTGGTCAGCCCCTTTTCTGTCTACCTGATAGAAGAGGTAGAATGAGCCAAAGAATGCGAGGGCGTTAATGATTGCCCTGCCCACCATCATACCAATGGCAGCGGCCATCAGATGGCTATGATGATATTAGCAGGAATGGTGCCTTGTTTAATTAGCATGTCTTGTGTCCAAAGGGAGAGCGCTGTGATGGTAACTGCCTTTGCTGTATCGTCAAATTCGAGATGCCAGAGGTAGACTGGTTTCATTCTAAAAAATCGTCTGGCATCATATGCCCAACTTTGAGACCGCCAAGCATGGCACCATGGTCAAGGAGGTTTCCAATGTCTTTGGCACATGGTGGTGTCAAATTGATCAGCTGCTATCCATGTTTTTTTTCAGGTCAGAAAAATCCTAAAACAAATGCGTACCCCCTTCAGGGCCAGACCAGCTGGGATGCATTTAATAATGGTATCAATACGGGCTCTTTTGTAAAGAGTTTGGTGTAGATAAAACCTCTGTCTGGCAGCAGAACAAATGCAAAAACAACGGACTCGACACAATATATGATGTCATGGCCCCAACAGGGAAAAATAGTTTCACATTATGGCGGCATCTTGGAAGTAGACCATTGGACATTTACAGGACTGTCAACTGATAAAGAAAGGCGCGTTTTATATATTAAACGGGACAATGCGGCCAACAACAGCTTGGTGTATTTTGTGCTGGACAAGTCACAAGGCTTTACCCAAGCCTGGGTAGGTTTACTCAGTGAAAGTGTTCTGATGTACATTTGGGCAATCATGGTCTCACAAACTGAAATGCTTACCGCGATAGCGGGGTTAGGAAAGGCCTTTAATGCGCAAAAGCAGTTTCTTGCAAATGTGGACAAAATGACAGGCCAAGCAGAGACACCCCAATTTATTAAAAGAGTACCAGTTATTCCTCAGACACACGAACAGTAAACTAGATTACGTCCTTGGCGGTGGCCTTTACATTATACGAATCTAATTCGGCTAGGCGACAGTCTAGTCTCCCTGTTGATACAACATCTTCTTGATTCCACCTGGTTGGCACCTTGCTGCCGCCAGCCGAAGAAGGGGTTTCCATAGGCAGTTCTTATGTTTCATAAACTTTGGTGGTTAATCTTCATAGTACAAATTCTTCACGAGGGTCAAATTCTTTCATTTCAAAGATAAAGTCTTCTTTAGCAATGCTTTGTCTTGTTGGAGCGACAGCAGAAGATTATGTAGATATGCTCGCTTATTGAAGAAAGACCACATGAGTTCCAATAGCATTGCCATTTGTCACATAAAGAGCTGAAGTATGTTTCTGTCTCAGTATGTCAATGAGCTTGACCCATTCTGCTTTCTCTGCCATGCGCTTGGTGTAAAGGGGGTTAGAAGCTCGATTGTTGCGACTAATAACCCAAGCACCATACAACAAAAAGAGCATCTGCTTGTCAGATTTCCAAACCTCAACGAGAACTATGTCATTGTGCCCCACACCACTAGGTTGGCATTTACAATCACTCTGAGTGGCGGCACAGAAGCTCAGGGAGACACCAACTGTACAATCATAAAAAAACCTCTGTCCCGCCATCGTCAGAAAGATCACTGTAAAGCTTGCACGTAATGAAGTTGCATCCACTGATGATGTAGACATCTTGGGCATCTACAAGGATCTTTGGCTGACTGAAAAAGAGAGGACCAATACAGTATACCAAGGCATACAAAACACCAACACAGCCACTATACGAGTCGGTGCTGGCAATGCCATGGCTGCCACCCAGCCCGATGCGTCTATCGCAGAAGTATTTGGAAACAGATTTTTGTGCCTGTCGACATTGAACTGTTAAATGATCACATGTACTTCTACCAGTATGGGCATTCAGACCGCCTCACCCTTAAGCTGATGTTTTTCTACCTCGGCCACGTGATACAGTGCACTAACAATAAGGTAAGCTACACTATCAGTGGAATTTCGCTGGAATTTGACATGTTTACTCACCAAAAGCTTGCGTGCATGATCAGGAATCAGTACATGGAGTAAGTAGTGATCCTGTATTCACGAGTTCTGTGCCACCACAGGATGGTGTTAAACAAGAGTGATACTGTGTGGAATATAAACCTCGCCATGCCGGCAAAGAGCATAAAAGAGCATAAAAGCAATAGTCTTGCTATTAAAAAATCTATCAAAGTGGGGGGATTTTTCACGCGACACTAAGTACTTTCACAATCCGCTTATCAACAAAATGTCGGTGACAATCGAGGGTATACTAAACCAAAATCTAGCCATGAGGCAGGCGCGATACCAGCAGTGGGAGGAGGCCCTGAAGGTAATGGCAAGGGAGTCAATTAAAGACTCAGAGCTACCAGAGTAAGGAAAAAATCCTAGTTGGGTGGCTTCTGATAAAAAGCTGGCTGCTTTAACGAAAGAACACTGCGCAAAACCAAAGACGGGTTCAGCGCAGCGCAAAGTGTCAGAACAGTGAGAACCGCAAGAATGGCAGGAAGAGCATGAAGTGACTCATTTAACAAAGGCCAAACTCCATGATCTCAGCACCTCTTTCATAACAAAAGAGACTGTGAAATGCCAGGGACTGCAAATCAGGAAATACCTTATGTTCTTTGGGGCATCTTAGTTCTGGCTGCTGCAGTCCTCTTCTATGCCTACACTAGCTCGAAGAATCGACTGTACACCTATGCCAGCGACTGTACACCTATGCAAGCACCTGTGCAAGCACCCAAGTAAACACATTGTGTTAGAAAGCAATTGGATCACTTTGATGTAAAATAATGCTTGTCGTTTTCTCTTGTGCTTCTTTGCAGCAAAAAACAAAAAATGTCTACACCACCATACACCAAAGACCTTGGAAACCTCATTTACCATGGTGCCATGATTGCCAAACGATTGTTTAGAATGAAACTGGCCAACCTCTGGCGTCTTGATATTTATTGTTGGCAGTCTTGCCGTCGTGGGCTGTGTGGCTTACTAGTACTTGTAAAGACTAGTTTTCCCTGCCAGCTTTCGCCCGCTGCTACACTAGTGTGGTAGTGGCAATCATTTTAAATTTTTTTCCACCAGCATTTTCTCCTGTTGATATATTGCAATGGAGGTAGAGTTATGGAGAGCGATTCATGGTGTGCAGGTATACATTTGTGTCCTCTGCCTCCCCCCTCCCCGCCCACAATGCTATTGTGGAACTTGTTCGTGTCCCATGGAACATAGTGGACGAGCCCACTGGTTTGCTGATGGGACCCTCTGCAAGCAAAGGCAATTTTTGCACTGTTGGAGCAAACAAAACAACACCTCATGTTGTTTCATGGCCAAATTACCTCAATCCATTCAATTGGATCAGGAAGCTTTAACAGATGCCACTTTGTACTCGTTGACAAAGTCCTAAAGAAGCCTTCATGAAAGCACAAATAAATGTGTTGATTCAAACTGGAAAAGACCCTTTGGGTTGCCAAGACACCCCTATAAATTTGCTTCACTCTTCTGGCCAAGGCATTACCTCCTCCTCAACGCCACAGTAAGGCCGAGGTAGAACGAGCCATCGAAAACTCTTCAGACCTCATCAACATGTTCAGAAAAAGAATTAGAAAAGATGAACAGAAGCTGTCAGAGAATTTGAAGTTTTTTTTATTACTAACGGAAATAAATGATGCACCGAGATTCTTGCGAATGTTCCAAATCAGAACTCGATCTGTTTGCCATGCCACCAATGATGATGACAATGCAATAATCCCAATGGGTAGAATTTCAGCACAAGAAGAACATTTAGTCTCCTGTTTTGCCGATGCCTTGGCTGAAAGAATCACAGGTCTAGCCATGGAACATTGTTATGGATGTCAGATCAATCATCCTAGTCAGAAACAACACAACAAATGTATGATGATAAATTCAGAAGAAAAGTCGGAAGAGTATCTGGAAGAGGCATGGACTCTCATCTCAGATGATTTTGATAAAGTGGTATAAAGACTTCTGTGACTATTCCTTACCTCCACTGACTTCTCTGGAGATGAAATGTATTGAAACTCTCTTGCAACAGAGTACGAAGACTAGCCATTGTTCATTGACTTACTTTACAGAACTTTTCAAGGGAAAAGTCAGGTGTGAACTGACGACTTATCATTACCTGTGAACAAAAAAAAAAATTTTTTTAAATGGATACATAGAAACTTCATTACCTTCTGAGTCACAGTTCTTGCACAGCTTCTTGGAATCCTGTGGTGTGTGCTAAAGATGAACTTCCACATCAAAAACCTAAAGACATTCAAGCCTATGTCATCAATACAGACGACAGTCATCGACCAGGAACCCACAGGGTAGCCAATTACTTAGCCATCTACTTTCCCAACGATCACAGTGTGGAATATTTTGATTCCTATGGATTACCTCCTCTGGAAGACGACATCATTGACTTTATGAGAAGAAATGTTGTATCTACTCAATTCAATAATGTGAGATTACAAGGATCAGATTTTATTGTGTGGACAATATTGTGTGTATTTTCTTCATTAACACGATCTTGGATTTCCCTTAGAACATTTAGTGACTTGTTTTGATCGTGAGTGCTATTATGGTGCATCACTCTCAATTTATATACTACTTATGCTACACTTTGTTTCCATGGTAACATTTAAAATATTGAATGCAGAAAATTTTAATGTCAATAGGCACCTACACAACTTGCTTGACAAATGCATACCAAGTTTGGTTTAAATATCTTAAATGGTTTGAGAGTTATGCTCCAGAAATGAAAATATTTGTAGAGAGACAGATATGGGGGGAGGGAAGAGGAACCAAGAAGATGTCATCTACATCATCCACCCTGCCAAAATGTATGGTAGGAGACAGAATAAAGTGTCCAAAATTTCATACATAGACAATCTTTATTTATAAAGCATAAAGGAAAGTGATAATCATCATGAGTTTTTCTCCAGAAATGAAAGTGTAAATGGTGGATGGATAATTGGACAAACAGACAAAAACATAATAAAACTAAAACTATTCAAACCACAAATTGTGAATAGCAAAAGGTTCATCTGACCATGCTTCTTATATGTGTACTAAATTTCATAGAGATATCTTAAATGGTCTTGGTACTATCCTCTGGATAATGAAAGTGTGAATGAGAATGCACAGAGAAACGAATGAAAATGTTAAAAATATGGAAAATGAAGAATTTGTGAAAAGGCACAGCTGGACTATTAGTCTAATAAGTGTACCTAGTTTCATAGAGATATCTTAAATGGTTTTGGAGTTTTGCCCTGGAAATGAAAGTGTAGAAAATGAATAGATGGACAGAAAAATGCACAAAAACAAAACAAATATTGAAATTAATGAATTGTGAATAGCAAAGGCACATCTGGACCAATTGTCAAATATGTGTATTTTAAGCTTCATACAGACAACTTAAATGGTTTGTGAGTAATGCTCCAGAAACGAACATGTTTGTGAACAGACAGACAGATGGATTATGGACAGACACACTGATGGACACAGCAATAGTTATATTTCCCCATATTAATGCTGGAAGTTAACAAAAATGTGCAACAAAATGTGACCAACTTTAAAAGAAAGCATGGCCTATCATAAAGACCTTTCAATATTGAACAAATGATGCTGATGTGCCATCAAGTATGGGTGAAGACACAAAATATAGAGAAACCTTGTACAGTAAAACCTGTCTCGAGAGACCACCCCTTCTGCCAACAAAAAGTGATCTATAATGACAGGTGGTCTCTCATAACAGGTTTGTGCAAGATGACCTGTTTCCGAGGTCAAAATTCAACAGGGTTTCAGAAGGAAAAATACCCACATTTTTTTTCTTCTTTATTCACAGTTTTTGTTAAAATGTTGCAAAATAATTGTATATAGCAATAAAGATATACATCTATCATGAAACATTCAGTTATATTTAAAGATCAGGTGTACATGTATTAGCAGATGAATTGCAGAATTATATAAGGCAACATTTTTGTATCCTGTCCATAAGTTAACTTCACATGTCCATTCATTTCAGAGTTACTTCAAATGTAACATAAGAATTGCACAATTAATTATGACAGTATTACATATATGAAGATATAGAGATAAACAGTTTTATTTCCCTTTAAATATGTATAATGTATTATTTATTAAATATTATGGTTTTATAAATTAATGTAAATTATTATACATAATCTTTATATTTAGAACTTTTATATATGTATGCCAGTATCCAAATGGTGAATGCAACATATATTTTTTTCTTTAAAATATGTTCTGATACAGAATTATACTATTTGCACACCCTCCCATTTGTTTGTACCCCCCTAACAATTTTAAAAACGGAAAGCATCAAGGATATGAAAAATGCACAAAGGGCAAATACTTGATCGGTTCAAGAGAAATCTTTGTGGAATCCTGCTTGCTCTCTCATGATGACTCCCTCCAAAGCAGATGCGATGCAATCTAAGATAGTTCGGCTGAAGATTTTACTAGTCAGAGGGAGCTGTCTGATTCCCCTCCAGTTGTTACAATTGCTCAGGTCCCCTTTCTTTGGGATCTTGATGATGAGTCCAGTTGTCCATTCATTATATGTTTTGTCCCATATCTTGTGAAGTATCTTACAAAGATGTTTTGGTGTTTCTCTTTCATCTGCTTTCAGCATGTCTGCACATATCTCATCTTCACCGGGTGGCTTTCTACTTTTTAACTTCTTGATGGCATTGGTTACTTCCTCCTTGGTTATGGGGTCCATGCAGATATCCAGATCTTTTTCCACTGATGATATATTGGCTGCAGAGGGGGCTCTGGTTTGTTGAGAATGGTCTCAAAATGTTCTTTCCTTCTTTTTATTTTCTCTTCTTATGATGAGATTATCTTTCCATCTTTTCTTTTGATAGGTACATCTTGGTTATTTCCATGGTCCCCTCTCAGCATCTTGGTTGTTTTGTACAAGGTCCTCATATTATTCCGTTCTGTTTCTGTCTCGGTAGCAAGATTTTCAATGAATTTTCTCTTGTCCTTTCTTGTGCTCTTCTTTACTTCTTTGTCCTTAGCTGTATATTCTTTGCTCAGTTTCTCTTTCAATTGCTGCGACTGCGTATTCAGCATCTGTGCCTTGATCTTTTTCCTGTTCTCAATCTTTTCACCAAGTTGGTTGGCTGATCCACTCTTCTCTTTTGGAGTCTATATCCAAGAAATTATTTTGCTGTCTATTCTATTGTGGTGTTAAAATCCAGAAGTTCCATTTCTCCATATTCAATGGTGGATCCTCCAAATCATTTATATAAATTTGAAATCCCTCCATGCCAGAATTCAGTTTAGCAGATTTTAAGAAGAAATCATTTAAAGGTTTTACATACATTTTTAGTAATGGTCGCCATAATTAATATTGGATGGAAATCACTTGTATAAAATGAAAAGCCTTTTATGTCAGGATGCTTTCTGATTAAATGGTTTCTGAGAAGAAATCGTAAAGTTTTTCTATTTTTAGTAATGGTGGCCATATTAGATAACAGATTGTCATAATTTAACAAACTTTAAAGTCATTCTTGCAAGGATGATTTCAACAAATTGTGTTCAGTGCTTTTGAGAAAGTAATTTTTTTTTTTGTTTTTGCTTTTGGTAACAGTGGACATACCTGATAGCAGATTGACATCACTTGTACAACTTTGAAAGCCTTTCATACTTTGTTTCTTTTCGTCAAATTTGGTCAGATGCTGTTCAGCATAATTTGAGAAGTCCTTTGAAGGATTTTCTATTTTTAGTAATGGCAGCCATATCTGATGAAAAATTGGCATCATTCGAATAAATCTGAAAGTCTTTGATGCCAGTGTGCTTTTTATAATTCTGTGAAATTCTGTTCAGCAGTGTTTGAGAAGAAATCATTGAAAAATTTTCTATTTTTAAAAACAATGGACATATTTGAGATCAGATCGGCATTATTAGAAAAAGAGTTGAAAGGTCTTCATTCCAAATGCTTTCTGTTGAATATAGTCAAATTTTGTTGCGTTATTTTGGGGGTGGGGGTGGTGTTGGAGATGTAGAAGTTGTTCAAAAGTTTTTTCTTTATCTTTAGTAAATGTGGCCATATTTGATGGTAGATCAGCATCATTCTTAAAAAAAGATAAAAGGCCTTCATCCCAGGATGCATCTATTAAATTTTTTTCAAATTCTCTTCTGTGGTTTTGAGAAGATGTTTGATCCAAGTTTTGTTTTTCTATTTTAAGTAATGGTGGCCATATTTATGTCAGATCAGCATTTTTTGTACAAATTTGAAAGGCCTTTATGCCAGAATACTTTCTGTCAAATTCTGTCCAGTGATTTTTGAGGAGAAGATGTTTGAAGGTTTTTCTAATTTTAGCAACAGTGGTCATATTTGATGACAGTCAGCATTATTTGTACAGACTCTAAATGCCTTTATGCCCGAATGCTTTTTGTAAAATTTAGTCAAATTCTGCTTAGTGGTTTTTGAAAAGTCATTTGAATAGTTTTCTATTTTTAGTAACAGTGGCCATATTTATTGTTGGATTGGCATTCTTTGTTGAAACTTTAAAGGCCTTCATGCTAGAATGCTCTCTGCCAAGTTGGATTGAAATTGATCTGGTGGATTTTTTAAAGTTTAAAATAGCAATTATTAATGGACAAAGCTGATGCACACCAGACACAGTACCATACCGTAAATTCACTTCACCTTGTGGCCACATGAGCTAAAAAAATCAAGCATAATCTATTGAAACTTTCCTTTTTATCTCCTTTCATCTGCAATGATTGTGATTTTAAATTACCACGACTTAAGTAAGTGTATCAACTAATATCCGTCCTGCAGTGTGAATTTAGTAAATCACCAAGCAGATGGCCACATGACACCTATTTATTTGTGAAGTCTCAGATGGCTGAAAGGCAAATCACATATTTCAACTACATTCTTCTAATATGCATCCACTTGAAGATTTTAAGACAAATCACATATTTCAACTACATTCTTCTAATATGCATCCACTTGCAGATTTTAAGACTAATTACTATTTAGTGCATTACAACCAAATCATTTAAAGAAATCATTCAAGTGTGATCTGTTGGCACTTGCTTTTTTTAAATAATCCATTGATTGATTTGTTTAAAGATTTTTTATTTTCATATGGCACAAGAACTACAGGTACTTTTATTGCATACAATGTGGCTGGAAAGATGTGATTAATAATACAAAGTTTTGCTGGACAACTTAAATATTATAATTGGTGTTGCTTTCACACATATATGAAACTTCAGTATGAGGTTCCAGTGTGTCAGGCTGTCATACTTACGCCTTTTGTTGAACACTTGTTTCTTGAGCTGAAAGAATAAAAACAAACCTCTAAATACTAAATGGTGAAAAAACTTGGACCGTAATATTTAAAACTATTCTGACAAAACATTTTCACACCCAAAACTTTTTGAGGATGATATGGATTGAGGTTTTTTAACTGTATGATTCATGGCTAAATCAAGAATTTATATTTCTTGCTCATGTATTGTTGGTTATTTTTTATTAGAAGTCCCAGAGACTGGAACATCCTTAACATGTTAACATATGCAAACAGCATCTAGTTCATCAAGCTTTAGTTGTAACTATATCATGCTAATACACAGCTGAGAGTACTGATTTGCCCCGGAGGAGGGTAGAGACATTATCACACTGGTTCCTGCCTCTAGTTCATAATATAATACCAGTATATACCAGTAATTACTTTTCACATTATTCATCATTACTTGTGTGGTATTTTGATCCACCTTTCTCTTCAGATAAAATAAGCAGAACTCGAGTGAAAATGTGTTCCAAGGGGCAGGTTGCCTGGATTAAAAGAAAACAAAACCATTAAAAACAACAACCAATACAAAATATACAAAATAATATGATTCTGAACATGGAACTGATGCGATAAATTTCCAAAATTAAATCAATCAAATAAAGAAAGATACTTTTTTTACAATAATGATTGCTGCTTTATATGTAGATCACTTAACTTCAAAGAGCTCAAGTAGACTGGTTATAAAGAGTTTTTTCAAATAATATAAATTTTGATTACTTTTTTTTAACCTATCCCAATAAACTTGGAAATGATTAAGAGTGATATACTGACCATTACACTATGCAGTTACATGAGTTCCGTTTATGTTTTGTATCTTTTTTACAACTAAGAAGCTCACAAGTAACCAAAGTTTGACCTTTGTTGGATCTTCAGAGTTTGTTTCGAAAAGTTTAAAGCTTTTATTTAAATTGATTGCACAAGCTCTAGCTAAATCAACTGCAGTTCTCACAAATGCAGATCACCATGCTTTTCACTACATATTCCAAAGCATCCCATGATTGTCACCCCCATCTCCAGACAATGACCCCAGGTCATAATACAAAATCTGTCCCTTATATGTTTTCCTGCTGCAATTGCATACATGAAGTTTGGTCAGAAAATATTTGAAAAAATGTCAGTATAATTGCAATTTGTGTACATCTGTGCAGGAACCAAGGATGACACCCTCTTGCAGATTGTTACCACAGGGGCAATATAACTAAAAAGTTTTTTTACATTTCACCCTACAATTTAGGAGATCTGGTAATTAGACAGATGGACAGACTGACAGACAGAGAGTATCATAATATACTGGACACTTTTTAATAAAGTGTGGAGATAACAAATTACATGATATGCTCTTGATATCTCGGATGTTGACATGCATATTAATTACACTAAATCTACATCAAGGCAAAAAACATAGGAACATCCACTCAGATAAACCATTTCTTAAATATTAATGTTATGTTGATTGAATTTATAATATGTGTCCATGATTGTAAGTTGTACTTTAGTTTTTATAATATGTGTCCATGATTGTAAGTTGTAATTTAGTCAGCTTATGGTAAACAACTTGTCTACATAGCATTTGAGTTCAAGGCCAGTTTCGTTGGCAGCTGGACTGTTATTTCCATGTCTTGTTGTGACAAAAGTCAGGTACACAAAGTAATTTTCCATAAGAATTACTCATATCGTGATATGACATAGGTCATGTAGGTGTGTGAATTTATATACAGATTTTGGTAAACAAATTCATTCCTATTCTTGAATTTGGATTCTAACAGATAGTCTGTAAGGAATCTATTTTAGTTGTGTTGTTGAAATCAGATATAATTCAGAGAGAGGAATTATTTATTTAAAATATTCATTGGAAATAACAAAGTGCTCACATATTTTAGGACTTTCTGGGATTTATGTGAATTAATTCAAAACATTCCAGATTACATCATTGTGGTACATCAGGACATTCAAGACTTGTGGTACATTAGGACATTCAAGGTTATTGGAATTTATTCGGAACATTATATATTTTGGAGTTGTGTTTAGGACACTTAGGGTTACTTGGACTTCAATTCGTGTTATTGTAAGTGTCTTTTGAATTTTCACTTTAATTGTCTAGAAATAAATTACTTGTTGATTTTACCTGATTTTGTTGGTTTCACTTTCTTTCTGTTACATATTTTTAGGCCAAAGAGTCGTAACAATTACATAACATGATAATCTATACCTATCTATATACATTATATGTGTACAGTTTTGCACCTATGATTTCAAGGCAGGGTAGACTGTGTCCCCTTGTCCCCCAAATTTGGGGGGCACAAAATGTCAAAGGGGCAAACATCAATACTATATACTTAATACACAAAAATTGGTAAAATAGAAAACAATGTAATCTTATTTGCTTTGCCACCTTTGCCATCAGCAATCACTATCATCTTTTCCTTGGTTATTGACATTATTGTAATAAATGTTTTATCAAGTGCTCAAGTAATCCATTGAAACACTACATGTTTGAATAGCTGGTTCACCTGAAAAGAGCTAAACTAAGGAATTTCTGTTCCGCTTCTTGTCTTAGTTCCCTCATTATCAACCAGACTTAATTATAATAATTTTCCTTTTTCTGAATCGCTTTTCTTTTCAAACTAATAACTCACTGACACAATGCCAAACTGTATATTTCTGAAAGTTTCTGACCCCAGAAATGTAGTCCCTTTTGTCATTAATTAAACCTTGAAAATATGCTACACTAGTGGCCCTCAGTGACTAAGTTTTGCACAGCAACTTGGCAGACTACGAAACTTTATAACTTCAAATACTTTTTAAAAAGTACTAACTTAGCAGAGATGGAGCAGAGTTGGCAAACCACTACAAACATTGAATGTTTTGATATGTTAATATGGAAATTAATTTCCATCTGAAAGTATTTATCAACGCTTTGGTGACTTTGGCCATTGCTAGCACCAACAAAGATGTGGATAAACGTGCACTAAAGAAAAACACTAGAAGGATTTTTCATTTTTTTTTTTCCCTGATGAAACATTGTGTGCACGAGATTCAGAGGAGTCAAGATTTGTGGGACACAGGGCAAAAATATGCATATATATCATCACTCTCTCTCTCTCTCTCTCTCTCTCTCTATATATATATATATATATATATATATATACATACATATATATATATGTGTATATATATATATATATATATATATATATATATATATATATATATATATATATATATATATATATATATATAATTGATATAATACACAGTTGTATTATGCATTCTAAAACCACTAAATGATTTCATGCAACTCAAATTTCAAATTTTGAAGCAGACGAGTCAGAGCAGTGCATACAGAGAAAAGAAATAAAATACTTATACAGAACTGAATAAAAGGGCATGAAATAAAAATTAACAAGCATAAGATTAACTTAAAGGACAATTTATTTTTTAAACTAATATAATGGATATAATTACATTTTTTCCACAAATCATTTTTTTAAAACAATCCAAGCCACACCACCCCCAATGAAATGGCCGGTCCCTGAATAGGGGGACATATTGTTATTGTGCAGTTTTAATGAATCTGACATTTTACTGCCTGACCCACCACATAATCAACAAGAAGCTCAAGTAACTAGTTTATCACAAGGACTTGTGTAGTGGATGGACACTGTACGTGTGTTCAGTTGCAAGCATTAACTGCTTCTACTGAACATAAATTCAGCTTAACTAGCACACACCCCACACCCCCCGAAAAAAAAAATATATATATATATATATTCCTCGCACATGACCAAATTGGTCGCACGCGAGTCTAATCCAAATAAGTAAGTATATATATATATATATATATATATATATATATATATATATATATATATATATATATATATATATATATATATATATATATATATATATATATATATATATATATATATGCACTGTGGTACTAGACAATAGTATAATGAATCTTTTGTGCATGTATATATGACACCGTCTATTCTGATGTAGTTATACTGTGCTGAGCTGAATCTAAATCGTGTATTAAAAATTAAAAAATTTCAAAATCGAAAGTAGGAAGTTACTGTAATATGTATTCTTAAAGCGAATGGAACGGACGTATGGCTAATAAAGAAACCTGGAGGAATTTAACGTACGTTCGTATACACCTGAGATTCGGGAGTACAGAACGTTTCTGTGTTAACTTTGAATAAACAAAAAGTTAAGCACACAAGTTTTCTTGCTTCTGATATTCCTACACTTACTCATCTCATTGCTGACACAATAGGACGAAAGCAACAGTGTTATGCAGTGCGCATCTGAAGAAGAACCGGCAGTTAACAGCGAAAACCACTGCTGGTACAATGGTACCAATTGCGCAAGCCCAGGTGGGCGGAGCTTAAGGTGTAGAATTCTGATGAAAATGTTGGGAACATTATGTACTCTATGTACACAAAATAAAATTGAATGATAATAAGTAAAGAAATTTTGTAACTTGAACTATTGTCATAATTAATATGTGTGGCTAACACATTATTGGTTGTTAGGGACAGCCCGAATTAGTTAAACTGGGGAGAATTTGATCAATAGTACATCCATGGTGTTTCGGAATCACTTCCGCTGCCACCTTGCGACTCCCGGCTACGTCCTTTTCCTCATTTGCCTGTCCAGACACGGCTACTAGTACGTACTCATACAATTAAATAGTGTGCTGTAACAAGACGTACATGGCCGAAGGGTCGAACAGGTCTATAATTCAAGATAAGCAGTTCGCCGAAGCCACACGAAAGTTCTCTGGAGGCAAGCACCACCCTGCTCTGAAAAAAATAGCTAACTTAAAAAAAAAAAACAAATAGATAAACATCTTTAGAATAACCCAAAACTATAGAGCAATTAAGATATCAAATTTAGGAAAACAACTTAAATAAAATACAATTAGCCATAAGAATCCAAGCACAGAATTAAAAACATAAACCTAAAAGAAAGTCCAATGGTAACAACCCAGACACAAAATTCGCTTACACACAACTGATGAAAACTCGGTCATTATGACTAGGACCAATAATGCAAGGGAATAGATTTCAATAAAAAAATTAAAATAAACTTAATAATAACAACAACACTACATCAACACGAGGTGCCTAACGGATAGCACCACAAAATTGAAATCTACAACAATAAGACACAATCCACACATGACCACCATTTTTTAGCCCTTCCTAATACCCGGTTGGGGGAAAATATAGCAAAAAAAAAGCTACAACAACAACAACAACAATACACAACCTGCATATGCCTTCTCAATCTAAAATATTAACAAAAAAAAAAAAAACGAACAAAATAAATTTAACCGTTATAACAATTGGTGGTGGGAATATATCAAATCTCAGCTCAATTACAACTCAAATTCCATCCCTTCACCCTTTAATTATTATTTATTTTCCTCTCTCCCCTCTCCCCCCCTCCTTTTTTTTTTCTTCCTAGGCCTACCCATTATGACATGTACTGCAGTTACTATTATTCTGCTATATTAATAATCTCAACAACAAATATATATTAAATCATTTCTATTTATCTTTACTTCTGGTGTGGCACCCCTAATACCTTAACAGTGCAACAGCCCAATGAGTCAAACCCATGCAAATAGAAGCAACCCCTCTCCCCCACTCCCCATACAACTTAGACAGTATAGGGTGGTCCTAAGACCAGACGATCAGTCCCAGTTGCGCAAGGTCACAAGGAGACCTAGCCAACATATAATTAGGCATATGAGGTGCTCCTAAGCCCAGACCATCAGGTCTCCACTGCACGATGCACGATTGCCCGAAGACCTAATGTTAATTAAGAACTTAAAACCCCTTACCCCTTCTCTAAATGTGTGATAGTGTGATAGTATGTGTGAGGGTATAATAGTGTGTTATAAACACTTCCTACCCTTGTGTGTGATAGTATGTTTGTGTGTGAGAGTGTGTGTCTATTTCATTCCCCTTCTTTTACATCCTACCCCCACTCTTGTGTGATAGTATGTTTGTATGTATGTAAGTATAATTGGATAATAGGGGGGTGGGGTGTTTAGATATTGATCAAAAAGTGTTTGCTGGATAGTATATGTTGTAATCAAAAAGCGGTTGCTGGATTGTAGGGTTATTTGTTTGGATAGTAATCAAAAAGCAGTTGTTGTATAGTATATGTGGTGTGTTGGATTGTAATCAAAAAGAGGTTGCTGGATTGTAGGTGTGTGTTATTGGCCAGTAATCAAAAAGCAGTTGCTGTATAGTAGGGTGTGTGTTGGATAGTACGGTAGTGTGTTGGATTGTAATAAAAAAGTAGTTGCTGGATAGTATATGTGGTGTTGGATTGTAAAGGTGTGTATTGGATTGTAGATAAAAATTGTAACATTACCATTTCCGTGTGTCCCAATAAACTTTCGACCCTTTGTCGCTATAAACCTTTGACCCTTTGTTCCTACAAAACGTTTGACCCTATTAAATTTTTTTGCCATATAAAACGTTTGACCCTATAATACCATCCCCATGTTAAACCTATGGAAAATGTTAACATAGGATTTCCCGTATGACCCCATAAAGGTCCACAATATAAACCTACAAGCTAATGTTAATTCCAAGTAAACCCCCAAGTGACCCACATTACTACTCCCCATGTATGATTTAAGTACTTTACTGATCATTTAATAGAAACGTCTACGTGAAATTTCTCTGTTGCTACGTATCTTCTCTACTTGGATGGAGTTTAAAGACCTACACTTCGGGTGTGCCACGCAGAGAATAAGCTACGTTCAATTCTGACTTGTAGTTATTGCCTACCCGGAGTGGGAACAAACAATAACCACCAATTAGAATTATTGTAGCTTATTCAGCGAGTGATACACCGGAAGTGTTGGCCTCCAAACTCAATCGAAGTAGACAAGCTAGGGAGCAACAGAAAGAAGGAAATGGAATCGGAACATGAAACTGTTAGTTCAGCGTGCAATTTTAGGTAATAAATGATCCGTTCCATGAATATCGTTGTATAAACGCGATAGTCGGTGAAACGGAGGCCGAATAAATTCAACGTGATCGTTCATGAATCTAACCTATACCTATGTTTCAGTTTATTTGTTAATATATTTGGATATGAAAAATCTAATGGAACAAATTTAATGCATTCATATATGTGGTAGCACTGATTTAGTTACTATTAGTGTACATACTGAGAGGGAAAGAACACTTATACATTTCTAAATTAATACCATCTTGTGTCTGGTAAGAGAACACTCCAAGCACACTTGTAAATTTCTAAAATAACCACCAACCAATGTAGGGGTACGTACGAGAACATCCTGAGTACACTTGTAACTTTCTAGATAACCACCAACCGGTGTAGGGGTACGAGGACACTACGAACACACTTGTACGTTTCTAAATTATCATCATCCAGTGATGGAGTACGAGAACACTACGAATACACATACAAATTAAAAATAGTATGATCTTCACCGATCCACAATAAATGATCATACAAAGAATTTTATATCTACTTTAGAACAGCTGGTAAGCTTGCACAGCGAGACCCCCAATTAGAGATAAAGCGTTCAAATCGAGAAACAAAATACACACACACGAAAAAAAGGTCCAGCCTGAGCGTCGGTTCGGGAAAACTCGTAAAATTATTTTTATTTAAAATATCCGTATCACCCCTTCACCAACCATTATGCCTACAGAGTGTTTTCTGTAGTAGCAAATTATGTATCTTGACCCACATTAAGCCAATTGGTTATATGACTTGACGATACATAACAGCTGCTTTAAATAAGTCAATACCTATCAACAGGTAAATGCACTGTGTCAAATGTAAAAGCATATTAAAGGACTGAAGCAGACGTTAATAGCAGTTTTAACCTTCTGCCTGCTATGGTGCTTCCCAGGGCAGTTAAAGGCACTAAAATAAAAGGGTAGCAGGTCAAAGTTGGACAGGGCCCTCGTCACCGAGGTCGCGCGAGTCTGAGGCCTCGACCTTTTTTAATCTGCGGCCGACGGCGCCTCCCATAACATTATGGGCAGCCAGGTGACCAGCAGCACCAACAGCGTCCAGGGCTGGTATCGCCGCCGTCTTGGCAGCAATCGCCAGGGAGGGGGAAAATACAAATAATGGAAAAATGCCAGCTTCTTTTTACACAGCCTTTAGGACTGCGACGGAAAGATTAAAATCTTAGCCTTGCCGGCCTCTCTGAGGCGCTTGGCCCAGTCGGCCGTCAAAATAATAGGCTGACGCCCGTGGAGCTCTCCGGCACCCAACCACAGCGGGGCACTGCGGCGTGCCATCCAGGACGTGGCGAGCTAGTCCTGCTGACCCTAGGTGGGAGACCGCGTTCTGTTGTGTTCGTGGTCATAGTCAGGAGGACAGGGTATTTGGCTCTCCTCGCATGAAGTTAAGCATGTTGCATCCACCTCCAGCGCTGGCGTCACGGTCAGCATTCACAGGGCGAGCTTCAGGAGTGTGACCCTGCCGCGGTACGCAGCGTTGGCGTGGAATATAGCGTCGTCGTCGGTGTTTTTGCGCGTGTACGAGAAGCCCAGGTTGAAGTTTGGGTTGACGACGATTGCGGTCATTCGGCCGTCCCCAGCCTCATTGCTAATATTTTTCATTGTAAACTGGGTCAAGTCGGCATTGTTTGTGGCGTCCTTTACAAAGGAACAGCGCTGAGAGCGTAGTCATCGCTGTAGCGGGCCAAGCCGAGGATGGTCGTGGCAAAACCGACATGGTCGAGGCCTCCACCAAGTGGATGTCAATGAGGTAGTAGGGGGCAGTCCAACAGCGCCATTATACCTTTGTTGACAAGCGCTACCTTGTTGCTGTCGTCTGTCGCATTTGAGATCCGGCTTACCACCTTGAGGTAGGCCGCGGCGGGGAGGAAGTAGCGTGAGGTGTCCTGGAACAGTAAGTCCACTCAGCCCTTTTGGTTTGGATCGCGGGCCTCGTATGAATACTTTGCAGGTTGCGCTTCACGGGCTCACCAATGTTGAGGGCGGGGTCCTGCACGTCCTGAAAGGAAGCCATTGCGTATGGTGACCCTTGGTCAACTCTAATAAGGAGAGCTGCGCAGCCCCGAGCCCATGGTTAAGTCAGCGACAAGGGTGTCGCGAGACCCCTCAGCCGCCAGGTCTGCGACCTTTTGTAGACCCACCTCTTTGACTACGTTTCGCACGTCGGGCGGCATGTTTTTAGTCGCCGGTAGCTTCAGCCAACTGAAGCGCTCACGCATGACCGCAGTCACCTTTTCCACGGCCTTTTTTCCGCGCTCGTCGGCCAGAGCAGCCGTCTTAATGGAGCTGAAGGCGCGCAGAACCATGGCCCTGGCTGTCGCGGCCGCTGACCTGGCTACCGCCGCCGCCAAACTGGGAGCTGTGCTGACTATATCTCGGAAGACGTAACCAAGCCCGATACCGTAATGCACTCGGTACTTCGATCGTAGAGAGCCCACCACCCGTACCAGGATCGCGCGCCTTGATGCTTTCATAACTTGTATGCTCGCGTTATCACCTCTAATGCATTAGCCGAGCGCGTGGCGGTCGCAAATGTAGAGGCCGATGGTAAGGATGTCACATCAGAGGTTCAGCAGGTGGCCGTCCTGGTGGGACATCGTGAAGAGCAAGGTTTTCAAGAGGGGGCTTCGGCAGAGCAGGTAGACAGGCAGATGCGGCGCGTAGGTCAGGAGCTCGTCTGGGCTTGCGTCAGGGGCGAAGCTGTAGAGCACATAACCTGGGCTTGCCTGGATGCTGGTGTTTGAGTCCACGTAGGAGCCACTTACGGTGTCGCAGGTAAGATACACCACGCTGGTGGACGTGATCTGCACGATGCCTGGCGCGACGTGGTAGTCTAGGCCTAGAACCACGTCCGCTGGGGCTACCTCCTAGCACCACAATAAAAGCGCCCGCAGGCTCAAGCGCGTGAGGTCCACGCGGTAGGTCGCTCAGGCGACTCCTATGTTACCAGAAAGGGTCGGATCGCTAGCGTGGATGCTCATTTTGATCTGCCGTTGGACCTCATTATTGATGGCGTCGATCTCGTAAACACTAGAGGGCAGCCGGACGGCCTTCTAGGTCGCGCCAACATCGGAGGGAAGGACGAGCAGGTTTTTGGCCAGAAGACTGCCATATGGTTGGTCGTGGACTTTGGGCCAGCTGTCACAGACATCATCAAAAACCCCTCTAATTAACGCCCCGTAATTGGGCCTGTCCATGGCGTTGAACTGGAACAGCCGCCGGCAGATGGCACCTGCCTCTTTGAATAGCTCGAGTGACTTGTTGCCGGCCCGTTAGACCCAGAAGAGAATTTCCACGTGGTTGGTAAGTTCTTCCACGGTCTCTGGGCACAAGGTTGCTCCCCACGCCGCAGCCCCAGGTAGACTTTTTCCCCGTCTTCTTGGCTTGCTCGAGACTAGCGATTTCGCGAGAGTGATCCGCCATTAAATGTGTGCCTCTATACCTGTATTCCCAGTTTCGGTTCTCTCCATCATTTTCAATATAAGATCCTGACACTCTAGAGACGTGGACCAAACAAAATGTATTCGTGTCGTTCTTCATTTCTACAGAAGCGTTCGGGTTGGTCAGGATCCATCGCAATATTGTCATCTTCCCGTCCTTTGACCACTGCGGCGGCAGTGCTTGCTGTTGTATTGGCTACGGAACATGTTGCGGCACTGGCCACTGCGGTGGCAGAGCTTGCAACTTTAATGGTTGCGGTACAAATTGTGGCATTTACTGCGGTTCTGGTTCTAGTAAAAGTTGCGGTAGTGTTTGATGCAGTACCTGCTGCGTCGTTTTGGGTAGCTCCCCAGCCTCATGTTGAGACTGCGCAGCTGCTGATGATGATATTTCCACTGGTCGTGTTACAGGAGTACGACTGGCAAATACACCCCCCGCCAGCATGTAGGGTCCGGTTTCCCCTTGTACTGATGAATACTTTTAAATACTGTTTATAGCCTGGACCTGTAGCTATTTTTGCGCCCGTCACCTCACGTAGACCCACTTTGGCCATGAGTTGATGAGCCTTTTGTCGATGTCTTTTATCAGCTTTGCGCAAAAGAAGTTGTTTTCAGTTGGGTGGAACATTCGTCGCAGCCATCACCGACCCCTTGCGCGCGGCAATATGCTCCTGCAGCAGGCATATATTTAATCTGCAGCACTGTTCATCTTCGTGAATGGCATCTTTGCTGCAAATGGTAGTAAATCCAGAGAGTACTGGTGGACTATAACTAACGGACTGCTGTGCTGGAGATGATTGTCCACAGGCTCTCTCTAATTACATATCCACGCGCGGTCCAGGCCAGCCCGAAACTTCCCCTGGCTGGTGCTGGTCAGGTTCATAGTGTCGAAGCTGTGTGGCGCTGCGGTCGCCTCGGTAAAAAGTGGTGGAAGTCGCGCCGTTCCACGCCGTTCCATATCGGTAGCGCACCACGTAGAATGGACGTTGCGCAGGTCGTGGGCGTCGGTCCTGCAGAAGAGGCGTTATTGCAGATCATCTTTGGGATGTGGGCGTATCGCTGAGCCTGGTTCAGCACGTCGGAATTTTTTTTAAGAGGCTGGTGGGATTCTTTTGTCCTTCCAGCATCACATCATTGTAAACAATAATGTTGTTCTTGTTGCGATCAAGGTCGTCCGGACCTTGGGCGTCGTCTGCACAAGAAAAGAACGTTACTAAGTCTTCCGCGACATCGACCTCGTCGTCTGTTAAAGGCTGCACGCCGCTGACCGAGCACAGCCGTGCGATCTTCTCGCGAATGGTTGTGTCGCTAATCCGCCGCAGCACGTCGTAGCACGCTTGGTCGTCCGCACTGGGGGCAACCACGTACAGAGGACCCCACTTCATCCAGCAGAAAGTTCAGCAACAGCTGGGTCTTCCCGCTGCCCGACGGGTCGATCAGCAGCGCGTGAACGCAGTCGATAAGGACCAATTATGCTGCGGCTTTTTAATACCCCGTATGGCAGTAAATTCAACGACGTCCATATTTATTGAACGCCTGCAGCTTCCTCCAAAATGTTCGTATACTGTCTGCATTACTGGCAAAAGACCTGAACATTTGGCGATCTGGCCAACGGATCGCGCGCCTTCTTGGGGTCTCAGTCGTGTGCGGCGCGAAAAAGATCACATTAGTGAGGGCCGCCAAGGTAGAAAAGTGCGGCGGCAACATTGCCGCCCGCCCCGGAAAGCTACCAGGGCTGCCCTGGAGCAATTATTCCGGGGAAAGGTACCTGCCGCACAACAATTACTGCGGGTCAAAGACCCGGCTGGACGCCGCTAGTAACCCCAAGCAGGGTGAGACGCCCATTAAATGGGTGGACACCGCGTGTTACTGGCACGACCTGTTGTAATCGCGCAGTAACGACATGCGGGACCGGCACAAGCCCGACGTGAACATGATGCATGACCTAAAGGCTATTCGGGGACCGCCATCGGCGTACGGCTTGGCCGCATGTTCAGTACGGGGGAGATGAAAGCCAAGCTCGCGGTCGGCGGGCGCACAGCCATCTGAAGGAGGCCCGAATGGGCTGGAAAGATGGAAGCCCGTCTTGCATCCGTCTACTACAGCCTCAGGGGTTACTGCAAGGGAGTGGCGGCAGCTAAAAACTGGCATCAGACGCCAGATTACCGATAGACACTGCCCAGGGAATGACTAAAGAAACAGGCCGTGTGGCAGATGTACCTGCCGGCACCGCACAGAGTCGTGCGCCAGAGTTTTAGCGTCTCGACCCCCTTGACCGTCCATCTCTCTACACCCTTGGGCCTTTGAGATTCTACACTGTCTGCTCGCAGGATATAGTACATCTTGGGGCGTAGGAATACGAATGCAGCGATATATTCGTCTTTAAACTTTCCTACCAAATTTGAATTAGCCTTGCTGTGCAGGAGATGGTCTTCTGTGAAGTCACCCGTATCGTAGAGGTCGGCCTCCTCCGCCATGTCCCAACACATGTCTTCCGTCTCCACCCCCAGCAGCATACTATCTGTATTGGTGTAGAGGAGCTGAACCTTATAGTAAAAGTCATACATCAAATATTTCGATAGATCGAGAACGGCCTGGCTTGTGTAGATGGGGCGGTTAAGATTGAGTCTGGCTTTAGTCGAGTGTACCGCCACGAGGTTATTCTCAAAGATCTTACTGGTCTGAAAGGCTGGTTTGGCAATCAGGCGTCGCAGCTTGTCCCCTTAGCCCTTGGGCCAAACCAGATCAACACGGATGCGCATTCGCAGATTTTCTATGGTCTTGCCAAAGACTGAATTATTCAGCAGCTTGAAGTAGTCCTTATCAAACCCGTTCGTAGGCTTAGCCCGCAGGTCCATATTTTTTTGTATGTAGTGCGACATCCACGGGCACTGGTCAAATCTAGCGCTTGGTGGATCTTGGTGATGCACAAGCCAAGGCTGGTGAACAGTTCGCGCATTCGGTAGTGAACGACGTATCGCCCCTTGTTCAGAAGATTGGGTACCAGCTTCTTACATCCGATATAGTGACCTCCCAGCTTTGTAACGAGGTCTCTCGGATAAGAGGAGAGACATGGCTCTGAGATGGACAATGTCTCGGGGGCTAGCGGAAAGTCGCTGTGAGCATCGTGCATCTCTTCCAGATAGTCCAAATCCACCTCGTGAAGGTATCCCTTGGGGTCGTCTGGGGCTATGCTTGTTAAATCAATCTCATAGGAGTTGGCCTAGTGGTGGCCACCCGTGGGGAGGCTTTGCATCATCGACCAGCCATAGAGGTAATTTGTATTCATGTAGACAATCCAGGTGATAGGTTTGGAGTGGTCATAAACTGCGCACTTTGGGTTGTTGGCCTTCGTGTATCGTTTCCTGACCATTGAGATGCCGCTTGGAAGGCCTCGCTCATCAAAGAGATGCATGCCAATGTCTGTGAGCAGCTCGAGCTCTGCACTTGTGGTTTTAAGTAGGGCGTCCCAGCTCATCCTTGGGGTGCTAAAGTATTGTGGAGGGTTGATGTCACAGGTCTTAAAGGAGGTGACTCGAAAGGTTTCAAAGATGTCAGCCAGAAGGAGCACGTCCGTCTTAAGGTAAAGGTTGTGATAGTCTCCCATTGTCTTGCAGCCAAAGGTATTCCATACTTTCTGAGCCGGCTGATAGTCCTCCGAGGATATATCCATACGGATAATGGTGCTGTAGAAGGCTTCGATAGAAGGTAGCTGCGTCTCATCAAATTGACCTCTCCCCCCCCCCCTCATATGCATGTATGGATAGACACCCCTAGCGGTCAGTACGGGGACATAGTGTTCGCTATATCGATGGGTGATGCGGAAGCCATCCTGGGGAGGTCATCAGCCAGCTTAGATATGCTGCAGGGTAAGAACTGATAGCTGTCTATAAACTGGAGCAGGACCATAGAAAAGGTCTTTTCCATGTTGTTGGGAATGTCATTGATGCCGTTACCAGAGCTGCCATCAGCAGATGGCCGCTGTAGTTTTTCAAGTTGTGGAAGATAACGAGGACTTTCGTTTTTCTTGCCTTAGTGATAGCTGGAGGTTACAGCTGTTATGGGCGGGTCCGCGTTATCGACCGGTGATGTGGCAGTGGTCTCTCACTCGGTCATCACCCAATCGCTTTCGGCAGACAGACCTTAGCCGCGTCAAATGCAGCAGTGTTGACGGGTGTCATCATCAAAGGGCAAGGGTGGGCTAATTCTTCTCGGAGATACACCATCTCTTTCTCCAGACTTTTAATAAGTTGAATTACCACGTATTTTCCGGAATGTTTTGTTTTACCGTCACATCGCTTAATGATGTAGCAGAAGCCACATGGAGGCTGGCTGGTGGTTTTATAGGTATCGCTGTAGGTGGGATCGACCTCTTCCCTTTTCACTGGCACGTTAAATGCCTCGAGGTCGGCGTAGATAACGTTGGGTATGGCCATCTGATGAAAGAGGTGCTTAAAGTAAAGTTGGTTCTTTCCTGGCTCTGAAAGGAAGCTCCGCTGCAGCTTCAAACCTATACCCCGACAGTCTGTGGCGTGGCTGTTGAGAAGGTCAGGTCGGGAGAAGGCATGGAGGCATTGGCAGCAGACATGCATTTTATGTTCATTTTTGTTACTGCTATACACTCTCCGGGAGAGGTCTTGGATCCATATGTAGTGCTGATTATCATCGTCTGACAGCAGCAGCAGATTGACGGTTTTATAGAGAGCTTGATCGGAAATGCTTATGGGGTAAAGAGCGTGGTCAGCAATGGTTGGATTGAGGTTCTTAAACTTGGTAATGTCAGAGACCTTCATCTGAAACTTAAGCTTGTCCGATTGTAGCGTTCCCAGATACTTACTGTAATTGCTGGTATGATTGGTGGTCATCGGCAGAGTAAAGGGCGGAAAGAATGGCCCATTCTAAATATTGGGTATCGTGGTTTTCTACGTTGACGACTGCCCTTTTGGGGATCCACTTGGGATTGGGTATAAGTCACTTGCCTCGAAACGGGTGGTACTGTGAAATGTATAGCTTTATCTCCTCGCATTGCACTAGCCACCAGCCTAAGCCCTTGTTTGTAAACTTTTCCAGCAGCTCCTCAGTCTTAGCTATGGCCTTAGCTTCCAGTTCCTCGAGGTTATCGGCCAACAGCGCCACTTTTGCTTGGCTGGCCAATAAGTAGGATGGCCTGGAGATAACTTCCTCCTCTGTGATCTTTACTAACTGAGTCTTGATGCTACGGTTAAACTTAACACCCTTCTTTCTGATGTTAATCAAGCCAGGAGTCATGGCTCTGAGTAGCTTAGATAAGTTCAATTCTAGAGAATGCCCTCTTGGTATCATGGCTCGATAAGTCAATGACTGATAGAGCCTTCACAGTATTGGAGGCTCACCGTCTGGCTTGTTGCTTGACCGCTTTGGATGGTGTCCGGTCCGGTATGGGTGTCTTGCCTCAGAGCCAGTATGGGTGGCTGCAATGGGGTTGGCTTTAGCCGCCTAGGGGCTGGCATTGGTGGCTGCCTTGGAGCAGATATGGGTGGTTACCTTGGAGCCAGTGTAGGTTTTAGCTGGTGTTGGCCATACAATGGCTGAAGCTGGCTGTCTAGCTCAGGCTACTAGTACTGCCTCTGGCACATCATTGTATCTGCTATTGGTGATCTGCCTCTCCCTTAGCAGGGCATGTTGATTGCTAGCATGTACATGGGCTATGATGTTTATGATACACAGCTTTTCTCTAATTGGAAAATTGTCACTGGTTGTTGCTGACTGAGGTCAGCCCACTATGGCGATCTTGGTGTGTTGCAATGTATGCTACAGTACCTAGTCTTTCTTGATGAGCTTTACTATGCAGCTCGCTAAGGACATTCCTAAGTTGTCATCTGGCCTTTAGTTCTATGAGAGTTGCAGCTCGTCGGCCTGATGACCTTCTCCACAGCATTTGCATATGCAGTGAGTGGCAATGGTGCCTGCCCCGCATTTCCAGCAGATCATTAGCCTTATCCCGCATCTATATCGCTGGGCATGTACCGCGCAATAGGTATTGAAGCATTTTGATCCAGATGGTTCTGTTTGCTCCAAGGCATCCATGTACATGTGTTTGTTCCTCTTCGGACCATGGCTACAGAGTGTATCCCATTAACACACTGCTCTCTAACTGGTATGTTGCCCACCTGATGCTATGCTACCACGACCACCAGAGGCCTGCCTAGACCCACCATCTCATGATGCCTGGGGTCTAACAAAAACGTTGCTGCTCCATGACTTAGCAAAATGTAATGTATAGTGGTCTCAAACCCAGTCGCCCACCTCTTACCATGACCGCCCTCCTCCAACCTCCACCCATCCCCAAAAAGTTCCTGGGATCTAGTAAAAACGTTGCTTCTCCGTGACATAGCAAAATGTAATGTATGATGGTCTCAAAAAAGCCTTTTACCACAAATATATATATATATATATATACACAAAGTAAAGATTGTTTATTACATTCTTGGATACAACGTTTCCTCTGTTTATAATGTTCAAGTTTAAATTCCCCGGCCAAATTCCTAACTATTATGTATTCCAAAGGCTTTGTTATAACGTTCCTTTGTTGCAACATTTAATTGGTTATAGCGTTTGATTTGTGTAGTCTGCCTGAGAAAATTAGCTCAATTATAACGTTTTTATCACCTGTCACCAGCTAGACCATGGTCTTCATTTAAACAAAAGCATGATAATCACACATCATTTATAATCAGTAAATAACAAAGGCCCAACAAAGACAGCAGGTAACAAAGGCATGATAATCACACCTCATTCATAATTGGTACTTTAGAATCATGGGTTACTGGTTCAATGTAATTAAAGCATTAAAACATGAAAAGAAATTTATTGTTTTGTACTTTTTTGACTATATAATTTAGAAATATCCTTTAACTATCATTATCTACCTGTATGTTGACTAACTGAGTATAGCTCAAAGTAAATCTCTCTCGTGTTCATTTTGAATTCTGACTGTTGTAAAAATGGCTGAAAATTTGCCGGTCAGAAAAGAAATAATGTCTCTTTAGACACAAAGCTATATGAGCATTTGAATGTCATTGAAAATTATATCTCAGTACATTTTCAAAGTGAAAACCATAGGTCAAGTAGTCTTATTGTTTAATTATAGCAATACAAAAATAAAATATAAAAACCTTGTCATTTTCTATCATAAACATGAAAGTCACTAACTCATTTAATTTGATTCTTATATAATATCCTTTAAGTGCTTGCACTATATTTGCTTGGAGATGTCTTTATTATAAAGTTCTTGGTTTCAGTAATGATGCCACTTTACAATGGACATCACTGTCACAGAGCACCAGGTATAGCTCACGCACTTTAAAATGTGTTCTGAAGCCATTTTATGTTTTCTTATCAACATTTATCAGCAAGTACAAAGAACAAGTAGTATAATATCTACTGCTGTTCAAACATATGCCTTTATAGCTCATTGACATTTTTTCATTTCCCAATGGATAGCCTCATTTGCTAACTGATGGACTCACTAATTGTATCCAGTCTGTTGGAATCTTGTCCTTTATTCGGCCTTGTGTAGAAATACCTAGCTAAAGCTCTAGGCATATTTAACTAGCATGTAATAACTATTTACATCAATGTGTTCTTGTGACAATGGATATCGTAATTAAAACAAGAATGAACTGTCTATTCAGACGTGTTACTTGACAATGGAATATAGTAGTGACCTTGTACATGATGAAGATCACAACCGTCAGGTAACTGGACAATAAAGATTAAAATCACCTTATGTCTCTCTCTCTTTCTCTCTCTCTCCAAAAGCTACAAAAAAATACCACTCTGAATACATAAAATCTTACACAATTTTGTTTCATCTCTCACACACACATATATACTAATAACAAAAGACTTTTCGAGTTCTTTTAGTTTTTGTTGTAATTTGATAAGGGCTATTCCAGAAATAATGGTATGGGGGGGTCGTAAGGCACTTTTATTTTCACCCACCAGGCATAAAATATAATTAATATCACCCCTCACCTTGGATGAAAATATTTCTTCAAGAACCACCATGCATGAAATTTATTTGTGGAAATTCAACCTAGTATGAATGCATAGTAAGATAAAAGGCAGTCTCTAAGATGGCTTGTTTTCATGAAATTTTCAGAATCTAGGGTGCAGTATACAGTGTTTGCTAACTCCCCTGAGACAACAAATTTGTTTGAGTCTCCATAGTCTGTGTTTCTTCTGACCCTTCCCACCCCATTTTAGATATCCGGACATTTATGTTGGGGTGTGGGGAGCACATGTCAAAGCATTAGTCCCTTGATACCAACAAAAATATCATTGGCACATGCCCTCTGCTTGACAAGTCTGGCTTTCTCCAGGTTGCTGCGACATCGACAGGTTTCCGGTAGTTCTTGGAATAAATATGTTGAGACTTATGTTTCCTTTCATTTTTTTACAAACATTATATGACTTTCATTTAATGTTTTCAATTTTTTTGTCCAACAACATCAGAAAGGGTTTTTTTCTTGGGATCACATGACTGACTACTAGACCACTGATGTCATGGTCATGTAGGTTGCGAGATTTGGGTAGTCACATGACTAGCAATGCAAATGGCAAGTACCAGGTCAAATTTCATAAATGCTGTCGTTTAGTCTCGTCAGTGTATTAAACACATAACAATTTTTTTTCTCATCATATTGCCCTTTTTATGCCAGTTTCAGTTTGATATCAATTGCATCATATGCTGAAAATAACTACCAGGCATAAATATAAAATCATTTTTGACGCCATCATGCATATTTTATAAATTAAAAAAAAAAACAACCCCACCAGGTATATTTGAATTGTACTGCCATCTGACCCTCCCACACCATCATTTCTGAAATAGCCCTAATGAGGTTGCTGTTAATTTAAAACTACATGTTCCACATAACTTTGACAATATGGGTTTGTATGATTGCTTACAATTTACCTATAAATAATACATGTACATGTATTATTTATAGCAAATTGAAAGCAACAATACAAGCCCGTGACTTAAACGATCTTAATCACATTGCAAACACACCATAACGGCAGCAAAGAAATATGCTCTGAATACACATGATCTTACACACCAACACATTATTGTTTCATGTTTCTCTCTCTCTCATTCACTAATAACAACAAGAGTCCTTTTGAGTTCTTTTCTTTTTTATATAATTAGATTCAGGAGGTGACAGCAAAATGTGAATAAAATTGTATTTTTATTTTTTACGTTAGTACTGTTAGGAATGCAAGTATCGTATGTCACATCGACCTTGTTTGGGTCCAATCCTTTATTGGTATTCCCAAATAATAATTATTTCTTTTATCATACAATTTTTCATACTCTGAAAAGAATAACTATTTTTTTCGTGTGTGTGAAAAATTACAAGAATTATAGTAACATAAGTCTTAGAGCAGAAAGAATAAATTAGAATGAAAAAGACTGATATATGGACAGACAGATGGAGGTGATCACTATAGGACTCCCACATCTTGAAAGGTGGCCTCCGATTACATATGACTGACAAATTGAGACTGGATTAAACATGAGTATGGATTTATTGTTTAAAAATGTTAATATGCCAGGAACAAAAGACATAATACTATCATAGACATTTTTAACACAATATTAATGTTACAACAGACAATTATGTACTAAAACATGTATATATTTCCACAATACAACCTGTCAAACATGATCCCCTTGAGACAAGGAAAATATATATAGAGTAGACGACAGCGAGTCTGACTGGAAGGATTATTTTGATGATTCAAGTTAACTTCTTTGGACAAATGGTAAAGAATTCAATTCATAAAATAAGTGTTACGTCTGTGAAAACTGTTGGTATTTCCAGAAATAATAAACAAAACTTGAAGCTGGTGCTTGTATCACTTACAGCCAACAAAATAGAGATAACATTAATATCTATTTAATTGATCAAAAGTTCAATGAATTTAAAAATTGAAATTTTGAAGTGAAATTTTAAGGACATTCTCAAGTTTTATCATGTCTGTGATGAGGGTGTCATAATTAATTGCCATCATAATGACCAGTTTTTCATCATTGCCGTTCAAGCTACTGACAAGGCATAACTATATAACTATACACATCTGAAATCATGGAGAGATCCTCAGAAATTGAATGAAATAAATTATTTTTAACCATGTCTTGGACAAAACATTTGTGATAGATGTTATGTCCCCAAATCGGATAACTTTTATGTCAAGTTCACAAGTTTCTGACAGTATTTGATCATGTGATTAAAGTACATTATTGACCTAATTCATGTTGTAAAAAGAAAGCACCAATACAAATTCTGACATAGTTTTTCAAATTTTGTAAACTGGTTTTGGTATCTGAATGTTACGTCTCAGAATCATGTGAAATATTGGCAGCAACTGGAAAAATTGGTGACATTTTCTACATCTGTTTATATTACAACATTTATACACTACCCATTTATGAGTCTGACATCATCAAAATCATTTTTTCTTTTTTCTTGTTGATTTGCAGACAATAGGGATGTATGTATACTAACTCACCACAGTTATGTCTGTGTAAACAACTGCTTCTGTATGGAATATTTTGGAAATTGGTTTTGGCTCAGTAAAGATGAAAAATATTATAATTATAAATTGGTGACCAATTTGAATTTACATGGTATTTTGCTTGAAATTCATGTGGAAATGGTTCCAGTGTCGCAACTGATTTTCAAGAACTTGTGATTTTCCACCAGCCTCTGTTTATGCTGCATAACTAGTTTCCAATCATGTCCATTGTTACATACTTGTTAGATTTCAAGTTTAAAAATACTTTATGATAGTTGTAAAATGCAATCAATAGGGGAAAAAACATCCTGTTAATGGCATATTTTATAGGTAAGATGTAACACATACATGACTGTCCCCAGTCCATGGCATGATAAAAAGTGGGTTTGACATCACATTATCTTCTAACAAAAATCATGTGAATGGTACTGACTTATCTGCAAGAATAATAGAAAATGGTTAAAAATGACCCAGCTTACATTAACTGTATTAGAGACGATGTAGTGAGACAGTGGGTGCTACCAATAACCAAATGGGAAAGAAAAATCCTTGCCATGGATGTAACAAAAGACAAAAATTTAAATCACCCAAATTAAGAATATAGATAATCTAACAAAACTGCAAAAGAAGGATGTAAAAAATGTTCTGTCAACATAAATCTTTCAAGTTGATGTTTATTCATTTAGAAAGTCTCTAATGTGTTCCACAATCTTAAGTGAAAGAGCAAAAATGGTGTCCTGTTACATCTCCAACCAATTAATGACTACAGTTTTTATATACAGAATTTAATGTTCAATATAGTATGATTGGTGCTTTGGTGTCTCTATTATCACACAATCACAACATCAGTTGGATATTTTCAATAATATTGCAAAAATTGTAAGATTAATATCTCAATGGTATCTCATATTATATCTTTTGCTGAACCAAAAAAAGTTAACTTTGTACACAATACCTATGAGGAACTATCTCCATTTATATGGAAATAAATTGCCCCTAATCTGGTGTTTCAAAAATTCAGTAACATGGGAAACATTACATCATATGGTACAACTAGCTGCAAGTCAAAAAAGGCAACAACTCTAAAAAATCATACAAACACAGTGATTGGTCCATAGTTGCATCTTCAGATGGTGACATAAGATTCTGTCATACACTGCATTCAGCTACAAGACAAATGGGGAAATAAAAAAAAGTTGTAGGAGCAACATGATTTGTTGATATGTGCATCTCCAGATCATATCATTTACCAAGTTTCATGTTGATCCAGAGAAAACTGTGAGACTAGTTGCATTCACAAAATTTTGTCACACACTACAATTAGTTGCAGTCAAAAATGACTATAACTCTTATAAAAATTGTGGAAGCAGTGATTTGTCGATATGCACATCTTCAAGTGATGACCATAATATTTGCCAAGTTTCATGGCAATCCACCAAAAACTGCAGAAGTGAATGATGGACAGAAGGATGGATGGACACAAGATTTCCTATAGTACAGGATACAAAAATCAATTCTCACTAATTTAAAATGTCATAAAAACCATTATCTTTCATATTTACTCTTGCAAAGTAATCATTACATGATGAAAGTACACTGCATATGTGTTGATCAGTAATAAAATATCAGAAAAAAAGATAACAATAGAAACAGTATTGCACATAACATGGAACTGTTATCAATGCACAAAAGAGACAACATTCATATTATGAATGGCAAGTATGAATAAAAAGGATTAAAAAGATAAATCCAAATAAAATACTATACATAACACCTATCGTACATGCATTAACAGTACATAACCCGCTTCAAGTTCTCACAAGTGCTCAGCTGAATGGTACATCAGTACTACGTATCTTTCCTGTATATGAATTTTAAAAAAAACAACATAATTTGACTGTTGACTATACCAATGGAAAAGAAACACAAATGTCTTATTATCTAACAAAAATCCAAAGGTCAACTCTGATTTGTTGATATGCTCATCTTCAGATGATAATCATAACATTTCCCAAGTTTCATAGTGCTCCACTGAAATCTGTAAGACTAACTGTATTCAGAAGATTCTGTCATACACTGTATTCAGAAGATTCTGTCATACACTGAATTCAGAAGATTGTCATACACTGTATTCAGAAGATTCTGTCATACACTGCATTCACCTACAATTAAAAAAAGGCAATAACTCTTATAAAAATTGTGGGAACAAAGTGATTTGATGATATGCACATCTACAGGTGATGACCATAAGATTTACCAAGTTTCATGGCAATCCATAAAAAACTGCGGGACAAGCTGCAACAACGAGATTGTGTCAAACACTTCATTAAGCTACATGACAAAAAGGGCAATAGCTCTGGATGGACAGATAGATGGCTGGACATGATTTGTATAGGGTTTTGCCGACTTTGTCAAGCAGGACCCCAATAAATGAAAAATCTGTTGTCTGATTTTTGTAAATTTCAGTCAAATAAATACAAAGTCAACATGTTTGATCTTCAAAGTTTTGCAACAAACACTTGTCCCCTAAAATCACAATTTGCATATTTTTGATGTGTAACCAATGTTGCAAGGTTAAACAACTGAAAAATGTATCCATTTTTGGGGCCCTTACTTGTTACTACCATATATACCCATACGTAATACACATCCAGATCTTATAGCACATTATAATCATGGTCTACAGTGTCTGTTTGTTGAAAGTATAAGTATATTGAAAAGTGCAGACCCTGATATGCCAGCATAGTATTCAATAAAGCATGTACAGTCTACAATGTTAGATTTGGTTCATGTTATGAAAGGATGGAAATCTGTGTATGTAGCCTTACATAATGTAAGTTTGTTTACCATTTCAAAGGAAGTTAATGGTAAGATATTCTTTTACTTTAGCTACGAAGCTGAAACAAGAAGATTCTCAATGCTTGGTCCTTTGTGAAGATCACTCTGGGGTCCACAACGATTTGATCTGTTTGGCCCAAGAGCCCCTTGTGGGCCCTTTACTAGTGAGGAATCTGGGCCCTTTTGCAGTTCCTTATTAGGCCCCTTGGCAACAGTGTTGCCAGAACTGAAATAGAAAGAATAGAACAGGTGTACATGAAAACCTTTAAAGATGTAATGAAAACCAATAATATGCATTAAGAAAAATACTATACAAGCAAACATTTCTCACAGAGCATATAATGAAATGAAATTCTGTAGTGAATAATGTTTCTATGAGAATACTTACAAGATGAAATAACCATTAGGATAAAGCTCTGCTACCATCCGAAACCAGCCCTCCCAAGAAGATGAAAAATTGTCTTTCCGTCTACATGTCAAAGAGATGAAGGGAAGTAACTATTACAAATTACCTTCCCTTGCCTATGCTTGGTGGTCATCCATATACCAAATGTTTACCATCTTAAGTTTGTGAAAACCAACAACAGGATGCTTGCATTTGTAGGGACGGGTACGAGAGAATGCTTGTAATGCGATTGGCTAAGTATTCTCGGAGAAACATAATTTACTAAAATTTTCCTTTCTCTGTTGAATACATTACCCGCTCACATTAACATTAGGAGAACAAGTAAGAGAAGCAAATGCAAGAGCATCCAACCTTGACCACTTACCCCATGGGGGGAATATGACTGCACCCTTGAAAAAAGGATGAACTTTTCTCCTAATGGAATATTGTGCAAACCAACCCCTGTGGGGTTCTCCACATGACTGTTGCCTTACAGACAAAGTTTCCCAGCCATATCCAATGAAAGTTACCAAACCTATGCCTGGAATGAAGGTTTTACTGTCATGAATGGGGCCTGGTAACCATCTGGGCAGCCACCCGTGGCCCAACAAGGTTAAACTCTTTCCTTTGTGACACATTATGGCATAGATAGCATGCCAGTCAAATGATTCCACAATGTCTCTAATGGACACATTACATCTGAATGCAAGATATGTCAAACTTGCTCAAATTTCATGAGCTGATATCTTCATGAAGCATACCTGATCCTAACAGAGCTTAAAATACAGACATTCTCCATTCACTTCTGACAGCACATAAGTGCGCGAAACGGATCCTACAGCTGCACCTCTCTCTCAAGGGTTTGATCAAAGAGATAGGGCAAATAATTATTTTCTATCACCTGTAAATGGCAACCTGTTTTTGGAGACAAAACCAGGTTGCATCATCAGAACAACTGAACCATCAAAATGGAACTGGAGGTAATTTGGGTCATGGACAGGGCATGCAACTTACTCACCATGCACACTGAAGCCTGAGTTATCAGGAAGCAAGTCTTATAGATAACAACTTCAGCAAATCCAAAGACAGAGGCTCAAACTGGGGTGAGTTGAACCGAGACATGACCCAGGAGAGATTCCATGTGGGAAATAAGGTGAGCAAGTCGGGCCGGGACATGTCACAATAAGGTTTACAGGTCAGAAAGATTCTTTGTTGTAACCAATATCTTTTCTCCCATGATGTCTGGACATGTCAGAAATCATGGAAGGATACCCTTTGATAGTGATAGAAGCTAACTTCTTCTCCTCCATGATGAAAAGAAAGAAGTTAGCCAACTGAGGAACTGAAGCTAGGAGGGGATGACATCACTGTCCTGACACCAGTCGATGAAAACACGCCTCTTCCATGGATGCTTGCGCAACATAGGGATCACAATATTCTTCCTGGGGAGGTCAATTGCAAGAGCAAGCAGATTGTTGACCCATGATTGGTCCCAACATAAAGGAGCAATCAGAACTATCCTGCAAGTCTCCCCACCCCCTTTCTGGACTACCATCAAGATCAGAATCAGTGGGGGGAAGGCACAGCTGCTGGGAGGAAGGCATAGGCCCATATCCCCTCCCAGATAATCAACAGGGCATTGACGATGCAAGCATCTGTGTCCGAGAATGGAGAGAAAAAGGTTGACTGTTTGTGGTTCCATCTTTTTGTAAACAGGTCTATCATCGGGGAGTCCCACAGAATGCCAACTTGATGAAAGACGGATGGAGAGACCACACCTTATGAAGCAGTTGGCCTCTCCTTGATAATTAATTGACCAGGTACATTGAGCCTGCATGGAATGTGTCAGACTTGTATGGAGATACGTCATCATCACACTAGCAGTGGAATTACCATACCATAACACAAAAGTTTCAGTGATTTCATCCCCCATAGCCTGAGGAGGTAATTCATCACCACTGAGTTGTCCAACACTATCAGGACTGTCTTCCGTGTATCCAATCTCTCCAAGTGCAAAACGTGTAGAGAATGACCTTCATTTCCAAGAGACTGATATGAAGTACCTTCGCTTCTATTGTCCACTTGCCACACTGACTGTTGAGAAGCAGGGAAGCAAGTGGGCCCTCCAACCTGACAAACTGGTATATGTAGACTGTGACTTTTGGTTGAATGGCTTATAGGGGTATTCCCTTCGCTAATCACTTCCTGTTTTGCCACTGGAGCAAAAAGTGGTGGATATTGACCTAAATGATCTGCATTATGGCACCACTGTGCCACAAATGCCATCTGCAAGGATGCAAATATATTGCTGACTGAGGAGTTTAAGAATAAATCTTGCTGAAATAGAGGTCTTGACAGAAATCAACTCCAATGCATAGATGCTCCAATTGATGTGCTTGAACAGAAGTCACACAAGGTTTATACGAGTTAGAGACTCCATACCATGATGAACAAAATGCTAAAAGGGGACAAGATCTGACTTGTCCCTGTCTACTATCCACCCTAAACTGTGAGGAAGAGAGAGAAGGTGGTTCATATCCTGAAATAGAATAAAACCAAACATTTCAATAGAATGTCGTCCAGTTACACTGCCATTGCCATGGAGGATGTCCTGAAGTAGGTGATCATGAAGTCTATCATCTTAATGAAGGCCCACATGTCATCAAAGGGGATGACAAAAAGCAGTGGCGACTCCACAAATGAGATCTGTAGCCCCTCTGAAATGACTTGGATCACCCAATTATTGTACAGGAAGGGGCTGATCCAAGTATGTGTCGGCCACAGGAAGGTCAGCATTAGGCAGTCTTCTCTCCTTTTGCTGATGATCATCCATTTTCTGGTACTGCCCCTAATTCGGCCAAAAAGAGGAAGGGCTGGGCTACAAGAGCTGAAGTGGTAACTCCTGTGCTGCATGCTTCCTAATCTCCGCAATGCAGCACTCAAACAGAAGGGGTGAACTGAAAGGAAGAGAGTGCATAGGGCTGCTGCATGATATGCCTTAAGTGAAGAAGAGCACAACAAGGCATCTCTTCTCACCAAATCCAAATAACAGGAAGCGGTAAGGACATTAGCCTTCTAATAATGCACAGCCCTATTAACGATTTTGTCTATACAGTAAAAAAAACTCCCATGCATGATCAATTCCTGCTTTTTCCATCAAATGGAAAAGAGCCAAGGATGCCAACACCAGTAATCAAGGTTGTCCCCTTCCGCAACAGAGGGGTTGTCCTCATCCTGCACACCTTCCATGTCCAGATACAGCATGCTACAAGGCAGCAACAATGCTGTATCATCACCATGCAGATTGGATAGTCGAGCAAAGCCAGCTCTGCGGAATCCAAAATTAAATGGGGTCCAGACAGTGAGACTTGTGCTGCAGTCGGCCCGGCAAACTGGACAGTTGGCACAGTATGTGTGGCCGGTATGGTATGGAAGGTCAGCAAATCTGTGTTCTGCCAGAAAGAATGGCTGGATAGCTGGACCGGGCAGCTGGAAAACTGTAAACAGCAATCACTGATGGAACTGTCCTATATCACTGATCCTTGATCAATATACCCATAACTGGGTAGGCTGGACAGACTAGTCAGCAGCTAGGATGGCAGATGATGACTGGAATGGGTGTTGCAAGCTATAATGGCCAATGAAATTCATTTGTATCCCCATGCACCTGGTTTACTGGCAGTAAGGCCATGTGTAAGCAGGTGGAAGTATTTATGCCTAGTGGACTGCCAAATGGGGGTAAATCTTTCCCCATATTCTCCAATTCACCGGTAGAGAGCCGTGGCAGCAAAATCCTCAGAGGCTAACATTTCACATATAGCTTACTGTATGATGAGAAACATTTGAGATTCTAATAGGGCATGGGCAGAGTCCATTGTGACAGTATCTATTGATCTGTTCATCTATTTATCAAACACAGTATGTTATTCACAAAACAAACATATTTCAGTCAAAGAATTTTTTTTTATTTTGAGTATTCAGTTCAAATGAACACCCTGCAGTATTCTGAAATATAACAATTATTTTGTTAGTCAAAAAATGGCTACAATTAGTGATGTTGATAAGTGCCATTTCATTATTTATCTCTTCCGATGGTGGATCATTTCTTCAATATGTATGATAATGACCAGATACATTCGTTTGGTTGATTGACTGATTGATTCATGGACATTTTTAATGGCCAATTGATTCATGGACTGATAGATGGACTGTTTGATTGACTGATTGATTCATGGACTGCTTGATTAGCCAATTTATTGATGGACTGATAATGGACTGACTGATGGATGGACTGTTTGATTGACTGATTGATTCATGGACTGCTTGATGGGCTGTATGATTGACTGATTGATTCATGGACTGCTTGAGTGGCTAATTTATTGATGGAATGATAGATGGGCTGTTTGATTGACTAATTGATTCATGGACTACCAGTCATACTGAAGAGAAAAATACAACAAACCGAACTGAATACACCTGGAGTACCTATACCTATATTCATCTCGAAATATTGTGTATCACTTGATCTTGAAATAATTTCAATGCAGCATGCTCCTAAATCTGTCACATGCTAAGTTTATAATGGGCTGGGGTAAAACTTAATAAAATTCAACCCTCGAATGAACTGAGACAAATGAAGAAAGACTCAAATGTGTATTTGAAAACAATCATTAAACACTGGGATCTTCAATATTCTGCACCACCAATGAATCTAATTTTAACAGGATTCATATCTAACTCGACTAAATCACAGTTAAAGAAAAAAAAGTGGTGTAATTAAAACACAATGCCCCCCCCAAAAAATTCTATGACTCTGAACCAATTTATACTTTTCCATCAGACAATAAATGCAGACCTACAAACATGAGCGCTAGGTTGCATATGGGGTAATGAAAATATGCTGAACTAGCCTTTGTTTGTAACAGTGTCATCTGACTTTTTAAAGGGAAAACCCCTAAATTCACTTATCCAGAATATGTGTATTGGAACTGTAGAGTGGCCCCACATGTTATAACAATTATTGCTGCAATCAGCTGCTCCAGATTTAAATGCATTCAATATATAATTTTGGTCTCATAATACCATACACTCCCCTTTCCTAATTTTAACATAACCTTTTCTTTCTGTTATCTTTCTTTCTTTCCTTTTATTTTTTTTCAAAATCCAGGCTACTCACATGAGATTGTCCTTGTTAGGCCCAACCAAGAGGGAAGGGTTAGGTCCCTTGGCCACTGTACGGTACTGGGACTTGTAAGTAGATGTTGGCTGTTTCACAACAGTTTGTGTTGGCATAGGTTTGGTACTGAAATGTAGAAATTCATGGTATAAATGCCTTAACCTAATACAAACAGCGTGGACAGTTATCAGAATTTTTATCTGTCTGTCCATCCATCCAGTACCACATCTCCTAAACCACTGGGTGGATATTCACAAAACTTTGTAGACAAGTTACCTTTGGTGTAACTATATGCAAGCTGGGGGATGAGGGGAGTAGGGTATCCTTGCCTACAGGCACTTGGAGGGGGTTGAAGGTTAAATACACCAATATTTAATTTACAATGACATTTTCAAATATTTTCCAATCAAATTTTATTATATATACAATCGGGAAGATGCATCATATACATGTGATGGATTTTGCATTATGACTCCTGGGTCACTGTCTGGGTGAGGTAGAGTTGGTGGGTGAGACAAAGACCAGAGAGGCAGCAGACCAGATACAGACTGTGACATATAAACTAATAAAGATATACACTGTAACAATTATAGTTAGATAATGAAAGTAGTTTTTACTCCCATGCTGGATAAACCATGTAGAAACTTATTTTTAAATATAGCACAAACTTCCACACCAATAAATATTTTTTAAAAGTCTTTAGTGATTGATTATGCAACATATTAAAGTGGATCTAACATTAGATACTAATGTGGATCATACATTAGATATTAAAGTGAATCATACATTAGATATTAAAGTGGATCATACATTAGATATTAAAGTGGATCATACATTGGATATTAAAGTGGATCATACACTAGATATTAAAATGGATCATACACTAGATATTAAAATGGATCATATATTAGATATTAAAGTGGATCATACATTAGATATTAAAGTGGATCAGATATTAAATATTAAAGTGGATCAGATATTAAATATTAAAGTGGATCAGACATTAGATATTAAAGTGAATCAGACATTAAACACAGATTAGATATTAAAGTGGATCATACAACACAGATTATATATTAAAGTGGATCATTTATTAGATATCAAAGTGGATCATATATTAGATAAGAAAGTGGATCATTAGATATTAAAGTGGATAATACATTAGATATCAAAGTGGATCATACATTAGATATTAACATGGATCACACATTAAACACATTAGATAATAAAGTGGATCATATATTTGATATTAAAGTGGATCACTCATTAGATATTAAAGTGGATCACAAAATTAAACAGATTAGATATTAAAGTGGATCATATATTAGATATTAAAGTGGATCATACATTAAACACAGATTAGATATTAAAGTGGATCACACATTAGATATAAAAGTGGATAATACATCAGATATTAAAGTGGATCATACATTAGATATTAAATTGGATCTAACATTAGAACAATACTATCCATTTTCAATAGTTTAACACTGAGTTTATCTCTGGTGATGGAATGAAGATGTATACCACATGTTAGACCCTGATAACTAATGATAAATATTACTATTGGTAACTTGTCCATGACTCAGTATTGTAATGCAACAACCATTTTATGGAGTAGGGGAGACGGGGGGGGGGGGGGGGGGGGGGGGGGGGGGGTACTGTTTTCCCTTTAATGGGAAAAATCTCCTTCCCATCCCTATGTTCCATGTTATTTAGTGAAAAAATTATCCCATTTGATAAGGGAAAAATAAATAAATTGTGGCTTGAAAGAAAATCCCAGCCCCCTCCCCCCACCCCCGCACTCCTCACCAATAGTCAGCACCCTCCCACTCCTCACCAAAGGTCAGCACCCCTCCCTCACTCCTCACCAATGGTCAGCACCAATGTATTTAATTTGAGAATGAAGAATATAATCTAATTTTTACTAAATAAGTTTGAAATAATTTTTATTACATAAATATTCAAATCTGTGATCGAAGTGTAAGCATCCTACCCTTGGTGCTCCATGAAACAAAATGAAACCTGAAATGAAAGCTATTATAAATATCTACTTTTCTTTCCTTCTTATGTGACCCAATGAACTACATCCAGGATATGACACCTCCTACGTCATCTACTTGTCATTTTGAAACATCGATCATCTTCACTAAACTGGTATAGACAGAGTTGAGGTAAAAGACAAAATTCCACATTACCTATGTAAATTTGACCTTGACCCCCTCCCTCACCTTCCTAGGGTTGTACCGAGGATTAAAAAACCTTGTTGTTTTCAACTCATCCTCCTAAAACCTCATGCTAAATATTATAATGCTCTCTCCATCAGTGTAGATGGAGTTAGATAACAAGAAGAATCTTCTTTTAAAGGATGAATGGACACATGGATGGACCCAAAAAGTGTGAATATCATTAAAAAAACACTCAACCTATTCCTTGATCCCATCAATCTGAACAAACAAGACATGAGTTTCATATTTTTGGTGGGGAAAAAAGAGCAGGAAACAAGAGTACTACAAATGGCACATGATATGCCTGTCTTGTGACTTTTTTGCTACAAATGACCTTGACCTCTGAGCTAGGGACTCCACTGTTGCATGATAAGGTGTGTGGCATGGGTAAAGTTTCATCAAAATACTCTGTATCTGTAGGGCTTAAAAAGTGATAGCCTGGATAAAGAAAAAGGCTACTGACTTCAATTATCCCTCATTGTGACTTTTACTCTAAGGGTAGGGGGTATGATTTAATATGCCAGATACTGTCAGGTAAAGATATATTAAAGTTTAATGTTTCACTAAAATATCTTCATTGGTTCATAAATTATGACCATACATGGACAGAGGTCACTGATTTGCTTGCTGTGACCTTATGCTTGAGGCAGGGGGCATGGCTATGGTATGTGACTCACTGTTTAGTCATGATATACAACTGGCTAAAGTTTCATTTAAATATCGTCAGTGGTTCAAACATGATACTCCAAACAAGAGTTGCATTCTCCTTTGCAGTGACCTTCACCCTGTAGCAGGGGGCTTGGCTATAGCATGCAACACACCAAGTATACATGATTTAACTGGATAGTTTCATTAAAATATCTTCAATTATTTAAAAGGTCAAGGACAAGGATACAAGTCACAGAATTATATTTTCTCTTGCTGTGACCCTGACCTTTAGGCAGGGGAGCATGGCTATGGTATGCAACATGGACAGACATATGTATGGACATACAGATGGACTGACAGATGCACAGATAACACAATAACATAATACACCCAGGATTTAATGGGTGTATACAAAAAATCAAAACAAAACCAACATACTGTAGAAATTCCACATTTTGTTAGAATATGGTATAAAAGTTGCATTTTCCACAAGAAATAGAGTAATACTGACAAAATTATTGATTCTAACATGAACAAATTTTGTCTTCCTTTACAATGCATAGAGAAAAAAAGAGGTATTTATCTTGCATAGATATTGTTTTTGGAGGTGCATGTCACAAACAGTAATGCTCAGCATGACATAACAATGTGTTGTCATCATGGGACTGCACAGCCAATGTTATGCTCAGCATGACATAACAATGTGTTGTCATCATGGGACTGCACAGCCAATGTTATGCTCAGCATGACATAACAATGTGTTGTCATCATGGGACTGCACAGCCAATGTTATGCTCAGCATGACATAACAATGTGTTGTCATCATGGGACTGCACAGCCAATGTTATGCTCAGCATGACATAACAATGTGTTGTCACCATGGGACTGCACAGCCAATGTTGAAGTGATATGCAGTACTACTAGGTCAACAGAGTGAAATTGGTGAAAACAGGTCAAATTTTGTTGGGGTTTTTTTCATGTTATAATCAAAATAATGACTTAAAAAGAGAGATATCTATTTTAAAAGAGCACTGACACATGTGGAGATTATTTAAAGTATTTAAAGTTGCAACACTGAAAGTAAGCATTATAGATATCTCTTTTCAAGTCACTATCTTTTAAATACAGGCTTCTTTATACAATCGTGTATCAACCATCATTAATAGAATCCATCTTATGCACATGTGTCAGATAGGAAAATTCCATCTCAGGATCAGAATATGTTGGCATAAACTCATCTATAGAGAAATCCCACCCAAGGGTCAAAATATGTAGGCAGGAACGAGGCTTTGCTGAGTCACTGCCCCTAAATTCTGATCCCAAGAGTGGGATTTCCTTATCCCACACCAAGACCTAAGGTGGATTATTTTCTCTCATTTCTCACAAAGAAGAAGTGTTGGAAAAAAGGATACCAGGTTCCTGAAGCCCCTTATGTAGGTTTTAATGCATAAGCTAACATTCCCTAAGGTCCTATTATGTAGAAAATTCATAGCTGGGACCCTTGTGTCATATAGAGACCCCTTTTATAAGTAATCTGTAATTGGTCCCACATGAAGTTTTGCTGAACATGATCACCATGAATGAATAGTCCTCTATGCAGGGACTAGTATGACATGGTTGGCTCTGGAGATTATTGTTCAATTGATCTAATGACCTGCACCTTTGGTCATGGTATGCAGTCTTGAACTGAAGTTACTGTACAGAAACCATTATTTTCTTATTAGACTTATCATGACTGTGACCTCTGACCTCAGAATCAATAGATTTCTTTATTAGATTAAGTGCAAGCCATTCACAAAGTCTGGTCAAGGAAACTTAGTCTAGAATAAAAGTTATTCTGCAAATCACATTTCTCTTTGAACCACAATGACCTGACCTTACAGCTTTTGACCCCATAATCAGAGGGCCTTTTCTTAAATGCAAGCCCAGCACAAACTTTAGCCATGGTATGTAGTCAAGAACTAAAGTTATTTCAAAACCATTTTTCTTCTTCAGTCAGTGACCTTGACCTTTTGACTCCCAAATCAACAGGCTTCTTTCTTACCCAACATGCAAGTCATCCACAAGTGACATTTGACCTTTTGACCCCAAATCGATAGGCTTCTTCATTACACTAAGTGTTAATCACAAAATTTGGTCCAGGTGTTGAAAATAACTGGAGGAAAAACTATCAAGCTATCTGTATGATCAAATTTAAAGTATTCCAAAATAGCACAACTTTATTTCTTGCTTAGAATCAACACTGTAAACAGGTACAGGAATTATGCACACAATAAACTATTCAGGAACAAGCAAATTTAATTTTGGTTTTGAGAGGTTTTTGGTTTACTGAGGGTATCACAGACATAAAATAATGTCTTTTTATATATGTGCAAGCACATGATTATTGGGACCAGCCTTAGTACAAAAAAAGCCTGAAAATATTAACAATTAAAATAATGTTCATGTTTTTCATGTACTTTGAGAGAGACAGAGAGAGAATTTGTTTGTGTGTGTGTGTGTGAAAGAGGAAAAGTGATTATGTGACTAGAGAGAGAATATGTAATTATGCAAGTACATACGTGTCTGTGTGCATGTAAAAGTTCAAACAATTAAGAAAGCTGGTTTTTTTTTTTTACATTTAATGAAAACGCTCCTTCCAAATACTGTTTTGTCTGTCTCTGTTGGCAAAGTATCAAATGCCACAAGACTGGCTACAAAAGCCTGGCTATTTAATTTTTAAATAAAAATTCTATTGATCATTTATACAAGGAATAACATCAAACACAACAAGTCCTTAGTAATAAACAATTTACCTTCTAGGTGCAAAGACTTCAGATTAACCTATTGTTGACTTTAATCTGTATCAGCATGTACAGATTAGGGCATGTCTGTATGTAATCTTGCCCAGCATGTGTCAGGTGTGTTTTACTTAACGCATGACCACAGGCCATTTCTGGACCATAAATATCAATATTTTATAGAATTTAGCTGATAAAATACATTTCCACGTTTGAAGTGAGTTTCAACTTTATGAATTTTGTTTTTTAAAATGTAAAATTGACGTTGGGGACTGAAAATTTGTTTCAGTTTTCAGAGTAGAGGGGTTTTGGTTCCTGGAGAAAACAAAATGATATTAAAGAAAAAAAAAAATTGGGACTAAATACAAATTTGGATCTTATGGGGATTTGGATATATTGAGGGTTTGGTTTTGCAGGGTTTCACTGTATATATAATTTAATATTTTTGCAAAGATCTTGTGAAAATGTTGCCTTTAAAAATTCTTTACAGGATACAGGTAGATATTACTTTGATTACCTGTGATTACTATTATCAGGAACAGACCATTCAAGAAGACTGCCATTTATTCTAACAAGAAACTATAAAAATAAATGTGCAGCACTGTAATCTTTGATTGTAACACATGGATAGAGCATTATGTTATAAAGCATGCAACAAAATTTCTTTTGACCACTGTAAAGACTACATTTATTGATAGTTTTCTCTGACCACAGTGAAGACCATATTGATTGATAGTTTTCTTTTGACTGTAAAATACTATTTTTATTGATAGTTTTCTTTTGACTGTAAAATTATATATTTATTGATAGTTTTCTTTTGACTGTAAAATACTATAGTGATTGATAGTTTTCTTTTGACTGTAAAATACTATATTTATTGATAGTTTTCTTTTGACTGTAAAATACTATATTTATTGAGTTTTCTTTTAAGCACTGTAAAGACCACATTTATTTATTGTTTTCTTTTGACCACTGTAAAGACTACATTTATTGAGTTTTCTTTTGACCACTATAAAAACTATATTTATTTATAGTTTTCTGTTGACCACAATAAACACTTTTTTATTTATAGTTTTCCTTTGACTACTGTAAAGACTATATTTATTGTTTTTTTCTAAGCACTGTAAAGACCACATTTACTGATAGTTTTCTTTTGACCACTCTATTGATAGTTTTCTTTTGACCACTGTAAAGACTACATTTATTGACAATTTTCTTTTGACCACTATAAACGCTATATTTATTGATAGTTTTCTTTTGACCTCTGTAAAGACTTTTTTATTTATAGTTTCCTTTGACTATTGCAAAGACCACATTTATTGCTAGTTTTCTTTTGACCACTGTAAAGTCTATATTAATTGCTAGTTTTTTTTACCAACTGTAAAGACTGTATTTATTGATAGTTTTTTCTTTTGACCACTGTAAAGTTTATATTTACTGAGTTTTCTTCTGACCACTTTAAAGTCTATATTTATTGATAGTTTTCTTTTGACCACTGTAAAGTCGATATTTATTGATAGTTTTCTTTAGACCACTGTAAAGTTTATATTTATTGATAGTTTTCTTTTGAGCACTGTAAAGTTTATATTTATTGATAGTTTTCTTTTGACCACTGTAAAGTCTATATTTATTGATAGTTTTCTTCTGACCACTGTAAAGTCTATATTTATTGATAGTTTTCTTCTGACCACTGTAAAGTTTATATTTATTGATAGTTTTCTTTTGACCACTGTAAAGTCTATATTTATTAATAGTTTTCTTTTTACCACTGTAAAGTCTATATTTATTTATATTTTTAATCAATAAATATACATTTGTGAACAAAATTATGTTTATAATTCACTTCTCCCTCAAACTCACTCACTTCTCCATTTTGTATCTGGACGGAGAAGTGAATTCTCCCATTTTTCTGACCTTACTTTGAACCCTGAGGTATTGATATAACTTTTGAAATATAGAGAATATTTTATAAGTTTTTACATCATAAGAAACAGGATAAAGAAATTTATTTTGTTGTAATCAAGGATTACTGTTTATAGACTGATAAAATTTGTCCTTTTAATACTAAAACTGCAATAAACATTGCAGACATTCACGAGGTCAGCATAATGTCATTTACAGTATCAATGAGTGCACTCATGTCAGATAGGCATATCTGACATCACTTTCTCACATGGGCAAAATGTATCTCAAAATATATAGGAATGTGAGAAAAATGACATTATCCAATCTTGGCAGACAACAGAGAACACTGTTTTTAACCACATACCCACCCATGAACAGCATACACCCAGATTTACCACTGCATAATGTGATTGCAGATCTGCGACTACTTTAAACTATTGTTCGACATAGTCAAGTGTATTCTTCCAGTTATTATGAAAAAATACTTCACCAAACTAAAAAGATAACTAAAAAGCATGACAACACAAGAGCTCCATTACTTTGAGCAGGTAAATGAATGTTAATTTCAGTTAGAAGTACAAAGTTTAGCAGGCAACAGCAAATGCAAGGGAAATTCCATTACAAATTGGATCTATCTTCACACATCACTGTGTGTAATTTTCTGCAAGGTATTATGAGTACGACTTGTATTGTATTGATATAAGGGGTGAACTAGTGTAAGTATAACTACATAGTAGCAGTTTTACCCACAATGCCTTGAAGAAAATTACCTACAATATCTTGCAAAAATGATGATTTGTACAGGAATTTCTGCATTTGCCATCATCTGCTACAAATTTTACTTCTAACTGGAAATGAAATACATTTACAGGCTCAAAATAACTGAACTCTTGTGCTGTGCAGGTTTATAGTTATCATTTTCAAGTTGGTGAAATATTTTTTCTGAAAACTGAAAGGGTATGCCCATTCAACCATGCTGAAAACAGACTTCATGTTATTCTTTTTACTGAAGATTTCAAGCAAAATGCCAAAGACTTTGATCTGCACAGACATTATGTAACAACATATCTGAGTCTACACTGTCTCCAGCTAAGTGCATCTTAAACAAGAGTATATACAGTAATGAAGAACTTGCAATGACAATGAGGAAAACATAGAGATTGACAACATTTAACAAATGCAAAAATAACACAATGTAGAACAAAATACAATCACTTCAGCTGACAAAATCTAATACGTAGAAACTTGCAATTTGCACATGTAGAATAAATGCATTCTGAGGATATAACATTACATCAAAGCATATTTATAATTAAAACAAAATAAAGTTATCAAATAAATACCAATATTTCTGATACTAACTGACAAGAAAGTCAGAGAGTCAACAATGCAAGCCTCATTTAAATAGTGTAAACAAGGCAACTACATAATATTAAGGCATATAGCTTTACAGCTGATGAAGTATGATCTCTGTTAAGCAAAGAATTGAACACTACTCAGTCTCTATAGCAACACTGCATAGCATCTCCATGACAACCACCTGTTTTGATCTTCCACTAGCTCATTGCTACGGGAACAGCAGTAGACAGCCAGATGGTTGAAGACATCAATAGTGGAACTTAGAACCTCCTCACTGACACCAGATGGCAGCACAAAGTAACAAACAGAATAGTCAACTTTGGCACTTTTTATATTGCCTTAGGAAATCTCTCTTTATCAACCATTATGCTTATGTAAAACATGGATCTGACTGTAAAAAACCCAAGACCCAAAAATGCATAGCATAGACTCTGACCAATGCATTAAATGACAGCAGATCCAGGTCTATGCTGTTTGCACTTGGCTGCATGTTATTACTGAGTAAATACACTAAATGCATAACATAAGACTCTGACCAATGCATTATATGACAGCAGATCCAGGTCTATGCTGTACACACTTAGGTGTGTTTTATAACTGTTTAAATAAACTGCATAGCATAGACCCTGACTGGTACATTAAATCTGGGGTGTCAAACATACAGCCCATGGGCCAGATGCAACACGCCAGATGTATTATTTATTATTATTATTTGTTATTATTTATTATTATTTAAATCAAATCAGGCCCTCCATAGCAAATTAGTTTGACACCCCTACATTATATGATGGCAGATCCAGGTCTATGTTGTTCACACTTGGATGCATGTTATAACTGAGTAATACAGTAAACTGCATAGCAAAGACTCTGACTGATGCATTGTATGATGGCAGATCCATGTCTATGCTGTTCACACTTGGATTCATGTTATAACTGAGTAAATACAGTAAACAGCATAGCAAAAACCCTGACTGATGCATTGTATGATGGCAGATCCAGGTCTATGTTGTTCACACTTGGATGCATGTTATAACTGAGTAAATACAGTAAACTGCATAGCAAAGATCCTGACTGATGCATTATAGAACAACTGATCCAGGTCTATGCTATACACCTGGGTGTGTGTTATAACTGAGTCAATACAGATAATTGCACAGCAAAGACCCTGAATGATGCATTATATGATGGAAAATCCACGTCTATGCTGTTCACACTTGGGTGCATGTTTTAAATGAGAAAATACAGTAAAATCTGGAGATGTTAAGGACACTTCTTGGACTTGTAGGGTTAGTTTAATTTGGAATCAAGTCATTACTCAAGTTACATATGAAGTCTCGACAAATGCTTTAGTGCATAAGCATCTGAACCAGAAAGGATAAACACAAGCAGAAACCTTCTACCAAAGGTCAACTTGTCCAACTTTCACCATGGGCTGTTATCAACTCTGGTATGGTAAAATGGTTGAAATGACAACACAGCAAAGTTTCTTATCATAATTCCTGTGACATCAGCAGTACCTTGATAAGCAAATTCTCTGGTATATATTGTATATTGCATAACTAGATAAATCTTATAAATTCGAATTATCACATCTATTTAATATAATTCATATTTTTTATTACATCACAAAGTGGGAACCATTGTAGCTTAGTTGATTGAGCATCAGACTCGTAATCCAAGGATCGTGGGTTTGAAACCATGTTGGCTGCCTTGGTGTGTCCTTGGGAAAGGCACTTAGCTTCCATTTTCTGGACATTATATAGTCAATATAAAGCCAACAAAAAAAATATCACAAAGTTTCACAATATACTGTGAATTCATTTTTATGGGTATTCATTTTTGGGGTTTTGCAGACAATGACATTTTCATTGGAACTTAAATCTGTCAACTAATAGGGAAGGGGGCCCTAATGTCTTCAAAGAATATTTGTTGCATCTTTAAATTTGTGGTTTGCTGCAACCATGAAATCCACAAAAATTGGCATTCATGATTAAAACTGAATTCACAGTGGAAACCATCTGGATATGACTGAGCTTAGTCTGTTGCTGGCTGTCACTGACTAAACAAGAAGCCAGCTGAATATGTCTGAGCTCTGTCTGTGTCTTGCTGTCAATGAGCTGAAAATGGATGAGGTCAGTCTGTATGTGGCTGTCACTAAATCTGACTGTCACTGAAGGAACAAGAAGCCAACTGGACATGCCTCAGCTCACTCTGCATCTGGCTGTCACTTAGTAACTACAAGAAAACAGCTGGATATGGCTGAGGTCAGTCTGTCTCTTGCTGTCAACTATTCTGGCTGTCACTGAGTAAACAAGAAGCCAGTTGCAAATGGCTAAGCTCAGTCTGTATCTGGGTGTCACTCAGTAAACTAAAAACCTGCTGGAAATAACTAAACTCCGTCTGTAACTGTCTGGCTGTCACTGAGTATACAAGAAGCCAGATTGATATGCCTGGATATCACTGAGTAAACATGAAGCCAGCTAGATATAGCAGACCTCAATCTGTACCTGGATGTCACCGAATAAACAAGAAGCCAGCTGTATATGAGAGAACTTAATCGGCATCTGGCTGTTATCAAGTATGGATCTCTAGATCATTATCAAATGATGTCACTGTTTGTTTACCTTGCAGCAATGTTTGTGCTGAGATGACATTAAACACTAATACATAAATTTAAAGGCTGAGACTGCACTATAAAAGAGACAAATTTCAATAAGGGTCAGTCCAAATTTGACTGTCAATGAGAAAAGTTGCTCCTTATCGGGATCTGATTTGCAGTTTTGCCTAGTATTCTATGTGACAAAATGATTAATAGATAAAGCTTGATACCCTATTATCACTCAGCTATGTCTTCTTGCTAAAGAGAAGCACTAATTAGCCAACAATCAACTAATGGGTGTTAGGTTTTGCAGAGCTGTTTGATACAGGCAGATGATGCAGATCCATCTATATCACTAAACACAGTTCATGTATAAAACAGACTACCTACCCTTTTTAACTAAACCAACTGGTTTGAAATCTTTGCATTTAACTTAACAGATGACTTCCATATTTGATGAAGTAAATAACTTAACAGATGACTGCCATACTTGATGAAGTAAATGACTTAACAGATGACTGCCATATTTGATGAAGTAAATGACTTAACAAATGACTGCCATATTTGATGAAGTAAATGACTTAACAGATGACTGCCATACTTGATGAAGTAAATGACTTAACAGATGACTGCCATATCTGATGCAGTAAATAACTTAACAGATGACTGCCATATTTGATGAAGTAAATGACTTAACAAATGACTGCCATATTTGATGAAGTAAATGACTTAACAGATGACTGCCATATTTGATGAAGTAAATGACTTAACAGATGACTGTCATATTTGATGAAGTAAATGACTTAACAGATGACTGCCATATTTGATGAAGTAAATGACTTAACAGATGACTGCCATATTTGATGAAGTAAATGACTTAACAGATGACTGTCATATTTGATGAAGTAAATGACTTAACAGATGACTGCCATATTTCATGCAGTAAATGACTTCACCGACAACTGCCATATTTCATGCAGTAAATGACTCACTCTTTGCTGCTGTGCTCAGTTTTAAATGAAAGAAGCACTTAAAGTTATTTTAACATCTTTATCTGTATATAGTGCTGACATTTATAAAGTAAAGTCGTTTCTGTAATCCTTTTGGAGAATTTTGTTGGTCTATGATATGTATTCATCTACCTAATTAGGTCCTACAATTGATGACCATTACAAGGATAGAGGCCACATCATAACCTCAGTCAAACAAGGGATATCTTCAAAATAACTGGCTCAGAAAACTACCCTACTATCTGACTGACAGTTTAGAAAACATAAAGATAACTGCATGATGTCTGGTTGCTCACCTGAGAATGAAAGCTAATTAACATTAGCATCTCAGCTGCAATTTTCCCAGATTGATAAAGAAATAGATTGTTTTAAATGGGTATGGGGTCAAGCTACTGTATTTACTTATGTATAGCACACACCTAAATGCAAGCAGCACAGAACCAGATATGCTAGTGCATAATGCATCAGTAGATATGCATAGCAAACAGTGAAGACCCTGATAATGCAACAGCAGATATGTAGACCCTGAAAATGTGCCAGCAGATATGTAGAAAAAACAGCACAGTCTGTTAATGTGCCATTAGATATGCAAACTGTGTAGAACCTGATAATATGCTGTTAGATATGAAGAACCAACACTGTAGAACCTGAAAATGTGCCAGCAAATATACAGAGCAAACAGTGTAGACCCTGATAATGTGCCATTAGATACACAAATAGTCTAAACCCTGATAATGTGCCATTAGATACACAAATAGTGCAGACCCTGATAATGTGCCTTTAGATACATAGAGCAAACAGTGCAGACCCTGGAAATGTGCTATCAGATATGCAGAACAAACCGTACAGACCCTGATAATGCACCAGAAGATATGCAGAGCAAACAATGTAGACCCTGATAATGCACCCACCAATACACAGAGCAAATAGTGTAGACCCTGATAATGTGCCATTAGATACACAGAGCAAACAGTGTAGACCCTGATAATGTACCATTAAATACACAGAACAGTGTAGACCCTGAAAATGTGCCATCAGATACACAGAACAATGTAGACCCTGTTAATGTGCCATTAGATATGCAGAACAGTGTAGACCCTGATAATGTGCCATTAAATACACAGAACACTGTAGACCCTGATAATGTGCCATTAGATACACAGAACAGTGTAGACCCTGATAATGTGCCATTAGATACACATAACAAACAGTGTAGACCCTGATAATGTGCCTTCAGATATGCAGAGCAAATAGTGTAGACCCTGATAATGTGCCATCAGATACACAGAGCAAACAGTGTAGACCCTGATCATGTGCCATTTGATACACAGAGCAGTGTAGACCCAGATAATGTGCCATCAGATACACAGAGCAAATAGTGTAGACCCTGATAATGTGCCATCAGATCGACAGAGCAAACAGTGTAGACCCTGATAATGTGGCATCAGATACACAGAGCAAATAGTGTAGACCCTGATAATGTGCCATCAGATCAACAGAGCAAACAGTGTAGACCCTGATCATGTGTCATTAGATACACAGAACAGTGTAGACCCTGATCAAATGCCATTAGATACACAGAACAAACAGTGTAGACCCTGATCATGTGCCATTAGATACTCAGAGCAAACAGTGTAGACCCTGACAATGCACCAGCAGATACACTGAGCAAACAGTGTAGACCCTGATCATGTGCCATTAGATATGCAGAGCAAACAGTGTAGACCCTGATCATGTGCTATTAGATACACAGAGCAAACAGTGTAGACCCTAATAATGTGCCATTAGATACAGAGCAAACAGTGTAGACCCTGATCATGTGCCATTAGATACACAAAACAAACAGTGTAGACCCTGATCATGTGCCATTAGATACACAGAACAAACAGCGTAGACCCTGATCATGTGCCATTAGATATACAGAGCAAACAGTGTAGACCCTGATCATTTGCCATTAGATACACAGAGCAAACAGTGTAGACCCTGATAATGTGCCATTAGATACACAGAGCAAACAGTGTAGACCCTGATAATGTGCCATTAGATACACAGAGCAAACAGCGTAGACCCTGATAATGTGCCATTAGATACACAGAGCAAACAGTGTAGACCCTGATAATGTGCCATTAGATACACAGAGCAAACAGTGTAGACCCTGATAATGCAACAGCAGATACACAGAACAATGTAGACCCTAATAATGCAACAGCAGATACAAAGAACAATGTAGACCCTGATCATGTGCCATTACATACACAGAACAAAGTGTAGACCCTAATAATGCAACTGCAGATACACAGAACAAACAGTGTAGACCCTGATAATGTACCATCAAATACACAGAACAAACAGTGTAGACCCTGATAATGTACCATTGGATATGCAGAGCAAACAGAGTAGACCCTGATTATTTACCATTATATACACATAGCAAACAGTGTAGACCTTGATTATGTGCCATTAGATACGCAGAGCAATGTTTGCAGACCCTGATAATGTGTAAAAGCTAGTATGGCCAGATTGCAAACCATGAATACTGTAATTTCAGTTCTATTCATGGTGGTACCAATCTCCATAAATTGTTTGGTTCCTTTTGAACCATGGATGGACACATCTAAATACCAACTTCTCTGACTCTACTAGCAATAGTGTCTGAGAGAATGACCTAATGCAAACCCTAAACTGAGCTAAATGCAAAGGTAAGCACAGATCATTGAACCATGAAATAAAAGGTCTTAGTGACCTAGTTTTCACTGATGCCTATAGAACTTCTCATGACAATATGATATACCAAGTTATGTGACTAAACAGACAAGAGTACCTGAGAAAATTAGCTAAACCCAAAGGTTAACACAAATCACTCAAAACTTTGACCTAATTTTCACTTAACAGAATTCTACTCCACATAACACATCTAAATACCAACTTGACTCTATGTGCAATAGTCTATGAGAAAATGACCAAAACACAAACTCTAACCTAAAGAAACCGAGCTCAATGCAAAGATTAGCACAAATCACTTAACCATGAAACATAGATCACAGTGGCCTAGTTTTCAGTAATAGTTCACATACCAAGTCATGTGACTCTACTAGCAATAGTGTCTGAGAAAATGACCCAAATACAATTGCTAACCTCAGTGCTGAAGACAGATGGATGGACAGACAGACAGATGGGATAAGCAATGACTAACATAATTAATCCCTAAACCAGAATTGCTTTGCAATCTGGCCAAGAAAGGAGAGACAATAAAAATGCAGTATTGAGGTGACACTGCAACAATTCACATATTGCTGGCAATATGACTGCAAAGTGTCCTACTGGAATCACTGATAAATGGTTACCAATTTATAATTGTCAATCAACTGACAGGTGGAAAAGATTGCTAGAGCTTGACAATATATAAATTCTTACTGTGTAACTTGTTTTGCTTTCTGTTGTTGTGTCTTCACAACAGTATCATTTTCCCTGTTCGTAATAGTGCTAGTTCTGGTCTGGGAGGAACTAGGTCCGGATGGACTGGAACTTGTTGATGATTTTTTACCTCCAGTTGTCCTTTCTGTTTGTGATGTTACTGAATAGTCCTCCCTCCGACTTGATGAAGTGCTGGAAATCAAATTAAGGGGCATTTACAAAATAATGCCCTTGTGAGGTCAATATAATGTTTTATTGTACGTAAATGAGGTTTTATATTAGATCACATATGATCATTTTGGTTCATTCCACTGATTTTTTAAATTAATGTCTGTAACTTTGCATATAATGTTGAGAGAGTTGCTTAGTGATGTAATCTATCCCTGTGCTTCTGCAATAGTGATCAGCAGAATCTTCTTTAAAGGTTTTAATAGAAATTCACTCACACAGTCCAAAACTAAAATCTCCTGTGGAGCCATACAAACATTTAAGAACATATTTAATACAGAAACTCCATGTCTTCATTCATTTGGATAAAAAAAACTTTTTCCCACTTGTTACTGCATGATAGTGTATTCCACATCCATATTTTTTTTATCTGTGGATAAGTTCTACAACACTGAAAAAAAATATTCTTCATATAAATGTTTAATACATTTTATGAAAAGAAACACTTAGTTTCAAATATTTTCATAACATGCCCTATTGCCTCAACAGATGAGGTCAAATAAAACTGGTGATTCACAAATTTTGGTATTGTGCTCTACATCAGAAATCTTTGGCATAAATGCAGAACAAAAAATGAAACACCTAAGATGAGGGTGAGAGTTTTATTGGCTGTCTTTTCTACACATGACCTCATAGTGATATAATTAGGAAAAGAAAAGCTGCATTAGAACAGTAAAGCTCCACTTTGTTTTAGAATATCATTAATTTTAAGAAATTACTGCAATCTGTCCATGCCGATATAAATGCCAATGTTAATACCAGAGAGATTGCAAAAAGGCCCCCCACCCCTCCAATTCTTTGAAAATCAAGTCAACCATTGTTTTGCTAAAATTTCTGTACATTATCATTATTTCAGCTGGTCTTTGATAAAAAAAAATATAATTCTGGAAGCATAAAATAACCATTTTCAACCTGAAGCAAAAAACAAAAGTTAACAAGAAAACATTGCATATATTCTTTTGGTCTTTTTGTAATGATATTGACAGCAGATTTTATTGACCAAACAAAAGTGTTGTCTAGAAAATGAAAGTAAATGATAACATGTAATTACTTTGCCTTGGTAAATAAAGTCTAATAACAATAATTATAATGAGATTCACAATGGATATACTGGAAATGTTCTTCATCAAATTAGCAATGACTTACTTCAGTGGTAGTAGATTTGAATACCTTATGTCATGAGAATAAATTTAAATATATGGTTAGAAAACCCGTAACATTTAATGAACTAGAAATGCTTTCATGGAACATAGATGGCCCACCACAGTGCTTGAAATAACCTAAATGCAAAACTTAATCAAGGTGTGATGGACAGACGTACAGACAAGGGTAACACTATGCCCCTACCACTATCGTATGGCATAAAATTACTTAAAAAATGGTCACATACATCTAATTATTCTGTGAGCTATGAACCAGCCAATTATGAGAGGAATATTAAATACCCTAGTAAAAAGAATGGAAGTTGCTCATTGGCTGAAAATAATTACCAGAATTTCAAATGCAATATTTTTTGGAAGCCTACATATGGTTGAATTGTATGCAATAGTAGGCTTGAAACAAATGCCATTTTCATTTTATCACTTTTACTGAACAAGTATTCCTGGATGTAAGTGGGGGAGACTTCTCTGGGACAAATTTTTATTGTGGACACCTACGAGGTACTTTGTTTTCTCTAAAACAAGTCATGCATCATAAAATTTTCAACATTTCAAAATTTAACTTTTTGACAGATCATGCACAAGATGTAAATGTGTTTTGCCAGTCTTACAACAAAAGTATAGTAATTTTGCAAAACATGAATCCAGATATGCTTTATGGGTAATGGTAATTGAATTAGTTGTCAGTCCCCTATAGCAATAAATTCACACTGTGTAAAAGGACCTGGATAAAATATACCCAAATGCTCTCTCATTCATATCATCAGCCAATTAAAGTGCATTTACTTTCAATGTTTAAGAATAATTTATTTTTAGTTATCAGTCCCCTACAGCAATACAGTCAAACCTGTCACTAGCGGCCACTCATGGGAAAAGGCAAAACTGGCCTTTGTACTCAGGTGACCTCTGTGCACAGGTTCAGCTTTTGAAATTGGTTTTTGAACAAATACCATGCACCGAATATCATTATTGTTATTATTATTATTATTATTATTATTATATCAAGATTGTTTTATGTGAACTATACAACAAAATCAAAAATTATGCGTATATGTTGTTTTCTCCGAAATTTATGTTCCACACAAGATTACTGTTAACCTGCTCACTTTAATCCATCCTATAAATTAAATCATCACTGGCTTAAAACAATCACCGATCTTAGTTTGTTCATGCTATAAAAACAATATCTGGATTAGTCAGTTGCTCAGCTCACCAAGATCAAAAGACAGTTGGCTTATGTGAGAAGCCTGTGATGAATAGGAAAACAAAAGAAGCCATATATGGCTATTCTTTGTGATCCATGAACCAAAGCTTCACCTTTCTTTACAGACAAGTTTTAAATATTGAATAATCCCTGACCCTTATGAAAAGGGATGTAACTTGTATCTCTTCTCAAAGACAAACTTTTTTCTTCAGAGATTGCTATAATTCACAGGCAAATAGATGAAGATATCGAACTATACCTGCCACGCTGGCACAAAAGGCGACTTACTTTTCTGCTGCGATAACACAGCTACTTTACCCACCATCCAGCAAAAGAATTGCTTCGACCCTCTACCCATATGATAAAAACTGCCTCGCTTTCGAATTTGACATTGACACCTTTTGAGTTACACCATCAACATGACTGGAGTACAGTGAGTACAAGCAAGATATGAAATGTTTGCACATCAATTCACGTGATATTCCTTTATCTAAACAATGCCTTCCTCATGAAGCAAAAGACTAAGCAGTCACTGTAGATACACACCAGTGACCGCTTAAGGCCATTGAATGTTACATACAGGACATTTATATAGGAAATTTGCTGGTGGAAAATTAGAATGGCTGTTGTGAACAGGTGACTGCTGAGTAAAGGTGACCGTTAGAACAGGTTTGACTGTATATATATACACCCCATGTAAAAGGACCCAGATAAATATGCCAAAATGCTTTCTCACCCATGTCATCAGTCAATTAAAGTGCATTTGCTTTTAATGTTTAAGAATAAATTGTTTTCTGCATAACTTTTAGGCACTTTATTTACAGCACCAAATTTCTGTCAGGCTGGACCTTTAATAATGGTTTCTTTGAGGAGCTTTATTAACAGCTGTGCATTGCATCTTTTTTACACAGCATGATTAATAACTCTTGTCCCCCAAAAATCTATCCTCCATAAATTAGAATACATACATGTACCATTAATAATTCTCGATTTTCACAAGCGGACTTGGATGATTGAAATTATTAAAGGTTATGGAAGAAAAAGGTAGTTTTGGGTCTAGATTCTGTCCAAAAATATTTCACTTTCAATATTTTGTCAATCAGGGTACCTGTAGTGGGAAAAAAATGGGATACTAAACTACGCCACTAATCTATAAATATTGTAATATTGTTTCGGTAAGTTAGCAATTAATTTATGATAATTTTTTTCTGATCTTGCCCCAATTTTCATCCATTTTCTCAATGTTTTCTCCGTTTTTTTTATGGGTAGATCTCTGTCCACATCAGGAACAAAAAGGCAATTGGTCAAAAAGACTTATTCCTATCATAGTTGATAACATTTTAAAACTTGAGACTTCATTAATGTCAATGGGCACTGCTTGGTTTATCAAATGTTGTGAAAACCAAAGACTGCGAAGAAGGAAAAGCTGACTGTGTGCACCTAAATGGTATTCTTTCAAATGAGCCTTGCAGCATATTATTTTCAGTTTTTTAAATGTTTACTTTTGGATAGATCACGCATTGGCTTTAAGGGTGTTTTGCCAGTCTCATGGTCTATGGGAATTGAATAAGCTGTCTGTGCCCGAATAAACACCACAAGTCATAATGGACACAATTAATACTTGGTCATAAGTAAGATCATTCTTTGATGAATAAAGCGGTGATTGGTAACATACAAATGCAACAGGATCAGGTTCCAACAAATTTCAGAATCAGATGGTAGCCTCTGGGCAACCAGAAAAAGAACCTGGCAGCCCAGCTAAAAGTTGATAGCCCCAAGAAGATAAAGATATCATTTGAATACAAAAATGTTTGGGTCAAGAAAATCCTTTTACCTTTTTTTGTGTCATTAATAATTACAATCCTTTTATATTCAAAAATATAGCACAATTCATGTTCACATAAAGCAGTCTACTGGGTTACCTAACTTTAATATATGGTAGCCCTTACCAAACATTCTGGTAGCCCTTGAGCTTCAGCCAAAAGACTTGTCAGACTGCAAGGGTAACATGATAACATGCAAAACGACTTGCAAAAAATGTTGCTGATTTGTAAGGTATTTTACACAGAAGTACCTGTCATCCATTGCAAGTTTTGGACTAGGGTATGAATTTCTATACCAAGTGACAAAAAATGTGTTCTTGGAAAAATGACCATAATATAAAACTTAAGCAGACAGATGAACAGACATGGGTCACATTATATATGAGACATAAAAGTAACTGATTCTCTTCTTATTAAAATCTATATTTATTATTCTGAATCAGGTGAAGTGGGATAATGTTAAAGCATGCTTATCATGATCCATATTAAAGCAGGCATCCTACCTTGGTCTTTCATCATAAAACAGGGGTTCCAAACTGGTAGGGGAGAAGGACCTCACAGGACTAGTGGTGGCTGTTCTTTCTTTAGCAGCTGAATTAAAAACAAATTACAGGTCAAATGATTTTTTAATTAAAAACAAATTACAGGTCAACATGATTTTTTTCTAATTAAAAACAAATTACTGGTCAACAAGATTTTTTAAAAATTAAAAACAAATTACAGGTCAATATGATTTTTTTCTATTTAAAAACAAATTACAGGCAAACATGATTTTTTAAAAATTAAAAACAAATTACATGTCAAGATGATTTTTAAAAATTAAAAACAAATTACAGGTCAACATGATTTTGTTTTAATTAAAAACAAATTACAGATTAACATGATATTTTTGTTATTAAAAGCAAATTACAGGCCAACATGATTTTTTTAAAATTAAAAACAAATTTCAGGCCAACATGATTTTTTAAAATTAAAAACAAGGTACAGGCCAATGTGATTTTTTTAATTAAAAACAAATTACAGGCCAACATGATTTTTTTAAAATTAAAAATAAATTACAGGCCATTGTGATTTTTTTAAATTATGAAATAAAGACTCTTATACTGATGTGTATGTATGTATTAGGGTTTAACAGCACATCAGCACAATAATGGCCATATGGTGCCGATTACACATAAAGTTCTAAAAATGTAAATATAAAGAACTGCACAAAAAACTTTAGGAAGATTAAGCCTTCCAAATAAATGTAAACATGAAGTGCTACAAGATAAACAACAAGCGGCCCAAGTGGGCCTTATACCATTCACCTGCTAACATAACTTAATATCGAAGATCTTTAAAAGTGAAGTTTACAGATGAATCTTTAATTTGCGGTGTAAAGTCCATTGGCTTTCACATAAACTGAAACTATATTTCACAGGGGTTATTTTGTTAAGGCTGTGGGCTTCTTTACTCTTAGTAATTAAATCTGGAAGTGTTTCAGGAGATAAACATACTAATATAAATTTCAAAAAAATTTGAATAATTGCACTGATAATATGAAATGCCATAAAATGATGCACAATACATATGATAACAAAAATATGCCAAATATTTCAGGCACCTTTATATGTCAATATCAGCAACAGTCAAACTCTGTATCACCAATATACCAAACTTGCTTCCAAATATTAAAGAATTTCAAATGTGATTTTCAGAATGTTATAACCGAGAAAATGTTATATCCAAATTCATCGTATATTTTTTCAAAATGTTTAGGTACTTCTCTACGTCGATAAGATTGAACATACAATTTATACTGGTATGATTACTGTCAAAACTCGTTGTAATCATGGTATACAATTTATACTGGTATGATTTCTGTCAAAACTCGTTGTAATCATGGTGTACAATTTATACTGGTATGATTACTGTCAAAACTCGTTATAATCATGGTATACAATTTATACTGGTATGATTACTGTCAAACTTGTTGTAATCATGGTATACAATTTATACTGGTATGATTACTGTCAAACTCGTTGTAATCATGGTATACAATTTATACTGGTATGATTACTGTCAAAACTCGTATTTAATCATGGTATACAATTTATACTGGTATGATTACTGTCAAAATTCATATGTAATCATGGTATACAATTTATACTGGTATGATTACTGTCAAAACTTGTATGTAATCATGGTATACAATTTATACTGGTATAATTACTGTCAAAACTCATCTAATTATGGTATACAATTTATACTGGTATGATTACTGTCAAAACTCATGTATAATCATGGTATACAATTTTCAAACAACATACATTTGTATAAATACATGTTATCATGAAGAAGGAAAAAAATGATAAACCAGTAAGTTTACCATCCAAAGAAAGTGTCAACATACATGTACATTTTACCAGCAGGTGAATCATAAAAATCACTTTTATTTGAAAACGTCTTTTTTCAATAACGAATGACTAGCAAATTGGTCCTTTATTTATTTGGATGGAAAGAAATTGTCAATAGTCAGCTGTTTCTTATTAATCTGAGATTTTTTGTTGATATCTTTTCAATGAATTTTTGTGAACGCCTGCTTCTATTCCTAATATTATTTGTAGCTTTGTGTCTAAAGAGACATTTTTTTATTTTTTTTGACCGGTGAATTTTTAGCCATTTTCACAACAGTCAGAATTTAAAATGAACACAAGAGAGATTTACTTCAAACTGTACTCAATTAATCAACATAAAAATGTAATAAACAAAAACATTTATTTTCATCCTTTAATTGCATTGAACCAGCAACTCATGATTCTAAAGCACTGATTATGAATGAGGTGTGATTATCACACCTTTGTTATTTACTTATTATGAATGAGGTGCGATTATCATGCTTTTGTTACCTGGTGCCTTTGTTGTTACTCCTTTCTTATTTAAATGACTGCCATTGTTTATCTGGCTTCAACACATCAGGTGATACAAATGTTATAACTTAGCTAATTTCTCAGGTGGACCACACAAATCAAATGCTTACACCAATTAAACATTGTAACAAAGGAACATTATAACAAAGCTTTTGGAATACATAATAATTAGGAATTTGGCCAGGGAAAATAAACTTCAACGTTCTAACTGAGAAAACATTGTATCAAAGAACATAATAAACAATGTTTAATATATATATATATATATAAAATTTTATGCCAGTTTGCTTTTATTTGCAAATGAAAGAACTGTGTAACCCAATCCTCTTACTCTCAAATCATAATCATGGATTACTTCCCTTGCCCCCCCCCCCCAGAAGACCGGTATTTTAAATGAAAAACTGCTTACAAAGAATATGATTTGAGAACTATTTCTAACTGCACTGAATTTCATTAATATGTACAGATCTTGCTCCCAATAAAACTCACTGGACATCATGATGATTTATGTCTATTAACCATGTTTACTCAAAATCAGATCCAAAATAAGTCTCTAGAGTGGTAAAAAGTTGAGCCAATCAGATGCAAGATCATCTCATTAATATGTGTGGATCTCTCTTATTACTGAACTCATGCATGATCTTGATCATATAAGCCTGTATTCCAAGTTTTATCAAAATCTGATCAAAAATATGACCTCCAGAGTGGTAACAAGTCCAGACGATCAGATCCAAGATCACCTCATTTATTTGCATGAATCTTGTCCATTACAAAAATCATCCAAGAGCTTGATAATATAAGCCCATATTCCAAGTCTGATTAAAATCGGATCAGAAATATGGCTTCCATAATGGCAACAAGATCAGACATCAGATGCAAGGTCACCTCATTAATATGCATGAATCTCATTTGTTACTGAACTTTCCTGAGACCTTGATGATATAAGTATATATTCCAAGTTTGATCGAAATTAGAAATAGAGACTCCAGTGTGGTAACAAGTTAAGCCAATCGGATGCAAGATTACCTCATTAACATGTGTGGATCTCGCTTATTATCAAAATCATCTGAGATCTGGATGATATAAACATTTATTGCAAGTTTGATCCAAATCATTTCAGAAATATGGCCTCCAGAGTGGAAACCAGCTCAATCACATGCAAGACAACTGTACTAATATGTGTGGATCTCACTCATTATCAAACTTGTCCGCGATCTTGATGATATAAGGATATATTTCAAGTTTGATCAAAAGCATGGCCTCCTAAGTGGTAATAGGCAAATGTTGATGGGTGGATGGACTGATGCAAGGATGGATGGATGCATACCTGCCATATTCCCAGACAGTGTTGGGAGGTTTCTGGGACTCAAAAAGTGTGTTTAAGGTCCCAAGGGGGGTCATTGCCAGTAACCCCCAAAAAGTGGCATTGTCCAATTGAGAATAAGCTATTTTTTCATAAGAGCCTATAAAAAATGACTGGAAACTAACATTTTAATACAAGAAAAAAACATATCTGTTTTCTTTGAAGCATTTAATACACTTACAATAAAAAATAGATGGTAGACTTAGCACGGTCCAATACCATCACCACACACATACACTCATGTGCCCATACTCACATAATTACAACCACACAGACATTAAATATGAAATATACCAAGCTTCTGTCTTTAAAATCCATTGGACAATGGAATATTTTCTTAATTTGATGCAGTCTTTGCTGCTCTCAATAGTTCAGTTGGGGGGGGGGGTTGAAAGTAATGCAAATGTCACATGTTCATCTTTGCACTTACTAGAAAACTGGATCTGAGTACTGAAATAATCGTGCGTTGCATTTTATATATGGAGTGAAATCTGAGTTCAACTGGTGATCATGAGCTTGCCAGTAATCTTAATAAAGATGGTTTAAACATTCTCATTCAAGGCAATGATGTGTAATAACTTTTGTTGTTCAACATGCACCTCTTTGATTTACCTAACTTCAAAGCAAATTGGGTTGTTCCACTTAGGACACTTTACTGATGCAAATTAGCCTAATGGGCTTTCCCACTGCAGTCTTCAAAGGATTTAACATGGCAACACCCTAGCTATTCTCAGTCAATTAATTAATCAGTGAAACGGTGGTTGCTTATCTCTGACCACCTTACCTTCTTAATGCATCAGTGATAATCAGTATAAACTGCCCTGAAGATAGTTTTTCTTAAAGCATCAGTGATAATCAGTATAAACTGCCCTGAGGTAAGTTTTACATGGGTTCTAAGCAGGGCTGTTTAATGTTTATACAGACTACATGCTACAGACATATAAAGTGGTGGTCAAAAGTTGTCTCCACTTTTACTTTTTTTTTAAAGATTACTGAAAATCTGATTTTTTTAAACACTGCTGTGTCAAGGGGTTTGGGAGACACAAATTGTATTTTTCGCATGACACATTGTGTTATGGTAGGTATATGGATGATGAATACTTACAATTCTGTAAATGTATATAAAATAAATGTATGTACAGTGTATTAGCATTTAATGGCACATCAGATGAATAATGGCTACATGGTGCTAATTAAAAGTAAAGTTATGAAAATGTAAAAAGCAAGATACTGCACCAAAGACTCTAGGAAGATAAACCCTTCCAAATAAAAAATATAAAATCCCTAAAATGCATGGTCAAATTTTTTTTATATAAACCATATTCCTACAGTCTTCTTTTTCTGCCATGTGCCATGCTTAAGTCCATGTAGAAAAGACTGAAAATGCATGCTATTCATCCGTATTGATGCCATACATATCCTGTTTTCAATTTCTGTAGCACACATTTTTTCATCGAGGTATAATCCTTATCAGTTGCCTTTTGTTTCATTATCTTTATCAAACTTTCTTAGGTCAATCAGAACACTAAGCTGACATGATTTTTTATTGGTCAATATTCAATTGCTTTTCTGATACAAGTGCTTACAGTCAGACAATATAATCAGACATTACAAGCATTTTAGAAATCTAGATATACCAATGTTTAAGATGCAGTTCGCCTATATAAGATTTTATTTGACCAGAAAATCAGAATCTAACAGAAAATGATCATAGTGATATAATCTAAGATTCAAAATTGAAATTATTCTGCCAAAATAGGAATGGTTGGCATCTCTGCTACAAGGGCCCGATATTTTTCTTTTAGCAAAATTGGATCTTCTTTTCTGGCTGATTGTGCCAAAACTTTTCCCTTGGCTGTGTTACAGGAGGAGAGACAAATTATAACTATCACGGTCAGGAATCAAACCCAGTTAGTCTGCCTCAGAGTCAATCGCACAAATCATGAGACTAAAAGATCTGGACCAGCTATGCTTTTAGTAAGTGGCCTGATATACCTAGACTGCTACAATCCTACCCACTTACCTGACATTCGTTGTCGAATGTCACCCCAATTCACCTCTCAGAGTCAATGAACTCCATTCCCTACCTGGCAACCAGCTACTGAGAGTCAGACGAGCCCCCAAATGTAACAGGAGGGGAGACAAATTCTAACTATCACAGCCAGGAATTGAACCCAGTTTGTCTGTCGCACAGGTACGGACCAGCTAGGCTGTCTGTCGCACAGGTACAGACCAGCTAGGCTGTCTGTCGCACAGGTACGGACCAGCTAGGCTGTCTGTCGCACAGGTACAGACCAGCTAGGCTGTCTGTCGCACAGGTACGGACCAGCTAGGCTGGTTAGTAAATGGCCTCATATGCCTAGACCACTACAGCTGTGTTTTGCTTTAGTGGCAAATTCTCTCTGTTTTTCACTGAAAAGTGTATGATATTAACTACAAATGGGGTGGGTTAGTTGAAACATGCATACCCTTCCAAACCCCTTCTGGATCCCGTGGATCTGCCAAAAGACTTCTATTCGTATGAATAGAAATAATTTTTTAAAAGATTGGCATTTAAATGACTTAACTCCAAGGAAGTTATTTTTGCTCTGTCTTCCATGCAGAAAAAAAAAACATTAAAAAAGTCTAAGAAAGTATTTATATGCAAACATTCTGGTTCATTATAAATGTCTGAGAAGTCTTCACACAAAAACGAAATTCTGTCTTCATGAAAAGTGAAAACTGACTAGTGTTCCTTTTTGTTACAAAAGAAAATGGAAGAGTAAGAACTTCTAATATTACACACAGGATGAGCTTATACTGGCATTTTTTTGTTTATTACTGAAAAACCCAATTCTAATTTGGAAATGAATTATACAAACCATGAAGTTTAATATTTTCCAGTTTAATGGTTGGTTTAAGAGATCATATCCATAATTTGAATAATTCCATTCTGCAAAATAATTGGGGTTTATAGAAATTTTGGAGTGTAACTTTTGATTGCAGGGGTATGTCTTGGTAGGTGGCAAAACTAAAAGACATCATAGCGCACATGTTGCAACTGGAATACCCCCTTGCTTATCAACTCATCCAACATGAATGCAATCTGTCATTACTGTATTATCTGATAGACTATGTGAACATGGTGTAATCCTACAAAGCCTAGCTATTCAAAGTTATTACTCTGCAAAAAGATTGTATAGCTGATCCGATTCAGGTATGTCATATTTATTACTTGAAAAATAAATTATAAACATTATTATAGCAGAAAAAGTGCCAGTATTATATTATTTACCATTAACTATAGAAATATCAGTATTAGATTATTTACCATTAACTATAGAAATACAGTAGGACCCCGCTATAGCACGCTTCGTTATAGAACGAATTCGGATGTAACACGATCGTGGCATGGCTCCCAAAATTTCATCTATTTTTTCATACATGAAAAAAATATTACGAAGTACGAAAAATAATGTGTAAAAATTAATTATCAATTTGGGGAAGAGATCGTGTATGAATTCGGATATAATACGATCTTGGCATGGCTACCGAAATTTTACAATAATTGCGCCAATTTCTTAAACTACTGTTTGTGAATGTTCATTTCAAATGTGTCAGTAGTCAATCACTGCACTTTGATCTTAGTTTATTTTTGAAAGATGTCAGCTCATTTTAAAGCTGATAAGTGTTAATCTTATTATTACTGATACATGAACAATAAAGTCATTAAGTCTTCTTTGTGTTTGTCTTCAGTGCATTCTGTGTACAATCGTTGCTCAAACAATAGCCGACATATGTTTGCTCATTCAACTGCATACACAGCCAAGCACCAAACAATGGGGTGGTTAATAAAAGATTCGCACCTGAATGTATAAATCAATTAATTTAAGTCATTGACAATCATCAAAGTCAATCTCAAAGCTAAAGGTTGTTCAAACCATGCGGCAATGATTTATAAAGCATAAAAAAACGAAAGCCGCCAACGCGCACACGTGGCTTGGCGGTGTTGTTAGACAATTGCCACGCAATCAGTTGACCAGTGAATAATATTGTACATTCCCTATAAAAATGACCCCATTGTTGATTAAAAATTATTCTTGCTGTAGTCGTTCAAACAAATAGGTGTCAGAGTTTTAATTATTAGGCTTAGAGTGTGCAATACGATGGATTGAGACTCAGGATGTTGACTACATTCGAATTCTTCAATTGAGGAATATGGTTGACTTTGCAACGAGTAAACGTGACAGCAGCAAGAAGCAGCTGAAAATTATTCAGTTTTTCCAAAACAATAAAGTATTCTAATTCGTAGCAGATAAAATTATAGCAGTATGAAATTTATACTTACACCGTTTATTGACCTTGGGACGTACACGTGCATACACACTGTAAATGTGCTTCATCATTCCTTACGTGATTTATCGATTATAATTATTTTTTTGCATTGAATTCAGACACATAATGATCTATGACTAAATATTATACTTCTGTGTGCATATTTTCGATGGAATTATTATAGACTCACTCCTACGCATGCCATGAGATCGGTTGGTGAGTACACGTGTTGATCCTTTAACTATTCATGCTATACATTAGACATGTATATATAAATGTACCAATGCATGGTTCTCCGAATAAAGTTAAATATTATATGTGCAATCTCTGTTTTCATTGCATGTGTATTTCTCATTTAATATGCATTGATTTAAGATGGAAACGGTGCCAATGAAGCACATTGTTTTCAGACCACAATTTACTCCCCCCCCCTCATTTTCTTCAGCTAAATGACATGGTTTTGTCTTGTTCGGTTATAGTACGGTTCGGGGATAGCACGATCTCGTTTTGTGGCCCCCGACCATCGTGCTATAACGGGGTCCTACTGTACCATGCAGGCCATAACATGATGTGTCACGTGAAAAATGTGATTTTTGACTCCCAAACCCCCTGACACAGTCATGTTTAAAAAAACACGATTTTCAGCAATCTTAGCAACAAAATTTTTTCTCCCACAAAACAAGGAAAAAAACCCCGTATATTTCTTGACCACCATGATATATGCCCATGATTGGTATGTATAAACAGTAAACAGTCCTACTCAGAGCTCATGTAAAACTATCCTCGGGGCAGTTTATACAGCTGTTTTAGAGGCAATTAAAAGGTATGGCGGTCAGAGATAAACAGCCACCTTTCAGAGATTTACTTAATTGGCTCAAAATAGCTAGGGTGGTGTGTTGTGTCAAATCCTTTGAGCACTGCTGAGGGAGAGCCCATTAGGCTAATTTGCATAGGTAAAGTACACAAGTTGAACAACCTAATTTGTCTGAAGTCAAGTACATCAAAGATATGCGTGTTGAAGAACAAATGTTATTACACATCACTGACTGCATTGAATGAGAATGCAGAAGCCATCTTTATTAAAGTTTGTGATCAGCAGCAACGTTTCTTTGAAGTTGGATTTTTACTCCATATATAAAATGCACCATTCAATCTCTAGCACCATTCAATCTCTTATGCAGTGTTGCACCTAGGATCCCAAGGTCAGGGGACAGTGTCCCTCACCCTCCAGATTTGGGGGACACAACATTTTAAAGGGACAAAGGAAATTTGTAGTACATAATGCACAAGAAGTACTAAAAGAATTAAATAATCTTATTTGCTTCGACAGTTTTGTCACCTTAACTTTCTAATATTTTCCTTAGACATTTACATTATTGCAATAAACCTTTTATCATGTTATCAAGTAACTCATGAAAACATTAATATGTTTGAATATCTGGTTAACCTGAAATGAACTGCACCATGGAATTTCCGTTCCAGATCTTGCTCTCATTTAACTTTAGCGTTCACTCATTATCTACTAGCATTTATTATAATAAATACCCATGTTTTCTTAATTACTTTTCTTTTAAAAGTATATAATCATTAATCGAATGACAAATTGTGTATCTGCATAAATTAGTACCTTTTTCATAAATTCAGCCTGAAAATAAATTAAATCTACTCTGCCGTCGGTGTGACTTTAACCTCGAAAATACATTACAATATACATTGCCAGATTAATTGTTTTGAAATGGATATTCATTGCCATCTTACAGGTTTTTATTGCTTTTAGCGACTTTGGCCATTGCTAGCGCCAACATAGACAGGGATGCACACCCGCGAAGGAAACGTGTAGGCATATTTGTGAGCACAAATAAGACTCGCATTATCTTCAAACCAACTACTGAACTATTGAAAGCAGCAAAGACTGCATGTAATTAAAACTATATTCCACTGTCCAATGGATTTTAAAGACAGTAACTTGGTGTAGTTTTGTATTTAATATATGTGAGGTTGTGACCATGTACATATGTGTGTGGTGATGTTATTTGACAATGCTAAATCTACCATTTTTTGTTTGTAAGTATATTAAATGCTTCAGAGAAAACAGATGGTATTTTCTTTGATTCAGATTTGAATTTCCAGTAATTTGCGCTAGGCTGATTTGAAAATAAAGCTTATTCTCATTTGGATGACATCGCTTTTGGGGGGTCACATGTACTGACCCCCTTGGGACCTCAAAACACATTTTGAGTTTCAAAAACCCCCAACACTGTCTGGGAATATGGCAAGTATGAAATACCAGTATTAGATTATTTACCATTAACTATAGATATATCAGTATTACATTATTTACCATTAACTATAGAAATATCAGTATTACATTATTTACCATTAACTATAGAAATATCAGTATTACATTATTTACCATTAACTATAGAAATATCAGTATTACATTATTTACCATTAACTATAGATATACTAGTATTAGATTATTTACCATTAACTATAGAAATATGAGTAGTTTGTAGTAACATACTTACGAGATGATTCTCTTTTTTGACTGAAAGAAAAAGAAATAAGATAATGATTTCAATGCATGACAGTGTAAGTCTTTCACGGCTGACTTTAAACCTAACTTCATAAAAGTAGAGAACAGAGAAGAATAACATGATGTCAATATTAACAAGGGTTTCACAGACTGTGGTGTCTCTACTGTGAATGGCATTAAGATTCAGTATTTGCAGACGTATCAGGTTACATACTTCAGACATGGCATTAAAATTCTGTATTTGCAGATGAATCAGGTTACATACTTCAGACATATGGCATTAAGATTCTGTATTTAATGCAAAAGTATCAGGTTACATACTTCAGAGATGCCATTAAGATTCTGTATTTGCAGACGTATCAGGTTACATACTTCAGACATATGGCATTAAGATTCTGTATTTAATGCAGAAGTATCAGGTTACATACTTCAGAGATGCCATTAAGATTCTGTATAGCAAGACATATCAGGTTACATACTTCAGAGATGCCATTAAGATTCTGTATATACAGACATATCAGGTTACATACTTCAGACATATGGCATTAAGATTTTGTATTTGCAGATGTATCAGGTTACATACTTCAGACATATGGCATTAAAATTCTGTATTTGCAGATGTATCAGGTTACATACTTCAGACATGACATTAAGATTCTGCATTTAATGCAGAAGTATCAGGTTACATACTTCAGAGATGCCATTAAGATTCTGTATATGCAGACATATCAGGTTACACACTTCAGATATGCCATTAAGATTCTGTATATGCAGACATATCAGGTTACATACTTCAGACATGGCATTAAGATTCTGTATTTGCAGAAGCATACATGTAACAGAACAGAGAAGTCAGCTTAGGACAAATCAGGAGATTTGCAAAATTTGGTCGGGAGTTTTGACTTCAAAAGAGGGAGGATTTTCAATGAGAATGGAGAATATTTCACTGTGGGATATGTCTTCAACTTTTTTATTCCAATGAGGACCCAAAGCTTGGGTAACTATGTGAGAAGTTTTTGTCCATTTGTATGAGACCTTTTGTGAGATTTCTGAATCAGGGAACATTATTTTGACTAGATCTGAAAAATGATCTGCTACAATATGCAGGAGATTATGTTTAGCTATAAAGTTGGCAAACAGTATCTCTGCACATATTCCTTTATCCACATTTGATGCAAATTCTGCAAACATGGATTTCAGTGATGGCATATTTGTTGTTGGGTTTAATATGCTTCCATGAGATGGGGTTTTTGCACAACGCGTAATAATCGTTCTTGCCATGGTAGCAGATTAAAATCAGCTTTACAGGAAGGGCAGAATGCATATTAATGTCCTTTGAACTTGATGCCAGCCATTGAAATTCCCATTTCCATCTATCATTGAATTTTGTTTGATATTTCAGTTGCTTAGATTTTGGCATTTTAGCATTGGGAGATAACACACACTTAGACATCTTGACAAACTTTAAATACCAAAGCCAAACCAACCCTGTTTTATGCCTCTTGAGATCTTTAGAAATCCAACAATAATCAATTAACATCTTTAATATTGTATAAATTACTTTTGATTAAACATAGTATCGACTCTAATCCATCTCGATTTTAAGCACCAAACCTACCCTGTGGAGAGAATTAAAGTGATGTTAATTGTTTTATGCTGATTGAGCTCTAGTCATCCAACCATAATCAATTAATGTCTTTAATCCTTTAATTACTTCTGATCACTCATAGTATAATCCATGTCAACAAACTTCAAACACTGAAGCCAACCGACTCTGCCAACAGAATCAATGGGATGTTAATTGTTTATGCTGCTTGAAATTAGCAACAAAATTGTCTTGCCCTGCTTAAGCCAGTTCACAGTTACATGATCACAGGCAGTATTACCATAAATATACTACACTGGAAGTAAGGTGTGAAAAAAAATGGAAATATTTTTTTTTAAATAATAATTTTGTGTATGCAGGAGATTTCAGTGAGTGATGGAAGGGACGTGAGACACCCCTCATCTTGGGAGGAAAACCCTCATGACTGGGAGGTTCACATGTATGCAGATGTATCAGGTTACATACTTCTGACAAAGTTACAGCTGAATACATAGATGATGTAGAGCTTATTTTTAAACCTTTTTAAAAAAAATCCGCACTCATTTAACATGCATGTATATGATTTAATGGCACATTGACACAATCCTGGCTATATAGTGCTCAGTAAGTTTAGGTATAAAAAAAGGCATACAAAACAAAGATAAAGGCAAAGACGAGAGTAAAATTCTTAAATTACAAAGTTAATTATTTTCTTTTGAACTGCACTCCAATTTCAAGACCTTCTGAGCTGGAACATCATCGTAGCACACATCCCATGGCAAAATGGTTGTCTCCATTAGTCACCTCTTATGACATGTACGGTATGATCATTCCGGGTCTGACAGTATACACTATCCCTTACCAGCGATACCAATTGTTATGCTGTTTGGTTGTTAGTACAATCCAATCAACTGAACATTTGCATGCTACTTATATAACACAGGGAAGAAATTCATTCAAAATATCTTAGTGACCAAGCATATCTCAAAAATGGCATGCACAAGATACTTCATCAGCAAAATACCTCAGCGAATATTTCTGACTTTACCAAATCTACAAGATTATGGCATGAGTGTCAAGAAGCTACATTCTCGATACAATGCTTGACAATTCAGCTAACGGCATTTCAACATAAATTTGTAAACTCAGTGACAACTGTTGACATGTTTTGAACCAACTTTTTGAATCCCCCATCAGTGTTATATCAAGGACTGAATTATACTGAGGTGCTTTATACTGACATACATAACCAAACCCGTGTTATATCAAGGTCCATGTTATAGTGAAGTGCTTCATAGTGAGATCCATGACCATACCAGTGTTATATCGAAGACCATGTTATAGCGAGGTGCTTCATTGTGAAATCCATGACCATACCAGTGTTATATCAAAGACCATGTTATAGTGAGGTGCTTCATAGTGAAATACATGACCATACCTGTGTTATATCAAGGTCTATGTTATAGTGATGTGTTTCATAGTAAGATCCATGACCATACCAGTGTTATACCAAGGACCATGTTATTGTGAGGTACTTCAAAGTGAGATCCATGACCATACCAGTGTTATACCAAGGACCATGTTATAGCGAGGTGCTTCATAGTGAGATCCATGACCATACCAGTGTTATATTAAAAGGACCATGTTATAGCGAGGTGCTTCATAGTGAGATCCATGACCATACCTGTGTTATATCAAGGACCATATTATCCTGAGGTGCTTTATTGTGAATTCCATGACCAAACATATGTTATATCAAGGACTATAATGAGATATATATGGAAAAATATAATTCAACCAATATAAATGGATTCATGAACAAACCCATGATATATGAAGGACAGTCTTATACTGAGGTGTTGAATAGTAAAGGACCATTGTAATTCCCTTACTTTTTGACACTGGATTTGGATTTTGAGCTGGATTCCCATTTAGTGAGCAGCTCTCGAGCCTTGTTTTCATTGTACTGACACGCATCCAGGGCCATCTCAATCACAGACTTCTCGTAATCTGGAAATGTTGCTTTCAGTTTCTGAGTCACTGAAGTGAAAGAAAAATTAGTAAAGGCATCATATTTAATCACCATACTGACATATCATTATTAATTTCATACCAACTGTAATATTTATAATTGATACGCATTTCTGGAGAATATATGCATTAACCCAGTTCATTCTTTTAAAAGACTATTGCAATTATGCACCAAAATATGCCATTGTTCATATAGGTGTTGTTCAAATAGGTTTATCACCTGAATTGATAAATTAACTTACCTACATAATAAGAAATTGCAAATCATCAACATTAATCTCACAGCAAATGGTTGCTGAAACTACCCTGTGCTGCTTTATTAACAAGTATGAAATGAAAGCCGCCTTCATGAACATGTGACTTAGCTGTATTGTAGGCCAATCATCATGTGATCAACTGACCTGCAGCTGAAAATCAATCATAAACACACTCTATCCCCAATGTCTATCCCTTAATAAGTGGAATGAGATATTTTGTGTATGAATATACTGCAGAAATCCGGAAAAAAATTTGACCATTCTCAGCAAATAGTCAGGAGCAGTTTTTTTATTATTACCACATACTGTATATACTCGCTATTAAGTCAATATTTTTTTTTCTGAAAAAAAAAAACAACTAACAAAATCATGACAATGGGAGTCAACTTATAAGCGCGACATATTCAAATTTGATCACTAAAATTGGAGCTCTTCTTCTTGTGCTAAAATTGCCAAGGTTTTGTCTTTATCAAGTAATGCATTCTGCTTGCTAATTATTAATAAAACAAAGATAAGAAAACTGACTTAAATTGCATCTGATTTACATTTTAATGTCTATATGTATTTATGATTTTAAGAAAATAACCATGTAGTTACCAATGATTATCACTTTTATTTCTTTCATTAAAGGTTGCACATGCAATCCCATAACATAAATAAGTATTACTTTTTTATCTTAGTCATTGAATTACACTTGTTGGCCATCCCATGTGAAGATCTAGAGTCAAAAGTACTTGTGTAATTACACGAGTAACTTACAATATCCATTCTGCTTTGGCATTGGATCATCACTTTGATCTGGCCACTGCGAGAGATACGTAGGTAAATTACACAGATTTTACAAAGATGATGAAGGATATGCTCTCATTGTAAGTATTATTGATGCAGAAATCAAACCAGGCTAAGTATATTGGCAACAAGAGTTTAAGGTCTTTCCCAGCTTTGCCAATCATCAAATGGATTTCTGTTTACTTCCTGTGTTCCAATGCTGCTATCCCTCTAGATAAGTACTGAACAAACACCATGTGTTAGTGATACTTTGAGCTACCTTACTCCACTGTGTGACTGTCAGTTAATTACCGATATCCCTCTAGATGAGCACTGGAGAAAGGCACATTTCAATAACGTATTTCCAGGGTACAGTTAGCTCATATGGTATACACACTAGGGCATAATGAGCTTGCAGATCAGGATCTGTCCTGTTATATTCTGATGATTTGAAGTGAACTGCATAGACAAGCAGCAGTGCATTATGTGCTGACATATGTGAGTCTACATCATTGGTAATCATCTGTTTTACTACCCTATAAATGCAGAACTTAGAATGCAATGGACGGAACAGAGGACAATGAATTATTTAGTAATTTGCTATTCACACAAAGGGTTACATTTTAAATGATGAGTGATGAGGACTGCGAGACTGGTGTTACATTGGAGGATACATATTATGACCAACTGACCACGGAGGATTTCAGAACATTGTTTGGAGACTCTGACAGTGAGGAGGATTTCTTTGGTTTGAACCAGAAGATTTAAGTTGAATTTCAATACTGTTATTAAAAAATCTAATGGATTATCTAGTGACATATTTCTTGGATTAATCTATTCACCTTTTTTATGCCACTATACAGGAAAGCAGCCATTAATTTGTAATGCAATATAAATTTTCTTGTTATGAAATATATATTAACTTGCAAACGTATATAAATAACTTTGTTTAATCATATTTTTAAATGATAGCTTAGTGGATCTTTCACTCCACTTTTTCACCTCGACTTATAAGTGGGTCATAGTAAAATGTAGTTTCTTGGGGGGGTAAAACTAATTTTAATTATGTAATACCTTCCTGCTGCTATTGCTCTAATTAGAATTGGAGACCCAGAATTTAAAAGAATATGATCCCAGTCTGACTCCATAGAAAAAGTGAACATATGGAACACCATCCTCATTTGACTTCTTCCTAGATTAAAGGACATCAGAGCAGGCTGGGAGGAGGGAATCTTTGCAACAGTAGCAAATGGTCATTTGCAAAAGCAGCAAGTGGCCGTTCTGATCCCCACCCAACCCCGCAAATTTCCTATATAAATGTCCTGTATGTAATGTCCACCTGCTTTCACTTTCAGTGGCCAGGTGTTTCCTAACCAAACAATGGTCTCTCCCTGCCTTAAATGGACACTGGAGTGTATTTGCAGAGACCACTTAGTCTATGCAAACTAAATTTTTGCTTCAGGAAGGCATTGTTTAGATAAAGGAATATCAGTGAATCAATTAATTTCCTGGATGGTGGAAAAAGTAGTCATGTTATTGCAGCAGAAATGGAAGTCACCTTTGTGCCAGTATGACAGGTGTAGTTTGATATCTTCATCCATTTGCATGTGAATTAAAGCAATCTCTTACGAAAAAAGTTTGTCTTTGAGAAGAGATACGAGTTACATCCCTTTTCATTAGGGTCGAGGTTCATTCAATATTTAAAACTTGTCTGTAAAGGCAGGTGAAGTTTCGGTTCATGGGTCACAAAGAATAGCCAAAGATGGCTTCTTTTGATTTCCTATTTATCACAAGCTTCTCACATACGCTGACTGTCTTTTGATCTCAGCAAGTTGAGCAACTGGCTAATCCAGATATTATTGTTTTAAGCGTGAACAGCTATTTCCAAGTGAAACTTGAACAATTTGGTCGACCAAAGAGTCAGTCCTTTGTTTTACAGTCATATGTAGGCTGTCAATCAGCAGTGAAATTATTGTTTTGTCATAGTGCACAAAACAAACTAGGATCTGTGATTATTTTAAGTCAGTGATGATTTAATTTATAGGATGGATTAAAGTGAGCAGGATACAGTAACCTTGTGTGGAACATAAATTTGGGAGAGAACAAAATATATGTGTATTTTATGATTTTATTGAACAGTGCACATAAAACAATCTTGATAATGCAATAATAATAATAACGCTAATGATACTGTGTGCATGGAATTTTTGGGTGATGCTTTAGAAAATGTCTGATGATCAGTTTTGTCTATTGTTGGCATTTTGAGTGACAACAGTGACATCATGGCAAATTCACTGCAACATGACATCATACAAATTCATGTTTTGCTGTACTTTCTTTGTATATGAGATTTGCTGTACTTTCTTTGTACATGAGATTTGCTGTACTTTCTTTGTACATGAGATTTGCTGTACTTTCTTTGTACATGAGATTTGCTTTCTTTGTACATGAGATTTGCTGTACTTTCTTTGTAAATGAGATTTGCTGTACTTTCTTTGTACATGAGATTTGCTGTACTTTCTTTGTACATGAGATTTGCTGTACATTACCATCAAGCAACATAGTGATGAATTTTTGACACTGCTGGAAGCCGAGTACATCAGAGATACGCCCCATTTCAGGCCTCTCTGCAATGAGTTTCTTACAGCCACACACAACAGTGGTCACTTCAAAGGGATAGAATTGAAGTGTTCAGCACCTGACAATGACTTGCCAGTCAAAGCAGTACAGTGTGTATGGATTATTCATGGAAACGTATGTGACAGATTCCCTGACCATGAGAATTTAAATGCATTCACTGCAGTTGTGTCTAACACTTTTCTTGAAAATGTTAGTGACAAGCCACAGTTTGGTAATGATCACACAGACATACTGAACGCTCATTATGGTCAACCAAGAGAGAACAGTGATGCAGTTATCAGTACTGATGAAGTAAAGACATTGGGGATTCTCAAGGACATTGTGAACAACAATTACAGAGAATTGTCAGCAGCTGAATTACTGACAAAAATAGTTTTAATGAAAGGTCAGTCCCCAAATGTGATTCGTTTGATGGAAATTTCATGGGTACTTCCAGTGTCAAGCATGGAGTGTGAGCTCGGATTTTTGTGCCAGACTTTGGTCAAAACAAAGCTGTAGTGCAGGCTTGATGAACTTTTGAAAATAAATCTCATTGATGTTGACATAAAAGACTTTGATCCGATGCCAGCAATCAGGAAGTGAAAGGAAAATAGAAACAGACATCTGTATCTACAAAACCAAGAGAATGCTTTAGCCAAACTGATGATCTTTAAGTGAGTGGATTTACCATGGTGCAAATGTGACTATGTCATGATTGGTGACATTGTGTAAATACATTTTGTTAAAAAATTTTACAAAACTTGTGGAGGAAATCCATAGCAAATCATAGGGATAAACTTATAGTTTGTTGCTACCACCTGATGAGACCTATAGAGGGGTAGAATTTTTTTTTTATGAATATATATTACAAACAGCAGATTCATGTGTTTCTATTAAACATGTCAAAACGTCTAGTTGAAATTGGGAAATTTTCAGGAACCCTGTTATCAACATATGTTTCAGACCATATTGGATTTATTTAATTTATTTTTGCTTCTATCATTTATACTGTTTGTTGAAGATCACTCTTTTGACCTATCAAATCAAATGGTTACTTCCAAGCTTGGTTGAGACTAGTTTAGAGTTCTACATGTATTTACAGAGAATCTCTGAGCCAGTTTCGTTATAAACTCTCAATGTCCAATTTTATAAATTTATCATCGGTCACAAATATGTCCCAATGGACACGTCCAGCATGAATATTTCTGAAAATATACTACATAGTATTTACTAAGTTAGTGGGAGTTTATTACCAAGAAATTAAGTATTCGGATTCAAATGGTATCTACCAGAGAGAATTCTATAAATTATGCTTCTTTTGTGCATATTACTGACAGAATTAAGTATGGATACAATGAGATTGGTTGGAATCTACGTGTACTTTAACTATTTATACTACTGAATTGCCAATTCTCTTTTACATGTGCCAATGCATGGTTCTATACAAAAATATTAAATATTGTTTTAAGTATTTCTTGTTTAATATGCATAACTCTGACTGCATCACTGAAACCCATTCTGCACCCTCTTCACCACCTATATAGCCAAAAGAGTACACATGCAAATATTTTATTCAGTTAACTAACATGTCTCAATATTGCATGATATTTCACAAAATATGACCATCATATTATAGCAGGGATTCACTGTATCACTGAAATTTGACTTCTATGTAGGGATACAAAAGATAAGATCATGCCAAAATTTTCTCTAAACCCACCTAGAGAAAAGTTATAGAAGATCACAATTTTTTTAATTTTATTTATTTTCATAGCTAATATAAGTTTTACACTGTGATATTTTGTTGCATATATTGTTATGACACTTTTTCAAATAGACTAACTGCATACAATTGTGAGAATTCTGAAAGTTTGTAAGAATGTTTTACAACTGCATATATTTTCATATTGTTCGCGAGACAAAAAATGTACAATTTTATAAAAATTAAACGTTTGTAAAAATAATATAAGAGATATAAATAATTTATTCTTGATCAAAACTTACCATTTTCTTTTTCTCTATCACTCAGTTTTGGCAGTGATGGTTCTCTCTTAGGGGAGGGTGTCCTGGTATGGTGGATTGTGGGTTGCATCTGCTTTGATGGGGATGCCCCCTGTGAGGATGCCTGGGTCTGCTGGTTCTGTCTAAAGTCTGGCTTGTAGCCAATAGATTCAAGGTGTGCCCGAGCATTTTTTTCATTACTGTGGCAACTATAAAAAAAAAATTGAAAATCTAAACTGTGACTGTGAACAATTACCTTCGAGACACCTGATACTTCCTATCTTAACTTGTGAGCAATGTCTAAAGGCAATATTCTGTAGTACACAATGAATACAGGCTAACCATAGGTAAATTTTTCTCCAAACTGTAAAATTTCTGTTGCTTTTGCAGACCAAGAAAGGAAATGACACTTAGAGAATTTCTCATAATATGTGGTTACAAGCAAATTCCTGGAACTGATGTCCTCGACTTTTTATTGGAAGCAGAAATGAGTAGTTTTGCAGAGGAAAAAGCTAGGTGACAATGGTGTTAAAGTAAACGAGTTAAGGTACATTTGTAAAGGAAGACACTACTGATGATGTGGTACACTGGAAGTGGAATCCTGGTAAGATTTAACCAATATAAAGCTGCATTCAAACTGATAACTCTTTTACTATATCACCATTATCACCTAGCCCTTTCCTCTACAAAACTACACTCCCCTACTATATCACCATTGTCACCTAGCCCTTTCCTCTACAAAACTACACTCCCCTACTTCTAATAAAAAGTGGGAGACAAAAATTCCTGGAATTTACTTATTTTGCACATACTTTCTCCTTTGACATGCAAATTTTACTTTAAGAATATGTACCACTAAATATTGACAAAACTTTTAGCACTGACCTTAAAAACAATGGAACAAAACTGAAGTAAGAAAAAAATGTGTACTGTTTGGGATGACTGCTTGTGATATGTTGGATTTTTTAACTTTTAGAAAAAAAATTGATATTTTGTACACAGCTGCAAGTTCAAGCAATCCAAAACCACAAAAAATTATAGACTGACATACTTTTCCTACTGCTAGATATCTATCTTCATGTAAGAGTAATTACTCTGAAAAGTATAGAAAACAGAGCCCTGTCACCAACTCTCCTCAACATAAAATCTGAGACAGTATTTAAAAATTCACCAAATTTGTACAAATCAAAGATCACAAAGTTCTCTTATTATATACACTGACAAAAGAGTACTGTATATACTTGCATACAAGTCAGATCCAACTGCAAACTGCACAGATACAGCTCTATTGTCACAAAATGTGCTGGCAAATCTGGGTCTATGCAGTTTTTTCGAATTAATAAGTAGAACAAACAACACAGACCTTGATCTGCCTGCACATTATGTGATGGCAAATCAGGGTTTATGTTGCTTGCAATTTCACACGACTTATAGGTGAGTATAAAAGGTATGTTGGTGAGCGAATTTTTTCACTATGAAATTAGTTAACTCACATCAGAATTCTGATAAAGTCTGCAAAGATGATTCAGTATGATGGTAAAACAGTCAAACATCATACCAGTGAGTGAATTTTTTCACGATGAAATTAGTGACTCACATTGGAATTCTGACAAAGTAAGCCTACAAAGCTGATTCACAGCAGGTCAAAAATTGCTAATGATTTCCCAAAGTGTCATATAATTTTTGCCGACTTTATTTTCTTTCTCAACAGCACAGTCCTAATGATTATCAAATGGTATTTGTTATTAATCAATATCAGACAGAAGTCACGATCATGTCATCTTACGTCTAAACCCGCCCAGCATTCATAGCACTAAGAAAAGCATACTTAATAAGTGACATCATATCAATAACATAATAATGTAATGATACATAATATCAATAACATACTTATGTAATGATACATCATATTGATAACATACTAATATAATGTAATGATACATCATATTGATAACATACTAATATAATGTAATGATACATCATATTGATAACATACTAATATAATTTAATGAAACATCATATTGATATAATCATAATGTAATGATATATCATATTGGTAACATAATAATCTAATGATACATCATTTCCAACTGCACAGTACATGCTGATTTTACAAAAGCAGACATCCTCAATCTGTCTTCAATAACCACATCACATTTGCAAGTAAACACGTACATTTTAAAAAAGAAAGTTACAGTTCAGAATGTATAACCAAAGAAAGGTTATCTCTTACAAGTAACACATTATCTCCCTTTTACACATACGTTGCCAGTATATCCTTGATGATGCCAGCATTTGCCGCTGGATACATTTTTGTAAGCCTTTCCAACATGTCTTTTTCATGAGGCGCTGGATGATGGACTGCAGACTGTTCATGCTTCTTGTGGCCCAGAACAGACAGCTGCATGGAGGCCATATCTAGGTTGTTTTTATTTCTGTAAAAAAGTTTCAAATATGGCTCTTAATATTATATTCTGTTGTTATTTAAGACAATATAAAGACTGAAAAAGTAATTTTTGTCATCTATGTGAAACATTTACAAACAGCGTTTTTGTTGAATACATGTAACTGAATTTCAATTAGTGATTTTAAAGCTGGATTCACTCACAAAATCAAGTTTAAACTAATATGATAATTTTTTGTGATCTTTGCAGCTCAAAAGATTGTCAAGTTCAGCTGATTAAATTTGAGGATAATCCCAGTGTTGCATACCAAAACAGTATTGATTACACTCAGTGACATGGTGTTGTAGACTAAAATAGATTTATTACAAATAACAATATGGTGTTGTATACTAAAATAGTATTCATTACACTCAGTAACATGGTGTTGAATAACAAAATAGTACTGATTACACTGAGCAACATGGTGTTGAATAACAAAATAGTACTGATTACACTGAGCAACATGGTGTTGTATACTAAAATAGCACTGATTACACTGAGTGACATGGTGTTGTATACTAAGATAGTATTGATTACACTGAGTGACATGGTGTTGTATACTAAAATAGTATTGATTACACTGAGTGACATGGTGTTGTATACTAAAATAGTATTGATTACACTGAGCAACATGGTGTTGAATATTAAAATAGTACTGATTACACACTGTTGAGATTTGAGAACATACACTGTGTTTAGGTGTTGAATATTAAAATAGTATTAATTACACTCTGTGGAGATTTGAGAACATACACTATGTTTAGGTGATTGTTCTGGCTTTTTATTGGATCTTTTGCACTTTCTGAGGCAGAACTGAATTTATGTGCAGCACAAACCATCTGACTTCAATACACTAAGATGGTAAGATCACGTGCTTTACCAACCTCAAGTTAATTATGGGTTGGCTGTGTCTAGTTCCATATGCCACCTTTACTTTTCTTGCCAGAAGTAACACACTGGAAATCACCCTGGGCCATTTACATGTTATCTCTTCTCCTCAATGATTTCAGTGATATGCATGCTTTTTCATCAGGGAAAAAGAAATATATAAAAAATCCACCTATTGTATTTCTTTAGTGTATATATATTCACATCTATGCTGGTTCTAACAATTGATAAAGATGCTAAAGGCGATACAAACTTTAAGATTGCAGTTAATTTCCATCTTAAAACAACTGCTGATGATTCACAACATTCAAACATTTGTAATAGTCGAGTTGCAAAGTCACTGACAGCCACAGGTGTAACGCAAATTTAGAGCTTGAATTAATGACAAATATTGTAATAAATACTAGTAGATAATGAGTGAACAGTTAAGTTAAATGAGAGCTAAATCTAGAACTGAAAATTCCATACTGTTGCTCTTTTCAGGTGAAATAGACATGTAAATGTATTTATGTGTTACCTGAGCTCTCAATAAAATCTTTATAATAATACAGGTGTCCAAGGAAAAGATGATGGTGAGAAAAACACATGTCAAAGTTAAGGTGGCAAAACTGTCGAAGCAAACAAGATTATCTTTCTTTTTTACCACTACTAAACTTCAATGTATAAAGTATTATTTAGTAATCTTTCTAGAAATGGTATGTTCTCCAAATTTGGAGAACAGGGGGGCACAATGTCAATGCATTAAGTATTATCTACAAATTTTGTATGTCCTCCAAAATTTGGAGGACAGGAGGACACAATATCCCCTGTCTTTAGGATCCAAGGTGCAACACTGTTTGTGTTAGTCACATTCAACTGCAGGGATTTACGAAGTCAGCTTGACAAGGGCAAGCTGACTGGAAAATTGGACATGCCCTTGGGAAATCTGAGCTTGCCCCAAACATAATATCCCAATATGAGTGAAAAAATAAGATAAAATAAAATATGGGATATTTTAAGGAAATCGCATTATATTTATTTTAACTTTTGTTTTCTTTTTATCTTTGATGGCACCTTAAAACCATATGCCGATAATTAAAGTTATCAAAAAATATATATGTAAATAATACATGTAGATAGATATGCTGACGAGAAAGAGTTAGAATGCAGATATAGTTAGAAGAGCAAAAACAGACATGTACATGTATGTAGACAGATTAATGGTTAAGTAGAAAAGGATTTGGAAATAGCTAGATTTTTAAGTAAGAGAGAGAGAGAGAGAGAGAGAGAGAATGTTTAGGTAAAAGACCTTGAACTGAAAAATTAAACGACCAATAACAGATATGTGATAACTTAATTTTAATCATGTTTTAATATATAACATTTTTCTTTATCCACTTTTCCACTTCAGTTCAAGTGATCATGCAGATTTAAGTATCCATCCAGTAAAAAAAACAAGGTAAAAATGAGTCCATCACTAAAATATTCCATAAATATCAATGATTTCACTCTCTGCTTTTTTTCGGGGGTGGGCTGTGTCCACTCACCTCTGCCTCCGCTTACCACATTAACAATTATCATCTAGTTGAAATCAGCAACCTGCATAAAAATATTTGACAAGCTGGCTTTTCGGAATAATTTGAGAACACTTACTTTTATTCATTTAATTGCATGTATTGGTTTCCTATAATTATCAGGTAAACAACATATCATAAACGCCGCTTGTGGGTGCTTCATTTTCCTAACATCAATCGCACTTTGAACGAAATCCTCCTGGTGGTTAATCATTAGAGATGAGTACCTTTTATTTCCAAACACACCCATCATAGAAATCTCATGAGTTATATTATTAACAATTAACACCTACTCACCTTAAAATCGGTGACATGCATCAAAACAATCTTTGACAAGCCGATTGTTTAGAGTCAGCAACCTGACAAACTGCTCAAAGCCCAAATATTACGATTAAAATGTAACTGATAAGTTAAATATAAATATTTATTCATTATTTGTCAAAACTTGCTTTAAATAATAAATATTCACATTATCACTTGAGAAAATGTGAGGCTGACCTTGACATTGACTACACAATGTAAATGACATACTATAGATCATGGATGCAAGAAACTGGACAGTTATGTAAAAGAAGAATGCAGTACATGAAAACACTAAATAAAGGTGCTGATATACGTACTGTGGTGAGATGGCAGGGTATAAAACTTGCAGAATATAAAGCATTATGAATGTATTTTACCCAGACCACCGACGTTAAATAAAGTTTCTTGCATCTCTCTCCCTCTCTCTCTCTCTCTCAATTTTTTTGGACCTGCCTGCGGGCAAGTGCCTTACAAACTTAAGCTTGCCTGAGCCAAATTTGAGCTTGTCCCAGGAGTCAGGCAAACGGATTTGTAAATACATGAACTGTGAACTGTATAAATCCAGATCTGTTGTTCACTTCCATGCATTTTTGCGCAAACAGGCTTATTCCCTACTGCCCAGGCCAGTCCTGGTTGACTGCCTCGGTGTGTCCTTGGGAAAGGCATTTAACTCCATTAACTCAGCATGATATAGCCAATAATGTGTTAAAAGTGCCACTAAAACCAACAAAAACAAAATAAAAATAATTATTCCCTACTGCAGTAATCAGGTTGATTAGGTAAGTTATTCATTAGTAACACTTAGCATAAATGAGGAGATCTAAATCAAAGAACATGCTGACATTCTTTTGCATGTATACTAGCATACTTTCGCTGTCAAAATTAAGATTGTAATTAGGCTCTTTAGTGTTCTTATTGAAACATAAAACTCTCAACAATTAGGGATTAGACCAACGAAGGAAACGATAGCAAACCAGGCTTTTTAAAAACAAAGTTTCTATCTGCTCAATACATAAGCAGTTTTCTGTCGAAGTTGAGTTTCACTTTCTCAACTATCACAATGTTGCTGACACAGTGGTCAAAGAGCTAAAAACTTAAGTATGATCTCCTACCATTGTGGGCCTGTCTGATCCTAAGAAGACCTCTTTTTCAACTGGATTCTGATACCATATGAACTCTGTATGTGAGTTGCTGCCCTTAGTGTGAACAAAACTCAGTAGCACTCTTTGATGTTTTTAAAGCACACCTTGGGGAGAGGCTACTGTCTCAATGAAAGCAAATAGCATGATACTTTTGTGCCAGCTGCATGCACACAAAAGCTGAAACCATGATGGACAGGAGGTCAGTGGAGATGAAGTATCACATAAAATCTCAATTGACCTGAAAATACCTAGCCTTTAGCCAAATAACGCCAAGTGGATTATATCCACACATGACAAAGTGTCACTTTGGAAAGACACGATTAAACTGAGTTTTTTCAATTGAAATGGGCTTAGAGAAAGCAGGACTAATCTGCTGATTGTTTGCTCTTGTGTTCTGTTTGCTCACTGGAATAGTGAATAGCACCTGTGATCAATTGAATATAAAATATAGTGAAAACATTTTTATTCATGAATTGTCTAATGTATGAATCAATCGTGGAATTGCTTTCACATTACTCAATCTATTCAGTATGGAACAGCGTCTAACTGTAGATAACACAGCGCTTCAATCAGCCATACATTATGTTGGGCATTTTCATGGAATAATAGGGACTAACATTATTATAGATACGTGTGCTTAAAAAAGGCAAAAAACTGTGACTGACATTTTATTTTCTTGAACTTTAATGCTTTCACGTTTCTCAAATATTTACCAATTTCATTGGATTGCAATAAGTTTAACTGAAAACACCTTTCAAGATGGCCACTGTGGCAGCCATATTGGATGTAAGATTGGCACCATTTTCATTTAGGCCCAACTAGACATCATTATAAATATTTTGGTTAAAACCCGATGTCGATATGACCATTTGTTCAGAAAGAGTAGCAATTACAAGATTTTCAAAATGGGTGCCATGGCGGCCATACTGGATGTCAGATCAGCATCAGTTTTATTTAGAACCAACAAGACATCATTAGAACACCTCTGGTCAAAACCCCATGTCGCTATGACCATCCATTCAGGAGGAGTAGCAATTACAAGATTTTCAAGAAGGATGCCATACTGGATGTCAGATCAGCATTATTTTCATTTAGAACCAACTAGACATCATAAGAGGCCTTCTGGTGAAAAACCCATTTCAAGAAGTAGTCATAAAAAAAATTTCAATATGGTCACAGTGGCAGACATATTGGTTGTCCGAGTGGCACCATGTTCAGTTTGGAGCAAATAGACCTTGGGATGAATGTGTGTGTAAAGTTTCATGGGAATCCTCCAAGTAGTTTAGGTGAATGCACTTCTTTGACAAATTCTTCTGTACAACTGACTGTATAATAAGTATACTGTCTACCATAGAATATTCTTCGGTAAAAACCTGACTCGTGAGTAATATTATTATCATCAGATCACATACTTGGTCTGGTATTCAATACTAGGGGTGATACGATTACTCGATATATCGATGTATCGATACTTTTTCTATATCAATACCCATATCGATACAAGAGGTGAAGAATCGATACAAAACGATACTTACTCTATTCAAGTTACTTTAATCTTCAGCAGTCAATTAATTTATCCCATCTGCATCTTCAGCCACTGATAACATATATCAACGGAAAGAAGACATTGCAGATTTCTTCCCCATGTATGATTTAAGTCCTTTACTGATCATTTAATAACCACTTTTATGTGAAATTTATCTGTTTCATCGCATCTAGTCTACTTGGATCGAATTGAAGGCTGCACATCCGGTGTGTCACATAGTGAATTATGTTACATGCAGTTCTGATTAGTGGTTCTTGTTTGTTCAAGTCCAGGGTAAAACAATAACCACCAATCATAACTAACTGTAGCATGTTCACTGCGTGACATATTAGAAATATTGACATCCAAACTCTATCCAAATAGATACAAAGCAACATAGAAACTTCACACAAAAGTGACAATAAACTGATATGTAAGTACTTAAATCGTACATGGGGAATAAGTTTGGAATATCTCCTTTTACGCTGATATATGTAATCAGCAACCGGATTTAAAAAAAAAAAATATAGCACAGAATCGGCAAGTGGTCAGATTCCAAGCTGCATGAGTTATAGCCACCTCGTCAATTTATAGAAAGGGAGTGGGTGTTGTCAATAATTTCCTTTTTCACTGACAGAAACAAATGTCTGTGGCCATGGCAGTTGATTTGCATCTGCAGGAAATACGATTTGGCTATTAGTCATCTCCGCTCCCACACTCAGACTTGTTCTAGATAAGAATTTCCTTGCACAATGAAATTGCACTGTTTCCTCTGTTTTGAAGATAACACCATAATCTCTTCAAAATTTAAGTGAAGACATGAAATTGGTAATAAGATGTTTTAAAAACATTCATTTAATGTAAAACAAAGGGTGACCAGGATGAGTCATGCATATGATCGAATGGAGCAGCCTGAAATGGCCTAAAAGGGTAAATAAAAATCACTAACAGCTAGTCTGTTTGGAAGTATTTTTTATTTTTTTTTATTTTGTCAAGGATGAGAATGACATATGAACAGATGATAAGTCTATGTTTGTTTGTAATCTGCATACTGGAAATACACCCAATATGTCAACACATAAAAACTGGCACCACCCTACCATTGGCAGACCTTCTAAAGATGAAAAGACCATTAATCTGATATGTGTATCGATAATGTATCATATTGTAGGCTGTGTATCGAGAATCGTATCGATGCATGGCAGAGGTGTATCATTTCACCCCTATTCAATACTTTGGCAAAAAGTTTACACAATAAATATTCTACACAATATTTCTATTAGCAAATACCTCTGCAATTGTGTAAACTTTTGTGTAAACAGTTTTGCCACCTTAACTTTGACATGTGTTTTTCTCACCATCATCTTTTCCTTGGACACCTGTATTATTATAAAGGGATCTTAACTTTCTCATGTAATGGACTATTATGCTTTTCCCCCATTCCTCTGGAAATATACCAGTGTCAAATATTTTATTGAACAAAACCAGTAAAAAGAGTACAATATTTATTTATTTATTTATTTATTTATTTATTAGCATTTGACTATCTACATAAAATAAAGATAACAGTTCAACTAATTAGATAGTACATCTTACTTTATGAGTGCATTCCGAACTTGCTCATTTGAAGCTGTTGGGTACATTTCTTTCAGCTGTTGATATTTCACCAGATCAACTTTAACAGAAGAATTCTGAAAAAGCAAAGAAAATGATCAAAAAAGAGTAATGGTAGAAGAGACCAGGTAAAGGTTCAATTCCAAAGTTAATTCCAATTCCTTGCACTTTAAATAATCAAAACAGGGCAAGTAATTACCATTCTATGGTACAGGAACATTGAGGAGGGAGGGCTATTGATCGGATCCCTTCTCCATGACCGGTCCTCAAAACTCTTAGCCCATTCCCCATATGGATTGAATGAAAACATAAAAGGGAGTTACTGAACTCTTAGACCAATGATCAAAACTCAGTTCATGGTCTGAAGAGCAGTGTTCGACACCCAGCTTACACTGCTCTGTGCTCAGTGCCCAGTGCTTGGTGTTTCGCAACCCATGCTCGGTGCTCCATTATCAGTGATCCAAGACCAAAAACATGATCAGCATCATACACCATACCCGGTGATCGACGCATGGTGATTGAAGCCCAGTGCCTGATGACCTGGTGCCCAGTGAGAGACACTCAGTTAAAGTCACTTGGTATGTCACCCGCTGCCCGACTTGGAAGAAAATAACAAAATACAACACAAAAAAGGATACAATTAAAAGGGGAATTACCAAAAGGCAACTTAAATGATAAAGTGTTGAGCGTCCAAGAGACACATCTCGAAATGCATGCAATCTAAGGAAAATAGGGATGATATTCCAATTGTTGGAAGTGGACTGAGGTATCAGACTGGGATCATGTTGTTTCTTATTCTAGACCTCCAATTACTAATTGGAAGAGGGAATAATGTCCTTGGACTGGGGACTAGTACCAAGAAAAGATATAGCAATGCAATAATAAAAGGCATTGTATTACCGCTATCAAAATGAGTAATTTTGAATTGGATACACGTACCATTTATACTAATGTGTTTCACTATAAAAACTTATTATACAGGGGTACGATAACATACAAAATAATGTTGATCATCAGAATTGACTCTTCTGTTCATCATCTTGCATGTCATCATAATGAATGGCAAAAAAATGTAATTACCATATACATTCACTTATAAGTCAGGTCCAACTGCAAACAACATAACTGCATAGCCTCAGATCTGCCAGCGCATTATGCAACTTCAGATTTGGGTCAATACTGTTTTAATTTTACAGTGATTCACCTTTCAAGACTGAAAACACGTAGAACCAAGTAAAGGTTTTGATTTTGATGGATTTTCGATTTACTGAGGTTATCAAATTTCACCTAAAATGAGATGCACTAAGTTATGTCCCCTTAGTTATAATATAATGTGTAGATTGATTAGTGCCAACTTTATGTTTTAGCAATATATTGTTCTTGTTTCTATTGATATTTGTAGTGTAAGTGTTTATACTAATATTTTCAACACATGCATTTGTACTTTAATGTAAATTTACATGATTTTATAACATGTTACTAGCCATTAAATCAGATAACATTCTTGCAAAATTGTTCTTTTGCTGGTCTTGGTAACAAAAATGTCAAAATAGGTGAGGCCACAAGTCTTGTTTTAAGTTTACAAGTCAATTGATTAAGGAACATTTAGGTTTAGAGTATTGGATACAGATGATCACAAATAAACATGATCTTTGATTAGTACAACCGCTGGTACATGTACTATATTACAAACAATTAACTTTAAAAGCTGTCACTTTAGCCAGGTGTAAAAACTACCATTTTGCATTTGTTTACACTGGCCATAATCTGTGCCAGTGCATTGTCTGGGGATTGTTTTACTTCACACATGGCCCTAGGCTATTTCCAGATCGAATGAAAACTGCATAACTGGGATCTGGCAGCTACCTGGCCATGGTTTGAGTAAGTTTTGGTTTTACAGGGTTCATTTTAGTGTGTAAATGATATTTGGGACCAAAAACTTGTTTCAGTTTCTAGAGTAGAGAAGTTTCAGTTTACTTAACAATTTTTTTTTTAAATTAAAGAAGGAAAAATTCTGGACCAGGAAATTGTTTCTGTTTCAAAAGGATTTAGTTTGGTGAGGCTTGGTCTTGAGAGGTTTCACTGTAATAATAATAATAAGAAGAAGAATAAAAACAATAAGAAAAGGAAGAAGAAGAAGAAAAAGAAGAAGAAAAAGGAAATAAATATTCTTCCTCTTCCATATAAGTAGGAATTTGGGTCCACAAACTAAATTGGAAGCCATGGTAGCTTAGTTGGTAGAATGCTAGACTCTTAATCCAAGGGTCGCAGGTTCAATACCCGCCAAGGCCAGCTGAAGTTAGCTGCCTCAGTGGGTCCCTGGAAAAGGCACTTAACTCCCATTTCCTCAGTATAATATAGCCAATACTGTGTTATAAGTGCTGTTAAAACCCACAAAAAGAAAAAGAATATAATTTGTACACTTTTTATTGGAGTACACCATAATGACATTTAAAAGTAGCTTTAATATCATGAATTCTTGGTGAAGCATAAAAACATGTTGCAAGAAAATTAATGGTTGAGTGTAAATCTAAACAATGATTAAGGATACACCAGGGTATTGATTCAAATAATAATGACTAATAATGACTATGAAATTAGCATGCAAATCATGCAAGTTTCAAGCTACATGTAATATGTCTTACTAAACTCAAATTTGTTCCAATAATTATTAGTATTTTACAGGTGGGTAAAGCTTTGTGTCTAGATGAGGTACTACAGTACTACTAGTATTGGTAAGGATTAGTAAATGCTAGTTGAATTTAAAAAAAAAAAAAAAAAAAAAGGAACATGTTATTACATGACTCTGAAGTATGCTGATTGGTTTGCTAAAACATTATAGGACTGTCACATACGCATGCAAGAGTGCACCTAACATCTAATTGCCAGTGTATCTAGCTAGAGTATGTAATTCTGTTTCATGAAGAGAAAAGCCCATTTTTTGTAGCATGTTTTCTATTTTCTTTCTTCATTAATTATTTTAAAATGAACCAACTGCTGTCTCATTACCATTAACTAAAGGCAAAATCTATCTGAAAATTAAAAGTCATATAAATAACACAGTTAGGTAGCTACTAGGATTTATCAAACCCATGAAAATTAAAGTCATCTCAGCCTGCAGCATTGGTGAATATTATTTTTCATGGGGTTGATAAATCCTTGTAGAAACCTCATCAAAATTCAATAACTGTATATTCTTGAGTAATTAGCAAAAATAACAAAATGGTTTCAAAAATACATGTAGATTTATAAAAGCTGGAAAAATAAATAGAAATATCATTAAATTATCTAGCTCCAAACCAAACTTTGTCAACTGTTCAAGAAAACTGATAACTACACAAATAAAGGCAAACTCCAATGCAACGATAAAATCTAATAAAACTTTCCACAACTCATCCCTAAAAACAAGCTTATATTTGACTTATTTTTTAACATATCCCTGTAGAAAAATTGAAGATGAAACAATTATGACTTTCCAGGTTCTTTTCACCATCAAACCAGCTGTAATTGGAAAAAGTTGTACCTCTCATAGGTCTTGCCTTCTGATGAAAATTGAGACACACAATAACAAGTAACAAGTAACAGGAGTATCAGAAATGGTACATAAAGCACCCATCACTTGCCTTGATAAGGATCATGGTGATTTTGACATTCACCTTTCAATCATTTAATCAACAGGCTTCTATAACTCACCAAGAATAATCAAACAACACAAACCCTGATCTGCTGGTGTATTATATGATAGCAGATCAGGATCTATGTTGTTTGCAGTTGGATATCTGCAAAGTCTGGTGCAGATATTTTCAGTAGAAGACAAAATATTATGCAACAAACATTATTTCCCACTGTCAGACCAAAACGACTCTAACCTTTGACTGTAATATATGAAATTAATCAACAGATTTTTTTGTATGATCAAGGGCAATATTAGAAGTTATAACTACTAATATTAGCAATGTAAACTGTATTTGTATGGCCCTGTGTTTATAATATTTAATACAATACTGTTCCTTACAATATGTAATACAATACTGTTCCTTACAATATGTAATACAATACTGTTCCTTTCCAGAATAAGGTTAAGGAAAGTTTACCCCAAACATGGCAGACACCTATATCCAGGAGTCCATCAGACTTGACCAGAAACCTGTCTACACGTATACAGTATTCTATTTACTACTTCTTTTTCTTCGAAGCCTTTATCTCATATGGTGTGGGCACAAATATGCAGCATGTGCAGATGTTAAATGCAAAAGCAAAATCTGTGACCTTGATATATAAGCAGTTGATCTTAAAATCAACAGGTTTCATCTGTGAACAATGAAAAACGCATGCAAAATTGCATTGAACTCAACAGAACACAAAAGATCCCACTTAACCTACACATAAAATGAACTTGCATGGGAAACCAGGTAAACAAACAGTTTATACTGCATGATAACACTACACATATCGTTTGAGGTAATTCTGGCAAAGAACATGACACAGTGCATGCTGAACATGTGCTCACTGGATAAACTGGAAAAACATCCTCGGTAATTAACCAGTGAACTAATGAGCATTGCTAAAAAATTACAGTGAAAACACACATGCAAACTGCACTAAAATCTGCTCACCAGAACATAAGTTAATGAACAGAAATTAAATATAGCAGAACACTTTTATCCTAAATTGTACTAACCTAGACCATTCAGTATTGTTCCTTGACCATCAAATCAGTCAGGGTGTAGTTTCCCTATGAGGGCACTTGAAGCTGGATAATACTACATTTGAGGTTAAAACTGTTCATTGGTTGGGCAATAATCGCAACAGAATGCTGTTTCTTCCATTTTTTGCCATAAATTTATTACAAATGCATAAATTCCATCCATTTCTTTCAAGCAGAAATGCATGATGTGGAAAGAAATTGGTATCAATAAAAAAGTTGATTAGTTGAAAGAAAATCAACCTCAAGTTCTGTGTTGCAACAAGGTCGTTTCATTATAAGGGCACTTTCAGGGCAACAGTGCACTCTGTCATTTCTAAAATAAGGGACAATATTGCCTATATCACACTGACCCTAAATCAACAGGCTTCATCCTTGGTCTGTAAGAGGCAAAAAGCACCAAAATTTGTTGACATCCATTCACATCTTTGCTAGCAAAGGTTCAAATATGTCAGCCGTATCTACTACATATCAGAACCTTGGTTAGTAAAAATGGTCCCTAAGAACTTGTCATACGCAATTAAGCAGAAAGCAAAACTAATGTCCACCAAGATGGACAATTCTATTATACAGTACCCTGCAACTTTTATTGTTGACTTGCAGCCAAAGTATCGGATACAAAAGCAGGTAACTGAGCGGTATCATTTAGTCTCAGAACGTAGAAATAAACAGACCTCTACACAATGACTGACCATGATGCCTCTGCTTCAACGATGAATCCTTATTGCATATTTCCAAAAGAAAAGCAACTTCAAAGATACGCCATTTTGAATCTGAAGTATTTCAACAGCATTTGAACCTTATATGATCATTCATTTATAATTGCCTCTGATTCAAGACAAACAAGAATTTCATTTTTTGTAAATACATATCCCCATACTACCCCATTTTGACCCTCACCCTGAACTTGAGCTTCTTGGATAGGTCCCCAAGGGGAAGGACTGCCCCAGAGGTCATATGTCAGTTGGACATGTGCATTTGTCTTTTCATGCCCTGTATGTATATATACAGTTATAGGGTAGGGATTTCAATAACTTCGACAGACACTAAGTCAATGAGGGGAAAGGATGGACTTCAGGGCCAGTGTTGGTTGTATATGTATAAATTTGACTTTTCATGCCCAGTAATTGTGTATATTGCTATGGTTTGGTGTTTTATGGCATGCCAACCACTGATCCATAAAGGCTCCTGCCTCCATTAGTCGCCTCTTTTGACATACAGGAGAGCGTATATGGTTATAGGGTTGGAATCGCAAAAGTTTCCAAGTTATGACCAAGGGGCTAAGTCTTTGGGGGTTGGGATGGACCCAAGGGTCAATTACTGTTCCATATATAAATTTGTCCTTTCATGCCCAGTAAGTGTTTATATGGTTATAGGTTGGGGATCTCAATAGTTTCAAAGTTATGACCAAGGGGCTAAGTCCTTGGGGTAGTGATGGACCCCTGAATCAATTTCAGTTGCATATATAACTTTGTCCTTTCATGCCCAACAAGTGTTTATATGATTATAGGTTGGAGAGCTCAATAGTTTCATAGGTATGACTCAGGGGCTAAGTCACTGGGGTTAGGGATGGACCCCAGGGTCAATGTCAATTGCATGTACAAGTTACAGAGATTTTAGAGTAAAGTTCCTTTGATTCAAATTTGATAACATTTTAACTGTGATCCTTCCATGGGGTCCTGGGGATAGACCCAGAAATAAGTCTCCCACTTACATATTGACATTACATGGGAAGGTATACTGCATGCATTATTGCATTTTGGTTGAGCTGTCAGGGATGCATTTTATGTAAATCTGTCCCCCCTATAATGATCAAGATAAGGGGGGGGGGATTAAGGGGAACATGGGCTGTTTGGGGTGGGAGAATATCCCCTCAGCTTGCTCAAGGTGCAATACTGACATGGTTTGCTTCAAATCTCAGACTGACTGATAGTGTACAATGAGAGGGCATGGAAAATGGATTAAAGATAGACAGATGGACTGATAGAGTATATCCCTGACACTTCTTCAAAATGTCATTGGTATAATAGGCCTTGACATTTAAAATTATTGGATGAAACTGTTCCTTACTACACATTTTGCTCTTCTGGTTTATAGTCCATGTGCCTTTTTAGCTGGAAGAAAAATTTTCAGAATGTTGCAACATGCAAGATTGCTGAAATTCAGATTAAAGCTACTTATGGCAAATATACAATGATAGTATACTATTTGTTGAAAGCAAAAGTGACACCATTAGACTTGTGCAGCCAAATGTGTTAGTATTGAGAAATCTAGTTGATATGTGTGGGTTAGCTAGCATAGCAATCACATTACACTGCTACCTATATGGGATGCAAACTGAATAATGCCTTTATCAAAACCATACAGAATTGGTATTTACACTCCCTCAATACCTATTTCTTTAGAGGAAAAAAAATAAGTATTGACACAACACAGGTTATCTGATTCAATGTGTAAGATCTACTGCAGATCTGTCAAAACCATAACATTATCAGCCAGAAGTAGTAGACTGCCTCAAGTAGTACATCTGTCAGGTTATCATTATTTTCTACTACAGTCAGTTACCCAATTTTTCAGAAATTAAAAATAATTACTTTTCTTGCTGTCTGGATATTTTTTGTGCAAATGAAAATTATCGTTTTTTCCAATTATCTTGTCCAGAAAATGAATATCTTTATTGTGTATGTTAAATGCCAGTTTTAAGTGATCTAGGTAAACTAGGCTGCATTATATCCTTGCATGCCAATAATGAACACTTGCATGATACTGTTTTGGTGTTTTCTTTCACAAATATAGAATACCGGTTGCAGTTTTGGCATCTTTCTTTTTTTTTATGAAGATATACTGCCATTGGAGGTAAGTATTCTCAAAGGTCTAATGGCAATGGTAAACAAAATGATAGGCACCAGGCCTGAAAATTTAATGGCCTCTACATAGGAAAGTAGAGTTTGATTCTTAATGTAGTATGCACTTAAAGTAAAATTATTTTGGTCATCTCCACATATTAGCTAATGACTAAAAATGCTTAGATAAAGCGACAGTGGCAAGAATATGGTGATCACTCAGAGAAATACAAATCTCTGCCAGTAGACAGGTAAAAAAAAAAACGCGGTTTCAAGGTCCAACAGTCATCTATGCAATCACCCGTTTTTTTAGTAAGAGTGAAATATATGTCACTTTACATTCCAACTTGAATTTTCCTTTCCCACTGATTCAAAAAATGTACTTGGTATCCAGAAATTTAGGTCCTAGTGACAATTATTAAAAAATTTGAAAATACGGTCTCCTAAAAATTGGAGGATCTGGATATAGTCACACTGATCATTAACTAAATGGGTCTGTCACACACTGATTATTAACTAAATGGGTCTGTCACACACTTATCAAGAACTAAATGGGTCTGTCACACATTGATAATTAACTAAAGGGGTCTGTCACACACTGATCATTAACTAAATGGGTCTGTCACACTGATCATTAACTAAATGGGTCTGTCACACTGATCATTAACTAAATGGGTCTGTCACACTGATCATTAACTAAATGGGTCTGTCACACACTGATCATTAACTAAATGGGTCTGTCACACTGATCATTAACTAAATGGGTCTGTCACACTGATCATTAACTAAATGGGTCTGTCACACTGATCATTAACTAAATGGGTCTGTCACACACTGATCATTAACTAAATGGGTCTGTCACACTGATCATTAACTAAGTGGGTCTGTCACACTGATCATTAACTAAATGGGTCTGTCACACTGATCATTAACTAAATACAACTGAAGATCAGATCAACAGTAGAGCTAAACCTCATTAAAATCAGGTGTAAACTAGGTCAATTGTAACACACCTTGTAACAATTCATAGCATATATCCAATTCAGATACACAGTAAATCTGAAATTATTAACAAATATACATGTAGAAAAGATCATATCCATGTTCAATTAAAAGCATATCTGAACCAGATTCTCATTGTGCAATTGGGTCCATGGATTTCTTTGAAAAGTAAAATATGGAGACAACAATTAAAACTGGGAGAATTTAAAGGAAATAAGGGGAAAAAGTTTCCAAACAGGAAGTTACATACAAAATATAGTAGCACATTCTAGAAGTTGAATATTTTGAACTTTATGACTAAATAAAAGTCTTTGACACAAATCAATAGAACAAAGTGAACAGATGAACAGATGAAAGATTGTGTAAATGTGAAAACACATAGGTAAGGACTATGTACATATATTTTATGTCTGGGGAGTGTAATGCCTTAATGCCTGGCTTTGAAAAGGTTACATTATGAATTGTTTTTGATACATACATTCTGGAGTTTGAGAAACTCAAAGCCCATCTCCTCAGAGGTAACAGATTCCAAATCTTCATCACTATCATCATCCAACTCACTGCCTAACTTTGTTGTTGCACCATATTGTTTATACTTGGTTTTCATGGCAACTGCCTCAAACCCAGGTGCTATCCCACTGCCATGGTTACTCAAGTACTAAAAGCAGGACAAACAGAATGCAACTGAAACAGTGGAAATACCATACACTGCTCATCTTATAGGCTGGATCCAATCTGCAAACACGATAACATTTTTTCTCACCTGCAAAGGTGTGCAGGGCATGTCACTGGGATCACTTTGTTTGCACTGGTACTCGCATCATCATCAGTCATCAAAATCATATATGAATACGGGGACATTTGAACAATTTGAACAATTTCTTTAGATGAGGCAGCTCTTTGGAAGGTAAGGGGACTGTCACTTTCTCTCTTTATTAGGGCAACCATTGGGAAGACGTAAAAATGTAAATTCATAATTTGAAAAATAGCCGCCCTGGTTTCCATGGTTCAAACAACTTTGGAAAAACGTTTACTATGAAAGAGTCTAGGGTCTATTCTAGAAATGAAAATTTAGGGGTAAAATTCCCTCTTCCATTTGAAAAAAGGGGTAATTTTCTGAATACAGAAGGGATTTAATTAAGAAATAAAGGTTGGGCTTGAAAATATAATATGTGATTTTCATGTATTTTGTTGATTTTTTTTCATAATTTGCTTAGAAATTGTACATCCCGCAATTTTCTGTCCTAGAATAGACACCGCAATAGAGTCCTTGCTTCTCTGGTGAGACAACGCATTGCATTATGCTGAACATATAACTTTCTAATTTATAGACCAGAGCAGGACTAGGATCCAAATCTTTGTACAAACTTCATTTCTGAAAAAGTATGCTGATCTGCCATGTGTACATATTTCAATCAGAGATAAAAAGTCCTGTTCATGCCAGTTTGCAATATGGGCCAACCTTTCAATGAGCAGAAATGAAAAGCTTACAGAATGGCATTAAAAAACTTACAGAAGAGAATTTTAAAAATTACAGAATGGCATTAAAACCTTACAGAATGGCATTAATAACTTACAGAATGACATAAAAAAAACTGAAGAGTCATGCAAAAATAACTTAGCTGCTGCAAAAAAAAATTTCTTCAGAACCAGATTCAGTAAACCAGACAACAGTCCGATAAATCAGCCACCAACTATGTATTGGTATGTTGTGTGGTTTGGGGATATGATACCATATATTCTTAAAATTGAGCAACTGTTGCAGACAGGTCTGTCCCCAACATGATTGTTTTGGTTATGTGGCATTTTGAATGAGCAAAGTTCCATCTGATTGGTTCCTCAAGTTTGATGGAACTGCTGATTTCCACCGATGCAACATGGTAATTCAAAATGGTGACAGGAGGTAGGGTTGTGTTATTCCACACATTTTTACAATTTGTCAAACATCAGATTTGATACAGAAATATGCTGTACAGATTGATGAAAGGCACTTTCAAGTGACCATAACTCAAGAGTCACGAGAAATACAGATAAGTGTCTACAATGTACGCTCATATGTTGCGGACATATCTGTCTGCAATAAGTGCTTGTTTTCAAGAATGGGTGATATCAGACCCCCAAGCCACACAACATACCAAATACAGGGTTGGAGGCTGATTTATCGGACTGACCAGACAGGAGTCCTTCGAAGGGACTGACGATCTACTTGAGTACTAGTTGAAAAGAATTTCCAGGAATCCACAATTCATCCATTTCTTCCGTGCTTTAATTTTTATAGCTGCTGAGTATTAAAACTCAAAAATACCAAATCTGATAACAAAAATATTTCCTTGCATGTTGAGTTCACATGTTCACAATATTCCTGTAAGTGCAGTAAAAAATGTGTTGTCCTGACCTTTGACCTTGAACCTGACATCACAGATAGAAGATCACTGAACATGTCTCAGACAATGTCAAGATATACCAACATGTTACATTATTTGGTTAAATCTATAACTAATATTTTTTTCAACTAAAACCCCAAACTTACAGAACTGATATCAACCAAGATATTTCTCAGATATATTCACAAACTGGGTTTGATAAAAATCTACTAATACTTGTTTGTGTTATCATACTCACAAGCCAGTACAGTTTTAAAACAAGGGTAAAGACCTCTGACCTTAATATTGATGTCAGTGTGCTAACTATCAACTTATTGGAATGCAACAAAATACAATGTCTAGTCAATGTTTATTTGTGTACAAGATGCTGTGCTCATAAGCTCAATGAAGTACAAAATGCAAACAATGACCTTTGACTTAACCGCAAATTCAATTAGGTCATGTTTTCAAACTCCTTTACAAAACTGTGTATATTTTGGTGGTCAGCTCTGTACCATTTTTAATCCCTACCAATTACATATTGCAAGAAATGTTTAGGTGAAAACTCCATGTCAATGATACCGTTTGTGCATGAGTGGTGATAAAAAGATTTTTGAGATGGTCACTATGGTGCCATGTTGGGGGTCAGATGAGCACCATTTTCATTCGCAACTAACAACAAATAGCTACAGTATAGTGTTTTAGTGAAAACCCCATGTCAATACGATCATCCATTCAGAAGAATTAGCCATATAAAGATTTTCTGGGTGGCCATCAAGGCAGCCAATTTGGTTTTTAGTATCAGAACAAGAGGCCCAAGTGGTACATTTGGATGACATCTTCCTACATCCAAATGTAAGAGCAGTTGGTCAAGAAATCTTGGTACGCAAGATGATTCTCTATAGAAACTTCTTCCAATGTTGTTGATTGCCTATGCTATGAAAACAGCTGCTTAAAGGTTTCTCTAATTTCTGTATCTTCAGCCATATCTGATGGCACATCAGCATCATTTGTCGAATATTAAAAGGCCTTTATGCCAGGATGCTTTCTATCAAAGCTGGTCAAATTTTGTTGAGCAGTTTTTCAATAGTCATTGAAAGTTTTTTCTATTTTTAGTAATGGCACCCAAATTTGATAGCAGTTCACCATCATTTATATAAACTTTAAAGTTCTACATGCATTGATGCTTTCTGTCAAAGTTGTTCAAATTCTGCTGAGCCATTTCTGAGCAGTCATTTAAAAGTTTGTCTATGTTTGGTAATAGTAGACATATCTGATGATAAATCTGCATCATTTATGAAATCTGAAAGCTCTTCATGCCAGGATGCTGTCCAATTTGGTCATACTCTGTTCATCTATTTTTGATATCGTTTATAGGCTTTTCTATTTCTAGTAATGTTGGCCATATTTTATGGCAGACTGGCATTATATGTATAAATTTTAAAGCCCTTCATGCCAGTATGTTTTCTATTAAATTTGGTCAAATTCTGGTGAGTAGTTTTGGGAAGAAGTTGTTTAAAGGTTTTCCTTTGTTTTGTAATGGCAGCCATATCTGATGGTGGATCTTCATCATTTGTACCAAACTGGAAAACCTTGATGCCAGGATACTTTCTGCCAAGACATACTGAAATTAGCCAGGTGGGTTTTAAAAAGAAGTTGAAAACAGCAATTGTTGATGGACATGAGACACAAAGGATGACAGATGCAGGGCTATACCATAAGCTGACATGGCCTTATGGCCAGGTGAGCTAAAATGTAATTGAAGTACTTTATTTTAAACAAATTAGAATAATATGATTACTTTGTGAAAATGAAAAAATATTCTTCTTTAAATTCTGAAATATATTTCTGCATTGTAAATGCTTAAAAATATTTGTTGGTATTTGTGATTATTTAACTTTCCACATCATTTTCCCCATTAATACTGGCAAATTGTAAACCTTTTTCATTCCACTGCATGACGACTTCCTTTTTTTAACCGAAACTTGTTCCAAGGAGCATTATGAGCAGCATCCAGAGGAATTATCCTGGTATGGATATCCTAATTATCCTAATTATATTATCCTGGTATGGATATTCTAATTATCCTAATTATATTATCCTGGTATGGATATCCTAATTATATTATCCTGGTATGGATATCCTAATTATCCTAATTATATTATCCTGGTATGGAAATCCTAATTATATTATCCTGGTATGGATATCCTAATTATATTATCCTGGTATGGAAATCCTAATTATCCTAATTATATTATCCTGGTATGGAAATCCTAATTATCCTAATTATATTATCCTGGTATGGATATCCTAATTATCCTAATTATATTATCCTGGTATGGATATCCTAATTATCCTAATTATATTATCCTGGTATGGAAATCCTAATTATCCTAATTATATTATCCTGGTATGGAAATCCTAATTATCCTAATTATATTATCCTGGTATGGAAATCCTAATTATCCTAATTATATTATCCTGGTTTGGAAATCCTAATTATCCTAATTATATTATCCTGGTATGGATATCCTAATTATCCTAATTATATTATCCTGGTATGGATATCCTAATGCAAGAACAAAGTTCAAGAAGGATTATGTGTCTGACATTCTGCTATAAAAACATGCTCAGAATCCCAAGAACAGATGGAAAAAGCCTCTAAGACACCCCACATACATGGCAGGTATGAGACCAGATGAGAGAGAGAGATTAGTAGCAAAATCCATCTCAAAGTTTCTTTCAATTTAGAATAAAAATGTGCAAACTAAGAACGTAACCAAATATGTAAAATACTACATGTATAGACATATTTAAAGACCTATATTATGTATAAATACCTTACTCTAAGTGCAAGCCATCCACAAAGTCTGGGCCAGGTCTGTGATGTAGAAGTAATGTTATTGTGCAGAAACCATTTTTCTTTTTTCAGTCAGTTGCCTTGTCCTTTAACCTTTCTTCCTTGCCCCAAGTGCACCCCATTCACAAAGTTTGGTTGAGGTCTGTTATTGTTTAACTAATGTTATTGTGTACAAACCGTTTTTTATTCTTTCAGTTAAAGTTACCTTGACCTTTGACCTTTTGACCCCAAAATTAACAGGGCCCTTCCTTACACCAAGTGCAAGCCACCCACAAAGTTTGGTAACTGTAACTGATGGAGAACTCAAGTTATTGTGTAGAAACCATTTTTCTTCTTTCAGTCAGAGTGACCTTTTACTTTTTTGCCCAAACTCAACAAGTTTCTTCCTTACCCAAGTGCAAAGCCATCCACAAAGTTTGGTAACTGTAGATGATGTCAGTGTGCTAACTATCAACTTATTGGAATGCAACTAAAGTTATTGTGAAGAAAGCAAATTGGAAACAGACAGACAGTTGGACAACATCACAACATAATATGCTGCACCTAATGGTATGCATGTGTGTGTGTGTGTGTGTGTGTGTGTAGTAACATTCTACCAGGAAGTCTGTGGAAGGTGCATGCAGATCCACCCCCATCCGTTTTGTGATAATGAATCAGTCATCATATCTACCCTTTTGGAACCTAGATCCAAATCCCTTCACATTAGCTTTACATCTATATAATTGTTTACAGTAACATCTATAACATGTTAATAATAGAAAAATGATGCATAATATTGAGTGTAATATAATAGCTATGCATATCTTTATTACAATTAAAAGTTTTTTTTTCTTCCACTTTCATAATGTTTACAACATATTTACACTAAAGCAGATATTGGCATTTACATTTTGAGCTGTGTTATTTGTATCAGAACAGTAAATCTTTTCTTTATTTCACATAAGTAAATATATACAATCTTGTCTCCTCAATCTGCTTTACACCATTGTACTATATAAAACTAGTAGTTGTACAGTAAAGCCTGTCTTGAAAGACCACTGCTATGAGAGACCATCTGTCTTGAAAGACCATTACTATGAGAGACCACCTGTCTTGAGAGAAGAAATTATCCATGCACAGATTTATTCCTTATACAGTGTTATAACCTGTCATGAGACACAACTTGTCTTGAAAGACCATGATTTTTTTGACACAATGGGTGGTCTTTCAAGACAGGTTCAACTGTATAATCAAGAGTTGGAAAGGCTAATTAGACTGTTCAATCATTTTCATACATTTTAAGTAGACAACTAATCATGTCCAATAAAGGTATAACAAGCACCATGTAGCCTATAGAAGGTATTATGTAATGCAACCATGTGACCAAATAAACTAATTAGAAATTAACATTTGTAATGTGGCCTGAACCAATTGTAGGTAGTCACTTTTGTAAACTTTGATGGTTAATTGTATCAAATCACTACCATTTAATAAATTACTGATATTGTCAGTTATTTTGTAGATACCATATGTACTCGCTTATTAAGTCAAGTCCAAGTGCAAACAACAGAGATCCTGATCTGACATCGCATAATGTGCCGGCAGATTAGGGTCTGTGCCATTTGTTCTACTGATTACTCCTAACAAACTGCATAGACCAAAAACTGCTGGCACATTATGTGATGGCAGGTCTGGATCTGTGCAGTTTGCAGTTGCACTTGACTTATAAGCGAGTACATATGGTAGTTCAAGCATATGATATTACATAGTTATGCTAAATTTAGAAAATTATAACACTTGCACCCATGTTCTATGAAGGACTGTGTTATACTGAGGTGTTTTATAGTGAGGGACTGCTATATTTACTTTTTTACTGCATAATGTGCAGGCAGATCAGAGTCAATGTTACTTACATGAAATCATAAGCAAAAATAAACTGCATAGACCTTGATCTGCCAGCACATTATGGAAATGGCAGACCTGGGTTTATACTGTTCACAGTTTGTTGCTTGTTACAGGCAAGAGACTGGAGCATTTATATATCTTGTTTTAAATCTGAAAATTGGAAGTAGGGTCTGGAGGTCAGTAATTCCCTATTGGAAGGCCATGTGGTGGTGGGGGTGAGGCAGCAGCCATCTAAACTGGATCTACTGGCACCATTCTTGTTCTTCCTACTATTAATTTTTTTTTACAAATAGTCATTAGTTTGTTATTTTTTTTCTACAATGAAAACCTTGAAACTTGGTTAGAAAGAGAAATTGAAAAATCAAGGCATTTTAACTTTCGAATATTCATGTACACATGGATCTTAAATACCTTGAAGTATAATTCACATCCTTTTTACACAAGGTGCTGTATTCTTTTCCGAAAACTTTGACTTTTCAGAAGATGTTATATTATATAGAGGCAGTCATGAAGATGTCAGAGCTGCTCCAAAACTACAGGTGACAAAGCTTTCAACCTTGTTGTGATTATGTAACACTCACACCTAGCCAGTGATAACTGTGATTAGAAGGATATTGTTACTTGCAATCAACCAACCTTTTACTGAAAGGTAGGCAAAGCCAGCAATCCATCAGTAAAATATACACCTAATTTGCTTGCTTGACATTATTTTACAAACATCTGTTAAGAATATCAGTTTATGTTTAAACAGAGCCAATGATCAAAATGAATGACGGCAATTGTTTCAGAAAATTATACATGTAATATCTGACTGGTGTTGTCTCCAGCTTTCCAAGAAAAGGGGTCATAAGGGATCTCTGGATCAAATGTATGGGGATAGGATAAGAACTGAAATAACGTAGCACCTACACATAACTCTATCATGGATTGTTTCTTTCATGTTGCGGCACAGTTGAAAAGAAATGAAAGATATTATACTTCATTTTAGTCTTTTTTGAAACAACCTTTTTTCTATTTGGGATTATAAGCAATATTTTGGATGCATCCTTGAATAGCTGAGCTATCACTCTCAGTACCAGTATCAGATGCTGAGGCCATGTCCCTATTATCATCATTATTAATCTCAATTCAGTCATTAAACACGCAGTAACTGCATTCATATCAAATCATCACTCGTAATCACCTTCACTGACCTAAGTATTCAGTGTAACAAAATCAACTGTTCATAATTCCTTATGATTCACTCGCTCAGAGGTCTATCAAAACACAAGGTAATCTTAATCAATAAGAACCTTGCTGCATAGTTTTTGTGTCATAATCAAGTCTCTTGATGACTCAGAAGACTTGCCTAATAGTTGGCACATAGAGCACAAGCTTGCAAACAATATCGAGTTCTATTTTGTGCACCTTTTACCAAACATTGTTGATTTATACATGCACTATAAATTTTAACGTGTTACAGGGTATGGAGAAAACAGTTTAACCTTCCTAAAAAAATTCAAGCACTTTTTATTTAATATGATAAGTTTCAAGCAATTTCAAGGGATTGATGTTGCCATCTTATAATTGCAGCACTTTTAAGGTTTATCAATGATCTGTATGAACCATGGTGTGAAGGATAAAGAGTCCAGAATAATATACTATGATCTTAAATATTAATGCTAACTAACAAATCACCAACTTCGCCTACCTGTCATTAAATTATGACATATTTAAACAATTTCAAGTGGATCACTGATTAAAGCAATACCACTGTCATTATGCAAGTAATTAAGTACTTAAAGAGGTCTAAATTTATCAGGGACATCCTTGGCGAAAGAGTGGTTTTGTGTAGAAAACTTTACCCCGAGTCATTAGGAAAGCGATATTCATGTTGCCATATATTACTGGCTATTGAGTATACATTTTCATTGAGTTGATAAAGCAAAAATGTTGTTTTTGTAGTCTGAATGTGTCAGTTAGTGGAACAAATGTCCAATAATTTGTTTTTATTAGGCCTGACCATCAGTATTTATTTAATTAGGGTCTTAAACTACAACAAGCAGTATCCTACTCCCATTTAATCCTTTGGGTTTCAGCAAAGATATAATGATGTGTTGACCTAATTTATCAATCTTCTCCAAAATGCAAGAAACACATTACAGTGAAACCCCACTACAACATGCTTTGTTATAACATGAATTTGGATGTAGCATGGTTGTGGCATGGCTACCGAAATTTTCTTCAAGTACTACTGTAACAAAGCTTTACTGCCAAAATACACAAGAGTTTGACTTCATAATTTGTTGTGTTCTTGAAGAAAAAAAATATATCACTACTACTTGCTTAGTTTTTAAAAGACATTAGCTCCTTAAAAAGCTGATAATTGGTAATCTAATTATGAATTAAATAATTTGGCAAGATATGTTGTATTCTTGAAGAAAAAAAATATATCACTGCTTCTTGCTTCGTTTTTAAAAGACATTAGCTCCTTAAAAAGCTGATAATTGGTAATCTAATTATGAATGAACTATCAACAATAAAGTCATAAGAGTCTTTTTTGTGTTTGTCTTCGGTGCAGCCTGTGTACAATCATTGTTCAATCCTGGATAAACAATTGCTAACATATGTTTGCTCAGTCATCTGGCATGTACTGTCAAGCATCAAACAATGTAGTGGTCTAAAAAGTGTATCACTTACATTTATAAATAAATACATTTACCTACCTATTTATGAAAAAACAATATACTATCAATGACTGCTCAGTCAACCATCATACATACCCATGTACCAAACAATGCCATGGTAGAAAGAAGTTTATCATCTGAATTGTCAGGAGCAATTTTGGTCATTGCCACATACATCATGTACATATACCCACCCACCCACCCAACCCTCCCCCAACATCAGCTTCAAATCACTCAGATAAACAGACAACAGAGGCCACTTGTCATTGTAATGCTAAAGTTACATGTACACATGTACTGTTGATGAACACTGACTGGTACTGTTGTTGAACACTGATTGAAACAGAACCATTTAAGTTGTAGGGGTGGAGCGATTTGCTGTTACAATCAAACATACTACTCCCTGTTTTTCCTCTACAGTAGTGCAAATTCAGAGTCATCACCATAAGTTTTAATGAACATAGTGCCAATTTTTTTTTCTTTTTTTCCTCTGTCTATTAGAGAATGACTCAACTGTTTTGTGTTTAGATCACTCTTTACTCATGAAATCCAGTGGTTTACTCCCGAACTAGGATGAGGCAGTTTTGTACCTGCTGGATTGATCATCTCAAGTACATTATAAGGTCAATACCCATGTACAAATTTTAGTTAATGTGTTTTTCAAGCCTAACTACAAGTTTCTTTTTAGAAACTCCCAATGTCTGATTTACACATTTAATTGTCTTTCAAAAATCAGTCCCTTTGTACATGTCCAGCATATATGAATGTTTCCAAAAATACAGTGTTTCTTAAGTTAGTATCAGTGTATTAGCAGAAATTAAGTATTTAGATTCGAATGGAATCTAACAGAGAAATTCTACAAATTGTGCACAATTTCGTTGGAATTACTATCATGCATACAAAAAGATTAGTTAGTAAGTACATGTACTCTATTTACACAATTTATTAGCCAATTTTCTTATACATGTATATGCATGTACCAATGCATGGTTCTTTGCCAAAAAATAAATATAAAATATTTAATCACTGTTTTAAGTATTTCTCAATTAATATACATTTAAGTTGGTAACTTTGTCAATAAAGTCCATAGTTTAGCCCCCCCCCCCCCTCTTGTATAGCTATGTTACTTGTATGGATATTGCACAATATATTACATAACACAAAGGCACTTTGTGGACCCCAACCATCGTGCTATAGCAGGGTTTCACTGTACTGACGATTCCAGCTAAAAATATTCAAAGACTGCTTTAAATAAAACACAAATTCAGGAAATATAAACATCAATACATATAGTTTATTTCTTATAAATCAGCTCTGACTTGATCAACATCTAATCCTGTTATGAGGCCCAATTGTTTACATTGCAAAAGGGTAACATCTAAAGTTGAACCAAATGTCACTTCCTGGTTCAAAAACCTTATGCTGCAAAAGGGTAAAATCGGAAGTAGTACCAAATGTCCATTCCTGATTCAAAATCATGTATCAAGTTATATATGCTGAAAAGGACTAGAATTTTTAAAAAATACAGTATTAATTTAAGTTATAGACTTTACATGATAAAACAAAAATATCTAAAATTCTTCTCCATCTAGCCTAATAAAAAAAACATACTAGCCTAATAAAAAAAACATACAGAAAGTCTAACACCACAACACAAGCAAAAAAACCCCAACAAAAACCATTGCTACAGATAATGAATTACAAATGCAATAATAATAATAATAATAATAATAATAATAATAATAATAATAATTACTATCATTTTATTTTTATTATTGCAGTAATGATTTATTATCGACAGTACAATTTGTTGCTTTGGTTCTCTCACTTCTCCCTGATCTGCCTGGATGGTGAAGTGACTTCATCCTATTCTGTGAGCCTAGGTGGTCTCTGATTGATCATAATATCATATCTTGCAATGGTGAAGCTTTGAAATCATGGTGGTTTCTACTATTCAATATATTCCAAATGTTCTTACATGTTTACATTAACTCAATTTTAACCAGCTATTGGAAGAATATGCAGAAGGCTAACTAATATTTTACCTGAGCAGCTAATGCATGGTGTTGGGTGCTACCCCCAGAAACACCTCTTGCAGCTAATGTATGGTGTTGGGTGGTATGTTGGGTGGTACCCCCAGTACTACCTCCTACAGCTCCTGAGGGAGTGTGGGCTGGAGATTTGACTGGGTACCGTGGATCATCCCATGTAGTTTTTTTGCTATTATGGTTGATGAAAAAACTGGAAATAAAGATGCAAAAGTAACTTAAATATATATACACATACAGGTATATATACATATATATATATACACATACAGGTGTATGATAAAAAAAATACATCCTTCAGATAGATAAATAAAATAGTTTTTATTATATGTTTTTTCACAGCAATCCCTGGTTTGGCTGTGATGAAAACAGTCAAGTTTAGGATCTTGAAACAGAGACCTAAATTTACTGTATAATATGCTGACATAATACAGATTTAAAAATATTACAATAAAGAGAGGATATCTGCTTGAAACGAGTGAATAATGGATATATTTCATCGAGTGGGTGAAAATACTTCAGTTTTTCACCCACGAGATGAAATATATCCGTTATTCACTTGGAGCAAGCAAATATTCTTTTTATTTTATACTCAAGCATATTGTCTAGCAATTTGTAAAACACACTGAAGTAGCTGATTTCTTACTGCATCCCGCGCGATAATGTCAGCAGTTTACCATTTATATTCTGCTGTTTTGTGTATATTTGCACATGAAATATCAGTAATGAAAAAAAAAAAAAATATTGCCCATTGTTGGATTTGAACCCGGTTCGCCTGGATGCAAAGCGGCCGTCTAAACCTTTACACCACGCAAGTATCATATAAAAAATTTGAAATTTCTTAGTTATAATGTTATCAATGTCTATTGACGGCCAGTGAAAAAATATATGATATGCAGTGAAATATCCCAATTATTTCACTAGGAAAATCCAGTAATTCACTGCCTAGCATAAAATAAAGAATTTTCTTTACAAATTTGAACACAATGTACACATTCAGGTACTAAAAAAACTTGCCTCATACAGTTAAACCTGTTATGTTCACGATGTAGACCAAGTTAAGGGTCTCAACCAGTTGCCACAAGGAACTGATTACTGTATGATCATTATCAAATCCTGACCCTTTGGGTATTGTTTAAACTAACACTTAATTTAAGGTAAATTTTGTCCATGCAACGAACAAAAATACTGCAAATAATGAAGAATAAATAATCAGAGCTACCACTTTGATATGTTTTGCCAGAGAACTAGTATAAACCCTTAATATTTTTTCAAATGATCAGAGAGGAAAAGATGAGAATTAAAGAGGCAAAGAAGCGAGTCAGACATCATGATTAGAAAGTCAATCAAAAAGTACTTGGACATAAAACAGTGCTTTATATAATCAAACTATAAACACAAAAGAGACGTTTGAATTATTTCATATAATATATTTAATGATTATGTGGTGCACCAAAATAGAGATTTCCTTTTTAAAATCTTGCTCTTTTTTAAGTCCAGTTTTGACAATCATCATCTACTGTTGTCTTTCATACTTCCCAACATCTTCTCTTGCAGAATTATTTACAAACTGCATATATTTACTATTTTATTCAAAGCTACTTTGTCCAACTGTACAGGTTTGTTTTCTTCTGAAACCGAGTCCCTTATATCACCAAAACAACCTACAAAACCAAGTCCCTTATATCACCTATACAACCTCTAAAAGTACATTACACCAGCAGCTGGCAATGACTTTACATGATGGAATGTTAGAATCTATTAACAAAAGGAAAATACCATAAATTTTCTATCGGAAAATTTGTTTTTTTTAATGAAAATCCCATCAGAAATTTTGATCACTTTTGGGCAATTTTAAGCAATTGTTAGTGCCAACAGACTACTGGTTTATCTCTGCAATTCACTAAAATTTTTAGCTACACAACTCAAAACACAAGTACACAAGTCTCTTTCCCTGTTCTAACATAGCTTAATTCTGAATTAAAGTTTCATGACATGCATTATGAAATCTACATAATACCTTACTTCATAGTTGATTATCACATAAAGTTGTATATGTTATTAGGGTATTGTCTGAAAGCAATGTTTGTTTTTGGCAGAACCATTCAGTGTCGAATTTCCTTGTACTTCAGCAAATGAAAATTAGTCTTTCACAGCTAAAGCATCAGAGGTGAACATGTTTATTCAATCTACACACGTGGTCTACCTGAGTGCCCAGGGGTAGACAATTTTGATCTTGCCCTACAGCCCGACAAGGATGATGTGGGAAAAATGGTCTCAAAATCTGATTTTTTTGTGTGTTCTTCTTGCTAATTACAGTTAACTAGGATTACATTTGTTGACAGATGTGGCACCTAGGGGAAGATAACCCAGGACAGCAATTAAAGATAGTTATTTCAACAGCTTGTCAGAACATAACAGTGTTGCATCAGACTGATGCCTGAAAAGAGCTGCTTACAGCATGAACAGAAGCCCTGAATAACAGTAGTAATGTAACAGTAATTGAGCAACTGGTACAGATTCTCTAATCCACAGCATCTGCTAAGGACACGGCAAACAGTGGTGCATTTTATCATGAAAAACTGACATATATATGAATACAGCCATATACATTCAACCATACAGACACACATATGCAGACAGGTAGAAAGGCAAGCAGAGAGACTGATAAGTAGATACTAAGTATGGTTGTTGGTCACAAGTGGTTATCTGTCACACTTTATTATTATCTGACATTAGTGGCCACAACTAAGAACCATACAGGTTGCTGAGGAGTCCAACACCCATAGGTGATCAATTCAGAGATGGTTTTCTAATAAACTGGAAGTGTTTGGAAAGACTTGATGTCAACAGTCGATAGAAGCAGAATTCAACTATAGTGCTAATATTAGGTTTCATTAGCAGAGCACTGGTGGAGAAGGAATGTATAAAAAAAATGTCAGAAAATAATATAATATGGTGGAGAATGACTTGCTGACCTACTTATTAAACAGACACAGATTAGATAGGTTATATATAGATATATATAGATATATATAGATAGGTATATATGCACCAATTGTTACATTGCTGAGGTCAAATCTGGTCACAATGTTCTTATTCTTTTAACTTACTATACCACTGTAGAAGTGGAGTCTAAAGTATTATTTAACATGTCTTCCCCACAAAAGTTTGACACAAGATGGGCTACTTTTTTCTTGAATTGTACCTTCTATATATAAAAAAACTTAAATGAATAACCTAACATTCAAATTGGAAGACTTTTTTGCAGATATTCAAAACACAAAATTGCTGTTTGAAAATTCATTTAGTTACCTAGGCAGCATTTTTCAAAAGAAACAAGTGAAATGTAAACCATGCAATGTTGAATTAGTTTACGAGGGAACAGCTTCAAACCTGCCAGATCACCTGATATTCAACTCCAATTCACATGGTAATCATATAAATGTCAACAAAATCTTGATGTATCAATGAACCAGCGCTCTGAAAAGTTGTAACTGTTGTCAGACATTGGTTATGTCCAGAGCAGTTGTAATCAATTCTGCATACCATTACCACCCCCAACCCCACCATCCTGATTATCTTATCTTGGAAAGTTGACTCCCAATATATTTCCACATTTGGTCTTTTATTCAAGTTTTTAAGTCATTACACAGCCATGGAGTTATCAATATGCTTCAAATCTGACACTATCCTTTTCTTTACTTTCTTTTAAAGTCAGTAATACAAATTTCAGCTTCATATCACTCAGATGTACATGAGTCAGTTGACATGACTTTGGAACAGAACCATTTTAGTTGTAGGGGTCAAGGAGTTTGCTGTCACAATAAAGCTTGTGACTGTTTTTACTGTGTATGAGTATTAGCAATTATATATAGATAGGTAGATAGTAGTATTAGCAATTATATATAGTTAGGTAGATATTAGTATTAGCAATTATATATAAATTATACATTTTATTATATATAGATCACATATTTTATTTTGTGCAGGGATTATTTCAATTTTTCTTCCCTATGCATTTTTCAAAATGTCTTAATGGTTTATTGTGAATCCAATTTACCCATGAAACCAAACTGTCTGCTCCCAAGCTTGGTTGAGACAGGGAACTAGTTTCTTGGTACCTGGCCCTGGTACAGATTGCAATATACTGTTTACAGGAGCCACAAGGCCATTTTACATCTATTACAATGTACATCTTATGTACAAGATGAGGTCAATCCCTTGACGTGTTTCAGTTAAAATAATTACTTATCAAGTCTAAATATGAGTTTCTTATGGTTTTGGTTACAATAAACATCGAAATACATCCCAAATACACTAAAATATACCTTTGAATGCGTAATATACAAAGTATAGGCTGTTTGATAACGGTTGTTACTGCCCCTGAAAATAGGCTCCCTTGAAGAACTCTTCAGTGCATTGAAATTAGAAACCGTGTGTGCAAATTTACAATCCTTATTTCCAGTGAGCAATACCCCCGGTATGGGAAACATTAACGAGAATGCCCAAATTGACTGAGAAGATGAGACATTGTTGTAGTGTATGTTCCAATTATTAACGGGGACAATTTTTAATTTTCCACAAGTTTTCTACAGATGAAAGGTTGAGAAAAGCATATTAGGTTATTCATTTGTATTTCAGATTCTCTAAACTGAAATTTCCATTACAACAAAAATATATACTGCAGATACATTAATTTATAGGACCAATATTATAACTTTATACATTATTTATTTTATAATGATTTCAGAGCAAATTCTCAACTTTTAGTAAGCACTCTAGGAGGCTTACATGTTGGTGTAGTGTACCTTTTCTGTAATAGAGAAAATCGGAAAGCTCTGTCAAAATTATTGACCAAAGATGGACAACTACATTACTTTCTCAAATGTTGGAACCCAGAATCAAGCCCAGGATCGCAGATGATGTGCGAAGAGAGTGTGCTATGATGCACTATCCAGACCCCAACAAGTTAGGTCTTTCATATTTTGGTGGGATTATGCCACAGCACTACCATTATGGTTGGAAAATCACACATATAAAAGAAAAAAGGAGTAGGTTGTCATATATTTAGTAATATAATATCAAATACGAAGGTTTCAGCATTGTATGACTGCATCAAAGAAATGCTGATTTTTTAATATACCCTACTTTATTATGCCATCTAGGTAAAGATCATAATGACCCATCATGTAAATAAGAAACATAGTACAAGAAAGCTACCATCATCCAATTTATTTCAGTTAGAATTTTGCCTTGTATCGGGGGAAGAAAGATAGTATGCATTTTCACGATCCTGTGATGTATCAAACAAATACAAGCTCTTTACTTTAAAATAATCCAGCATACCGAATGAACAAGATATCAGTTACTTCGATTTTACCTTTAAAGAATAAGTTAAATGGCTTTTAGAAAATATTAGAAAGTGTGTTATTATAAAGATTTTTAAAAAATTGTCGTTTTTTTCTTGTAATATTCTTTGTTTCATGTCTCGCAATACTTTCTCCATCATTAGCTCCATTGTACTCTAGTAACACCGTATATTTTTGGCATAATTTAAAACAAAATAGAACTCCAAATACATCAGCATGTTTTACAATCAGTCGCAATAATTAAAAACTGGTTTAAAACTTAGTATTAAACAAAATCTTTTCACATCGTATCGGAATTTTATTAACTATATAACAGCATTTAACCTCATGAGTGTAATGTTATATGACCTTTCTCATTTGACTATGAAGACTAAATGAGTCAATATTATTCCACTATGCAAGTAACTATGATGTAATCATATTTTACTTTCCAAATTATCTGCTTGCACATTTTCAACAGGTTTCTTTTTGTTATGTTGGTTTACTTTTTGTTTGGGTTCTTTTTTTCTTTTGCTTTTTTGTTGTTGTTTGGTTGTTTATTTTTTATTTTCACTGCATTTTTAACATATTATTGACTATATCATGCAGAGGAAATGGGAGCTAAGTGCCTTTCCCAAGATTAAACTGAGACAGCCCAGCTTTATTCCCTGACACGTGGGCACCTCTGTCCCGTAGAGATGTCTTGAGGAATTCTATAATAATATTTTTTAGGTCACAGGCTTCATTCACATCTTTGCCATTACAATGTTGATTTGCTCACTGGTGAGAACATTGCATCATGGGTAAATCAGGGGAATTAATAAGTAAAGGGACATAACCATTATCGAACAGGCCTATATGTTCTTTAGGTATCATTTATTACACGAAAATATCACAAAAGTAGATAAATCACAGAAGATAGTTATGATTTTCTTTGCATAGGATAAAATATAGCTCAGTATGCATTTTTTTAACATGCTCACGTATAAAATATCATTAAAGATCTTTTTTTTTTTTTCCAAAAATTGCTTGTAATGACACACAAATTTTAAATATTTGGAATTTCTTCTTTCTCCACCATTGTATGATACCCAAATAACAAGTACATTATTTGTAAAGCATATCAGAGGTATTAAAGGTATATTTGGGTGTGCACAAATATACCCCCAAATTTGCATTATATACAGAGGGTATGTTATTTGGGTATCATGTACAGTGAAACCCCGCTATAACGCGCTCCACTATAACGCGAATTCAGATATAACGCGCTCATGGCGTGGCTCCCAAAATTCGCACATGAAAATATTTTTTTTCAAAGTACGAGAAATAGTGTATAAAATGTGTATATTACAGTATCATTTTGGGAAGAGATCGCGTATGAATTCGAGTATAACATGCTTGTGGCCTGGTTCCTGAAATTTTATATACATGTACATGTATTTTTCTCGTACACGGAAGAAAAAAAAAAATTTTAAGTATGAGAAATAGTGTATAAAAAGTTTATTATCATTTTGGGGAAGAGATCATGTATGAATTCGATCGTGGCGTGGCTTCTGAAATTTAACAATTTCACCAATTTCTTGAAGTGTTATGCCAAAATAAACAATATCGGAAATGTTACTTATTACTGATCATTGAGTAAAGCCAGTAAGTCTTCTTTGTCTTTGTCTTCAATTCATTCTGTATACAATCATTGCTCAAATAATAGCCGACATGTTTTTCTTCTTTAACAGCATACACAACCGAGCATCAGACAATGTGGTGGTTGATAAAAGATTCTCACGATTTAATAAACATCAAAAAACGTAAGCCACTAACACGTGCGCTGGACTTCAATTCATCCTGTATACAATCACTGCGCAAACAATATCCGATTTATGTTTCTTCTTTAACTGCATACACAACCAAGCACCAGAAAATGCAGTGGTTGATCAAAGATTGTCATATGTGGGTGCTTATGTAGAGATTGAGCTTGGGCAGAAAGATCAAAGATTGTCATATGTGGGTGCTTATATAGAGACTGAGCTTGGGCGGCAAGATCACAGGGAGTTCAAATAACCACTCTCTGTTACTTGGCACTGAACAAGTATCAAACTATTGGCTCAATCAAAGGGTTGTCATGTGGGAAAACAAAGATGGATCAATATCAGATAGTAAACGGTGTTGATACCCTATTCATGCTATACATTACACGTGTATACGTTGTTCTCTGAATAAAGTAAAATATAGTAAATCCCGCAAAACCGCGACCCCGCTTTTTCCGCGATGGAATTTTATGGACCCCAAATATCGCGTTATAGCGGGGTTTCACTGTATTTCAGAAAAATATCAGAAAAGTTTATAAGAAACTTCAGTTTAGACTTTTTTTATCCAGATTAACCCAATACACAAAATCACTCTGTCACATTAGCCAACATGTATTGATGTTGTTTCCAGCTGGTACCAGGTGGAAATGGGACTAGAGGTTAGTTTGGTGTTTAACAGATTTATTAAAAACCAAATGCTTCACCGGCCTTTGTTCATGTATTGCAAAAACCAAAATAATAACAGTTAAAAGCCTTTTTTTGGTCTATTTTCCTTTCATACTAATTTTTTCAATGATTAGTTTTAAATAGAAGTGCATATCCATTTAGCATAAGGGGATGCGCACCTTCCTCAGGTAATAAATCTGATAATTCAAAAGGAAATGTAATCGTCTCTATTTCAAACTAATCACTGAAACAAACAGACTAAACAGTCACTGTCAATGTAAACATCCAGAACACTCACTGTCTTTTTCCAGTTTCTAGAACAGTCGATTTCAGTAAAAATGGTGTCATCTGCATCCAATATTTGCAATGTATAGTTTTAATATTTTTATTTAAAAAAATTTGAAAAAAATTAAAATGTGTAACTCTATAAAGATGTGTTAAATTATGTATATGTAACTCCTAAAGTTACAGAAATTTACAGTTATTTGGAGCTTATTGAACATGGTAAACTACATCACATATGTTGTCTGAAATAACAGACTTGCACATGCAAATATGGTGACTGTGTTTGTAAAGAAACTCCCATTTGGTTTGAAACGAAAGATGACAGTGTCAGAGACTCCATGGGGACGACCAGGTTAAGAAATTACAAGTTGATGAATTAAATCACTAAGTTGTTTGTCTTTTTATATCTTAACAATCTCCTGCAACTTATCTACTTTTTTGATATTTTCGTGTAATAATTGGTACATAAAGATATACTTTGTATATTACGTGTATCAAAGGTATCAATATTTGGTTGTATTTCGGTGGATTTACAGCATGCTTTAGCACCAACTCTCAATTTCGGATTTGGTCATTTTACAGTCCATTAAAAAGTCAGTCCCGTCACTTAATTTAGAGTTTGATGATAGCGTTCACAACGTTTTCAATACGGATTGGCGGGGAGTGGATCAGCTCTGCTATTTAACGTCGAGCTCCTGTGGTCTTTGAACTCACCTTCACTAGGGGCCGTCCATTTAATTTTTTTGGGGGGGGGGGGGTCAAAAGAAAATACGGTTTCCAAGCTCCTAGTCCTACATTGTAAGACGTCTACCCTGATATTTATGTTGTTTGGGTCGATATCAGGGTAGACGTCTTACATTTTAGGAATACCCAAGTTCCCAACCCCACCCCGCCAGAAAATTATAAATACTGTACTGCAGTAGTCGGTCACAGTCGAAATTGTGATTAATTTCAAGCAAACGTTTTCTCACTGTAAAAATATCGTTGTGAATATAAAAAAAATCTACAACAGAACTTTGGTAAGGAATCGTACTATGCTTTTTGATTAGGATCCCATCGCCCCTCCCATCCAGGAGGAAGAGGGGGTATCCATTTCACATTCGCTGCAGCCATCTTGGATAAAAATTTTTGACAGTAATATCTTTCTAAAAGCTAAAACAGGAGATTAGTTTCGCTACCAGTCTAAAGACAGTTAATTTTGTCAGTCCCTGTAGCGCAGTGGATAGCGCGCTGGACTTCTAATCCAGAGGTCGCGGGTTCGAATCCCGCCAGGGATGCAGTATATTTTATTACGTATTTTAATTAAAAACATTTTTTTTAAAATTATTGCTCCTGAAAGTATGTGTCTAGTAATTTTGGCCAATATGTTTGAGCAGTTTAAAAATTACACATTACATATTCAAAATTGTATGTGCTTTTCAGCAAGTTACAATTTGATTCTTTTTTTTAACATGTTCCTTTCCATTTTGTTCAATAATAATAATAGAAGTTCCACTGGAATTTTTCCTTTTTTTATGTCATAATTTTTTTTATACCATTAAATATCAAATTAAATAGTGAAATGGCACCTCACACTGTACTGTTGTTTTGCACCCCCACACCACCGCATCCCCCATGATGATGTTAAAAAGAAGAAAAAAAAAACGTTTATTGTGTATTACAATAAACTATATTTTTAAAAAAAGGTGCAAGTTTTCAAGTTTTATATGAGTAGGTTTCGTATGGTATATGACATTATTAGAACACTTACAAATTTAAAAAGTACAATGTTAAATGTATCAAATAATTTACAAAAATTAAAATACCAGCACTGTCATATACTACTCTAGAATACCCTTGAGTCCCTAAAAAATACACTCAAGTTACTAGACCCAAATATTAATCACATGATTGTGCATTGAGTAATGGGCAACTAACCTAAAATATACAGCAGAAAAGAAAATCAATAAACATTTTGGATCCGTTAACAGATTTCACTAATTCCAACAGAAACTAATAAATGATGTATCAGTAAAATGTATGTTATAACAGAAATTGCAACTGCAAATATAGACTACTATTAACATAAAAATTCCTAGCACAAGACCCAACAGTGTGCATATAATTTTACCATGCACAATATAGGAAACCACTATATTTATTAACTTACTATATCACAATCTTACTACATTCTGTTGAAATAATTCTACTAAAAATAAATGTAGGTTTAGAAGGTGTAGGGATAATACACAAAGTCCTCTCAATCAATAACGGAAAGCTCAGTGCAGCGAAAACCAAATATAGTCGCTTTGTATGTTAAAACAGAGTAACAATGACAGTGTTAGTAAATAAGTTTGACAGCTTAATTAGTACATTGTATGACGGTTGTATTTCCGACTGAGAAGCTTGTGGTTCGAAAACTAGTCTATATAAGTTGAAAACCACCTCAGTATCTAAAGTAGGCCACAAAAGCAGATTAAATATATACATGTGCTCCTTCATAAAAAAAATTGCTTAGATTGGGTTTAAAACAAGACATGCCAATAAATAAATAAATAAAATTAAACAAAATTACTTGTACGGCTAATATGCTAGAAACATGACCCAGGGTCTCGTGACTATAAAAGAGGTTAATAAAACTGATTGTATAGCTACCATAAAAAAGCATGACACAGGATATAGTGTACTAAACAAATTTAAAAAAAAGGCGTGTAAACAATAAAACAAAATGATTTGTATGGCTAACATTCAAGAAGCATAACACAGGATTTAGTGTAGAAAAAGTGCTACAATATGACATGCAACCTCCCCCTAAGGGTGGTAACTGATGAATTTCCAGTATAAATAACCCCAGTTGCAGAAGTTTTAGAAACTGAGGTGGGCAGTTTGCATACATTTAAGACATTTTAGTTTTCACACACACAAAACGAAACAATGAATAGTGCAATATATATTAAACTATTGCTAGTTTAATAAAAAGAGAATGAAAACTTCTATTATGTATCAATTTCCAATTACAAGGCAAGTCAGACAAAATTAGAAGTCCCTTTAATATGTTATTGTAGTTGAAAAGTATTAAGACATATAAGTAAGCAAAACTTAAACAGAGATTCATTTCAAAGAAATTTAAATGAGTACAAAGTTTACAGCGGTAACAATCAAGATTATGTAAATCTTTCAATGACACTGAAGTTGTATTTAAAGAAAATTATCTTTTTTAAAAATGAAACAATTAAATTCTGAAAAGTAGAGCTAGACTTAACAATAAGACTTATGAAACGGCCTGCTCAAGAATACACAAAAATTGAGTACAGAGAATTTACCATGGAACATTAAACGGCCTGCTCAAGAATACACAAAAATTGAGTACAGAGAATTTACCATGGAACAAGACCTATGAAGATATTGAATTGAAGTGAAATGGATAATACCATTGAACTTTATGTTACCTTCACATTTTACATAACAAATTACATAACAAATTTGAATAGGAAATAAGCCAAAATACCAGATGGCTGTTTGCCAGGATTGAATATATTATATTACACATAAATAAATACCTAATTGAATATATTATATTACACATAAATAAATACCTAATTGAATATATTATATTACACATAAATAAATACCTAATTGAATATATTATATTACACATAAATAAATACCTAATTGAATATATTATAGTACACATAAATAAATACCTAACTGAATATATTATATTACATATAAATAAATACCAACCCCTCAGAGGATATTCATATAGATTTGCCTGAATTTGTTCAAAACAAATAAGATTGTATAACCATAAAAGATGTGGATGACAGATGTTTATTTTACGCTATCGAGTCAATTTTAAATACCCATCCCAAAATTCCCCATAAACCATCAAAATATAGTTAGGATAGATGCAGCCATTGGTTTAATAAAATGTGCGGTTAAAATCTATATTAAATATCTCAAAAACTGAGAATGAATTTGACATGTCTGTAAATGTGTATGAAATGTTGCAATGGGAAACAACAGTAAGGATGGAACCTATATTAAACTGGATAGAGTAAATAAGAGAGAGAGAGAGAGAGAGAGAGAGAGAGAGAGTTAGAAAGTCAGGCACATTGACATGTTCATTATATTCATTTCAAATATATATATATATATATATATATATATATATATATATATATATATATATATATATATATATATATATATATATATATATATATATATATATATATATATATATATGTTAGTTTGGTTCATTTTCCTGTCAGTTTCTTTGTATTGGTTGTTTCATTGTGAAGCAGCCTATGCAGTCTCAGAGGGGTAAATAAAAAAAAGTGCAAAATCTGACATATAAAAACCATTATCTTGATATAAGGACTACACATGCAAAATATGTTAGACTTGAAAGTAAAATCCACAAAGACATTTAACCATTCCATTTATGCACAATCTCTCACAGAATGATGACCCTGCCTGACTCTCTCTCTCAGACAATGGTTACATCCAGTCGATGAATCACAAACCATATATTATCATATAATAAGTGTTTTTCTCTTTTAGAAATACAAAGACAAGAAAAGGGCACCTGAAGAGGACATTTCCAATGAGGGAGGGAAGAAAATGGTATAATATACAAATATTTACATTTTATGGAATGTGCATTCAGTACACAGAGTTATGTCTATTTCACACATAACATGTTGGTGACATATGCAGTTAGCTAATATCTTGTGAAGTTTTATTGCAACCTTAAAGTGTGTCTATGTCACTTACAAAAAAGTAAACTTATTTCCAAAATTGGTCTTGTTCACAATTTTGGTAAATTTGCAATGGTAAATGTATTTGCTTGCTATCTTGCAAGTGTTTTTTTATGAAAAGTTTCAGCTGCACTAATGTGACATGTAGATAAATAACGATCATTTATGTCAACATTATGTACATATAGCAAACAAGCTGTTGTTTAATCATGTATGAAAATAATATTTATATAAATACACAATGAAATAATTTAAAACAGAATAATAGTCAAGTGCTTGTGACTAAAGTCACAGCATAATTGTGTTGTATCATGCAGAAAATGTTTTGCAACATTTGCATGCATTCTGAAATAGGTAATAATTTATGGGTGGAAATCATAAAAAGAAAAACATATTATCTCAGTTTTCCTTGTGTTATACAAGCAAAGCATCGACTTTACAAAGAATGATATTTCAGGATTCACTTAAATATTGATTATCTTTTGTGGATCATAAGGACACTCTTACAAATTAAATGAAAATTCAATATTTTCTCAAAAGACATTAAAAGGAGCACAAATAGTTGACAGCAGAGTAACTATGATAGCTTGTACTTGCATATCCATGCACTATTGTATTTTGTGTGCTACCTTGCAAAAATAATTTAAAATGTGACTGAAAATGTGAACTTCTGACCCCTCTCAGAAGCCTGAAGGGAGGGTGTGAAACATAATAAGTCTCTTACAAATGATTACAATATGGAACCGTAAAGTAATTTTGCAAGTTTAGTGAATATCCAAGAAATGGTATAGGAGAAATATGTTATGGACAGATATCTGCATAACTGGATGAGGATATCAATATATCCAAAACTTTTTGGAATGATTTTCATATAAGAAGTCTAACAAAGCATAGGTCCATTATACTTATACTAGTTTAATTTGCATTTCAGAAATACAATGCTGCTACACTTGCAGTTGTCGAGTACACCAAAAGTAGAATTTACCCATGTAAGATTGAGGGTGAAATATTAATATATTGTCACAAACCAGCTGGACATATAGTTAATGGAAAGTGTGTTAGCAATATATGTGAAATTAAATTTGATGGATAGACAATGCTTTGAAAAGAAATATTTAATTGCAGAGTTGAAAACAAACATGATTGACAATACATTTACAAACATTGCTATCATAGATTTGAGAGTTATGGTTGACAAATATATTTACAATCGGTCAAATGCAGACAGCTTTTGAGATCCATATTTGCTGACCATCTTCTCTCTCAGTTTCCAAAAAAAAGAATTAAAATTGTTGTAATATATATTTGTTTTTGGTTATTACTTATAAACCGAATTTTATATTAGGGGTGGGGTTGGGTGGGGGAGGCAGAATTGCATGATAAGTTTTACATTATGGGCAAATATCTGATAGCATAATTTGAAGTAAAATAGTTTTGATGGTTTTTATATAATGAAGCTGTATATTTTACACCAGTTCGATCACTCCATAATTTACCGAGTCACTATATGATGTCATAGGTCTTTACCTGAGCATAGAAACATGTGCAGTTATTGCGAGCACTCTGTGTAATTTAACATCAGAAGATATTTTAATTACACGTCATTTGGGGGTGTTCATTTCGTGCTGCTTCATTATCTTGCCCCCAATACTACATGTACCTCTACAGTTCCTTAGTTGTAGTTCACCTTTTTAAGTGCAGTTGCACAGTACTATACCTGTGTATATTTTTAGTCTATTTGTGTCATTTATTCTTTTTTTTATATTTATTAGATAGACAGATGTGTCAAATTTGATGATTGCCTGCCAGAGTTGCTCCCTCAGATTTAATCTGTACATTTGTTCACATATATTGGTAACAAAGTTTTAAATAAGATGTATATATCTGAGAAATAAACATTTTACTATCATTTCTTTTAGTTATATTTTCTGTAAATATATAAGAAAGTGATACTATGATAACCCTTTGTATTGTTCTGTATAATAACAGAACTGATTGCATGCCAGAATTGCTCCCTCAAATTTAAATTGTATATTTGTTTACATATATTCGTAACAAAGTTGTAAATAAAATGTATATATCTAAGAAATAAATATTTTACTACCATTTCCTTTAATTCTGTATTGTGTAAATATGTAAGGAAGTGATAATATGATTACCCATTCTCTTGGTCTGCCTAATAATATAATTCTGTAGGGCAGTGATTGTGATATTTTCTCTGGGCCTCTCTAATAGCAGAATTCTGATAAGAAGGATTTGTATGATATTGTTTTCTCTGGGTCTCTCTTCTATCAGAATTCTGATAAGGAGGGATTGTATGATATTATTTTTTCTGGGCCTCTCTGCTATCAAAATTCCAATGAGAAGGATTTGTATGATATTATTTTGTCTGGGTCTCTGCTATCAGGATTATGATAAGGAGGGATTGAATGATATTATTTTTTCTGCGTCTCTCTCTGATAAGGAGGGACTGTATGATATTATTTTTTCTGGGTCTGTTGGGCCCTTTATGTTAAGAAGGGATTTATGATAATATGATGCTGAGTATGTAATAGAATAACAAAGTTCCTGAAAATTACAAAGTCTGTGTCTTAATCATTAACTTGCAGTGTATACTGGTACCCTAATTAGGAAAATATTTACTAAACTTGACCAAATGGAAACAGTCGAATACAAATGGCAGCTGTTATATATATATATTCTTTTATTATGTACTGCATACATGGTTCTCAGAGAAAAATATTTACATAACAGATGGTTTAATAATAAATCATTCATATATTATGTTAATCTGATATCCACTGTGAATCCTAGTACCTTGACTAATCTAACAACTCTTCTATATCATGCCTTCACAAAATGAGAAAGTGTATGATGTATACTATGATCTAGTACATATAAGCAGTTATGTTACTGGTTGCTTATGTGCACTCTTTTGATCTGGTGATCATCTGGACAGCAGCCATTGATCTCCAGATTCAATTCTCTTCTCTGTGATGCTAAATTGCGCAGGGGGGGGGGGTATGTTGTTTTACTGGAAGGAAGAGACATCAGGCAGCACTAATGTTTTCCACGTGTTTCAAGTAATGCCTCAGAGGACTTGCAGGTCTGCCTCTCTTGATGTATTGATTGAGAAAAACAAGAGATTGACAACTTTCTGCTTGCCCATACATGGCAATATGTTCTTGGCTACAAAGCCTGATTTCATCTTTAGGACAATCAAACCATCCGATGGGAATTGGAGATAGGGCATGCAATTCACTCATCCTGCAGACTGAAGCTAGGGTTGTCTAAAAGTACATTTTGTAAGATAGCAGCTTCAGTCAAATTCTAGCCAGGGGTTCCATCTTGTCTGAGTTGAACCATATCAGAACACGAGAGGTTCCTTGTGAGGAACAATGTGAGTGACCATGGCCAATTCAGGTAAACATTGGCCAGCAAGTCCAACTGGTCCTTATTGTGGCCTATATTCCATCTCCTATGATATCTGAATGTGTCAGAAATCATGGATCGGTAACCTTTGACAGTAATAGGAGTTTAGATCTTCTCTTCAAGAACCAGAAATAAAGTCAGAAATATGAGAGATTGAAGCTTGCATGATTGTAAGAAACTTCAAAGGTATAAGTATCTTAATAGTAGAAGTGAAAGTTTTGATTTTGAGATATTTTTATCTGTAGCCGGCATACGTAAACATGGAAACCAAGCTGGCCGTTCATTTGAAGCTAAAGTTATGCATTTGATCTCCTGTGCTAGTCTAACTGTCAAAGGTAGTTACCAAACATGCCAATCCATTTTCAAGCCTAACTCAAAATAAATGTAAACCAAATTACAGATTTAGTTTTTGTGTCAGAATATGAAACTATCCAGTAAGACCTTAGGACCAACTAGACATCAAAAGAAGTCTTTTAGTGAAAATCCCATGTGACATGGCCATCCATTCAGGAAGAGTGGTGATAACGAGATTTTCAAGATAGCTGCAGTAGCAGCTATCTTGGATGTCTGAGCACAGACAATGGACAACAGGCCATCCCATAAGTTCTTCTGGTCTATGACCAGTAGAACTAACAAAATATTTTCAAGATGACTGCAGTGGCTGATCAGCCATATTGGATGTCTGAGCAGCACCATTTTCATTAGGACCTACTAGACCATGGGGTGAATTTGTGTTTGTTTCAATGGTAATACTCTATGCAGTTTAGGAGGAGTAGTGATAACAAACTTGTGCTAATGGATTAATGGACAAAGGAAAACAGTCCATTCTTTTCTGGTCTATGATGAGTAGAACTATAAATGACTTGGCTATTTAAATTACGATTGCAAATATTTCAATATTCATGTGGTTGTTGCTGTTGACATTACTGTGAATAATATCAACAACAACCACAGTGTAGACTAGGACAGCAAACAAGAAGCAAAACAATAAAACAGCAGCAACTGTGAGAAATTCTTGTTCATACATTGACTGTTTTGTATTTTTGTTTGAAGATAAAAATGCTAGAAAAGTCTCTATTACATTACTTCTTTGATGATGGATTGACATAGACCATGTGCCATAAATGAAAATGTTTTCCAGTTAAGTTTTCAAAAATGACGATGAAAGAAAAAGCTACCTTTTATATCAAATACTAAGTCACTTATTTAAGTTTTGTTTACCTCATTAAATATATTTAAATAATCTTATATCTTCTTTATATATGCTTTATTATATATGCTTTATGATATATTTTTTTCTGTCAAAATAATTTCCATTCTGCATCAAAACGTACTACTAATACGTGTAGTAAATAATAATGATGGATACCAAACAGTTTAAACATTCATACACATGCATCAAACATTCCTACTCAAGTGATGCTTCATAATCATGGCCTTGAAGATGTATGGAAAACATCCACCAGAAGGCCTGTCCTATGAAAAAAATAACAACATGTCTCAGAGTAACCTGTACAAAAAAAGCACACACACAAAATAATTGCTACCATATCTGTGAAAAGGCAATTAAAAAAATACATGTATATATATATATATCAAGCTGACACCCCACTCCCCCACTCTACTTTAACAAGTCCGTATGGATACCATCCACCTTGTGGTCTAGTCCAATAAAAGTCCACTTATCCAACTTAAATATGTATAACTCTTAATTAAGATATATTAATAATATCTGCTGGGAGACCCATCCTTTATAATATAAGTAGTACCAAATGCAGTATATGGGGTCACTATGGGGACAATGTGGAATTAACTCTACAGCTGCCACTATGGGGATGTATGGAAATTTAACATTAAATGTCACTATGGGGAGCTATGGAAATTTAACATGAGAATCCATACAATTCCAAAATTGTATTGCTCAATTCCGACAATTTGCAAGAATATTATGTTAAATGTATTATGCTCGAGAGGAAAAGAACAATATTTCATAACAGTAACATGCCAGGGTAACATGTAAGTGTTTGCGATATGCAGGTGGTACAAAAGATCTGGTCACCAGTGAACCTAGTGGTTGGCTGCCATGACCCCTAGATTAGGGGAAGATGGAAAGAAAATAGAAGGAAAACATATGAAATAAAATATTGAGAACAGAATGGAGAGAGAGAGAGAGAGAGAGAGAGAGAGAGAGAGAGAGAGAGAGAGAGAGAGAGAGAGAGAGAGAGAGAGAGAGAGAGAGACGGAGAGAGAGAGAGAGATCATCTATAGTACAAACATTAGAAAAAAGTGACAGAATCAATTAATTAATAGGTGTGAAGTGAGTTAATTAAGTACTGTTACTGCAACTACTGTTCATTACATGCAACTCTGAATGTAAAGTTCACACCATAATCACTGAATAATTGGGAGATTTGAGAAGAAAGGTTTGGAAATTAAAGATGGAGGATAGTGAGACTTGAGAAAACCAGAAATGACCAGAGTGAGTTTGCTCTCCAACTGCAACTCTGCTATACCATTAACCACTCCCCCTAATCATAGGAAAAGGGGTACAGCAAGACAGAGAAGAAACGTAGGATAGAGAGAAGAATAAAACAAAATTGCCTCAAATGGACTGATGCTCTAATGTCCAAAAAGAATTACTAGGAATTCAAGAAAGACCATTTCTTCCTTTTAACTGTTTTGTATTAAAACCATCTCATATTCTAGCTTGAGTGATAAAATTTTAAAATTAGCTGCTGTGGCAGCCACAATGGATATAAGATCAGCACCATTTTCATTCAGGACAAACGAAACATCAGTAAAAGACTTTTGGTGAAAACCCCATGCCATCCATACAAAAGGAGTAGCAATAAGGTTTTCAAGATGGCTGTGACCATGGCATCCATATTTGAAACAAGATTGACACCATTTGCATTTAGAACCAACAAGATATCAGAAGTCTTTTGGTAAAAACCATATGTTGATATGACCATCAATTCTGGCCGAGTAGTGATCGATAACAAGATTTTCAAGATAGCCACCATGGTGGCCATATTGGATGTCAGATCAGCATAATTTTCATTGAGAACCAACAAGACTTCATGAGAAGTCTTCTGGTGAAAACTGTTGTCAATATGACTTTCCAGTTAGGAGGAGTAGCAATAACAAGATTTTCAAAATGGCTGCCATGGCAGCCCAACTGGATGTCAGATCAGCACCATTTTCATTTAGGACCAACTAGACATCATAATAAATCCTTCAGTGAAAACCCCATGTTGATATGACCCCCCCCCCCCTCATTCAGGAGGAATGTCAATAACAAGATTTTCTTTTGGGACCAACTAAATCTTGTGATGAATGTGTGTGTGAAGTTTCATGGCAGTAATCCAAGTAGTTTAGAAGGGGTAGTGATAACAAACTTGTCCGATTGGATGGATGGATAAGGGATAGAGAATTATAGATGACAGTCAACAGGCTATCCCACGAGAACTTCTTGTCTATGAACAGTAGTGTTAAAAAGAAATCACTAAACCACTGATTTCACTTATAATACCATCTTCTCAGTTGTGTCTCACTTAACAAGGACCTATAACACTAAGAAGGAATTCTCAAAGAACACAAAAGCACAAGAAAAATAAATATATATCGAAATAAAATGTAAATAAAAATTAACATACAATAAATTCAGTACAGAGAACAGTGCAATTGTTTTCAGTTATGATTTAAACTCCACAGAAGTATTCTCAAGATACACTATAAATATTAATTCTGTTTAAATATTACATTTATGTTCTTAACATATCAATCATTCTGGAAGAGCAATCACAGACTGATATCCGTCGATCGTATCAACATATACATATGTATAAATATACAAAATATACAAATAATTACGCATGTCCAATTACCAAGAAAATATAAAGCAATCACACCTTCTCAGTACTTTAGATGATGAATATCATCATGATAGTGACCAAAAGCCAGAGTCTTCAAAACAATAGTGTATAGTTTTCATTACTACACAAAAAACACCAGTTAAATCTAGAGTCCCTTGCATGACCTATCTAAGACCAAAACTTCACGCCATTTTTAATTTGAAGTAAAATAAAAAATGCACCAAACTGTATGCTATAAAATAATAAAAATATCAAAGGACAGAGACTGTTCATAGACTTTTGAAATGCTTAATAACACTAAATAAGTCAGCTACACATACAGAAATCATGATGTGGATCACTAAGAAAATCAAATGATAAAAAGAAAACCAACACAATCATATTCTCTGGATAGTTTTTAATTGTATCTGCAAAACCAAACCATCACAGTGATGCCATGCATTTAAATTCAAACTAATGTTGCTTGGGCTGCAGGTACAGGTATGATAGATGTGTCAGGTACCGGTATGATAGATGTGCCAATATAGCCATGAGCGAGACCTAGTACTTCCAGCTGACACACAATATACAATATCATTGTTATAGGACCTTGATATTAATGTATGCAATAGCATTATCAAAAAGGTATACTTTTCAGTCATTTCAGGTGATAAATATCATTGTGATGGTGACTAAAACCCAGAGTCTTGAAACCCCAGTGTACATTTAATTATTGCCCCAAAACACACAAGTTTTATCTAGAAAGAGAGCCTCTTGCAATATGGCCTATACAAGTCCAAAACTTCATGCCATTTTTAATTCTAAATAGAATCAAAATATGCACAGGATTTTTATGTTATGAAATAATATAAACAACAAAGGCCAAAGACTATTTAAAGATATTTGAAAGATGATGCTTTACACCTTTTCAATTTTGCCTCTATTAAAAAATCTGGATTCACAACAAAATGTTAACATTTAAAACCTGTGCTTGAATAATAAACCATAATTATTGCATGTGGCATGTTTTATGTAATAGCCAAAGTGCAGAGACAACTCTCTTGTTTAATTTGAATTTTGAATTGGTGCACCCTTAACTTCTATTGTCTCTTTTTTAGTGTATAGTTACAGCTTTCACTGATTTTGTGAGTCTATAGTTACAGCTTTCACTGATTTTGTGAGTGTATAGTTACAGCTTTCACTGATTTTGTGAGTGTAGAGTTACAGCTTTCACTGATTTTGGTAAGATAGCCCTTACTAGCCCTAACCAATCTGGAATAGCCATCACTTTGAATATGACAAACAAATATGTCCATATCTAGCAGACTTACTATATACAAAATATACCAAGAAATAAGCATGAATGCAAATGTGAACAAAAAGTCATGTCACATCAGTTGTACCATTAAATATCCTTAAGTATGTTGGTCATTGACCTTGACCTTTTACCTCTTTGACCCCAAAATCAATAGCCTTACTCCAAGTCCAAGCCATGCAAAATTTGGTTCAGGTATGTCATGCACAACAAATATTATTGTGCATAAACCATTTTTCTTCCTTCTGCTAAAATGACCTTGACCTTTGGAGCCCAAATTTATTAGAGATCTTCCTCACCCCAACTGCGAGCCATCCACAATGTTTGGTAACTGTAGATAGTGAACAACTAAAGTTATTGTATGGAAACCACACTGGTAACAAACGGACTAACAGACAGATGGACAGATGGATGGATGGACATCAGAATATAATCACAGAAACTAAAAGAACAAAATAAAGGCAAATATATGATACAAATACAAGTAGATATCAATATGTACATGTACACACCCTTGCTTGCACACAAAACAGATTAATAATAATGTGGACAAAATGGATGATTACAATATTAGTGTAATATAACCTTGACCTTGATATTAATGTATGCATCAACATTATTGAAAAGGTATAGATTCCATGTCCAAATGCTGAATCAGACCTTTTCAGTAATTCCAGGTTCTGAATATCATTGTGATGGTGACAAAAATCCAGAGTCTTGAAACCCAATACATTTATTTATTGCCCCAAAACACACCAGTTACATGACCTATCTAAGTCTAAAACTACATGCCATTTTTAATTCCAAGTAACAACAAAATATTCACAGGATTTTATGCTATGAAATAATATTTTTACAACTCTAGATTCTTAAATAATATGTAACAGAAAGAATGTGAAACCAACAATTTAAGTAATATCATAAAGCAATTTATTTCTCTACAATACAAAGTGACATTCAAGAGATATAGTCAATGAGCAATATTGTGAATCAAATTCCACAGATTGATCTAAAACAGGAATGAATTATTTGTTTACCAAATCCCTATTTATACACATTTTCACTTGACCTATATCATAACAGGATGTGAAGCAATAAAATGGAAGAAATAAAACTCTAACTACATGTCAACAGAGAGACTGGCCTTGTACTCAAATGCTTATAAACATTCTGTTTACAAGTGACCAGAATCTAAAGTACAACTTACCTACATGGACAAGATTTTAACACACATAATAGATTAAACATACATAACACCTCCCCTCATAAAGAAAAAGAAAGATTTATGCAATAAAGCTTTCTTTCACATATTTGTCAAATATGCATATGATAGTATAATAATCAAAATTACATAGGAAGATGTCTTATGAATAACACTCAACTGAATTACACAAAATATACATAAAATAAGGCAATATGGTACTTCTATACATGTGACAGTGCATCTGCAATCACTGAGTCGATTGAAGAATTTCCGAATGGTTTCCAAGTGGTCTTCCCAGGTGTCATTGTAGATGATGACGTCATTGATGTATGCATCACAATTATCTAGACCAGATGTTAACCATTTCATAAGATGTTGGAATGTTGCCTAAAAACTTTTCTTTCCAAAAGGCATCACTTTATATTGATAAAGCTCATCGGGAGTTACAAATGCTGACATTTCTTTTGCTCTTTCCATGAGCGGAATTTGCCAGAATCCTTTTAAAAGGTCAAACTTGGTTACATATTTTACATTTCCAATTTTGTCGATGCAATCGAAATTAATCCGTTTTGGTGACAATGTTGACTTTTCTATAGTCAGTACACATGCAGAATGTATTATCAGGTTTAGGCACAAGAATACATGCTGAACTCCAGTTATTTTTACTTGGTAAGAATTTCCTGCCGATATGACCTCGGAACGACAATTTGATAGCTCACTGACCACTCGTCACTAGCGCGTACCTCTATTTTTTCATAAGGACCCCATTTTTCACAAAGTAACAATCTGAGACTTGTCTGGCTTCAGTTTCACTAATAGCCCTCTGAAACAAACAAGAGATCTCAGGATATTGTTCCTGTTCGACAACGAGTGATTGTCTTTTGTTACCCTGATTAGAATAAAGAGAATGAGTACTAAGAAGAGGATCGCTGATCAATAACTTTTGATTGATCAATAGCAGGAGAAACGGTGACCTCATCAGATGACCGACCAACAAATGTGTTTGCTAAATGAATCATTTCCTGATCATCATCACTCTCAAGAGCTCTTTTTTTTTTTTTCTTTCTTTCTTTTTTTTTTTGCCATAGCTCTGGTAGCTGCTCAAGCAGGATAGAAATGAGGGATTTCAATCTCAATAGGATCAACTCTTTGATCCAAACAAGGCTTGTCAGTTACAAGTGGATTAACCATGACCTTATATCCAGCTAGGTCATTGCCTAGTAACAAATGGATACCTTCTATAGGTAAAGAAGTCACTGTCCCAACAGTCACAGGTCCGGAAACTAAGTCTGATGCCAATTTGACACAATGGAGAGGAACATTTACAAAGCCGCACTATACTCCCTGAATAAGAACACTTCCAATAGAAGAAGACTTCTCAGACAAAGGTAAAGTACCTGAAAATAAAAGACTCTGAGAAGCTCCTGTGTTCCTTAATATTTTAATACGAATAAGTTTGGTAGAATCAGCAATAAGTGATATAGAACCTTCTGACATGAATGGTTCATAAGTCTCTGAAATAGAAAACAGACTGGGGTTTGTTTGACCCAATAAATGTATTGCTTTCAATACAAGACCGTGAACTTCACCTCTTTGAAATAAGAGCATTTGGAATAGCTCTGTCTTTATTCTATTGCTTACTTTTCAACCTGTAGCAATCAGAAATGACATGCCCTTTCCTTTTACAATAAGCGCATGTAGGAAGATATAAGGATTTCTGATCAGTCTAATCAGATGTTTGATTTCTAAAAGTTGTACCGGATTGAAATTTGGAAGTATTCATATGAGACTGAGATGGGGTTTTTTTAAAACCAAAAACCTGCAGAGACGAAGACTTACTGACACATGAAATTTTGTGAGTCAAGGAGTACTCATCAGTCATGCGAGCAGCATTTTCCAAAGTTTCCACTATTTGCTCATCATGATAGGTCTTGACATCACTATGGATGCACTTCTTGAACTCTTCAATTAATACAAGCTGTCTGAGCTTATCGTAATCTTAATCCACTTTCTTTGCTGAGCACCACTTATCAAATAGTTGTTCTTTTTCAAATTTAACATGAGTTTGTCCAGTTTCTTTTCTACAATTCCTAAATCCCTGTCGATATGCCTCAGGTACCAACTCATAACCATTCAAGATATATTCCTTAACCACATCGTAATCAAAGCTCTGTTGTACCGACAGTGAAGTGTAGACTTCACGAGCTTTGCCAATAAGTACACTTTGTAATAACAAAGTCCAATGCTCTCTTGGTCATTTCAAGTTTTCAGCAATTTTCTCAAAGTGAAAAAGTATTTATCTACTTCTTTTTCCTGAAAAGGGGGTACTCACCTAATATATCTGGTAACATAAAAACCTGAACTTGTATTTAAAGCGGGAGGGGGGAAGGTGATCCGCTTGCCAGTTCTAATTCTTTTAATCTATATTCTTCTTCTTCTTCTTCTCTCTCCCTCTCTCTGAAAAATCTGAAAAAGTGAAAGTAAATGTTTAAGTGCGTAAAAACTGAGGAGTCCAGGATATAATTTGACAAGCAAATCGTTGAGCAACGTTGTCAGATAAGATGCTGCCAACTTTAAACCGTTGGTCCAATATGTGTATTCTATGTATTAAATTAATGCTTTGAAAAATGGGCAATCTAAATTTAATTTTTATTGAGACTGTATGAACAAACGTGCGCTCGAAACATCTTTCATAGTAGGACTCTCAGTATCAATTCAGCCCCTATAGTGAACCTATAGAAAAAATTATATAAAAAATTCAATAACTTTATAAATAAATTTCTGAATGCTCATGATCAACCCTATATTTATCAGTATAGACATATCCTTGATAATAGCGTCTGTGCAGAGAAAATCATATGAGCCGCGGCATTTTCTGGATTTACATGTGTTTGAAACATGTGCTTTCAATTCCGCACCAAAGACTCAGGTGCTATTTCCATGGACAAGTCTGTAAAAGGACCAAAATTTCATCAATAAAACATTGTCTCTATTTATTTCAGTTACAACTAGATAAGTTCTCAAAAGATTCTTTTTACTAAAATCTTACTTCCAGTATCAAGTAATCCTGACTTTTAAAAACTCAATATATATATATATATATATATATATATATATATATATATATACTCTATTTTAGGACTCATAGTACTAATTCAACTCCCATAGTAAGCATATGGAAACACCATAATATTCAAATTTCAATAACTTTAAATTTCTAAATGCTCATGATCAAACCTATATTTATCAGTATAGACCCATCCTTGATGCAAGCTAATGTGTGAAGAAAACAACATGAGCTGCGGCATATTTTGGATCTACATGTGCATGAAAGTGTGTTATCCATTCTACTCGTAATGAATCAGGTGCTACTGTTATTATTGACTGTTCCTAACTCAAATCTGTAAAAATACTAAAATTGCATCAATAGCATCTTGTCTCTATTATTTTCTTTTTAGGTACAGACAGGATAAGCTCTCAAAAGATTTTTGTTACTTTTCATTATTAACCAATTACGGACAACTCTATGGTAACTTCACCCATTTCTAGACTGGTTCACACATGTTCTATATACTTTATCCTTACCCATTTCTAGACTGGTTCACAGATGTTCTATATAATTGGTACCGTGAGTACTTCATCTTCACCCATTTCTAGACTGGTTCACAGATGTTCTATATAATTAGTACCGTGAGTCTAGTACGAAAGACCACCATATTGTACTGGTTCTCTTGCCTGAATATTAAATTTCAGCATAGTGAAAAAACCATCAAAACCAGTTGGATACCATTTTTAATATAGTGGATTTGCTCATACCCGGCCCACATATGTGCAGTAGCTAAATACAGACCGCAAACCAGGCTAGGTCCGAATCATCCGGGTACCCTGGGTCGTCGGTTAAGGTGGCGCTCTATAGATAATACGTACTTCTGACAGTGAGAGGTGTAAGGTGAAGCTGTTTCCATCTGCAATATGCACAGTGGAGAGAATGTTGGCATACCTTTATGCTACTTTCATGTACTCTGACTGAAATTTCTTTACATATTGTACTTGTGGAAATTGTACATGATCTAAGCACACAGCTGACCAAATGGCAGCTCCCATGTGCTCGAAAACTCAGCCTGAACTAGTCCAAAGTACACTAACTTTAGTATTTATTAAAATAGGGAAAACGAATTTTGCCAGAGTAGGAAATATCAGCTTCTGAAAGTGCAATGAATGAATTACAAAATATATAAAAAGTAAAAAGAGTTAACGGATGGTTTTTTTTTTTTTTTTTGTAAATCCATGAAGTGAAAATGACCAAGCGGAGCTAGCACATCTGACGTAAGACCAAGCTGTATATTCTAGAACCCAAATTACACTCATCAATCATACACCCAAAAAAAGGGAATTAAAAGTTCTTTTAATAATGCCTAAGATATGCAAAATCTTTTTTATATGCCCAGGATAACCAGTGACGGAAACATGTGAGATTATTTTTCTTTAAAAATTAAACTGTAGAGCGCCACCTAAAACAATAGTTTTTTTTTTAACCGACGACCCAGGGTACCCGGATGCCTCATCAGCAGGCACTCTAGATTGGTCCCTTGAAATACTTTTGACATATGTGTTGTAGCTACATGAAGGCCGGAAACCAGGCTACCGGCACTCCTTATAGCATGCGATGGAAAAGACCGAGAAGATTCCGATTGCATTGCAAACCGCTCTTTAGATGGGTACCTACTTTTATTTTATCCTTATATAATCATATAGGAAAGAGTGTAAACCAGTCTGCAAGGAGGAAAGATGGCGTCTTTCAGAGTAAGGTATGTTTACATTTTGCTGTTACCGCCCCTTTCAGCTGCTGTACACGGAAGTCAGCAATTAATTTCGTATGGTATGAAAGTTGTTCTAAGTTTTCTTTATTTTAAGTATTTTAAAAATCTATTGCAGGCTACAAGAATTCGAAGAGACATTGAATGCGGATGTCATTGACATGAAGAAGTTCCGACGACTGTGCTTCAATGGTGACTTCCCATCTCTCTCTCTCTCTCTCTCTCTCTCTCTCTCTCTCTCTCTCTCTCTCTCTGCGAGCGCAAAGGGACTTACATTCAGTCTAGCTGGTGACACCCAAGTAATACTGACTATTCGAGCTTTATGACGATGGATATACATATTAATCCCTTTTAAGTTTAGAGAATTCTCCCCAGGAATAATTTTTTTTTTTTAAATTCTGTTTTCTGTATTTATTCTTCGTTGAGGGAACTGACCTGAAGCAAGATACTTTGCTCAAGTGCAGGGTTTATTCTAGTCTGCATCAATGACCCTTATTTTTCATCTTTAGCCCAAAAAACTTCCTCCATGGCACCCATATTACAGATAATAGATCGTTATAGACCATTGATTTTCGAATTTAATGTATCCTAGGCTTCCTGAACAGAGTGCGCACATTGCTAGAGAAGTGTAATATTGTACTGATTTTGATAAGCATGGGCATCAATCATAATAATTGTAATAATAATAATAATGACTTAGTATAGTGTTTAATCTTTACAAAATCTAAGTGCATTGCAATATTGGTCAACACATCAGGACATATGTATAAACAAGATTGCAAAAAAACATGACACTCTGGAATTACAAACAAAGCATAGTGACAATAATTAAGAGTAAAGAAACATTGTGAAGTCTTGTTAAGTCAGTTCTTGCAGCTGAAAGTGGTGAGTTTTTAGAGCACTCTTTAATGAGATGAGGGTGTCATTGTGTCTAAGTTCAAGAGGCAATTCTTTCCAGGTAGCTGGGCTCTGATATGCAAAAGAACAATATTGATAGTACTTGGAATAATGAGAATACAGGTGATGATCCATGCAGCAGTGTTATGAACTTTTGGAAGTTTTTGTAGTAGGTATTGAGACAAGCCAGATAGAAGAGAATTACAATAGTCAAGTCTAGCAAGTATTAAGGAACACACAAGTGTTTTAGTGGCTTAAACAGAAAGAAAGTTGCAAACGTAGCTGATGTGTCTCAGTTGCAGATATGCATCCTTGCATGTGTTCATGACATGTTGGTGCAACGACAGACAACTGTCAAGACTGACACCTAGGTTTCATACTGATTGTTTGAATTTAATGTTGATATTGCTGACACTTATTGTTTGAGGTAAAGGATAAGAATGAGAACGTTTTTGTGAAGTGATCAGAATGGCATCAGTTTTATCATCATTCTGCAGCTTGTTATGTGTCCTCCACAACTTCACATCAGAAATTCACTTCTCTATGCCTCAGATGGTAGCATCAACTTCAGTTGGGTGACTAGATTTGTTGGGGAGACACAAGATGATCATTTATGACACTTAAAAGGAGCTGAGTGTACTGAATGAAGAAAATGGATCAGAGGACAGAACCCTATCACAAATACCATATGCTGGAGACGGTGAAGTATCTACTACAGAAACTTCAAAAAGTTCAAAACACAGCTGCTCAGATCATCCTTAGAGTACCAAGAACCGAGCACTCCTCCCCCCCCCCTGCTCTATACCCTACACTGGCCACAGAATCAAACACAAAATTTGTTCTCTATGCTACATTTCATTGAGTGGTTCCAGTCCAAAATACCTATCTGACCTCACCCCTGTGTACACCCCAGCAAGATACTTACACTCCTCTTCTGACATTCATATTCTCATTATTCCCACTATCAAAATGAAGTCATACTGACAACGTTCTTTTGCAAACCAGGGCCCAGGTACATGGGACGAATTGCCCATTGAAATTAAACACAAGGACAACGTGATCTCATTGAAGAGTGCTCTTAAAACTCACCTATTTCGACAGCAAGAGCAGACTTAAAGACTTAATGTTTCCTTACCTTAATTATTGTCAGCAGGTTTTTGTTTTCTAATTTCATAGTGGGTTTTTGGTATATGTGTTATATGATATTGTAAAGAGCTTAGAGCTTCTAAATATTAGGTGCTGTACAAAGTCTTCATTATTATTATTATTATTATTATTAAATAATATATCATGGTCTAAGATCATTGGTAGAACATGTAAAGAGGAACGGATGAAATCTTTGGCAAAAACTGCTGCATTTATTTCCAGAGTTGTGTACAGGATGGCATAAATGTAGACTGAAATGTCCAAAATAAATTCTACAGGGGAATGGTTACTTGAGCATGGGGAATTCAGTCTCAGTATGGAAGGTTAGTGACAGGAGAGGCTAATAATAATCACAGCTGCTTAGGTGATGGATTTATTGATTTATGCGATAATTATTTACTTTTCCAGCATTATATACTTTGATTCAGTCATTATTGAGTCAGACTATAGCACAACTTGCAACAATTTCCTTATCAACTAAAGTAACCATGACCTTTAAAAACTGAAACCCTTAATTGGTAGCCTGAAATCATCATGAAACTGAATCGTGTGTCTGGTCCTGAGCTTTACCTTTTTTAATTTCAATAAACTGTAACTGAAAGCCCTCAACACAGAACACACTAATGGCTTAATGGAGACAAATGTTATTAAGTTCCTAAATATATGTTTATTCCATATTATGAAGCAGTCATCTAAAAGTCTCTTCCATTTTTTTCTCAAATAATCCCCAAATGTTTATCCCTAATTACATGTATCTATAGAAGAAGAGTGAAATAAGTATTCCTTTCATGGACATACTTGTCAAATTGTCTGAAACCCATATTTCTACTGATATTTATAGTAAACCAACTGATACACATAACTATCTCAACTTTAAATCTTGTCATGCAAAACATATAAAAGTGAACATTCAGTGTTCTCTGGGATGCCGAAATCCGTATAAAAGTAGACATTCTTTCATTTTTGGACACATGAAAATTCCAAAAGCTGAGTCCTAGGTACGCAAGTTTTTTGGGGGGACAAAATTCTTTTTTTTTTTTTGATCCATTGCTACAAAGCAAGTTTCAATCATGTACTGTGCAAGCTATCAAACAATGTTCAAGTGATTGTAGTGGAATTAGGTGAAGCCGCATAGGTTAGATCTTAGCAGACAAGGAGTTTAAGACACCTTTTAATTGATCTTCTATGACTAATGATAATTTTGATCAAAAGATTAATTTCACACACATGTGATTTGACACCTCCTTGATAAACATTACTCAGCTTGGTTTTAATCTATCATATTATAAATCCTTACACGATGTTTTGAATACTTGCATTTTATCATATTTAGAAAAATAGTGCCAAGATTTTGGGACTTATTTTGTTTGTCGTTGGAATATGAACTCCCATGTTAATCATCATAAATCATCATAAAATCAGCAGTTTTTTGGTTACTTGTTCATCATATGTGTGCTTTTCTGATGGCAACTTAGATTTACATAATTTTTTGGGGGTGCCAAGTGCAAGGCTGCAGAGGAGCATGAGTAGAACCATCTAGTTTTTATAAAGAAAACAGAATGACAAAGAGACAGAGATTTGTGGAATGAATCTATCATGGAATAGGATATATCCATGGTCCAAAAAATGAAAAAACAATTAAACATTATGAGCTTTATGTCCATGTCTCATAATCATGCCCTGAAAAGGTAACACAGGCACGATAAAAGTCACTTTAATATTGATGATCAGGTTCGCTTCGCTGAATCTCTTGAAGAATGGTTCTATTAGATCTTGCCACATGTCGTTGCAGATGATGACATCATCGATGTATGCATCGCAATTTCTATTTGGATGTTATTATATTCATCAGACGTTGGAAACTTGGGGAACCTTCATCCCAAATGGTACGACTTTGTATTGGTAAAGTTCTGGAGTCGTGAATGCAAATTTTTCTTTCTCTCCATAAGTGAAATTTGGTAGAATCTTCTCAATAGGTCAATATCTTGCGACGTATTAGTCATTTCCAATCCCATATAGAAACTGGAAATGAATATGCCCCGGTGACTCTATTTACTTTCTATTCTCTATACAGGTACGGAAAGTGTTATTTTCTTTCTGCACTGAAACATGGTAAACTCCAGTCACTTTTATTTGATTCAAATCATTTTCCAATAAATTCCGAGTCTTGTTTGAGAGGTGACATCTGGAAAATTGTAAAATGTCTGTAAATAAATATCCATTTTCTTCTATCAACTATTTCAGTTCGTAAATCTCAGGCGGCAGTATGTGCGAAGTGTAGTGACTTCAAATCATCTCTTCAGATTTCTCATCTTCATTCAAATCTTCAATGTGTGAGACAAGTACTACTAAAGTAATCGATAATTTATATGGCTATCTCTATCTACATTTTGTTCTAACATTCTAACATTTTGACAGAGTTGTTTCTGCTTTCTCCTCCCAGAAGTATTAATAATAATTTAAATTCCCTAACCTTTTGTCAGTAGTATAAGGACCAAAATACTTAACCTAAAGAGGATTTTTGGGGTATAGGTAGCAAAACTAATACTCTATTATCTGACTAAAAAAAACTCCTACACTGACCCCTCGCAGCAAACAACAATAATTGGAAACCTTCAACCTACTCCCTTCCTGTTCCACAACAATTCCCAATTATATACCATCTCATAACAATATGTTACAATAATTCGTTCTAAAGCCTGATATAGTATCAGCTTCAGAAGACCAAACAGTGTGAAAAACCCGACCAAACTCTCACTATGATCTCAGTTTTAATATTCCACAAAGGAATAGCTTTTATAAAACTTGTAGACGCACACTTCGCCGACAAGTATTGGTTGCCTAACATCATCTCATTTATTCCTAAACGACCAGACAACGACGTTTCATGGACTACACTAAGTAATTCCTGACGATAGTATCTAGGAACTACTATTTTACCAACTGACCACTCATCACCAGCAATTACCCTAAGCAATCTCTGTTTCCGTTCAAGGACTTCACTCGTCAAGAAGTAACAAGTACCTTCTTGCGTGGCTTCAGTTTCAGTCATAGCCCCCTGAAACAAACAGGAGATATCCGAATCTCCCTGTTGTAAGACATCTAGTGCTTGTCTTATTACACCCTGACTATTTTTATGAGACATAGTAGTTGAAAGAGTATCACTATCAATACTAGATTGAGGAGCAGAAGTGACCTCATGAAAAGCCTGACCCAAAAAGGTCTCCGCTAAAGGAAATACATCCTGTTCAACAACAATATTCTCAAGAGCATACTTTGCCATAGCTCTAGTAACTTCACAAGCTGGATTTAAACCAGGGATTTCTACTTCAATATGATCAACTCGTTGATCCATACTAAGCTTGCTAGTTACAAGTGGATTAACCACTACCCGATCTCCTGCTAGGTCATTACCTAGTAATAAATGGATGCCCTTAATAGGCAAAGAAGCCACTGCTCCTATGGTCACAGGTCCCGAAACTAAGTCTGATGACAAATTAACACAATGAAGAGGGACATTAACATATCCGCAATCTACCCCCTGTATTAATACACTTTCACTAGTAGAAGACTTCTCAGAAAACGGCAAAGTACTATCTAACAATAGACTCTGAGCTCCTGTATCTCTTAATATCTTAACCCATTTTATCCTGAATACGACTACGGTCGTAATACCTCATTCTATCCTGAATACGCCTGTGGTCGTAGTATCCCATTTTATCCTGAATACGACTACGGTCGTAATCTACTACGTATGTGTGTAGCGTCTATAGAAACATGTGTTATACATCACAAATATTTGTGTACTTCTTCACCAACACAGGAAATGGTTAAAGCACGCATGCGCAGTGAAATTTTTAAAAAAACGTGGTTGCAAAAGTAATTGTTGGCTTGAAAATCGATCGATAAAATGATGGACGACAACTCAGATGTAAACATGGATGTTGACAGCGAGGGTAGCGACATTGAAGTTGATGATTTGGATGATTCTGATGATAATATTGACTTAAATGATGGGTTAGAATTGCATCAAGTTGATGAAAGAGATGATGCATGGCTTCATGCACTTTTCAACATGTTTTCATGAGAAACTGCACGCTGAAGTACATGTTTTGGAATGTGATGTAAAAAATTGTTCCAGGTGTTTTGTTGTCCAATTTTAGTAAAATTATTATAACTTTTGAACTAACAGTGCTAGAAACTTCAAATTTGGACCAAAATACTAGAAATAGAATTATCTTTATTTTATTCACATAATATTAGGAGCATTTCATTCATCTTCATGGACAAAAGATTCACTGAACATCATGGCGAGTTTTTTTATTTTTTTTATTTTTTTTCAAGTCATATTTCAAAATACAGTTGTGAGCATGTACATTGGTAAATGATAACAAAACATATATCACTGTGTTGCAAATTTTAATACCTTTTCAAAGATACATAGTTTTATATACTTTAAAAAAGAAATAACAATGTTACAACACTTTTAGTAAACATGGTGAAGGTCATCACAATTTCAACTGCTGCTGCTGTGTGATGCTCAGTTTTACCACAATGTATTTAGAATTGCTTCTCAGGAATCGGACAGTGTAGTTGAAATTGGTAAACAGGATAAAATGGGTTAATAGGAGTAGCCTTATCCAAGTCAGCAACAAGTGACACAGAACCCTTCGACATGAATGGTTCGTAATCCTTCATTATAAAATCAGACTGAGGTAAGCTAGCCTCCAAACAAATATCATCATCATTGATAAATGACCCTGACCTTGACTTCTTAATAACTAGAGCATTTGGAAGTGCTCTATTATAATTCTGAGGCCTAAATTGCAACTTTAAGCAATCAGAAATAACGTGTCCCTTCATCTTACAATATGAACATGTGGGCAGAGATAAGGTTTTCTGATATTCCCTATCAGAATTTTGATTCTTTTCAATCACATCACCCTGAGGTCTGAAATTACTTGAACGAGTTTGAAATAATTTCTTAACATAAGATTGTTGAGGAAAAGTTTTAGTTATCAATTGAACCTTGTGTATTGAAGAATATTCATCAGCTGTGATGGCTGCCTTTTCTAAAGTCTCAACTCCTTTCTCATTAAGATACACCTTAATATTATCACTGACACAATTCTTGAAATCTTCAATCAATACCAGTTGTTCAAGATTATCATAATTGCCTTCAACCTTCTTAGATGTACACCATCTTGTAAACAAACGTTTCTTTTCCCAAGCAAATTCTACATGAGTTTGATTTGTTTCCTTTTTACATTCTCTAAAGTTTTGAGGATGAGTTTCAGGTACCAACTCATAAGCTCTTAAAATGTATTCTTTGACCACTTCATAATCAGCAGATTGTTCAGATGAGAGTGCAGTATAAACATCACTAGCTTTGCCAGTTAACACACTCTGCAATAATGAGGTCCACTTCTCTTTTGGCCATTCTAGATTCTCGGCAATTTTCTCAAAACTGAGAAAATATTTGTCTATCTCCTTTTCTCTAAAAGGGGGAACCTGTCTCAAATGTTTGGCCAAATCAAAGTATGAACCCTGATTGTCATAAGAATGCCCTTTGCTGGTCAATTCTAATTCCCTTAGTCTAAATTCTCTATCAGAATTTTGATTCTGAAATTCTCTAACTTTGTCTCTCTCTTTCCTCATTTTCTCTTACTTCCTTCTCTCTTCCCCGTTGTATCTCATTATCTCTTACTTTATCCTCCTTATCTCTTAATTCTTTCTGAATTTCTCCCTCTCTTAATTTATCTTCCCTTTCTCTTAATTCCTTCTGAATTTCTCTTTCATTGTCTCTTAATTTATCTTCCCTTCTTTCTTGTCTTTCCCTTTCCTCCCTTTCCCTAATCTTTTCCTTTTCCTCCCTTTCCCTAATCTTTTCCTTTTCCTCTCTTTCCCTAATCTTTTCCTTTTCCTCCCTTTGTATTTCCCTTTCCTTATCTTCTCTTCTTTCCTGCATCTGCATCTGTTCCCATTGAAGTTTGATCTTTTCAATCTCTATGTCCTTAGCTATCTGTAATTTCTTTCCCAAACCAGACGGAGATTTTTTTTAACACTTGAAACCCCCTCTTCAAAAATACCTGATTGTACCAAATATTGAATCAAGATACTTCTAATATCCTGCTTCAACATGGAAGCCTTCGCTTCAGTAAGACTATAATGTTGAGCAATTTCAAGGAATTCGTCCTTCTTTAAGGACTCAAATTTCTCCTGGGTAGGATCAGCTAAGAAACTCTCTACTCTGGATGTCATTATGAAAGCCTGTTAGTTTCTCTTTATTTCTTAATCTGGAAATCAAAAAACCACTAAAATTTCAAACAATGAAATTCAAATCCCAAAAAGAAAACTTTCCGAAGTATCAAAATCTCTGAAATATTAAAACTTCGAAAATATTTAATTAAATCTAAATTTCAAAATATTTAAATTCGGATCCCGAAATTATTCCAATTTCTAATCCCGTAATACGAGCCCCCAATTTATTCTGTTACGACTCTAGGGGTAATGTAACAGAATAAAAGACACAAACAAGCTTTCAAGATTAAAATGCAAAACTTTAATTTCCTAAAATATTAAAAGAATTAAAATAGTTCAACAAATAATCAAAGTGAAAGAATTAAAATAACTTACAGTATAGAATATCCTAAAAAGTCCTAAAATGTTTTAAAGTTCACTTCCTGATGTTAATCCGAGTAATCTGGATGAAGTATTCCAAATGAAAATAACCTGCACTGTGTTGAAATTGATAAGTTCTGATTAAATCCAAAATAATCCTTGCAAGTCTGGAATCTCACAAGTTTTAGAATAATGTCCGATAATTCCACGGAGCTGTATAGTAATTCAGATGAATTACTAATTAAATAAATATATTCCACACTGAACTGAAATAAATCTCAATACGACCTCTCTTCGTTCAAGCAACTGTAAAGAATCCTTTATCACTGGATGAGTTGCTATATATACATAACAAGTGCGCAGATTTAAAAAGGGAATACCCTTTCTCCGTCTTTAATAATATGGTATTACAAAATAACACAACCCTCTAAGAACCAATCAGGAACTAGGTTACGCGTCATTTACCCAAAGGTCTAGCGTACTAAAAATCTTAAAGAGTAAACATAATGTTATTGTAGTATGGAATGTGACCTTTCAATGTTGATTTCAAAAGTACAAAGCTAGGTCAACTTCATTTTCCCGCGCAATTGATCATGTGACCACTTATTGATCGAGCAGTAGTCGTATGTATACATATATGCTAACCGCTATTCAGAATAAAAACAGAGATCATAAATTAGTAAATTAAATCATTATAAAAAGGTAAAAAGGTATGATTCCGTAACAATAGTTTCACAACTGTGGAAGGCAAAATGCAATGGCAACTCAAGGTCCAGAACTTGCGGATTTTGATCCTAAACTGCTGCGAAGAAATTTGTCAAAGTTTGTCTAATAAAAAAGTGAATGTGGTATTCTGTATTGCTTAATGATGAATTGAAAAAGAGTGAATGGAATATGGTCATTTTGTTTCTTCTTCCAGTGTCCTGGCAAATTTATTGATTTGAAATGGAATTAATCTAATTAAATAAATTATTACAGAAAAGTAAGTGTAGTATCTTCCTTGATTCCTTTTAGCTGCACACAAAATTAAAGAATGGCAAGGTAAAGGCATTGAGAATTCTTACAGTTGTAACATCACAAACAATCACAATTATCACCGTTATCAACTGCTTTAATTTTTTATTAATTTGTTATAATACTAAATATTTCACAATGAATGAGCATTAGCAATCTGATGAACTATATATTGGTGACACACACTTAATGTTCTGAATTATTGCAAGGAAAAAAGTATCATTATTGGGATTCCTAGTTTTAGGGTTGAGACTGCCACCTATTCCAAGAAAGGAGTCCTGGACTGCAACTTTCAAATCCTATGGAGAACCCTGATTATTACTTTCAGGCATTGATCAAGAGTGATAACAATTGTAAAGGAAAAACATACACATGAAGAGAGACTTGCAAAATGACAGCAATATCTTCACAGGGAAAACTACACAGATGAAATTATCAGTCAAGGAATACTGAAAGTGAAAAGAAATGGATCAATCAGGGGAGATAACCATGAAAACATTAACCCATCATCAAATGGAATTCCTTTAATTATAACTTATAACCCACGGAACACTTATATCTTCCCAATGGTACAAAAATGTGAACAATTACTTTGACATTGTGATAAAATGAGAAATGTTTTGGAGAGAATTAAAATTATTAATATTAAGTGACAACCCAACAATAGGAAACAAATTCTTACCAGGTCTAAATTTAACTTCATTGAAAGAGAGGCCTGTGTAACCAAATGTGGTATGAGTAGATGCAAAACATGTCCTAATATGTTAGAAAGTAACTCATTTAAATGTTGAAATGGTAAGATATTTAAAGTTAAACAGGACATGGATTACAATGAAAAAAATGTGATTTGTGCTTTGATATGTGTGAAATGCGAAACCTTTTACATAGGTCAGTCGAAAAATGAACTAGGAAAGAGAATAACAGTACATAGACAGAAAACAAGAACAGAAGATTTCAGATTATTAAAAGTTTATCAACATCTACATAACAGTTCACGAGGAAACTTCAGAGTCCTTTCTTTATATAATTCTTTACTGATAATGAATATTTAAGAGAAGAGAAGTTGATTTCATACAGACTCTATAACCAGACCTTGTTAGTTTTGACTAATTATTAGAGATTCATGAATAATGTAAATGGGATGCTTTGTACATTGTATCAATAAACCAATACATTTTCAGAACATTACCAATAGGAAACCTATATTAGTTGTTTTAATTTGTGTGGACCACTTTATACATTGTATCAATACATTGATGCACTTTGATAACATACTGTACAGGGTCTATATCGAGTGCATTCTGTAAAATTATTATTTTTCTTTTTTAATTAGCCAAGGACTGTGAACAATGCTTAATGATTTCTTTAGTCTTACAAATGTGTTTCTGTATACAAGTGTTGTATATAGATGTTATGTTGTTTATATCTTGCCCTATAAACTATGTTGTAATTGATGTAATATGATATCAGATTGTTTATTTACAAAAATACTTTGAAAGTATACAATTATTATGTATCTACCTGAAGAACATCCATAATGATGATGTGAAAGCGCTTGAAGGAACAAAGGATGAGAGCATAACATATCTTCCTGAATTTATATATATATATATATATACCCCAAAACATAAATGACATAATGTATTATACTTTTACTCCTGTATATAATAAGAAATAAACAGTTTAAAAGATAGCTTGATAAACATTGACTCAACATAAATGGAGGCAATATACTTTATAATAACTTAAGAGTTGTACAATTGACGAATCTGCTTTGCCAGGTGTATCTCTAATTGTTATAAATATATATATATATATATATATATATATATATATATATATATATATGTGTATATATAAATATATATATATATATATATATATATATTAGTTTCATGACAGTTTTCCAGGGTCTGTTAAATCTCTTCATCATAAGCCTCTATAATTGTGTATGTTTCTCACCATTGCCAGCACAGCCTTGTACAGTTGAGCTCTACACATTTTTTTAAATTTGTGAAATTGTCTTACATGGTATGCACACTATTCAACAGTAAGAGTAGCAGTACCAGTGACTGTAAAGATTAAAGTGACTAATGTGTATGTACTCTTTGACTACTGGGGAATTAAACATCTTTAGTTGTCAGCACCAAGTGTCAGCCACAATAAATTGATCTTTGGGGTATACATGTACATTTAATACGATGCTGACATTGATCCTTTTGAATCCTAGTGGTAGTAGATATACTTGCTGGAAATAATTTTATGGACAGTGTGATTACACATGTCTCAATCAATGACTAACTCTTTAGACTCAGTTATTTCCTTACCAGTGTCGACACAAGGTTGACACAGTAATGGTGACTATTCAGGAAATGGTGCATAAATCAGCATTGTTTTCTTTTCTGGTCATCGTGAATAAACTAATTGGCACAATTAACTGACTCTGGTGGCAGAAATATGGTAACATATGGAAGGACAGGAGTTTATTATTTGGGTGTATTGGTAGAAAAAATGGGAAGTCCCCAGGCCGTTCATTTGGAGAATTCTGGACATCATGGAAAAGAAATCAGATGTATGATACTCTCGGATGTCTTTTTACAGAAACCATGTCTTTTTACAGAAACCATGTAGATATAATACACTTGGATATCTTTTTATAGAAACTCTGTATATATACTGTAAAATCATAAATGAGTAATTCCAGGAGACATTTTTAAAAAACTAAAACTGCCAGTGACCTTCATGTACTTTAGAAAAAAAAATACTTGTTTGCTATTACCAGCATGCTTTAGTGTTGAGGATCTTCTGATACCATGTATAAGCATTGAGGATCTTCCGATACGATGTGTGAGTCTATCTGTACATCTGCCTTCTATTCATCCAGTCATCTGTCTGTCCTAATTCTTATCTACCCTAGAACTGCTGGGTATATTAGTTGTCCAGATGATAACCATATGCAAGAGCAGTATAATTCTGAGCTTTCTTGCCTGTGGTCCCTGGAGAAGGGTCAGACATCGACTGTACAAAAACTTGATTTAGAGTTACATTTTCAAATATTTTCTGACCAAAATTCATCTATGCAACCACAGCAGGAAAACATTTAATATATATACCAAATTGTGGATTCTCTCTCCTTGGTCAGTATTGGGGGGGGGGGGGGTTGAAAGAGAGTAGAGGGTGCCCAGGGATTTTTGGGGGGCTGTTTTGGGCCAGAAATTTGGCACCATTCTGAATGCAGAAAAACTCTCCATTTTGCCCAATTTGAGTGTACAAAAACTCCAAATCATAACTTTTATAAAATCTGATTCATTTTACCTACTACATGTATAATGAGTGTAGCAAAGAACCTAAAGAGTTAAAGTAATGAAGGCTATTGAAACAGCTAAATGTTCAAGAATGTTGTCTTTGTACATTTTTATGAATTAACAGTGTTTAAATAAAAATTTAAAAAATTCACACCATTTTGAAAATAGAAGAAAAATCCCTGGTGTCTAAATTGGGCAATATGTAATAAAAAGCTCTATTTTACAGCACTTATTTAATATATAAGCTACAGAATCATTGTTCTTCTATGATTTTTTTTATAGTTTATACATTAGTTTATATGCATTAAAATCAAATTACAATTTTGCCATATATTTATTTCAGGATGTCCTTATGAGCAAAGTTACAGATCAACATGTTGGAAGGTAGGTTAAAGTGATACATAGCTTCAGACGCTGTGAAATAAGAGTGTTGCAGTTATTTACTTTCTTGTAAACAAACAAATTATAATTGTGATACAGATTACACTGTCTCTATTGCAGGTGTCACAAAAGTCGTAAGTCTATGTAAATTAAGAAATAATGACTCGAAAGAAGTATATATTTCAATAGATAAATACCTATTTTCACAGTTACAATTTCAAATACAGTGAAACCTTTCAAAACTGAAAACCCTTGGGACCAAATTTAATTATCAGTTTTGAGAGGTTTTCAGTTTACTGAGGGTTTCAGAGATTTGAAAAAATATGTAATTTTATAAGTGCTTATGTGACAAGAGAGTATGTAATTATGAAATTATGAGAGAACATATGTGCATGTGTGTGTAACAGTGCACAAATTAAGAAAGCTGATTTTTTGTAAAAAAAAAATTTTTTTTACACCTATTGAAGAATTAGCTGAACACCGTATGTCCCAATGCCCAGGGCCCCTGTAAATGTAGTTCAGGTCCCTTATTCCATCAGCAGTCAGTGTTATAGCATTAGAAGCATGTCCTGATCAAAGTGTCCAAATGTCTTTACTGATTCAATCAGCAGAGTTGATGTTATAGCATTAGAAGCATGTCCTGATCAGTGTCCAAATGTCCTTACTGATTCAATCAGCAGAGTCAATGTTATAGCATTAGAAGCATGTCCTGATCACAGTGTCCAAATGTCCTTATTGATTCAATCAGCAGAGTCAATGTTATAGCATTAGAAGCATGCCCTGATCAGTGTCCAAATGTCCTTATTGATTCAATCAGCAGAGTCAATGTTATATGCACACTATTTTAATGGCAAATAAACATGGAAAATAAGCCAATTTAAATTTGATACTTTTTTTAATTATTTATAATAGAGCCATTTCAGTATTGTGTCGGAATATTAATAGAAATATATGTCCTTTTGAGGCAAGTGGAATTTGAGTTTGAGGCAAATGGAATTTGAGTCAGAGCAAATGATTTTTTTTAAAGCCACTTGCCCTGTGCCTGTGTTGGAAAGACATTCTTTGAGACTGGATAGGGGTACTTTTGTTAAAAAGGGGCATTCTTTGGTAAAAAGGACTTTATGCCATTAATGAAATTTTAGAATTTTATCTTTTTGGGAGCAGAAACAGTCATAAGGCTTGTTAATACATGTATATTTATCCTACATTAAATAAACAGAAAAAAATAAGTAGAATAAATAGAAAATAACACAGTTTTAAGGAAGTGTTTCTATGTTCTAGAGTAGCAGAGGGGTGAGGCTAGAAGGGCAGTTGGGTAACAGTCCCTCTATTTCAATCTAGCTGGAAGGGCAGTGGGGTAACAGCCCCTCTATTTCAATCTAGCTGGAGCACTGGGTATGATGATGTTAAAAATGTTATGTCATGCTGAGTGGTACTGTTGATGAAACAGGTTCATGTTAGAATTCATTATTTAAACTACAACATCAGTGTTATTTCTTCAGAAATATGACACCGAACTCCAGCAAAAGGTCATAGTTATGAGTGTCTAACAAAGTTTTTGTATCCAGTCTGAATGAGTGCATGGAAATTGTGCTTAGACAAATTACTGTGGCAATGACAAAACCTGTAACTTTTATTAATATTAAATAACTCATACTAATCATGTAAGTGCTTGATTTCTAGATCAAGTGCTAAAATCAAGTGCTTACTTAACTGACATTAAGCATTTGGCCAATGTGATGCTTTCTTTGATTATCTAGTTTTTAAAAGTGTTTAATGAACTGTGCTTGGTGATGTTGTAAATAGCAGAAATTTAATTTTAACTATCATGCCATTGTCATAATACATTATCATTGCCACTCTGCCAGTAATTGGAACAAACATTTGTAAGTTATATCTTTATTTATTAAAAGTTATTTATCACACACATTTGTGGAGACATAAATAGGTAGTCTATTGATTCTGTTCTCGTACAGAAACTCCAGCTGGATCAATCACTGCAGGATGCATCTTCAGTTATATTTCCATAAGTAATATGGATTCTTGCTTGTAGCCAGACCTCCATCAATACCATGCAGTCGAAGGAAGGTCATCACCCTTGGTATAGAATTTTGGAACTGGAGGTCCATTTCATTAAAACCTGGGAGTTGGGTACCATATTTATCAAATTATAAACCCGTGCTTGATGATAAGCCCACCCCTCCATTTTATTCAATTTTGGAAAATTCTACTAAGAATATCTTTGTCTAGTATGACCACCCCCTATTTGTTGACACATTTATTAGGCTGGTCCTGCAGAGAAATATGGTATGTAAAAACAACTGCAGAGGCAATTTTAAAAACTTAGCCCAGAACTGGAGGTCCTTGAAGCAAAGGGCACAGGAAGTGTAGATGACACTGAAGTTTTTCAGATGCCAGTCAGTGGGCGAGGGTGGTGGTTAACAACCAAAAGGTTATGTCTAAAAAAATGTTCAGTTGACTACTTGTCCTGCAAGGCAAGTGAATTGGAACTTTTACTTTTTTTTTTTTTTTTTTTTTTTTTTTTTTTTTTTTTTATTGAACAGAAGGTGTCAGGATTTTACATATTCCCCTACATCACCACCTGACCTGGTGTATGGGGCATTATCTTAAATTATTTTGCGTCCTTATCTTTTACATGTGTTCCCTACACAACACACACACATGCACACACAGACACTTACATTCACAATTATTGTACACAAAGTCATACTCGCATACAAACCCCAAGATGTTTTAAATTGCCTTAAAAAAAAAAAAAAAAAAAAAAAAAATCATGTACCAAAAGTTGATAATAGGATCCACTTTTTCTTAAACTCGTCACTTCTGTTATTCACTTTGGCGACATATTTTTCCAGTGTTTTGTATGATAAAACACAATTTTTATAATATGATAGATTTGGAATTTTTGATGCACAACGTGATCTGTATATCACATATTTTGCAAGCAAAATTAGGAAGTTAATAAGATCATCAAAGTTGTTATTTCCTATAAAGACGTCTTTTCGTGTAATTCTAAAATTTGGGTCATAAGTTTGGATCCATTCCACCAACAGTTTCCAAAAGTGTTCAGTAACTGAACAGTCATAAAATAAGTGCTCAATTTGTTCTATTCCCTCATTACAAAAGGTACATTTATCATTATCACTTAAATTAATCTTTTTTAGAAACTGGTTTGTGGCAATGTTTCTATGGAGAAATCTAAAATTAAAGCTAATCAGTTTTGTGTCTTTTGTACAAAGTTTAACCAAAACAAAAGAGTTGGTCCATTCATTTGCACCAATTGCACACTCTAGCTGCCTGGACCAAGTTTCATGTTTACCATTTGGCTTTTGTATCTTGGTTCTTATCAGGTCTTTATAGATAAATTTATTCTTTGCTCTTACCCTAAGGAGTGATGTTTTGTCCAAAACTACATGAAAACTATTTCCACTTTCAAAAAACCTTTTAATTTTCTTTTTCCACAGCACCGAGATCTTTGAAATAAGAGCAAAGTACTGTATGAAATTATTTGTTTTTGTTTTTTGTTTTATTTCATCAAAACTTAATAGAGATCGGAACTTTTACTTGGGCTGCATACATTTTACTAGTCCTACATTGTGCATAATATTGAATCTGCTTAAAATGCCATGTGAATAAGTGATTAGCCCTTCTTCAGTCACCACTTATTAATACATGGAGACAAGTGGAATTTCCTAGCCCATTAGGTCACATATGCAAGCGTTGGAATATTTGCAATTGCTTCTGTCTTTAGTTAATTTTTTAGAATTCAACATAAATGCCCCCATGTGGACTTCATATTTAGTTGACTGTACAATTGTTAACAGAAATAGAATATAAAAATTGCTTTTCCTTTTGAACCTTGCATCACTACTGAGGGGTTCAAAACATCTTTCCTCAAGCTATCTTCCCAAATGTTACTCTTGCTTTTGTCATGGAATTAAGTACAGGATTAATCCGTTATAAAATTAAGGACTTCAATCTAATAACAATTGATCTTGTTTTACCTCAGCTACTTCTAAACTATTTTCCGAAAGAGAGGTCCACATGGAAACAAGCACAAGAAAAGCAAAGGTTGGCATTATTTATGTCCTTTTTTATACCTATCTCTCTCTCTCTCTCTCTCTCTCTCTCTCTCTCTCTCTCTCTCTGTTTATCTATTTATCTATTTATCCTGCCCTAGAATTTCCCAAGTAGTTGCCAAATTTTGCCCTAAAAACACTGACACGTTTGATGTACAAGAGAAGGACTTCACTGTGGAATTTTCTGTTTCTGATCTGACTTTAATTCAGTAATTATCCATTATTAACTAGTATTTTCATAATTCCCTTATTTCTCAGAGAGTTTTTTTTTCAAACTAACAAAAATCAAATTTGTTGCTGAATTATTCACTTACTGTATGCATTTTCCATTACAACAAAATTTAATTCATTACTTCATTTATACAACTTTGAAAAATATACATTGCACTTCTGGACATCAGTAACTACAAAGTCTGCACACAACAACATAAACCCCTAAATTTTCAGTTGCCAAAAGTGTTGTTTTATTGAACTTAATCGCCATCAGATAATTTTGATCTCCATTGGCAATCATTGACACCAACATAGAGGGCATCTCCATATAAGCCATGGTATATACAATCTTGAAAAATTCTGACCTTGAGGTGTCGCCTTGAAAACTTAATTTTAAAAAAAGTTTGCTTTATCCCTCAAAAATCCTTGAATTTGCCCCCCAAAAACCTTCTTGAATTTGGCCAAAAACTGCTTAAATTTATCTAAGGGAGTAAAAAAAACATTAAAACTGAATAAAATATTTCACTTTTTAATTTGAGCTTTTGTTATTTATACAGGGTGGATCAAATGACACAGAACACTGGTAGTTAACAATTTGAAAGTAATCTAAGACAAAAAGTAATCTAAGACAAAAAGTAATGTAAGACAAAATACTCCTTGAAAACTTCTGGAAGTCCTTGAAAACTTCTTGAGAAGTTTTTGAAATAAACTCACCATGTGAAGTACACCTACTTATAAAGGACAATATTGTATTCAAATAGAAATTGAACCTCTGTGTAAAGAACAAAATTATGTAGTACCTTGAGTGTCCTTTATAGACGGGTGTCACTGTACCTATCTATTTATCTTCTTAAATGTATCTACCTGTCAGTCTACCTATCTATCTATCTATCTATCTATCTATCTATCTATCTATCTATCTATCTATCTATCTATCTATCTATCTATCTATCTATCCATCCATCCATCCATCCATCCATCCATCCATCCATCCATCCATCCATCCATCCATCCATCCATCCATCCATCCATCCATCCATCCATCTATCTATCTATCTATCTATCTATCTATCTATCTATCTATCTATCTATCTATCTATCTATCTATCACCAATCAGACATCTCTTTCAGTGCACATCAGCAAGTTCAAAACATGATAATTCTATTTTTTAAGGAATAACCTGTCAAGATTTTATTGAAGATTTTGTATCAGTTTTTTATTCATTCTTGCAAATAATTGTTCACACTGAAACATTATCAAGAACTTTGTTTACATTAGTGACTTTAAGGCAGCAAGCAGTAACTTTAGATTATGTATACTTTGAGTAAGGGTGTCAGAACACTGGGGTGATTTTGTGTTTTTTAATTGTTGCACTGTTGTGATGCCAGGATTGTTTTCAAAAGATAAAAGATTTTTTTAAAAAATATTCTTCCATTAAAATGTGACATTTTATAAAAATTTTGGTCAGTAATAGATAGGTCATACCTGAATAATGCTGAAATAAATACCACTTTTGCGTGGTTAATTTTAGTGCTTGTTTATAGAAAGTTAATTATCTGTAGATATCAGATCAATGTCTAACACAACTAACCACTATACCATACCCTAAAAATGCATGTATTTTAGTGCATTAATAGTTATCCCCACCCTTTAGAAAAGGAATATTGTAATACTCTCTGTTCATCCATCTGTCAGTAACCATATTTTCTCCTAAACTGTTGGGAGGAAATTCACTAAACCTGGCACATAGGTTGCCCATGCCATTAGTTCCCATGGTGTGGGTTAATGGTCAGATGTACCAAAAATTGCAGTTACAGTGACATTCTTATATATTTTTTTGCCAAACTTTGCACATGCATTCATAGGAGGAGAACATATAATATGTGTAACGGATTTAGGGTAATGACCCTGGGTCATGTTCCAGTGGAGGTCAGGGTTGATTGGAATGGAAGAAGTAATAAAAAATGGGGGATTTGCATTAGGTGAGCCATGGAAGTAAGTTTAGTTTGGATACACTCTATGAACCTTGGCATGCCACAAGTGCACACAGTACTAGGATTCTGTTTAGATACACTGTATGATCCTCGGCACATGTTACAAGTACATACAGTACTATGATTCTATTTAGATACACTGTATGAACCATGGCACATGCTACAAGTGAATACAGTACTAGAATTCTGTTTAAATACACTATATGAACCTTGGCACATGCTACAAGTGCATACAGTACTAGGATTCTGTTTAGATACACTATATGAACCATGGCACATGCTACAAGTGCATATAGTACTAAAATTCTGCAAATCCAGCTGTTTTATCTGTAAAAGCAAAGAGTTACAACTAGAGCTACTTTAGTAGTTTTTTCATGGCAATTCTCATGCATTTTATTACATACTACTCTCTATACAACAACGACAACAACAACAACATCCTCCCCCCAGGGTTGAGGGACAGTGATGCAAGGGTCATAATCCAGTATTCTTCCCAAGGTCATATGGGATAGCAGGCCCACTACTCTATTATGAACAGGCACTGTATTTTCCAAGACACCTATTTGCTGGAGCTTTTACTGGTATGTTTCTACAACAGTCCACATTGATGTGCTGGACAATAGGTTGGTTTGGTTATTAGACATGCCATTTAGTATATGTGTACTTCCAAAACTTTGCCACCTGTTTCATCTTGTTTTGATCACAAATCTCTTTCAGTTAAAGAATGAGGCACCATAATTCACCTTTCACTAAGGAAGTAATTGCCAGCTTGATTGATGCATTTATTGGCTTTACATTTGATCTATATTAATTTGTAGACTTATAATTGGGTAAACTATAATCATGATATATTGAGTAATATCATAGCAAACATATTGAGTAATATCATAGCAAACATATTGAGTAATATCATAGCAAACACAATTTATCACACAGTCACGTTAGGGAAAATGATCAACAGCTACTTTAATGTTTAACTTCACAATGGAACATTCTTGTTAGGAAAAAAACTGATATTAATTTTAGAAGTTAGGAAATTAATAATAATTTAAGAGACATGCTTTACCCCCACCTGGCAGTTGACAGACTAATGAAAATCATGGAAAATTCTCTTTGTTGTATACAAAAATAATAAATATGATCAACAAGATAAACTCATAGAAATGATATAGTATTCCTTTGTAGGTGCAACAAAAGACAATTATCTCTTTAGTGCACTACATAACAAGGTCACATGACCGGTCATTCTAGTCAAGTTCTGGATGGCAGAATTAGGTATGCATAGTGTGGAGAGAGAAAAGTTCTTAAATTTATTAAAATCTGTAAAATGTTTCAATTCTTGATTGTCTATTCGTACATCCATCTGTTTGTTCCCAATTTTGTTTCTGTGCAATAACTATAGTGTCATCTGCCATCTGCCATTATATATACTTTGCAAGTAGCTTGCATTTGGGGCTGGAAGAAATCTATCAGTTTTGGGTTTAAAAGGTCAAACTCAGTTCACAGGAACTGAAAGAAGGAAAACTGTTTCCACTCAATAACTTGACTTGCATGCCTGACACCTTGACCAAACTTTTTAAATGGTTTGCCTTGGAGATATGAAAGACACCTGTTGATTATGTGGTAAATAGGTAAATGGTGACAGTCACAGTGACTCAGTAAAGAAAAATGGTTTCCGCGTGATATCTGGAATTCTTTGACCAGATTTTGTTGATGGCATTTGAGACAAGGAAGATGCCTATTCATTTTGGAGTCAAAAGGTCAAAGGTCAAAGTCACATGGAGGGAATTTTTTTCTCCATAAAACTACTTCAGTTATCTACCAAATGACATGACTAAACTTTTTAGATGGCTTGCACTCGAGACATGGAAGACACCTATTGATTTGGGAGTTCAAAGGTCAAGGTCAGAGGGACTGAAGAAGAAAAATGGTTTCCACAAAATAACTAAAGTCCTATGCCTCAAACCATGACCAAACTTTGTGGATGGCTTGCATTTGAGGCAGGAATGGCACCTATTGATTTTGGCAGTCAATAGGTAAAAGGTCAAGGTCATTAAGACTGAAAGAAGAAAAATCCCTTCTCAACTATAGCTCTTTTTGGGTTCGATGAGCCATTCTATCACTGTCACAGGAGAGGAAACAGTTCCCTATTGACTCTAACAAACCATTTGTGTGTGTACGTTTGTATGCAAATGAAATGTGGTATTTTTGGGACACCCATTATCCCATCAAAATATCCCGCGGAGATCACTTTAACCATTATTTCCTTATATATATGTGTTTGTGTGTTTGTCTTGCTATGTCTGCGTGTACAAAGTTCTGGTCAAAACGTGACACAGTAATTCAAATTTTTGTACTTTGTACATTTGACCTTAGACCCTTACACCAATGATTACAGGGAGGAGACCAAAAACTATACCCTTCTTGCATATGGTTACTATATGGACAAGTTACATATTGTCGTGAATTTACACATTGGGGTTTAGTACAAAATGCAGCAATGATGGACAACTGGAGGGTATCACAGTATTCCCATATTTGATGCACAAATGGGGGATTGAAATAAACTTAATGCAGATTTAATGCAAAAGACCTTTATGCCACAGACAGACATGGATGAAATGCTCCCTATGTCTTGCTTTCAGTTGCAGCTGAGATAGTTTCTGGTAATAAAGACAAATACATGTATAATACAGACTCCCATGAGCTTGTTTACACTTTATTTTTTTGAAATAGGAAATCCTATGCTCAGTTCATTGATGAGATGATCATCAAGCCTGGGGCTAAAGCTTCAGAAGATGGAGTCATTTGTGATGTCACCTTTGAAGATCATGTGAGTTTTCAGAGTTTTTTAAAATATTTTCCATATATGAAATGAGCAGTTTTATCAAAAAAACACAAATGGAATGCAGAATGAACACAAATGAAGTGCAGAATGAACACAAATGAAATGTAGAATGAATGCAAATAGTATACAGAATGAACACAAATGAGATGCAGAATGAATGCAAAAAGAAGTGATAAATGCATTTTGAAGAAAATAAAGAGCACAAATGCAAAATGAAGAACGTAGAACAATGAATGATCAACGAATACAGAAGGAAGTGCAAATTATTATTTTTTCAAGCTGCCACTAAATTACTGTAGGTGAAAGAACTTTCACATGATAATCCATAATCAGATTCTTTACACTAACAAATAACTTTTCAGACCGTTGCAAGCTCTGACATTGTTATTGTTGAACGAGACTTTTAAAAATCTGCCATTGATGTGACAACATCATCACTTGTGGTTAAATCTACCCAATCTTTATTTAAACAAAAAAAGATAAAAAAAAATAAAATTTGCTGACAAATACTATACAATTTTCACACTTTTTGCAGTGTTGAATATTTTTATCTGATGTTAAGTTCATTGCTGTCTTTTTCATTTTATGCATGTGCTATTTTCATATAGCACACTTTTAATAAAACAAGGTGTATAAGCTATAGTTGTCTCCCCTTAATCCTTTTAAAAACAGAAAAACTGACTTAAGTAAATGCACTTCCAGTTTGTTTCAAACAAGCAGAAATGAAAGAAAACGATGGATGGAAGTGATAAACAAAAATTGGAATGCATTTCTGAGACCGTAGATGAAAACCATCAAGATGATAGATGAAATGCAAATGGAATGCAAATGAAATGCAAATTTGGTAAAATTACCCATTTCAGGGTATGTATAACTGTTATCTTTTATACTTCTATGTGAGTTTTGTTGTTAATTTTGTTAATTTGGGTCCTAGATTGCATAGTGGTATCTTGCTTATATGGTTCCAACTCGTGCAAGTGTAGGTGGTGACACAACCACGATCGGCAGTTTTTTATATGGTCTCAGTTGTACCCTCACCCAAAGACCGCACCACTTGTTACATCTAGGGGTTAGAAATAGTAACAAAAGAAAGAGCAACTCAAACAAGCTTTCACAATTTATAAAATATAAATTTATTTTCCTAAAATATTAAATATTTCAAACAAACAAAGTGAAAGAATTAAAAATAACTTAAAGTTTAGAAATTCCTAAATAATCCTAAATGTCCTATTGAATTTTGATAATCTGGAAGTTAATCCAAAGTATTCTGAATGAAGTCACTAATGTGTTGATGTGCCACAAGAAACTTAGTTTTAAATCCAAATGTTATTAATCCCAGGTAAACTCCTGTGAATGTAGAGTATTGTTAAGTTCCTTGAAGAAGAGTACTTAAATCCAAAATGTACTATGTAGATAATAGATTTTCACCAGCTAATTTTACAGACAATAATAATCTTCCTCAATAACCTTATGATTCTGGAGAACTGCAAAGAATGCCCATTCAGTGGTTATATTGGCATTATATAGTCTCTTACGGTGTAAAAGAGAATTTAAACTTCTAATACTGTGACTTAGAATGAGTTCTGTCAACAACCTTCTTTAACCAATCAGAAACTATGTCATCCATGTTACTGCTTGTTGTGCCTTTGTACTACAATTAAAATACCTTATTACAAATCAGCAAGATATTGACATAGGATTCAGGTCACAAAATCTGCATGCGCTACCACGTGATTTCTTCATTGTGGGTTAAGCTGACCAACATAATTATTGATTTTCCCAGGACATAGCATGACTCATGTAAACATGTACTTTGCAAATAGTGTAGGCTACTGAAGTAAGGAATTATAATACAATGATTATAAACCCAAATGAAAACTATTATAATTTAAAGATAATACATAATGCCGTAACACCACTCCAACATCTTAGCTGTTGAAAGCACATTGTATAAGTTGATAGAACTTGCTGTGCAGTCATTGTTCAGTATATCAAGTTTTTTTAATACCTTATAATTGAAAATTATGCCTCAAAAATAAGTATGCCTCGAAAGCAAGCATTTAATGCCCCTACAAAGATGTTGGCTAAGAAATCGGCTTTAAAAATAGACATTCTAAAATATAGATGTCTTTTCTTTCATGTGTGACAGTGCTTTGATTTCTTTCTTATATAATCTTTGTTTCAAATTTTTTTTTAAAAAAGAGACTGAAATGACAAAGTTAGCAGTTTTAAAAAATATCTCTATTTCTGTGCGTATATATATTTTCATTTAGAAGTACAAGGCAACTAAAAACTGAAAATAGTTTAAAGTGTTGGGTTAACATTTTATGCAATTTTAGGGTTCTTGTAAGATGTGTCAACACAATGTTTTCTGCAGCAGAGTTCTCTTTACAAAATCTATTAATTTAGCAAATTTTGCTTAAAGTTGCTAAATTGAACATTCAAGCTTATCACATACATGGATCATTTATCACAGACAAAATGTATGTATGTATTCCCTTGATCGAAAGTAAGAACTTTATTAGGTTGCTGTGACCTGTCCTGACAGCTTAAGCTTCCCTTCTCAGTCAATCAAAAATGACCTTTCAACAGTAAATCTCAGGCACAAACTCAGGTTCAACAGTTGCATGATCTGCAGGCCTGAAGAAGAAAAATGCCAATAGAATGCTATGTAAGGTTAGTATTACAAGATAGAAGTATATGTATTTCCATAAAAATATTAGTGAAACTTCCCTAAACTAACCCCTCATTGACCTGGCTACCTCTGCAGACTGGCCAGATATTTTGATCCCAATAAGGCCATTCCAACACTGATTGACTATATATATTCTGGCCACCTCTGTAAAATAGCCTAAAGCTTTGGTCCTGACAGTGTCATTTTTAGGGAAGCTTCCCTGTCTCATATGCCCTTCTATTTTCAGCCCTTGAATCCCAACCCTGACAGCAAATGGGCTGCCTACTTCAAGGACAATGAGATGCTTGTACAGATTGATAAGGACTGCAGGTTTGTGTTGAGCTTCTCAGAGGCATCAGAATGATTTCTCAAATGACTTGGCTTTTTTGAAGACTGGGGAATTTTCATGAATTTACATTCGTAAACATATGAATTCACAATTCTGCAAAACTATGGCCATCCTGGCACCAATTTCAGAATCTAGACTTAAAACATTTGATTGATCAGTTTTAAGTCCGACTAAAATTGCAGCCAGTCAGATTGTTGGATTCATGTTCAAGTTCAGATTTAAGTCATGTTGATGAAATCTAGGCCTGTTCCAATGCTCTTCCTTTTACCTCTAAAATCCTCATACCAAGAGCAAGCCACAGCAGTGCCCTAGTGGGTTAAAATCACAGTATTTTTCAAAAGTTTTCTCTGCAGTTTTCAGCTGTTATACTGCACCTACAGTCAAGTTATTGTTTATCCAAATATCACATTTACCATAGAATGGGAATTTTCTGGCTGATTAACTCTTGTAATTTTTCAATTTGAAGAAATTTTGTTTTAGCTCACAAGGTCATAAGGTTAAGCGAGGTTATAGTATGGTTCTTCGTACATTGTCCATAGTGTGTGATCCCACATTTGTCCACAATTGTTATTTACAACTTCTTCTCACAAACCACTTTACCAATTTGCACATACATTTTATAGGGAGAATTCTGGCATCAAAGCCTTTCAGATTTGTTCAGTTGATATTGATTCATCATCCAATATGGCCACCATGACTAAAAGTAGAAAGAACTTCTCAAAAAATATCTGAACATAATTTGACCACATTTTACAAAAAGCATTCTCATATTAAGATCTTTCAATTTTATTCAAATGATGATGATCCACCATCAGATATGGCCACCATTACTAATAATAGAAAAACCTGTCAACAGTTTTCTCAGAAACCACTGAACCAAATTTGACAAAAATTATCTTAGCATAAAGACCTTTCAGGTTTATACAAATAATGCCAATTCACCATCAAATATGGTCACTATTACTAAAAATGGAAATACCCGTAAACAACAACTAAAAACTCACTAAACAGAATTTGACTGAATTTAACAGAAAGCTTCCTGGCATGAAGTGCTTTCAGATTTTTACGAATGATGCCAATCCACCATCAAGTATGGATGACATTTATAAAAATAGAACAACCTTGGAATGATTTCTTAAAAATTATCCCTCAGAATTTGACCAAATTTAAAAGAAAGAATTCTTGGATGATGAACTTCCAAGTTTGTATAAATAATGCTGATCTGCCACCAAATATGTCCACCATTAGTAAAAATAGAAAAACCTTTAAACAACAGCTCAAGAGAATTGTACCAAATTTAATAGAAAGCATTCTAGCCTTAAAGTCTTTCAGATTTATACAAAATGATGCTGATTTGTCATCAAATATGGCAGCTGTTATTAAAAATAGATAAACCTTGAAATGACTCCTTTTCCAAAACCACTCAACAGAATTTTACCAAATTTGACAGAAAACAGTATAGCATGGAAGGCTTTCAAATATGGCCACCATTTCTAAAAATAGACAAACATTTAAACAACTTTATGTTAAAAAAGACACTATGCAGATTTTTACCAGCTTTCACAGAAGGCATCCTGGCTTTTAAAGGCCTTTCAGTATTGGAATATTGATGTTGATATGCCATCAAAAATATAGATGAAAATACAACAAGTAAAAAATTACAGCAAAAGCTCAAAACAATTATTTCTCTGTTGAATACATTATCATATCACATTAACATTAGGAAAAAAATGCCACTACCTCCAAATTCAGCCCTCCAGGAAAGACAAAATATTTTATCTTTCAGATCTGTATATCATATAGACAGTGTAAGTAGCATATATGAGAGTAAACTTTTCCAGATACTAGTATAATTACCTCCCCTTGTCACTGCTAGGTGGCTATCCATATACTGGATGTTATTAAGTTTAAGCTTTTGCTGCAGTACAATCAACATCACATCACATCACCTCAATATCAATCAGAATTCGTCATTAATTCTACCTATCCAAATGTAAAGTCAATATAGTAGTGATAATTAAGGTTACTTCAAGGCAGTGGTTAATTTATTGTCAAGCCCACGGTAGTGGGAAGAGAGGCATAGCAGTGGCTTTTCCGACAATGGCGGCAGCAACAGTTAGATAAAGTTTTTCATTTGCATATATTTCCTAAATCCATTCATAGATTCCCATAATGCTTTGCATAAATCAATATGAAAATAAGACAATTTATACTACAATATGCTTGCTTGCCCCTTTACCTTGGGGTCAAGGTCCCAGTCCTAGCAAATTTGCATTAGGGTGTTTAAAGTTTTTCATTTCCTGATATTTCCTAAACCTCTTGATAGATTCTCATCATACTTGTCATTAATCATTATGAAGCTAAGTCAATTCATTCTATGACACACTTGCTTGCCCTTTGACCTTAGGGTCAAGGTCATCGAAAATTTCCTTTTAAGGTTTTGGTTAAAGTTTTTTCATTTTCTTTTATTTCCTAAACCCTTTGATGACTTTTCTTCATATTTGGGATAAATCATTATGAAGTTAAGGAAGCTAAAACAATTCATTTGGTGACATGCATGCTTGTCCTTTTGACATTAATGTCAAAGTCATAGTCATAGAAAATTTGTGTTATGGTTTTGGTTCAAGTTTTTCATTTGCTGATATTTCCTAAACCTTATGATTGATTTTATTCTTACTTGGGATGAATCATTATGAAGCTAAGACAATTCGGTCTGTGACATGCTTTCTCAATCTTTTGACCTTGATGTCAAGGTCACTTTGTAAAAACTGCTTGACAGAATTTGACTTCCAGTCTTATGCAAATGATGCTTATCTGCCATCAAATTTGGCCATTAATTTTAAAAATAAAATAAAAAATGTTCAAATAAATTCTTCAGCAAAACTGCTCAACAGAATTTTACTAAACTTTACGAAAAGGATCCTGGCATAAAGGGCTTTCAGATTTGTATAAATGATGCCAATCCACCATTTGTATAAATGATGCCAATCCACCACTAAAAGTAGAAACATATTTTCCTAACTTTATCCCAGAAAGCTGCTGAACAGAATTTGACCAACTTGGACACAAAGCATCCTGGCATAGAGGCCTTTCAATATTGGACAAGTGTTACTAATGTGTCAGCAGATATGGATAAGCATGCAAAATTTAGAGAAACCATTAAACAATTGTTTTGATAACACATGCAGTTAACAGAATTGAAAGAAATCTCTAAAGAAAGCATCCTTCTGTGGCAGATTTCTTGTCCAACTGCTCTTGCATTTAGCTATTGGGTAACATCACACAGGTTAGTGATCTCAGACCCATTTGATCCGCATGTTTTTGATTTTTCATAAATAAGTGTGCATTTTTTTCTAAGTTTGTGGACTTATAGTCACAAATAGTATTGTTGATACTTGCTGTTTTGTACATTTTGCTTGCAGACACTGATTTAAATGTTTGTTTTAATTATGATTGCAGTTATTGATATAGTTTGCACTTTCAGGTTGTCATTTCTTGTTATTTAGTCATTTTGATTGTTGTTTCTGATATACAATGGCAAGCAAATGTTAGAGGTGTAACAACTTGGAGGTCATGTGATGTGCCTTGTCTGCACTAAGTGCACATCATCTTTGTCTTGCAGTGTTTGTTCAGCATGTCAGATTTGATGTGGTCCACCATTTTGCAGAAATTCTAAATGGCAGGAAGAGATGGGCAATGTCCAGATCTATGGATGGTGAAATATTGAGCATTTATCTGATGTCTCCATGTCCACATCTATAGCTAGCATTGTGGGGGGATGCCATAATGGCTTCTTCTCCCTCCAAGATTCCTAGAACCCAACCTTTGGTGATGATCACATCCAGCCAGCTGTAAGTGGGAGAGTGTTGTGCAGTGCATGCATCGATGCCACACTCATCCCAGTCAGTGCTTGAGTCCCAGATAAAGTAATTTGTTTAGGAGGTGATGATGCAGTTATTCACTTCATGGGAGTTTGTATCCCACCTTGCATCACATTGCTCGACTTTGGACTTGGATATGATGGGAGATTTTGCTCCCACATTTTGGCAGCCCTAGCTGGTGTAAGTCCCCCTGCATGCCCAAGCATGTACAGAGTGCCTGTAAGTCCAGGTACATGGGGTTTTATGCCAACCTGGCAGGTTTGTATTACCAGTCATCTTTGGCATCCACCACCATCCTGGTTGCTGACCAGCCAGTCCAGCCAGCCATTCATAACCCCTAGTGGCTAGAGATCAGTTATATCAATAAGTCTTGCTACAAACTGGCTGACCATCCCATTGAATATGTCATGTTATGTGGACCCATACAACAGGCCTGTTCTGTCATGTTACATTTGGTTGTGCTGCATTAGCGGAATGGTTTTGTCCTTCATATAAGGACTCCAGCCATATTTCCATCAAAGGGTATCCATGGTAGAGGTTGGCTGCTCATGCATTTCCTCATCTTTTTAGCTCCTATTCTACTAATGTTAATGTGATCAGGTAATGTATTTGATGGGGGAAGGACATTTTATAGTAAATAATGTTTCTCCGAGAATGCTTACCTGATCACGTTACTATGAAGTCTTCCCACACCTCCTTGCAAATATGAGCATTCTGGTTGATATTTCACTCAAGCTTAAACTGAATAACATCCAGTACATGGGTGGCCACCTAGCGGTGGTAAGGAGAAGTAATTAAAATAGAATCTGAAAGAAATTTCCTTTTCCTAACTTATTCAAACAACAGCATTGGAAGACATTTTTACAGAAAGGATCCTACTGAATCAGATTTCTTGGCCAGCTGCTTTTGCAGGTTGGATATTAGACAGATGTTAGCCAAGTGAGCTATCTCAGAGCCACTTGGGCCTCATGTAAATTTTTTTAAATTGTGCAATTTCTTTATTTTGTTTTGTCTCATAAGGTTAAATTTGTGCAGTTTATAACCAGGTTACAAATAATTGAAAAAAATAAACCACTTGAAAATTTCCCAACATGTGGTATTTGACACTATGATAGGAGTATATATTTGCAAGTGATTCAAAATCTCATTCATTTGCCTTACAGTCTAGAAGCAGGTTTAATCAAACAATTTTAATTGGATAGCTTTGCGTCAGAGTAAATATATTATATTGCATAGGCAAGGTCCTATAGCAATGAAAAAGTTTCTGAGTAGAAACACTAAATGCTCAGGTTTGAAACCACAGTATTATATTCAGCTCATTGCATCATCTTGACTAGCCAGTGTTACCATTGGCCGTGGGTTGCTTTAATGAAGGAAAATGGGTTGGTAGTATTTGTTGATAGAAAAGTAAGCAGACTGCATTGTAGGCATGAAAAGTTGAATATTTTAGCTAAACTTTGGTATAGCTTTCACTAGTCCACATGTAATATAGCTTGCAAGACCAATTGCTTAAAAGTTGGTCATGTGGAAGCATCATTTCTTGTGTTTCTAAAACAGTATTATATATAGACTTCATATTTTTCACATGTAAATGATAATGTGAAAAAGAATAAGAGCCCTAGTGCTTGCCATAAGGCAGATTTAACTTTGAAGAGAAGAAAATCATAATAACAAGACTACCAAATTGTCATTTAGAGTTGTCTCCTCTTTTTGTTAAGTAATCAAGTCCCAAATTTGGACTTGAGTGTAAGATGTACCTCACTTGTACTCATGTACTTGAGTATTTGTTGTAGCACTAGTTATATATCACGACCAGACAGTATGTCATGTACATGTACCATAGCCATACCCCTGCCTCAGGCTCAAGGTAATGGCAAGGGAAAATATACATCAGTGACCTTTTTGTCCATCTATGGGTGCAACTTTTGAACCAATGAAGATATTTTAATGAAACTTTAGCCTGTTGTATATTTTGACTTGACAGTATCTGATCTATTCACAGTTATACCCTCTGCCTCAAGGTCAAGGGTCACAACAAGGGACAATGTAAGACAGTGTCCTGTTTTCTTATCTATGCTGTCACTATTTAACCCAAATATTTTTATGAAACTTGGCACAGTTTCATACCTAATCACACAGTAGTGAATTCACCATCTCAGAGGTCTAGGTCATTAGTTAGGAAAAGGTCATGAGATGGGTATATTATGTACCATTTGTGGTAATCGTTAATTTTAGATTTGAATCTGATTTTGTGCCACATCAGACCTTTTTCATATTAAGGCAGGAAAAATTGTGCTGACAGACTAAGTTGAAAATTGTTATTAGGCTTCTAAATGCTGTGTTAGTTATCCAAAATTTGATTTGAAATTTGGAAAGAAAATCCAGATTTTGCATGCCATTCTGTGCAACATTTCAGTGTGTACAACTTGAAGATATTTGAAGACTTTACAGTCCTGTTTTGTCTTACGAAGCTCGCTACAAGCTTAAGTGACTTTAACATACACCAGGACACCACACATAGTTTAGTTATATAGTTATATGTCTTCATGGTGACTTGTTTATACTTAAGTTTGTCTTTGTGTATTTCATTTTTTGTACACCTGCCATAAGGCAGAGCATATTATGTTATAATGTAAATCTGTCTGCCCATCCATCTATCTGTTACCAGTTTCGTTTCTGCACAATATCTCCACCATTTACAGTGACTGAACTTTGTGGATGGCTAGCACTTGGTTTGAAGAAGAACCCTATCGATTTTGGGGTAAAAACTCAAAGATCAAGGTAACTGACTGAAAGATGAAAAATTATTTTTTCACAATAACATTAGTTCTACATGACAGATCTGGACTAAACATTGTGGATGGTTTGGACTTGGAGTAAGGTAAAAGCCTACATATTTGTAGGTCATATGGTCAAAGGTCAAGCTCACTGTGGCTGAAAAAATGTAAAATGGTTTCTGCACAAAAAGTTAAGTTCTCAACCATGTACCTTCACCAAAGCTTGTGGATGACTTGCACTTTGGTTAAAAAAGAAGCCTATTGATATTGGGGTAAAAAGAAGCCTATTGATATTGGGGTAAAAAGGTCAAAGGGTAAGGTCACTGAGACTGAAAAAAGAAAATTGATTTTGGCATAATTTTTGTTACAGACTGCATACATTGACCACAGTTTGTGGTGGGCTTTCACTTAAGGTATGGAAGAAGTGTATTGAGTTTGTGGTCAAAAGCTTGAATCTCCAAGTCATGGTATCTCAAAGAAAAATGGGTTTCAATTTTGTGGATGACTTGTACTTGGGATAATAGAGAAACCTAAAGATTTTGGATCTAAAGGTCGTGGTCATGGTCATGGTAAGTCTAATAAGAACAAAATGATTTCTGCACAGTAAGTTTAGTTCAAGACCACATACCTTGACTGTTAAACATGGGGTGGACGTATAATATACCATTCAAGGTACTCTTGTTGTTCCAGTAGCAAAATGGCATACCAAGTAGCAACAGTTGTATTTTACACAAGTTAGTTCCTTTATATTGTTATTGCCCACTCATGTCGAGCAAGTTGTCTGCTATTACCTTTGTGTGCAAATGACACTGAATTGTGCACGCATCTACGGGTCCATATCTTATGGATGTTCTTCAGAAAAAAACTTTTTTTGTTAGCACATACACAGCTTCATCATCATTTGTGAAGGTGCTTGCTAGAAAATTCCAGGGAATTAACAAAAACATAGATTGACTTTTGATGTAAACATCCACAATTTTGACATTTATCCTTGTGCAGAGAATTTACAAGTTGTTGGAAAAGCTCGTTTTTGATCAGTAAAATTAAAACCTTGTGTCACTGAGAGTTCGTTCTTTTCAAAATTCTTATCAAAAACTTTCTACTTGATTTCTCAACAGGTAGTTAAGCCATAAAATTGGTAGAAAATTTGCTGCTTGCTATTGTCTATTTTAAACCCTGCCTATCCAGCTTTATTATTCAAATAGTTTTTCTGCATCAAAAATCAAATATACATAAGCCAAATTTATAAATTATAATTTTATATTTATCTCAAATGTTATGCATTTTATCTATATCATCTTAAGAGAAGGAACTATGTTTACATTTATTGTTAATTGTTTTGATTTATAGGTGGCTGTTTCCAGATTACAATTTATTGTTAATTGTTTTGATTTATAGGCGGCTGTGTCCAGATTACAATTTATTGTAACTGTTTTGATTTATAGGCGGCTGTGTCCAGATTTAAACTTTTTCCAAAAGGCAACAGAATTTCCAAGTGAAGACCTTGTTTGTGGGAACAATAAGGTGGACACCCTAAGAAAACGAGTGGAACAGTGTGTTTTGCGTTCAGAAACTGTGGCCACAAACAGACTTGGCATTTACAATGTATGTATGGAATAACATCTGTATAATGCAGGTAGTGCTAAAATAATTATCAAATTAAGTCTGTGACACATATATCCCACTATTTATATTTAAATGTACATGTCAAAATATTCTCCCTAGGTCATATACAACTTCTGCAGTATCCATGATTCAATTCCATGTGATGTCACAAAAGGAACCCCGCTTTGCGAATCACCATTGTTCTACTGTTGTTAAGTGTAAAGACTTTATAGATTGTTTTCTGATTGATTCATGGGAAGGAGGTGTGTTGATTGGTTGATCTAGCAGTAGGAGTATGTTTTTGCCGTCTTAACATCATGAAATATAGAATATTGTCAACTAGCAATTTCATTATCAGCTAAATGTCAAATAAAAAAGCAGTGTATCAGATCATTGAAATCTGTTGCAAGAGAGAGAGAGAGAGTGAGGGGCAGTGTTAAGATTGTGCTCACAACTGCTGAAGACATGTAAATCTGTACTCATATTTTTCACAATACATGCAGTTTTTGCCCCAAAACTATAGAAACAATACCGAATATTGGATGAGAAAGTTTCATATGCAGCCGCTATTTTTAAAAAAAATATGTGATAAAATTCTCTTAGTAATATGTGGTTCTCTTCATAAGCATGCCTTTGGTTTAAACAATGTTCTCTTCACAAGTACAACTGTCTAAAGCAGACGCATCAATATTAAAGTCCAATTATAATCGAAAATGTTCTTAGCTTTACATATATTAATATATTTACACTGGTATTAAAAAAAGAAACCATAGGTTTAAGTCACAACAAGGAGAGAGAGATAGTAGGTTGTGAGCAGTTGCTGAAAAATACGCTGAAGGATACTGAGTTACATCTAAAAGTGAATTTCATTATTTTAAATTAACCATGATTGGAAAAAGATGTAAATTTAATCCGTGAGAATAACAAAGACAAGAAGGGAGCAAATATCAAACAACAAGGATTAAAGTGGGGGACTAAACCAGTGTATGCAAGCTCAACATCACAAAAATAGAATATCATAAGCCATCGTTTTATTATCAGGTAAAATTCAACTGAAAATACAATTTACCAAATCCTCACATTTGTTGGAGAGAGAACTATGCAGAAGAATTGCCAAAAACAGATGACTACAGCAACAGATGAATACAAGGCAGTGTCAGATTGGTGGTCTAGTTTCCCCTTTCCCAGAAATCACTATTTCCCACGTTATTATTCATTTCAGCAATAAATTTACCTCTTTATTAACGATTGGGGCTGTTAAATACAACGCTCCAAGTCAGATGGCTTCATGTAATATAAATGATACCTTTCCCAAACAGAATCTGAAATTATCAATTATCAAACTTCTTTCTCTTAATTGCTGGGCTACAATTTGGTCAGTTAAATAGTACACTCCATGTTAGATGGCATTGTGTAATATGAATGACACCTAAGCAATATACGAGACTCTTTTGAAATTTTTTTTTTTTTTGTCTAAATGTATAACTGACATAAAAACAATGAATTCTTTATTGGTATTGGCTATTACTATTGTACAAAAGGTTTGCACATCTTTTTGTGAAGAAAATTATTCAGAAACACGTGTCCTTTTAGTGGCGATTCTTGGAAGATTTTGACACACAAGTCAGTGCTAAACATAAGCATAAGTGAAATCTTTTTAATGAAAATAGGTGTCGGGGCTGGTCAACTATACTTAATGGAAATATACACATCATTTAAACAATGTTGCTAAAAAATAAAGTTTTATTGATACTATCATTGACGTCACAAGCTTGCGTGTGCATGTCAGGCTGTTTACTAAGAGTCGCTCTGCTGTTTCCGTGAAGGTTGCATTTTGGTGGCAGTTAATTAACTATATCTCCTAATCCAGTGAATGAATGTGCATCAAGTCTTCGTAGTGCACGTGAAATGTCTAACAATTTAAGATTCCCGATTGTAGTGTATAGCATTCAGGTCTACCTTTAAAGAGATATGCTTCTTCGTGTCAGAGTTCTCATGCCATATGTATTTAAGCATGTTGTAAATAATTATATCGGAAGTAAAGAAATCTTTTTATCCTTAAAGCAAGGAAGTTGTCAAGTATTGTACCATTCAAGAGATTTTTCAAATATTTAGTAAACTACATTGCTGTAAAACTATTGCTGTGGTCATTATGAGGTGAAGAACTCGAGCAGAATGATTGCTTTTAACAGGTACTAAGGAACTTTAATTTGTATATATGCTGTCTTAAGTTTTGTGTGTTATGTTATGGTATTGTCTGACTGTTTGCATCTGCTTGCCTGTTAATATTTGCTTGTCAGGCATGTAACTTTGTAACAGTTGGAGGGATTTTCATGAAACTTTGTCCAACTGTGTATCATGACTGGTTGCTGTGTTACATACCATTGCAACTATTCCCTGTGCCTCGTGGTGAGTGTCACAACAAGGGAAAATGTTATTATGCGACTTGTATCCTTGTCCAGAGTATAACTTATGAACTTCTGAAGATATTTAAAATGAAATTTTGCCCAAATATTTATTGTGACTAGATGGTGTGTCATGTACTATAGCCACACCCGCAGCCTCAAGGCCAATGTCATCATAAGGGAAAATGTAATTTTGTGACTTGTATCCTTGTCTGGAGTATAACGTTTGAACCACTGAAGATATTTTAATGAAACTTTAGCTAATTATGTATCATATATAGCCAGTGTGTTGCATGACATAGTCACATCCCTGCTTCAGGGTGAAGGTTGCAGCAAAAGAAAATTGAACTCTGACTTGTACTCTTGTCTGGAGTATAACTTTTGATATTTTAATGAAACTTTAATCAGTGATATATCATGACTAGACAGTGTGTCATATACCATTGCCACATCTCCTGCCTCAAGATCAAAGTCATGGCAAGGAAAAATATAAATCGGTGACCTCTATCCATGTATGGGTATAACTTTTAAACCAATGAAGATATTTTAATAAAACTTTATCCTTTTTATATATCTTGACTTGGGAGTGTGTCATGTATTCACAATCAAACCCCTGTCTCAAGGTCAAGGTCACAGCAAGGGATGTCAGGCAGTGACCTGTTTCCTTATCCAGGCTTTCATTGACAGATCTTTTGATGAAGCTTTACCCAGGTCCACATCATGTCATTCAGTAGTCCCTATCTTTGAGGTCAAGGTCATTAGTAAGGAAAAGATCACAAAATCAGCATATCATGTGCCATTTGTAGTATTCTTCTTAACAATGCAGGGTCCATGCTGGGCTCTGATATTTGGGGGAAATGACTTTTCACCAGCCAGAAAAGGTTGAAGTTGGTGTAAATAGGTAAAAGTGAGTGTAGAAAGTTCAGAATTGATATTAAATTTGTTCAAAATTGTCACTTAAAGTTTGTTTTTGCATATTTTTATGTCAGACGAAGAAAATTACTTATGAAATGCAATTAAAACTTTTTATAATTATTAAAACTTTTTTTATTTTTGCTTTACCACAGTTGTGGTATTACATAGTTATGACAACCTAGAAAATAGGTTACAGTTGAAAATCAGCTGCTGATTCCACAGCAGAAGCCATCTTTTTACAAGTTCATTGGATGAAATATTGGATAAAATGATTAATTTTATTAGTAATGGACATGGATACATCCACTGAGTCATAATTAGCTTCCTACTAGGCTACAGTAATTCAAATTTTAACTCATTTGTTTTAAGGGTGTGAAGTTTAGTTGGGAATCCTGTATGATCAACAAATTAGCACCAATATTGGCAACAGAGCATAAAATTTCTTTCTCTAATTTTCCACAGTCCTCTTTGAAGGGAAAATTGACACAAAAGTTGACATTTTACTTTCATTATTAATACATTGTATTCAGGCAAAAGGCGTGGGTGGGTGGGATGAAATCAAGGCAACATGAAGTGAACTTTGGTTTTAGGGTGTGTTTAGATAAAATTACAGACTTGAGGGTTACTTTTTTTCCGAATCAACACCCAGCGTGGACCCTGCAATATTATAGTTGTTTCTAGAAACAATTTGGCGAGAAATGCTCGAGTAATAATTTGCAAATGTGTATACAAGTCCTTACTCATAGTATCAGACTTTGCATCAAGCTTTTATTATGGCCAAAACAAACTTTTAACTTAGATGCGTACCAGTCGACAAAGAAGTAACAGTGAAGGGTATGCAACCCTTGCAGAAGGACAGGAGGCACACTGGGAAGTATGTGAACGAATTCTCTTTATCTATGCTAAACTCAACCCAGGATTGGGCTATGTACAGGTAATTATTTTTGCCATATGTTTTTATCTTTATTAAAAGAATTAAACTATATATTTTACATCAATTGCGGATCAAGTTTTAATGCAGTTACTTGTATCAGCCCTGGTAGTGCATGAGGTACAGTAAAACAGAGAAGCTAGAAAAACCTTCTAAACTTTGATGGGCATTTGCTAACTTTTGTACATGACAATGCCATGAACTGCATTAGGGACCATGGTACAAAAAGAGTGTAATACCACTGCTTGATCCAGGCCCCATATGTTTTGATTAGTTGCCTAAATAAGGGTTGTAACAAGGGCACAGAGAGGGAAAAATGTCATCAGTTTTAAAACTATGTTGAATACATTTCATTTACATTATTACATTAAGGTTAGGAAAAAACTCTATTAAATTCATTTAATTTACATGATTACATATTAGGTTAGGAAAAAACTCTATTAAATTCATTTAATTTACATGATTACATTAAGGTTAGGAAAAAACTCTATTAAATTCATTTCATTTACATTATTACATTAAGGTTAGCAAAAAACTCTGCTACCTCTAGAATCCAGCCCTCCTGGAAAGATGAAAAATGTCATCTTTCCCATCTATTTATTATATAGACAATGGGAAGAAATGCTTCAAGATTACCTCCCGTTGCCAGATGTTATTCAGTTTAAAGTTTCGCTGCAATATGATCAGCATCACATTGCATTGCTTTTCATTATCCATCAGAATTCATCATTAATTCTACTTATCTGCCTCAAAAGTTGGTATAGTATTGATAAACTGGCATTGCTAACTCTTTAAAAAAAATGTATTGATAATTGTGCATATTTTACAAAGTTTGTGAATTTTGTCTCTGACTTTGTAGTGTTACATGATATCATTGATACATGCTGTTTTGCATGTTTGTTTACTCAATACTGCTTTGAATTACACTTTGTTTTCATTAAGTAAGTGGTTGTTGATATAGTTTGCACTTTCAGGCTGTCATTTCACATTATTTTGTCATTTTCATTGTCCTTTTAGATATACAAATGCAACAAAATGAATGAATTGTAATATGTTTCAGGTCTCCAAGGGCACACATGAGATGTGTCTGGTCTGTACCAAAATGTACATCAACTTCACCTGGCAATGTTTGTACAGCATGGTCATAGGGGATGTGGTCCACACAGTAAAATCCAAATGTATGGCATTTGCTTCGGGGAGTTTGTATCCTGTCTTTTTATGTCTCTCCAGTATAGACTTGGTTGTTTTTCATTGTCATTACAGGTACACAATGGCAACTAGATGTAAAAAAAAAAAAGTCCAAGGTCCAAGGTCCTAGGTCACTTATGAAATATACCTCTGGTGAATTTCATTTAAAACTTGCAGTGCTTGCACAAGTTAGTCAGAAGGAACTTGGTCCACTGTTTTACAGAAGCATTAGATGGTAGAGAAAATACTTGTCACCAACCAAAAGTATTGACATGGATGTGTGTCGTGAATTTTTGCTCCCACCTTTGGCAGCCCAGTGGGTATAAGCCCTCCCCCCCCCCCCCCTCGCATGCCAGGCAGGGCCATAGTGTCTGTAAGTCTTGGCACATGAAGCTATTTTTGGCTGACCTTGCGGGAGTTTTTCTGCTAGCTGCACCAGCCATTTATGCCATCAGCCACTGTCCTGGCTGCTGACCAGACTGTCCGGACAGCTGACCAGTGATCCATTTATACTTTCAATCAGAGGTTGGTCTTGCTCCATCCTTTTGGCTGTCCAGTGGACACAAGTCCATTCAGAGCATGATCACAGTGCCCACAAGTCAGAATGCATGGGGTTTGGTTCCACACTTGCATTCCTTGCCATAGTGGCTTCTAACCAGCCAATCCAGCATGTCACCTGGCAATCCATTGCTCCTAATAACCAGGGGTCAGGCATTAAGTGTCAGGCCACAAACTGGCAACCGGCCTGTCTCATACAGCATGTTACAGTTACCTGTACAGCAGGTCCATCCACATGGCCATCCAGCTAGCCGCCTTGGCTTTGCACACCATCCTGACCATCCCAGGTTAATCACTGGGTAATGTGTCAAGTGGCAGTTACCTAGTATATGTCATCAGTCAGTAGTTACCAGGCACCAGATAACATGTCTAGTGACAGTAACTGAAGGTCTGTCACTGGACACTGGGCACTGAGCACTGGGTAATGTGTCAAGTGACAGTCAACGAGTATCTGTTGCCAGGCATTGGTCACCGGGCACCTGTCACCGAGTATGACATCTCTGTTACAGAGTGCTGGGCACCAGGTTTAGGCACCAGGCATTGATCTTTGGACTGGGTACTTAGTTTTGACCACTGGTCTAGAGAAAGGGATTGAGTTAATACCGCCTCTTTTTCAGTGTTACCGTTCAATCTCCATGGGAAATGGGATGACCCATCATGGGGAAGGGATCAGGTTGATACCTCCTTTCTCGACGTACATATACAACCCCTACATGGCTTAGGGACACTCGCCACCTGGTTGTGAGTTGGCCATGTCTCCCTTTCCTCCCATGACACTATGGACGACTTTGCCATGGCTCCATGAATCAACAGACCAGGGTGGCCTGTAGATCGCCCCTGTCCCCTCCAACTTCATTATTGAGGGAAGATACAGGAACTGCCACTCACCACCTCTGGCATCAAGCAGAAATCATCAATCTGTCCTCCTCCCCCCATAAACAGAGATGGGATGATCAATCCTCAATCCTCAATCATAAAGTCCCCTTCTACAAGGAGCAAGATAAGATGGAATAGTCTGTCTCATCTGTGAGCAAAGACAGAGGACATACTATCAGTTTTTTTCTAGAAAAACCAGTTATGTTGGCCTGACTCCTTATGGGTCTCCATTTTCATCCCACTTTTGGATCAGGTGATGGAAGAGGAAGTGTGGACCTTTGACAAGGCAGTAAAATGGGGTCTACCACCTCCTTTGCCCTAATCTGTCTCCAAAACCCTTGTGATCTTTGGACATTGGGATTCTCTTCAGTTTGGAGAGGCTCTCCATAGCACAACCTAAGTCTGACTTTCTTTTGCCTCCTCACTCAGCAATGGTGAGGGAGCTAACTTAGAAGTTGTCTTGAGGTCAAGAAGTGGCCAGACAGCAGAAGGGTTGGTCTGTCCCCTCTTCAGCGCTTAAGCCCCTGGTTTCTGCCTCCAATTGCAGGGTCCATTTGCCTACTTGGTCTCTTATGGCCTCCCTTTGGATTCACGTGCTTCTCAGGTGGGGATTTTGACAGGGGTCTGGGCCCACCTCCCCATTGAGTCTCTTGAGGCTTTGGAACTGAAGACTCATACACTAGTTACCACTGTCTCACATGCCTATTTTGGGGGGCTGCTTATTTCAATCTTTTGAAAGAAGAATTGTTGTCCCCAGCTGCTTCACAGAGATTGTTGGAGGCTGTTGCAAGACATTGAGATATGCACTATTAATGTTCATGGCACTGTCTGCTGAGCTTCTCCACATATGAATGCTGCCTTAGAGACATCAAGGGTTTTTCTGGAGCACAGCAAAAGTTCATTGATTGCCACCCCATTTGATGCAGAGACATTGTTTGGAGAGCTAATTCCTACAGTGGCCTTGCAAGACTTGAGGATCAGCAACACTGGTCTCTGGCTGCAGTACCATGCCCAGCTAAACCTGATATGAAACATCCCCATCCCAAAAGGTCCATGGCTCCCCATCTTAAATGTTTTTAGCAGGGGCCCCAGCAGAACCATCAAACCCAGTTTTAAACTACTTTCTGCATATCTTTCTCATGGTAAGGTGACTGGAGAGGCCATGGGAGAAAGTCTATGGATCCCTCACACTTCCTTAAAGAAGGAGGCAGTCTTCCCTAGGGAGGTGCAGTCTCTCCTGCCAAAGCCCCCTCTTCTCAACATCCCAGTATGTGCCAGACTGACCTTTTTTTCAGAGGCTTGGTCAGACCTCATGGACAATGCATGTGTCCTTTCTATGATAAAGGAGAGTTACTGGATTCACTTCTGGGACCTTCCACCTCTTTCAAAGGCCCCAATTTAATTCCAACTAGTCCCAACAGATATCTCTATGGAAAGAGGTGTACACCTTTCTAAGGAAAGCGCAGTAGAGAGGGTGACAGACATTCAAAGTCCGGGATTATATTCCCAGATTTTCATTGTTTCAAAAAAGGGGGAATATTTTGACACATTATCGATCTTTCCCCATTGAACAAGTTTCTTCTAGAAGAGTGTTTTGAGCTGGAGACACCTGCCTCAGTCAGGAATGCCATCAGGCCAAATGATTGGGCAGTCTCCATACATCTCCAGGATGCCTATCTTCACATCCCCATCTGTGACCACTGGAAATTATTGCTGTTTTGTCTGGGACAAGAGATCTTTCAAGTTTTTGGCTCTTTTGTGCCTAGCTTCAACTCTCAGAGCCTTGTAATAGCAGGGCATTTAAGGTCCTTTGGGGTCACCATCCTCCAGTACTTTGACAACTGTTGATGCACAACATCCTCAGATGTGCCTTTCTGAGGGATCTGTCTCTCTGTTGGGGGACAGTGACTTGTCTAGATCAAATCCCCAATCAAGAGAAGTTGGATCTGATCCATTCTCAGAATTTCGTTCATGTGTGGATGAATTTTCTCACCCATCAAGAGACAGTCTGTATTCCTCCCAACAGAATCTCACTTATACTTGATCTCATAGCTAGACTAGATGAGAAGACTTTGTTATCTGGTCATCTCTACCAGTCTCTCTTGGTGATTCAGAACATGGCAGCAGACTATGTTCCCCTGGGAATGCTTCATATGTGACCTCTCCAGTTCTTGCTTCTAGCAAACTGGAGACTTCACAAGGACCTTCTGTCCGCTTGGATCCCGTTTGGAGTCAGATTTTGTCACCATCAGAGTTGGTGGAAGAATCAGAACAAGTTTTTGACCAGAGTTCAAATTCACATACCAGAACTTCACTGCTTCCCATACACTAATATCTTGGATTCAGGATCGGGTGCTGACCTTGAGCCCAAAGGGGTGGTCCTGCAGGGCCTGTGTCTCAGAGTCTGGCACATTTCAGGTATGAGAAATGTTCTGATGGACAGCCAGTCCAGAATGAGCAATCTTCACTAAATGGTCTCTGCACCAATCTGCTGTAGCAGATATACTTTTTCATCTGTGGGGAAAGCCAATGGTAGACTTGTTCGCAACAAGGTTGAACAAGCTCCATCTTAATATCTCACCAGTGCCTGACCAGAGTGCATAGGCAGTGGACGCCTTCAGTCTGAGGTGAAACCGACTGTATGCCTATGCCTTCCCACCTTACAGAATAATCTTCACAGAGTCAGGACCTCCAAGTCACAGCTCATCCTGATAGCTCCCAGTGGCCTCAGTGATTGTGGTTCAGCAATCTCCTTGACCTTGGTCAACGACCCCACAGAATTATGACTGGGGTAATCTGCTGTCACAACACTGAGGGTCCCTCTTGCACAACACTCCACAGATTCTCCACCTTCATGCCTGACTTGTATCAAACAATCTATCCACCAGGATCAGTTTTTGAGCAAGGTTGGCTTCCAAGCTTTGCTATGCCAAGTGGAGAATTTCTGTAGTTGGTGCAGTAGGAAATGAATTGATCTTATCTGCTGAGTGATACCATTTGTTGTAATCTTCACTGAAGCCCATGTTCACCAAGGATAACCATAAGTGACTACTTCTGGAATATGCTCAACTACATGTGGGGATACATTCCAGAAACATAGATAAACAAAGCAGTCTTCACTATTTTTTAATGAAGTTTTCATCTCATTGGTGTTCTCTTTGCTGGAGTTATTTTTTGTATTAGCTGGTCTAACCTACCTTTAAATGGTTGTGAGAGTCAGTTATTTATGTACGTTAAGGGAGAAATTTCATATGATGAGGAATTCAGGTTAAATTCTTGCACACCACAGCCACATAGTGTCAGAACAATTGTAAAATCTCACTGTATTTGTCACAACTAATTGAGCTTTCATAGACCAGAGTGCCTATGATGTTCCATTACCTATAGATGTTTAAAAATATGTAGTTTAAAGGAGAAAATAAGCAAAGTTTATTTATTTAGGGACATGTTTGGAATGTATTCCATGCATAATTTGACCATATTCAGTGTGAAGTCGTTGTATGCACCATGTTATGGTTATCCTGGTGACAAGTGTTTTTTTTTTTTTTTTAAATATTATGACCCAGTTCTTTAATACTGGTGTATATAAATGCATGTACATTTTGTCAAATTATGCTTCAGGTTAGTAGGTAATATATATGATTCTTTGTTTAAAAATAATTTTCATTTTTACAGCTGAAATTAGACATACTCAGATCTTGAAACTACATTGAAACATTCCCAATAACAAATTTTGTAATCTTTTTGGATTCCTTTTCCCCCCTAAAAGCCTTGCAGATCTGAAATTTGACAACTTGTAAATATCCAGATCCCACAGAAACATGATTTGTTCATACAATTTAAAAATTATTCTGTACTGTTGGATGCCTAGTCACATTGGTATTAAGGGTAATGAAAGGGCAGATAAAGCAGCCAAAGCTGACCTGCAGTCACCCATTTCAATATACTGCCTTCAAATATTATATAAGTCGGTTTGTTCTTCATACTTGGAAAAATGTGCAGAATGAAAACTCCACAAACAAGGTTCAGAATATCAAACCCATATAGAATATATCTGAGAGATGAGGTGGTATTGTACCAATCATGTATTGGACACACACGCGTGACTAATGCATATCTCCTGAAGGATGCACGTCGACCAGAATGCATACCCATACAATGTTCACTGATAGTGGAACACATTTTTGTTGAATGTGTCAACTTCTACCTTGTGAGACAGAAGTAGTTTGATACGAACTCTCTCAAGAAAATTTATGATGATGTACCACCTGAGAAAATCATGGACCTTCTGAATGAAATTGGTTTATATATATATATATAAATTGTAGCATATATTTTAAGGATTTTACATTTTTTGCAGTTATACTTTATTTTATATACCTTTTACAGAACTTTAACTTTTTTACATTTTAACTTTTATTGTTTAGAACATAACGTTTATGTTTTTTGGAAGGTTTTATCTTCCTATATGTTTTTTGCAGTTGTTTATATTTGCATTTTTAGAGCTTTACTTTTAGTCAGCACCAAGTAGCCAGCATTGTACTGACCTGCTGTTAAACCCTACTACTACTACTGCTACTACTGCCACTACTACTACTCATTTTAAAGTGACTCTTCAGAATAAGAGAAAGTATCTAATGTAACCATTATGTGTTGTTCATTCCCTTTGAATCATATTGCATAATGTTATTCTTGTTTTTCAGGGAATGAATGAAATTTTAGGCCCTATATACTATGTATTTGCATCAGATCCCTCTAGAGAATTACAAGGTAAGTTACTAAACTTTATACTGCACTTAATCACACCTCACATCAGATCCTCTAGAGGATTATGGGTAAATCACTAAACTTTATACTGCACTTAATCATGCCTCACATCACATTCCTCTAGAATGTTACCCTTATCCTGTCATCTGTGCATCCATCAGTCTAGCCTCTTATGTTTTATGTTTAGGTTAGTTTCAGGTACTGTGGTCGGGCATATGTGTTCCACAAGCACATTTCATTTCTTGTATAACTTTCATTGATTCAGTTACTGCTTTCTTAAAGTGTCGGTATATAGAAAATTTGTGTGGAAACTCCTTAAATATCAGACCTGTTATCAGACAGTTGGAACTGTAGCTACTACTTCCATGGCTCACCTTGGTTCCCACCCAACCACCTCATGGCACACAGCATTCTAGACAGAACTATACGACTAAGCGGACCTGGCACAGCAGTTCTAAAAGGTTGCTGATGCCTGAGATATAGTATGGACAGACAAACAGATGGTTAGATAGAGGGAATTACAACATCCCCCCCTCTGCAGGGTGGAGATAGTTCTTGGACATTTCTGATGACAGCTTATCACACTGGATTAATGGGATTAGCCAGTATTGGGTTAAAAATATACATTTATCAGGTAAAACAAACTAATTGTGTTTCTAAACATGTTTAATAATAATTTGCAATTTCTATCACATACATACTTTTCAGGCTTGTTTCTTTTTTCCTTTCAAAACAGTTTTAGTTCCTAAATGGCTGGTCATTTCGACATTGTGTTTTCACCAGAAGACTTCTTATGATATCTAGTTAGTCCTAAATGGACTAAGATCACAATTAATTTCGTTATATAGTCCCTACATTTGTTTGTCAGTACTTAACTTTCCATTGTGTCCAAAATCCTAATAAATCATGTGGTAATCTAAAGTATCTTCCAAGATGAACTCACCATGAAGTTCTTGTCATAGGTTATCCAGCATTATTTTGAGAGGCTGACGTGTAAACAAAACAACATGCCAGGAGTCACAGATTATGGGCACACACCAATCACTCATTACTCATTGTGCACTGTTACCAAAACCAAAATACACACAGACAATTATATCATAATGCTCATATTCTGAAAAATAAACAATTTACTTTAAATCAATACCAAGTATGCCTGAATAAGGCAAGGATCACCACCAAGAGAAGAGAGGAAAAAATGCTCTAAAAATAGACTGAGACAACATTTGTGGGTACTGAACCGTAAATGATAATTGTGACCAATGTCAAAAAGGAAATGGTGCACATCTGATATCCAATATAGCCACCATTGCAGCCATCTTGAACATTTTGTTGTTGTTACTCCTCCAAATTGGAAAGTCATATCAACATGGGGTTTTCAAAAGGAGACTTATAATGACTTGTTGGTCCTAAATTAAAAGGGTGCTATTCTTCCATGTAATAAATCTACCATGGTGGCAATCTTGAAAATCTTGTTATTGCTACTCCTCATAATGGAAATTCATTTTGACATGAGGTTTTCATCAGAAGAATTCTTACAGTGTGTAGTTGGTCCTAAATAAAAATGATGCAAATCGACCATCAATCTGACCAACATGGGGCCATCTTGAAAATATTGTTAACTCTACTCCTCCCAAATGGATGGTTATATCAACATGGGATTTTCACCAGTAGACTTCTTATGATACCTAGTTGGTTCTAAATAAAAATGGTGCCAAGCATAAATCCGATAATGCTGCCACAATGGCTGTCTTTAAAATCTTTCTGTCACTACTCCCCCCAGAATGGATGGTTATATTGATATGGGGTTTTCACCAAAAGTCTTCTAATGATGTCTACCTGTTCTGAATGACAGTGTTACCAATGTGACATCCAATATGTCCACCACAGCAGCTAATTTGAAAATCTTGTTATCACTGAAGAACATCAGAGATGGTTTCAACACTCAGCAGTTAATAGGAAGAAATGATGTTATCTTGAATTCCTGGAAAGTCTTTTCACCCCATAGAGTGTCAGTCCCTTTGAGGGATTCTTGTCATATAATGGGCAAATGACTAATTTTAACAGCAGTAGATGGCATAATATATAAATAAACCATATCATAATGGTTAGAGTATTAAATAATATTATTAATAATAATAATAATAATTATCATAGTAATAGTAATAACACTAGTAATAATAATAATAATTGTAGTAGTAATAAAAATAATTGTAGTAGTAATAAAATAATAATTATAATAGTGGTAATAATATTAATAATAATAATAACACAGAAAAGCTTCCCAAAAATGGACACTGTACCACAAACTTTGTCCTTTTTTATAGAACTTGAAAGTTCAAAGAGGCTTGACAAGCACTAGAATGGATCTATTGGGCCTAAAATACATGGTCAGTTGTCTAGGATCCCAGTTTAGCAAGAGACTAGTTTATGAAAGTCTCACTGCATTTATAATAATAATAATAATCATATGTTATTTTTCAATAAATTGGCCTTACATGTACAAATATGTTATATTTTGTTTCTTTCCTGATTTCAGAACATGCTGAGGCAGATTCTTTCTTTTGTTTTACAACCCTGATGTCAGAAATTAGAGACAACTTTATCAAAACATTAGATGATTCACAGTGTGGAATAGGTAATGTAGGGATTTATATTTTCTATTTATATTCAGCCAATCAAAATTTATCTAGCTCAGAGACAATTTGCAGCCTTTAGGAACATTTTTTTTGGTTTACTTTTTCAATGATTTTTACAACTTGGTCACACGACTATTCCTTTCAGAAACAGAATCAGATAATGGGCAAAGGTAAAAAAAAAAACAGTTTTATAAAACTTAAAATTTGCAAACATTTTACAGAGCAAAATTTTTCCCATAAATCATAATCTTCCGTAACAGTTGTCTGCAGTAATAATTCTTTTGTTTGAATTATTTGATCTTTAGTTTGAAATTCTTGTATATTGATGTCAAGAAACAGACAGTATCAAGGGAAATAATCTGTTATGATTCATATTCTGAATTTCATATTTTTAGAGTTTTGTCAGAATATTTGTTCATATTTTTGAAGACATTCAGAACAATGCTTAACGATGCTTCAGTTATTTCCTCTTTCACATTATCGACATACTGGAATTTGTTGCTTTACAAAGGAGAGAGAGAGAGAGACAATATATATAATCAATTTCACTCATGATCCTTGTACCATTTTAAACTTTCTGGAACTGTTTCATACTTAGTTACAACTATTAGTTAACATTAAATACATTAGATGACATAATAGAGAAAGATAATTACCAGATAGAATCACTAATAAGTTGAGTCCAACTGCAAACTACTCAGACCCAGACCTGTCTTTGCATAATGCACTGGCAGATTGAGGTCTATGCAGTTTGTTAGGAGTAATCAATACAACAAACCACATAGACCCTGATATACCGGCGCATTATGCAACAGCAGACCAGGGTCTATATTGTTTGCAGTTGGACTCAACTTATAAGTGAGTATATATGGTACTTGTGTGCCAGCAATTTCACCCAATGCCAGGGAAGATGGTAAATGACAAATTAAACGCATTTATTAATATTCTTGTATTCCATGATTTAAATATCTCAGATTATATAAAAAAAGGATGGTGGATTATCCAGTTTGATTAAGCTGATGACTGATTTTTCATTAGATATGGAAAACAAGTTGTATCATATTATTTGCTAGAAGCTGATTGCATATTGTATTTATCTAACAAGTTTTATAAAAGTCGTATGAAATAGGTACATTTGAGATTACATATCTCATAATCACACCCAGCATACCAAATCACTAAAATTGTAAATGCCAGAGAGTGAACTGATGCCAGAGACACCACAGTATCATTCCATTATCTCATAATCACACCCAGCATACCAAATCGCTAAAATTGTAAATGCCAGAGGGTGAACTGATGCCAGAGACACCACAGTATCTTTCCATTATCTCATAATCACACCCAGCATACCAAACCATTAAAATTGTCAATGGCAGAGGATAAACTGATGCCAGAGGCACCACAATATCATGTAATGTAAAAATGACAACAGAGGCACCACAGGATCATGTAATGTTAAAATGACATTATGGATACAAATGTAAGCTTATAATGGAGGTTTTAGTCTCTGATGTTAAGTTGTATTCTATACCTTCCATTGTTGTCATTTTTACATTTCAAGACACTGCAGACTCCCTCCAGCATTGGTTCACCATCCAGCCATTTGAAGTTTTAGCAATTTGGCATGCTGGGTGTGATAACTCCAAAGGCTACATCAATCAAAGAATTGCCATGTGATATTTCTACTGTAAATGTTACATCACACTGTGGTATATGATTTTACGACATGTTACCAACAAGATAAATGTCAAGGTTAGGTGATGAATAATTCCACAATTATACATCCTTTCTAGGTTACCTGATGACTAGCATGATGAACATGTTGGAGGAGAAGGATGCCACACTGTGCCACAAGTTGGTGGAGCAGGACCTCAAGCCACAGTATTATGCCTTCCGATGGCTAACTCTGTTATTTTCACAAGAGTTTCCCCTGCCAGGTACTATGAAAGTAGCAAATCTTTGTCAAAGAATTGTGTGTATGATTTATTTTAGAAGATGTGTATGAAATTTACTTGTTGTTCGTTTGGTTCTGCTGCCATATATATATATATGTGTATAACATGCACTCAATAGCAAACAGCATACACCCAGATCTTCTATAACATAAAGTGCTGGTAAAACAGTTTCAATACTGATAATTGGTACCATCATTGATCTAAATATATAGACCCTCCAATTTTCCAGACACCGTATTTTCAAAATTCTTAATAAATTTTTCAATAGTACATAAAATTTCCAGACACCAAGGCCATTTTTTAAGCTGACAGAAAATAATTCAAGTTGGAACATAAACTGATGAAGGTTTTATTCATACTAAAAATCAGTTGATTAAATAGATGACCATCAGACCTTGAAACTACTTTCATAACCCTAATTATATCCAAGGTTTTTCTTTTAACCTTTCTACTGGCCGAGAGGGTCAGAGACCGGCAGTTAACCATATCTGGAAATTTGTATTGCTCTTAGGGATCATCGTATTCTCATTACTCTGTTGACTTGTCTAAACAACTTCTAGTCATGAACTAGTATGCAGAGAGGGCCAAAATAATTGTACTTTCAATACATACTACATTAAGAATCAACTCTACTTTCTTTCCTGAGGTCCATCAGTTTACTGTCACTATTTTGTTTTTACTCAACAAACACATGTGAAAAGTGGATGTCACTTTTGCCAAAAAAGGTGTCTTAATTGGAAGTGTGTGTCTAACACAACAATATCTTTGTGCACTTTTATCTCCAATGGCAGTATATCTACACAAATAAAGAAAATGCAAACACCAGAACCACAACCTGTGTTGTTTATTTGTAAAAGAAAGCACTAAAATGTTGTCATTTTTTTGTTCTTTATTTGCAAGCAGGATATAATGCAATGTAGTCATTTTGGTGTTCTTTATTTGCAAGCAGGATATAATGCAATGTAGTCATTTTAGTGTTCTTTATTTGCAAGCAGGATATAATGCAACATAGTCATTTTGGTGTTCTTTATTTGCAAGCAGGATATAATGCAACATAGTCATTTTGGTGTTCTTTATTTGCAAGCAGCATATAATGCAACATAGTCATTTTGGTGTTCTTTATTTGCGAGCAGCATATAATGCAACATAGTCATTTTGGTGTTCTTTATTTGCGAGCAGCATATAATGCAATGTAGTCATTTTGATGTTCTTTATTTGCAAGCAGCATATAATGCAATGTAGTCATTTTGGTGTTCTTTATTTGCAAGCAGCATATAATGCAATGTAGTCATTTTGGTGTTCTTTATTTGCAAGCAGCATATAATGCAATGTAGTCATTTTGGTGTTCTTTATTTGCGAGCAGGATATAATGCAATGTAGTCATTTTGGTGTTCTTTATTTGCGAGCAGGATATAATGCAACATAGTCATTTTGGTGTTCTTTATTTGCAAGCAGCATATAATGCAACATAGTCATTTTGGTGTTCTTTATTTGCAAGCAGCATATAATGCAATGTAGTCATTTTGGTGTTCTTTATTTGCAAGCAGGATATATGGAACATAGTTTACCCAACCCATTTCTGACCAGCATTGAACATACTGGGAACATCAGTTCACAATAGAGATATAATAATTTTCCAGAAAAGATAGTCGGGGGAAAATGATATTTTTTATTTGCACACAAATTATCCAGACAACAAGAAAATATTTATTTTTTAATATATACAAAATTGGATAAATTATGGTATATATTCTGATTTCATCTCGTAGATTTAACATGGGTGGTAAGTGAACAATATTTTCACATAAATGTCATTGTCAAACATTATATATTATCAATAAGGATGTGCATTATGACATCATAAAAATTTTTAAATTACAACTTATTCTAGCTCAGGCACGTCATGAATGAGATCATGAATGAAGTTGATTAAAGAATGAAAACAGTATATTTAATTTAATATTTGTCAATTTTTCCTATAATAATGTTGTCAGATCTTATATCTTATGCTAATTGTAATTTAGAGTATATAAGAAACAGGTTGTTGTAAGTTTATTGTCTGATATCGTGAGTGGACTGACTTGTTGTTTTGGCAAAGCCAACTCAAAAGCTCGTTGGCCTCATGCCGAAACAACACATCTACAAGAGATTTCAGACTTTGCACATACAATAATCTTCAGTTGTACTGTACTTATGATATCAAACAAACTGAATCCAGGCCTGTATTCTTGAAGCTCCTCAACATTAGAGCACACTCAAACTTAAATTTTGATTCTTTGGATTCCATGTTTCTCGTTTTATTTTCAACAAAATTTCTCTCCATATTTAACAACATCTGTCAATAAATCACAGACTAGCCAACCATTATTAGATAGATCAATATGTTACTTATTACTGTATATAAAAAAACTTAGTTTAAGGGTGCACTCAAGTTGAGGAGTTTGTGAATAGAAAACCAGATTTGCTAATGCATTGTGCAATGGGAGATCTGATTCTACGCTTTATGCAGTTTTATATGTAGTATGCAATAATGCATAATTACAATTCTGTACTATTGAAAGACCCGATTAGGAGTGCATTTAAAATCCAAAGAGAGAGGCAGAACATTACTACAAAAACAATATTTAGAATATTTTACTTGATACGACTTCAGTAAATACATTTGCACCATCGTACATCCAGGCATTTGGATCACTTTGGGCTTTTCTGCATTAGTTTTAAATCTCAGTCGCTCTTAGCTGAAAAAAAAAGTGTTCGAAAAATTAGAGCTCATCTGACGTGAAAACCTGCTGAAGTAGGTAGCAGCTACTTTTGTGTCTTTGGTCTAACATGGAAACCAGCTGAAGTAATTTGCAGCTACTTTGATGACTTTATGAAAACCAGCTTAAGTAGGTAGCAGCAACTTTGGTGTCTTTGGTACGCTAGATTTATTTCACAAAATATTTCTTATAGCAAAATTAGGAGCAAAATCATGCCTTGAATTGAGCATGTTTTTCAAGTTGATGGCATCCACTCTAAAGCAAGTTTTTCCCCCATGATTATAATATAATCAGTGTTTGGCTATATGAATGTAGCACACCAACGACACTAAAATACCATATATATTCGCATATAAGCTTATACCAACTGCAAACTGCATAGATCCAGATCTGCCATCACATAATGCACCAGCAGATCTGGGTCTATGCAGTTTGTAAGGAATAATCAGTATAACAAACAACATAGACCCTGATCTGCCAGCGCATTATGGGACGGCAGATCAGGGTCTTTGTTGTTTGCATTTGGACCAGCATTATACGCAAGTATGTACGTTAGTAGCTGGTTTACTTGTCTGAGCTCTGATTTCCTAAAACACTTCAACCAATTATTATGATTGGCTGTCCCATAAAGCCACGGCCAAAAAGTCAGAAGTATTGAAATATGTACGTCATCTGAGTATGTTGATTGGGTGAGCTTGCAATAATATTATGTTAACGAGTTTCCTGTTGTATAGCTTCATCTCTGATAACTACACATGATGCCTGCAGTAAATGTGAAAATCAGTTCCTGTTAATCAGTTTATCCAAAAGTTTGCATTTTGCTTGAAAGTTCTGTATCTATTTGTAAAGCCATAATTTCATATTGTGAGTTTTGCAGAGCAAGTATGTTCATTTGTGTGTTATACCCTCTCTGTATGTAGATGCATAAAACATTATGTTTAGGGGCATCAGAATAATTTCTTAACTGGGACAGCTCTAGTAGAGGCAGGGGGGCTTTGTCAGTTGTGTGAGTAGAGGCAGGGGGACTTTGTCAGTTGTGTGAGGCAGCCATAGGATGGTCATCAAGTTGTAAATAGATAATTTGTGAACAATTTTGGGTGGCTATGACTGCCCCAGTTACTTCAGTACCAACACCCTTTATCTTGCTACTGAAAGGCCTAGTCAGATTTCTATTTTCTCTTTACAGATGTGTTGAGAATTTGGGATTCACTGTTTTCAGACGAGAAAAGATTTAGCTTCCTGATTTGTGTTGCATGTGCAATGCTAATGTAAGTTGGACTCAAATGTACTTAATCTAAGTCAGTTTACAACTACACTATCACTTGTTTGTAAGTAACCAAAGCTGGGGGGAGGGAGAGGGGGAGGGCTAATGAAATTTGTTAATGAAAACAGAAAATCAACATATATAATCATTTAAACACCCACTATACCTGATAATTTGCTAGATCAAAGTGTCTTACCAAAATTTTTAACTGCATTTGGAATTTAGAGGTGTCTTCAACACGCCATACTTTAAGTCTCTGCTAAAAACTTCAACAGCTTTAACAACTTGAAAACTTTAAAGGCTATAATTGTACCATCATATAAGGAGAATCAACTCATGACTCGTAACACTGTTCCACGATATATAATTGTACCATCATATAATCAACTCATGACTCGTAACACTGTTCCATGATATATAATTGTACCATCATATAAGGAGAATCAACTCATGACTTATAACACTGTTCCATGATATAAAACTGCATGTGAACGTAGAATATGACTATTGTTGTTGAAAGTATAAATGAATATAAAAATGATTATTTTGCTTCTTCAAACTTTGTTGGCCTAATCTTGAATTTATTTAATTCATTGATTATTTCAGCTATTGTTGAGTTGTAAACTCTGTTAATATTACATGTTGCGTTTGTGTTATTTATCATTTGAAACTATTTTTCAGACTTAGAGATGATTTAATCGAAGGAGAATATCCATCCAATATGAAGCTAAAGTTGGTTTCAAATGGCATTACAAATATGAGCTTTAATAATTTCATACTGTTCCTTTCCACGTTAACAAGGAGAATACACAATCAACTCTCCCTCAAAGGGTCAAATTCTTCATAATGTTAAAACTGCTGCCATGTTGTCAAGTGCATTTTCCTTACAGGGGTGTGCAGGCTCCAACCTCTCAGCTGATATCTGGGCAATAACTATTTCAAGCATTTGTCTTGAACATTTTCTTTTGTTTTATAAAAAGAAGTTTTCTTTTCTCTTGAAGGATCTTTTATTTATTCTTGCAGAAAAAAACTATGATTGCAAATTACAACACAAATGACAATAGCACATGATTATTCAAGTGAGGTCACCCCTGCATGGTTATACCAATTTCTGGACACTCTTCTCAGGTGCCAAAAATTTAAATCATGAAAGCCTTGAACTTTTGATCGTAAATGGAATGCATAGTATCCATATTGACTGGGAAAAGAACAGTATACAATTATTGTGTAAAAAGAGCTGTCTTAATATCCACTTTTCAGGACAGTAGCTGAAATACATTTTAGATGCAGCACCAGCTACCATTTGTGTTGCCATTTTAAAACAACTATAGTTGCTTAGTTGTACATTTTGTATTTATATTACATGTAATTTTTGTGTAACTAATTTTCAGACTTCTTAGAGATGACTTGATCCAAGGTGATTTTCCATCCAATATGAAGCTAGTACAGGTAATTTCTTTCTTGCTTGGGAAGAATTATTGGATAAATTATATTGAAACCGACATTTCAATTAAAATGTGTCCTCTTTCCATAATGGGGACAAATTTTGGTTCGAGATTTATTCCCATTTACATTATATTTGAAATTGTATCACTTGAAATATTTTAGTGCCAGAGGTCAAATAGTTAAATTTATTCCCTTTATAAGTTTAAGTTTGTATTCCAACATGTACATTCTACTATTTTACATTTCTGTTTATTATCACTCACATTTTGACTTAAATGTCCTAAGTTGTTGATTTCACCTTTATATTTACGTTTGGAGTTGCAGTGGCTCAGTGGTTATGGCATTGGACTTGTGACTAGAATAATGCAGGTTCGATTCCCACCATTGGATCAGCTTGTATTGGCTAGGCACTTGACTTTATATGCTTCAGCACAATATACCCTGGAAAGTGTTGCTGTGTCATAAAACACCCAAAACAAAACCCTTTTTTTTTGTTGCATTTTCTATGTTGTTTTTATTGTTTGGTTTTTAATGGCACCTTTAACACATTATTGGCTGTATGATACTGAGCAAATGGGAGGCAAGTGCCATATCCAAGGACATACCATGATGGCTGGGCTGTCCTGGGCAGGTATCAAAACTGTAACCCTTTGATTACGAGTCCAATGCTCTACCAAACCTGAGCTGCCATAGCATTGGACATATGACCCAACTATTCTGCTACCCCAACATGTACTTTATACCTTGTTCAAGTTCAATATAGGTTAAGATATCAGAATATATCCCCATGTTAAGTTCAAGGACAAAACACCAACAATAGTTTTCCTTATTATGGCAGGATTCTAAATTCCGATATAACAGCTTCAGCTAACCAAAAAACATACATGATGTAGAAATAATTTCATCATTTCAGAATTATATAAGGTAAAAAGGTAAATACAAGGATTGAAGATTACTTTTTTAGCATTCAAGAGGTGATGAATTCAGTAACTCACTGATAATTGTTAGAACCCATTAGCTACTGCTTTAATTGCTAGGGCAATCCATGGAATTTTCTTGTCAGCTACTGCCTTATATGCTAAGACAATCCATGGAATTTTCTTGTCAGCTACTGTCTTATATGCTAAGACAATCCATGGAATTTTCTTGTCAGCTACTGCCTTATATGCTAGGGCAATCCATGGAATTTTCTTGTCAGCTACTGCCTTATATGCTTGGGCAATCCATGGAATTTTCTTGTCAGCTACTGCCTTATATGCTAGGGCAATCCATGGAATTTTCTTGTAAGCTACTGCCTTATATGCTGGGACAATCCATGGAATTTTCTTGTCAGGTACTCCCTTATATGCTAGGGCAATCCATGGAATTTTCTTGTCAGCTACTGTCTTATATGCTGGGACAATCCATGGAATTTTCTTGTCAGCTACTGCCTTATATGCTGGGACAATCCATGGAATTTTCTTGTCAGCCACTGCCTTATATGCTAGGGCAATCCATGGAATTTTCTTGTCAGCTACTGCCTTATATGCTGGGGCAATCCATGGAATTTTCTTGTCAGCTACTGCCTTATATACTTGGGCAATCCATGGAATTTTCTTGTCAGCTACTGCCTTATATGCTAGGGCAATCCATGGAATTTTCTTGTCAGCTACTGCCTTATATGCTTGGGCAATCCATGGAATTTTCTTGTCAGCTACTGTCTTATATGCTAGGGCAATCCATGGAATTTTCTTGTAAGCTACTGCCTTATATGCTAGGGCAATCCATGGAATTTTCTTGTCAGCTACTGCCTTATATGCTAGGGCAATCCATGGAATTTTCTTGTCAGCTACTGTCTTATATGCTGGGACAATCCATGGAATTTTCTTGTCAGCTACTGTCTTATATGCTAGGGCAATCCATGGAATTTTCTTGTCAGCTACTGTCTTATATGCTAGGACAATCCATGGAAGTTTCTTGTCAGCCACTGCCTTATATGCTAGGGCAATCCATGGAATTTTCTTGTCAGATACTGCTAGGGCAATCCATGGAATTTTCTTGTCAGCTACTGCTAGGGCAATCCATGGAATTTTCTTGTCAGCTACTGCTAGGGCAATCCATGGAATTTTCTTGACAGCTACTGCTAGGGCAATCCATGAAATTTGCTTGTCAGCTACTGCTAGGGCAATCCATGGAATTTACTTGTCAGCTACTGCTAGGGCAATCCATGGAATTTACTTGTCAGCTACTGCTAGGGCAATCCATGGAATTTGCTTGTCAGCTGCTGCTTTCATCGCTAAGACAATCCATGGAATTATCTTGTCAGCTACTGCCTTATATGCTAGGGCAATCCATGGAATTTGCTTGTCAGCTACTGCTAGGGCAATCCATGAAATTTGCTTGTCAGCTACTGCTAGTGCAATAATGGAATTATTTTGTCAGCTAGTGCTAGTGCAATCATGGAATTATTTTGTCAGCTAGTGTTAATGCAATCCATGGAATTTGCTTGTCAGCTAGTGTTAATGCAATCATGGAATTTTCTTGTCAGCTAGAATTAATGCAATCCATGGAATTTTCTTGTCAGCTTGAATTAATGCAATCCATGGAATTATTTTGTCAGCTAGTGCTGGTGCAATCATGGAATTTGCTTGTCAGCTAGAATTAATGCAATCCATGGAATTTGCTTGTCAGCTAGAATTAATGCAATCCATGGAATTTGCTTGTCAGCTAGAATTAATGCAATCATGGAATTTGCTTGTCAGCTAGAATTAATGCAATCCATGAAATTTTCTTGTCAGCTAGAATTAATGCAATCCATGGAATTTGCTTGTCAGCTAGAATTAATGCAATCCATGAAATTTGCTTGTCAGCTAGAATAAATGCAATCCATGGAATTTGCTTGTCAGCTAGTGTTAATGCAATCATGGAATTTGCTTGTCAGCTAGTGTTAATGAAATCATGGAATTTGCTTGTCAGCTAGTGTTAATGCAATCATGGAATTTGCTTGTCAGCTAGTGTTAATGCAATCATGGAATTTGCTTGTCAGCTAGTGTTAATGCAATCATGGAATTTGCTTGTCAGCTAGTGTTAATGCAATCATGGAATTTGCATGGGTGTTAGCGCAATCCATGGAATGTTAGCGCAATCCATGGATTGCTAGTGTTAGAACAATCCATGGAAGTTGCTTGTAAGCTAGTGTTAGCACAATCCATGGAATATACGTTGCAGCTAGTGCTAGGTCAATCCATGCAAGTTGTTTGTTAGCTACTGTATTAATATCTAATGTAATCCATGGAATTTTCTTGTCAGCTCTTGTTTACTGTGGTTTCATTTAGTTTTGTGGGTATCAATTTTTGTGGTTTTGTAAAAACAATATATTTTTGTGGGTACTTAAATTCATGGATTTGCCTCTCTCCAAGTTTTCATATTTACAGGTATTTAATTTTATGGATTAACCTCGGCAAATGCCCAAAATAAAGAATGGAAAACAACAAAACTATGCAGACAACAAAGGTGGTTGCTTAAATATCAAAACAATACTACTGCCAGTATAAACACAAATCAGACACCTGCCACGATCAATCCCTTACAGTGTTTTCTTTTGAGTACTCATCATCAAACTGAACCAATGCGGCCAACAACACTTAGCTAAGTGGTTTTTGAAGCACATCTGTATGATCTTTCACTTAAAACTTGCATCATCAGTACATTCCAATGATCATGGCAGCGACTGCCTAAATTGCTAGAGAAATCCATGGAATTTGCTGACCAGCTACTGCCTTAATTGATTAAACAATCCATGGAATTTTCCTTGTCAGCTACTGCCTCAGTTCCTAGGGCAATCCATGGAATTTGCTTGTTAGCTACTGCCTGAATTTCTAGGGCAATCCATGGAATTTGCTTGTTAGTTACTGCCTGAATTGCTAGGGCACTCCATGGAATTTGCTTGTTAGCTACTGCCTGAATTGCTAGGGCACTCCATGGAATTTGCTTGTTAGCTACTGCCTGAATTGCTAGGGCACTCCATGGAATTTGCTTGTTAGCTACTGCCTGAATTGCTAGGGCACTCCATGGAATTTGCTTGTTAGCTACTGTCTGAATTGCTAGGGCACTCCATGGAATTTGCTTGTTAGCTACTGCCTGAATTGCTAGGGCACTCCATGGAATTTGCTTGTTAGCTACTGCCTAAATTGCTAGGGCACTCCATGGAATTTGCTTGTTAGCTACTGCCTGAATTGCTGGGGCAATCCATGGAATTTGCTAGACAGTTACTACCTCAATCACCTCAAAAAGTTACCTTTAGTGCTAAATGAATGCAGCCTTCAACCTTTGCTGAGAAGCTGATTTTAATTTTTTTTCTGCCTCTTTTGCATTCACTTTTTGTACAGTTAAAACTGTTACAGTAAACTTATTTGACTGATCACTTGTAGTTGTGCAAGTAAAGCTCTTAAAAAGAACACAAAATTACCAACATTTAGCAAGTCAGAGAAGTTTGATTCATGCGATCATACAGAAAATCATGCATCTACCATTATTTAACCAGCAATGTATGCATTTCCTGTTGTTTTTTTTAGTAATGATTTATTATGTTCAAGGGACGTCTTAGTTCAGTGGTAATGACAAAGGATACAAGGTTTAGTGATCATGAATTGGACAAATCTGTTTGTAGGATACCCAAAGCACTGGTGAAGTTCTGACCCATCATTTAGAGCATGACCTGGTTAAAAGAACAGATTATTTACTTGTTAATTTTCTTGTTTGAATGGTCTTTCCTTTTTTTGTAATCAATACATAGCACTAAATAAAGTTTATAGAAAAGTATGTATTGACTCTGTTCAGCGGTAATGTCATTCAAACATAGACATTTGAGTTAAGAAGGGAAACAAGAGATCCAAATGGATAAAAAAAAAATTATATAAAAATTGATTTTAGGTTTAAAAGTAGTTTTGTTTGAATTTTAAAATGTTTTATTGCATGAAAATGTTGAAAATCAATCATACTGCATCATACAGATTATCTTTTCCTACAATTATTGAAAACTATAAATATTTTACAGCTATAAATATTTTTGACAGAATTTTCCACATTCCATTGTTGATGTTCAGACTGTGATAAAGAAGGCTGTTGAACTGGCAAGATAGCATCAGATCAACTCTTCCTTGTCCAAGAACTAGTCCAACCACACCCATACAGACGGCCATCATTGAGCAATAACATCTATCATTAGCATTGGAAAGTCCATTCAACTCACAAATAAATATTCATCTACATTTCTATTAATATTTTATGAGGTGCCAAAGCAGGAAGTTGAGCTGAGGAACTGCACACAATTATTCCAAGAGAACTTGAGGGTGAAACTCTTGTTGCTATGAAGATGCAGCCTTCTGTAGCATGCTGTGAAGATGCAGCCCTCTGTAGCATGCTGTGAAGATACAGCACTCTGTAGCATCCTATGAAGATGCAGCCCTCTGTAGCATGCTATGGAGATGCAGCCCTCTAAAATACTATGAAAATAGAGTCCTTCTGTAGCATGCTATAAAGATGCAGCCTTCTGTAGCATGCTGTAAAGATGCAATCTTTGGTAGTAAGCTGTGAAGATGCAGTCCTCTGTAATATGATAGGAAGATGCAGCTTTGTATAGCATGCTATGAAGATGCAACCCTCTGTTACATGCTATCAAGATGCAGCCCTAGTCTGAACTTCAGTTTCCATCAATATACTGGAGATTGGATGTATGCAGTCACACATCAAACTGGTGTTAGCTTTAAGATTTTAAAAAATGGTTTAATGCATCAATTTATAGTCTGTAGCATGAAAAATTCTGCAGAATGTGATGTCATGCCTGTGATTCGTGCTGTGATATGTCACAACTATAAGACTTGCAACAACATCAACATTAACTTTAATTTATCCAATGATAGGACCATGCTTGATGATAAACCTAATCCAATGATAGGACCATGCTTGATGATAAACCTAATCCAACAATAGGACCATGCTTGATGATGAACCTAATCCAATGATAGGACCATGCTTGATGATAAACCTAATCCAATGATAGGACCATGCTTGATGATAAACCTAATGCAACAATAGGACCATGCTTGATGATGAACCTAATCCAATGTTAAGACCATGTTTGATGATAAACCTAATCCAGTGATAAGACCATGCTTGATGATAAACCTAATCCAATGATAGGACCATGCTTGATGATGAACCTAATCCAATGATAGGACCATGCTTGATGATAAACCTAATCCAGTGATAAGACCATGCTTGATGATAAACCTAATCCAATGATAGGACCATGCTTGATGATAAACCTAATCCAATGATAGGACCATGCTTGATGATAAACCTTATTCAATGATAGACCATGCTTGATGATAAACCTAATCCAATGATAGGACCATGCTTGATGATAAACCTAATCCAACAATAGGACCATGCTTGATGATGAACCTAATCCAGTGATAAGACCATGATTGATGATAAACCTAATCCAATGATAGGACCATGCTTGATGATAAACCTGATCCAATGATAGCACCATGCTTGATGATAAACCTAATCCAATGACTGAACCATGCTTGGTGATAAACCCATCCATCCTATGACAACTTTATTAGGCTGGCCTCCAGGACTTATCATGGGAGAAATACTGTAGGCCTCGAAGTTGACCACCTTCTACAGTTGTACTGTATTAAAAAAAAAATTGTCGCCAGAGGAAAGTGTACCGTACAATTATCATTGATTACTCACCTTGTCATGCTGAAGATGTACATTTCAAAACAATGAGCATTAAGTTTTTACACAATTAATGACTCGTGTTGATATTTTCCTATGGTTATTTTGTTATGTAAGATTATGTAAATGAAAATTACCACTATCCCAGTGCATGTTTTGTTACCATGTACATGTTTGTCCTAGACTGGTCTCAAATCAAATTATTTTATTATTTTTTCCCGAATTTATATGTACTCAACAAAATCATTTTATTGTATAATAAACTCAAAAGCTCATATTAAGATATTATTTGATTATGTTGTATGCCTTTTAGCAAGATAGAATATCTTGTCACTGTTTTTCCAACCTGCTTTAAGTGATTGCACTAAAACAATACATATATATATATATATATATATATATATATATATATATATATATATATATATATATATATATATATATATATATATATATATATATATATATTCACCTATCATTTTTGTCAAGCCCACCTTGGCCAAAGTTTGCTGTATCAAAAAAAGTAATTCTTGTACCTATCAGATTTCAAAGCTACATCTTTGTACTCTGTAAGGATCCAAATCAGTGTACTCTGTAAGGATCCAAATCAGTGTACTCTGTAAGGATCCAAATCAGTGTAGTCTGTAAGGATCCAAATCAGTGTACTCTGTAAGGATCCAAATCAGTGTACTCTGTAAGGATCCAAATCAGTGTACTCTGTAAGGATCCAAATCGGTGTCGTTGAGGTGACAAAGATCTTAGTATTAGTCAATCAAAACAACCTTCAGGCCTCCAACAGTCAAAACAGCCTTCAGTCCTCCAACAGTCAAAACAACCTTCAGGCCTCCAACAGTCAAAACAACCTTCAGGCCTCCAACAGTGAATTGATTGCACTCTATCTCGTGGATGAAATGCAAAGTATATCACACAGACAAACTTAAAAATTATATTAAAACAATTCTTGATTCATTGGAAAATCTCTAAATGCCAATTAATGTGGGATAATTCTGACATAATCTTCAATGTGACTTACAGGATATATCAAGATAATGTAAAGATCTGATTTCATTTACTTTTTCATCTACAAATAAAAGAAATGTTATACTTTCAACTTGGCACAGCATCACAGAAGACAAATAATCAAAACCCTAAACAGATTTCCTTGTCGTGCTGTTGATCCCAGCTAAAATTCTATTCATCTTGGAATATGTCATGTCAGTCTATCTAAATTTATGACAAAAATGACATTTGTAACAGTGTATAAAATTCCAATTCATGACACAATGACATTTGTAACTGTAAAATCAAGTCTAATTCATGACACAATGACATTTGTAACTATAAAATCAAGTCCAATTCATGATACAATGACATTTGTAACTGTGTAAAATCAAGTCCAATTCATGACACAATGACATTTGTAACTGTGTAAAATCAAGTCCAATTCATGACACAATGACATTTGTAACTGTGTAAAATCAAGTCTAATTCATGACAAAGTGACATCTGCAATAGTGTATAAAATCGAATCTTTTACAGGACGTGTGTAGAACATCAAATGATAAATTCTTTGAGTTACAGTTGGCTAACTACATGGATTTATTGTAGTACAGTATGCAATTCCCCTTTATTCCGGGATACTATATCAGTCATTACATGTTTCCAGTGGGCACTGCTGTCCTCCACCGACAACATGAATCACAAATTATGTCATGTGAAATACTAAATCTGTTATTGCCTTCTCCCTTGGGACCTGTTTTCCTAAACTGTAGTTGAACCATTCCCTCGGAGAAAGCAATAATAGAAATAATGATGCTCCACCGATTGCTTACAGTATAGACCCAGATCTGCCATCACATAATGCTCCAGTAGATCATGGCCTTTGCTGATCTACCAACCATTTGAAATTATAACTGTTTGCTTATTATATCAAATAAATAAACAGTGTAGACCCTAATCTGTGAGTGTATTATGTAAAAGGCAGATCAGTGTCTATACTCTTCAAACTTGTGCATGCTTTTTACTTAAGTAAATACTGCAATACTGTTCTGGGAGTATGCATACATCAGGTATTGTTAATGTTATGGTGCAAGAAATAAAGAGGAAGAATGACAAGTTTTTTTTAATGCAATAAGCAAAGGAAGCACATGTGGAAAAAATCTGCTTTAGCTTGATTACACAAACTATTTCACAATTGGTGCTACTAATGTTGATGGAGTTATTGCCCTTTTCCAACAGAATTTGCCTGTCAGGCTTGAAATTGTGTTAGCTTAATTGTACAAAAACAGTCACATATAAAAGTGAAGTTTTTCACAGGCAGATAAGATCATATTTGGATTACCTGCCTCGATTTTTAGTTTTTATTGCCATAATACGGCAGTGTATCTACATGTGACAGAACAGAGAAGTCGGCTTACGACAAATCGGGTGATTCGCTAAATTTGGTCAGGAGTTTTTACATCAAAAGAGGGAGGATTTTCAATGAGATTGGCAAAATTTTCATTGCAGCACACGTCTTCAACTTTCTTATCCCAATGAGGACCCAAAGTTTGGATCAATATGTGAGTAGTTGTCATCCATGAAAACGTTTGTGCGATTTTTGAGTCGGGGTACATTATTTTGATTAGATCTGAAAACTAATCTACCACCATAAATGGGACATTATGTTCAGCTATAAAGTTGGCAAACAGTGTCTTGGCATGTATATTTTTTACTCAGATTTGATGCCGATTCTGCAAACATGGATTTCAGTGATGGCATGTTTGTTGTCGCGTTTAATATGCTTTAGTGAGATGGGGTTTCTGCAATGACATGTCATTTTTTCCATCATAGCAGATTTTAAAATCAACTTTACAGGAAAGGCAGAATGCATATTCATGTCCTTTGAACTTGATTCCAACCAATGAAATTCCTGTTTCCCTCCATCATTGATTTTTGTGCAATATTTCAGTTGCTTAGATTTTGGCATTTTAGCATTAGGAGAGAACACACACTGAGACGTCTCGACAAACTTTAAACACTGAAGCTAAACTGACCCTATTTTATGCCACTTGAGCTCTTTAGTAATCCAACCATTATCAATTAACATTTTTAATCCTGTCCAAATTACCCGGTACTTTTGATCACACATAGAATATACTCTAATCCATCTCAATAACTTGTAGCACTGAAGCAGAACCTACCCTTCAGAGAGAATCAAAGTAATGTTAATTGTTTTATGCTGATTGACCTCTTCATTAATCCAGCCATAATCGATTAATGTCTTTAATACTTTCAGAAATTACTTCCGATTACACAGTATAATCCATGTCAACAAACTTCATGCACAGAAGCTAACTAACCCTGCCATCAGAATCAAAGGGAGGTTAATTGTTTTGTGCAGCTTGAAATTAGCAACTAAATTGTCTTGCCCTGCTTAAGCCAGTTCACAGTCGCATGATCACAGGCAGTATTACCATAAAATATACAACACTGGAAGCAAGGGGTGGAAAAACCAAAATTTTTCAGTAATTATTTTATGTATGCGGGAGATTTCAGTGAGGGACAGCAGACACCTCTCATCTCGTGAGGAAAACCCTCCTGGCCGGGAGGTTCACATGTATGACATCTTGAGCCGATTTTGTATAATTGTGCTTGTGCCATGTTAGGACCAACATGCAAAATTCTGAGTTAAAAAAAAGAAGAGAAAAAACAGCTTTTAAAAAACACAACATGCCCCTGAGAGGAACTGCAGATATATCAAAAGGTGAACCCATCATCATATGGTCACTGTGGTTACTAGGGTCACGAGTGGTACAGGGAGAAGGGCAAGTAATGATGTTAGATATCAGTCACCTGGCTCACACACAAGAACTCATTATTAATATGCACAGATGTCACTTGTAATCAAACTCGTCTAAGATATTAATGATGTCATCTTATTTACTAAGTTTGATCACAATATGATCATTAATCCAGCCTGTAGAGTTGTTAACTCGGCCAATCAGATGCCAAGATGACTAATTGATATGAGCAGAAGTTGTTTGGTAACAAGGGCAGCAAATCAGATGCAAGATCACCTTTATAATGCTGTGTGTATATATACTGCTTAAAATCAAAATCATCCAAGATCTTGGTGAGATAAGCCTCGTCCCAGGGAAAATGTGCTCGACTGGATGGGGACTTGAACACTGATCTTGTGAATGCTGGCCAGGCACTATACCACCCTAGCTATTCAATCCAATGTCCCATGCAGGTACCTGTGACACATTCTCCTGCTGCATGGAGAGAAGTCCTTGCATCTCCATTAGCAGCAACAACCCTTTATCAACTCAGAATAAAAGACTATCACACCCAAGAGGTCTTGAAATGTATCCCACCACTGTGCCAAATAAAACACTGACTGGAATTCCAACCTGAATCTCCTGAATGCTGTACTACCTAAGCAGGAGCTGCAGTAGCTCAACCGGCAGAGCGCTGGACTTGTAATACAACGGTCACGGGTTTAATACCCACCCAGGCCAGCCTGGGTTGGCTGCATCGGTGTGTCCTTGTGAAAGACACATCGCTTCCATTTCCTCATCATGATATAGCCAATAATGTGTCAAAAGTGCTGTTAAAACCCACAAATAAAACAATATATATATATATATATATATATATATATATATATATATATATATATATATATATATATATTACCTTAGCTATCAAGCCAGAAATTTCATGCAGGTACCCATGACGGGGCTATATACTAAGATCCAATTCTGCTAAAAAGTAGGCCAGGGCCTACATGTAGAGTCCCTGATCAAAGCATTGCTTAACAAATTTGATGATAACACAGATGGAGGAAAACTGACTGCTGTCTTGTTTACACTAATGTGGGCTCCACAGAAAATATACTGCCTCCAATGTGATATGACACTCAGCCAATCAAATGCAATATTATATCATTAATATGCATAGATGTTGCTCATAATCAAACTAGTCTCACATCTTGATGATATTTAAAGATTGGTCTTTTTTTTCTTCTAATGTTCAGTGAAGTATGAACTGAAAAAAACACTCCAATCTATGATCCACATAACAGTACCGTATATACTCGCATATAAGTCAATACCAACTGCATAGACCCAGACCTGCCGTCGCATAATGCGGCTGATATGCGAGTATATACGGTAGGTCTGCATAGCACTGAACTTCAGAAAAATAAGATGTCCCCAATCCTTATCAATTTTACATCTATAAACAACAGAAAAATAAGATGTCCCCAATCCATATCAATTTTACACCTATAAACAAAAGAAAAAATAGGAAATTCAGTCAGAAAATGTTGAGAGAGGGATTGCCAGGCTGCAAACTCCGTAAATAAATAGATTTTCTTTTTAAAAGAATCAACTGGACTTGACTTGCCCATATCTGTTTATCCAGTTAGTGTTTACTTCTCCATTTTATCAGGTTTTATCAACCTTGACTTTCTTCAAAAACATACTTGGCACTTATTTGTGAACAAAACACGCTTCACTGATTTTTTTCACCCAACTTTTTGATGACTACAAGTAAGAACAGCCTCTACTTTTCAAGATGGGGAGTTAGCTGAAGTGCCAAGACATAAATGTTACAAAATTTCAATTTAAATTGCAATTACAACTGCACAGATTATGAACATCATTAAACTTTTTCATACTTGGCAAAACATGAAAATGCAACTTGTCTATATGCGAGACAAAGTTACCTATTTGGCCTTGTGTGAATAACTGACTCACCCTACTAGATGTTTTAAAAATGTTAGAATGTAGATCTACATGTTAAAATGCAACTTGAAGAAAAATGTGGAATGTCAGAATTCCCTCCCCCTTACAGATTATTTAATTTTGTACAAGGAGACTTTCAGCTTTGTTATTTTCAGTTTTACTTGTTGAATTAAGTATCGTCTTTCACAGCATTTTTTAAAATTGTACACCATCCATTTTAAACACACACAAGCTGGAATTTCCAATGCATTGCCTTCATTGTTGATGGAAACAAACATGGCATTAATTTCAGCTTGCAGTTTATTTTACCAAGTAATCCCAGTGGGTGGGGCCAAATGAAATTTTGTTCAGTTCTTACAGGTGTGAACCTAAAAATTTCAAATGGGCCTGACCATTCACATTGGTGGAAATCAGAATAAAAAAAAAAAAGGAATTGAATTCTTAGCTTATATACCCAGTTTGATTAAAATCATAAAAGAAAAGTGGCTTGTCGCATGGTAATGAGCTCTACCGATGAGGCAAGATCATCTCGTACAAATCTGTGCATGTTGTTCATAATGAAACTTGATGCCGGTTTGATCAAAATCTGATCAGAAATATAGCCTCTGGAGTGGTAACAAAAGACAATCAGATGGAAGATGACTTTATGTGTGTGGATCTCAATCACTACAGAACTTCATGATCCTGTTGATCTTTACCTACTAAGTTCTACCAAAATCTATTTAAAAATATGGTAAGGATGGTGGTACTGCGCTAATGTTGATCAATGGACAATGCAAAACACATAGAGAGTCGCACCATAAGCTTTCTTGGCCTGTAGTCAGATAAAACATAAACAAGAGTCCCTTGAAAGGATGGTTGCTCACCTGTCCAAAAAGAATTTTCCAGGAATTCAAGATCTGTCGATTTCTTCATTTTAACTATCTCTAATATTATTAAGTGATAAGATTTTCAAATTAGCCTTAGCCAACCATACTGGATGTAAGATCGGCACCATTTTTAATAGGACAAACTGGACACCATTATAAAACTTATGTTGATATGACCATCCATTCAGGAGAATTAGTCACGAGATTTTCAACATGTTCATTGTGACAGCCATATTTGAGGTCAGATTGGCAGCATTTTCATTCAGGACCAACTAGATATCATAATTAGTATTCTGGTGAAAACCCCAAGCCGATATAACTTTCCATTTATCATGGATTGTCAGATCAACACCATTTTCATTTAGTACCAACAGGACATCATCAGGAGAATGATGATTAGTTGATGACCATAACATGTACATATTTTCACAAGTTACCATCAACTGAAAACTGCCAGACTTGGACTATACCAACAAGTTATCTGCCACTTTTAATTAAACTTAATGTCGGATCAGCATCATTTTCATTTAGACCCAACTAGACGCCATAAGAAGTCATCTGGTGAAAACCCCATGTCGACAACACTTTAGGATGAGTAGCGAGAAGATTTTTAAGATGGCTGCTATGGTGGCCATATGCGATGTCAGATCGGCACCATATTCATTTGGAACCAAGCAGACATCAAAAGAAGTCTTCTCTTGAAAGCCCCATGTCAATATGACTTTCTGTTTAGGAGTAGTGATAACAAGGTTTTTAAGATAGCAGCAATGGTAGTCAAACTGGATGTTACATTGTCACTATTTTCATTAGGACCAACCAGACATCACAAGAAGTCTTTTGATGAAAACCCAATGTCGATATGACCATCCATCTAGGAGGTGTAGCGATAACAAGATTTTCAAGATTGCCACTGTGGTGGCCATACTGGAGGTTTGATCAGCACCATTTTCATTTGGGACCAACTAGACATCGTAAGTCTTCAGTGAAAACCCCACGTCAATGTGACTTTCCACTAAGGAGTAGCAATAACAAGATTTACAAGATGGCTGCCATGGTGGCCATACTGAATGTTAGATTGGCACCATTTTCATTTAAGACCAACTAGACAGCATAGGAAGTCTTCTGGTTAAAACCCCACATCGATGTGACTTTCCATTCAGGAGTAATGATAAAAAGCTTTTCAAGATGGCTGCTATGGCAGACATATTGGACATCAGATCAGCACCATTTTCATTTAGGTCCAACTAGACATCATAAGAAGTCTTTTAGTGAAAACCCCATATTCCTAAGACGATCTCATTCAGGAGAAGTAGCGATATAAAAATTTTCAAGATGGTCACAGTGGCAGATATTTTTTGGTACCATTTTCACTGAGGACCAACTAGACCATGCGATGAATGTCTCTGTCGAGTTTCATGTCAATCCTCAAAGTTGTGCATAAAGAGTAGCGAGAACAAACTTGTGTGAATGGATGGACATTCAACAGACAAGGGACAACAGGCCATCCCATAAGCTCTTTTGGTCCATGACTAGTTGCATTCACAAGATTCAGTTACACACTACAAACTGCTGCAAGTTAAAAAGAGCAATAACTCTAAGAAAACAAAAATTGCAGGACAAGTGATTTGTCGATACGCACATCTTTAGTTGATAAAACTATGTTGTACTAAGTTTCAAAGCAATCCATCAACAACTGCAAGGCTAGCTGCGTTCACAAGATTGTGTGATGGATATAGAGGCGAGGGTATACAAGGAAGGAACAAGTAACGAATGAATGAACAAGTACTTTCACTATTATCAATAAACTTTATTGTAAACTTTCCCCTCTTCAGTATTTGATAACAAATATTTTATCCTTTTCATACCCATTCTACTGAAGTGCAGTGTAGACGGACAACAATGCCCCTTTTGTGCGACTTTACCAGTAAATTGGACTGTCAGAAATGTCTTGAAATAGAGCAACAAACACACAACAAATGAAAATATCTTTAAAAAAAATGTACAAATCTTTAAAAAAAATTGGAAGGGGAGAAGTATTTCTGAATCCACAGATATTCATAGTTTTTATTTTTTCATTTTTTAAAAAGTCTCAAAGTTGCCCTCCATCAAACTACACTTCTGGATGCATTATTCCAAACAAAGTCAATCAAATACATCCAAGTGACAACTGTTCCGATATATAAAACTGCATCAATGCAAGGGCTGTGTGTTGGCATTGATGTTGCGATACAATACAGAGTTTATACTAATTTTGGGGCTGAACAAGTTTCATTAGCTTGACTTCAACCTCACCATTTATTAGTACCATTTTGCACTTGCTCTCCAACCATATGAAACAAATCTGCGATGTATTTTTGAAATCAAAACTAGTCATAATTTGACAAAATCTGAAGAAGAAAAATTGATACAATACGAACAAGAAGCCCCTGAAGGGACTGACACTCTACCCGACGAAAAGAAATATATTAAATATTTCCAGGAATACATAATAAGACCATTTCTTCCTTTTAACTGCCAAGTGTTGAAACCATCTGATTTTCTTCTGTGCTAACAAGATTTTCAAATTAGGTGCTGTGGTGGGCTGATTGGATGTCAGATTGGCACCAGTTTCATTTAGGACCAAGTAGACATATTTGAAGTCTTTTGGTGAAAACCCCATCTCAATATGACCATCCATTCAGTGGGATTAATAACAGCAAGATTTTCAAGACAGCCATTGTGGCAGCCATATTGGCTGTACAACAGGCATCATTTTCATTTAGAACCAACTAGGTATCATAAGAAATCTACTGGCAAAAACCTTGTGTTGATATAACTGTCCATTTGGGAGTAGTAGTGATATTTTCAAGATGGCCAATATGGTGGCCAGTTTGAGAATCATTTTGCATCATTTTCATTTAGAACCAACCAGACACCATAAGAACTCTTCTGATGAAAACCCCATGTGAAAATGACTTTCCATTTAACAGGAGTAGCAATAAGAAGATTTTCAAAATGGCCACCATGATGGCTATATTGGATGTCAGATCAGCAACATTTTAATTTAGGACCAACAAGGCATTATAAGAAGTCTTCTTTTGACAACCTCATGTTGATACGACTTTCCGCTTTGGAGGAGTAACAAGAAGTTTTTCAAAATGGCTGCCACAGTGGCCATATTGGATATTAGATGCACACCATTTCCATTTAGGACCAACTAGACATTATAATAAGTCTTCTGGTGAAAGCACATGTAAACATGACCAGCCATCTAGAAGAAGTAGTGATAACAAGATTTTCCAGATGGCATTATGGCAGCCATATTGGCAGTCAGATTGGCACCAATTCATTTACTACCAACTAGACGTCATAAGTCATTCAGTGAAAACCCCACGCCAATGTGACCATTCATTCGGGAGAAGTAGTGATAACAAGACTTTCAAAATCGCCACTGTGGTGGCCATACTGGATGCCTAAACTGCACCATTTTCATTTAAGACTAACTACACATCATGTGTTGTAGTAAAAATCAAATGCTGACACCCAACCATTGAGGAGGATTAGGAACAAGAAGATTCTCAGCATGGCAGCCATATTGGATGTGGGAGTGGCACCATTTTAATTTAGGACCAACTAGATATCATAAGAAGTCTTCTGGTGACAACCCCATATCAATATGACTTTGTGTTCATGAAGAGAAGCAATACCAAGATTGTCAAGATTATAATGTGATGGCAATATTGGACATCAGATTGGCACTAGTTTTCATTTAGGATCAACTAGACATTAAAAGAAGTTTTGTTGATATTACCATCCATTCTAGTCCTATAAATCAACCCCCCCCCCCCCAAACCTGTGTTGATACTGATGGACAATTTGCGGGTCTGATGTCACCTGTTCATTAAAATGTGCAATTTTACTGCATACAAAAATTTCCAGAACAGACCAGCTTACAGTTTAGACACTTACCAGTACTTGGTAACAGCTGTATGTAACCACAAAATTCAAAATGGCAGCACATTAGCTTACGTTATTCCACATGGATTTACAAGTTGTCCAAACTAAGATTTGATCCAAAAATATTCTGTACATCTTGCCAAATCCACAGACATGTTGCAGACAGATCTGTCTGCAAACAATTCCTTGATTTTATGAATAGGTGATATAAGACCCACAAATTGTCCATCAGTATCATCACCGGTTTTTGGGGCTGATTTACCTGACTAGATCCATTCAGGAGGTGTACCGATAACGAGATTTTCAGGATTACAATCAGATTGACACCATTTTAATTTAGGACCTACTAGTTGTCATAAGAAGTCTTCTGGTGAGAACCCCATTGTCAATATGACTTTCCATTCAGGAAGAGTAGTAATAAGATTTTCAAAATGGTTGTCGTGGCATCGGCACCATTTTCATTTAGGACCAACTAGACATCAAAAGAAGTCTTTCAGTGAAAACCCCATTTTCACATGACCATCCATTCAGGAGGAGTAGCAAAAAAAAAATTTCAAGATGGCTGCTGTGGTGGCCATATTGGATATCTGAGCAGCACCATTTTCATTTAGGATCAACTAGACCATGTGATGAACATGTGTGGAAAGTTTCATGGCAATCCTTCAAGTTGTTTAGGAGCAGTAGTAATAATAAACTTGTGTTAATGGATGCACGGATGTCAGACAATCGATGGACGAAACACCATCCCATAAGCTCTTCCGGTCTATGACAAGTACAGCTATAAAAAAAACTTAAAATATGGTGCCAATCCAAAACTACTATATCTTGCAAGTGTCAAAAATCTTACAAAATTGCATAATTACATTTAAGTTCTTAAACTGTATCGTGCATATTGCAATAAGGTGGTGACAATACAATACAAATACACATGTAGTGTATCACCACAAAAATATGGATATTCCCAAAATGTATCCCAGTGTCGCTACAGCTCTTGTCAACACTAATTGGTTTCTGGTTGTAGCTGTTGAATTTGTGCCAGGTGTTACAGCGGAAGGATATGAAATACACATGTAGTGTATCACCACAAAATACACATGTAGTGTATCACCACAAAAATATGGATATTCCCAAAATGTATCCCAGTGTCGCTACAGCTCTTGTCAACACTAATTGGTTTCTGGTTGTAGCTGTTGAATTTGTGCCAGGTGTTACAGCGGAAGGATATGAATACACAAAAGACAAATTTACCCTTCAATGACCATTTCTTAAATTCAGACACGTACTGAAGAATAAAAACGCTTGTTGAATGCTATGTCTTACTCGTTTGAAGTTTAAAAACTGAAATAAACAATTTATTATTGTAAAATATAGTATGGGTGATGACTGCCTCCTGGCTGGATGCAAAATTACATTTGTATTACTATACACATAACAGTATGCAAAAGATACCTAAACAAAAAAAAAAAATTCTATACATCTAGTAAAGCAGAAAATATATATCACTGTAACCTACTTCTGTATACTACAGTAGTGATACCTAGGATAAATGCAACATAAGTTTACTGATTAATTTTTCTTTGTTGAGAAACATGGCATGAAAATTTACGTCTAAAAATAGAGTAGATACTAGCCAGGAAATCATCAAACTCGTGAGTTTGAGCTATTAATTTTGTTTGACCAAATCACAAATAACAAAACTTTTTAAAGGTCATTTCAGATTGGCCAATAGTGGAAACTCAAACTCAGTTTTATGATCTCAAGGCTTGATCTGCTGATGTATTGAACACTGGTAGATCTGCGTGCACACTGGTCACAGTAGGTACACTTTATATACAAGTAAAAACAGTATGCTGATGAATTAAACACTGGCAGATATGGGGGTACACTGGTCACAGTTAGGTTCACTTTATATACAAGAAAGAGCTGCACATCACTCCCTTGCTATAAGACCCTTCATTATTATGTGGTTCCTGTTATTAGGCGAGTATGGTCATGGATCCCATTTCATTAAGTGGTAGTAAAATGTATAATGTACTTCATTATAAGGCAGTCTCACTATAAGGCAGTATAATCGGACTCCCATGGATAGCATTATAATGAGGGAGTATTGTACCACATACTTTATTATAAGGCAGTCCAACAATAAGGCAGTATACTCTGGCTCCCATGGATAGCATTATAATGAGGGAGTATTGTACCACATACTTTATTATAAGGCAGTCCAACTATAAGGCAGTATACTCTGACTTCCATGGACAGTATTAAAATGATATAGTACTGTATAATGTACTTCATTATAAGGCAGTATAATCTGGCTTCCATGGACAGTATTAAAATGATATAGTACTGTATAATGTACTTCATTATAAGACAGTATAATCTGGCTTCCATGGACAGTATTAAAATGATATAGTACTGTATAATGTACTTCATTATAAGGCAGTATAATCTGGCTTCCATGGACAGTATTAAAATGATATAGTACTGTATAATGTACTTCATTATAAGACAGTATAATCTGGCTTCCATGGACGGTATTAAAATGATATAGTACTGTATAATGAACTTCATTATAAGGCAGTATAATCTGGCTACCATGGATAGCATTATAATGAAGGAGTATTGTAGGCTGAAAGATTGATTAAAATACCATCATGGCCAAATTCCACTTGAATTTTAATTTTGTATAATATGCCACAATGATATGAATAACTACGCAGACAGAAACATTTAAAATTGTGGCAAAATTTTCAATGGAATTTCATGTGGCATTTAAATTAATTTTCACTTACTGGTACATACAAAAATGAACAATGTTACTCTTGTTCTGAATTAAATGCGATGTTTCAAAATTTGACTACTTCTACATAAGATCTACTTATAAAGAAACAATAGCTTTTATACAATTTATTTCCCCATTCAGAATGTAGCACACAAGTTCAATAAAAACGGAATCACACATGTGACAATTTATATGAAATCTAAAATAAACAAGTTGGGCACACTGACAAACTCTACTAAATGCAAAGTATACAGTATACTTTTTCTTTATTCACTGGACAATAGTTTCTACCATGTACTTTCTCAATATAAACCTAAAGCTTGCAACAGATTGTGAAAATGGAAGTCAAGGCCCATATGAGACCAAAAATAGAAGGAGTTCAGTATATGGAGAATTGTAGACCTAAGTTTGACAAATGGGGGATCCCCAACAGAAACAAGAGGTCCCGGAAAGAAAAAAAAGGGATAGGTGGGTGCCTGGACAGCAACAAGAGGTCTTGGAAGTAGAGATTCTCACTACTGAGAGCTCACATTGTATAAGTATACTTCCATGTTGTGGCAATTGTACAGCAGCAATACAAACCGTAGAGTAAGGTAGGGTATGACCTATTTTTGATATGTCTAGTTTCCAATACTTTAAAATATGAATTTTTCTTCCCCCTTGTAGACAGAAAAAAGTTACCATAGTTCTTCCATGACAAGCCCATCACATTTTAGAAAATGTTGGCCAATTTTATTTCAAAAAGCCTTTTGTTTTAATTTCAGCAGTCCCTCACTATAACACTGTTCAGAGAAGCCATAAAATGGGTACTGTGACATACGCCAAGTCACCCTATACTGGGGTACTGTCACATTGACCAAGTCACCCTATACTCGGGCACTGTGACATACACCAAGTCACCTTATGCTGGGTACTGTGACATAGGCTAAGTCACCCTATACTGGGGTACTGTGACATAGGCTAAGTCACCCTATATTGGCATACTGTGACATACGCCAAGTCACCCTATACTGGGGTACTGTGACATACACCAAGTCACCCTATACTGGGTACTGTGACATAGGCTAAGTCACCCTACACTGGGGTACTGTGACATATGCAAAGTCACCCTATACTGGGACACTGTGACATACGCCAAGTCACCCATACTGGGTACTGTGACATGGCTAAGTCATCCTATACTGGAGTACTATGACATAGGCCGTCACCCTATATTGGGTACTGTGACACAGACCAAACTACCCTATACTGGGGTACATTATATGGAAGAATATAATTCAACCAGTATAACTGGATCCATGACTATACCAATCTGATCAAAATTGAGATCTTATCATAAGTAGATCTGACAGACACAGATAAAAGGTCATGTTCTAGTGACCTTTGGAATTCCTGTTCCACTTATTTTTAGAAACCTATCAGATAAATCATTCCATTTTGTGTTAAATAAAGTTATCGTAAGAAACGTTCTGTTCCAAATGATGTTTTTCACTTTCATAAATGTGAAAGCTATAATTTCATTGGTGAATCAAGAGGTCAACAGAACATGACCTCATATCTGTCTTTGTCAGATCTCCATTATGTCAAAGATCTCGATTTTAATCAGATTGTGACTATACCAGTATTATATGAGACCGTTATACTGACGTACTTTATAGTGAGGGACTATTGCATAAGCCCACCCCCACCCCGAACTTATACAAGGCTATCCTACTGAGTTTTACAATAGGAGATATGTTGTACTTCTTTATACAATGTTGCATGATCTGCAATGTTCATATGGCAGTGGAATTCACTATTTATTATGACTTTCCAGCTAAAATCCTATATGTCAGGCATTAAAATTATTCTTTTCTGCCCCTTCTTTTAAAACATTTTGTTATCTGTTCAAAATCTTATTGAAAACATGTAACAATTTTATCCTTTGCATACAAACAAAACTTTAACAAGGTTCCTCTAAAAAGATTTCCCACAATTTTAATTCAAACCTTTGTTCTAGGCAGATGTACATAATAACATCTTTTAAGCTTTGAGATTTTCAATCAATCAAACCTAGTGGAATTTACAACAATTGATTTATTGTCAAATCATACTGTATGTTAATACAAGTATTTCATTTTTTCATGTTAACCTCATTTTATACACATCACTAATAATTAAACAAAAAAAATTCTCTCAACAATTCATTTCTTAAATGAAACACTGAGGGGTCCATTTTTGTAATAATACCCATGCATTTCCTTGATAGCCAAGGAAGCTTCTCCCCATGACCCAAACGTTACAAATCCATACCCTTTACACTGATTCTTTTGACTATCCCAAATAACGTTACACTTCTGAACAGTTCTGTAGCCTGAAAAGAGATCCCATAATTCCCTTTCAGTTGTGTTAGACCCAATATTATACACAAATAAAGTAGCTGCTTCACCCCCATCAGGGTTTCCCTCCATGTAGTTACCCTTATTGCCATTAGGCCCCCAATGTTGGCCATTGGGTCTTGAATAAGTTGAATGATTATAGCTCATATCAAAGGAATCATATCTTGAAGGGTAGTGATCTTGGGAATATCGTGGCGAATATGGGTTGGAAGAATACCGAGATGGATAATTGTCTTGGGCATAACGTGGAGAATAATAATCAGGGGGATAATGCCCATAGTACTGGTCATGGGAGAATTTTTGATAAGGTGGATGATGGGACCCAGGGGGAGGGCGGACTTTTCTACTGCTGTCATCAGCAAACTTAATCTGCAATCGAGTTGTACTTCCAGGGAGGGAAGTATTGTCGAGTTCTTTCATTGCTACCTCAGCATTACTCTTTTTGTCAAACAAAACAAAAGCAATACATTTTGACTCCTTGGTCTGATTGTCTGTCAAAACTCGTGACTGAATTATTGACCCAAACTTTGAGAACAGCTGTTTAAGATTCTCCTCAGTAAAGTTTTTTGGGAGGTTACGGATGTAGAGGTTTGCACCCTTAACGTCACCTCCCTCACGAGAATAAGCGACTTTAATTCGCTTATTTTCCAACTGCATTCCATTTAGGGCCTCTATTGCTCGTTGAGCATCAATATCATGCACAAACTCTACAAAGCCGAAGCCATAGCTGTAACCGGTGACTTTATCACGTACAATTTTGGCTTTCCTCACAGGGCCAATATTTTGAAAGAGTGAGAAGAATTCATCATCAGCAAGAGTCTGTGGTAAGTAGTTAACAATCAGGTTCTTCTTATTTTCTCCTTCATTGTCCATTTTGAACTCAGTTTTGTTCTCCATTCTGTAAATGTGACTTGCTTGCTCTCCAGGAACCTGAAAATACAAGAAGGCTTTACTGTGTGTGTCTATTTTGCACAAATATTAATGAGCACAAAATTTTAGCAACTTTAGTGAGGCAATCAAAGTCTATAAAATGTACATTCCTTTTAAAGATATCATACAGCAAGGCAATTTATAGCTTAGTAATTTCCCATAATTGTATGTTACAAATACATGACAATTAAATGATGCAAAATTATTATGACTTAAAGTAAGAACAAGGTATTACCTCTAATGAAGAAGTATTGCCATAATCTCCATGCATCTTTCGCTTAATTCAAAACATTTATTTGCATCAAGGCATGTAAATTGATAGATTCCGGAATACAGGTAAATATAGAATGTTTTATTTATTTTCAGTATGGCAATTGGGATATAAAAATTTGAAAAATGCACCAATAACATAGTGACTAAGATATTTCCCCTTCTATTTGTATGTAAAATATCACCTGCTCTTCTCATGGATTAAGGTCAAGAGTACATCATTCATTAAGATTCAAAATAACCAGGTGAATCTTGACTTGCACAAGAAAGTGTTCTTATTGATTTAGAAAACAATCTAAGAAAATGTATTGGTTAATGGCACATCAGCACAATAATGGCCATATGGTGCCAATTAATAGTAAATTTCTAAATATGTAAATATAAAGAATTGCACAAAAAACTTTTGTAAGATAAACTTCTCCAAATGAATGTAAACACGAACGTTAGAGGTATAAGGCCAAACATGGCATGTGGTTCACAGTGACCTAGATATAAGTTTGTTACTCCTCTGAATGCAAACAATGCCAAACAATGCAACATTAATAGCATGTACACATTACCTACTTTAAAGCAAGATACACACATACACACACACACATACACTGAATTCAACACAATACTTGCACTGTGCACTTAAGAAATTACCATCTAGGCTTCATGAGGTTAAAGGATATCAAAATAAGGACACATCAACGATGTCATACACATTGTCCGTATCATCTTTATTTACATACTAGAAGAGTTAACTACCTTTATCTATGTTGAAAGCTCTTCACTTTCGAGGTTCACTCTTTCCCAATATAGTTATGCCAATAAACAAGTCTATATTTGAGACTGATCAAACCCCCAGAGTTAAGCGGTACGAATACAATAGGCATACAATAGCGGCATGTTCCAAGAAAACCATGATGTTCTGCCAGATATGACAGCTGCTTCACTCCCATAAAACATGATCGGATTGAGTCACGTATGCTAAACACGAGTCCCTCAAAGGGACGGATGCTCTAGTGGCTGCAAAGAATTTCCAGGAATTCAAGATAATACTATTGTTTCCTTTTAACTGCGCAGTGTTGAAACCATTTCTGATATTCTTGAGTGGCAACAAGATTTTCAAATTAGCTGCTGTGGTGGACATACTGGATGTCAGATTGGCACCATTTTCATTTAGGACCAACAAGACACCATAAGAAGTCTTTTGGTGGAAAACCCATGATGATATGACTTTCCGTGTTGAAGGAGTAACAATAAAAAAAATTTCAAGATGGCTGCCATGCTGGTCATACTGGATATTAGATTGGTACCATTTCTATTTAGTACCAACTAGACCTCATGAGAAGTCTTTTGGTGAAAGCACAATATCGATATGACCAACCATCTAGAAGAAGTAGTGATAACAAGATTTTCAGGATGGCCATTGTGGCAACCATATTATAAGTCAGACTGGCACCATTTTCTTATTTATGACCAACTAGACATCACAAAAAGTCTTTCAGGGAAAACTCTATGCTGATAGGACCATTCATTCAGGAGAAAAAATGATAAGATTTTCAAGATGGTCACTGTGGCAGGCATAATGGATGTCTAAGCAGCACCATTTTCATTTAGGACCAACTAGACATTATAAGAAGTCTTCTGGTATAAAGCCCATGGCAATATTACTTTTCATTAGGAAATAGCAATTACAAGATTTTCAAGATGACCGCTGTGATAGCCATATTTTATATCAGATGTGCACCATTTTCATTTAGGACCAACCAGACATCAAATCTTAGTGAAAACCCCATGCTGATATGACCACCCATTCAGAAGGAGTAGCAATAACAAGATTTTCAAGATGGCCATTGTGGTGGCCATTGGTTCAGCACCATTTTCATTTGGGAAGTCTTTTAGTAAAAACCCCATATTTATACGACTATCCAAAATTTTCAAGATGGCCCCTGTGGTGGCCATATTGGAGACGAGATTGGCACAATTTTCATTTAGGATCAACCAGACATCATAAGAAGTCTTTTAGAGAAAACCCCATGTTGATATGACCATCCATTCAGGAGTAGCAATAACAAGATTTTCACGATGTTGCCGTGTTGGCCATATTAGACGTCATATCAGCACCATTTTCATTTAGGACCAACTAGACATCATAAGAAGTCTTTTAGTAAAAACCCCATGTTGATTTGATCATCCATTCAGGAGAAGTAGCAATAAGATGTTAAGGGTATCTAAATGTCACCATTTTCATTTAGGACAACCTAGACCATTGGGATAAATGTGTCAAATTTCATGGCAATCCTCCAAGTAGTTTAGGAGTAGCGATAACAAACTTGTGCTAACAGACAAGCTGACAAAAGACAACAGACCATCTCATAAGTTCTCTTTGTTTATGACAAGTAGAGCTGAAAATGGACAGTTTTTACGCAAGTTCTGACCAACCGGGTGTATGCACTTATGATGGCATGTGCATGTATTATCTATATAGACACACACATACGCACATACAGAGAGTGGTTCCTCACGATAAGAAAACCACAGTATAGTGCAGTCATCAGTAAAACACAGCATTGTTGCACAATAAGCGGGTTTCCAGAAATTTTTGGTCCCATGTTCCCTAAATGCGGACTCCTGTGTGCCCCTTGGGCATGCTTTTTCATCCACTATTTATAATGAAAACATCTGACCTCTTCACATTTTGCATGCCTCCAGAGTTTTGGCACAGTGGGACATAGTGTCACTTACCCATGGGTATGGTACAATGGGACACTGCATCACTTACCCATGGGTATGGTACAATGGGACACAGTCACTTACCCATGGATATGGTACAATGGGACACTGTCACTTACCCATGGGTATGGTACAATGGGACACTGTGTCACTTATCCATGGGTATGGTGCAGTTCGGTTATGGTCATGGATTCCATTTTTGTTTTTGATACTAAACATATGTACTGTAAGTATAATATGACTTTACTTATAACACTGTATACTGTACACTGTTCTCGATCTCCATAACAGCGTTAGTTTGGGATGACACACACACACATACGGATTGATCAAAAAGTTCTAAAACAAATGTAAATATCTTCTATACAAAGCAACTAGACATCCTAAAATTGTGACTGTCTATAACATTCGAACAACCTCGGCTATTTCTGCGAGACAAAAATATACCTTGGATGTATGTCATTTTGTTTGCTGGGAATTTCTTTGCAAAAAACAAACCGCAATCTATTTGGACCACTTCGGCAATTGGATTGACAGTCTGATTGAACAAGAAGTTACGAATACTAAAAAAGTTTGATGCATTTGCAACTTATCGGTCAATCCAAGTTTTGTATATTGCTGAGGTGGTCTGAATGGCAGACATCAGCATACATTCGAGGTATTATCCCAGGATTTACCTCCAAACTGTGAATGTGTCTATACTTTAAAATGTCCCAATTTACAACACACCATTTTAAAGTTGACATCACAGACTTTGTGACATCGTTCTCTACGTCATGTATGTAGACATGGTGTCAAAATGGCACACGAGTCCATTTTCAATAGAGAGTATTATATAACTTTATGCAAAATTAGGAAAATTATTTACACAGATAAAAACTAAATGATGTAAGAAAGGGTAGACCAAGAACATCTCTTTCAATAGAAATAGTTGTTAAAGATGATGTAAGAAGGGGTAGACCAAGGACATCTCTTTCAAAAGAAATAGTTGTTTCTATGGAGGTATATGTGAAGGAAGACAGACGTGTTACTGTCCATGAGGTAGCAGACAATTTTATATTTCATACGGAAGTGCACAGGAAATTCTGACCAAGGAATCAAGGAATGCCCAGGGTTTGTGCCCACTGGGTACCCAGATTGCTTGACAAAGTACAAATGAATTTAAGGGTGAAAATCTGCAGGAAATTATTATACAGGTACAAACTAGAGGGCTATAATTTCTTAAATAAGATCATTACATGGGATGAAACTTAATACACTACTTTGAACCTGAGAGTAAGATACAAAGCAGTGTATGGAAGCATACAAGTTTGCCATGGCCTATAAAAGCATGTCTTTCCAAATCTGCTGGAAAGATTATATGCATTATGTTCTCAAAGCATTCCATAAAATTAGAAGTAGCAGGTAAAGATTTTAAAGTAGCAGGAGTTTTAAAGCTGCTTGCCCAACCAGAGAACAGAATGCATCAAAATCTAACCGGGTGCTCTGGCAGGTTTAGGCAGGTAAATTACCCGGCTACTGGTACTTAGGAAATGCCCGGTGTTCTTCAACACACAAGAAATCATTTTGAACCACATGGTTCCAGAGAAGACCACTGTGAATGAAATATACCACAATAATCAGATATAATTTACATGAGGCTATTCCCAATAAGTGTCCAGACCTACAGAGGTGTGGTTTCATTTTGCACTAGGATAACACCCCTGTACATACATGCAAGTTTATAATGCAGAACTTAATGAAAACTTGGCGTTGAAACCCTAGATCACCCACCATACAGCCCAGACTTCTAGCTTTTTCCAAAATTTAAAGATTCATTATGGGAAAACCATTACGAAAGCCGAGAAGAACTAAAGGATGCATTCACCAGGTCACTACGAATGCAGTCACATGACGGGGTGCTGCACATGCTCAGGACATGGGTCACAAGATGAGAAAAGTGCATCAAGTCGAAAGTACGTTACTTTGAGAAGGACTTCTAAAATTATTGTAAACAGTTAAGTAACTATTTCTTTAGTGTTTGTTATAGAACTTTTTGATCAACCCTCATATACACACATACGTGCATACATACATACGTACATACATATATATACACACACACACACACAAAGTACTGATGCCTTTGTATTTATCCAACTATAAATAAGGTCCCACTTTTGAAAATCCTAACAACTTACACAGTAACTTAAATTTTTTATACGTTTAAAGCTTCAATGTCTGAATTTTTCACAAGTCTAGAACTGGCTGAAATCTATAGATTGTATCCGACTTGCATGAAACAAGTCTAGAACTGGCTGAAATCTATAGATTGTATCTGACTTGCATGAAATAAGTCTAGAACTGGCTGAAATTTGTAGATTGTATCTGACTTGCATGAAATATGTCTAGAACTGGCTGAAATTTGTAGATTGTATCTGACTTGCATGAAATATGTCTAGAACTGGCTGAAATCTAAAGATTGTATCTGACTTGCATGAAATAAGTCTTTTGCAAATTTTCAGTAACATTGGATAACTAATCAAAGAGTTTCCTGCCAATTTATTCTCACAGAATTTTAAGATTTCTCAATTACTTCAGTTTATTTAAGGATTTCTGAATATGCAAACAGTCTAACAGAATGGTGGAAAACAAATGAATATAAATACATTGGCAACAACCATGGGTTATTTATGTGAATAAAAACACGATTTCACCTCAAAATGATAATTTTAAGACATAATTTGTTTTCCATACTGATTTGGTAATTATGCACATATGTGAAAGGAATGAAAACAGACAACAGCTTCACTAATTGGGTGGTTCCCAACTCGTTAGCATTAATCTGCTTAAGTATTAATATAGAGTGCACGGTAATCAATTCAAATTTGTGAAAGGCTCTGTTTAGAATTTAAAGAGATTGTGTCTATTTCAGCAAGAAATATAAGAACAAAAAATACCAACATTGCAGCTTTCAAGAAATGATAGAAGCTGTTGCATTAAAATTGAACCAAAAACCCAAATGCTATGAATGTCTGACAGTTAATCATGTAGTATATTATTTTGGTAAAACTACATTAATGCAAAAGTGAAAAAAAAAAAAACTCTAAAATTCTGTGCATTAAAGCTTTATGAAGACTGAATGTATTACTTGTTTTCTTAAAATGCTATTATTTTCAAACAAAATAAGAATAAATTTTTAATTTCACCTATGTATACTAAGGTAAATAATGAGCATCTGAAAAATTATAATTTACTATAAAAATCTATGGATTTTTTATTTTAACTGGGAACTCAACCAGTTGCTGTACAAAATATGTATATAAAATATGACACATATGAGAAAGCATTCTTTTTTATGCATTTAAGCAGTATTCATAATATTGAAAGGCACTCTAACTCATGTACATTTTTCAATTTTTTTTAATTTCAATCTTTTTTTCAAAAATACACAAAAAATTTATTGAAAAAATAAAATAAAACGAGACACACATTTACCTTTCTCTCCCTGAGAAGAAATCTTTTAGATATCTGGGTTTGAAAAAATGGAGCGTTTAGACAACAGCCTGGATATATCAATTCTAAAAAAAGAATAAAAAATAAGAATTGTAAAAAATGCTTGAAAATAAATGAAATATAAAATTAATGATTCCTTACCATGGCAACAATTGCTAAGGGTTCTGTAATGCAAATTTAAAAACAATACAATAATTTATATTGTGTTTAATAACCACAACTAGAATGGACTTTTAATTTTTTACGTAGTCCCCAAATTTAGTCTATGAAAAGTAATGAGATACTCAATTACCGGTAGATGGTGTACCAGAGAAAGGTTGCACTATGGAATTTTCCATTCCAGATCTTGTTCTCATTTAACTTTAGTTTCATCCGTTATCTATTGGCATCTTATTATGTAATTCCCCTCTTACTCTTAAGCTTGTTATTCTCAAAAGTTTCAGCTGATTCCTGCAAAATGATTTCTTCCGAAGTCGAGTCCTTTGTTATTAATATTGCCTTAAAGATATGTCATACTAGCAGACTTTGCATGGCACAGATACCATGTGGTTTTCAAACATCGAATCTGTCTTTTTAATTGAGAAGAATTGCCATCTGAAAATTATGATCACTTCTGGCCATTTTTGCGATTGCTAGCGCCAATTTAGCGATGGGGAAAAAAAAACAATTGAAAATAAAAACACCTTCCTTTACGGTAAATCAATACTTATCAAAATTTAAGAATTTAAAATGGTTCTTACCGGGACAGAATTTCTTGCCAACAACAATTTTCCTCATAACAAGGAAGAATTCAAGCAAAACTTCAAAGATACGATTATCACTATGAAAGTCAAACAAAATAATTAGGTATTCACCACTTAATAACATAATACTGACCTGACAAATGTTCCCTTTAGTTTTATTCCAATTTTTGAAAACAATTTTGAAGATATGAAGAGTAGATTTGATATACAAGGAATGAAATTATTATGCTGAAACTTTTCTCTATTAAAGCTCTCTAGGGCGAGCAAATAAGATAACATTTTTTAAAAATGAACAAGTTATCAGTCAAAATTTGAAGTAATCAGTTTCTTTAATTTATTTTGTGACACTAGTCTCTACATATTAAATGGCTGTTTGCTGATACTGATACACCCATTATCTTCAAAGCAGCAGAGCATATCAGTTTTTATATATAGAGAATTTCAATGTTGTCAACTCTTACAATACTACATATCAATAAAATGTAATTAATACAGACCATATGGATATTCATCCTTGATGGATTAGGACTAAAATATGTAAAAATATTTGTTGATTATCGATGCCCCCTAACAAAAATGTGGTTTATATAAAATAACTTGTGAAAAGGTCTCAAAGAACCACCCCCACCCACCCTCTGCCTCATGAAAAAACAAGAATACTGTGAACAGCACATTAAACACCTGCCCGGTGTTCAAAAGTCCCCTATGTAGGAATCAGTATGTTATGGTTGACATGGGAGATTACTGACCAAGGGGTCTCAATCACCTTGACCTTCGGTCAACGTGTGGTCTTAAAACTCAACTTAATGTGCAGAAACCATAATTTATTTTATTTGATTCACAATGACCATGACCTCTGACCTTCAGAAAACAGAATTTAAAGGCTTCTTTATAACAAGCAAGCCATTCACAAAATTTGGTCAAGGAACTTACTCTGGATCAAAAGTCATTCTGAAAAAAAAAACATTTTTCTTTGATCTACAATGACCCTGACCTCTGACCCCAAAATAAACAGGCTTCTTCCATACCTTAAGTGTAAGCCCTTCATATGTTTTGGTTAAGGTAAGTTACTATGCAAAAACCATTTTTATTCTTTCAGTCAAAGTGACCTTGACCTCTGACCAGAAAAGCTTATGGGATAGCCTGTTGTCTGTCAGCCGTCCATTAGCACAAGTCTGTTTATCACTACTCCTCTTAAACTACTTCAAGAATTGCCATGAAACTTTACACATTCCTCTCAAGGTATAGTTCATCCGAAATCGAAATAGTGCCACACTGACATTCAATATGGTCACCACAATGGTCATCCTGAAAATCCTGTTGTTACTCCTCCTGAATAGAGTCATATCAACATGGGGTTTTCACTAAAAGGCATCTTATGATGTAAAGTTTTTCCTAAATGAATATGGTACTGATCTGGCATCCAATATGGCCACCATCTTGAAAATCTTGTTATCACTACTCCCTCCTAAACAGAACGTCACATCAACATGGTGTTTTCGCCTACAGACTTCTTATGGTTGGTTTTAAATTAAAATTATGCTGGTCTGACATTAAATATGTCCACCATGGCTGCCATCTTGAAAATCTTATCGATGCTCATCCTGAATGGATGATAATATAGTTTTTTTCTTTCTTTCTACCAAAATGACTTCTTACGATGTCTAGTTGGTCCCAAATGAAGTGGTGCCAATCTTAAATCAAATATATTGCTATAGCTCAAGTATATCAGAAATTGTTTCAACAGTCCGCATTTAAAAATAAGAGATGATTTTATCTTGGATTCCTGGAAATTCTTTTCGGTCAATAGTGTCAGTCCCTTCAAGGGACTCTTGTTGTTTAATAAGTGACCTTGACCTTTGAGCTTTTAACCTAAAAACTGATAGGGTTTTTCCTTACCCCAAGTGCAAGCCATCCAGAAAGGTTGGTCTAGGTCTGTGATGTGGAACAAATGTTATTGTGAAGAAACATGTCTTCTTTCTACCATGACTTTTGATCTTTTGATCATAGATATTCTTCCTTACCCCAAATGCAAGCTATCCACAAAGTTGTTCCAGGTATATGATGTCGAACTAGAGTTATTGTGTTGAAACCATGTCTTCTTTCTGAAAAAGTGATCTTGACCTTTTACCTTTTCACACTGTAATCTATAGGCTTTTTTCTTACCCCCAGTGCATGCGATCCATACAATTTGGTACCTGTAAATTTTTGAAGAACTCAAGTTGTTGTGCAGAAACCATTTTTCTTCTTTCAGTCAGTGATCTTGACCTTTAACCCAGAAATCTATAGGACCTCATGTTCAAGCCATCCATAAAGTTTGGTAATTGTAGATAGTGAACAACTCAAGTTATTGTGCAGAATCGAAATTGGTCACAGACAGACTGATGAACAACATCACAACATATACCTTCTGTAGTTAGTCCATATTATTTTGTAATGGATTTTCAGCTCATACATGTGATCAATTAGCTAACAAATATATACAGTTAATAACAAAATGGGTACTAACAACAATAGTGTTCTTTACTCATTGATACTCAATTGGGCATAGTTCTAAACCTTGCTCTCAACTTCGCATAAACACTTCCCAGTCAGACAGAAAAGTTTCATTTGGTTTGGTTTTGTGGGTTTAACACCATTTTTCAGCACATGATAGACACTACCTGGCAGCCAGTATATTTGGTGGATGAAAAACCCTCGAAAAACACCGGGAATAACCACCGTCCCATGGGAAGCTACTGGCAACCTTTCTCACATACCCACATTGGCCAAGCCCGAGACTAGAATCTATGCAGACAGAGGTGAAATGTCTGATCTGTAACAGTGAGCACCTAAGAACACCCACCCACCTGGGGCCCCCAGAGAGAAAAGTAATCCTTGGTTCACAACAGACAGGTGTTATGAAAAGGATCAAAGCTGAGACTAGTATTAAAAAGTCAAGTTCATAGACCAGGCTAACCACATAGATATGGCAGGAAAAATCTGTTTTTTTGTCTTTATGGGAGACAATCAACATAGCCAGAAAATCGATCAGGAACTCGGTATAAATAGCACAGAAAATGATGATACTTGCAATTTTATGTCATTTTTCAATAATTCATTTCTTCAGCTTGAAATACTTTGATTATAAAAGAAATATTGAAAAGAATGTTAACCTGATACAAGTTTTAACAAAATATTTTGAAACTTTAAAAATATGGATTTTTTCCATCCATATTTCTGCAGCTATAATGAAAAATCTGCATAATGCAGACAAATTTGTAAAAGTAGCGAGCCTAATGGACTTGTAAGTTTTTATCATTTAACTGTCAAATATGGAGGTCTCTGTTTGAATGTATTTTTGAATCTTCTACATCTGAAAATGCCATTTTGTTGTTCTTATAAAATTCTACTGCATAGTTTACAACTTGCATTTAAAAGCGAGATCCTCACAAACATGTGCCCATGTCTTACCTGCCCCTGATATGTATATGGGTTGGTTGGTTGGTTATGGGTTTAACGCCATTTTTCAGCACATGATAGGCTATACATGGCAGTCAGTATATTTGGTGGAGGAAGAACCCAAGAAAACCCCGGGAAGAACCACCGACCCACGGGAAGCTTTCTCACATACCCACGTTGGCCGAGCCCGAGACTCGAACCCACACAGACAGAGGTGAGATGTCAGTGATCTGTCAAGGCGAGCGCCTTAGTCCACTCGGCCACCGGGGCCCCGATAGGTATATGGGAGTGATGTATTACTAGAACAAAGACCTTGCCAACGTAAAGGTTAAAGTGTTGGGAATTTGCAACCAGTTATGAAATCAAGTAATCTGGTGGAAATTTAAGAAATTGAAAAAACTAAAGTTAGACCTGCAGTCAATACAAACACAATAGATAGAGTAAAAAAGAAAACTTAAATGTTGACAGTTCTTGGGAAGAATTTACAAAAATACTGTGCAGTTCAATGAAGTTGAGGAATCTCTTCTTTTTTTTGCAGGGGGGGGGGGGGAGTATTTTCTAAACATTACATTATATAACACACAAAGAGAAAATACATTAAAAAAATATCCTTCGGGTTAAAGTTATAGACAAGAATTCTTCAAAAATAAACTGCAGTTCTTTGATATGGTACATGCCACCTCCCCTTTCAATGTCACACCTCATCTCCTAACATAATCTTGCCATGTTCTGCTTGATATTTGCAGTATATATTTCTCCTTCATTAATCAATAAAGCAAAGGTTAAAATTAAAATGTGTTCACCTTAAATTTTGTTTACCCCATGAAAGGGACGATTTATTTTTATTATGCAGTCTCTCATTTTTCACCAAAATGATTGCATAAATTTATGTCTAAATGCTATCTCCATGTTTAAAAGGATTTGTGATAACTTTACAGCTTGTAATGTGTTTAGTTCAGAATGAACAGTACTCGCATAGCTTTTTGTGATACTTCCCAGCTGGACACATTATAATTAGTAAATCCATATTTTTCGTCTCTCATGCTTTCGAAATGAAGTAAAACATAAAACATTTGGCCTTTATTCTATTTTTGACAGTATGCTGCACAACTTTATGCCAATACCACACGGTTAAGAAAATTCCACAGTTTTATGTAATCGTACCCACTTGACATGATAGTGCAAAGCGCTAAATGGAATACTGTTTGCTCATTGTTCGAACAAAAATGATGCAATGCGCCTATTTTATGACCTCATTTTCAGCCAACCAATGAGAGCACAGTATTCCCTGTAGACTATTACACAGTGTAAAACTGTCATCTTCATGGCAATGTCGACGGGTAACATGGTAAATGAGCTGGCATTGCTTAAAGGTGGGAAACTTGATTTTGGTGTAGGCATGCAAAGTCAAATATCTGAGCCAGATATCACTGCTATATTTATAATGCTAAGCAAGTGTAGCTCGAGGTATGTGTCCATTCTTAAATAGGTCCCTTGTGTTACTATATATAGTACACATATCATTTATATGTTAATTGTAAGCAACGATACAAGCCTGTGATTTTGAAATAATGATATATTTGCAAGTATTATTATTGAAAGGTTTTTGTTTAATAAATCAACACACTCGTGTGGATTATTTAAATACTGTGACTTGAATTTCAAAATGGTTATGTGTCCAGCAAAAAAAGAAAGTCATTCACCTCATCGAAAAAGACCGTTCTTATATGGGAGGTAGTCCTACAATGTAAGACGTCTACCCTGATATTTATATTGTTTGGGTCAATGTCTTTCTCCTTAAATAAATGGCGTTGTGTAGAGTGATCCTCGGTCGACTGACGAACTAGAAGCCAAATTTTCAGGAATATCTCGCACACTTGGCAGCCCATATTGACACTTTTCCACAAATTAAAATCTAATTGCTTTAGTCGGACTATAATTACTCTGCCGTCTTTTTCTATATGGAATCAAATTCTGACACAAGGAAGTGGAGGCATTTTCAAGTTCCATTGACACACATTACAGTTGGTTGAAATGCGATGGGAGCAGAGGAATGCCGAAGTCAGTTAAAGAAGAGATAAATTTCTTAAATGAAACAAAGCTATATATTCACTTTCGTTAACATTAGTATATTTGTCTTCGTTTCGCGAAAGAAATGTAGTCCAAAAACAACCAACTTAGGCATTTCTTGGCTACCAGCACATTTCAACAAACTGAAATGAATGTAAACGGAACTTTAAAACGTGTCCACTTGCTTGTGTCAGAATTTGATTCCATTACAAGAAAGACATCAGATTAAGTATAGACAGACTAAAGCAATTAGACTTTAATTTGTGGAAAAGAGTCAATATGGGCTGCCAAGTGTGAGATATTCCTGAAAATTTGGTCTCTATTTCCCGTCAGTCGACCGGGGATCACGCTACACAACGCCGTTTATTTAAGGAGTAAGACGTCGACCCAAACAACATAATATGAGGGTAGACGTCTTACATTGTAGGACTAGAATGGGAGGCAACAATACATCACGAAAAACCATCTACTGGTACAACTAAAAACTTTATATTATTTTACCTATCTGCTTTTTTTCATTAAAAATTCGTTTATTTTATGAATACAGAAAACTAGACAATTGGTAGTAAAACAGTAACAAAATAAAGTGGCGCCGAACAACTTTTAGTTGGGGGTGGGTGAATCCGATTTTCTCGCTAACGATGGAGGTGCGAATTCCATAAAGAATAAATATGGGGTCAGGATAAGAGGAAAAATTTCTATATAATTTTTTAAAAAAGGAGAAGGAAGTTAGATTATATTTAGTCGGAATACGAGATACTAGCTTATCATCAGGTCTCAAGTCTTTGTGACATCGCAAACTGTAATGAACGTCTCCTCCCCCTTACACTTTGCAACACACCTCGAAGATTAACTGGAGATAACAGGCCTTTAGACCTAGTGCACGTGAAAAGTGGAACTTTTAAAGAGTGAACAGCAGCCTTGCCAATGCATTAGAACATTTCGTTATCATCTTTACCTCGCAATGTTTTGCAAGGCTCCAAGAGCCCAGCGCAGGCGATGCATGCATGTGCTCTGCAAGGACGAACTCAATTTGGGATGCTAGAGTTATACTTGTTCCGGAGGAGTACAGCCAACGGACAGTTGATAAGTACATATTGAGAGGTTGAAATATCTCAAATATGTACAAGGCCCGGTTTCTTCCACTAAATAAAATCTCATAAAAAGTTAGACACATCGTATAAAGAAAGGAAAGGAAAACAAAAGATCAACCTCCACATTTTATAGAGACACTACCCGCATTTTTTTATATCAAGAAAGCAACTCTTATGATCAGAATCCCGATTTCTTGCAGGATTTAAATAATCTTACATGAAAAAATTTCATCCACGGAGCTGTGGAGATTGATTTTTTTATCGTTATTTTATGCAAAAATGACATCATACCTAAACAGTATGCAAAGGCAAAAAGAGAAACAGAAGTCCCATATTATAAACTGGGACTACAATTACAATGGAATTTAACTCTCCTTCTCTGCCTCACCAAATATCTCTCTCGTCCCACTGTGATTATAAGGCACTTGACGCATTACATTACAGTACCTTAATTGTGCACACCATACTGCGTATTTATTTATTTACCGAGATTGTACAAGTATCTTTGTATTTGTGAAATATATGAAGCTGTGCTGATGTAATTTACGTTCACTTTGTGTGCTAGTCAAAATAAACAATTGCGAAGAACTTAATACCTTGAGTTGATTGAACATTTTGCTCATCAATCAACAATATACGCCTTTTTGTAAATCACTTTGCTTCTGTTGTATCTATAATAGAGGAACGAAACTTATTCTGGTATATTCTTCAGGCATTAAAAATGTAATGGTGTTATTTTAATTCGAAAACTTTTTTACTTTCTCCATTTTTTTCCCCCATTTTAAAGAAATAGCTCAATTTTTGGTATACTTTTGATACTATTTGATTTCGTCTTGTATAATTATTTTCAAACACAAATTGTTTTTTAAAAAATATACTAAGATGTAAAGAAGGGATTTAACTTTCTATTAATACAATTTAAAATAACTTTTAAGATTTTATTTTGGAATACGAATGAGAAACAAACAAAAACCATCCCTCTATCACAACACCAAATTTCACCTCGAGAAACCTCTTCCATAGGTAATAAAGATCCAGTCAAATAGCTTCAGGCATGGGCTGATCGGGGCGGAGGGGGTGGGGGCCAAGACTGCACTCCATCCTCACGCCATCTAAACTCCTACCACAACCCCCACAAATGAAATGAGCGCGAAACAGCTGGAACGTTTCCAAGAGTATGGTTTCTTTACAGTTAGATGATTACAATTATGCCCTAGAAACGCTTAAAATCCAGAAGCTTGGTCACCGACCCAACGATATTTCTGGATCGCCACTGCCAGAGAGCCGTGGAAGTTCCGTTGATCTCAAGCGCTGAAGCTGTGACTGAAGGCCTCATTTGCATATCAATATGAAGTCAGACATAGGTTCAAAAGGCTTAAATAAATGATAATAGAACATTTATAAATATTTATAAAAATTTTGAATGCAGTTGATATATTTCTTACCTATTATCATTAGTACCGTTTTATTATTCAACTCCGAACTATTAACCAGTTTAATTTTCCCCTACCCCACTCCCCCCACAAAAAAAAAAGAAAGAAAAAAGGAAAACAAAAACATAAACACCTTATTCGGGATTGGGGATGTAGAGTAGGAAAACGGAAAGAAAATGACAGGAAGACATGTCAAGGATAAAAGTGACAGGAAAACATGTCAAGGATAAAAGTGACAGGAAGACATGTCAAGGAGAAAAGTGACAGGAAGACATGTTAAGGATAAAAGTGACAGGAAGACATGTCAAGGATAAAAGTGACAGGAAGACATGTCAAGGATAAAAGTGACAGGAAGACATGTCAAGGATAAAAGTCGCACTTGTACATGGCAAAATAGTCAAAAGAAAAAAGTAACAGAAAAATGTCGCAATCAATAAGTTTGGATCAGATAAAAAAAAACGTACATGACTTAAACTAAAATAATACATCATAACATAACTTATCCTAAATTTCATAACAAAAGTGTAGAGTACATGCCAAATAAAGAACTTGTATTGACAAATTAAAAATTACATCTACAAGGATTTTACACATTAATTTGACAGAAAGAGTAAAGGTGTGAAGATTTTAGATAAGAAAACAACTTTTTTGTATCTATATTTTTGTTTTACCATTGTCCATATTTGCTAGAAGTTTCTAGGAAGTATTCTGTGTATTTTGCGTTTGATCAGGTTTCTTCTGTCCAGAAGTCTTGTCCAGTGTGTCGATTTCCACCCTGTGCGACAGAAGTATTTCGACGTGAACAGCTTGAAGAAACTGTATGAGGATGTGCCACCCAAGAAATTCTTGGGACTTTTTAAGGGAATGTGGTTTATACAATAAATTCTAACCATATTTTTAGCATTTTACATGTATTACCTTTATCTGTTATTTTATATACATTTTACAGAATTTTGACATCTTAACATTTTATATTTTATCTTCTAGTACTTAATGTTTACATATATTTGGAAGGATTTATCTAGCAAAATGTTTTTGTAATTAATTTTTACATTCTTCGAACTTAACCTTTTATTGGCACTACATAGCCCCTTTTGTGCTGAGGTGCTGTAAAACACTACTAAATACATACTTCTCTTCACGACAGTATGCTCTTTTTTTTTCTGGTGTTTGGGCAACTTGTCTCTTTTCCACATCAGGCCTCTTATCTCCCGTGCAATCCATGGTAAAGAGCCCATTCCCTAAAGTAATTTACACTCAACGATAGTATCATTCCGGTGTTTCAAACTGAGGTAAGCAGGGTGCGTGTGTGTAAATATATGGTTATAATGAGGGTTGAATTCGCTACCGCTTGTTAACTATATCTAATAATTATCTAACCGCCACAAATGAAATATATTTCTGTACTGTCAAGGATTAATGGGCCTCCTGCAAAATTCGACAAACAAATCAAATGCGCCTCAGTTTGCAATGCGCATGCGAAGTTAATCAACTAACGCTTCCAAAGCCGCCACTCCACTTTGTGTTTTGAGGGGGGGGGGGGGCGTTGTTTTGAGATTAACTGATTGAGTACATTTCCATGATTCTACTTTATCGTGATGAAAAGGACACAAAAGACTTACATTTAATAAAATGAACATAACTGAAACGAAATGGAGTAAAATCTAACAAAGCTTTGGTATTAATGGTGACAATTTGTCTAGAATTTTCAGCGGAAATCAAATTAATGTACAACACGATGGAGCCAATTACTTTCAAAATGTAATAAATTCAATTATGTTCATTATATTTTCATATTACAAAAACACAATTACTCGCATTGAGGAAGAGTAATTAATTAAATAACACTTCTTTTTATTGACTGTAATTAACTACTGTTAGATTACTTTTGATTATATTTCCCTGTAAAAACAGCCTGCTGTCTGGGGATATAAAATAGTTCCGATGTGCCCTCATGCATGTCGTTAGTGGCAACTAATAGAGCTGCGTTGGTTCAGTTTGTTAGTGTGCCGGACTCGCGACCAAATGGGTCCAAGTTCGAATCCTACCATCAGATCAGCCCGCATTGGCTACTGTAGTGCATTCTTGTGTAAGGCACCAGATAACTTACATGTGTTACCCTGCCGTAAAACACCAAAATGAAACCAAAGCACATAATCTCAATAAAATTCCGACAATATGTAAATCTCTGTATATTACACATTTCAAAAGTAATACCTAAGTGATTTATTTTTCTCTCTTATTTTTTTCTTCTTCTGTAAAACACATACAAATACTTCTAATTGCATTCTTTTTAATTTCAATATATATCCCTCCTCACAATTGCTCCTTATATATATATATATATATATATATATATATATAGAAAGAGAGACAGACAGACAGACATAGAGACAGACAGACAGACAGAGAATTACAAATCTACACCAAACAGATAGGAAAGTGCTATCCCTGGATCCTTCAGGAGAATGCTTGATAACATTAGCAGACTTTTTAAAAACGAATAAATAACATTATCATACAGGTTAGAGAATTTTGTAATTCGTACTTTACGGAGATTCGTACCGGGATCCGCGGGTTACGGCACCCATCGCCTTGCCTGTAAGCACCAACCCCAATACCATATATATATATATATATATATATATATATATATATATATATATATATATATATATATATATATATATATATATATATATATATACATACATACATATATATATATATATATATATGTGTGTGTGTGTGTGTGTGTGTGGTCACTTAGAATTTATAAATTAGGAATATACAAATTCTTGCTAATTATTCTCATGAAAATGTAATCAGGTAGTAATCAGAACTAATTTTGATTACACATGATGGGGTTTTTTTTCTTTCCGTAATTTATTCAGTTACAATGTTTTCGTGTTGTTTTGTGTTTTTTTTGGGGGGGGGGGTTGTGTGGTTTTATTTTGGGTTTTTTTTGTTTTTGTTTTGCCTGATCATAATTTATGTGTGATAACATAAAATCAATAATCAACTGTAGTTGATTATGTTACCCAAGATATGTTACGTGCTATTACGACTCTATGGCCTAAAATATGTAACAGAAAGAAAGTGAAACCAACAAAATCAAGTGAAATCAAGAAGCAATTTATTTCTAGACAATTAAAGTGATAATTCAAAAGACACTTACAATAACGTGAATCAAAGTCCAAATAATCCTAAGTGTCCTAATCACAGTCCAAAAATATATAATGTTCCGAATGAATTCCAATAGCCTTGAACGTCCTGATGTACCACAAGTCTTGAATGTCATGATGTACATCAATGATGTAATCCAGAATGTTTTGAATAAATTCACATAAATCAACAACAGTTCTAAAATCTATGAGCACTTTAGTATTTCTCTGAATTATATCTAGTTTCAACAACACAATTAAAATAGATTCCTGACAGACTGGTATTTTACCAAAATCTGTATATAAATACACATGCCTACATGACCTATATCACATCACAATTTGAGTAATTCTAATGGAAAATTACTTTTGTGTACCTGACTTTTGTCACAACAAGACAAGGAAAAAACAGTCCAGCTGCTAACAGAACAGGATTTGAACTCAAATACCATATAAACATGTTGTTACAAAATTACCATAATCTGACTAAAGTACAACTTACTATCATGGACACGTATTATAAATTAAATATACATAACAATGTAATATCAATGACCGTTTGCGTCAATGACGTCAGCATGGTAAGTCTTTGAAATAAAATATTCGCAAAGAAGAAAAAGTGACTGTCTTCACGTCAGAAACTTGTGAAAGTCTTTGGATTTTAAAATATTTTTATATTAATTAAAACTTCATGTAAAAATCCCTAATTAGGTAATATTTTAGGACGGAAACTCAAATACCTGCGATATATTACTTTGTTTGCGGATATATTTGCTTTATTTGCGAAGAGCATGATGTGAATTTTTGAGAAGAATTTGAAATTGATAAAGAGACTACTGTGTTTTATTAAACAATCGTAAATTTTCTCTCGACGTAAGATAGATTTTGTATTTGTGCCGACATATTATTTTCTTAACGTCGATGTTTTGCTCTCCTCACGGAGATTGGTTTCTTTTTCACCATGACATTGGTACCATTTTAAAAGAAAACAATATGTGCGCTTAGAACATGATTTCTTCATATTTTTGAGAGGGATTATGAAGAAGCGCTTTCCAACTGAAGAAAATGACATTCTTTGCGAGAGAGAGAGAGAGAGAGAGAGAGAGAGAGAGAGAGAGAGAGAGAGAGAGAGAGAGAAGATTTCTTCATTGGAACAATGTTCAGATTAATCTTTATGACTGATACACTTTTGACCCAGACAGTCATACAGTTTATAATCTTTTCGCAAAGAAAATGCTTTTCCTGCAATGAAATTGACTTAGTTCGCGTTGAAATAATTTCTTCGTATGCAAAGCAATATGCTTCGCTAGAACATCGTAAACTGAACACAAAAATTCCTTTCTTTATAAAGAAGCATAACAGTCATTTATTCGCCATGAGAACAGAATGTTCATTTAATCGTGATGAAAGCGAATAAAGTGAACACCGGGTAATGAAAATCACATATATGCTGATCAAATCATGTAAATATTAAACCTTGTCTCGACTTTCATGCAAAGAAGGTATAGTAACCAAAGCAACGGCGCGTGTGCATCGCGCTACTGCACAATCAACTGTGCATTTTTCTGGGAATTATCTTTTCTGTGCACAATTTCAGTGCTTCCATAAAACATCTGTCACCAAAAATACTTCCAACTCAACCAAAATCAGTTGATATGGGAAGAGTTTTTTTATCATATGGATGAAGTAAAATCCAGTAGTGTTTTTCACAATGTGTAGATACACAGGTTTTGAAGATGAAATTTTCGCAGAACTTTCATTTTGACATTTAGAAGGAATCTGAAACTAAAGTACACAAATAAATAGAACAATCTGTTGTAAAATTAATAGAGATAAACTAATATAGGAAATGGAAAAACAAACTATAAAATACCAGTGATGTAAAGAGTGTGAAATATAAACGAGATGAAAATGGTATTACACCGGACGAAATGAAACCATTAAAGAGATAAATCAATAAAGCATTACATGTTTATTTTGGGGAATACAGTAAATAACGGTGCAATGTATATATACAAGAAAAGCCAATTTACAGTAATTGTACGCATCAAGTTCATGTGATAAATAAGTACTTGAGCAGATATTACCTAGAAATTGAAGACGGTTCATATGATAAACTTGTAAAATCACACAAAAGAATTATTTGTTTTTATTGACTTGAAATATTATTTTTCAGATGGTAAAAAACTTGGAATTAAATTACCAACTCAACCATTAAAACCAATTTCAGCTCCTGAAATGGATTTCAGATTTTTTTTAACAAAATTATTATGTGTACTGCACTTTATCCATGCCAGCTACTATACTGACTATAATAATATTGGCAACATTATTTTATAATGGAATAGGCATTTATTATAATCAAGCTCAATTTTACATATATAAGCCAATAAACGTTTTTATAACTATATTAATATTTTACAATGATGAATCTATTAATATATAGAGAGTACAGTGTACATAAGATTCTGGCAAAGATCAACTAAACTGAGAAACTATATATGCCAACAGCTGGTTTCCATATTTCCTACTGACATTTACCACACACAAGTGTTTCAGTGTTAAACAAATCTGTTTTCAAGTTTCATGTTTACTTCCAAATAAGAAACTCTTATCTGAACGTAAAATACCTCATCCAGGTGAAAAAGGTTTTAAATCTAACAATAATAACATTGGCGTAAAACAATTCAACCTTATATGTGACAATTTTAAATTGGTGGCATTATATCATGATTGAAGATAAATCAAGGGAAAAATTAAAAGGAGAAAGATCATGACATATAACTGACATAAAGGACAACTAAACTAGAATGAAAGAAAGCAGATTACTGGTAAACAAGAAAGACGTCGACCGTTATGGTGGTATTTTCAGTTGAAATTATTGTATGATAGCGTTAATTCTATGGCAGATAAAGATGGGGTAACAGGCTGGGCATACTATTTTCTCCGCAGGATAGCGACGGTCTGACAAATGAAAGTACTGCAAGGTCAAATCAACGTATTAGGAGTTATGTAATCTGCATCTTAGCTGCACAAGATGGCAACAAAACATCACAGGCTATTTATACTGTTGAAAACACAGCAAAAAGTAAGATAGGTTAATAAGATTTCTACTCAGATGAAAACATTATGGTAAGATTCCAACAATACATAGCAGCTTCAGGAGAGAAATGGAATATGCTGTTGGTGGTTACGGTTCAGTTTTAATACTTAGTATTATGGTTTTGAAAATAGTATCGTTGAAAACAACAATTTGAAGAAATGCAAAAAAGGCTCGTACAATGCTTTAACCTTTCTGTTTTGAATTCTGTTTTTTTTTTTATTATTTCATAATAAAGGCTTAATTATGTCATATTTTGTATCATCTATTTATAAAGCCATTTTTAAAACGTCTTCATAATTGATATCGACCGTTTCTGAGGCCATTTATTGTTTTAGTCTACACAATTATCCTTTACTAGAATCTTAAATTTGTGGGACATATTCAAAATCATTAGAAAGATTTACACTCTTATTGACTGCAGTTTCTTTACCTATAATATAATCATAATAATAAACATACACCACCTTCTGCTTGTTTTCGGTCATTTAAATAGCCAAGAGCGTGTCTTTGGCACACGTCGCATTCGGCATGATCTTACCTTTAGATAAATGGACAGAAGTTAAATGGAAAAAGAATTAAGAATTTTAGATGAAAAAGGACCAAAGCGGGTCTTTGGCACGCATGTAAAGCATGATAGATTACCAAAAGAATCTGAAGAGTACAAACAGGAATTAAACATTGCTATTTCAAGCGAAATGTACAAAGAGATAACCGGCAACAATTTAACTCCAAGAGAGTTGGAACAAATGGACGAGAAACAAATCAAGAAGACATATGAAATCTTTATCAGTGCTAGAACTTCTAAAATTTTCCAAATCATTTTCAGATGTATTAGAAAATTTATTCCAATCGATAATTTAGAAAGTTTACAGGATGCACTAAAATATGATTAAATGGCATCAAACGGAATTAGATATTTCATTGAATTTTTGCAAATAAAGCTGAAATTAGCTCTATCTGTATCGAATGCTAGTTTAATTACTTTTAAACTTATTATTTTTAAAAAGACAATAGAAAGTAAGGAAACAGAAAACACTCAAAGGACAACGGTAGAGCCACTGTAAAGCACAACATGGTAAATACATTTCATAAATTTTTACTTGTTGGTTTGTTATTTATGTATATTTACCTTTAAAAAACAACTATTACAATAGCTGTTATTACAGGCATAGCGTCTTATCATGCAATTACGTTTCAAAGGGAAAACAAGCTATACTATACGGTTCAAAATCTCGTGAATGATGAAGTTAACCATCTTGAATGATTCTTCTGTTGTATTTTTTTAAATTTATTTATTTATTTTGCTGCTTTAAAACTTTCTTCATAAGCTTTTTTATTAAAAAAATCTTTCAACGGCTATCATAAATCTTAGGTTTGACCAGTGAAAACATTTGTTTTGTTGCTCAGGATTAGATAAATCAAACTATGGATATGCAATGAAAGTGGAACAGATAACATTTTCAGCGTTGTATCTGATGTAATGTTTTGTTTTAGTGCTTTTAATAGTATTCTTCCTGTCAATGTGAATTGATCTGAAGTTTTCATACTTTTGCATCCTTGACAACAGTATTCAATACAGTTTTCCATTTTTTTACATTCAGTTTTACAGTATTTACATTTACTTGGGGGGGGGGGGGGTGAGACTCGGTTACATACATAACTTCTTGATATGCAAAACATTTCTTTGTATCCACTTATTTAAAATGTATACTTTAAAATTAATGCTGACTACATTAAAAAATGACTTACAACTAACCTTTTTAACATCTTTGAGTAATGTTGAGGTGACTTTCCGAATATCCTTGCAAATAAATGGAAGGTGAACAAGACTGAAAGAAAGAAAATTACGAGGTTAGCTAAGAACCTGATAAAATAACATCAAAAAGGTCAAAAGATCTAAGAAGAGTTGACTTTGGCACATAACTTGGAAAACTTTGGGTCTCCATACAACACAATCACACCATTTGCGATTGGTGAAGGCTAACTGTCCTTGTAACTGGTAGTAGTAACTGTGATTTAATTTCAATTTTGAACTCGCCGTTTCTAACATCGCAAAAGAAACCACTTTTCTCAGCTGCTTCAATGGGAGGTGTCAAATCTTTATATTTAAAGGGGCATTTCACGTCAACTATGCCGCATATTTCTTCACAATGTTCACAATGAACCAGGGTATCTGGACTACCTGCTAGAAAAAGATAATTCATTGATACTGTAAGACCACAGTCTTTTACACTGATTTTGTGCCCATTTTGCTTACTGAATTGTACACATCTAGCTAATGCCTTCTTTTAATTTTTATTTCTGCATTACAATGAATTAGAAAATGGATGGTAAACAATTTAGATAGAATGCTCGTAAAAGATATCACCAAGTCCTACTGATGCGATGATCTTTTCATATGAAATTATTACAACATCTTTATGACAGTCAAAGACGTGAGGTTACCTGATTCAGTTAGAACAGACAGGATCGATCAATGCATTATTATTCATAAATTGGAAAGTTATGATCATAATCAAGTAATCTACTATATACTGTTACTAACAGTATCCAATTTACAGTGTATGGTAAAAAGATTAGAATACCATTAGAATTTCACATACTACCAGATCAGTGTCCACTGTATCTTGTGCACTTCCACAGGATTTCAGATTTAGCATAACACTTAGAAAAAGCCTCTGATGTGACAGGAGGTGATAACGAAAACTACTAATTAGAAACCGTGTGTCTCCATTACGATACAATTACTCCAGAATCAATTTTACAATTAGTAAATGACAAATACACAAACAAATTTGCTTTTGTTCTGCCAATATTATGAGAGAGACATACAGACAAACAGACAGAAAAGAGTCATCGATATAGCAGCAATTCGACTTCGACAAATCTCGTTTTTGATTCTCCTAGAACGAGTTTAAAGGGTGTTTTGATACTGTAAGAAACGAAGAAAGTGACTGAGAAATGTTTTACAGCTCTGCAGTAGAAAATATTTAATTGACTATAGATGGTCTGCCATATAACGTTCATCCGCATGGTTTACAACTGAGACAACAATTTACAGAAGCCACAAAGCACTTCTCTGGTGAACAATAAAAGTACACAGAACCTAGTAAGTTCATTGAAAACAAATTCAACACTGACAGTCAAATGTATTTCTTGATCTGAGAAGTACACATTAAAACAGGTTACATGGCAGTGGCCATAAATTAGCTAACGTTCAACAAGGTATCTATACATAAAATAGTATATATAGATGTTCACAAAAATGTATATTTAGTTTGTGTTTGATGATCAGGTAAACATTCAAAACAAACAGCTAATTCAATTATGCTTAAGCATAAATCTTGCAGGATGTGAAGTATGCCTGTACAGCGTATCCGTATACCTTTTGTACACTTTTAGCAACAAAGGAAAAAAAAAAACAAAAAAAAAACCGTATATTTGGAAAGAACCTCATTACATGATGATCTGTGGAGTAACTAGTTGTGGTAAAACAGAGCTTGTACTGAATTTGATAGAGACTGAATACAGCAACTGTATTGACTAAATCCTTATCATCTGTGAAACTAATCATTTCAACAAGACTTACAATAGAAAGTACTTACTTAAGGCTGAAACGGTGATTGTGAAAGGTCCCTTAGATAAATTAGATTAGTACTTAGAGTTAATAGTCGATGTCTACCAAGAAACCAATACGTTGTTTCTTGATGACTGTGAGAATTTTGATGACATAAAATAAACCAACTTGCGTAAACCAACTGTGTTTTATTGTTGGATATTTTAAAATATCAGTATGGGTGGTTGTACAAAAGTAAAAGTCTGTAATCAAAGATTTAAGAGAAAATATACAATTTAGGATATCGTTTTACAGTTAGGACACAAATGTAATGAAAGCTGTCTTTACTGAAAATAATATCATCCTGGATCATATACAATGACAAGTTGAAGATAAGCTAAAACAGAACAACAGGAACAATCTTTTAATGAGGTATGAGAATCCGTTTAACACTAGAATACATACGTGTCAGTAAGGTATTCCAGTTATGTCATCAACCAAACAATATTTGTCATCATACACAGACAAAGCAACTTTTTTCATTTTTATCATATACATCTCTTGATTCTGTGATTTGAATAAATTAATTTTTGGGTAATTTTCAGTTCGGTTGAATAAACAACCTTTGTACATTTCGAATTTTAGATTCCTTTCAAACACACATAGCTTTATTCCCTTACTTTTCTTTTCGTCGTTGTCTGTTGTGAATGAATAAAGTTTAGACCTTAACCCACAAGACTCTGTAATGGGAGCGTCATTCATCTCATCCTTAAAAAGTGAAGGAATTTTCCTTTTAATTTCTTGAATGCCAAATATATTCTCCATTGGTACTCACTAAGGTCATAAAAGTTGACACTATCTTTCATATCATTATAAAAGTTTTTATTTTAATCAATGGTACACAACGAATCTGTATCAATCAAATTCTTTTTTTTCAACTTGCAGCAAAATTCGTACATCAACCACTGAAATAACTCTGACACTATAAATCCTTCTTAAAGTGGTTTTGTTTATTTATTTTCTTGTTATTGAAACTGACTGACATTAAGTCATCTTCGATAATTGCTCCTCTTGCGAATGATAAATCTTTCTGACAATTGAAAACTTTATTTTCATCTGTACATATTTTAACTGTTGTTCTTTTCCCGATATTTTTCATCTTTTACCAAATGGAGCATTATTCATTAGTTTTAAGAAGTCTTTCTCTAAACCATTGTTAGCTTTTTGCTTCAGCTTTCCATGCAGTTCAATTGATTATTTTAACCATTATTGTTGATCAACCAAACAAACTCTTGTGTATCATTAACATTTTTAAACCTAACTGTATGTAAATCTTTGGATTTTTATTTTAAATGTACAAATTAATTTTAGCACTGATTGTTTTGTGCCCTTGTAACTCTGATAATTAATTTTCACCTCGAAATTATTGTGTGTGGAGCTATTGAATAGTCCCCCAAATACCCATGCAAGTATAATGGAATCGTTGTTTCCTTCTTTCGTGAACCTGTCGAATATGAACTCCTGACAATAAAACCTATTTTTCATTGTTGTTCGGTTTGATTTTTACATCGTGATGTGCATCATTTTTCACAAGCTTGATGAAAAGATGGCTGTTATAACCAGATAGACAAGTTCTGAATGTAGAATGGCGTGTATTTTAGATATTTACAATAAAAATTCCATTTGGTATGTGCTTGACCTCTATTCTTTCCTCTTAACTGATTGTGGTCACGCATACTTCGTGTGTGCGCTTCGCCATCGCAAACGTTGTCTTTAATTATTTCCCTAACGCAGATATAACATATATTTGTTGAGCTCAACAAATATTCGTCCTTCTTTTTAAGCACAAGTTTTTGGATTTTTCGGTCCAAAATCTTCATACACTAATCTTGCGATTGTACTCAATGCATCGTAAAATATTACAGTACAATCAGTATCTCTGTAAACTATTAGGTTGTGTCTTTTGTGGTCTGATTTAGCATACAAAGAGAACTCTCATGGAATGTAATTATCCATGATATTTCATTTTGTTCATTGGAACATCTTGCTTTCGGCTTGATTATGTGGTAGTCAAGATTGGGCTTGTGGTTACAATGATACTTTCAAAATCAAAACTAATAAGATACAATAGTTTTTAACTGGAATTGATAGTTTTTATATTTTTCAGCTTATCCTTCTTATGCGTCATATCTATCGAGTTAGCTACGTTGTTACTTACTCTTTTGTGTTCAAATAAATGTTCTTGTGTATAGAAAATATTCAGTTTTCACGTGTGTCTATGTCCGTTTTTCTGATATCTTTGATGATACTAATTCTGCAAAATCAAAAAAAATCTAATATTCCATTATAGTGATACATTTAACCTTTATAGGCATCAGGGCCACCACACTGAAATATGATTAACGTGTAAACATATCGTTTTCCTTATATTTCAGTTATGCTGAGTGGTTTGGTGTAATATGCTTCAACCATTTCATAAATATTTACAGATATATAAAATTAATTTTCAAACTTTCCAATGGCGTCGATTTATTCAACACATCTATGAAAACAATTACTGTATCTATCTAAATTGTATTTTGATTGTCTGTCTACACGATCAACGATCACTTTGTGTGTTTGACACAGATTCCACAGCATAATAGAAACATCCACCGACTTTTTCACATTGATACAATCTTTTTTGTTTCTAATTCATTCAAGCAAATATATGTATGAGTTTCCTCTAAGCGGATGATACATATCCATGTGCAGTGTTCAATATTCAATCTCGTCAAACACAAATCTTGTACTTTCGGTTATTTCATGTCGAAATTTGGTATGTAAAAGCGGTTTTCATGCAATTCATTTCAATTCAGATCAGTTAATTGGTACAATCCAACGACACCAAAACAACAAATGTTTTCACATTCATGTGTGTAGTAAATACCATATGACGTGTGATTTATATATATATAATTCGAGATGGCCTTGTTTTAGATCACATCAACGGAACCAAGACGGACAATAGTTTGAGCAGTCTTTTGTTGTCTTCACATCGGAAATTAAGGCAGTTCCCCTAACTAGATCCCATCCCGAATGTCAGGACAGATTGGCCGACCCTGTGAGACAACAGACCTTGAACCAGCTAACTATACTAAATTTCCAAGTTTATGGTTTATCAAATGTGCATACTTATATTACTGAAAATAGATTTGCAACTCAAGGGAAGTAAGTTGTGTATGAAAAAAATGTCAGTAAACAAGGGGAGATAACTCGTGTGCGCCATATATTTACCAAGCTGGCAAATTAAAAGCTAATTAAAACTGAAGGTAGTATGATAAAATAGGTGTTTTGGAAACACATTACGATTTCAATCGTCCTGGCCGAGCAATAGCGTGGAAAAGGACCTGGGAAATCATGTATGTGTTTTCATACCCCTATTTTATCACACAACTGACCTTGTCTATTCAACAAAGTTTCTCTTAATTTGTTCAAGCTGAAAACCGTGGAAAAACCTATCTTGTCAACATCAAAATTATTAAAACTTAGTATAAACATAATATTTGTCATGGTCATGTATTTTACTGAAAACTGGTACTGTATCAACTAGTTCGATGAAAAAGCTTTATTTGCAGGGCAAACAAGGCATTTAGCTTAGAAATGCTGTTCGTCTTTCATACCAAATTTACACAGCTTAGAAATGCTGTTCATCCTCCATTCCAAATTTACACAGCTTAGAAATGATGTTAATCTTCCATACCAAATTTATACAGCTTAGAAATGCTGTTCATCTTCCTTACCAAATTTACATAGCTTATAAAGGCTGTTCATCTTACAGACCAAATTTATACAGCTCAGAAATGCTGTTCATCTTTTATACCAAATTTACATAGCTTAGAAATGCTGTTCATCTTCCATACCAAATTTACACAGCTTAGAAATTCTGTTCATCTTCCATACCAAATTTACACAGCTTATGTATCCGTTGCTGCAACAGAATCTTTGTATGTCTACCAAATTCAATTATAACAAATTACGAGTGTTGGTCCTTAACTTAACAAAACTGATAACTTTTTGTCTTGATAAAAAAACTGGTAAGTTTTTGTCTTGGCAACAAAACTGTTAAGTGTTTGTCTTGGTAACGAAACTGATAACGTTTTGTCTTGGTAACAAAACTGATAACTTTTTGTCATGGTAACAAAAATGATAACTTTTTGTCTTGGTAACAAAACTGATAATTTTTTGTCTTGGTAACAAAACTGATAACATTTTGTCTTGGTAACAAAACTGATAACGTTTTGTCTTGGTAACAAAACTGATAACGTTTTGTCTTGGTAACAAAACTGATAACTTTTTGTCTTGGTAACAAAACTGATAACATTTTGTCTTGGTAACAAAACTGGTAAGTTTTTGTCTTGGTAACAAAACTGATAACATTTTGTCTTGGTAACAAAACTGGTAAGTGTTTGTCTTGGTGACAAAACTGATAACTTTTTGTCTTGGTAACAAAACTGTTAAGTGTTTGTCTTGGTAACAAAAATGATAACTTTTTGTCTTGGTAACAAAACTGATAACTTTTTGTCTTGGTAACAAAACTGATAACATTTTGTCTTGGTAACAAAACTGGCAAGTTTTTGTCTTGGTAACAAAACTGATAACTTTTTGTCTTGGTAACAAAACTGATAACTTTTTGTCTTGGTAACAAAACTGATAACATTTTGTCTTGGTAACAAAACTGGTAAGTGTTTGTCTTGGTAACAAAACTGATAACTTTTTGTCTTGGTAACAAAACTGATAACCTTTTGTCTTGGTAACAAAACTGGCAAGTTTTTGTCTTATTAACAAAACTGATAACTTTTTGTCTTGGTAGCAAAACTGGTAAGTGTTTGTCTTGGTAACAAGGTAACAAAATTAGTAAGTTTTTGTCTTGGATTTCCATTAGCGAAAAGATAATTTTTCTTATGAATATGAACTTTTAAATATTCTGTAAGTTCGAAGATTATAATCGTCTGAAGACTTGTTACTGTCATCGAAAATATTGCCTTCCCAGAATTCTTCAATTGACTTTTTAAACTTTTGATCAATAGGAAATATTAATCTAGTTATGGACATTATACTTTAGTTTTATCATATATGTCTAAACTCAAATTTACATTAAAAAGACAACAAATTTAGAAGTTATGTCCAATTTTTTAGATATAAATATACTGTGTTTATATGCTTTCCAAACCAACCCATCTTGTTTAAAACATATTACATGATACCATAAGTTGTCACTTTATTTTACAGCACCTATCGCCAAATGATTTATACAAAACTAAGCTATCACAGAATTTTTAAAATCAGTTGTATACCTATAGACAACTGATTTATACCAAACTGAACTATCACAGCATTATTAAAAGCAGTTTTATCAACTCGAAAAAGAATGTGAGATGATTTGACTGGGTTTTTTATGGAAGGAAGTTGTCATACTTTTCTTCTAAATGTTCTGATTCTTAAATTTTAAAAAAAATCTAAGGTCTGAATTTCACTACAGTATAAAAGGATGAATTTGACACAATGTTCATACATCTTCAGATGAAGTTGTACAATAATATTTTCTGATGTAAATGCTTTTTCTGATACAAAGAAAAGGTTTTTAAGGCTTTATTACATAGGTATTTTACACCATATGTATAAACACCTGATGACGGAACGATTATACCCCATTATTTGTGTTCTTCAACCAAGTATTTACAAAGGATAATTTCAACCCTTTGGGCACTTTTCTAAACTTATTAAAAATAATTACTTTGGTATTACATCTACATTTCTAGTCAGTTTACCATACAAGTCGTATAACTTGTTGACGAGAGCTTGTAATCCTGTTGTACTGTTAGACATGAGGACTACATCATTAGCATATCATAAGCACATTGAAGTAAAACCATTAATTTAAACTGGGTGACAGGACTGATCAAAGTCCCTAACTAAATAATTTACATATACACAGAATAAAGTGGGGATTATAATACATATACTCAGAATAAAGTGGGGATTAAAATACAACCTTGTTTAGCTTCAGTTTTTGTTTCAAAGCTGTTACTTGTTCCATTAATTGTTTTGACAGAACATTACACCTTTTCATACATACTTTGAAGAATGTTAAAGAAAAATCCCGTTCATTTTTTTTTTTTTTTTTTAAGTCAATAAAACATGATAAATATACTTATAGGATTAGAATGCTTTATCTATAAATGTTTTTAAGGTTAATATATGATTACTGGTTCGTCATTTTTTGCGGAAACCAGTTTACTAAGAGAAGATTAGGTTGCTGTTCTCTAAAATATGTAATAAAACGATAAAATAAAATTCTGCAGAAAATTTTATGACATGTTAAAATATTCTTTAACAGAAAAAGGCATAGCTAATTTCAACATCTCATTCGACACTTCATAATACCACATGATCACACACACACAAACACACACACACACATTTTGAGTTTTTCAGCTTTCGGGACTTTCTCTGTTGAACTTGTCCTATTTAGAACACCGTTATCTAACTCTAGTTGTTTATTTCCTAGACAGCTGACACAAAATTATCAGGATAATCAATGTTCATTAAATCCTTGAATTGTAAAATCAATTTCTCATAAGGTATATCAGAAAATCGATCAGATTTAGATTTTGGGTCATTAACTACGTTACAAAAATACAAGAGTTTTTCTTGTCTATAAGGCTACTACATTTTTTTTAAATTGTCTTAGTTTCCTACGAAAATTGTTTTTCTCTATTTTTTTTTTAATTCAGAGTATAACTTTGTACATGACTGTATGTTACAGGAATTATTTAACAACGTTCTGCTAGGTTATTTTAATTGCCTATATTTGGCTGTACCCTCATTGTTTTACCAAGCTTCGTTCCGCTACCCCCACCCCTAACCTCCCGTTTTTCAGCTACACGGCCAGGGGTGTGATTTAAATTTTTATGGGAAAATGCATATAAGCAATTTTATGTGAATACAAGTACAATCTTTAGCAATATTATCCATCATTTCTTAATCAGAAAATGTACACAGGTATCATTCAGAGTATTTATGTTGGCTATATTCTATCTAACTTCGTCATATTATCTATGAATGCAGCTTCTTTAACACCATCCCTTTAATATATGCAGGACGTTTATGTCTTTTTTCACAACTTTTGGTTATAAAATATGATTCGATTGGTACCATGATTTGACAATATTTAGAAAATGAAATATAAAAATTACAAACCTTAAAACAAGAAACATCTCTCAACATATCAGTACTACAAATATATTAATCATCAATGTTCTAAAATACTTTTAACACGTGCGTTTGTAGACTGTGGCACTGCATTGTTACTGAATCTACAACATTGTCTAGAGTATTATTATTTTGTAAAATGACAACCATGACATCATTGCTTTCATTATGAATAAAATCTAGATCAAGGTTACTAATGTGGGCATTTAAGACGGCCATGATCGTGATATTTCCTTCCTTACTGAAGTTAGCAATGTGTGATTCCATTTTTATTCAAATAAAAAAAATTCGACTCCAGTTCTACTAACGTATTTTGAAAGAGGCGATGATACATAAATCCCACAAAGGTATATATCCGTCATACGTTGAAGAATTCTTTGCATAATTTTATCCAGACTAAATGCTTTTTTTTTTTTTTTTTTTTTTTTTTTTTAAATCCACAACCTTTATCCCTTTCCTGATTGAATCTGTCATGAATAATGCAACGCAACTTCATAACCTTAGTGGTATATCTGACTGACAATTAGAAACACAGTAGTAACCATCCAAACTCAGAAGATCATTAAGGTTGCATGTGTATCAACTAAGATAATAATGTCTGATGTTAAATTGTTTAAAGACCTTGCGTCATCTAACTTACAATGGCTATCCCCATTAATGCGCTCCAAAATACCATTTACATTCCAACAACTAATTTTGAACAGCTTGGATGTCTTTAACCTAACGTATATGAACCCCACAAAAGGCTAGCTGCTCCCTGGAGTCATTTTGACTTCATGGGGCTCTTCATGTCTTCACATAATAACGTTCTCATGTTTCTTTGCATCATAGCAAGCCACTGCCGAAAATCCGCTACGCTCTGGACTTGAAACTTGGAATGTCGCCATTGCTGGAAAGTATTTGTTAAATTAAATCTGAACTGGAACGTTCATTTTGTGAGCATGATTCTCAGTTCCATTCTATCCATCTAGCGCTGATAATCCACTGAGTCTTCTGCAAACCCCATCATATTGTGTGAGTGTATAGGAACAAGCAGAAGTTATTCTCTACACTACTTTATTATTTACAGACAAATATATTAACTAAATGAAGGTCCAACACCAACTGAACATAAAGGTAGGAAAGTATAAAATAAAATGATATACATTACAAGCATTCCTTAACTAATTAGACTCTAAATAGATTGTCCCAAGGTCTTACTGACTTTAAGGCTGTCAACCTTTATCTGTGTCTCAAACTCCAATGACACATGGATGTGCCTCATTAATTGATACAACATCTCATTAGCTGATACTACAATACCCTCAAGTTTTCTCATTTTAAGAGTGGTGTACATTTTGGGAGTACTGAATTGGACTTTCTCCATGAAATTGTTTATTTATTTAAAGATGTGCTGTCGTTTAAAATTTCACAATGGTCCTCTACACCTACAATGTATACTACTGGCCTACACTGCGCAAATGGATCTCAGTCAACAGCCGAGGTCTCCATACTTTAGGGACCGACCATTTAATTTTCGTGAGGTGGGACGTGGGACATCCCAGGGGGTGGCTGGAGTCTGGGATTTTTTTAATAAAAACAAAAAAAATGTCAGGCCGCCAAACAGCTTTAACCAACAAATTCCTGCTTTGATTTTGATTTAAAAAAATGTATATCCATATATAAAAAATGTATATCCATATATAAAAAATGTATATTCATATATAAAAAAAATGTATATCCATATATAACAAAAATGTATATCCATTATATGAGTTAAAAAAAATAGTATTATCTTGAGGTTAACGAACAATAAATTATTAAATATTCTGGTTTTGAAGGAAATCTCAGAACCTCCATCCCACCCCCACCCCCCTTGAATGGTGGTTCCTCTAATTGCATAATGCGTTGTAAATTACTGACTACTGCTGCTGCAATACAATGACAAGTACTACACACTCAAACAGTATATCTTCCCCGATCACAGTGCAAAACATTGTCTGAATGATAAACAAGAAAGTAAAGAGTACAGATTTCAAACGTGTTCATTCTTGTACAGACTAATTTTTTTATATTGATTTATCGGGATGCATAATTTGCTTAACAGATTAACAATGTATGTTAAGACATGAAACTCCAAAAGAATTGACACGCCAGTCCTTTGTCACTTCGTTATCTTGATGTGATCTTGTGTTGGCAAAAAAAGCGTCATTTTTAGATGTCGCTTGAAATAATGCCTTACATTTACATCGAAAAGTTGTCAAAAGTGTTTCAAGTATATAATTTACTTTTTATTTTTAATGTAAATGATATCGAAACACTTCAATTTTTTTTTTTTTTTTTTTTACAATGTGCTATAGAAATGAGAGAGAGTTCGCACCGGATTATTAGCACGGAAATGGCGAATAAGTGTACACTTCTGACTGGTTTTACAAAAACGACAAAGTCATAGCTATTAATATGAACAGTTCGTGTTACCGACTAATTGAATTTTCTCTTTGAACATGCGCCATTTTGATATGAACAGGCCGGTTGTAGCGTGGTTAGTTTAATTTGACTTTTTTAAGTTTTTCTAGAGTTTACAGTATTCAAATATCGATATATGTATACATAAAAATTGACTTGTAAACATCCTACCGAAAAATCTGGTTGTGTAAGAAGCGAATACCAGTATATCGGGGTATAAATTCTCCCCTCCTTTAAAGACAAAAAAAAGGGGGGGGGGGACCTTTCTTGTATTTGCAACAGGGGACGATTTTTTTTCAGAATTACATAATATAAGAAAATGGAATGTTTTCTACATAATTTGAGTGAATGAAAAAATCAACTTGATGATATCTTTTGAAATTCACAGGAAGCACTGAAATGATACGCATGCACCGTCCACCATTTTTAATATCGGTCTTTGGTCACTTTTGCAAATTTTGACCTCGTGTTATTTCAAAATGAAATTTGCATATGTCATACATATGGTTTATAGAAGTGTTTTGTGAACATTCAGCTTTAAGAATTAATTGAATTTTTCTATGTTCCAGGTACTTCTGAAGCCTTTCTGTGCTTTTTTACCAAGCGCCCACCTAACATTTTTGCATGAAATACCCTATTCTTGAGTCATAAACAAGTTTAAATTAAATGTTACTCATAAAATGGAATGTTTTCTGCATAATTTGAGTGTGCAGAATTAAAAAATGAACCTGTCTTTATGATATCTTTTGAAATAAATTCACAAGAGGCATTCAAAAACGCATGCACAATCCACCATTTTAAAATTGGGCTTGTGTCACTTTTTGCAAATTCATGATGTTATTTCATGCTGAAATTTGCATATTTCTTACATATGGTGATATAGAAATGTTTTGTGAACATTCAGTTTTAGGAGTAAATTGACTTTTTCTATGTTCCAGGTACTTCTGATGCCTATATGTGCCTTTTTATCAAGTGCCCCCCACCCCACCCCAACATTTTGTGTGAATATACTCTTGAGTCGTACACAAATTGAAATTATAAAAATTGTTACTCTTAAAACCAATAGTGCATGTACATTACAGTGTTCTTGTACATATATACATTGGTCAGAAAACACTATTTAGTAAATTGCCATTTTAAAATTTAGTTATTATATTTTTGGTTGATTTTCATATCCTTAAAATAAAATCGATGACCCAAATTTTTTTAATTCTGACCATTATTTTGAGCATTATTAAAGTTCATGGAGTAGAGGCAAGTACTAAAATGTGGAATCGAAGAAAGATGAAACTTGGCACTGAGTTGGTTATCAAGAAATATTTATGATTATGTTTGTTAAAGAGAGAGATGCTTTAGATCGATTTTCTGTTCTTAATTATGACAATACATGTATTCATATTGATATTCTAAAAAAATTACATGAATTGGTTTTCTTTTCTTTGAAATTTCTGCAAAATGGTTTAAGTTTTACCACTTATTCATGTATATTATTTAATCAAATAATACCAGTGTCTCTAGATAAGAATATTACCTAGAGTAGATGGTCTGACAGTGATAATATCTATTGCACAGTTGCATAGATAGAGTCTAACCTCGAAAATACATTACACAACAAAAGTTGTACTAAAAGTTTGTAATAAATTTACTATAATGACTGACATTATGTTAGTATAAGCTTGGTATAAACTTCTGCTTTTTGATAAAATGAAGTTTTCGTGTGTTTTTTAACCCAATTTATGTGATACTGTTATTGTTTACATTTTTACGCAGCCACATGCCGGGAAGAGTTGTGGTTCTTGCTGTCAATGGTGACCTTTAAAAACGACATCATTCGGGGGTTTTACTCAAATATTCGCATACATTTTAACATTATTCTTGTTAAAAGAACAAAGTTTTTAAAAAGAGGCATATGTGAGCATATATGTTCATTTGATGAGTTTTTCTGCATTTAGAAAAATCCTGTTGTCGTTTATTGCCATTGTGAGAAAATGTTAATCTTGATTGCCAGTGCCCTCTAGCGGCGGTGCCTGTTGCTACTTATACAAGTTCAATTTAACAAAGAAGTAGTGGTAGGGCTTGAACTAGTGTAGTGATGCATGATTTTATCGCATTAAGATGATTTTGCAGCGCAAAATTTTTATTGTTTAATTGGTGTGAATTCTACAATCATGCGACATAGAAAAGATCTTGGTATCTTTGTACCGCTTACTTGTGGCGTGATTCCCAATTCTGCCCCCACCCCCAGTTTTAAAAAAAATGCTTTTTACCCACGTGGATTTTGGCTAGAATGGCAGGGGATTGGTAGTTTAGTGGAGGGTAGTGAACTCTGTTACAGAAATGACCTGGGAGAAAACTTGCCATGATGTAGTCCTGCCATGTAAGATGTCGACCCTGATATGCATGATTGGGCGAGGGGTGTTGACATATTACTGCCTGAACAAATGGTACTGCATAGCTCCTTCTGCGGTCAGTAAACCATGGAACAAGAGGCAAAATTTTCAAGAATATTTCACTTCGTTGGCAGCCCACATTGGCAGTGTTAAACAGATTCAAGTGTATGTCAATATGGTCATGTAGGCGCATTTACTCTATTTAAATTTAATATCAATTGTTCTCAAATTGAATACTAAGTTTAACCGAGGTCTATTCAATCCTGATTGTTGAATGCTGTGCACCTGAAGTGTCATCAAAAAACTTCCAGATGAAAATTATTGATCACTATGGACTTATACAATGGTGGTCATATACTAAACTGGGTCAAGAAAAGAGTACATCGGGTCCATCATAACAAATAACAGGGTAGTACAAATTTGTTTTAAACACGCAGATGCTTTCATTGTGGCATCACAGCGTGACATTCAATCAGGTTTGTACTGGATCACACCTTTATTTTGACCTTGTCCAAAAATGTCTACATAATTTAACATTCATTTTGCTGTATTTCTCGGGGCGTGTAAATAATGATCTTCCAAAGGAATGTGGATGAATGAGGATCCAAAAAAAGTGAATACTTGCTATTTAAGGGTATGTGTAATCAAATTCTAAGAAATAACACCCATTACTGAAATAATCAGTTCTGAACGCCTACATCACCTGTATGACTCGTACTATAGTCGACTTGCTTTAGTCATTCTATACTTACCTAGTCCTACAATGTAAGACATCCACCCTATTATTTATGATGTTTGGGTGCAATGTCTTGCATGTAAATAAACAGTGTTGTATAGTGTGATCGCTTCCGTCGTAATTTGTATATTTTTCTTCGTTTCATTAAAGAAACAACTCCATTAATGTTTGATATGTAAATTATGTTACTTACATAATATTTGAAACGGTGTTCGATTGCTCAGTTGAATCAATTGACTCGACAGGCGACCATGACTGCTAGCTCTTATGCAGGTAGGATTGGTATGACTTTAAACTCTTTATGTTCCCTTTATTTGATTTGATACAAAATACATAATTCACGTGATAATACAAAGCAGGTCTACTTTTAACTGATTATAACAAAGCAACAAACACTTTTGGAAGTTGGAGATCAAAACACAGGATTTAATTAGGTTCTCACAGAAATGCTTGTGTACATTGCTGTGTTTGTCGATTTTGCCACTTTTCATGTTTCAATACAAGCGGGCATATTGCATTTACGATGATTACACTGAATCCAAATTAAAACAAAAAACAAACACAAATTTCACTTGAAAAGACTTATTTAATTGGTATTTATTTCTTAGAGTGTTGTCACCAATAGGCATTACTAACACTTTAATTGATCGATATTTCATTAGTATTTTATTTATAAGTGGACAGAGAAGTATTTCTTTTACAAAATGTAACAAAATATAATATATCTTATTAAAAGTTTTGAATTTCTGGGCACTAACTGCTATCTTTGATGATAAAATGAGCAATATATCAATGTTAAATTTCCCAATTATAATCACGTTTTTATTCATGTACAACAAATAGGGTCCTTCTTTGGTTCTTTTTTTTTAAAGAAAAAATGGAAACCAGACCAGCTGGTTGACAAGTCAGCCAGGTACGCTAAAACGGGAGTGGAATATATGCACAATTAAGTGGTTGGTTCTTACAAACTCAGTTGACCACCATTTCCTCAATGGTAGTTGAGGAATGCTGAAATCTGTTGAAATAAGGGTTAATTTTCTTTAATGAATTGAATATGGCTAATCAAGTTGGCTGAAAATTAACCCTTAGTTGAACTGACTTATGCATTCCTCATCTACCATCGCTCTTCAACCAACTGAAATGGTGATCAACTGAGTTTGAAAAACATTAGATTGTGCATGGACGTACTTCACTAAGAAAAAAGGCATCGCTAAGTATAGTACGAGTAAAGCAGTTATACTCTAATCTGTGCAACAGCGTGAATATGGACTGCCAACTGTCTGAGATATTCTTGAAAATTTGGCCTCTAGTTCAGAGGGCAACTGACCTCGGAACAAGCAATGTAGCACTGTTTGTTCAGGCAGCAAGATGTCGACCTCTTACCCCATCATGCATATAAGGGTTGACGTCTTACACTATAGGAACAGTCTTCCATACCCATGTCCTGTTTAAGCGTCCATACTAAAAGTATAAAAAGTTAGACTTGCATGACTTACATTCAACAATTCATCAAACATTTATCTCTCGCTGCCCAGGGGTGGGTATTGAATTGAAAATCATATTGCGATATATTACAATATGAGGTGAAATATTGTAATATTACTGCAATATATTGATTTAAGAATGGAATGATCACCTCTGCAAACTGCTTCCTACCTGGAACATTGTATCGAGGGTGAAGTTTATGTAAAAGGTCTCTAAACTCTGGCGAATCCACTATATGGTTTGGACGCAAGTCCTTTATGATGAATCTGCACACCTTGTCAGTTATCAGTAAGCACATGAAGAATGGGAGGGGTATTTTGTGCCAAGGAACCCTGGTAAGATTCTCTGGGTTGGCGATGACACTTTAGCTTTAGAAAGATCAGAATTATCATCACATGATGAACACCCATCAGTAGACATCGATGCTCTATTGTCCGTCTTGTAATGACCAATTTTCCCACAATGGTGCTTATTCATATGGTACATTAGATTTGTGGTTCCACCAGAAAACTTAACATGAGCGTCACATACTCTGCATACAGCAATCGCCTCATCAATCTTTCCGTCCGTTTGACTCTTTCTTAAAGCAAAATGAATCCATATCGCTGACCGCGCTTTTGAATTTTTTACCAGGCATTACTCAGCCATGCTTGAAACACTTGTTGCTCGAGGTAAATGTCAGTTAGTCATCAATGTCTGAAAGGTGCTTATTTGTTGAGATAGAGAAGCTAAAGCTTCAAAAGGATTTACAATAATGTAACTTCCGATACCCAAGCTGCAACTTCCCAGGGAAACAAAATGTAAATGTTACTGAAGCAGATCACCGAAGGTACAGGTATGGAATTCAATCGGTCATTATCAATCGGAAACTATTTTAAATGGTGAAACATTGCTAATTATTAATTTATTAAAATGACAGAGTTTCATTGCAACTTTTTATCAAAATTACGTCAATATCGTACTATACCAATATAATATATTTATATCGCGATTATTGTATCGCCGGTTCAATACCACAATATACCGATATTCGATATTATCGGGCACCCCTATCGCTGCCATTCGGTAACTTAAGATCTTGTCTACAAAGTTTAATTCTTCCTTGTTGTCAATGAATGTTGAAATACAAGTTCCATCTAACCAGCACCCAAGCTTTGCCCACAACTAATCTGATTGGTTGATTATAAAAAGCATTTTTCCAAAAATATTTTATGACAAAAAGAGCCAAGGAAAAGCTGAAAATTTGAGCAATTTTGATTGAATATATTACATCATTCCTCCGTGATGTTTGAAAAAAAATGACTGCTTTTTGATTCTATAACTGACCAATCAGATTAGCTGTGGGATATAAAATCAGGTGTGGCTCAATGGAACTTTAATATCACAGGTCAACATTCATTGTTAACAAGCAAGAATTAATCTTTGTAAAGAAGATCTGAAGTTATTGAACGGCAGTAATAGATAAATGTTTCATGAATAGATCAGTGCAAGTCATGCCTTGCATAGCTTTATATGCTTTTTGATATGCTTGAACATGACGGGTATGAAACACTGTCCTGGCAAGTTTCATCCTATGTCATTTCCTTAGCATATGGAGTTCCCATACCCTTCACTCCACTACCAATCCTAGCCGTTGTGGCCTGTGATTTACCTTAGATTTATCCTAATACACAAATACACCCCATTATGCCCAAATACTTCCAAATATACCCCGATACTGTCTATATATTATCGAAATATACCCAGATGCAATAAATATCCACATGTAACCACATAGAGATTAATTTTTTTTAATTATTATGTTGTTGTTTTTTTTTTGCACTTTAATTTTTACAATGTAACAGCATCAAGTGTTTGAAACTAAAATTGATAATAAATATTGATAGATTTATTTACATAAACTATAGAGCACAAAGATGCCTGGATAGGAAGTAATGGGAGCAAATTTTAAAGTTACCCATTTATGGAATTCAGAAAGCTGATTATAACACTACACTGCACTGCAACGTTTTTATCTCGGAAAATCATACAGATATGAATTGACATTTGTGTTAAATTAAAAAAGGAAATAAGCGCTCATCCTTTGTCCGGAGTGAATTTTTCCATATATGCCTATGAAACTAAACAATTTTACATACAGACCATATATTGAACACTATGTAAGTGCAGAGGGACAATTTACCCTAATGCCCAAATATCATCCAAATGCATGGTTGCACCTGTAGCACAGGTAAATTCAAAACTCTGCACATAAAATGGACAAAGTGTTCTAAAAGATGTAGCAAAAGTTACCATCGATATCATTTGCAAGCTTGTGCACCAAGTCCTCAAAACCCATGATTTTATAACCTTGTGTCGGACATAAAGCTTCTCCGCGATCAAGATTACTTTTTGCTTTGATGGTTGTCAAAGCGAGCAATGGTAAAAAATATTGACTTTTTTCACTGAATACTTTAGTCAATTAAAATGATAGCAACTGATGATCCAGTACAAATGCAGCCTTTTGCCTTGATAGGGGTCCTAGCAAGCAAATGGTAAAGAATCTAATATTTTATGCGGCTTTTTCGCTCTGAATACAGGGGCACCAGGTGGTCGAGTGGTCTAAGGTGCTTGCCTTTACAGATCACTGACATCTCACCTCTGTCGACATGGGTTTGAATCTCGGCTCGGCCAACGTGTGTATGTGAGAAAGATTGCCAGTAGCTTCCCATGGGTCAATTGTTCTTCCTGGGGTTTTCCTGGGTTCTTCGTTCACCAAATATACTGGCCGCCATGTATAGCCTATCATGTGCTGAAAAATGGCATTAAACCTACAAAACCAAACCAAACCACTATGAATACTTTAATCAGTGAAGATGATAACGACTGATCCAGTACAAACATTGGCTTTCTCTGAAAGACTTTTTATGTCTAGTTGGTCCAAAATGAAAATGGTGCTGATCTGATGCCCAATATGGTCACCATGGCAGCCATCTTGAAAGTCATATTGCTACTCCTGAAGAGAAAGTCATACCGGCATCTGTTTTCACTAGAATTCTAATGATGTCTAGTTGGTCCAAAGTGAAAATGGTGCATCCAGGACAGTCAGTATGGCCACCACACCAGCCATCATGAAAATCTTTTTATCACTACTTATCCTGAATGAACGATCATATCAGCATGATGTTTTCACTGAAAAACATCTTATGATGTTTACTTGGTCCTAAATGAAAATGGTGCCATTCTGATGTCCAATATGGCTGCCACTGTGTCCATCTAGAAAATCTTATCTCTACTTCTCCTGAATGGATGGTCATATCAACATTGGGTTTTCACTAAAAGACTTCTCATGAGGTCTACTTGGTCCTAAATGAAAATGGTGCTGATCTGACGTCCAATATGGCCACCATGGCGGTCATCTTGAAAATCGTTATTGCTACTTTTTCTGCTTGGATGATCATGTCAACATGGGGTTTTCAGTAAAAGACTTCTTATGATATCTAGTTGTTGCAAAATAAAAATGGTGCTGGTCTGACATCCAGTATGTCTGCCATGGCAGTCATCTTGAAAATCTTGTTATTGCTACTCCTACTGAATGAATGGTTGTAACTTTCTTCCAATGATTAAAATATATTTGGAACATACTTGCGGTGTATCTTGAAAAATGATTAATAAAATTATTCTTTTTGAATTGCTTTTCACATTCAGACCCTGAATACTTGAAAATATTGCAAGGAAGTAAACATTTCCTATCAGGTAGAAAAGAGTGGGTTATTTTCCTTTAAAAAAAAGTTCATTTTCGAAGGTGGGGGGTACTGCTCCAAACTAATGTGTAGAAAAAAATCACTAAACGAGTCTAGGTGAAGTTTGGTATTTTTTACATTCCATAATTAGCGTCTTTCAAAATTAGGTCATCTATTTTTTTTAATTTAAAATTGTATTGTGACAATCCTACCTGAAGGAAGAATTTACACTTAGAAGGTTAAAGCGATATATGAAGATCATGGATAAGAGGGGATATAGTAAAAGCAAAGGAATTGGGGGGGGGGGGGTCATGCTAGGATTAAAGCACACTGGCATAGTAAAAGCAAACAGATTGGGAGGGGGGTCATGCTAGGATTAAAGCACACTGGCATAGTAAAAGCAAACAGATTGGGAGGGGGTTCATGCTAGGATTAAAGCACACTGTGGCATATTAAAAGCAAAGGATTTGGTGGGGGGTTGATGCTAGGATTAAAGCACACAGTGACATAGTACAAGCAACGGAACTTGGGGTATATGTCATGCTAGGGTTAAAGCTCATAGTGACATAGTAAAAGCAAAGGAAGTGAGGGATTTCATGCTAGGATTAAAGCACACAATGACATAGCGAAAGCAAAGGAATTGGGGTGGGGGGTCTGCTAAGATTAAAGCACATAGCTGCTGGTATTTTTAGTTCATATCCTTGTCATGCTAAAATAAAACCTGCACCTTCACTTCTTACCAGGATTCTGTTTTATTCAGTACACATTTATTGTTCCTCATTGTTCAATAGACTTGGGTGGGGTTTTTTTTTTCTTTTTTATGACATAGTAATCTCTGACTTGTCAATTCAGCTGTATGTCATTGGTTAGCATGCCAGGTTAAAATCCTGCAATCAGATCAGTCCAGGTCGGCTACCATGGTGTGTCCTCCAGCAAGGCACTTGTATTCCAATTGCCTCTGCACCAGTTCCAGCAAGCTTACCTTAAGTTCCTGCCTTAGTAACCAATCTACCTATGTAATTTAAGTTTGACACAAGGGTAGACGAACACCGCAGTAGTTTCTACATGTTACAAATGCTAAAACGCAAGAGTTATTAAATTATGCATTCTTCTTGGTCCAAAAATATTAAGAAAGATTTAGCTTTTCGGCAGTCATGCAAGGACTACAATAGCAGTGATTTCTTGTTCATGAAATTTCACCATTGAATGTCATTGTTGGGAAAGGATGGTAATTAATAAACATATCTGTATACTAAATTAATTTAGGTTTGTCATACCCATGACCTGAGAATATTTTATTGCATCTTCTCATCTTATGCCATGTAAAGATTTCTTATTTGAACTTGAAAACATACACTGTATCTGATACATAACATGGATTCTCACTAGTTTTGATTCAGAAGTACAAGTAATCCCATTTGAAAGTTGAACATCACCAGATATTTTATTTGTTTGAATTTGCGAGTCCAGCTATAGGATTCTGTAAAATGGCTGTTGTCTATCCAGCATGGAAGTACTAGGTTTTGGGAGCAGGCCTCATAGGGTAGTGGGAGAAAATCTTTATGTTTTTATATGGCCTTGAATGAGTATACCAAAAGCTTTGAGATGCATATAATTATGCCCACTAGTATAGAAGGTGAAACAGACACATGGACACATATTTGGAGGTATCACTGCATCCTAACTGCAATAAATAAAGCATCAGGAAACACGGGTCTTCATAATGCTTACTTAGCTGTGAAATTATTGACTGATGGTGAAATTTGTTTCTTGCTGAAGGTCAAGGTGTCATTAGAAGCCAGGGTGCTGGTGATTTTCCCTGGCTACTTTATTAGGAGCTGTTAATTCTGTTTGCTGTGATTTCACTATTTTTCATGGGGTACCAGTTATGGAGTTTGGTCTTGCAAACCGAGAATTAAAGACCTAGCAACCAATCATTTTTCTGTGGAAACAATAGGACCATTTCCCCAATCCATGAATTAAATACTGACAAAATTGTAATTATTTGCAAAACTAAAATTGATACCCTTGAAAATAAATGAATTCATATTATGCTTTGGACCCTTGTCATAAAATTACCTGGCACTTTTGAATAAGAAATGTTACTCCATACTTTGAAATCTTACTTGAAATTGACAAATCTACCCTTTTGAATGGTCTGAATATTTTCAAGTAAGATTTGGAGTCAAGTTTTATGAGAGAGGGGCCTGAGGTCCAAACCTTCCAGGTTGCTGCTTTCTTCAAAGTCCCTCGGACTTCAAAAATTGATGACACTTTGGGAGAAGCAGAGATGCCAACCATTCCAATTTTAGTGGAATCATTCCTATTTTTAACATCGGATTATGCCATTATGATCACTACTATCAGATTCTGATTATACAGTCACAACATTTTGTATAGGTGGAAAGTAATTTGAACTCCTGCATATCTAGATTACTGAAATGAGAGTAATGTCTGGTTGTAATTTTATGAAGGCGTAACTAAGCACTTGTATTGTAAAATCACAAAAGCAACTGAATATTGACCAGTCAGAAATCACATCAGCTAGGTACCCTGATTCACTTGTGAAAGTTCAAGGACTCGAAACATGGTCTATGAGGATTATACCACAACCTGTGCTTCAGAAATTCCAAACAGGATACGGAAGACATCAAGATTGAAGGAGTACCAAGCATTTGCAATTTTTTCTTGACTGACTTAAGCTTGCCTCATGGTGCTATAAAGATGATTGTAAGAAGTAGGTTTCAACCAGAAAGCAATTTGAATTGATGACGTTTAATTCTTGAAGTAAATTGTTCGATGCAAATGTCAAGTATTCTAATTTGTTTGTTTGGATTTCAATTTTTTAAGGCTGACATTCCTATTTCACATTGGTAAAGGTTGGCATCTCAAGAGAAGTATTTGAAATTATTCTATGACAGATGACCATAAGTATGTACTGTTTTCAACGTTATTGTTTATTGTTGTTTTTTTTGTTTTTTTTTTATAGAATCACTCAATCCTGATAAAGAGCTGCATTTTTTTAAGAAAACGATTCTGTAGGTCTCGCCTTGTACGGGAAAGGTAACTTAATGTACTGTATTTATTTTCTTCTATATTCATTTTCAGCAATTTCTTTAAAAATATAAAATATAAAAAATGTTGCTTCAGTTTATTTCAAAGGTCTGTTCAATCAAACAAGTAGATGCTCGCAAGTCTCTGTATATGCAAGTTACCCAATTCAGTCTTAAAAGGCTTCAGGGGAACTTGATAGGAGAGCTTTAAGTATATTTATCTATCATGACTGCTGAAAATAATTTAATATGACAAAAACTTGCCAGTGCCGACATTTCTCCTTTATTTTTAAATGATATTGCATACGAGTCATAATTTCTTTGAACAAGTTTTGTTGTTTCCATGACTACAAATGAAAAACACATTAAAGGATTGATCTCGTGTAGTATTGTGGCCAAGTTTCACATACTTTAACCTAACCATAAGCTGTTAACTGGATAGGGGTATTTGTGTTATAGTGTACATTAAGTATCTAATATTGTTTATTGCATATTTGTTTTAACATCAATACTTTGAATAAAATTTGGTCTCTTATTAGAAGTGTCAGCTTTCAGATGGAATAAATCTTATACAAAATGGAAAGAATCCATCTACAAAAACTTTTTATTAGTATCTTCATTCCTTTTTTCCGTCGGAAGATTTATTAAGGTATTGAATATTCTACTGTTGCCTTTCACATGTTCATTTTTTTTTACTCACATGTATGTATTTGTTTTTTTTTTTTAGAACTCTTTCCAAGCTATCGTATAGAGCTCCAATTTTTTTTAAGACAGAAATATTTGTCTTCAAGTGATACAAAGGTAAACTGTATTTTTTTTTTAAAAAATCCTATTTGAATTTTTATATCATTATGCAAAGTGACCATGCACTTCGTTATTCCATGCGGGTGGAACATTGCTCATTTCATTCCTCCATATAAAGTTGCAGTACACACAAAGTGTACTGACCATTTTCCACTCGTGTCTGTAGTATCCACCAGACAGTGAAATCTTAAGATTTACAGATGGAGTCATAACTGTGCTACACTGTGTTGTATGGTAATAGACTTCATTGTTTTATGACCTATGATGTTACCACCTGCAGTAAGTCTTCTTAGGGATTTTAAAATAATCCACAAACTGGCCAAGTATGAATTCACTCTTGAAGTGGAGTTGAGTGATAGTTACAACCTGGTGAGATAAGTACAGCTAGAGACTGGAGATTTTAGAGGCATATTTCACTGCGAAACACTTTAACAGCACCGTCCACCAGCACGAGTGAAATATGGTCAGTACACTTTGCATGTACTGTACATGTATGGACAAGTGTTGACAGGTGGAAGCAGCAAAGAAAATAAATAGCATGTACTTACCCAGCTAATTTTTAGCTTAAACTGTTGAGTGTGAAAAGATTTTTATTTTTTTTTAAAAAATGGTGTTAGAGCACAGATTTTTGGGTAAGGAAAGTCAGGAGACAGACTTTTTAGCTTGCCTGTGAATTGAAAGACGCAAGTATCACTTTTCCACCAGCATTGTCATCAGTAGAGTTGAAATTCTGCATATAGGTTTTTGCTGTATTCAACTTAATCTTTGGTACGCTGTATTACTGTATGACTATTGTAGCCTGATATACCGGTACCAAGATATCCTGTCATGCCTGCATAAGCGGAAAGTTACTTCATCACAACACTATTCATAGGCTTGACACTGCACTCAGCAAAACCATTGTTTGATCTGCATGTAGGTATTGTGCACTTGTCCCATAACTTACAGAGACTACAAGACAAAACTTGGTATACTTTTACATGTTATTCTTCATGTTACGATAGTTTTTTCTGGTATCCTGTGACTTGTAACCCAAATAACAAGTGACTACACAAAAGCCCAATATTGCTAAAAAATTTTATGAAAACGATTCAGTTCTTTCATATATTTTGAATTTTTAAACCAATCTTGAGCATCTTCACGCAAACACAATCATATTCATTGTCACTCCAAGTGAATGGTTTGGCTTATGTTACTCCTGTGCCATGAATTTAAAAAATACCTCTTGGTAATCTTGATTACCTTCATCCAAGAGCATGTTTGTGTGCTGGATGAGTCTGTTTTTGAGATGGGATGATTACTATAGGAATGGTCAATTGTACTAAATGGCCACTTAAAAGCAAGTATCGGAAGCTGACTGAACAGTACGAAACAGACAACTCCTACAACTACAAACTGATTAATTCACATAAAAATAGAAGCATGTGAAAGATCACTGTAATCAACAAGCGTTCAAATGACCTGGACTATGAAGTTGTGGGATTATCATTAGCCAGGCTGTTCACTTGGAATGGAAATGGATATGATAGTATTTGCATGTATATGCAGAATGTTGGTTTAAAAATTAAAAATATTGGAAAGAAATGAATCGTTTTCTCGCATATTTTAAAATATTGTGCTTTTATTTATTCAGATGCAGATAGGGACATAAGTCACAGAGGGTCTTCAAATAAATGTCCTTTTGCAGTTAATATACCTGAACTTTGAGTAAATCCATGCAATGACAGTGTTATGTTTATCACAGGACACTTTGTGGTATAGGGGTATCATTTGGATGTTTTTGTGACCTACTTTCTAGGCTTATTTTTATCCCTACCATGAATGTAAAAGAGGCATATTTTGTTACACGTGTCTGTATATCTGCCAGTCTGTCTTTCGCACCTTGGTTAAGTTTGTATTTAGATTAGTTTCTAAGGGATTGTTAGCTCCACAGTACCATCATACCTAAAGTAGGTCACTTTACTAAATTTCAACCATAAGTGACTTCTGTCAAGTTTTGTGTTTATGGTCAGTTTCTCGTGCAGATTTGACAGAAAGAGGGTGGTAGGGGCATCCATTTTCTCATGCAGATATGACAAAACGAGGGTGGTTGGAGCATTCATGTTCTCATGCAGATTTGACAAAAAGATTACGATAGGGGCATTTGTGTTCTCGTGCAGATTTGACAAAAGGAGAGTGATTTCTAGTTGACATGCCTTTTTTATAAAAAAAATTGGCTCTTTCATCCAATTCAAGTAGCTTTTTAGCTCTACTGGTCATAGACCAGAAGACCTTATGGGATGGTCTGTTGTCCATTGTCTGTCCGTCCATTAGCACAAGTTTGTTATCTCTGCTCCTAAACCACTTGGAGGATTGCCATGAATCTTTACACACACACATTCATTGCATGGTTTTGTTGGTCCTAGATGAAAATGGTGCTGCTCAGACATCCAATATGGATGCCACAGGTGCCATCTTGAAGATCTTGTTATCACTACTCATCCTGAATGGATGTTCATATCAACATGGGGTTTTCACTAAAAATTTCTTTTGATGCGTAGTTGGTTATAGCTGAAAATAGTGCAGATCTGACATCCAATATGACTGCCATGGCAGCCATCTTGAAAATCTTGTTATAGCCACTCCTTCAGAATGGGTGGTCATATCAACATGGGGTTTTCACTAAAAAAACTTTTTATGATGTCTAGTTGGTCCTATATAATAATGGTACAGATCTAACAGCCAATATGGCAGCCATCTTGAAAATCTTGTTATGGCTACTATACACACACACACACACACATGCACATATATATTAAGATCCCTGATGATAACTATCAAGTCACTTGTAAAATAATTTTCCATGGCACTGTGACTTGCATTGTGTTTGAAAGAAGTCTCGTCATTAGTTTCATTGTCTTCTACACTTTGATGAAGTATATCTTGGTCTACCTGGGCATGAAGAGAGGAGGTGTTATATATTTAGGCACTATGTGGCTTGTGCCTGTCTGTACTTTGATTTTCATTATTTTGATTAGTGGCATTGTCTTCTACAATTTGATGAAGTGTATCTGGGTCTACCAGGGCTAGGGGCATGAAGCTGGTAATTAATTAGTCCCCGTGTAGCTTGTGTCTACTCTAGCAAGGGAGTTTGTTTTTGTGGCTTTGCTTGACAGGCACAGATAAGAGTGGAGGTTATGGGCCAAGTTGAGGATAGCTCTGGTGACACAGTGCTGGTTTTAGATCTATTGTACATGTCTTAACACAGTTCAAGAAATCCATTATAAGTCTAAGCCATGCATCCACTGCCCTGAAATAAAATGGTATTTGTTGGGAATACAGTATGTTTAACTTTATTTTCATGTGAAGTAGTGATATGGGACAGATGCTATGAGTATTTGTAGAGTTGTTCCTGACATAGATCGGGATACTGTCTTGATTTTCTTTGATGTGGATAAAATCAGGGATTACCTTTCTGTATGAACTTACTTCCACATCATGTATATCCTCTGGTGAATCCAGAAAACTCAAATAGACTGGATCCAATTAAAATTTTCTACAATATTGACATTTTTAGATTTACCACCATGTTATTTCTATGCAGAACTCGGGCAAGTATTTTAAAAAAATATACAATTTTTAACAGCATCAGTCACAATGAGGATTTACCAAAAGTATTTAAGTGCTTAGATGAACAATATCCATGATTACAAATATACATGAATAAATAGTCGTATGATATTCAGTGATTTTGACAAAATACTTCTAAGCAATTTATTTCCTGGCCACCATCTTGCAGCATGAATGAAATAATGCGAAACCTCGTTTTCATCATTCTAAATGGTAAACATTGTTAAAAGGAAGAAATAGTCTTACCTTGATTTCCTGGAAATTCTTTTCACCCAGTAGAGCATCAGTCCCTTCTAGGACCCTTTATTTATTTGCCACCAAAGTTGCAATATGGCGGCATCTTGGGATAAATGTGTCACAGAAACCATCACAATGACTGGCTTCATTGGCATTACCTATCTAAAATCACAAGTTGCATACATGTAGGTTATTTGGGAATATTTCAATACATGATATTTGGAATGGCTAGAGACTTGGTTTATCTGTAGATCATTTGGGAATATTTCAATCCATGATATTTGGAATGGCTAGAAACTTGGTTTATCTGTAGATCATTTGGGAATATTTCAATCCATGATATTTGGAATGGCTAGAGACTTGGTTTATCTGCAGATTCATCACAGTGTCAATGTTAATAATTTGATGGGACCTTTTTATGCCTCACTGCAAATGTGGAAGGGGCATATAGTGTTTTTCTTGTCCATCCATCTGTCTGTCATATCACACTATGGTTAAGTTTTCTGTTGATGTCAGTTTCTCTGGCATTACAAGTCCCAGAACCATGCAGCTTTGTGCATAGATGTGTTTTGATGAGTACCATGCATATCAAGCTAAAGCTGGTTACTGTGGTCTAATTTTCAGTGACTATGGTGCGGTTTTGGATTTAGGTCAGTTTCTTAGAATTCCCAGAGCCTTGCAACTTTATGTGTAGATGTATTTTGCTGAGTACCACACATATCAACCAAAAGTAGGTCACTGGTAAAATTTTCACAATTCGGTGATTTAGGTTATGTTGTGTGTTTAGGTTAGTTTCTTGGGCGTTGTTTGCCATAGAGACGTGCCACCTGGTATGTAGATGCAACTTTGTGAGTATAACATCACCCTTCCAAAATTAGGTCACAGACCTATATTTTGTATTTCAATGACTTTGGTCAGGTTGTGCATTTAGGTCAGTTTCTCTCGTGTTATTGGTCACAGTTGCACAGCTTGGTTTGTATATATTTATTGGTAAATACTTAATTTTACCAAAAGTAGGTTACTGTGACCTATATTTTTACACTTCAGTGACTTTAGTTTGCTTTATATTTAGGTCGTCATCTCTGGCATAATTGACAAAAAAGAGGTATGCAACTTCAGATGCATCTTGGTGGGTACAATAACACCGTACCTAAATTTAATCACTGTGACCTACATTTTATGCTTTGGTGATTTCAGTTAAGTTTTGTGTTTTGTCAGTTTCTCTGGTATTATTGGTCACTGATGTGTGTAACTTTGTGAATGCATCTTGGTGAGTATGATGCCACCATATCAACATTAGGTCACTGTGAGCTCTATTTCACACCTCCGTGACTTGGCTTAAGTTTTCCATTTATGTCAGTATATTTGACTACATTGTTGTACAGAATTGGGATTACAAGGCATTCATGTTCAATTAAGACATTTCTACTTAGCTCACCAGGCCATAAGATAAGCTTATGGGATAACCCAGTGGCCCTCACGTTGTGTGACCATCAACTTTTTATATTTTATTTTGCTTTAAAACAGCTGGACCAGATCCTGACCAAATTTGGAAGAGAGCATCCTGGCATGAAGGGCTTTCAAATTTGTGCCAATGGTGCCAATCTGTCTATAAATGAATTCTGTTTATTAAAAAACCACTCGACAGAATTCGACAAAATTTGATAGGAAGCATCCTGCCGTAGAGGGCTTTCATATTTGTACAACTGATGCTGATCCATCATCATATATAGCCACTGTTACAACTATGAACAGAAAAAGCTTTAAACAACTTCTCCAAAACCACAGAGCAGAATTTGATATTTGACAGAAAGCATCCTGACATGAAGACCTTTCAAATTTGTACAAATGATGCTGATCTACCATAAAAATATGGCCACCATTACTCAAAAGAGAAAAACTTTTAAACGAGTTCTCCAAAACCCTTTAGCAGAAGTTGACCAAACTTGACAGAAAGCATCCTGGCATGAAAGCCTTATAAGTTTGTACAAATGATGCCAATTGCTATCAAATATGGCCACATGACTCAAAAGAGTAACATGTTTTAAACAACTCTAAAGCCAGTCGACAGAATTTGACCAAATATGACAGAAATCATCCTGACATGTGGCTTGTTTAAAATTGTACACTTGTTCCTTACCCACCATTAAATATGGCTGCCATTACTGAAAAGAGACAAACCTTAAAACAACTTCACAAAAACCACTGAACAGAACTTGACAAAATTTGATAGAAAGCATCCTGGCATAGAGGGTTTTCAAGCTGATAAAAATAAATGTGGGAGCTGCGGTAGCTCAGTTGATAGAGGGTCGAACTCGTAATTAAAGGGTTGCAGGTTTGATACCTGCCCAGGCCAGCCTGTTTCGGCTGCCTCAGTGTGTCCATGGAAAAGGCACTTAGCTCCATTTCCTCAGCATGATATAACCAGTAATATCTTGAAAGTGCCATTAAAACCAACAAAAAAAAAAAACAAATGATTCTTATCTGCCATAAAACTTGGCTGGTATTGCTAAAAATTAATTAAAAAAATCATTTTAAAAGTAACTTCTGATGAAAAATTGAACATCATAATTTGCCCAAACTTTACAGAAAGTATCCTAACATAAAGGGCTTTACCTGGTATAGTGATGACCTGCCCATGGAGACTGCCATTTTCAGTCCGCCGAAATCTATGTTGTTTGCCGCATATAGCAACCACCTGCTGAACGCAACCAGCAGTCATTATTTTTCCTCGTGTACTGCTTGTACTGACCATTGATTACAGGGATATTAGGAGTGAATATTTTTTTGTTGGTTCTTTTTTTATATTTCTTTCTGTCTGTCTATCAATTTCTCCCTATCTTTGCGTTATGATTTCTTTTGAATAGATTTGTATCATTCTAACCTGTCTATAAAGACCACTTGTGTGTGAGCCCAGAATGGTTGTTTATACACAGATTTGACTATATTGCTGAAAATTAGTCTTAGAAGAGTTTTCTTTGGTGCACAGTTAGCTTTATTGAATTGGCTCAGGAATGTTTTGTTCATAATTGAAAGATACCGTGACATGTCTTTGTATGATGATGCAGGCTTAAGTTCTTGCATGTAGTGAAAAGTATAATGTATAGCACTTATTTCTTTGACTCCAAATTCCATGGCTAATTACCATATCCTTGTGTAGAATACTTGTACAACTGCTAGTAGAATAGACCCTGGTCTGCCGTTGCAAATTTGTTTAGTGGATCAGGGTCTACACTGCTTGTTGTACTAATGATTTAAGGTACATAACCTGTCCACAGTCACAAAACTTAAAAACTGAAGTCGGACTCCTAACTCCAAAATTAGAAACCATACTTTTAGTTTACTGGCAATGACGACATTGTGCAAATATGAAGATAACATAACAGTATGCTAATTCTGAAAGTTTGGTTATTCTGAAGTTTTTGATCGTCAAATTTTTTTACTTTTGATTCCAAGTTCAGATTTTGTGCTAGAGACGTTCACAACTATGAGGCCTAATCTGCTAGTGTTTTATGTACCATTAGTCTGGGTCTAGCAGTTTGCTGTTAGATGTATACAATACACAAATATATGCTTTAGTTAACAATCACCTTGATAGAAAATTATTTTTTTTTTCCCCCTTTTTTGCTTCTCTTCTTTAACAGATTTTTTTCTTTTCTTCTACAGGTGCTGTTACAGTAACCATGGGAGAGAACAAAACCAACTTGATCATCAACTACCTTCCCCAGACCCTCACAGATGAAGAGTTCCGTTCGATGTTTCTCAGCATCGGGCCTATCAAGAGCGCCAAAATTGTACGCGACAAAGCCACTAGTTACAGTTATGGGTTTGGCTTTGTTGATTACGAGCATGAGCAAGATGCACAACGTGCAGTTGATACCCTGAATGGTTTGCAGTTGCAAAACAAGCACATCAAGGTTGCACTCTCTCGTCCAGGTGGCGAAGTTATCAAAGGGGCAAACATTTATATTAGGAATCTCCCCAAACACTACACAGAAAAGGAGGTGATTGACCTCTTTTGCAGTTATGGCAACATTGTTCAGGCTCGTATCTTGACAGATCCACAGACAAATGAGTCAAAAACAGTAGGGTTTGTGCTTTATGATAAGAAACATGAGGCCGACTTAGCAATAAAAGAATTGAATAACAAAACCCCACCAGGAGGTTCTTTACCTCTGCTCCTAAAATTTGCTGATGATAACAGTAAAAAGGTTCGTCCCCCAGCTTCTAATATGAGCTACTATCCTCCCCGTTATCCCCAAGATATCTATCACCAGATAGGTGGGCCGCGCTTCCCTGGTGGTCCAATGAGAAATTCAGGTTCAAATCGGTTTCGATACAATCCTATGGCAGCTTCTCATAACCAGCAAGGGATGGGTGGTCAAAGCAGCTCTGATGGGCAGAATATTCTATTTGTTTACAATATTGGCTATGATACCACTGAAAAAGAGCTTTGGTCCTTGTTTAGCACATATGGTACTGTCCTGAAATGCAATGTGATCTGGGATAGTCAAAAGGGGCAGGGTAAAGGGTATGGCTTTGTTACAATGTCAACGTGGCAAGAGGGCATGAATGCCATTCAGGAACTGAATGGGTATCACTTCAAAAATGGCCCCATCACTGTCTCTTTCAAAAAGTAAATAATTGAAGACTAAATGTAAACGAAAAATCTTAAAACAAACTAGTGTAATCCTTCAGACTTTTGGGGTTTTTTTTGGAAATGTCATAAAAAGGATTTCACAATAGTTGAAAAAGGCAGTCTGTACATAACTCTAATAGTGTTAATTTGTCTGAAAGTGTGATCATTTCAGAGCTTGCTTGGATTATTTTACCAGGCCCAAATCTATTAAACACCAATGAGTCATAAATTTTGCTTTTTTTTAGTGAAAGAAAAATTCATGCATATTAATGTCGCTTATTTTCAGTGCATCAAAAATGGGCAATCTTTCATGTTGTGTAAATACATCTACTGTCAGTGGTTTATAGAGTACTTACAAACTCTGTTTTTGACAATTAATCAGTTCTTCTTTTGAATTTTTTTTTTTTCCCCTCTTTGTCTTTGTTTTTTGTTTGTTTAATTGCATTCAAAAATATTAAGTACATGTCTTATTTGAGATGATAACTGCAGGGTACAAATAAATTGTCTGGGTTTTTTTAATAATTTTTATCAAAAGCTTTCTGTCAGTTCATCATTTAGCAGAATTTTTCAACAATGAAAAGAGAAAGGCCTTATTTTATAGAATGTTTTTTTGCCATTGAGGGGTAGGTTCGCTTGAAAAGACCGACACCTTCTGTGGCCATATTGATTTTTACCTAAATTTCATGGTTTTCATGCAAAGTCTTTTTGTCAAATACTAATATTCTTGGCCCGTTTACATTTTTAATACCCCATAGATGTGTGGGTATATAGGAATTATCCTATCTGGCACACATTCTATTGTCCACCAATTTTCTTGCCCAGTGCCGATGTTTTTTTTATACGCCCTCTACAAGGCTGAGCATATTATGTTGTGTCGGTCTGTGTGTCCAACTGTCTCTTACCAATTTGGTTTCTGCACAGTAACTCTAATTATCCACCATCTGCATTTACCAAGGAAGCCACAGTAGCTCAGTTGGTAGAGCATCAGACTTGTAAACCAAGGGTTGCAGGTTCGATACTTGCCTAGGGAAGGCTGGGTCAGCTTCCTTGGTGTGTCCTTGAGAAAGGCCCTTAGCAGCCATTTCTTTGGCCTGTGTTAGAAGTGCTGTTAAAACCCAAGAAAAAATGTACAGTTACCAAACTTGGTGGATGGCTTGCACATGGTGGGTAAGGAAGAACCCTAATGATTTCCAGGTCATAGGTCGAGGTCACTTTGAAAAAGAAGAAAAATTGTTTCCACAAAATAACTGGAGTTTGTCCAGCTTACTGTTGCCAAACTTTGTTGATGGCTTGCGTTTGGGGCAAGGAAGAACCTTGTAAATTTTGAGGTCAAGATCAGTGACTGAAAGAAAAAATGGTTTCTGCAAAAGAACTCTAGTTCTCCATCTACAATTAACAAAATTTGTGGATGGCTTGCACTTAGCTATAAGGAAGAACCCATCAGTTTCGAGTTCAAAGGTCAAGGTCACTTTGACTGGAAAAAGAAACCTGGTTTCCACACAATAAGATTAGTTCTACTTCACATACCTGGACCAAACTCTGGATGGCTTGCAATTGGGGTAAGAAAGCAGCCTGTCAATTTCAGGGTCATGGTCACAAAGCAAATGAAGAAAACATTTCTGTATACAAATTTCAGTGATTTCCGCTATCAACCTATATGACCTTCATGGAAGACTTGCACATTTATAAGCAAGAAGCTTGTTGATTTTGGGATCTAAGGTCAGGGTCATTGTGGCTTCAAGAAAAATGGGTTTTGCAGAAAAACTTTTTTTCTAAAGAGAATTCTGTGACTAAACTTTGTGGATGGTTTGAACTTAAAGTAATAAAGAAACCTTTAGAATCTGATGTCTAAAGGTCATATGTCACAATCGTGCCCAGCCTGATAAGAAATAAAAATGGTTACTACACATAAAGTTCAGTTCAGGACTGCAAACCATGACCAAAGGTCCAGGTCATTAAAGCCCTTTGGTCAGTAATCTTCCAAGTCAACCATACTTGTATTTGTGCCAGCATAGCGGACTTGTACTAGTGCCAGATTGGAGGACTTGTACTAGTGGCAGCATAGAGGAATTGTACTAGTGCCAGCATAGAGGACTTTTAAACATTGGGCAGGATTGTAATGTGCCAGTCATGGTATTGTTGTTGAAGTTTAATTTTACAGAGGGAGAACATTACATTTTACTTGAAAAGACATGTATTTTGTTCAATGCTACTCCGACAAAAATGGAGAGAATAGTCCAGATATAAATTTCATACGACTTGGTATGTTTTGTTTGACTTAAAATGCAAATTTATTAGACTTGTAGACATAAAAATTGTCTAATATTACCAGCTAAATGAAGTCCTGTGAATATTTATCTGTAGGATATTTGTTCCTTTCTTTGATGGAAAATTGTAGTTAGTGTCTTTTGTTTTGCATGTGTGCATCAGTCTGTCTATCAGTGAAAACCCAGAGTCAGGATCTATGCCAGAGGAGACAGTCTCTTGGTCATTGATCAGGTTTACGTGGTTTGCCCATGTTTAACTTCTCTACTACATATGCACAGGACTGTTCTGTTTCAAGTAAATGTAAGGTCCGATTTTAATGTCACAGTTACTTGTTAGTAAAATTTGTCCAGTTGCAAACTTAACACTGTACAAAGAGTAAACTCTGCCACATTAAGACTAAAGTATTCAGATATGCACAGAATTTGACGTGAGAGTGAAGGCTAGAAAATGATAATCTATTTTAAAAAAAATTTTCTTCCATGTTTTAACTTTTACATCTGAACTTGGCATTGAGGCTACATTTACAAGAAGTAATAGAGATCGTGGACATCTATTTGTAGACAGTTGTTAACAAGTATCTGTCACTTTTATGTGCCAGTATAAATTTTGTTGGTAAAATTTACTCTCAGAACCTCTGTACCATTTTACCTAATAGAAGTATGGCAACGTCAAGAGTAAGGGACTATTTTCTTTTGTTTTTTTTTGGTCAGAATTGACGATCATATAACAAGTCGAGTTCTTTGTGAGAATGTTTATATTTCTTTAAATCATAGATGCTAATTATTCCGTTTGAAGTAAGGCCATATTTAGCTCTACTGGTTATAGACCAGAAGACACTTATTGGATTGTCTGTTGTCCGCCCGTTAGCAGAAGTTTTTATCACTACTCTAGGAAACCACTTGGAGAATTGCCATGAAACTATACACACAATTATCTCAAGGTCTAGTTGGTCCTAAATGAAAAGGTGTCATTCGGACATTCAATTTGAAAATATTGTTATAGCTACTCCTCTGAATGGATGGTCATATCAACATGGAGTTTTCCTTTAAAAGATTTCTTATGAACGTCTTCTTAGTCCAAAATGAAAATGGTGCTGATCTGACATCCAGTATGGATGCCACTGCAGCCATCATGCAAATGTTGCTATCACTATTCCTCCTGAACGGAAAGTCATATTAACATGGGGTTTTATCAGAAGACTTCTTTCAATGTCTAGTTGGTCCTAAATGAAAATTGTGCCAATCTGACTACCAATCTGGCCATTGTGGCTACCATCTTGAAAATCAAGTTATCACTCTTCCTGAAATCGGAAGACCTGTCAACGTGGGTTTATTTCAACAGAAGACTTAATATGATGTCTTATTGGTCCAAAATGAAAATGGTGCCGATCAGACCTCGTCTGAAATCACTTGTCCAAAGCAACTGACGATGAAATATTCTGTTTTATATAACTTTAAGTAATATCACAATTGAACTGCTTTCCAAAAGCTGCTATTATATTTCAACAGTAGTTTACTTTTGGACAGTTAAAAATCGTTAAAATGGAATAATTTAATAAATAGCCTAGTTCTTGAAGCTACTTCCCTGATCCTTGGGGTTGAGATATTTCTTGTCCATATTTAAATTTCAGTTTTCCCAGTATGTCGGACAACTGTTAATGTCCAATCCTGATGTCAGACTTCAGGTTATGCACAGTATCATTTTTTTTTCTTTCTTTTTTCTCATGCATATTTACATTTGGACTGTAAATGACTTATAAAAAATGTAAATAAATCTATGTAATTTTCACAGTTGCATTTCAAATGAGGGCTGTTCCAGTAAAACATACTTGGGACCCAGGGAAGGCTTTTTCAGTTTTGAGTAGTTGCTGATAGATGCAATTTAGGGGGGTTTTTTTGTATCTTTTTCTTTGAGTAATCAGAGTATCCTGACGTATATTTTTTCAAAAGTGCCTTCCATGGGTACCATGTAACAGTGCTGCAAGTAATAATTCATTTTTCATCTTGTCATGGGTGTAGTGAACTTGTGTGCTAATGGTTTGTGCATTAATCATTTAATTCATCTGTGTAATTGATTAATATATCATAGAACTTGTGTAAACACAATAATTTTCATTGTACACTGTGTATTTATTTATTTTTGTGGCTATCAGTTTCTGTGGCTTTGCACCAAAAAAATCACATTTTCATCTGTACTTGAATTCATGGATTGCAGAAGGTGTCCGCTTATATCTGCATAAGGATCATTCTTCATTAGGTCTTTAAATTTGTGGTTTTTAGCAACCACAAAATTTTAAATATTGGTACTCCACAAAAGATGAATGCACAGTATTATAATCTAGACCCTGCAGAGCACATTTTGTTTTCACTTGTAGAATGTACTTAAACAATTATTCTTGTCCCTGTCGTATTATTTCAGAAATAAAGTCATATTGTAATTCTTTGCTTTTCTGAAATTAGTAAGTATGTGAGCCCATTTCAATCATGTTGAAAAATCTGTTCTAAGAACAAGTTCAGATGGTTAGATACAAAGGAATCTGGCATGAAGTGAAGATATTTGTATAGACTTGCTTTTTATCACCTTGCTTTTGTTAGAAAAAGAAGGGTAAATATTGTGACAACCTCTGTCAGTCCGTTGCTCTATTTCATGGATGGAAGCACACCAAACTTAGTAGTGTACTTTTTTTCATGTGATAAATAGGATGTTATAGTGGTGGTATTTTTTACTCTTTCCCCTCGGGTTAGCTCGATTATGCTTTTTTTAGCTCACAAATCTTTCCTGCAGATACTTGATCTTATACACTGTCAGGGACTTGGACTCTGTCTAGGAGCATTTAGAAATTCCCCTTCAGAAAGCTTCTATGTTGAGGCCAATGAACCATCACTTTATACCAGAAGAACAAAATTCGCTTTTTCAGTATACTTGCAAACAATCCTCCAATCTGTCTAATCCCATACATGATGTTGTCTCTAGGCCCAGCTACCAAACCTTGTATGCCCCAAAACCAAATTTTATTAACTTTTGGGATATGAATTGATCTTTACCTAGAAGCAGCAAAGATCAATCTTGCCAATACTTTAAAATTCCGTTCCAAGATCAGCCCCATTGTTATCAAAACCACCAAAAATAACATTTGATCTTGGCCAATTCAAAAAGTCCTCTACCAATCCTGTTGTTTCTCCACAGTAAATCGAGTCAAGTAAAAGCCTATTGTAGCTGTATGTATCGCTACTCCTAAACCACTTGGATGATTGCCATGAAACTTTACACACCCATTCATCCCATGATCTAGTTGGCCCTAAATGAAAATGGTGCTGCTTAGATGTCCAAAATGGCCATCTTGAAAATCCTATTATCTGTACTCATTTTGAACGGATGGTCGTATCAACATGGGATTTTCACTAAAAGATTTCTTATGATGTCTAGTTGGTATGTATGTGAGAAAACCTGCCAGTAGCTTCCCATGGGTCGGGTTCTTGGGTTCTTCCTCCATCAAATATACTGGCCACCATGTATAGCCAGCCTATCATGTACTTTGAAATGGTGTTAAACCCCACAAAACCAAACCTAAATGAAATTAGTGCCAATATGGCAGCCAGCTTGAAAATCGTGCTGTCCCCACTCCTCCTCAATGGAAAGTAATGTTGACATTGGGTTTTAACAGCAAGACTTCTTATCATGTCTTGTTGGACCTAAATGAAAATTGTGCTGATTGGATATCCAGTAAGGCGTAGACAGTGGCCGTCTCGAAATCTTGTTATTGTTACTCCACCTGAATGGATCGTCATATCAACATGTTCACTGAAAGACTTCCTAAGATGTCTTGTTGGTAATAAATGAAAATGGTGCCCATCTGATGTCCAATATAGCCACCAAGACAGCCATCTTCAAAATCTTGTTATTGCTACTCCACCTGAATGCATGGTCATATCAATATGGGGTTTTCACTAAAAGACTTTATATGATGTCTACTTTGTCGTAAATGAAAATGGGCACCAGAGCAGCCATCTTGAAAATCTTGTTATCGCTACTCCTCCTGAACAGAAAGTCATATTTACATGACGTTTTGACCATAATACTTCCTATTATCTCTAATTTGTCCTAAATGAAGATGGCGCTGCTTGTATATCCAGTATGGCTGAAATGGTGTCCGTCTTGAAAAGATTGTTATTGCTACTTCAACTGAATAGATAATCGTGGTGTTTTCACAAAAAGATTTCTTATGATTTCTAGTTGGGTGTAAATTAAAATTGTGCCAATCTGATATTGAATATGGTTGCAATCTTTAAATTCTTTTTATCGCTACTACTCCTGAACGGAAAGTCATATCAACATGAAGATTTTGCCAGAAGACTTTATGATGTCTAGTTGGTTCTAATTGAAAATTTTGCCAATCTGACCTCCAATATTGCTGCCACTAGTGATCATCTTGAAAATCTTGTCACTACAACTTCAGATGGATGGTCATATCGACAGTGGGTTTGCACAAAAAGACTTGTAATCATGTCCAATTGGTCCTGAATGAAAATGGTGATGATCTGATGTCCAACATGGCCACCACAGCAACCATCTTGAAAATCTTTATGCTGCTCTGAAACAGAAAGACATATTGACTGTTTTTCACCAGAAAACTTCTTATGATGTCAAGGTGGTTCTAAATAACAATGATGCTGATCTGACCTCCAATACGAGGACCCTGGTGGCCATTTTGAAAATCTTTTTATCTTTATTCTTCCTAGATGGATGGTCATATTGACATGCGGTATTCGCCAAAAGACTTCTTATGGTGTCTAGTTGGTCCTAAATGAAAATGGTTCTGATCTGATATCCAATATGGCTTGTCGCACAGCCATTAAAGGTTTCGTAGCGCTTGTCACAACATGTCTTTTTTTTTCAGGTAGGCAACTGTTAACACATATTGGTACTTAGCTTTACACGAATGGTTGTTAAACAATTTGATTGACACATTGGGCCCTAGAACTAGCATTCATCAAGGAAGTTTTGCAAATGCTTGTTTAAAATACGGGCTACCTAGAAAACCCAAAATTGCTGACTCCCAACATGGTTCATCTTCAGATGATGGCAAATACTGTTTGATGATAGCGATGATGACAATGATTTTTAAAGTTTTGAATTATATCAGCTTTTTGGAGCTGGTAAAGTGTCACTGGAAATGCCATCAAGTGATTTTGAACCCGAAAATGAAGTTAAATATGAATCTGATGTACATACTGGATGGACAAAAACAGACAGAATGCTGATCAACCCCACTATTCAGCAGTATTTCAAAATTAAATGTAGAAAAGGCAGAATACAAGCAATTCAAAAGTAGCAATTTTCATTTCTTTTCTCCAACTATTCAGCCATGGGAGATCTTGTGCTACAAAACTCAGAGGGTTAAAATAAATAAGAATCTAACAAGAAGTTAAAAAGTAAAGATATTTATTTGATTAAAATACCTCTGAACAAGCAGACAATGGCATTGATGGACTTGAAACACTAATACAGCATTATGGAACAGACAAGAAATATGGCATAGTAGTATGAAAAAAATTGATTTAAAAAAGTGAAACTTTGGCAGAGCTCATGTTAGCGAAAAATGTCACTTTGGAACAGAGATATCCAAGAGACAATATCTACGAGTTGTGGAAAATTTTCCATAACACCCATAAAGAACAGTTTCCCAACGTGTTCAAGATGTCTAAGCTAGTTATGAATATGCCTCTTCAGACAGTAGACTTTGAAAGGGGTCTCTCAGCAAAGAACAATATTCATATACAGATAAGTAACAGATTAAGCTCAGAAACAATCAACAGATTAATGCTTATACATCTAGAGGAGACATCTTTTTGAGGATTTAGATTTAAGAGCGCTCTAACAGAGTGAAGCAGGAAGAAAGAAAGATGGATATTTAAGTGTTGGGTAAATATTGAACTATGGCCGCCGCCCCCCCCCCCCCTTTTTTTTTGGTGTTTCTTCTACTTGTACTTGACGCTTATTTTAGTGACAAGGGTGAAGCTCCCCCCTTTAGATAAAATCCTGGCAGCATCTCTGATCCAGTATGGCCACAAGAGCAACCATCTTGAAAATCTTGTTATTGCTATTTCTTCTGTGTGGACAGTCATATCAACCCAGGATTTTTACCAAGCGACTTGTAATGTTTAATTGGTCCTAAATGAAAATGGTGCCGCTCACCACAGTGATCATCTTGAAAATCTTATCACTACTCCTTTTGAATGAATAGTTATATCAGCATGGGCTTTTCAATGAAAGACCTCATATAATGTCTAGCTGGTCATAAATGAAAGTGTGCTAATCTGACTTCCAATATGGCTACCACAATGGCCATCTTGAAAATCTTGTTATAGCTACTTCTCTTAGATGGCTGGTTATATTGTGCTTTCACCAAAAGACTTCTTATGATAACTAGTTGGTCCTAAATGGAAATGGTGCCAATCTTATATACAATATAGCCACCATGGCACTCATCTTGAAAATCATCTTCTTACTCCTCCAAAATGGAAAGTCATATCAACATGGGGTTTCCACCAGAAGACTTCGTATGATGTCTAGTTGGTCCTAAATACAATGGTGCCAATCAGAAATCTAATATGTTCACCACAGCTGCTAATTTGAAAATTTTGTTACTCGAGAATATCAGATGGTTTCAACACTGGGCGGTTAAAAGGAAGAAATGGTCTTGTCTTGAATTCATGGAAATTCTTTTCAGCCAATAAAGTATCAGTCCCTTCAAGGGACTCGTGTTAGCTCTACTGGTCATAGACCAGAAGAGCTTACGGGATGGTCTTGCATCCATCTGTTTGTCCGTCCGTACCACAAGTTTGTTATCACTGCTTCTAAACTACTTGGAGGGTTGCCATGAAAATTTGTACACATTCATCCTATGCTCTAGTTAGTCCTCAATGAAAATAGTGCTGCTTGGACATACAATATGACCACCACAGTGGCCATCTTGAAATTCTTGTTATCACTACTTCTCCTGAATGGATGGTTATATCAACATGGGCTTTTTACTAAAAGACTTCTTATGATGTCTAGTTGGCCCTAAATGAAAATGGTGCCAATCTGATGTGCAATATGGCTGCCAAATCAGCCATTTTGAAAATCATGTTATCGCTACTTCTCCTGAATGGATGGCATTTTCACTAAAAGATTTCTTATGATGTCTAGTTGGTACAAAATGAAAAATGGTGCTGATCTAATGTACAATAAGGCAAACATGGCAGACTTCTTGAAAATCTTGTTATTGCAACTTCTGATGAACAGAAAGTCGTTGACATGGGGTTTTCACAAACGACTTTTTATGATGTCCAATTGGTCATGAATGAAATTGGTGCCAATCTGAAATCCAATATGGCCACCACACTGTGGCCATCTTGAAACTCTTGTTATCACTAGTGAATGGATGGTCATATCAAAATGAGGTATTCACTAAAACACTTCTTATGATGTCTGGTTGGTTCTATAAAAAAAGCAGGTGCCAATCTGATGTCACCACACTGTGGCCATCTTGAAACTCTTGTTATCACTAGCGAATGGATGGTCATATCAAAATGAGGTATTCACTAAAACACTTCTTATGATGTCTGGTTGGTTCTATAAAAAAAGCTGGTGCCAATCTGATGTCCAATATGGCCACCAAGGAAGCCAGCTTGAAATTCTTATCGCTAGTCTCCCTGAAGGGAATGTCATATTCACATGGGGTTTTCACCAGTAGGCATTATGATGTTCAATCTGACATCTCTAAAATCTTGCTATCATTACATCTCCTGAATGGATGGTTGTATCAACGCAAGTTTTTTTCTGAAGAATTTCTTAATGTTGTCTAATTGGGCCTAAATGAAAATGGTGCATATCTGGCATCCAATATGGCTGCCACATCAGCCATCTTGAAAATCTTATTTTTATCGCTACTTCTGAATGGATGCTCGTATCAACATGGTTTTTATTAAAAGACATTATGATGTCTAGTTGGTCTTAAATGAAAATGGTGCCTATCTGACTTCCAATATTGCCACCACAGCAGCTATCTTGAAAATCTTGTTATTGTTACTCCTCCTGAATGGAAAGTCATAATAATGTGGGGTTTTCACCAAAAGACATTTTATTATGTCTAGTTGGTCCTAGTTGAAAATAGTGCCGATATGAGGTCCAATATGGCCACCATGGCAGCCATCTTGAAAATCGTTATCGTAGTGCCGATCTGAGGTCTAATATGCGTGCCACAGTGTCCATCTTGAAAATCTTATCATTACTTCTCCTGAATGAATGGCCATATCAGCATGAGATTTTGCTACAAAGACTTCTGATAATGATATGTTGATCCTAAATTAAAATGGTGCTGATCTGATGTCCAACGTGTGGCCATCTTGAAAATCTTGTTTTCGCTGCTGCTCTTAAATGGAAAGTCATTTTGATATGGGGTTTTCATCAAAAGAGTTCTTATGGTGTCTTGTCGGTCATAAACAAAAATGACTAACACTCAATATGGCCACCATGCCTATGGTCGCTATCATGAAAATGTTGTTTCTACTCCTCCCAAATGGATGGCTATATCAACCTGGAGTTTTCACCAGTAGACTTATGATACCTGGGTTGGTCCTAAATGAAAACGGTGTCGGTCGTACATTCAGTATGGTTGCCACGACAGCTGTCTTGAAAATCTTGTCACCACCTCTTCTGAATGGATGATCATTATGACATGGGGCTTGATGTTTTCACATTAAAACTTTGTCACTGTGACCTTTTTTTTCCTCAGGATTTTAAATATTAATGATGTCTATGCCCTAATTGCAACATTTTTAAATATAATTTAACCCATTGCCACCAAATGTACATTTATATGTGGATCTGGATTTTGTAAAGCTGTGTTTAAAACAAAAGTTGCGTTGCTATGACATTCCTTTTATGGTTATTAAACACTTTTAAAGATACTTGCTCATGCCACAGACATCAGGTTATCTTGCTGCTGCTTACTAACAACTCCAGTTTGTACATGTACAGTAGAATTTGGTCATTTTGACCTACATGCTACAAATATAGCATCATGCTGAAGGTCTTGTGGCAGTTTTTGGACCAGCAAGTTACCCCAAGAAAGTTATTTGGGCTAAAGGATAGCTGAGGTCCATTTATCTTGGTGTGTGACTTAAACTGAAACTGCCATGAGGTCCTTAAGTAGCATGCAATATTTATGATATTATACCAAATGAGTATCGATCCTCTTGTGAGAGGAATCAGTCTAGCACAGCATGCATGATGTACAGAACTGACCTTGTGGTCCATATCGCATTTAAGGAACAATCAAGTTACAAGGGATAAAGAATGAACTTGAACTTATTGGGTGTAAATTCTCTTATATAATATTATTAGTTTATATTCTCCTGTGTGAAAAACAAACTTTTGTTGTTAACTTTATACTTTCATCTTAAGTACAGTGTCTTGGGAGGTACTTTATTCCATGGTTTCAGGTGTTTTGTGTCGGTCTGCAAGTTATATGAATTCAAGTCCTGATTCTTTTTTTTCTTCTTTTCTTTTCTTTTTTGTCCACAACATTCACTTGTCAAAGTAACCATGAAACTGCTGTAGTATGCTGTATGATGGTATAAATAGATATCAGATTGTGTCAAGTTAATACTAATGGACATTTGACCCTCATATGTAATGATGTCACTACATTGTGCATGTAATGTACAGGAAAAGGGAGACGTATGTTTTCATTCGACACCTAAGTGGTTCATCTGTATTCTCATGTGCATGGCGGTGGTTCATCTCTATTCTCATGTGCATGGCTGAAACATTATGGGTTTCCTGGTCATAGCATTCTGCAGTGCATAGGAGATAATGTGACAACTTGTTTATATCTAAACTCGTTTTAATCCAAATTTGTTTAAAATTTATATCGTGAACATTTTAGAGATCTTTTTTACTTGTAGCATATGGGCATGTGAATTGAATGAACTGTCATATGATTGGCTAAACTTGATGCCATGGTTTGACAGATTTTGAATAAACTTGGAACAATTTATGTATGCCTACATGACTAAGATCTTGCAAGAAGATCTGAGCCTATGAATATAGCTTTCATCTCATTTTTTTACACGCATTTAAATTGTGTTTAAATTGTAAAGAAGCTAATAAAAAAAAGATATTTTCATGCATGTGATTTTCTGTAAGATTTTTATATAATTGTATCACTCGTTGACCATTCACTGCTATGTAAATAACCATGCAAAGTTTAGCTGTAAGCTTCACCTTGTTAAAAGCTATACAAGCATATGGTATGGCATTCCACCTGTTGTGTATCTGTCAACAGTGAGATTTCTGACCTGTTTTATCAAAAATAAAATTTTGGGTGCCTTCCCTTGAAGCTATTTCCAAAGCAACCAAAATGAAAAATTGTGTTTAGACATCTCCAAAACAAAACAAAAACAAGCCACTGGGACAATTTAGATAACAAATTAAAGTTTATGGGGTTTTAGCTTACCAGGCAGTAAGGCCAAATGAGCCGATAGTATGGCTCTGCATCCATTGTGAATCGTGCATCCATCCATCAACAATTGCTTGTTGCCACCCTGGAGTCCATATATCAGATCTGGAATATGGGTTAACATCATCAAGATCTCGGATGAGTTCAATAGTTGACATTATCCATGCATAATAATGATGTGATCTTGCATCTGATTGGTTAATCTTGTTACCGCTCTGGAGGCTATATTTCTGATCTGAATTTGATAAAACTTGGAATATATGCTTATATCATTAAGATCACAGACAAGTTCGATAATAAGTGAGATTCACAAATACTAATGAGGTGATATTGCATCTGATTGGCTGAGCATGTTACCACTCTGGAAGCAACATTTCTGATCTGATTCTGATCAAACTTGGAATACATGCATATATCGTCAAGAATTTGGACAATGTTGATAATGAGCAGGATCCTTGCATATTAATGAGATGATCTTGCATGCACTTTAGAAGCCATGATTTTAATCAAAATTGGAATAAGGGCTAATATCAACAAGATCTTTGACAATATCAAAAGTGAACAGGATCCACACATATTAATGACGTGATCGTGCATCCTAATAGACAAATACAAGAGCAGTTGGCCAGAAAATCTGGGTCTGTAGGGTGTTGTCTGTAGAAATTGTCTCCAATGCAATGCATTGCCTATATTATGAAAACAGTCAGATTTTGTAAAGTTTAAATGTTTTTCTAATTTTAGTAATGATGGTGCTTCGGCATCATCAGTATAAATCTGAAAGGCTTATGGGATGGCCTGTTGTCCATCATCCAACGTCCATCCGTTGGTTAGCACAAGTTTGTTATCGTTACTCCTTCTAAACTACATGGAGGATTGCCAAGAAATTTTATACACACATTTATTCCAAGGTTTGGTTGGTCCTAAATGAAAATGGTGCTGCTCAGACATCCAATATGATCAAAAATCTTTCTATCGCTACTCTTCCCGATTGGATGGTCATGTCAACATGGGGTTTTCACCAAAAGTCTTCTAATGGTGTCTAGTTTGTCCTAAATGAAAAAGGTGCTCCTCTTACATCTTATATGGCTGCCACAATGGCTGATTTGAAAAACTTTTCGCTCTAGAATATCAGAGATGGTTTCAACACTTGGCAGTTAAAAAGAAGAAATGGTATTATCTTGAATTGCTGTAAAATCTTTTTGGGCAGTAGAGTGTAAGACCCTACGAGGGACTATTGTTTAAAAGAAAGGTTTTGTTAAGTGTTTTTTATAAGCTATTAATGATTTTTCTAATTTTAGTAAAAGCTGCCGTATTTCATAGCAGATTGACAGCATTTATGTGTCGGCTTTCCAACGGTGGTGGTGTTGTAGACATCAAGAGTGTTTTTGCATCGAGTTCAGTTTCTCTGACACCATTGTATGTACAGTAATGAAACTCGATGGGTGTATTTATCTTGGAGACTACTACCCTTAATGGGCAAAAGTAGGTTACCTTGACCGCCTTTTCATGCTCCAGCAATTACGTAAAGAATTTTGCATTTAGCATAGTGTCTCTGATCCCCTTGTTGTTGTTGTTGTTTGTTTAACGCCATTTTTCAGCACATGATAGGCTATACAATGTGACCAGTTTTATCTGGTGGAGGAAGACCCTGGGAAAACCCCAGGAAGAACCACCGACCCATGGGAAGCTACTGGCAAGCTTTCTCACATATCCACATTGGCCGAGCCCAAGACTCGAACCCACGCCGACAGAGGTGAGACGGCAGTGATCGGTAAAGCCGAGCGCCTTAGACCACTCGGCCACCCGGTGCCGCCTGATGCCCTTGAATTTACATTCATGAAACTTGATGGGTATATTCATCTTGAAAGGTACTACCTACGATAGGCAACGTAGGTTATAGGGACTACTTTTTATGCTTCAGTGCCTACATTACAATTTTGCATTTAGCTCAGTTTCTCTGACACAGTTGTATGTACAGTCCTGAAATATGACGAGTTTGTTCGTCTTGGAGGGTATTACTCACTGGCAAAAGTAAGTCACTGAGACATACTTTTGATGCTCCAGTGATTACATGTATGTTACTTTTTTGCATTTATCTTAGTTCCTTGAAAACTGTTGGAGTATAAAGTTATGAAATTTGATGGGTGTATTTATGTTAGGAATATTAACCACCTCAATGATCTACTATTAACATCACCAATTATATATTTTTCTTGCTTTGGTGATGATGCAAGGATTTCGGATCATGCCATGATGGAGCAGGCAAGACCTAGCATTCTGAGGAATTCTTGTTGAGATCAAGTCATTGAAAGGATTTTCTGTTTTTAGTAATGGTGGCCATATTTTGATGTTGGGTTGGAATAATTTTAAAGCCCTAATGCCAGAATGCTTTCTGTCATATTTGGTCAAATTATGCTGAGCAGTTTCTGAGAATAAGCTATTTAAAGCTTATGTTTTTTAGTAATGGTGACCATATCTGTTGGTGGATCAGCATCATTTATATAAATTTTAAAGACCTTCATGCCAGGATACTTTCTTTCACATTTGATCATATTTTGTCAAGTAGTTTTCAAAAAAAAGAAGGTCCTTTCAAGGTTTTTATATTTTTAGCAACAGCATCCATATTTGAGGGTAGCTTGGCATCATTTAAACAAACTTTAAAACCCTCTATGGCAGGATGCTTCCTGTCAAATTTGGTTACATTTTGTTGAGCGTTTTTTTATAAAGTAGTCATTTAAAGGTTTTTCTAAATTTAATAATGACAGCTGCATTTGATGGCAGATCGGCATCATTTGTATAAATTTGAAAGCTCTCTATATCGGGATATTGGTAAATCTGTAATCATTTTTTTAGTAACATGCAGCAACCATAGTTGATGATGGATCATCGGCATCATTTGTACGAACTTGAAAGACCTTCATGCCAGGATGCTGTCTGCCGCGTCGAGTTGAAATTGGTTTAGTGGTTTTTAAGAAGTTGAAAATAGCATTTGTTGGTGGGCACAGGGCCATTTCATAGGCCCACTTGGCCATACGGCTATGTGACCTATATCTTTTACCTTTTGACTTCCAAATCCGATATTCAAGATTAAATTTTTTTCACTACAATGTTTAATCACAATTTATTTGTGGAAAGATAATACAACCAGATCTAAAAGCTTTGATAATTGTACTGTTCACTAGTTGTCCCTTTCAATTAGGACCTTGACCTTTCAGCTGTTTAGACTTGAAGCCCTAATGTTCTTTGACCCCAGTGCTTGGATGGGAAAAATATAATGATGATCCACAGAATGCAAACAGGAGATGCTGTTCTTTGAACAATCATAGTAACACCTGTCAAGAGTGTCCTTTCTGCTAACATATGGTGTCTCAATCAGGTGGTATCTAAATAGAGATCGTTACACTATATAGATAAACCTCTTTTGCATATAGAATCTGGTCCTAAATGACGGGTGACCTCCCAAAAAAGTGGCCCTCGAGTAAAGATTTACTGAATATTCTTCTTTAAGGATAGCTACTCGTCAGTTTTAGAAAATGGCATTAGTATCCTCAAGTACCGGTAGGTAGGACTGCACGAGTCTTGTCTTGTTGTACTGCACCTGTATCTAATGTACTATTTAATACTTACTAATAGTGAGGAAGAGTAATTCATACAGTTAATTCATGCAGTGTATTTGAATTACAGTAGAACCAGTCTTGAGAGACCACCCCTTCTGCCAAAAATATTATGGTCTCAAGACCGGTGGTCTCTCATAACAGATCAAAACACTATATAATCAATAAATCTGTTCATTAAGAATTTGGTCTCGAGAGGCTGGTGGTCTCGTAGCAATGGTCTTTCAAGACTGGGTTTACTGTATAAGATATTTCTTTCCCAGCAAAATATTGAGAATAAATGTTCATAAAGCTGAACAAAAACCCGGAGCCCTTCATACAGACTGATGCTCTACCGACCAAAAAGAAATTACGGGAATCCAAGATAAGACTTTCTTCTTTTTAACTGCTGAATGTTGAAACCAGCTCCGATATTCTTGAGCGACAACAATATTTTGAGTATGGTCGTAATGGTCGCCATATTGGATGCAAGTTCTGCACCATTATCATTTATGATCAACAAGACGTCGCAAGAAGTTGGTTGGTGTAACCCCATGTTGATATGACCATCCATTCAGGAGGAGTAGTTATAAGATTTTTCAAGACGGTTGTGGCGGCCATATTGGATCTCAGATCCACTCCATTTTCACTTCGGACCAACTAGATGTCATACGAAGTTTATGATTGAAAACCCCAAGTAGCTTAGGAGGAGTAGTGATAACAAACTTGTGAAAACAGACAACAGGCCATCCCATATGCTCTTTTGGTCTATGACTAATAGAGCAATTCAAAATTGTTTTAACAAAATAATGTCTAAAATCCTCTCTCTTGATTAAGGCTTTCATGATATACCTACAACGTCAAAGTGCTACCACAGTGGATGGCAAAAGATATGGGAACTACGAAGGGCAGGGATGAATTAAGTTCAGAGACATCTGTGCTATTGATGTCTCTGGTTCAATAATTCAAAGACAGCATATTTTCACATATATTTCACCATGTTGTCAGATAAGAATGTTTTAGCATTATTTCAGTCTATTAGAAAATTGCTAAACATTGGTTTAAATAAATTTAAGCAATAATAACTTGTGTCCATATTAAGTCTATATAATCCTACCACCCAGGGTCAGATCTGATTGACAAGTTCTGTGGCCATGTAGTGCATGAAAGGGCTAAATTATGACCGATCACGCATATATTTCAGCATAAAAAGAACAAGTCCTTAGACAACCAGCACTGTTCCCTGAATCTCTCCCTGACCCTGGTGGATGAGTGGTCTAAGATGCTCGCCTTTACAGATCACTCACACATGTCGCCTCTCTCTGCATGAGTTCAAGTCTCGGCTCAACCAATGTGGGTATGTGAGAAAGCTTGCCAGTAGCTTCCCATGGGTCGGTGGTTCTTCCCGGGTACTTCCTCCACAAATATACTGGATGCCATGTATCGCCTATCATGTGCTTAAAAATGGTGTTAAACAGCACAAAACCAAACCAAACACCCTTGAAGTATATACATTTACTTGGCATTACCAGGGGAGTTAATTTGTGCAGTCATCATCGATTCTTACCCCCACCTAGAACCCAGCTCCTGTTGTCATAACTTGAAAACTATAGAGATCCTTACCCAATGGAGCTGTGGTGGCTTAGGGGTTATGGCGTTGTACTTGTGACCAGAAGGTTACGGGTAGCCATTTTTACATATAAGCAATTCAATATAGAGCTCTCTAATTGTTTAGAGAGCTCTCCAATAAATTATAGAGCTATGTATATCAGTTAGAGACCTCTTTAAATAAATTAGAAACCTCTGATTCAAATATTGCCAGCAATATTTTTTTCTGATTTGTAGACCACTCTAATAGAATTAGAGACCTCTGTAATAGAATTATAGACCTCTCTAATTCAATTGGAGTGCTCCCTCTCTCTCGAGATATTAATTCAACAATCCTCAATGTTGTCGGCGAAAAACAATTTCTCCGTCCACATCATAGGAACACTGGGGGTGTTTACATGCCATTTCTGGTGTGCTATTAAAAACATGGCAGACATTACCAGACTTCAGAATCTGGTTTCCACTGCCATTTAAAGGATTATGATAGCATGTTAATTTCATTTCTAGTTTAATTATTAAATTTTACTAAGTTAAATATTTTATTTACAAATAATACAAAACAATGCAAAGTAGGTAAATCAGTACCAGAACGAACTAGAACCCGGACCTTATCCTGACACTGATGGCTCGCTCACCCTCTGGACTGAAACGCTGACCAAAACCTGCTGTCTCGATTAATCTGAATTAACATTTACTAAACAGAGATTATTTTGGTCGCTTTTTCAGTATTAACAGTCTGTCGACGATTTAATGATAAAAAGCCAGGAATATTGCTTTTTGCGGGTATTTCTCATATATCAGTTCCGGAATCGCCAGAGTAAGTGGCAGACCTGAATGAACGTCGCAAAAGTAACAAAGCGGCCCATAAAATATTACAAATGTAAATTTATACAGCAATGAAATGATAAACAATTAAATTTAAATAATGAATAAGCGCATACTTGTGAAGGAAATAATCTAGAAATAAAATAAATACTAAAGTTTGAATAACTCACTGACTGACCGTAACACATATCTGAGACAAACATACCTATATGTTTGTCTCATCAAATATGTAAAACAAATTAGACTGGCAGTCCATTCAAGACAGGTGCTCTGATGCTTGATTGACCATGTTCGATAAAATTGTAGACAAAACTGGATAATCCTCTGCCACCTTATATAAGACAACCAACCAGAATGACCAGACCCATGCTCCCCTTTTCATTTATTCAGATTCAGGCAAAAGCCAGTTTTTGTAAGTATACCTTTTCTCCTTTGGACATTTGTACAGTGGAACAAACTCCCACAAAATATTGCTGTGTTGCCTGAACTAGATTCTTTCCATTGAACATTTTCGATTTGATTACAATGGCAGTCCCCACGTCATGTATCAGTTGACACAGCAGAATATGAATCGATTTGTTCGATTGTTAATTATCACATTTTTATACCAATTTAGTTGTTATTCATTTGAGCATTTACGTTTTACAACAGGAGATTCTCGCTGTATATTCACACTATTTTGCATAAATTGACTGGAATTCAAAGCTTTTGCAGCCCGAATTGTTATGTATATTTAATGTATTATGTGTTTAAATCTTGTCCATGGAGGCAAGTTGCACTTTAGATTATGGTCACTATTAAACAGAATGTTGACTAGCATTTGAGTTCAAGGCCAGTCTTGTGTACAGTTAGATCGTTTTTTTTCTCCAATTTTATTGCTTCACATCCTGTTGATATAGGTCAAGAGACAATGTGTATAAATAAGGATTTGGTAAACAATTAATTAATTCCTGTTTTAGATCAGTCAGTGGGAATCCATTTGTGATCAGATTTTACATTGTGCGATTGAAATCAGTTTCAATTCAAGAGGAATTATTTATTTAACTTATTATATTCATTGGAATTACCAAAGTGCTCATTGACTTCTGAATTAATTCATTACTTTGGACTTTTGTGAACTCACTGAAAGACATTCTTGATTGTATCATTGTGCTATATCAGGACAATCATGACTATTGGAACTCGCTCTGAACATTCTATATTTTTGGACTTGAAAATTTTGATCAAACTTCAAATACAGGCTTATATGATCAGATCTCGAGCAAGTTAAATAATCCCCAGGATTTATGTATATTCATGAGGTAATCTTGCAAGTGATTGGCTGAACTTGTTACCACATTAAAGATGTTTCTGATCCAATTTTGATCAAACTTTGTAAATAGCCTTAAATGAACTATTATGAGCAAGATCCATGCATATTAATGAGGTGATTTTGCATCTGATTGGCTGAGCTTGTCAACACTTTATTTATTGCCTCTATTTCTGATCATATTTTTATCAAACTTGGTAAATAGGCCTAGATCATCAAGATAAAGAATGGGTTTTTTTTATCTTCAAGATATACACATATTAATGAGGCAATCTTGCATATGATTGGTTGAGCTTCTACCACTCTAGAGACTATTTCTGACCAGATTTTGATCAAACTTGGTAAATAGGTTAATATCGTCAAGATGTTGGATGATTTTTAATATGAACACGACTTGTGCATATTTCTGAGGTGATCTTGCATCTGAATGGCTGCTATTTTACCATTCTAGAGACTGTATTTTTGATAGGGTTTTGATAAACCGTGGTAAATAGGCCAGTGTCATCAAAATCTTGGTTAAGTATGATTATGAGTGAAATTCATGCATAATAATGATCTGACCTTGTATCTAATATAATGAGCTTGTCAACACTCTAGCAACTATATTTCTGATCAGATTTTGATGAAACTTGTTAAATAGTCGTATATTATCAAGATGTTCTATGAATTTGATTATCAGCAAGATCTACACATACTGATGTTATCTTTTTTCTGATTGGATAAGCTTTTTACCACTCTAGAAACTGAATTCCAATCGGATTTTGCTCCACCTTGGTAAATAAGCCTATACTATCACTGTTTTAGAAAAGATCTGTGCATATTAATGACATCTTGATTGTCCAACTTTGTTACCTCTTTTGATCTAGAGACTAATCCTTATACAATTTCTTTAAAATATGGTAAATGAAGATCTTGCACAAGTTCGATTTTGATCATGAGACTATGCATATTAATTATGCCTTTATCTTTAGAAAGAATTTCTTGTCAGGATTTAGTGAAACATGTAAAATTAACTTTATATAAAGTTTTTCAGAGTTTACATATGTTGTGTTCTTACAATACTACATAAAGCTGCAACGTAAACCTTGCCCTCTTGTTTACACTAAGAAACTACATTCTATGTACCAGTCCATCATATTACTGTGCAAGTAAACCTGTCCCAAACTTTCTCAATTCATAATGCAGAATTTTCAATACAAATTCATAATAATTCTGCAACATTCATAATGGTTGGCATCTCTGCTAGACGTGTTACCAAACAAGATATATCACATTAAATTTGATCCTATTAATGGAATCAGAACTAATATCATTTATTCAAATGTGTAAAGGACTAGAAATGAACATATTGCGCATTGGTTCTGGATACAAACAGCTTTTGAACGCAAGGTTAAAACAAGCAAATTCCCGCCAATGTGGTTATGTGAGAAAGCTTGCCAGTAGCTTCTCATGGGTCGGTGATTCTTCCCGGGATTTTCCCAGATTCTTCCTTCACCAGATATACTGGCCACCATGTATCATGTGCTGAAAAATGGCATTAAAGCCATAAAACCAAACCAAACCAAACTAGCAAATTCAGTGAATTGTTGTCCCCAGTCTACTATAGTGAGGTCAACAAAAGTATACAATGATGAAATCTGGCTATGACCCTTGCGATACAGCTGTAGTTACTAGGCAAACATGGAAAGTAACCAAGTTTCATGTCTCTATCTCAAAGGTCATTACAGAAAAATGACAGAAATCAATCAGTGACCTTGAGGATAGAACCTTGCCTGATACAAGAGATGCCATCATACAGAAAAACATCTGTACCATTACCATGGTTCATCCCTGAAATATACACCTGTGACCATGACCTTGAAGATAGGATCTTAAATGTGGACTGCAACACATCTCTTGGTGACAATATATAAGTGTACCAAATTTCATGAATTTAACTTCAACAACTCATATATTATAAAGCGAAGGAAAAAGGCTACTATAACCTAAAATACTGGCATGTGACCTTGAAGATAGCACCTCCAAATTGATACATGACAAATACATCAAGTTTCATCCCTTTGTCTCAAATGGTTCTAAACTTACAGCATGGCAAGGAAAGTATGAAAGAAAACTTAAAATACTGACCCATGTCCTTGAACACAGGACACTTAATATAGTATGCAACACCTGTGCTAATGATGATGTATAAGCATGCCAAGTTTCATCTCTTAATCTCAAACAGCTCTCAGGTTATTGTGAAGGAAGGAAAGTGCCATGTAAAACTTAAAATACTGATCCATGACCATTACCTTGCCTTGCATATACAACTCTGGTTCATTCCCTAATCTCAAATGGTTTTAAAGTTTAAGAGTGGAATGGAAAGTGTGATGAAAAACTTGGAATATTGAGCTGGGATCTTGACCTTGAAGATAGGGACCCCACTGAGGTACGTGACACACCTTTTAACAGTGATGCACGAGTATACCAAACTTCATCCCTTAATCTCAAACAGCTTTAAAGTTATAAATCGGAAATAAAAGTGTGATGGATGGACAGGTAGATGGAAATGCAAGATACTATGTCCTCTGCATGTTTCATTTATTAATACAAAATGGGAAGTGAAAGGGGTGGATACATGAAAGTTGTAAAGTTTTAAGATCAGAAAACTTGAATTTCAACATTTTTATTATGGGTGTTGTTCAAATGATTAAAGGGATCAAAAACTGCATTTGATTCAAAACATTAAATACAATTTATGTCTCAGATACATATACAAAAACTAATAAAAACACATTTTATGCAATCAATTATGTGGACAAATGACTGTTTCCTTATAAACACTAACTGCAGCTTGATATTCACATAAGCAAGCTATCATCTGATCTTCAACATTTTTTCTCAAGATACATCTAGTTACATAGAAATGAAAGCACACACTTTGTCCATTCTTGCCACTCAACAATTCATAAGGGTCTAATATGGTATGTGTAAATTATGTGAAATTTTAACATATATTGTTGGATTAAATGTGCTAGCCTCAAGAAAATCATTTTTTTTAAAAACCAAAACAATAAAACAACAACAGAATTTTCATAGCACAGTGTAACATCTGTAATCTTGGCTTGAATGTGGAATATACAAGTATTATCCCGTGTTAAATTAGAATAGCATAAAAGAGGTGATAATAAATTATGAGAGCTCACTAAAACTCGTACTGAAACTACCAGCTAATAGCAATGACTTTTCCACATCATAAGAATGTTAAACAAAATGGTTGCAAAACAGTTACTGTATATACTTGCATATAATTCAAGTCCAAATGCAAACAACATAGACCCTGATCTGCCATCGGATAATGCAACGACATATCAGGGTCTATGTTGTTTGTTCTACTGATTAGTCCATACAAACTGCATAAACCCAAGTCTGCCAGTGCATTATGCTATGGCAGATCTGGGTCTATGCTGTTTGCAGTTGCTATCAGCTTACACTTGAGTATATATGGTAATACTGACAAAATCAATATATATCATTAATAATAACTTGACACAAATAGCACTCATCATAACTTTAAAAACCTGCATTCTGACAATGAAGACTGAAACTAAGCCATGCTAGTAATGCTCCCATTTTCTAATGAACTTGAAAAAGAAATGCTATTATGGAAAACTAGGAGTAAACTGCTCCATGAAGATTATGATTTATGAAAAAATTCTGAGCATTCACTACTTTCCTCCACTAATTCTAACTGGAAAGTAAGAATACACAGGCCATGATTACATTTTGATCTCTAATGCATGAAACATCTTGTGATTTCTATTTGCTTGTGCATGATTCTTACGTGGAAAATGTTAACCCCAAAAATTGGAAGTCAATAGTTTTAAAAACCGAAGGTTTACTTCTATTGAACATGAGTACTGTGAACAGCAAATTACATGCCCATCCCGATTTTAATAGTCCTCTATGTAGATAACTGAAATTTGAAATTATTGTTCAGAAACCACTTTTCTTCTTTGTCACAGTGACCTTGACCTTTTGGCCCTCAAAATCAATAGGCTTTGTTCTTGTCCCAAATGTAAGCCATCCACACAATTTGGTCCAGGTCTATGATGTAGAACTAATGTTATTGTGTGGAAACCATTTTTCTTCTATCAGTCACAGTGTCCATGGCCTTTGACCTTTTCAGCCCAAATTTGATAGGCTTCTCCCTTACCAAAAGTGCAAAGTCTGGTCCAGGTATGTAATGAGAACTAATGTTAGAGTGTGAAAACCATTTTTCTTCTTTCAGTCACAGTGACCTTGATCTTGTACCATTTGAAACCAAAATAGACAGGGTTCTTCATCGCTCCAAGTGCAAGCCATCCATAAAGTTTGGTCACTATAGATGACAGAGAACTCCATTTATGCAAGGCATTAACTGGTACAATGTTACACTTTCACCAGTTCACCAACTATATTGATGAAATTGTTTGCAAAATGAGAATCTAATACCAGTCATTCCCATAATATCTTGACCTTCAAGCTTTTCACCTCCAAATTGATTGGGTTCTACCTTACCCCAACTGCAAGCCATTCACAACGTCTGGTAACTGTAGATGGTGGAGAACTTGAATTACTGTGTGGAAATCATTTTTCTTCTTTCAGTCACTGCAACATTGCCCTTTGACCTTTTGACCCCAAAATCAATAAGGTACGCCCAAGTCCAAGCCAACCAGAAAGTTTCGTAAATGCAGATGGTGGACAACTTGAGCTAATGTGCAGAAACCAAATTGGTAACAGACAGACAACAATATAACATAATATAAGCTCCACCTTATGGCAGGCATATAAAAATACACAAATTTTCACAGAAATTGTGAGCAATAAAGTATCTTAGCTGCATTCTTTGAACCATTTGTCTTAAATTCAACAGTGCTATTTGATGAATTGGTTACATGGACCTACTGAAGATATAAATGCATTCAATTCAGGTAACTATGACCCAATTTGTTCTTAAAAGTGGATAACAATTGTATAAAGAACCTAATGCAAAGGTGATCTCTCTCAGTACGCCAGCTCATAGGAGCCAAAAAGTGAACTTACATCTATAGGTGAGTCTACTATATAATCAGGTATGTTCTAAGCAAGGATGGGTTATACTGAGGATACTGAGGTATACTACACACACAAAAATCAAAATTGTGTATTTTTAATATAAAACTACATTTTAATAACGGCATTCATCATCAATGAACAATCAAAATATTGAGAATACTGAGAGCTTGGAGGGTCGTTTGTTTTGTTTTTGTGGGTTTTACCGGCACTTTACACACATTATTGGTTATATCATGCAAAGGAAATGTGAGTCAGGTAAATTTCCCAAAGACACACATAGGCAGCCCACCCAGCAGATATCGAACCTGTAACCCTTGGATTTAAAGTCTGACAATTTACCAACTAAGCTACAACGGCTCCCTTGGAGGGCATAAGTGATACTAATTTACAGAAGATCAGATGGAAGAACATAACTGCAGAGATATTCCTACTCATGGTCACTTTTACTATCATAAGCATAATACTCTATATAATTTGTACATTTTTCTAAATTCTCTTTTCTTTATATGTAACTATAAAATTTATATTAACATTTGAGAAATTATTCTGGCGATTTCCTTTCAAAAACCATTTTCTACTACTGTTTCAAATTACCATCAGTGGAACAAAATCCAAAGGAGATAAGTACTCTCAGGTCTAATCATCGGCCTTATTACGAGTTGCCTCTCTTGACATAAAATTGGTCTGAAGGGCCAGTAAACTGCTTTGTTACTAATTTTAATAAGACCATAAAGTATGTTACTATTAATAGTAATACAAACTATATTTGGCAAATGAGAATGGACACTATGCCATAGGCATGGAGTGATTTAAACCACTCCAGATCAACAATGAAGTGAAATAAATTAAAAGAAATGATACAACTAAACTGAGCCAATTAAATGGGCTCTATGACCATACCCACATTATATCAGAGGTTGCAGCATACTGTGTGGCTTTTTATAGAGGGAGTGTAGTTTGGACCCACTTGCCTCTTAATTAAACAGAATTTTTGTTTTGTTGTAAACCTGATCTTTGGAGGAAGGATGTCAATTTTTTAAAATTAAGAATGTATTATTATTAATAACCATACAAAGGTTTAAAACTATTCATGTAAGATTGTAGGCATCAATGTAATTAATTTACTTAGGTCTGTCAAGTTAATCATTTAATTTAAAAGCAAATAACACACAGAAGGAAGCTCTTACACAAAATGAGAAATAGCGCAATATGTACTTAAGAGACTAACTTTTTGTCGAGTCTGCCTTTTATTTAGATAGAAAATAAAACACAGTGCTTAATCTAAAAATACTTCGACACTGACCTTAATCTAGGGTGTTGACAGACATATGGATGGATGGACGGACGTATGAATGCATAAATGGGTGCCAAAGTGATCACAATGTTAAGCTTCAACAAAAATCATGACTGCACTATCTCAAAATGGTTTTAAAATACTAGAAGTTCTCAAATGTCAACAATATCATACACAAGTTGCGTGTATTTTCCACACATACCATGGGCTAAACACTGCAACTCCAATTAATATCTGGAAAAGTGATTCAACCACATTTCTACATACAACCTATAGGAAGATTTTAGTGTCCATTCCATAACATATCCATAGGACTTATCTTGAGTTCATTATCATGGACAGGAACACTGGTCACATTCACTACGTGATTTGTTCTTTGGACTCAATATGAGAGCTATACAATTAAAACTAAGCAGTCCATAATACAAATTATAACCACTCATGGGTTCTATGTTTTAAATGACAGACTGAGAGGCCGATTTTTGAAGTAGTACCCGTTTAGTTCCTGAATTGCATTAGCTGCTTCTTGCCATGTTGCCATTGTGACAAAGCCATAGCCTTTACACTGATTTTTCTGGGCATCCCATAAAGCATTGCACTTAAGGACTGTTCCATATGGCTTGAAAAGAGTCCACAACTCCCTTTCTGTAGTATCATTTCCAATATTGTAGCAAAAAATGACATTGCTGAAACCACCATTTTCTTGCTTTAAACCTGGAGCATTCATTCCAAGGTTATTTTGGGCAAAGTTGTTCTGGTTATAGTTCAAAAGGCCAGGGTTGTTGGTGGGGCCTCCCATGGGGTTAAAACGAAACCGGTTCCCAGCTGGAGTCCTCATAGGTCCGCCTGGGCTAGGAAAACGGGGTCCACCATAGGAACCATATCCCTGGGAAAATGGCTGTTGTTGTTGTTGCGGCTGTTGCTGCTGCTGGTGGTTGTGTTGTTGCTGTACTGGTCCAGGCTGTCGAAATTTCTTGCTATCGTCTGCATATTTCAACAGCATGGGTAGAGTGCCCCCTGCTGGAACTTTATTATGAAGTTCTGCAATGGCATTGTCAGCTTCTTCCTTTGTATCATACAGGACAAATCCTACTGTCTTCGACTCCTTGGTGTGTAGGTCAATCATAACACGTGAATTGACAATTTTGCCATATTTACCAAACATTTCATTCAACTCCGTCTCTGTGTAATGTTTAGGGAGATTTCTAACATAAATGTTGCACCCCTTGATATTTTCACTACCAGGTTTTGCTATGGCCACCTTTAGACGCTTATTTTGTAGGGGTAGCCCATCAAGGGTTTGAATAGCACGCTGTGCATCAGTCTCACTCTCATATTCAACAAACCCAAAGCCAAAACTATTTCCAGTTACCTTGTCACGCACTACCTTGGAATTTTTGATTGGCCCAATACTCAGGAAAATGGATCGGAACTCCTCATCTGCAAGTGTCTGTGGCAGATAGTTCACTATGAGATTGGTCTTGTTTTCCTCTGTCGACATCATCTTCACTGAAAGCAAGTGTGGTCACTGCTCAACCACAGCACCTGTAAAAACAGCATACCATAGTTAGAAATTAACACCAATGTTCATAACATTTTTTAATTTTTCATTACACTGCTCATACCTGTGCACCTATATAAATTCAGTCCAAGGTGCAAAGTAAATATCGGGTGTGCACTCAAATTGTAAAAGTTGGTTAAATATGCACAAAAGCAAGTCTGAATTTAACGTCTATTTCAACACGTTCAAACAGATCCCTGTAGTTTTCTGAACAATTACTACACCATATTAAAAATTATGACCACAAACCCTGACAAGAGTTGTTATTTTGAGCAGGTAAATGAATTTCAATTTCAGTTAGAAGTATAATTTGTAGCAGATAACAGCAAACGTATAAATTCCTGTAAAAATTTGCCATTTTTGCAAGTCACTGCAAGTAATTTTCTGCAAGGCATTGTGGGTACAACTGGTACAATGTTATACTTTCAATGCTTCACCAGCTACGTCAATAAACATTTTTGGAAACGAGAACCTAATACCAGTCATACCCATAATACCTTGCAGAAAATTACCCACAATGACTTAAAAAGATGGAGCTGATTTGTACTGGAATTTCTGCTGTGTAGACTATCTTTTTAATTTAGAATTAACAAGACAATATAAGAATTCTGGTGAAAACCTCATGCTGATATGACTTTCTGTTTTGGAGGAATAACAGTAACAACAATGTTTGATATCAGATCTGCACCATTTCCATTTAGCACCAGCTAGACATCATAAGAAATCTTCTGGTGAAAGCACAATGTTGATATGACCATCCATTCAGTAGTAGTGATGACAGATTTTCAAGATGGCCACTGTGGTGGCTATATTGGATGTCCAAGTGGCACCATTTTCATTTAGGACCAACTAGACCATGGGATGAATTTGTGTGTGTAAAGTTTCACATCAATCCTTCAAGTAGTTTAGGAGGAAAAAAAAGCTATAACAAACTTGTGCAAATGGACGGGCTGACATACCATCCCACAAGCTCTTCTGGTCTATGACCAGTACAGCTAAAAAGCAGTGATCAATTCTTTTGTGAATAACACATCAATCCTAAGATACACACTCAGTTCAAGTTTGGTGACCATAGGTGAAAAGATATTGCAATTAGGGCCCATATATGATTTTCAATGAAGTTTGAATAAATCTTAACATCTTAATAAGACTACCATGATTGGTACATAACACAATCACCCTGTGTTTAATAGTCCTTTATGTAGGCACTAGTTGAGCAAGGTTGACTCTGGAGATTACTGACCTACGAGTCTCAATGACCTTGGACTTGGGTCAAGGTATGCGGTTTTGAACTGAACTTAAATGTGCAGAAGCCATTATTTTCTTATCAGACTTACCATGACCATCGCCTCTGACTTTTAGACAAAATAATCAAAAGGTTTCTTTATTACCTTAAGTGCAAGCCATCTAAAGTTTGGTCAAGGAACTCACCCTAAAAAAACATTAGTTATTATGCAAAAAAGCATTCTTCTTTTCAGTCAGTGACCTTAACCTTTGACCTTTTCACCCCACAATATCGTAGGGTTCTTTCTTACCCAATGTGCAAGTCCATCACAAACTCTGGTGAAGGTACAGAGTCGATAACTGAAAATTCTTTTAGTCACAGTGATCTTCAACTTTGACCCTGAAATCACTAGACTTCTTTCTTATTCCAAGTGCAAGCCATCCACAAAGTTTTGGTACAGGTCTGTGATGCAGAACGTATGTTATTGCATGTAAACCATTTTCTTCTCTCAGTCTGTGACCTTGACCTTTAAACTTGTGACCCCAAAATTTATAGGGTTCTTCTTTACTCCAAGTACAAGCCATTCACGGAGTTTGGTTCCTGTAGTTGGTGGAGAACTCAAGTTATTGTGCAGAAACCATTTTTCTTCTTTCAGTCAGTAACCATGTACTTTGACCCTGAAATTGACAGTGTTCTTCCTTACCCCAAGTGCAAGCCATCCCCAAAGTTTGGTAACTGTAGATGGAGAAAGCAAGTTACTGTGCAGAACCCATTTTTCTTCTTTTTAGTCAGTGACCTTGACCTATGACCTTTTGATAAAAAAAAAATTAAAAACCACAATACACTTTGAAATTTGAAACAAATTTAACATGTACAATCCCTGATAAAAAGGACTGATTGAGAAATTGGAAGGTAAACTTCTGTCACACTTTAATTCTCACACTGAATTTAACATGTCAAGTTAAAGCAACAAACCAAAAATACTTTGGAGACAAGATTTCAAGGTTGGTGAGTTACATCTTGTGTTTGTGCATGTGTATGCAAGTTAAGGAATATCTCCTGAATGGGCATGTGTTGAATGTCTATTGTATGACTCCCCAATATAAATTACAGCACAGAGCTGTCCTATTCAAACAGTCACCTGGTTTTGACAAGGCTGCTCCAACACAAATGTCTATTGGTTTTTTGACAGACAACTGAAGAATCCTCAAGCTTCACCTATCCACCACCAACTATCAATTAACCATTGTTTGTTCAAGTCATGTACAGATCACCACTCTCAAGCACACACTGATTTATTTGGTAGTAATGTCCACGTTGCCAAGCTTGTACCACTATAAAGTGACCTGAATAACTGTTGGTCAATTTCACTATAAAAACAAGTACACGTTCAAACTACAATGACTTCACCATTTTTTGCCAAAGTTTCATAACATCTTTACTATGAAACAAACATTACTCTAATACAGTTGTTAATTTTTCAAAGAAAATGCTTAATTGGTAGGCATGGTTATCTCTGATTTAGCAATTCGTCTAATGATTATAATGGACAGATTTTCAAAGCATAATTTCTGTATTCAGTGTCCACTGACAGTGGAACATAGTCTTGTTTAATGTACCAACTAGATCTGTAACATTTGAAACAAGTATAGTGAATGGCACATTATGCTGTCCCCATGTTTGATAGTCCTCTATGCAGCTAACTGAAATTTTTGTGTACAAACCATTTTTTCTTCTTTCACAAAGACCTTAACCCCTGACCTTTTGTCCCCAAAATAAATAGGCTTCTTCCTTACTGCAAGTTCAAACCAGCCACAATGTTTGGCCCAGGTCTGTGATGTTGAACTAATGTTATTATGTAGAAACCATTTTCTCCTCTTTCAGTCAGTGAACTTTTTACACTAAATCAATAGGCTTCTGCATCCTCAATGCAAGACAACCACAAAGTCTGATCAGGTACAATATGCAGAACTAATGTAACTGTGTTGAAACCATCTTTATTCCAAGTCAGTGACCTTGACCTTTGACCTTTTGAACCCCATATCAATAAGCTTCTTTCTTACCCCAAGTGCAAGCCTTCGGAAAAGTTTGGTCACTGTCGAGAATTAAAGTTATTGTACCAGAACTATTTTTTCTTTCAGTCACAGTGACCTTGGCCTTTGAGCTTTTGACACCAAAATCAACATGGGGGTCTTCCTTACCCCAAGTGCAAGCCATCCACAAAGGTTGGTAACTATAGATAGTAGAAAACTCAAGTTGCTGTACAGAAACAATGTCACTTACAAGAGTAAACGTGACAATGTCATTTACATGAGTAAATGTGATATACCTAATTTCCACCCTGTGAGACACAAGTTGTTTTATTATGTGAACTCTGTTAAGCTTTTCTGATGAACCACAAGAGACAATCTTGATGTTTTATTTAAAAATATGCAATTTATGTTACAAATTCTGACCCCATAATTTACAGTTTTTATATTTTTTACCTATTATTTTTCAGGACAACATGTTTATGTTAATTTGGAAGAGTTTATCTTCTCATAATTTTTTTGCATTTTTTAACTTAACATTTTTGGAACTGTAGTTTTAATCAACTCAACACTATATAGCCAGGATTGTGCTGATATGCCATTAAACCTAATATATACATACATACATACATACATACCCCGTTTTAACACAGTTGACAGGCTCCACAACTAACATCTGTGGTATATACAGAACCTAACTGCATTAAACCAAGAATGATCGAAAATTCGATGTATGCATGTATGTGTCAGGAGAGGGACTAAAACACCTGTCAAACATATGGTAATAAGTTTAGCATATGTAAATTAAATATATTTAGTCACTTTATGGTATTTGTGCATTTAATTTTGTCCAAAAAAAAATACTTTAAAATGGAAATAAAGTTATAATACAGAGTTTCATGTGGTTTTCTTTTAACCTATACATTTGATAGATCAATTCAAAAACAATGGTTTAATGTCAGTCACAGGGTCCACAGTGTTACCACATTGTATCCAGGATCGTGTTATAATGAAGGGTGTTATAACAAGAGGCGCTGTACTATTATTACATATTTAGTTTTGAACAAGCAGACACCTGCTCATAACAGACAGACAGGCAATCAGTCTCCTGTTCGTCCACTAAAAGCAAGTTCTACTGTAATGCTTATCGGACCATGTTTAGAAGACAAACCACCATCAAAAGTGAAAAACAAACAAGATTTCTAGGCTGGCGGCATGCAATGTCTGTGGCGATTGATGTCTGCATTGGAGTGAGCATGCAAAATATGCATACAATCAAAATAATAATACAAAATAACAATAACAACTAGAGCTGTTAGTGATGGGTGCATCGCAAAGGGCCCCACTCGCTACTATAGTTTACTTACAGTCATTGGGCCTTAAACAGAAGAACTTGTTTTGGAAAACCAAAATTTATGAGAAGCTGGGCATGCAGGGGTGAAAAAAACTAAATGATGACAAAGAAAGCTGGAAATCCAACTCATTTGAGGTCTCATCAATATAAAAGTGCATGATAAATTCTGTTGAAGTACAATATTCCTTGGTAAAGTTATGCTATTGAAATAAAAGTTATGAGGTTGTGCAATCAGGTGCCATAATTCTTCTAAATTACAATTTGGAAGGCTTGAAAAAAAACTCATTCAAGGTCTCATCATGATGCCAAATCTGGTTGAAATCCAACAATGCTTTGTAAAGTTATGTTATGGAAACCAAAGTCAGAAGGATGTGCCATCCAGGGCCATAACTCTTGTAAATGATGTTGTGGAATGTTGGAAACCAAACTCATACAAGGCCTCATCAATATAAAGCTGCCGTCAAATTTGGTTAAAATCTAAAAAATCTTTGTAAAGTTGTGTTGTAGAAACCAAAGTCAGGAAGTTAGGCAATCTGGGGCCATAAATCCTGCAAATGATATCATGGCATGTTGGAAACCAAAATCGTTCATGGCCTAATCAATAAAAAAGCTGCATGCCAATTTGGTTGAAACCAAACAAAGCTTAGTAAAATTGTGCAATCAGGGGCCATAAATCCTGTAAATGATGTTGTGGAAATCTAGTTCATGCAAGTTCACATCAATCTCAAGTTGCATGCCAAAAATCTGGGTTGAATGCAAAAAAGTTTGGCAAAGTTATTTTGTGGAAACCAACATCAGGATGATAAGCCATTAGGGGGTATAACTAAGGTAAATAATGTTATGAAATGCTGGAAATCTAATTCACAATCACATCAATATAAACCTGGATGCCAAATTTTTTTGAAATTCAACAGTTCTGAACAGGCAATCAGAGGCCACAACTCCTCTAAATGACAACATAGATGCTAGAAATTGAACACTTTCAAGGGCTCATCAAGCTCTCACTAAATTTGGTTAAAATCCAACCATTCCAAGTAAAGTTTTCTTGCAGAAATCAAATTGCTGATGTATGGATACCCAACAGACATGTTTACTACAGACTCAGGAACTTCATCAAGCATGGCCCTAATGATTATGACAATGATAAAATTATTGGTCAATATTGTTGATAACATAGACAGGAAGGAAAATCCACACTGAATTACTTATCTTTGCTAGAATAAGATATGTTCATTGAAAAAGGTAAAATATTAAATTCTAAGTATTAAAAATATCTTTACTTTCCAGTTTTGAATTACAAAGGAGCCTTTCCTTAAAACAAAGAGTCCATCGAAGGGACTGACACTCTACTGTCTGAACTGTGGCAGCCATACTGGATGTAAGATCCACACCCTTTTCATCTTGGATAAATTACACACCATTAGAAGACTTCTGGTGAAAACCCCTGCCATATGATCATCTATTTAGGAGAATTAGTGACGATTTTCAATATGTTCATTTTGGCAGTCATACTGGATGTCTGTTCACCAACATTTTCATTTAGGACAAACTAGATATTATTAAAAGTCTGTTGGTAAAAACCATATGTTGATATGACAATCAATTCTAGACAAGTAGCAATAACAAGATTTCAAGATGGTCACCGTGGTGGCCAAATTGTATGTCAGATCAGCATCATTTCATTCCGGATCAACCAGACACCATAAGAATTCTTCTGGTGAAAACCCAAAATTCAATACGACTATCCATTTAGAAGTAGCGACACAAGATTTACAAGATAGCTGCCATGGTGGCCATATTGGATGTCAGATCGGCACAATTTTCATTTAAGATTAACTAGACTCCATAAGAAGTCTTCCGGTGAAAACCCCATGTTGATATCACTTTCCGTTCAGGAGTAGCAATGAAATTATTTTCAAGATAGCTGCTGTGGTAGCTATATTGGATATCGGTACCATTTTTATTTTAGGACCAACCACACATCATAAGAAGTCTTTCAGTGTAAACCCCAGGTTGATATGACCATCCATTCAAGTGGAGTAGTGATAACAAGATTTTCAAGATGGCCATGTGGCAGTCATACTGGATGTCCAAGTGGCACTAATTTCATTTAGGACCAACTAGATTCCATTCTGGAGACGTAGTGACAACAAGATTTTCAAGATAGCAGCTGTAGTGGCTATATTGCATGTCCAAGCAGTACTATTTTCATTTAGGACCAACTAGACCTTGGGATGAATGCATGTACAAGGTTTCATGGCAATGCTCCAAGTAGTTTAGAAGGAGTAGCAATAACAAACTTGTGCTAACGGACGGATGATGGGACAAAAGGCTATCCCCTAAGCTCTTTTGGTCTATTACCAACAAAGCTAACAAGATGAAAGACTAAAGCAAATTTTGGAAATAATAATAATAATAGTTGGAATGATAATGGTTATCAAAACAATATCCATTATATTGGATATTTTCTAAGGCCATTTAAAAGACCCACCTACCAACTTCTGTTAAATAATAATAATAATAATAATAATAACAAGACTAGGGCCTGCATATCAAGCCCACAATGAAAGCACTGTTGTACAACATGTGACTTTGATCCAAAAGTCAAAAGATTGAGCTAGAATGTCACATATATTAGCTTCATAACAAGTCATCCAAAGCATACAAAATCCATAAAGGGGTTTAAATTATTAAATACTAGTAAAAGCAAATGAAAAAACTTCAACCAAAACCATAACACAAATTTTCTATGACTGTCACACAAGAAATTGTCTAAGCTCTATAATGATTCATCCCAAGTATAAAGAAAATCCTATAAGGGGTTTAGGAAATACAGTAGAACCCATCTTGAAAGAACACCCCTACTGCCAAAAAATAATGGTCTCTCAAGACAGGTGGTCTCTCATAACAGGTCATAACACTATATAATCAATAAATCTTTGCATGGAGATCCTGGTTTCTCAAGACAGGTGGTCTCTCATAGCAGTGGTCTCTCAAGACAGGTTTTACTGTATAAGCAAATTAATAAACTTTAACCAAAACCATAATGGAAATTTTCTCAGACTGTCACCTTCACCCCAAGGTAAATTGGGCAAGCAAGCTTGTCATAAAATGAACTGCCTAATTAGCTTCATAACGATTCATTCCAAGTATGATGAGAATCTATCATGGGGTTAAAAAATACATGCAAATGAAAAACTGTAACCAAAATCTCCAGTTGTTGTCGATGTTGATGATGTTGGAAAAGAGACTTCTATGTCTTGCTTCCCACCAGCATGGGCTTGACAATAACATCAGTATTTCCGAATAGCTTGCAGTGTGCTGCATTTCATCATCTAACATATATACTCGCATATAAGCCCGTACCAACGGCAAATTGCATAGACCCTGATCTGCTGTCGCATAATGTGCCAGTAGATCTGGGTCTATGCAGTTTGTAAGGACTAATCAGTTGAACAAACAACATAGACCCTGATCTGCCGGCACATTATGTGAAGGCAGATCAGGGTCTATGTTGTTTGCATTTGAACCCGAATTATACGCGAGTATATACGGTACTCATTATTTTGTTGCACAGCCAAATGTTGAACTATTTCCTTATTAATCTGCCGTTACAATAAATAGCCTCCAGTTTTTTGCAAGGCCTATGTAATGTTTTAATACATCTCATAATTTCAGACACCAAAATATTTCTACTTACTACATTCTCCAATTAGACTTAACTACAGTCTAACACAACATTAGGGTTAAAGTGGCTCTCTGCATCTCTTGGGTCTAAGGTTGGATTTCTGGTGTCATATTATGTGTCTTACTATGATTTCCAAAGCACGCAATACAGTGTCAACATATCTGACGGGAACAATTCTCTGTAGAATTTTTTTTTTCTTACTGATAATGTAATCTATAATTTACAATCATGGGGAGACTCTTAAAACATGAGTCTCTTGAAGGGACTTACACTCTACTGGCTCATAACATTTTCCAAAATAAGACAGTTTCTTCTTTTTACCTGCAGAGTATTGAAACCATCTTTGATATTCCTGAGAAACTCCAAGGTACCAAATTTGGTAACATATATATTTTCTTACACGTCAAAAAAATCCCAGACCCTCCCCCACAAAAATTAAATGGTCAGTCCTAAAATCAATGTCCAAGTGCTCTCTATCAACTTGTTCTCTGGAATACAACCAAATACAAAGTCTGCTCAAAATTCATTTGTATATGCATATGTCACTATTTTCATAAGCTCAATGAAGTTCCAAAAGGCAAGCAATGACCTTTGACTTAACTCCCAAGGTAAATTAGGTCTGGTTTTTAAAATGCCTTCAAAAAATTGGAGACATGTTAATTTTCAGAGCTGTACCATTTCCAGTCAGAACCAATTAAATATTGCAAAATGAGTTTTAGTGAAAACCACATGTCAATGCCTTCATACATGCAAGAGTAGTGTTAAAATGTTTCAGATGACTGCTTTGATGCCAAGTTGGAGGTCAGATGAACACCATCTACATAGTGCTATGACCGTGTATTTTAGTGAAAAACCCAAGTCAATAAGACCATATGTTCTGGAGAAGTAGCATTATAAAGATTTTCAGGATGGCCATCAAAACAGCTATAGTCACATGAGCATCATTTTAATATAGGAATAACTATATATTGGAAGAAAAAAAGTTTGGGGTTTTCGTTAGATGTTGGCATGGCCATCCATTCAGAAGTAGCCGTTACGAGATTTGTCAAATTCTGGAAAGTCGCATTGAAATCATTTTTGTTTAGAACCAACTACATATTGTAGAAGTATTTTAGTGTAAACTCCATGTTGATGTGACTTTCAAGATGACCACCATTATTTAGGACCAACTAGACTTTGGGATCAATGTGTGTATTAAGTTTCATGGCAATCCTCCAAGTAGTTTAGGAGTAGCAATAACCAAGTCGTGTTAACAGACAAACATAGGTCGGACGACAGACAACAGACCATCCCATAAGCTCTTGTGGTCTATGACCAGTAGAGCCAAAAATCCCATGCTGACATGGCCATCCATTAGGGAGAAGTAGCAACAACAAGATTTTCAAGATGGCCACCATGGCGACATGTTGGATGTCAGATTGACACCATTTTCATTTAGGACCAACTAGACATCATAAGAAGTCTTGTGGTGAAAACCCCATGTCAATATGACCATCGATGAGGAGTAGCGATAACAAGATTTTCAAGATGACCACCATGATGGCCATAATGTCAGATCAGCATCTTATTTATTTGAGACCAACTACACATTAGAAGTCTTCTGGTGAAAACCCTATGTCAATATGACCATCCATGCAGAAGTAGTGATACCGGTAATATTTTAAAGATGGCTGCTGTGGCAACCATACTGGCTGTCCAAGTGGCACCATTATTTATTTAGTATAAACTAGACCTTGGGATGAATGTGTATGCAAAGTTGCATGGCAATATTCCAAAACAGTTTAGGAGGAGTAACAATAACAAATTTGTGCTAAAAGACGGTCAAGGCATGGACAGATGCCAGACAATAAGCAATCACATAAGTTCTTCTGGTCTGTGACCAGTAGAGCTAAAAAGGCAAATGGAAAAAAGTATATATTTTCCCCCGTTCTGTACACAGTTGTATTTAATGAAGCATAAAGTAAACAAGACAGTTTAATTACACCAAAACTAAATGCCTTCTTTCATCAGGAAAAAAGCCGATTTTCCTGTTGTCAGGTAAATATATCCATAAAGTACACATGCCTACCATGAATGATGAATCTAGGTTTTGCATGCTTTTGTTCCGGTACCTATCAAACATTAGTAGCCATAGGGTGACTTGAAAATTTATAGCAGCCATTTCAAATTTTAGGTCACCATGCCCTATTAATTTGGTTGCCTTGGACAATGAGAGCAGAAATCATTTGAGTGGATAATAGTAAAAGATGACAAAAAATTAGATTTTATTGTAAGCAAATTAAAAAGTAATTACAAAAAAAGCCTGATGTAACTTTAGTAGAATACCAAGATCTGACAGAACTGTCAACAGTCATCATCTACTTCAACCTCTGGCCAGCCATTACAAATTCACTATTTGAGTTCCATAAACCAGCTCTACATGGCGACTGGACTAAAATTCACTGATAAAGGACTCGACTTTAATTTTCTTCTTATATTAATAAAGCCTTAGACATATCTGCATTTATGATAGTTAGACTACATTTTTCGCATTTGTCTCCATGTTCACATTTTTCCAGATCCATACTATTAGCCGAGGTGGAATACACAAACTTGTCTCTTACAGGCCGCAAGCCTGACTAGTCACATATAAAGATGGCGACTTAATGCAGGAATCGGCAGTCTTACAATCAAAAAGGGATTATGCTGTGAATTAAATTGTAGCTGCCAAGTGTCTTTAGCATAAAACACAGTATATACTTGTAATTAAAATGTGTTGATGTTGTTTTCCAGTTCCTGCATTATGATTCTGATGGTTGCCAGAGGGCAACCAGTTGAAATTTTCACTCAGCAATTTTCAATTTTTTCGTTGCAAATGCTACCATTTTTGTTGCAACTTGGAGTGCTGTTTTGGTGAACATTTGTATCTAATCCACTGTACATTTTATCTTTGGTTTAAGAATTTTTCACTACTGGTGATATGGTCAAAATAATATATTACTTGCCAAAATAGTGTCAGATCAAAATTTCTACTAAACCTGGGAACACTGGTAAGTAGTTATTTTGATTATGATGAATAAAAAAATAGAAACCAAAATAATAAAATATATAAACCAAAATAATCAGATACTAAATATTGTCATAAATAAATAAAGAAATAAGAACATTATAAATATACAATATCTGTAAAACATTACCTTTCCCTTCAGGTGCTGACTTATTAAATTGTCTGTTCTTAAAAAAGGGGTCTCTTATACAGCTTGGAAAGACAGAGTCTATGGAAGAATAAATATTGCAATATATATATATATATCAGTAAAAACATGAATAAATAATAATAAAACATTGATAAATACATGTATATGATAAGAAAAATAAATACATAGTGAAATCATTATTTATATACGTATTTTAAGATAATAAAGTGAAAAATGTAACTATCAATAAATACTTAATAGAAACAATAAGACAAAATTTTGATAAATAACAATATCAAATATATAAGCTCAGAAAAGTAATATATAATATATATAATAAATCTATAGAAGAGTTCATAAATAATTTATTTCATTGAATACATAATACATTTAATAATATAATTCTAGATAGAAAGATAAATAACTTGTTCAAAGAAGTAAATAATTAACTATGGCATCTACTTTCTTAAATATGGTACTGTAAATATGTAAAAAGTATAGGAAACCCCAAAAGTTTCCATTTTCTTTAGAAAACAAAAAGTTTTTCTTAAAAACTGTCCTAAAAATAGAATTAAACATGATATATAAGAACATGGGAGATTTTACTTAGAGGCACCTACTTGTGTAAAGTTTTTATCAATTCAGTTGTTTCCATGGGGTAAAAATCTGAAGATAATGTGCCAAAATGAAAAAACATGAACAGATGCAAACACTTAATGGAAGACAAGTAAAAAAACAAACCCAAAAACTAAATAGATTTGTAAAATAAGTATGGACCCACTGCAGACACTTCAGACCAAAACAGTCCAAGTCCAAAACATTAAAAACTGGAGAGAAAAAAATATTGAAATGTTGCTATAATGATATGAAAATTTAATCAAGTCATCCATTTATGCATAAAAACATGTAAAACAAATTTAATTTGTCTACCTCACATATTTTTGTTAAACTGTGCTCACAAAGCTTTTTGTAAAACACAAAAAGTCCAAATAGTTCAAAAATGTGTATTAAAAAAAGCTTAAAAAAACTAAACAAGAGTACCGTGAATAGTACAATATACACTTGCCCCATATTTAGGAGTCATCTATATAGGCACTAGCTTGGCATGGTTGACTGGAGATTAGTGACCCATGGGTCTCGATGACCTTGACCTTAACCTATGGTTAAGGTATGTGGTCTTGAATTAAATTTACTGTGCAGAAACCATTTTTTTTAAAGACTTACCATGAATGTGACCGTTGACCATTAGACACCAAATCTACTGGTTTCTTTTTTGCACCAAGTGCAAGCAATCCACAAAGTTTACTCAAGGAACATATTCTAGAATAAAAATTATTGTACAAAACCCATTTTTCTAAGAGTCACAATGACTCTTACCTTTGACCTTTGGATCCCTACATCAATAGGCTTCTTCCCAACTCCAAGTGTAAGCCATCCACAAATTCTGGTCACAGTATGTTGTCTAGAACTAAAGTCATTATGCAGAAGAAAAAAAAATTCTATCAGTCACAATGACATTGACCTTTTGACTCCCCCAGATCAGCCAACACATTATGTGATGGCAGATCAGAGTCGGTGCAGTTTGAAGTTGGAAGCGAATGTATATGGTACATAGGAACCCAAGGGAAGGAGACACAGAGTACCCAAGTCTTGCAAATCTGGGAGACACAAAAAATTTCAATGGAGCAAAGAAAACTACTAGAAAATACTTGAAGCACTTGTAAAGAACAACAATCTTATTTGCTTTGACAGTTCTGCCATCTTGAATTCATGTTCTGCACTGCACTACCATCTTTTCTGTGCGTTGTCATATTATTGAAATATCAAAACACTTAAGAAACTCATAAAAACATTGACATGTTTGAATACATGTAACTTGTTTATCAGAGAAATACTGCCCTGAAATTTTCAGTTCCAGACCTTGCTCTTGTTTAGCCACGTATCTCTGTGGTTAGCATGCAAAATAGCAACCAAAAGGGTGTGGGTTTGAATCCTACCATCGGTACAGCACAGGTCGGCTTTGTAGTGCATCATTACACAAACCACTTTACTCCAATTACCTCAGCACTAAATAACATTGGTGATGTCTGTGACATAAAACACAAATGCAAAACCTTTTCTCCAAATGTTTTCTTTGCAAACTAATTATTCATTAATTAAATGCTAAACTGTGCACTTCTGCAAATTTCTTCCTTCTGAAATTGAATCCCTTTGGTCATTAATTCAACCTCATAAATCATTAATCTATCAGCCAGTAGTGGCTCTGCACTGAAATGCCGCAGATAACTGAACCTTGAATATTTCACTTGCCAAAATCGTTCTTTTTAATTGAAATGAATCACCAACCAATGTGGAAATCGATGTGTACAAGTGCCTAATTACAATTATCTGCGTATGTGTACCAAAGAAATATTTAAGGCAAATTTTGACAAAATTTGTCCATATTGTATATGATGGTAAATAAGCACCCTCAGGAGTCAAGTTTTGAGCAGGGCTCAGGAAAATTATTCATCCAAACTGTAAAAATTGACTGAGTCGAGCAAAACGTTACTACGTACTCGTCCCTGGGCCGAGTTAATGCAGAATTGCACCTCGAGAATAAAGCTGAATGCATTTTCTACACTTAACTTACGCCTAATCTGCCTACTTGTACTCGTCATCACTCTAGAACATATTGCAAAGAAAATAACTTTGTTATTTTGGGGGGGGGGGGGTTGCAGAATTGGGTGGAGCAGGTGGTGGTTCACACAGGTACACGATACTAAAATGGGTAAATATTATGAACATATTGTGTTGCAGTTTTACACTTAGCCTCAATTTCTTAATGCTACTTGCATTTAAACAGACTGTTCAGTAATGTAGGCATAATTTTTATGTGGAGAAATATATGCTATCACACATCTATACGAGTCAGACCTCTTAGAAATAAAGAGACAAGAATGTGAAAATTTTTCTGATTATTCATATGGTCAGGCAATGTTACAGTTGCTGCAGGTCACCATTTTTTTCAAGACAGAAGCCGTATTGATAAATTGTCATGCCAAAGGGAAGATGCCAGCAGATATTTCTATAAGCATGTAATTACTTTTCACAAGAAAAATGTTGCCAATCATGATACAAAATGAGTAATTTAAGTGTCTCTGAGAATTCCCACGAACTTTCTCACAATGCATGCTGTTGTAATTTACTTATAAAGCAGATGTCGCAACAAAAGCCGACTGGTCGAAATCTGGTTGGGATAATGACCTAGAAATGTTGCAAATCTTCCTTTTTATGGCGCCCATGTGTAGCTCTCTAGAATTGAGGTTTGACCAAAAGTGATCATTTAGTCCGAAAGTTGGTAGAAACTGAGACAGTTGGAATTCTTCTTTCAAATGCAATTTACTGACATTTGTCTTCTGGAAAGTAATTGCATACTTATATAAATATATGCTGGTGTCTTTAATTTGGCGCAACAGTGCATTAATAACGACAGTCTTGAAAATACTGGTGACCTGGGACAAGCGTAACATTGTCTGACCAGATGAAAATCATAAAATGTTTAAATTCTCTGTCTCTTAACTTCTCCCATATCTAACTCATAAAGATGCACGATAGCTCATTGAAAAGGAAACTTATGACACCTAGAATACTGAAAGGTTTCACTGTAAACCCGAATACCACTAAGAAATCAAGGGCTATATGTGCAACTGCAATTTCTCAAGTTACAAATCTTTTATCGTATTATGTGTTTACATGTATTAAATGACAACCACTGAAAGGAAATGTATCCTAAAGCAGCATTCATCATGAGATTTCATTGGTCAGCAATTAACATACCTTATATGCTCACGTATAATCCAATACCATCTGCAAACTGCACACACCCAGATCTGCCTTTGCATAATGCGCTGGCAGATCTGGGTCTATGCAGTTTGTAAGGACTAATCAGTAGAACAAACAACATAGACCCTGCTCTGCCCGCACATTATGCAACGGCAGATCAGGATCTATGTTGTTTGCATTTGAACCTGGCTTATACACGAGTATAGATGGTACTTGGAAACCCTGTTTCATTATAAGACAAATTTGGATATAACATGGTGTGGCTCATGAATTTTCGCAACCTCATCACCAATTTCTTGTGGCTTACTTTTCAATTCCGTACAAAGCTTTAATGCCAAAGGAAATGAGTGCTTGATTTGTTCATCTGGCGAGATGTACACCCATGTACCAAACAATGCCATTGTTCAAATAAGTTTATCACCCAAATTGATAAATCAATTCATTAACTAACATAATTAAGTCATTGTAAATCATCAATGTTAATCCCACAATGATATGTTGTTATCTGACACTGCTGCTAAATTTAAAAATAACAAAAGACAAATTACAGAACAAAAGCCACTTTCATGCACACGAAGCTTGATGTCAGCCAATCAGCATGTGATCCATCAAAAAGCTGCTGCAAATCAGTCAGTTCTTTGGAAAACAATAGACTCGATCCCTGATGTATATCCCTAAATAAGTGCCAGAGCTCTCAACAGAGTTTCAGGATGAGGAGTCCTGGACTCATCACTCATGGAACTCTGAGTCCCCAGCCGATTTCTAAAAAGCCCTGGCATAAACTCAGGGAGTCCCTCACTTTCAAAAGAATAGAAAGAAAATGAAAAAGTACATGATCATTATTTTAGTATATACATGTATCTGGATTAAATTCTCAGCCGCATAAGATCACATTAGAGAAACAAGAGTCCCTTGAAGGGACAGACGCTCGATGTGTGAAAAGAATTTCCAGGATTGTTCAAACTGTCTCCGATATTCTTCAAAGATAACAAGATTTTCAAATTAAATGCTGTGGTGGACATATTGGATATCAGATTGGCACCATTTTCATTTGGGTCCAAGTAGACATCATTAAAAGTCTTTCGGTGAAAATCCCATGTCATATTTATCATCCATTTAGGGGGAGAAGTGAAAAGAAGAATTTCACGACATCCATCAATGCAGCCATATTGGATGTACGACTGGCACCTTTTTCTTTTAGGACCAACTAGGCATCGTAAGAAGTCTATTGCTGAAAACTCCATGTTGAAATAGCTATCCATTTGGGAGTAGAGATAACAATATTTTCGAGATAGCCATCATGGTGGCCATATTGAGGGTTAGTCATTTTCATCTAGGATGAAGTAGACACCACAAGAACACCTCTGATGAAAACCTCACGTCAAAATAACTTTCCCTTTAAAAGGAGTAGCTAAAACAAGATTTTCAACACATATTAGACATCAGATCAGCACCATTTTAATTTAAGATCAACAAAACATTATAGGAAGTCTTTTAATGAAAACCCCATGACGATATGACCATTCATTGAGAAGTAGCATTACAAAGATTTTCTAGATGGCTGCTGTGGTGACCATATTCGACATCAGATTGGCACCATTTTCATCTAGGACCAAGTAGACATCATAAGAAGTCTTTTAGTGAAACCTCATATTGATAGGACCATCCATTCAGGAGGAGTAGCGATAAGATTTTCAAGATGGCCACTGTGGTGGCCATATTGGATGTCACATTGACACCATTTTCATTTAAGACCAACTGGACATAATAAGAAGTCTTTTGGTGAAAACCCATTTCAATATAACTTTCTGTTCAGGAGGAGTTACGATAACGATTTTCAAGATGGCTGCCATGGTGGCCATATTGGACCTCATATCGGCACCATTTTCATTTAGGACCAAATAGACATCATAATATAAGTCTTTTAGCAAAAACACCATGTTGATATCACCATCCATTCAGGAGAAGTAGCGATAAGATTTTCAAGATCGCTTCTGTAGTGTCCATATTGGATGTCCAAGCAGTACTATTTTCATTTAGGACCAACTAGACCATAAGATGAATGCGTAAAGTTTCATGGCAATCCTCAAAGTAGTTTAAGAGGAGTAGCAATAACAAACTTGTGCTACTGGACAGATGGACATCGGACGACAGACCATCCCATAAGCTCTTCTGGTCTATGACCAGTTGCACTAAAAACTATTTTTCAGTAATTGTCCCAAAAACTTTGCACCATACTGCACTCTACAAGCTGCAAACTAGTTTTTCAAATCCATCAGTTTCTTTACTTTTTACTGATCTTTGACTTAACAAATGTATGTATGGCTTTCGGGTTATCAAAGTCTTCAAGAACAGGTTGCTCCTCCATTATTCTGATCAATTTATTAACTGTTTCATTGTACAGAACTCTGCTGCTTTGCAGTCATCATTTTCATACCAATTTCAAGTTTTCTCAACAGCATACGGGATTGTCCGTCTTTTTTGCATAGCACAACAACCCTCAATAACAATTAAATGATCCGGGTTAAATTCGTGATGGCTAAAGACTGATATCTGCAAGTTAGTATTTCCATTTCAAGTGAAAGGATTTTGCTTTCCACCAGTTTTACACAGTACACTCACAAATTGCTTTTAATGTAACATCTGATTCCACTTTTTTAAACCATGAGAACTGCCTCTTCCACTCAGGTCTTCAAGTTCTCACATTTGTAGTTCTGCCACCATTTTTATCAGTGTCCTTCACCATAGTCTAGATGGATTCAGCATTAAATATACATTTGGAGTTAAAAATCTCTTTAATGTCTTCACTTGTGCTCTCACTTTTGTCTATTTTTTGCCTTTTATTATCTTTAGTGTCATTTTCATCACAAGTCCATTTCCTGAATAATGAAAACAGATTTTGCTGACTCATTTTTATGAGTCTAAATACTTTTTGGCACTCCTTTTTAAAAATGTCTATTGATCCTGTAGTGCCATAGTCAAAATCAAACGTACTGAAGTAGCAGTTATTATTATTGCATATTAATGATTGAACAGTAGTGTCCAACTCAAACTCTGAGAAAGCATGGATTACTTTTGTGATTTATATATGTCACCAATTTAAACACAGTTAAAACAGCATAAGGCATTGTTTCTTTGCCAAACAATCGCAAGTGCTGACATACGCATTCAATAGAACAGGTTTCTTTGAATTCATCACATCAGAGAAGGATTAACTGGTAATTAGTCGCTGGCTTCATACCCGTTTTCCCCATGTCCAACCATTAGCTACTCTGCAGATCGGCCATGGCTGATCAAAAATATAAAAGGAAAAGAATGAGGTGCGTCACTGAGACACATTACATGGAAAAATGGTGTTTCTTGTAAGAATTTCACGCATATTTGACCCAGAAGCTCGAGTCCCCGAGAGCACCGAGTGCTACAATATATTTTGTGTGTGTATATAGTGTTTTATAAATTTGTGAAAGTTTATTAGCGAGGAATTTATTTTAAAAATTTTATACAGACACTGCTTAGTGCAGAGACTATCCCAGGTGGCAACTCAAATGTGGCATAGTTGAAGAAGCCACAATGCCGTTTTTCTTGTGTAAATAAGCCAGCAATCGGAACAAAGAATCACTGAAATAGTGCTTATCACATCTGATCATCAGGATCAAATTAGGTTCATAATCTGCTATCCTACTTCCAGTAAATCCTTACCTCCTGGCCTTAGTGAAGCTACAATAAAGTGTTATTTGATTCGGTAATTCTTCATCAAAATGCTGCAGCAAGAGAACCCTCTTTTGTCCAGCCTTTAATTTATTTTTGTAGAAAGTAAAAACTTTAACAAGGTCAAAGGGTTAAGCAAGCATTTGCAGAATGTACTGTCTTAGCCTTATACTGGTTCATCCCAAGTAAAATGAAAATCGAAACAGGAGTTTTGCAAATATACGCAAATAAAATCTTTAACTAAAACCTTAATGCACATTTTATATGACTATAACCTTGACCCCAAGGTCAATGGGGCAAGTCAATGTGTTGTAGAATGATTTGGTTTTGGCTTGGTGCTTTATGGCACAGCAACACGTGTAGGTTATTTAGTGCCAAGGAAATTGGAGTAGTGTTGTAGAATAAAACTTTCTTAGTTTCAAATCCATGCCAAGTACGAACAAAATCCATATAGGAGTTCAGGAAATGTATGCAAATGAAATACTTTAACCAAAATAGTAACTTTTCACGATGAAGGAGCCTCTGTGGCCCAGTGGTTAGCATGCCGGACTTACGATCGAAAGAATGTGGTGGTCGAATCCTACCACTGGACCAGCCCGATTCAAATACTATGGTGTGTCCTTGGGCAAGGCACTTTACTCCAATTGGCTTGGCACTAACTAACCTACTCGTGTTGCTGTGCCGTAAAGCACCAAACCAAACCAAATTGTTCATGATGATGCCAGCAGAACAGTGACTGCAACGTCTACACTTTCCTACCAATGTGTGCTCAACAAGAAACATCAATAATATACTGTATATTTCTCCTAAATTAACTTAAGAAAGAATGACTGCTACTCCTGCATTGTACCAGATGCCTTACCCTGCCAAAGAATAAACTCAGAAGATGAACAAAATGTCTCTTACTGCTTTACTAAATGCTGATTAAATATCAGTATCACAATATTTATGTGGAAGATGGGGATAAAATAATATCCAATAACAATTTGTATTTTTGTCATAAACTTAGCATGAATAAAAAAGCTGTTCTAAACCTAGTCTAATAAACACACACAGAAATAATATTACACCACAGCAGCAGCTACATGCACTACTACTAATTACTAGGAGCTGAACAAATATTGTTAGTGAAATTTTAATTTTTTCCATTTTTTTTCTCCACATTTTGGTTCAAGTGTAGTATAATTATGGTAATACTGCCTGTGATCACGTGACTGTGAACTGGCTTAAGCAGGGCATGACAATGTAGCTTTCACAATGGGAAAAATGTTGGCCTGGCATTAATTTTTGGTTATCCTGGGCAATGGATTTTTCTACCACTGTACTACAAATTTATGCAACTCCAGGACACCGTCTCTTCCTTGTTATTGGAAATTTTACCAATAAAGATTGCAAAATAAAATCAGTGTAATGAAAGCAAATAAGAACAGCATGAACAAGTTTGTTGTTTATCAATTTCATGTAGATTTGGCACTTATTACCCTACAATTCAAGTTGAATTACCAAAATCCCCCCCGACACACAATATCAAATTTAATGTATTATACATGATTTTATCTTCAAATAGAAATTAACTATTTCAAATATACAAATAATTCTCATGTGTTTGTCTTTGATCATTTAATTTTCAACTAATTTTCATGTTACAACTTTTGACCATGCACATGTCGTCCATGTTTGATCTTCCAATTTGATATTTCTTCACAGACAGGTAATCAAGGGTCGTATCAAGAGCATTCTATATACCATGAAACAAAAGTACATGCCCGAGTCCTCACTTTTTAAACATTAACTGAGTAAGCTTTGATGGAGGACAGTGGTCTGACCCAGCGACAAAGATAAAACTTAACACATCTGCAGTGCTCCATCTTGGTTATGCTATCTAGGAGACACTGTATGCACCTCTGGTCCCCCTGTAATGATCAAGATATGGGGATTTGTTAGATATAGGGGGACACTGCCAGTTGGAGTGGGAATATGTCCCCTGGGCTTGCTCAAAGTGCAACACAGCATTGGAGTAGTCCAACTCACTGCATAATCCTACACGTTTTGACTGGCTTTCCAAAATTATAATGGAAAATATGTCTGCATTAGAAACAAAGACCACGTAACCAGTCCATGTTATTCATATTGCTGCTGTAAGAGAAAGTTGAGGTCTTAAACCACCCATATCAGCTGCACGTAAAGATGTAATCAACATCTTTCTCTGGCTGTGGGATAAGCAAACAAGTGTTCATTACAAGTAATGAGAGTGAATTTGTTACTTTTAAAACTTTTTTAAAAAATGCACTTGCCCATGACTAATTCTTGCTGTAAAGCACTTGCCCTATTGAGACAATGAACTACTCCCAGATGTCAGGTGATCCAATTTATACAGCCTTGCTACTACCAGCACTTCTACTACCATCATTACTATTATTATTAAGAAATACTGTGTATACCCCCCCCCCCCGAGATGAGCTGTCAATATATCAAAGGGCATAAGCCCAAGACCCCATGGGCCCCAACCTTGGACATAACCCAAGGGTGGGAATGCTAATGAAGTATTTGGTTTGGTGTTTAACAGCACAGGAAAACATGTAGGTTATTTAGTGCAGAGGCAATTGAAATGACTAAACCAAGAACACATCATGGCAGCTGACCCTAGGGCTGATCGGACAGTAGAATTCGAACCCATAACAGGGGTGGACGAATTGGTTTTCCACACAACTGGGATTACCAAATTTTGTTTTTGGAATACTTAATTGTAAGGTTCTAAAAGCACACGAGACAAATGGCGCATCTTATGTTTTTTTTCTTCTTTTTTTTAATAGTATTCAACAACCTTACATGCATACAATTTTGTCATTCATTTACAATTTCTAACCTGATTATGGTCTGGGGGTCAACTAACACTGTCATCTTTGCATTTCAAACCAAAAGGAGGTTTCTAATGTACACGACAAGCCTGCTCTGTTATTTTCCAGTTTCTGGGAAAGTCCATTTTCAGTGAAAGGGTGAGATCTTTGGACTGCACATACATAGAAGGTAAACACTGTATCGCCTGCATCCAGTATTTTTAATTTCTAGTTCTAATCCCCCCCCCCCCAATAAATAGAAAAGTAAAAAAAAAAAAGGCTTACATTTGAAAACATGCACAAGAAGTAGTGTTTGAAGTATAACTTTATTGCACAAATTCATCAAAATACTCGCCCATGCATATATGGCAGTGTTGCACCTTGAGCGCGGGATATGCAATTTTGTTATCTCATGTCCCCCAAAGCTTGACCCTGTGCGCCCCTAGGGTGCGCTTTTTCATCAGGAAAAATTTAAAAGTTCACCTGCAACTTTTCTTTAGTGGATGTTCATCCACATCTATGTTGGTGCTAGCAATGGCCAAAGTCACTACAGGGTAATAAAAACTGTAAGATGACAATGAATATCCATTAAAACAATGTACATGGCAATGAAAACATTCAAGGTTTGTGGTGGTCGGCCTAGTTGCAATGTAAAGTCTTTGATGGCCACTAATGTAACATATTTTCCAGTTAAAGTCACACCTATGGCAAGGAAGATTCAATTTTTTTTGAGGTTGAATTAATGACAAAAGAGACTAAACTTCCGCCAATACACAATTTGTCACTTAATTATTGATTTATTAATTTGAAAAGAAAATTAATTAAAACATGGGTATTTATTATTATTTATGATAATAACACATGGGCATTTATTATTATTTATTATAAAATAAATACTGGAAGATATTGAGTGAACACTGTAGTTAAATGGGCGAGATATTCAAACATCTTAATGTTTTCATAAGTTATGTGAGCATATGGATAAAATGTTTACTGCAATAATAAGTCTCCAAGGAAAATATGATGCTACAGTAAGGTGGCAAAACTGTCAGCAAAGCAGAGACAATCTGGTTTGGTTTGAATCACAAAGATGACAATGTTAAGGCTCCCCTGGCAACAATCGGGTTAGAATTGTAAATCAATGAATTGAATGTCTATCTGTGATCATGATAAATAATTCAAAGGATTTTAATAGAAAGACACCCTTATAACAATGCCTTACTTTTTCTTTTACAATTCAACTTGCAAAACAATCTTATTTTTCGTAACATATCCACAAAGAATAAAATGATTTTTTTATTTGTTTTACAGAAATTGGTATAAAGATTTTATTTTGATCTTCATTTAAAAATTAAATAATCCTTTTAAAGACTTTTCTTGAAAGTTGAAGAATGTGTATTTTTTAAAGAAAAAACAATGTACATAGTTATGATGTGGACAGATCTGAAACAGACCAAACTGTACAGGGGCCCCAGGTGGCCGAGTGGTCCAAGGCGCTCGCCTTTACAGATCACCGACATCTCACCTCTGTCCGCATGGGTTAAAGTCCCAGGTCGGCTAACGTGGGTATGTGAGAAAACTTGCAAGTAGCTTCCTGTGGGTCAGTGGTTCTTCCTCCACCAAATGTACAGACTGCCATGTATAACCCATTATGTACTGAAAAATGGCATTAAACCCACAAAAACCAAAAACCAAACCATACCGTACACAGGCATTTTTATCCCGGTGTAACATTCTAGTTTCATTTGATTTATAATTTAAGCTACACGGTTTATTTCTTTATTTATTTTACAAAAACTACAAATTGATTTCTAATTTTTCAAGCATATGTACTTTCTTGTGGTCATAGAGCAAAATCAGTTTCACTTGATTGTTTCTCAAGTTTAAATTACAGATATTTGAGTGCAGAATGTTTTTAAAAAAAAAACATAATTATATGAACTATTTCTTGTGCTTGGAGTATCTGTCTCCATGTTTTTCTGAACCTTTTAATACCTTACGATTGTATCCAGCTGCAGGTTTTTAATGGCGCATTAAATGGAAATGTTTATCCATTGAAAAATGGGGGCTATCAAACATTTGTGTGGGCTACCCTAGTTTCCCCTTTGGTAGCCGATCGGACTAATACACATATTAGTGATTTGCCCACCCCTGCACAGCCTTTCAGCTGCAAATCTAGCATGCAAACCATTGAGCTACCATGGCTTATCTCAGATGTTTTTATATTCCAAATACAGTGTAACTTGAAGAACTATTAAAATGTAAATTATGGACCCAATGGTTCCACCAAAGAATGTACCCCATCAACAGGAGTGGTACAATGTGACAGGGAAGTAGATGGCGTTATATACTAAATAAGCATAAAATTGAAGGAGACTTTCTTGAAATAAACAGATGAAAAAAGTAATCATAAAAGTGTCCTACCTCTTGACCTAAATATTTTTGCTTTCAATTTAAATTGCTATAAATCTGAACTGTCCACAATTAATGAACAGTATGCAAAGGTAGCCATTACTGAAGCATGCTTTCTAGTCCATGTCCAATCGATGCTAAACAATATTCTGAGAAACAGCAAGTGCCTTAACCCTTTTCATACTGAAGCCCATTCAGACAGGCAGTTGTATAGAACTGGACATTTTTCAGTCAGTGCTGTAGCAGCAGGAGAGAATGCAGAGACGTTGGTAAATCTGGCTTTACAGGACAATTTTTTGAAATTATTTTTCAATGTTGTATACCATTTTAAAAAGCATAAAATTTTCCTTAAGGTCATATATTTTTTGACTGAAAATTTTCAGACGTAAAACTTCAGTTGAAAGTAGTTATGTAAGCAAAAATAACTGCTTTACATTTTTTTTGTAATAACTTAACTTTCAATGCAATTTTCCTATCTGCAATATTCATTTTACCTCCTCTATGTAATTGTATGAAATGGGGGGAATTTTATACCATTTAAGAAGGTGACAAAATAGTAAAAATCCATAAAGAATATCTAAAGTTATTACAATTTTATTAAATTTACTCGCATGAGAATTGGAGAACAAAAAACAGAATAATCCTTACTGGTAAGTTGACAAAGCTTTTCATTTTGGTTCAGTGTTTTTATTCCACAATAAATTTTAATGTAATAATATAAGAGTTATATTGGGTGTATTTTGGTCCATTTCCAGGGATGCAGGAAATTTTCATAATATTATGCACACACTCAACATCGGTATATGTGCGAACTTTATGAGAAGTGAAGTTCTCAAAATGTCCAGTTAGCTTGAAAAGCATCCATGTCTTCATCATCGTCAATATCCGAGTCAAAAATACCAATTAACTATTTATCATCAGCTCAGTTCATTCGATGCAACCAAGATAACGATCCCCACTGCCTAAAATATAAATTTCCCTCCACATTTTCATCAAAATCGGTATCAGCATCACGACCGCTTCAGTACTGTCCGCCATTTTGAATTACACACGTTAAAATTCAGTTTTGAAATCAAATTTTCTACTAACCAGTTCTCATCATCTCCGTTCATTTCGTCGAAATGAAGCTCACAATCTGCACTGCTTAAAACATAGTTTCCCCACAAAATTGTCTATATTTTCATCAAAATCGGCATCCACATCACTGCCGTAAATTGCTGTTTCAGCGCTGTCTGCCATGTTGATCTCCACACATTAAAAGTCGTGTTTGAAATCAAATTTTCAAATAACCAGTTATCATCAGCGCCGTTCATTTTGAAGAAGTAAAGATAGCGATCCCCACTGGCTAGAATGTCAATTTTCCACGTGAAATGGTCTTTATTTCCAACTAATTCAGCAAGCACATAACTCTCTTCAATTCCCTCTTCAGAATATGACCGCCATATTTTATCTCTGCACGTTAAAACTCGATTTTGAAATCAAATTTTTACCAGTTTTGGGGTCTTTTAAACACAATCTGGCAATGTTATGTATACCTTCTACCTTTATTTCCTTCTTTTCAAAAGAGTACACGTAAACTGATGACGTTTTATACAGTTAAACACGTGTCTGCAAATGTTGGTAACGGAATCTAGTGAACATACGACCAGAGTCGTATCCCACTGGCAAAGGTAAAGTACGACTGGAGTCGTATCCCGCTGTCAAAGGGTTAACGAGTGTGATGTCTAACAGAGTAACCGATGAACAAAATTATATGTAATCTGGTCACAACATTCAGAAAATCTGAAATTCATTTGTTTACTATTTGGTTTTCTTTAATTCTTTTTTAAGGATGGAAAATGGATAGCATCAGTGTCCGGAAAATTGGAAGGTCTGGATATTTGGATTAATGAAATTAATTAAATCTGGAAGTGTTTCAGTAGAAAACCATATTGGGTTACTGTTTGGTCATTTTAAATACAACCTATAAATTTAAAATAATTTCTGATTCATGGCATTTAATATATGAAATGCCATAAAATAATGAATATACATGTAATAATAAAAAAAAAAAGAATATTCAAGATATTTTAATAGTTGTGCTATTTAGTTCCCAATTTTCTTATACATACATGTACATGTACCAATACATGGTTCTCTTCAGAAAATTCAATATTAATCATATATTCACAGTGTTTTCACTATTTCTCATTTAATATGCATCAGTTTAAGTTGGCAACTATACATCACTGAAGCCTATATTTTGTAAAGCCTGGAGGATACACAAGCAACATTTTCTTCAGTTAACCAACCACAATATATGTCCGTAGCATGTTGTCTATATAAACAGTCCTGCTTAGAGCTCATGTAAAACTATCCTTGGGGCAGTTTATACAGCTGATTATAACAGTCAATTAAAAGGTGTGGCAGTCAGATATAAGCAACCACCATTTCACAGATTACTTATTTAGCTGAGAATAGTTAGGACAATGCCATGTCAAGTCCTTTGAACACAGCTGTGGGAGAACCCATTAGGCTAATTTGCATAGGTAAAGTGCACTAAGCAGAACAACCCAATTCATTTGAAGTTAGGCACAATCATAGAGATGCATGTTTAAGAATAAAAGTTATTACACATCATTGCTTGAATGAGAATGTTTAAACCATCATGATCAGTGGCAATTTTTCTCTGAAGTCAGATTTTTGCTCCATGTAAAAATGCAAAACAAAATTCAGTCGTCAAATTATTTCAGTACATGGAATAGTGTACAAGTGTGGTTCACTTTTTAAGGCAAAATGTCATAATGCAGCTGTGATTTAGGAAAGGATGAGCCATCTGCAAAATGAGCAGAGCCCAGCAAAAGTAAATTTCAGAACTTCTGGATGGAGTTTGACTTTGTGATGCTCAGCAGCAAGGTGCAACAAACATCATATGAGCATTAATCATTCTGGAGTGTACAACATCTGTTGATTTACCAACACCACCCAGCATGTTTGACACACCCTCACAGCAATGCAGATGCAGAAAGATCATGTTCTATGCTGAGAAAAATTCAACAAGATCTTCGGGAAAGTTAGAACAACAGTACCATCAAGTCTCAAATGAGTATCAAGATGTACACATGACATTTGCATTACCTTCACACACACACCCCCCCCCCCCTGCCACCACTACACGCACATTGAACTACTGAGAGCAGCAAAGACTGCATCTAATAAAGAAATATTCCACTTGCCAATGGATTTTAAAGACAGAAACTCTGTATATTTTTTTTAAAAATTCAATATGTGTGTGATTGTGTTTGTGCGAGTGCCGGCACATGTGTGATGTAATGATATTGTACAATACTAAGTCTACCAACTATACTGGGTTTGTAAGTGTATTAAATGCTTCAAAAAACACATTATTTTCTTTTTTTTTATCAAATTTGAATTTCCAATAATTTTTATATAGACTTATATGAAAAGATAACTTATTCTCAATTGAACAACATCGCTCTTTTAGGTCATATGCACTGATCCCCCTTGGGACCTCAAAACACTTTTTGGAGTCCCCCCAAAAACCCAACACTGTCTGGCAATATATCAGGTATGGACAGGCCCAAGGGGCAACTCACTTGTAATACAAGAGTGGTCCAATCTATATTTTGAGGGGATCCACTCAGCAGGCTATTGGATTTTTTTTAGCTCTGTCAAGAAAAAAAAGCGAACAACATTTTGGTCTAGACGTTACATGGTACATGTATTGGGACTACTGAGATGCATTTAAAAAAGAAATACCAATTTTTATTAAATCTTAAAACAATACCCGAGTTGTGCTCAATATAATCCCTTCTTACTTCAACCACTCAGCTATTGATTTCTGGACCATTCTTTGTCGAGAGTAAATCAAAGGGTATCAAATGAATGAACACAAAAGAAAAAGTCACACAAAAAACTAACAGACCATGGATGGGGGCAATTTATTGAATTCAATGAAAATGTGAGTTGAAATAAGAAGACTCGGAAAATATTGAGTCATACAAGTGTAGACATGAAGAGAAGAAAAAAAAGTACATACACTGTGTAGTCTACCATTCCAAACATTTTATCGTCGAAAACAGGTGTCCTATTTATTGATGGCATGCGTGTTCTTAATGAAGCGTTAGCGCATTAAACGTAAGCGTGCAAAAGACAAATAATCTCAATTTTTCATTCAAGTTCGAAAGCCAGACGATCTGATTTTTCAATTTTTAAAAGTCGGATGTCTCCAGTCACAAATGTCATAAAAATGACGCATTCTAAACACGTGCCTAAAATGATCATAAAAAGACCCAGGGTTAAACCAATAAAGCATGGTGTTTTTATATAGCAATACAGAGCTAATTATAAACAGAATTTGTATCATTCAATTTTATCACGAAATAAAGTGTCTAGAGCTTATTTTGCAACTACTTTTGATGAGCTGAATTAACTGTGCATACCCAAAATGGCGGGCGCCGGTGGAAGAGACTGACGTCATGAGTGTACTTCTGTATCGAGACCATAGTCTGGAACCATGGCGCGAAAAGAACTTTCGATAAGCGTTGAGTAGGTTTCAGTACGTCGATTGGGAATTTCAATTTTCATAGTATGAACAATAATTATTTTTTTATTTTTCAAAATAATATGTTCAAATGTGTAATGCAATACTTTTTATCTGATAATTTTGTATTTTTAAAAGTTGGAAGTTGGAGTACTGGAATTTGAAATAGTCCCAGTCAGAGGAGAAGGAAATGAATATGGCATATATTGTGACTGTATGAAAATTGGGCATTCAAAAAAAAAATACAGATTAGCTTTAGCCAAATTATACATTTTATTTAGCTCAAGCAGAATTACGTGTGATATAGTTTAAGCAAGACATACAATTAAGCTGAGAGAAAAGTTATTTTGAGTAAGCAAACAAATGTATAATAATAATTTAGCTCAAGCAAAAATAAAAGTTAGTTGAAGCAGAAATGCAATTTAGTTCAAACATAACTAAATTTTAAAAATGAGCAATAAGGTGATGCATAAATTAACGCAAAAATTGTTTTAATCCCTGGAAAAAGGAGAGGTGGTCAACTTCCTGTATTCAACTCAATTCAACTCAGTTTAATGTGCGAAACATCGATAAATGGCAGTATAAAATGTGCGTGTGTGTGTTTATGTGTGTGTGTGTGTGTGTGATTAGATATACTTTGTAATGATTGGGAAACACAGCTATTTCAATTTACATGATATGAGACAAATTATCACAACCTAGTCGTAGAGGGCAGTCTGGTTTTACGTCCATCGAAAGATCCATATACGAATTTCTCATCTAGAATCGCAATATATGAGTTAAAATTGATTTATGGGAAGCATAGGACAATTATCAGAATCATCTTCTAATCGGAAATCGAAACCTTTTGATGAAAGTGCATCAAATATGACTTTTGTTAGATCTTTATTTATAGCGCATGACATGAAGTATTTTTCATTATCAAAAAGGTTTTGGACAGATCTGACAGAAACTTTTTTTTAAATTCAGTTTTTCAGTGGCTAGGATTTTACACAAAAGAAATATAAATGATTTAAATAAAAGTTAAATATCTTCAAATGTCAGCATGATATCTGACGGACATTATTCGTATGTTTGAAATGTTGTGCTAAGTAAGAGTGTATTTAAATGTAATATTTTCTTCATTCATTTCTACAGAAAATTTCCGATTTTTTCCCTCTCAAATTAAACGTAAACTTCTATTTTATCAGTCAAATAAATAATATTTATTCCTTCTCATTTACAAATGTATTTATCTAAAAACGAATGTCAATTTAGATGTATTTAACTGAAAATACAACAACAAAAAATGTCTTAAATATTGTTAAAGAAAATTTAAACGATTTACATATTTTTATAACTTCATATGTGTTGTCTTCAAATCACGATAAAGGTATTAAGTTTGTGCATAATCTTTAAAATACTCATTTTTGTTTTCAAACTACTTGACACATTTTGATAAAATTTCCACCGTTATTTATGTTATGATGTCCTCTTTGTTTCTATGATGTTTATTTCCAAACATCACTTTCACTTGAAGACAAAAACTTATATAATATACCCGAATTTACTAATAATTATCGAAGTATGACATTACATGATTATATTTTAAGAACAAATTCTTTTATTTTAATTCACGGAGCATTTATTTATTCATTTAAACTTTAAAATTGAAATTATCTGAAGATGCAGATAGAAAATTTAACAAAACATTTTAAAATTTTTATGAACCAATGGTTTTTTTTTAGAGTGCAAATATTTACCGCCGTCATATTTTGAACATGACATTAAATTAATTGTTGAGGAAGTTATGTAATAACGTTGAAATCAGTCTTAATTCAGAGTTCACGTTGTGTAAAATAACATCTTGCTCGTATTGGAGTACTTATGGACAGGCAGTGTTCGAAACTCTCAAACATATTGGTAGCTATATCACTATTCACATGGTAAAGTCCAAGTTCCAATAGAGTTCCAATGTTACATGAGTAGTATGCGGTGGGTACTGGGGGTCTAGGGGTCTCCTATGTTAAACAGGGTCAAAGATTTATAGGGTCTAGGGGAATTTAACATGGGAAAGTGTTGACCCTATAAATACTTGGGTCAAGCGGGGGCGCTATGGGGTCTTATGGGAATTTAACATAGAGCCCATTCAGGCCCCAATGTTCTGCCTAGTGGCTATATCTTACTTACTTATTTGGATTAAACTCGCGTGCGACCAATTTGGTCATGTGCGAGGAATTAATGTGCGCACAGCGCACTATTTAATTTGCCCCCAAACTGTTGCTGTAACATCAGTTTGGGGTTCGTCAAGCGGTTAAAACAGAGCTGTAAAAACCGCTTGCGCTTTACTGCATGCACCGCATGCTATTTAATTAATCGGCGTGGGGGTGCGTATTGCCCTCACGCCATTTAATTGTGTGCCCAGCACACTGTCTGTTGCTTTTTAATGTCCGGGCGTGGAAAAGGCGGAGTCGGGAACGGCTAGAGAGGAGCTTCTGCGTCACATGGTGGTGTCTGTGGTCCAGGGTGTGATTTTGCCTAAATATTGATGTCGTCTTGCACGTGTCGCTATTTTTAAAATTTTTTAATTTTAATGAACTCTATATGATTGGCTGACTGGTACCGTGTTGAAGTTGGGTTAAGTCCAAGGAGCTTTGCCCCTATACTTGATTCTATGCATGTCGTGATGTTGTTGTTGTAAGTAATCGTTGCCACTTTGTGCGGCTGAACCTGATGGCTTTTGGGTTTAAGCCACCTTATATTGTCTAAGGGTTTTGGGTCAAGGTTTTTAGGTTTCTTGTTAGCAATTGAATTTGTTGCCTTTTTGTTTGGAAACTGGGTTTACGTTGTAGATTATATACCGCTTTGTGCAGTGGGCCCCTGATGGTTTGGACTTGTGACCACCTTATATTCTTAGGTTCGATTTGGGCCATTGAGAGGGTCCTATTTAGGTAGTTTCAGTGGATCTGGGATAAAGCATGAACTATATACCGCATTGTGCAGTCGGCCCCTGATGGTTTGGACTTGTGACCACCTTATACTCTTAGGTTCGATTAGGGCCATTGTAAGGGTCCTATTATTGTTTCATTGGTGCGTTGTTCTGATACTCCTTGGACTGTTTTTTCGAATATCGGTACCAGTGTGGGTGGTAGAGAAAGCGTTAGAGAAAGCAGAGTATACAGTCATGCATGTATTAATTAAAAAAGAAACAACCCTTTTTTTTTTTTTTTCTTTTAAAAAGAAAAATCATTCATTCATCAATTCATCCATTCTTTTCCTTCCTTTCGTTAGTGGTCATGCATGGGGAATGGTTATGGTTGTTGAAAAATAGCGAGAACAAAACTTGCTTTGCTTGTTATTAATTGTCCTATTTTTCAAATACTTGCAGTGCGAGGGCCCAAGTTCGTTTAGACGTACCCTCCACCGTAAGGGATGGGGATTAACCTGGTTCCTCCCTGCGTTTTGCTCTGTTGGAGGTGTCAGTAAATTTGCATATATTATACCTATGTTATAAATAGCTTTTATCAAGGGAACCAACTCATAATAACACTAAAATGGACGTGACTAAAAGTTGTATTAAACTTCGGGAACCGTCACGGACTTTAGCGTTGACTAGAAAAAATCCGGAACATTAGATTATACTGGTCTAGACTAAAAGTAACACTAAAATTCCGAAATTGTACCGGACGTTAGCGGAGACTGAAAATAATCCGGAAAAAAAAAAATAGAAAAAATTGGCTGAGACTAAAAGTAACACTAAACTTCCGAAATTGTACCGGACGTTAGCGGAGACTGAAAATAATCCGGAAAAAAAATGGAAAAAAATTGGCTGAGACTAAAAAATAGTACTAAAATTTCGTAACTCATTTTAATTTTTTTTTGTTATTTTATATTTTTTTATATACAAACTCAAATAAACCCAAAACCCAAACCCAAACCTAACACACTATCCCAAATGCCTTGTGTGCTGCCTAAAAACCCCAAAAACCTGCTATCAGACGAAAGGGTATGACAAAGGGATGAAATCACGCCAACATACCACAAATATACAATCCATTTTTTAAAAAAGTTTTATATCAAACACAAAACTTACACACACCACACAACCATTTTTTTTATTTTTTAAATTTTTTTTATATATCAAATTCAAACTTACACACACCACACTATCCATTTTTTTTACTTTTTAATTTAAATTTTTTGTTGTTGTTATTTTATATTTTTTTATATACAAACTCAAATAAACCCAAAACCCAAACCCAAACCTAACACACTATCCCAAATGCCTTGTGTGCTGCCTAAAAACCCAAAAAACCTGTTATCAGACGAAAGGGTATGACAAAGGGATGAAATCACGCCAACATACTATCCAACATATACACCATCCATTTTTTTATTTTTTAAATTTTTTTTATATCAAAACACACACCACACTATCCATTTTTTTTACTTTTTAAATTTTTTTATATCAAAACACACACCACACTATCCATTTTTTTATTTTTTAAAATTTTTTTATATCAAAACACACACAACCATTTTTTATACTTTTTAAAATTTTTTTTATATCAAAACACACACCACACTATCCATTTTTTTACTTTTTAAATTTTTTTTATATCAAACACAAAACTTACACACACCACAAATATACAATCTATTTTTTAAATTTTTTTTTATATCAAACACAAAACTTACACACACCACACAACCATTTTTTTTACTTTTTTAAATTTTTTTTATATATCAAATTCAAACTTACACACACTACACAAATCATTTTTCAACTTTTAAATTTTTTTTTATATCAAATGCAAACTTACACACACTACACAACCATTTTTTTTACTTTTTTAAATTTTTTTATATTAAAACACACACCACACTATCCATTTTTTTACTTTTTAAATGTTTTTTTTATATCAAACACAAAACTTACACACACCACAAATATACAATCCATTTTTTTAAAAAATTTTTTTATATGAAACACACAACTTACACACACCACACAACCATTTTTTTACTTTTTTAAAATTTTTTATATATCAAATTCAAACTTACACACACCACACAATCGAACGACAAGTTTACCATCACCGATGGAAAGGCCACACTTTACTTGACTCAACTTGAGGAAGTTGCCGAAGTAGGAAACCGTTACTGGTGGACGATATTCGAAGTACCAAACGCAGTGTCGTCCAAATCGACAATACTCAAGACCAGATGTGCTTGGCTCGGGCTATTGTGGTGGGGCGAACGCGCATTTACCGAGAGTTTGTCAAGATCCAAGTGAAACGCAAACTCAAAGTCATTTCTCGATTTTTAAGGTATGCTTACTTCCAAACTGTCAGAAGAAAGATTCTGGAGAAAATCTTTCATTGTAGAATCCCGGGAATAGTCTATCACAAAAGAACCTGGATATAAAAACCCACCACCAAAGATACCCACCTTAGGAACCTCACCCTATAAAAGCTCACCATGCCTGATCTGTGGTCTTCACTTGTGAAACGTATTCCGTGGAAGGAAGTCAACGATCGTGTTCAGACCTTAGAGGATTATAAAGACTTGATACAAGAACTGTTTCCATTGAATTTTGGACGCTATGCAGTGTGTGTCTTAGTGACTACCTTTCTTGGATTTCGTTTTCCAGGACATTCGTTGTGGAGTATTTTTGAGGACAAGTGTTTGCCTTGGATTATTTTGGAGGACCCGTGGTTGTTTTGGACTATTTTGATAAACCATAAAAAAAAAAAAAAAAAAACAACAACATGAGCATTCATGCTTTATCGGTACACGAAAGACAAATTATGCTCAAAGTGTTGAGAGTGGTGATGAACATCACAAGTGGGGTACCTCCGTGTGAAGAAGACATTAGTCAAAATTTATCTTGCCTTGACACGTTTGAAGAAGTGTGCCTTGTTAGTTGGATGCACCAACAACTTACCGGTTGGAAAGATGTACGTGACTGGAAAAGTGTTGGTTTCGATGTTTGGCTACAAGAAGTACCACAGTTTGCCAAAGATCTGGCCCGTCACCAGTAAGTGTCCAAAAGTGAAATGGGACCCTAAGTCACACAAAAAAACGAGCTTAGAAACCATCCTGGAAGAAGAACCTGAAACAGCAGAGAAAGACCACACCGTTGTCGTCGTCCAAATACAACCCTCTGAGGAACACCCCCCCCTCCTTACTGTCAGAGACATTTCATTCTTCTACCACCACCACAGAGACCAGAAGAATACTACCACCAGTGCCTGGGCCTTCCATTCCTAGCACACCAGAATGTTGTACATTGACTTGTTTATAAAGAACTTTCATTCTTTTAGTGGTAGCCTTAATCTTGTACCTGACCATTTTTTCGGTCTGCATTTTTGTCCTTCATGACTTGTAAAAAAAAAATGTTTTTGTTTGTTGTGTTGGTTTGTTTTTTTTAAAAAAATAAATAAACGTGTATGAAACGTATAAAATGTCTTGAGTCTTTTGTCTTCTTCTCAAAAATCTTCCTACCTCAGTCATGGCTACATCATCTTCTGCCTCGTCTGCCTCTTCTGCTTCTGTAGTCAAAGTGATTGACGAAAAGTTAGATCGTCAAAGTTGGAATGCTTTGTATCTGCGCCATCCATTTAACATGTTGATTGCTGGACCTAGTGGTTCAGGCAAAACCGAATTTGTCAAACGTTTGATCGAACAAAAATCTCATTTGTTCGATCGTCCACCTCAACGTATCGTGTGGTGTTACAAAGAGTGGCAACCGTCTTAAACGTTATTGAAAGAAAGTCAACGAGAAACCATTTCATTTGTGGATGGTATTCCTCGCGAAGACGATGGAATCGTGTCTGACGTGAGTCAAACCCATCTGGTCATCTTTGATGACATGTTAGGAGAAGACGAAGAAGAAATTAAACTTTGGTTTACACGAAAAGGACACCATCGTAATGCTAGTATTGTCTACATTACTCAAAATTTATTTCAACAAAGTAAAGCCCATCGGACCATTAGTCTGAACGCCCATTACGTGGTCTTGTTTAAAAGCCCCAGAGACAAATCTCAAGTACAAGTGTTAGCCAAACAGTTAGGTGCTCCTTGGCTCAATTATGCGTACGACGATGCCACTCAAACCCCTCACGAGTATTTACTCATCGACTTAAAACCCACCACTCCTGACTATTTGAGATTTCGTGCTCAATTGTTTCACCCTTGGGGTCAAGAAGGTGGTCCTGTCATTTACACGTCCCCTTCAGCCCATTTTTTAAAAAAAACTATAAAAACAGTCACTACGTCATTTCTGTCTCACACTCTTTCGAGATGACTTCCTTTCAAGCTCATCCTTCGGCTAAATTGATTCGTGCCTTGTATGGTATCAGTCGCGAAAAAAATGCACAAGTCCGTGTTCATTTGTTAGAAGCGAGTCTTAAAGAAGTGTTACGATGGTTTACTTTGACGGCACGTCAATTACTGCAAGGCATCATTCACATTCCTCATCAAACTCAACGTTTTTTTCAAAAAAATAAAGGGGCATTGTCACAACTAGCCGATCCTAGAATCGATTCACGGACTAAAAAACAAATCATTTTAACCCCTGGTGGAAGCGGTTCTTTAGGAGGGGTCATGATTCGTTCCCTTTTGAAATGGGATCCTAATGCCCAAGCCAAAAAACCCAAAGCACCCAAAAAGAAGAAAAGTCCAAAGAAAAAGAAAACCACCCACCAGAAAAAGAAAACACCTACCACCACCACTGCAAGGAGCCGCAAGAGAGGTACTGCGGCCAGGACGCAAACGTACACCCGCAAGACACCACGACAAACAACCGTGACGAGGTCTCCTTCTCCTTTGTCCCCATCATCTTTGTCTTCTTCACCACCCTTCACGATGATGCCTGCCAAACCTGACTTAAGACAAGTGTTTCCTAATTTGATGCAAAAATGGAAACCTATTTCGAAAGTCACCACTTCGGGACCCTCGACGACATCGGCTGATTTGGCTATGGCAGCGGCCGCCAACAAAGTACCATCCCCTAAAACCAAAGTTCAAGAAAGAACCGGCGAACCCAATCCTAATCTCAACGAGATGTCCCAGTTACAACAAGAATTACAAACCCTGATGGAACGAAGCGATTTGTCAGAAACAGAAAAATCGCAACAGTACGGTCAACTTTTACAACGTCTACAACTCTTTCACCAAAAAGCTGTAGACGAAACAGATCCACCCACTCTGAGAGATTTTAAGACGATGATGAAAAGCGAACCTAAAGTCACCACCACTAAAACAGACACCGGTACAGGGATGACCGTAAAAGAAGAAAAAGAAGAAGAAGAGTTACAAACTCCACCTCTTAAAAAGAAAAAGCTAGCCACACCAAGTTGGATGAAAAAGATGTTGTCTACCCCTTTACCCTCAGAAAAGAAAAAGGAAGAAGTGAAGACAGAAGTCAAAACAGAACCGATGACCACTGTTCAAACAACATCTTCTTCTTTTACACCAGTGGCACGTCGGACACGTAAACAATCCAAAAAGATACCCCACGAAGAAAAGAGCATTGGTACTTGGTTGACTTATTCTTGAGGAATCATGGAGAAACTGTTAGCTACCATTTATTACAATCCTGGCCATGCTGCTGGTTACGGAGGAGTTCAAAAATTATATCGAGCTGCCAAAAGTAAATTGAAAAGTGTACGTTTACCCGAAGTACGACAATGGTTACAAGAACAATCGACGTACACGTTAAACAAACCCATTCGACGCAAATTTTCTAGAAGTCCAACCCAAGTGGAAGGCATGGATCATCAATGGCAAGCCGATTTAGCCGACGTCTCTCATTTAGCCACTTACAATCGTGGTCACAAATATTTGTTTTGTGTCATCGACGTGTTTTCCAAATTTGCTTGGTTCGTGCCTTTGACCTCTAAAAGCAGTACCGAATTGGTACGGGCCTTAAAATTGGTCTTGAAACAAAGTGGACGCCAACCTTTACGATGGCAAACTGACAAAGGCACCGAATTTCTAAATCAAGCTTTTCAAAAAGAATTGAAACAAAGACAGATTCATTTTTTTACTACCGATAATCCTGAAACCAAAGCCAGTATCGAGGAACGTTTTCAAAGAACTTTGAAAGAACGCATGTGGAAATATTTTACACATCAACACACTCTCAAGTACATCGACGTGTTACCTCATTTGGTCAAAGCGTACAATCAATCGTACCATCGTAGCATCGGATCTGCCCCCGAAGAGGTCAGCCCTGAAAACGAAGTGACCGTGATTGATAAATTGTTTGGTACCTCAAAAAGGAAACTACCTCAGAAGAAGAAACCCTTGCTGGAGTTAAAGACGGGTGATTGGGTTCGCATCGGAAAAACCAAACGTACTTTTGACAAAGGTTATTTACCCAACTGGACCACCGAATTGTTTCGTGTCACTACCCCCGTCCGTGGACGTGATCCTCCCGTCTATAAATTGGAAGACATGCACGGTGAAGTGCTCAAAGGAACATTTTACTTGCCTGAGTTACAACGAGTGACCAAAAAAGAAGACGCCTTGTACGACATCGAAAGCATTCTCGAACAAAGAACACGTAAAGTAGGCAAACGACGAGTAGAAGAAGTCAAAGTACGTTGGAAAGGATATCCTCCTAGTTTTGATTCTTGGATTGCTGCTTCTCAAGTCGTCGACTATAAAAAGAAAAAGAATTAACCCAACAACATGCGATTCAACACAGCAACCACGACTTCAACGACTCCTTCGCAGAGTTCTTCTCTTCAAGAATTACAAAAACAACCGCTCTGGGTGTGGTGCGGAGAACGTGTGCCTAAAAATCAAATCGTCTTTTTCTGCCAAATTTTTGTAGTGTATTGTGTCATCGGAGCAGCTATTGCCAATGAAGGACATTTCAACCCTATAAAATCAGGCCCACTTCGTGTGGAACTTCAGTTTGCAGATCCTCTACCCGACACAGTGAACGTCGTCTTGTATGCAGAATTTGATAACACTCTAGAAATCAACAGTTTGAGAGAAGTGATTCTAGACTATTAGAAGAAGAAAAAAAAGATGCAACACGTATAAGAAGAACCTATGGAAATAGATGAGGGATTTTGTGAAGTTCAACAGTCACAAACTACCACAAATGATGATGATGACGAAGTCATTCATTCAGAACCTAAAACCGAGTTTACTGGATTTATTTCTCGATGGCCAGAACAAGAAAAACAGTTAGTGTCCTGTTATGCTCAGGAATTGACTGAAAAAATTAACAGTCTGATTAAAGAACAATGTTATGGATGTCAAAACGATCATCCCAGTCAGATACAACACGAACAATGTATGATGATGACGGGCGAAGAACAATTGGACGAATATTTGGAAACGGTCTGGAAACAAATCTCAGATGAACACGTGTTGAGAAAATGGTATAAAGACTTGCAGACTTCTTCTTCTCCTCCACTTGATTATCTGGAGATCAGACGCATCGAAGGACTCATTCAACAGAGTGCAGAACCTATCCGACGTGAATATTCGTGGAATTACAAGACAGATCAATTCAAGCATAAAGTCAGGTGTGAATTGGTGACCTATTATTTCCATTGAAGACAAAAAAAGAAGAAGAAGAAAAAAATGGATACTAGAGAACTTTATTACCTATTGACTCGTAGTTCCTACACTTCTTCTTGGAATCCTGTGGTATGTGCTAAAGATGAACTACCTCATCGTAAAGCTAAAGATGTTCATGCCTATGTCATCAATACCGACGACAGTCATCTACCAGGAACCCATTGGATTGCCGTGTACTTTCCCAACGATCACAATGGTGGAGGTGTGGAATATTTTGATTCTTATGGATTACCTCCTTTGGAAGACGACATCATTGACTTTATGAGAAGAAATGCCGTCTCGACTCGATTCAATAATGTTCGATTACAAGGATCGGATTCCATGGTGTGTGGACAATATTGTGTACATTATCTTCATCACCGCAGTCTTGGATATTCCTTAGAACATTTAGTGACTTGGTTTAATAGTGACTATGCTAGAAATTATACTAAAGTACAACGATGGTTTTGTGAACATTTTGTTTATCTCTTGTCTTTAGCTCACAAGCGTAATGTCAATCAGAATGATGTAGATGTAGAAAGGTGGAGGTTTAGTTTACCACCCCAACGTTGTCAACCTTGTAAATATGTTCCTGTTTCAAATTTTATTGTTGAATTGTTAGTATTTTTATGTTAGAATGGTTATTGTTGATTTAAAAAAAATGGTTATTGTTGAAAAAAAAATGGTGTTGTGTGGTTTTTTATTGAATTTGAAAAAAAAAATAATTATGTTCTATCTCTCTTTCTATCGATCTAAAAAAAACTTACCTCTTTCCTCTATCTGTTATCTCACTGTCGATCTGAAACCCTACCATGTTTTCCATTGCGTCCGCGCGTTAAGCATATAAAGCGGTGCGTTGGCCATAGCGACACGTGCAAGACGACATCAATATTTAGGCAAAATCACACCCTGGACCACAGACACCACCATGTGACGCAGAAGCTCCTCTCTGGCCGATCCCGGCCCCGCCTTTTCCACGCCCGGACATTAAAAAGCAGCAGACAGTGTGCTGGGCACACAATTAAATGGCGTGAGGGCGATACGCACCCCCACGCCGATTAATTAAATAGCATGCGGTGCATGCAGTAAAGCGCAAGCGGTTTTTACAGCTCTGTTCTAACCACTTGACGAACCCCAAACTGATGTTACAGCAACAGTTTGGGGGCAAATTAAATAGTGCGCTGTGCGCACATTAATTCCTCGCACATGACCAGATTGGTCGCACGCGAGTCTAATCCAAATAAGTAAGTAAGCAGTGTAGTCATTCTCGTTGACTCGTCAAGATCTCAACAGTTCCAAAAAAAAAATGAAGATGGCAGCAACCAAGATTACAATATAAAAAATGGATAGTGTGGTGCCTGTTTTGATTTAAACAAAATTTTAAAAAGTAAAAAAAATGGTTGTGTAGTGTGTGTAAGTTTGTATTTGATATAAAAAAATTTAAAAAGTTAAAAAATGATTTGTGTAGTGTGTGTAAGTTTGAATTTGATATATAAAAAAATTTTAAAATAGTAAAAAAAATGGTTGTGTGGTGTGTGTAAGTTTTGTGTTTGATATAAAAATTTTTTTTAAAAAAATCGATTGTATATTTGTGGTGTGTGTAAGTTTTGTGTTTGATATAAAAAAAATTTAAAAAGTAAAAAAATGGATAGTGTGGTGTGTGTTTTGATATAAAAAAAATTTAAAAAGTAAAAAAAACGGTTGTGTGTGTTTTGATATAAAAAAAATTTAAAAAATAAAAAAATGGATAGTGTGGTGTGTGTTTTGATATAAAAAAAATTTAAAAAGTAAAAAAAATGGATAGTGTGGTGTGTGTTTTGATGTAAAAAAAATTTAAAAAATAAAAAAATGGATGGTGTATATGTTGGATAGTATGTTGGCGTGATTTCATCCCTTTGTCATACCCTTTCGTCTGATAACAGGTTTTTGGGGTTTTTAGGCAGCACACAAGGCATTTGGGATAGTGTGTTAGGTTTGGGTTTGGGTTTTGGGTTTATTTGAGTTTGTATATAAAAAAATATAAAATAACAAAAAAAAAATTTAAATTAAAAAGTAAAAAAATGGATAGTGTGGTGTGTGTAAGTTTGAATTTGATATATAAAAAAATTTAAAAAGTAAAAAAAAATGGTTGTGTGGTGTGTGTAAGTTTTGTGTTTGATATAAAAAAATTTAAAAAATAAAAAAAATGGTTGTGTGGTGTGTGTAAGTTTTGTGTTTGATATAAAACTTTTTAAAAAAATGGATTGTATATTTGTGGTATGTTGGCGTGATTTCATCCCTTTGTCATACCCTTTCGTCTGATAGCAGGTTTTTGGGGTTTTTAGGCAGCACACAAGGCATTTGGGATAGTGTGTTAGGTTTGGGTTTGGGTTTTGGGTTTATTTGAGTTTGTATATAAAAAAATATAAAATAACAAAAAAAATTTAAAATGAGTTACGAAATTTTAGTACTATTTTTTAGTCAGCCAATTTTTTTCCATTTTTTTTCCGGATTATTTTCAGTCTCCGCTAACGTCCGGTACAATTTCGGAAGTTTAGTGTTACTTTTAGTCTCAGCCAATTTTTTCTATTTTTTTTTTTTTTTTCCGGATTATTTTCAGTCTCCGCTAACGTCCGGTACAATTTCGGAATTTTAGTGTTACTGTTAGTCTAGACCAGTATAATCTAATGTTCCGGATTTTTTCTAGTCAACGCTAAAGTCCGTGACGGTTCCCGAAGTTTAATACAACTTTTAGTCACGTCCATTTTAGTGTTATTATGAGTTGGTTCCCTTGATAAAAGCTATTTATAACATAGGTATAATATATGCAAATTTACTGACACCTCCAACATGATCTGAGGTATAGGTAATGCTTTATATATAACTCTAGGCTATATAGATATAGCCACTAGGCAGAACATTGGGGCCTGAATGGGCTCTATGTTAAATTCCCATAAGACCCCATAGCGCCCCCGCTTGACCCAAAGATTTATAGGGTCAACACTTTCCCATGTTAAATTCCCCTAGACCCTATAAATCTTTGACCCTGTTTAACATAGGAGACCCCTAGACCCCAGTACCCACCGTATACTACTTACATGCTCGCATTAGTAAATCAAGTATAGATTTAACAAGGGTAGAGGGTAGAGTTACACAAATTCTTATTCCAAATGAAGGTAGAGTTACACATATTCTTATTCCAAATGAGAAACAGATTTTGGACTTTTTGATATTAAAGATTGTGGATCCTCAAATTTCATATCCGTACAGGAGTATGAGTTAAGCTACAGCGTTAGACATATGTTAAACATACAATTTTTTTTGGGGGGGGGATTTTTTTTTTTTATGTTTTGAATATTTGGTTATAACTTTTTTGTTTCTTTGAAACTTCAAATAAATGTAATGCCGATCGATAGACAAAATAAATGATCTGCACCTGCAAATGCAGCACATAGGACAACTGCAGATATATGTGTGTGACCTTTTATAGGTAAATGACTGTGACACAAAAGTGTCGGAGGACAACAATCCTGCTACTGAGCAAATACCATACTGTAATATCCGGCTGCTCTTAGGGTACTTCTCCGGCTGATATCAAGGCTGACTTGTATAAAGTGCACGGATGTAATTCTCTGTCATATCCTATCATGTTGAGCAGGGCCGGATTAAACTGTTCTAATATATATATATATATATATATATATATATATATATATATATATATATATATATATATATATATATATATATATATATATATATATATATATATAAGAATCATTTAAAACTCAGAATGGTTTATGCAAGATGGTTCCCGCATTTGTTGACGGCTGATCAAAAACAGATTAGGGTTGAAATCGGCAAACAGCTACTCGTCAAATACGAAAAGTGACCAGAGACGTTTGAATGAGATTGTCACAGGTTATTAAACATGGATTTACCTTTTTTGGACCCGACTCAAGACAAAATAATAAAGCTTGGATCGGAGAAAACGAGCAGAGACCACAAATCGCTTGAAGTAGTCGGACTGTCAAGAGAGATTTATACGCATTATTTTTCGATACAAAAGGCCATGTTGTCCAGATACCTGTTGCCGATTCCGCTAGTGTCACGTGACATTTTTAATGCCTGCAACGTGTTGCCAAAAGTTGTGGAACACTACTGAACCACCCGTCCGCGCACCAGTACCCAAGGTCTCCATCTTCTCCATGACAACGCACCGGTGCATACATCCGCCATTGTGACAGACTTCCTAAAGGAGCACAGCATCCAAACTTTGCACATGCTCCATACAACTCTGATTTAGCTCCAAGTAATTCTGTTGTCTGAATGCCATTATTAAAGATTCGCTGAGGGACATACGATTTGACAGCCGCCATGCGGCTGGAAGTACAGTTTTCCAGTGCATGAACAACATACCAAAAAGTGAACACAAAATTGCATTTAATAATTGAATAATCAGACAGAGAAAGTATGCAGAGGTGTATGGGGAGTTCTTTGAGGGAATACACTGACGTACTGTTCATTAATAAAGAACTTTGTTGTACCGAGCTCTAATATTAAAAACTTTTTAAATACACCTCGTATGAATAAGAACATTTGCTGTGGTATCGTCTGTTGTGGTAACGTTCTGTTGTATTTTAAAGCAGGCAAGGAGAGATTTTGTCCTCAGACACTTCAGCTCTGCTTTAAATGAACTGGTGTGAATGAATATCACACAAAGATATGGGTGTTGTTGGACAGGTTCAATATTATTACTCAGGAACGATGGACAATTGGGTTCACTGCATCTAGAATTTGGCACGGATTCTAATCATAGGAACATTATGACCAATGTTAGAGTAGCCGTTTAAAGATTTTAACCATTAAAGATTGGTCAGTGTTGACGCAACTCAGGTTTGCTATACGGTGATGAACGTATCTGTTACGCAAGAATTTGAGTGTTGATCTGATGCAGGCCTCAGCGTTTCCTGTGGGTCTGTACAGGAGTCCTGCAGGCCTCAGCGTTTCCTGAGGGTCTGAACAGGAGTCATGTAGGCATTGCATGCCGAACTCCCGAGAGGTGGTATATACAGCCTATCAAGATTAAAGTTATTACAGTTTATTCACATATAATTTAAAGTCTGTATTTGTACATAATTGGTTTCTTTCTAAAATGAAATCGTCTGTTTGACATGTATATCTTCCTTGTCTTCTTGATATTCATCAAATTTAAGCAGAATAATTAGTATAATATAAGTAACTTCTGAATCAACAAACAGCTGTGTCTGTTTTCATTTATATTACATAATATCATATTTTATTACATTATATGGCATAATTCATGTTACTCTTGTGATCAGAATCAACACACAGCTGTGTCTATTGTCATTTATATTACATAATATCATATATTTTATTACATTATATTGTATAATACAAGTCATTCCATTGACCTGAATCAATAAACAGTGGTGTCTGCATTATTTTGCCGCATCTCGTAAATCATACAGAAAGTCAATAGTGACCCGACAAAAAGATGCAGTAAATTGTAGAGCATAGTCATAATCCTGTGTTCTGAATTACAATAATGTATCATATCCGTAGCATATTAGTATATTGTCTCCTTAATATAAGTACGATACGAGGACGTTCATCATTGGTTATATTGTTGGTGACCAAAACAGCACAACTTGCATATTATGACTTTAATAAGACCACAATAGCAGAACTATTAAGCCTTTCGCAATACAAATACTCAAAAAGTTGTCTTGTCTGTAGAAATGGTAAAGTGTTACGATAGAATTTTCAAGGATGTAAATGGGGAGTAATGCGTAAGTGCTAATGGATATATAATTAATCTTTTGATTATTTTCATAACGTTGCTGATTCTCCTCGTCATGGGAATACTTTGTCCATGTTAACTTCATCGAATAACGAACATAAGCTGCAAGTAAAGCTTACAGTACCTGTATCTGTTACGTTGAAAAAAGACATCAAAACTAAGGATATTAAAGTGGTTTTCCACTCAATTCATTTTTAAAAAAAAAAAAAAAAAAAAAAAGATAATAAATATTTTTAAAAAATTGTTTCATTACTCTCATAACTTCTTTTTCATTACTGCATGATGGATAGTGGTGTATATACTACCGATTCAAACTGATCATGGCGTTTGTCAGTGCCACGTCGAGGTAAAATAGTATGTGTTTTCATCGGCGACATTGCGCTCGTATGCTATAGTCTATTTCCTCAACTATCTCAAAATAAATAAGCTGCCTAGACAGTCCCTACTTACTGCAAGAACGACCTGTGTTATGTTTCCGCTCATTTCAGTCACCGTACTTAAAAGCCTATACTATCTTCCAATATACTGCCATACCGTAGACTTAGAAAATGCCGATGTATATCCACCCCAATTATATATTTTCTTAATTGTATAATTTTGTACTTGGGCCAGTGGCCTGATACGAAAACAATAAAGTTCTTCTAATATAGTGGTTACTTAGCAGTAGCCGTCTATATAAACACACTTGTACTCTTAAGTATGCGTTTCGAAGATTCTGCTCTCTCTAAAACGAGCAGTTAGTTGGCAAAGATTACATAGATTGGTCAATTTCGCGTTTGAATAAGGCAACTCTTGCTTCGCACAATAAAAACGATATAACTGCACAAAATATATCTTCATGACGGTCACGTGGCGTTTTTCAACCACAAACAAACACAATAACCTTGAGCGACAAGGCAATGTACATGACTCAGTGATACTTGCTGGTCCACAAAAATATGTAAGTGGAATGCTGAGTTGGGCTGTGTTGGAACAATCAGACATGGTAATTTTTTACGATGGTGTTTAACTTTGTTCTTTCTGTTTCAGTTTTTATAGATGCTTCGTACAACAAAGTAAATCATGTTTAATCTGTACTGCATCTGAGTCTAAGGTAATAAACTGTTTCAATACGTTGATTCATTATTGCCTCAGTATTGTTTATTATTGTTTCAATACGTTGATTCATTATTGCCTCAATATTATTTATTATTGTTTCAATACGTTGATTCATTATTGCTTCAAGTTTTATTTCGGGTGTAAAAATTATCATTGCTTGCAAATTCCTCATGTCAAGAAATAAAGCAATCAAATATGTCCTGCCATTCTATGACGAACAAAGTCTTACTGTGCTTTCAGTTCTTTGGTTTTTAATTAATTATTTGCGAACATCTTGGATTAGTCAAATGATGAAAGGATAAATTATATTTTAAAAAAACTTAAACAAACTCGGACTAGCTTTAGTATTTAAATAATCTTTGTAGCTAAGGATCTGAGAGGATATCTTACGTTTCTTTATGTACTTTCAGTAGAAACTCACACTGGTTGTAAGAAAGGCTAAAAAAAAAGTTGGATAGAAAGAATGAAAGCTAGAAAGGAAGAAAATGGGGGGAAAATAGGCAGAAAATAAGAAATAAGTTGTTTGGAATCTTATTAAAAACATAACGTTCAAAGGCCTACGCAGCTTGTGGAAATCACGAGTTCCTTCCCTTTTAAAGTATATTATGCTTTAAAGGTGAGAAAGGTATGTCCCTCATAGACAGCCAATCAAATTCGTTGGATTGCATCCATCGTAAACATTCCGCACGAAAACGCTGTCATGACTCTGTGACAAGATTTTTTCTACAAGAACTTAACTAATTAAAATTGAAAGAGAGACAATTTATTTGAAAGTCAATTTAAAACTGCAAACATTTCGAAAAATAAGAAGGTAGGTTCAACTGCAGTTGAAAATCGGTCTGAAATCTGGCCCTGCGAAAGACTTGCAGGGCAAGTCTGGACAAAATCGATTTTCCGATGTCCTTTTGTTTATAAAGAATCGAAAGATCGTGCTCCACTTGAATTTAATACGAAATGCAACTTTTCATCTCTGCGTATTAGGGTAAAAAGTTTAAAGCCGGAGAATATTTGCATAGGCAAACGAAAAGCATTAACAAAATAACGCCTAATGACTAACTTGCTCAAACAGGACTCGTATTTACCGCCCTTGTTTTGACTGAGCCCAAATATCGATATTGAGGACTAAATCACTTACTTTATTATTTGTCAGAGTATATATGTAAAACAATACAATACTATTCTTGTAAACCTCGAAATTTTGAGAAAGGAAAGAGGCGTTATATATTACCAAAATCTCACTACTGTAAAACATACAGCTGTTAACGTTATACATTATGTATGTCTACCAGCTGTCGTGTACTGGTAGTAATGACTACATGCTACATGTGGAGGAGACTGAGTCATTTTAAGATCCATCTTGTCCTTCACTTCAAACAATATTAGAGGAGAATAATTTTTTTTAAAGGACTGCTGCTGCATCTTGTATATTCTCGATTTCAACATTTGTGCAGAAAACAAGATCTCATTACCAAGAGATTTGAAGGTTGTGGGAATGAATGGCTACTACACTTTGGAAAGTGTATATTATGTTTATATTTGCCAGCAATATTTTACATTATTCCAGTTTAAACTTTTGTATGCAATAAATTAAATGAATATAAATGTTGTTGCTTCAAAATGAAACATTTATTTATTTAACTGGAGCTCCAATGAAAAGAAGAATTTAGACTAGAAAATGCATCTTAGTCACTCATTCAGTACATTCTGTATAGATTTGCAGAGGGGTTATCCGTAATATAATTTTCTAATAAATATATTTAACTCTAATATACTTGAGATTTTAAAATGCATTTTATTATCAAGTCTGTTCATCATTGTATACATAATGATTAAACATAGGGTGTCCTTTGAAATTTAATTCTTGTATCTCAACATAGAAATATATATACATAAATAAAAAATGGATAAATCTTCTTCATGAAGAGAATTCATGGGGAAAATAAAAAATCTAATTTTTCACACATTTTGTAAAGTAAATTGTGCATTGTTGCATACTGCAACAAATCTCTAATCTCTATGATGTTGCGCAGTGTCGGTCAGTACACTGTATGCTCATGATGTCACACTGTATGTCAGCTGTGCTCAGTTGGCTATGTCTCTGCCGTTTTGTTTTTGTTTGTTTATTGAGCCAAATTTATTTGAGTCAGATGTGTGTGTGGAAGTTTTTATGTGACATTTGTAAACGAAACAGCACACATTATACACTAATATGAAACTTCTGTAATTTCAAAAATTTTGTTGAGATTAAAAAAATAATATTGTCTATATCCAATGGAAAAGAGCAGGGTTTGAAAACTGAATTTTATTTTTTGCATTATAAAGAATATGTTAGGAGAATACACCACTATCTTGATCACCAGTGTATCATCAAGCATTACGCATTGATTATCATTAAATGAGACAAAATTAGGAGCTGAAACAAATTCAAAAGGAGAAATAGTTATTCCTTGAACTTTACTGATAATTACATATAGTACTGTCATCATGTTTTGATGGGGAGGGGTTAAACTTTGTTTATGTTCCAGTTTGATTTTTATTCCTAGACTTCAAGAAATGTATTCGATGTCTGGAAGTTTTATGTACTATTGAAAATTATTACTAATTTTTAAAATATAATGACCAGAAAATTAAAGGGTCCATATATTTTGATTAATGACAGTAATTCTCAACTGCTATTTCAAATGTCAGCTTAAGTTTTAATGAATATGATGTGCATTTCATGCAGAATTGCAGGAATTTTCTTGTTTTATCCTTCAAGATATATATTAAATGACATATGTGAATCATATATCCTATTACTGAAAAATAATTTTCTGTGATTATGAAGTTAAAGAAAAGTAAATAGATAAAAGTTATTGTGACCATTCTTCATTTTTAAATTTTTTTTTATAACTTTGGTAGGCCATTCAGAAAATTAGTCCTCTTACATATAAATAGTCTCACTGTTTCTTGATAAACATGGGTTTTTTGTATTAACTATTTCCACTTGATTCAGGTACATGTAATCATTTGTCAGACATAAAAGTTTTCTTTTCAATTCATCAAATTAAAAAGTGATACAAATTTTAGCTTATTTGCATAAATCCGAGTGTATTACAGTGTTCACTCTCTTATGAGACCACCCTTTCTGCACTGAAAATATGGCCATATAAAGGGGTGGTTTCTCTTGAGGGGGACAGAATGGTAAAAGTAGACTATTTTTGTGTTGGACAAGGCGACTTCTGATCAGGGGTGGTCTCACTTGAGAGTGGGGTCTGTATTTTATCAGAATATATTGAGTCAAGATATACAGCCTAAGTAGATTTTTACCTAAAAACTGATTGGATGATTGTTGGGATAGACTTGTAATTATTATCTATTGAAGTATAAAAAGGGGAAAAATGTAATACTGTTTTACCTAATGAGATAAAACTTGGGCAGATATTTGTAGAGAATATCAGAAATCCCACTTTAAGGCAGAAAGTATACAAGAGGAAAGTGACAACGAATTTGAAGTATTATAAAAGGAGGAAAATCAATTTAAAATAAACTTCACAAACTGAACTGCAGATTTATGCCTATTATTTATTTAAAAAGTCCAATACTTGACATAAAAATAAAGGAATAATAAACATAAGTATTGGTCTTATCATATGGCTCATTTGCATGTAAAGTCGGCATACACCCAACCTACATATAACATGTTTTGACTATATATAAGGAAATGAACCATAACAAAAAAAAAGATTCTTTAAATGAATATGATAGAAAATTGAATCTTTTCAATAAAATACCGTATTTAAGGCAAAGCCATTGATGGTTATCATTTACGCAAAACAGACGAAATCTGGTAACACAGCACACTGCAATAGTGCAAACAAAGCTCTTCTCCTTGATTTACAAAGTGAGGCTTCAGATTAGGATTTTTGTCACTGATCCACAGTATCACCATAACATTGTTACTGATCCTGCCTAAATTTCACTGATCCACGCATTTTTGTATTTCTTTTACTACTCAGTTGAGAAAGTCAACAACATCACATCCTTTTGTTGGCTCATATTTCAATCCTTTGTGTTCTTTTTCCCAGGAATTTTGGTACTATCTCACTCTCATCTCTACATCATATTTACAGTTGTACTCTTTCTTGTCCTCCTCTAATTTAAGACATCTTGGTGTCAGCTGCATACTTGTCACCTCACCTCACCTCACAATGCAGTAAATGTTATATATCAACAATGGTAGAAAAAGAAAAACCTATTATTCGGTATAATTCTGCATTGTCCGTTGAGTCGACCAATATGACCTTTTCTGATTGGACAAGTTTTGAAACTACCCTGATGCCCTAAATCACTTTGTACCATCAGTATTCAAATAAGTGTATTGGTCTAGGGGTACCAGCTTAGTTCAGTGTGCATACTGACAATCAGGATCCTTATTTACTTGATGTGTGGAAGAACACATGGCCGTTTCCACCACTGGTATTCATTGTACCTCGTCTTGTGCTGGGTCTTGGCAGGTACACAGTTAATACAATAAACAGATCAAGTAACCATGAAAGGGCATGTCATCACTTATTTTATGAGATATATTCAAGACAAGTCCACTTGAAAACTTATGATAGTGACCAGCAGAAATGTTTACTGACCCAACGGATTTGTGAGGGCTGGGGTTTTAATGATCCATCTGCAAATTCACTAATCTCAGATTAGTGGAATAGCATTAATTTCGAACCCTGTTGCAAAGTCTTATGATGTAACATGACTCCCGAGAGTGTGATTTCTTAATGTTGAAATGGTCAATGGTCAGTTTTAATCAGCAGCTAGTGGATGATGATTTGCACCTCTTCTGTGGTACTTTTGTTGTGGGAAAAAATCTTTATATGTGTCATCGATGTAGAAATCCACTGTGCTTAGAGCACTAACAGGCACTGAGAAATATATAGACATATTGTTAAGAAAAAAAATCAGAATTCTTATATTCTCTTTACTTATATTGCAGATGACGGTTGAGAAGGGCTTAAGGGCCACTTCTCCCGTCCATGTCCATGTTGAGGATGATGTTCCAGTCCATGTGCACGTTAAGCAGCCAAAGAAGAAATCTGCCAAAGTTGTCACAGTATGTACCTCTTGACTCGCTGAAACACAATCAGAAATTCTCTAATCTGAGGAATATTTTCATGCAAACCTTTAACAGTTCTTTGGTTTATAGGGTATATTCTAGGATGCATGATTGCACAATTGATGCAAATTTCTTCAAAATCATGCAGAAAAATCAACAAAATGTGCAAGATGAGATCCATGCATCATATCTGCAATTCATACCTTTATTTTTTGCTAAAATCCCACTGTATTTAGACATTATCCCCCTTTTTTCATACTGATGGGGGAAATTTACCACCTAAATTTTCAGTTCTAATATATATGCTTGGGTTTACACTAGTGATCTCCAAACTCATTGATGGTAGTTGACTGTGTATGTGGGAATTATTTTGTTCAGAGAGCCTTCATTTGTATCACTTGAACTTTAAATGAAAAGTCACATAATAAGACACAGATAACATGAATTCTTTCATAAAATAAATAAATTGCTTCCAGTACTAAATTATTGTCTTTACTCTGTGCATTTTACATTGTTTTCTCCCTGATGTGCGATTGCATGAATCCCACTAAATTTGTTGAATCCCCCTTAAGAAGTTTCCTTTGAAAAGGAAGTGTTTATGAAGTTTGAATGAAAATGTTTATGGTTTGCCAATACGGATGGGGAAATGATACAGAAACTTAAATGTCTCAACAAAGAAAAAGAAATATTTAAGAATTTTCACCCCAAAAAAAACATCACAGTTGAAAAAATGAACTACAGTACTCACACACAAAGTATACACTTTATTCATTTTATTTTTAAATCTTGTATTTCATTGTTATGATTTTCAGTTTGATCTTTGCAGTTGTTAACTGCAGTTCTAAATAGGCACATACTTAACGAGCGTGGCTTTCAGAGTTGTTTACAAACTCACCTGGAAATATGTCAGATTATGCAACAAAAGTCAGGAGCTGCTGTGCTGTGCCAGTGACTGACCAATCAAATGTCATCTTGAAGCATAGAGAATAAATTAAAATAGTCAAATCTATAAAGTGTGTAAATGCAATAGGACTGCATCTTTGAACTCAAATTTCTGACAAAAGCTTCACTTCCAATTCAAATATGACCACAAAAATGAGCAAGTGCCTGAAGATCATGCACAGATGGTTTGCTGTAGGCCTTTCAAAACCTGTAACATTCTTGAAGATATTAAGTAGCTCAATCTAATCATGTTTAAGCGCTTGATTTCTAGATCAGCTATCAAACTTAAGTGTTTACTAAATTACATTTTGCAGTTGAGCAGGTAAGTTAATGATCATGATTCAAACCTTTACATTATTATATCAAATTATGAAAACACACAAACATGCACATACACACACACAATTGTTATTTACATATAGATGATTTAATTTCAAAATGAGTTGCTAAGTTTTCATCATCAAATGATAACTTGCAGAAATCGGGCAGCAACATCTTGGGGGGAATAGAGTTAATGGTTAGTCAGCTATTAAAATAAAACACATGCCCGAGAATGTGCAAGAGTTTGTTTTGTCAGTGCAATTGATATGAACACATGCTAAGGCAACATGCAGTCCATTTCGCCTGGGGCTTAACACTAACTACTTGGCTGAGTTGAGGTCTCAAAAGCCATAAACTACTGTCACTCAGTGTAGATCCCCAAAAAATGACAGGGCAAAGTCATTTTCACTATCCTAATAGAAGAAGGCGAAGTTTACATTTTTCGGCGATTTAGTCGCCCACTTCGCCTTGTAGCGTGACCCTTGGGTACATATAAACAGATAAACACTAAATAAAGGTGCTGATATAGTACTGTGGCGAGATCGTAGGGTATAAAACTTGCAGAACATAAAGCATTACGAAATGAACATGACCCCTCGTCAGTAAAATAGCTTGCACATGGCAAGTGTTTTATATATTTTACCCAGACCATTGATGTTAAATAAAATTTCTTGCATCTCTCTCTCAATTTTTGGACTTGCCCGCGGGCAAGTACCTTGCAAACTTGAGCTTGCCCGAGCCGAATTTGAGCTTGTCCTGGGAGTTGGGCAAGTGGATTTGTAAATCCCAGTTTATATTTTTTCTTGGTCTAATTATACTGGTTGTAAAATTAGTTGAATAACAGCCTGATAAAGACTTCAAAGTAAATATTATCAGTTTTGAAAATAATAATAATAATAATAAGTAGTAGTTTAGGGTAATTGTATTGAAAGTAAATAGTAAACTCATGTAAAAACAGCTTCTTGTACATAAAATATTGACTTGTTCAATGTTGCTGCATGAAAAGACAAAAAGTGACTTCTATAAAAATTTTGTTTAGTGGGAACCTAGGTATGTCTATTATCTGTTAGGAAGTCTGAGGCATATCTGTGATACTTTCAGTCTTTTCAGAGTGCCAGACTGTGAGATTTGACAAAATATTGTGAGATTTGAGTAAAGTCTGTGAGGTCAGATTTTTTCCATTGTCATCCAATCAGCATTAAGCTGAGGGTTCCATGGGCAAATGTGGCGCCCTGTCTCACAGTTCTGGAGAGCACACAAAATTTGAAAGGAACAGATGTTTTTGTTATAAATAATGGATGAAAAACACATCCAAGGGGCACTCAGGAGTCAACATTTGGGGGACATGGGAACCACAAATCGCAGGAAACCAGGAATCCTGTGCACTAATTGCAATGTTGTCAGTGTACATTGATGAAAAATTAAAACAAATTGTCATTTCAGTTCACTTCTACCTATTTTAATAAGTGACAGATTTTGTGGAATGAAGAAATTATACTTAATATATACTGTCTTCAGATTTACTTGAACATGTATCTTGTTATGAAAACACATGTATACAAGGTATTGTCTGTTGGTTCAAAATATCACAAGAAATCTTTGCATAAAAAATCTATTATTCTGTGAAAAATTTATCTCAAGGAGTGAGACTGAGATGGTCCACAATCTTGTTTAATTTTTTCCTCACATGTGAGATGGTCCATAATTCTGTGAAATTTGTCCTTGTGTTTGAGATGGTCTACAATTTTTGTTAGATTTTTCCTCACACTGTGAGATGCTCTACAGATCTGTGAGATTTCTCCTTACACTTTGAGATACAAGTATGACATCCATGCTAAAAAAAAAGTTGTTCTATTTTTGTATTTTTGTCAAAAACAAGTCACAAGCAGGAAACAAACACTGGTTTCAGATGGGTTACTCTTGTGGATTATGGTCAGCAGATATATTATAGATTGGTCACCTGTGATGGGAATGGGCAAGGTGGTGAAAGGGGACATTACTGTGATTGATGATTTTTTTTATTGTCTTCTAAGATTTTATTTGAATTTTTGTTGGAATAGATAGAAATGATATTCCTTCTTTTTTTTTCATTTATAGTTTTAAAAAATGAAGTTGCAGATTCAAGAGATATGTAACTTATTTTGTTTTAAAAGTACATCATATGAAAAGTTGTATCCCCTGCTATTACTGATGACAAAAGCATAATGACAGTTGTCTTGTTCTGTTCATTGACCAATCAAGTGTATACAATTTCTGATATAGCCAGGTAACATATCATTAGATCATCTCATTCAAAAAATACTTTTGTTTTCTGTTGGTGTTATTTTTAGCTAAATTTGGCCATTAGGCAAAGTGAGCTTATGGTATGGTCCTTCGTTTATTGTGCATCGTCTGTTCATAATTGCTATATACAACTTCCTTTTTAAAAAAACCCCCACTCAATAGAATTTGACCAAATTTGACGGGAAGCATCATGGCATAAAGGTCTTTAAAACTTGTTCAAATGATGAAGTTCTGCTGTCAAATATAGCCACCATTACTAAAAATGGTAAAACCTTTAAATGACTTCTCAAAAACCACTGAACAGAATTAGACCAAATTTGAAAGAAACCATTTTAGCATGAAGGTCCTTCACATTTGTTCAAATGATGCAGATCCATCATCAAATATGGCCACCATTACTACAAATATAAAAACTTTTAAATAATTTCTCAAAATCTGCATAACAGAATTTGACCAAATTTGACAGAATGCATCCTGGCATACATGACTTTCATTTTTTTGTAAATGATGCTGATCTGCTGTCAAATACGGCCAATATTACTAAAAAAATAGAAAAACCTAAAAAATGACTTCTTCTCAAAAACCACAAAACAAAATTTGACCCAGTTTGAAAGAAAGCATTCTAGCATGAAGATCTTTCAAATTCAAATGATAGTGATCTACTATCAAAAATGGCCACTGCAACTAAAAATAGAAAAACCTTTAAATGACTTATGCTCAGAACCACTCAGCAGAATTTGACAGAAAGTGTCCTGGCATATATGACTTTCAATTTTGTGCAAATGATGCAGATCTGCCATCAAATATGGCCACCAACACTCAAATAGAAAAACCTAAGAAACGATTTCTTTTCAAAAACCACTCAACAGAATTTTACCAAATTTGAAAGAAAGCATTGTGGAATGAAGTTCTTTAAAGTTTGTTCAAATGATGCAGATCCACCATCAAATATGACTGCCAGAACTAAAAATAGAAAAGCCTTGAAACAACTTCATCACAAAAACCACTTTACAGAATTCGACAGAAAGCATCCAGGCACAGATTTCTTCGCAAGAACCACTTGACACAATTTGACCAATAGCATCCTGGCATAAAGGCCTTTTGTACAACTGATGCCAATCCACTATCAGATGTGGCCACCATTGGTAAATATAATTTTTTTAAAAACAATTTCTTCTCAAAAACTTCTAATCTGAACTTGACCACATTTGACCATGAAGCATTTTGGCATGACAGACTATCAAATTTATACAAATAATGCTGATTTACCTTTAAAAATAGCCACAATAACTATAAATACAAAATCCTTTGAATTACTTCTTAACCACTCAACAGAGTTTGACCAAATTTGACAGAAAGCATCTTGGCATGAAGGGTTTTTAAGTTTGTACAAATGATGCCAATCTGCCATCAGACATGGATGCTGCTACTTAAAATAGCAAAAGTTTTAATAATTTCTAAAAATCTGCTTAACAGAGTTTGTCCAAATTTGACAGAAAGCTTCCTAGTTTGAAGGCCTTTCACATCTATAGAAATGATGCAGATCCACCATTAAATATCTTTACCATTAAAAAAATTTAAAAAACATTTACACAACTTTGTCTCAAAAACTGCTAAGCATAATTTTTGTCCAACTAGGACAGAAAGTATCCTGGCATAGAGGCCTTTCAATATTTGACAAATGATGTTGATGTACCATCAAATATGGATAAAGGTATAAAAACTGGAGGAACCTTGAACAGTTGTTTTGATAATATATGCAATCAACAGACTTTGAAGGAATTTCTTGAAAAAAGCAGGCTACTGATCCAGATATTTGGGCCAACTGCTCCTGCATTTGGCTATTTGGCAGATGTAAGCCAGATGAGTGATATAAGGTTTGTTTGGGCCTCTTGTTCAAAATTGTGCTTCATAATGGCTTCTTTGGCTCAAGGGCACATTGATAAATAATAATATGTGATTACCCTAACTCTGACAGGTTTCTGGCAATGAAAATGAAAATTTAATTGGTCATAGTTTGTCATGTGGAAACGTGTTATAAGATTAATCCTGGGGTAGGAAAAATACCAGAGATTACTTTGACATAACTTCATGAATGATCTTATTTTCTCTTAAAGTTCCTTATCATTTCAAGGCATTGCTTCCACATGAAAATCTTATAAAAAATACTGTGAAAAGAGATAGTTAAGGTCATTGGTAAGGTATATTCTTTGTATGGTTTGATAGTGACCCAGTATCATTTAATACCGGGTCACCAGCTACACATGTAACTAATACAACTTTGTATAACTTAAAATTTAGAAACTGTAATAGTTAAGGTGTGTGCATTACAAGGTTTCCATGGAATGTGGTGCTTCACATTTTTCAAAGTTATGGGCTTGCACAAAAATTTTAACATTGAATTTATACTGCCACTAGATGACATCTAATCGTGCTCACAATGTCTTACATTTGTCTTGGAAAAAAAAGGTGACAAAAAGTGGTTGCATTTAAAAGTGATTTTTGTTTGTTTAACCTCAACTCTGTCTGCATTGATTGAGAGACGGTAGTCATATTTGGTATAATGTTTCACAAGGATGTGTAGATGACAATAAAGGTCTTGGATCTTGATGCAACTTACTGAGTTTGGAGTTGGTGGTGGGGTGGTGGTAGCCAGAGAGTTAACATAAAAAAAAATAATTTCAAATTTGTGATGACTTCTATCTCTAGTTTATTGTGTGTTAAGATTCTGCATATATTTTATTTTTTGTGGAATTCTTCTGCATATCATGAAGTGGGGTCAGCAGCAAAAATGTATGATTTTACAGTATTTTAATTTTTGTTTTTATTGTCTTGCAGGGCAAATTAGCATCTCATGACAACATTAGGTCAGGTCGTTCTAAGTCAGCGCGTAGGACTGCCTCTGCCAGGGTAAGAAGTAAAAGCCCTAGTGAGCCTTGGGTACCACCACCAGGGAGGGCTACTAAAGGAGCAAAGGTATCTTGGCAGGTGTGTGGTGGTGTTCCTTTTGATTAACTGTCACAGCCAAGTGTAATGTGGGCATTACCTGAACCAAACATCACCTTATGTTCTGTCCAAATATGCTTTGAAGGAGAACTTTTTTTTAATGATAATTAGAGCCTTCACGACAGTCAAGAACAATTTAGTAAAAATTGAAACAAGATAGTTGTGAATTTTGTTTTGTATATAATTCTTAGTGGCCATTTTTTTATTACTTTGTAATGTGTACCTTCTTACGATCAAATATTGCCATATCCTTTCTCATCTTCTCCTCCCCATAATGCCCTTTTCCTTAGCGTTATATACTCATAGCTTTATATATCCATCTGCCCTTCTATAAGGCACTTTGATTTGCTTTTTTTAAATAAATGTTTCAAATGTGGATATTCTTATAATTTAAACTCTAGATCTCTTTTCAAGTGGGAAGGACTTGCACATAAGAAATATTAACAGTTACAGCAGTTCATTTGCCTGTATATTCCTCCATTGTAATGAGCTTTTTGATCGACAAAGATTCCAGTATATAGTAAGAGAAACATGAGTCATTTTTTCCATGGCCTGGCTAATATTTGCAATTAATGTTAAGAGAGCAATGCAAGGTCTCAGGAAATCCCCATGTGCTGCATTATTGTGTATTTGCTTTTGCACCCTTTTGCAAAGTTCAAATGTCTATGTTGGTGCTAATGATCACCCAAATCACCAAAGGCAATTAAAATTTTCAGATGGGGGGTTGATTTCAATAAAAACATGTTTTGCAATTTAAAATTTAGGGGTGTGTGCTGTTGTCTGCAGACTTTGACTTTAAGTCACTGTTGCAAGCTAATGTTACAAATTTTGATGTATAAATTATTAAAGCAGCTGCATTTTAAAAAAAAGGAATATGCAGAAATACATAATATAACAATAAATCAAACTTTTATTACCTTAAAAAGAAAATGTTACAGAACAAGGGGATTGTTATAGCAAATACTAGTTAAAAATAGGTCAGGACTAAAGTTGAATAGGAACTAGATCAGGAATGGAAAATTCTACAATTCAGTCCTCTCTAGTGCACTAGACAATCAAACATATCTGTATTTTTTCAGGCAGAATTTGGCGACTACTATGAAAATTCTAGTACCAATATAGAATGTGATGCACCGTTTGATATTTGTCAGTCATTAACTAATGGTAAAGGGATATTGGGATCAACAATATTATTGAATGAATGACACTGTCAGATAACTTTTTTCAGCCAACTAAAATATGAAGGAACAGAACACATTATTTTAGTGTCACTCGCATATAAGTCAAGTTCAGCTGCAAACAACATAGACCCTGATCTGCCATCACATAATGCGCTGTAAGATCAGGGTCTATCTTTGTTTTACTGATTACTCCAAACAAATTGCAAAGACCCAGATCTGCCGGTGCATTATGCATCTGAAGTTATGGGCCTTTGCAGTTTGCAGTTGGATCCAACTTATAAGTTGGACTCGACTTAATAAGCAAGTATATATGGTATCCCTATGCTTTAGTAAGGGGACATTGTGTTATCCTCCATCTGTTCTTCCATCCATATCTCCATAATCACATGCTTTAGTAAGGGGACATTGTATTATCCTCCATCTGTCCTTCCATCCATATCTCCATTATCACATCTTCTAAACTGCTGGGTGGAAATTCATCAAACTTGCTATATACGTTTTCCATTTGGTACCATCTGCAGGAGGGATGTGATTTTTGGGCCTCTACCCTGAGGTCCCTGGGAAGTGGTCAAAGGCCTTTATACAAAAATTGCCATTACAGTGACATCTTAAAAATTTTTAAACAAATTTTGTACATGAATTTGTAGGAGAAGGATACATGACATATGCAATCGATTCGGGTCATTGGAGGGGTTCTAGTCTTTCTTTTTTTTTCTTATGCTGTACTCACTGTTGTTGGAGACTTATGACTTTCATTTTGCAATATTCTGCCAAAAACCTCCTAATAGTGTTCCTTGTAAAAACTTTCTACCCTTTACTCATCTGATTTTTTTTCTTTCAATCTCTAATGTGCAAGTGGATATCACTGCTGGGGAGAAAAGCCAGTAAGAATACTAAAGGTAGTTCTAGGAGTAGAAAACAAAAAGTGTGGACCAAGTCTTGGGTATGCTTTATCAGGTTTCTGCATGGCTTATATTATGTTCATTTATGTTTGCATGTGCAAAAAAGTTATTGTTATTAGTTATCACTGTTAAATTCACTAAATTTGCCCTTTCAAAGACAAGATGGAGTATGCGGTCTGACTGGATCAGTTTCTTTTGTATGTTGTCTGCTTTGTAGGATCCAATGGTGTTACAGGCAGACAAAATTTATAGAAAAAGTTAACAAGTCCTTTTTATATGTCAGTCTAGGCTTTTGAATGGACAGTAATCAAAAGATCTGATGACTGCATGTAACTATAACCTGGTTCCCATCTCATGTCTTCTTAAGAGCCCCAACTTGTAGAAAGCATGAGAATGGGAACAAGTCTGTGAATAATGTGGAAAGAAATACATTGAACCACTGTCACTTGGAAAGTTACCTTACTTGTTAACATAGCCAGATATATTCATATTTATTTAATGTGCTTAAGGTAACAGATTACAGTTAATTTCTGTAATAAGATGGTCAGTCTAATCACACTGAAGTTATTTTAAGTGATATATTTTGACACTTAATAATGTAAAAGCTTTACAACCATTAGTGACCAACTACAGTATATACTCGATTATAAGTCGACTCGACTATAAGTCGACCCCCCTTTTTAGGGCTGCAAAAAGTTAATTTCGCTATGACCCTCCTATAAGTCGGGGTGTATTTTGCAAGTCAGATCCATCTAAAGGGGTGACTTCTTAGTGAGTCAGAAATGTACTTTGGAAATATAAACAAGCCAAACTGGATAGATAGATAAGAGAAATAAAGACAAAACCAGTGTAAAATACAATTATATTATTGAGTGAAATATGTCACAAATAAATTGATAACTTACAATTTGTCCATCTTTGTGTAATAAAGTCCATTGACATCCATAATGCTTGACATTTTAAATCCATTTATATGATAAATCCACGAATTCAATTATAGGTCACATACCGGTATAAAAATAGAAGTTCCGAATGATCTGATTCACAATATCCCGTAATATGTTAATTCCACACGTCATACAAATAAACAATGAAAGTTAAGTCCACTTTTTTGTGATTAAGGTATCCTATAAATGTCACTATCTAATGTCAATTGGTACAAAGTCCAAGAATTAATCCTCATTGTCTGATAAAGTTCTGAAATCCTACATCGTCGTCTAGTCATTGTAAATCGTCGTCGTCTAGTCATCGTAAATCTCGTCCGACTCTGATTTTCGGCTTTACTGTCATATGCGGGTGCTTATGCAAAGACTGAGCTTGGGCTCTGTGAGTAACACTTTGATCATAAAGTCAGAAATCTATTAAAGGCTGCAACTGAACACATGTCAATTGTGCGGCAAGATCACAGGGCTTTCAAATAGCCACCCTCTATTACTTGGCACTGAACATATATCAAACTCGCGGCTTGATCAAAGCGTTGTCACGTGGGAAATCAAAGAGTGTGGTGCCTTTACAAGCCAAGGGATTAAGGTCAAAGTATATGCACAGGAAGTTGTAGAACTCTACTTGGCACTGAACAAGTATAGATTGGCAGCTCGATCAAAAGGATTGTCAACTTGAAAACAAAGTGAGTCCCTTTACAAGCCAAAGGCTTATCGGCCCACGTGCACTGGCAGATAACTTGGGAAATATCACTTGGGAATTAAATCTGACTTGTGGAAAAGGAAAATACAAATTAAATTAAAACTTTTATTGCATCAAGCACATTCTTTATACAGCAAAACACAAATATTAATACAAATACAGGTTGTTCGGACTTGCACGAAAATGAAGGCAATATACTTACTAGTAAACACCCATAGTAAACATTGACGGACACTTCATTTTGCGGTAGGTAGTATTTAATTTACCAGTAATATTTTCAAATTAATAAAATCCAAATAACTGTAGATACATGTATTGTGTAATGAATACCGTCATGAAATGGATAAACACAGTGCATACCATATATGCATTACTGCATAGGAATAGTGGCATGAAAACGTAAAAATATATGAATTGACAGTATTTTTATGTACTGCAAACATCTAGAGTTTCCAACATTACTCCAAGATTTTTTAATTTTTTTTAATGTCGCACTTATAAGACGACCCCTACTCTGCATGAGTCAAATTCTAAGTAAAAAAACGTCGACTTATAAGCGAGTATATACGGTATTTAATTGGTGGTGGGGGTGGGTGGGTCTTGGGATTTTTGCAGGAAAAAAATGTCTGGCTACCAACTAGTTTTAAAAACTAATCTTGTTCTAATTTGTGGAGAAAAAGAACTCAATCTATCCATTATGTTAGTTTAAACAAAAACTACATTGAAATAAAAGAAAAAATAATATCCTGGTTGGAAAGAAAATCCCCACTTCCCTCAGAAAAAATGAAATAGATTAAATGGTTGGTCCCTTACTGTTGTCCTCAATTCCAAAATGCCAAATGAAATCAGTAAATGTCTGTAAACACCAGAGCAGGTGTAGTATAGAAAAGATCATATAACAATAAACCTCACAGGAATGCAAAATGTGATGAGGCAATTGTGTTTTTCATCACGTGGCTAATGTGTTAATGAGGTTACTTAAGCCATGTCATATTTTGCCATTTACATACATTAAAAGCACCTCAGAATAATACAAATGATGTCAGAATAGACATTGGCATAATGTTTGAAGCATCCAGATGTACTTTAAAGTCATTTTATTGACTTCAATATAAAGTATGTTTTATTACGTTACAGATGCTTATATTTGTGTCAGTTTCAAATGAAATTTATGAAACTTGTTAAAAATGTCAATCTTTTGTCAAGGCTTGCAAAAGATGGAAATTATTGAACTTTATTATTTATAAATTCTATTTGAAATTAGGACTCATGTAAGATTCTCTATTTATGTACTTCTTTCAAGACCAAAAGAGTTTATGCAAGGGCCTGAATATATGGTCCTATCGACATGGGGTTTTCACTAAATTACTTCTTATAATGTCTAGTTGGTCATAATTGAAAATGGTGCCAATTGGACATACAATGTGTCTACTAAAGGCCATCTTGAAAATTTTGTTATTGCTAGTCGTTCTGAACAGATACTCATATCAGCATGGGGTTTTCACTAAAAGACTTCTTGTGATGTCTAGTTGGTCCTAAATGAAAATGATTCCGAAGTGATATACAAATATGGCCACCACCGCAGCTAGTTTTAAAATCTTGCTATCACCACATCTTCTAAACGGATAGTTGTATTAACATTGGGTTTCTCTAAAAGACTTCTTAATGATGTTTTGTTGGTTTTAAATGAAATTGGTGCTGATCTGACCTCTGCCATGGCCACCATGGTGACCATCTTGAAAATATTGTTACAGTAAAAGCTGTCTTGAGAGACTAGATTCTCAATCCGCAGATTTATTAATTATATAGTGTTATGACCTGTCATGAGAGATCATTATTTTTTGGCAGACAGGTTCTACTGTATCAGTACTTAAGCTAAATGGATGGTCATAGCAAAAGGTGTTTTCGCTAAATTATTTCTTATGATGTATCATTGGTTTTAAAGAAAAATGCTACCAATCTGACATCCAGTATTGCTGCTATGGTGACCATCTTGAACAGATAGTCATTTCTCTGAAATACATCTTACGATATGTAGTTGGTCCTAAATGAAATGGTGCCAATCAGACATTCAGTATGGTCACCATGGTAGATATCTTGAAAATCATGTTATAGCTACTTCTCATGAAAAGATGGTCACATAGAGATGAGGTTTTCACTAAGATTTCCTATGATATCAGATTGGTCCTATATAAAAAAAGGTGCGGAAAGACCTTCAGGGATGGTCATATCAGCATGGGATTTTTCCTAAAACACTTCTTACAATATGCAGTTGGTCCTCAATGAAAAGGATGTCGATGTGATTTCCCAAAATATGAAACATACTGTTACAGCTGCTTCTGCTGAATGTATGACTATACTGACATTTTAAAAAATAGTTCACACTTTTTTCTTGCAATATATAATTGTTCCATAGTATATTAAAATGATGCTGATTCAACCATCAAAATGGCTGCCTTAATGGCCATTATGAACATTTTTCCATGGCTACTTCTCCTGAATGGATGTCTGTATTGAAAAGGGCTTTTTCACTAAAACACTATAGCAATGTGTAGCTGTGTATGAATGAAAATGTTGCTCATTTGACCTCCAAGATGGCACTATAGTGGCTGCCTCAAAATTGTTACCACTACTCTTACATGGTAACATTGACATAGGGTGTTCACTACAACACTTCTTGCAATCTTTAATTGATTCTGAATGACATTGTCTGAGGCAAGTTCAGTGATCTTTCATCCATGGTACCAGGTTCAAGATCAAAGGTCATGACAAAGAATTTTGTATCTTGTAAACATGTTAACTCGAACATATAACAAATATTTTTTTTACCAAATTTGGTTAATTATGTTGAATTTCTCAAAAATATTAAATAGTTTTCAGTACTCAGCAGTTAAAAGAGTAAAAGGACAAAAGAAAGTGGCTTATCTTGGATTCTTGGAAATTCTTTTCGACCATTAGAATATCAGAATATGTACATTATTATGTGGATATTATTAATTACCTGTATGTAGTTTGATACTGGTGCAATATGGGATTTTATCGGGTAAGGTGTATCTTGTCTGATATGAATTATACTCACCCTGTAAAATCCTATATTGGGTCAGTACAAACTGCATAATAATGTATCCCACCAGAGACCTTACTTTAAAGAGTAAATTGGCAGAATCATTCTTATTCTCTCATAAATTTTGGTTACTTTTTATTCAGTTTCTGATATTTTAAAATATTGGATTTTGGCTTATTATTAATGACAGAGATAAAAGTACTTTTAATTTTATTTTGTTTAATTTCTTGCAGCAGAAAAAAATTCCAACTGATATGTGAATGTGATGAACTTTCTGATTGGTTCCATGTCAAAATTTTTGACAGTCATCCAAAATTTACCGTCAGAGATGTTGATGTCTTTGTAATGTCAGGGCACTCCTTGTGACATAATGTTTACCCTTACTGACAGTCATCCAAGATGTTCTGTCAGAAATGTTAATGTCCTTGTGGTGTTGAGGCACTCCTTGTCACGTAATGTTTACCCTTAGTCAAGTAGTCAAGATGTAGTCAGAAATGTTTATGTCCTTGTGATGTCAAGGCACTTTTTGTGACATAAAGTTTACCCTTAGTGTCAGTCATCTAAGGTGTACTGCCAGAAATGTTGTTGTCCTTGTGATGTTGAGGCACTCCTTGTGACATAATGTTTACCTTTAGTGACAGTCATCTACGATGTGGTCAGAAATGTTTATATCCTTGTGATGTCATGGCACTCCTTGTGATGTAATATTTACCCTTTGTGTATGACTACATCAGGCAAGTAGTTTCCTGACACACGATTATTTTGGACAGTCACATGACCTCAGCTGACCAATGAGAACAATACATTTTTGTCTTAGGTGGGATAAAGCTAATTATGGATACAAAATGTAATATTAGTGGCCCTGATAGGTTTGTTATAAATATTTGTTCTACATACACCAGCAATTATATATAGTGGTCAAGCACTGTTCAGTTCATCACATTCCAATCTCTGGTCAACATCAGCAAAAAAAGCCCAAATATGAATCAGATGTTATTTGAATGCATATTCATAAACAAGGAAACTCAGTATTAGCATGTTATTTATGCTACATTATAATTTTGGTGCACCAGGTTTTTGGTTTCACCATGTGAAATTTTGTTAGCTGGTGAAACTAGCTACACAAGGCAAAAGGTAATCACCATTTTTGAGTTCCACTTTTAAAGTTATTTCTTTGATTTGTGGTGAAGGTTATTTGTTAAAAATATCATCTATTCTTACAAGATTGGGCATGTTCTGGCTGGTGTGACATTGTGCACTTTTGGGACATCAGATGTAATCAAAGATCATAATTTCATGTGCTGCTTGAGTACATTTTTTTTAATGTCTAAAAAGTCTTTTTTCAAGGTATTGTATTTGGTATATAAATAATGTACAGTGTAATTGATCATGTGAGAAGAATGATTAAACATAGTTTACTGTGTTCACATGTTTGCCAGAGAACTCGATAAAACCCCAACAGCCTCTTAGGCTTAGACTCTTTCTTTGTTTTTTTTGGCAAATCTTTGCTTACAGCAAACCATATACAGTGTTGGCATCTGGATAATTTTTGTTTTACTGTAATAAGAAACAATATGAACTAGACCAGTTTTTGTCTGTTATACATGTAGTAAGAGATCAGTATACAGTACTCCCTCATTATAAGGCCCTTCATTATACCACTGTTCCTGTTATAAGGCAGGTATGGTCATGGATACCATTTTATTATGTGGTAGCAAAATTATATGTATAATGTACTGCATTATTCAGTGGTCTCACTATAATACTCCCATGGACAGTATTATAATGAGGGAGTGCTGTATGTAAATATGGGAAAGGTATTTTTTTCTTTATGGGGGGAAAAAAAGTCATGTAGCTGCATTGCGGATGCAAAAATAAAAAGTGAACAATAGTCTATATGATGATTGATTTTCCAATCCCATGCCATAAACTGTTGTATAAATATTGAAATTTTTTTGTATCAAACAATTTGATAAAAAAATACTTGGAAAGTAAATTTACCTGATTCAGATATGTTATATTTAGTTAAGAACAATTTTCAAAAGATTTGTGTAATTTTCTATATATTTCTAATAAATTTTTTTTTATTGCTTTCCGTATATAATCGCTTATAAGAAACTCGATTATAAGTTGATCCCCCTCCCCTTTTTTTGTTTAGGTCTGCAAAAAGTAAGCTTCTCTTTGACCCTCTGCAAGTTGGAGTGTATTTTGAAAGTCAGATCTGTCTGTAAGGGGTGACATGTCATCAGTGATTCTGAGTTGCACTTTTGAAAAGTAAACAAGCCAAACTGGATGGATAGATAAATCGGAAAAATAAAGACAAAATAAATTATATTATTGAGCGGAATATGTCACAATAAATTGACAACTTACACCTTGTCCATCTGTGTGTAATAAAATGCATGGAAATCCATAATGCTTGACATTTTAAACTCCATTTATATGATAAATCCATAAAAGCTCTTAAAGGTCACAAACCTTTATAAAAATAGTATTCCTGAATGATACGATTCACAATATCCCATAATGTATTCCATACGTCTTACAAATAAACAATGAAAGTTAGGTCCACACTTTTGTGATTCACAGTACCCTATAAATGTCATTGTCTAATGTCATTTTGTTCAAAGTCCAACAATTTATCTTCATCATTGGTGTCATGAAATAAAGTTCTAAAATCCTCTGTCATCATCTGGTCATCGTAAACATCATCTGACTATGATTATATATCTTTACTGTCATCTGCAGGTGTTTATGTGGAGACTGAGCTTGGGTTTTGTAAGTGACACTTTGATCATGCAGTGTGTGAATCTATTAAAGGAAGTGCCACAACTGAACAGGTGTCAGGTGTGGGGCATGATCACAGAAAGCTCATAAAAGCACGCTCTGTTAACTGAATGTAGGACTCTACTTGGCACTGAACAAGTATAAAATTCCTAGCTTGATCAAAGAATTGTCATCTGAGGAAACAAAGTGGGATGCTGCCTTTACAAACTAAGGTCTTATTGGCTCACATGCACTGGCAGATAACTTAGGAAATATCACTTGGGAATTAGATCTAGCTCATGAAAAAGGCAAATATAAATCTAATCAAAACTTTTATTGCATCAAACACAAACAGTGTTTATACAGCAAAACAGAAACAATAATACAAGTACAGGTTCTTCAGACTTACATGAAAATGGAATTAATATGAGTAATATTTAATTTATTATTTTCCAATTTTTACAATCCAAAAAAATGTAGATATTAGTATTGTGTAGTGAATGCCATAATGAACACAGTGCATACCAATATATCCTTTAGATTTATCAAATTTATTGTATGTCTTGCTTATAGGATGACCCCTACTCTGAATGAATCAAATTTTCAGTAGAAAAACTTCAACTTACAAACGAATATATACGGGAATTCTTTTAAAAGGATGATATAATGCCTTTTGTTTTAATATCTAATTGTTATTTATTGTCCAACAGTGTTTTATATGTACCTCAGAGATTTAATGTGAGGCATTTATTTTGAATGTAGGGACCTACCCATAGACTGGAAATTCACACTCCCCGTGACACTTTGCGAATAAGTGACCTTGACACAGAAGAGGAAGATGCGGTACACAGTCAAATGAGGAACTATGAACACAAGATTGACAGTCTCCTTAATGAAGTTGGCACACTGAAAAATGAGGTAGGATCCAATGGCTTTTATCAACAGATTTCTGAATCCTAAGAGGAGACCCGTGGAAGTTTCACACTTTTGGCTCAACTAGTCATTCAGCCTTTGATTAATTTCAGAGCAAGTTCAAGGAGAGCAGGTGGCAGTTTCCAATAAAATTTAATTTTAAATATTGTTACCCCTCCCCCTACCACCATTGCAAAGGAGAGGGGACATAAAAATAGTATGTATCTGTCCATTTGACCATACATATAATCTTGTTAATTTTTACATTGATTGTGCAAGTTCTAATAACTTATTCAGCTCTCTGGCCGTTGTAGATGTGAGTTAGGCAGTATTTGACTTGGAGGATACAGAAAACCACAAGCCTTGGATGGGTGACCAGGTTATCATAATATGTTGGAACTGGGTATCAAACTTAGAACCACAGAGATGCAAAGCGAGTGCATGACCACTGTCCTATTCAGATCCATTAAATCTCAGCTTTGAGATGTGTGAGCCCTATAATAATAACCTTGTCTATCTGTCTGTCTGCCCATCCTCTTGCACTTCTTGTGATCTAACCATCATAGCTCTGCAACCTTAACTCATAATTGGATGTCATCTGGTAGGTGAAATTTCTATTACATATAGATGTACCTTTTAAAGTTTTCATATTTTCAGGTCCAATTTTGATGGAGTTATTGTCATTTTTGATCAATTTTAAATCTCCACTATAGCAGATCCTTGTAACCAGCCTAACTCAGGAACCATTCAACATATTCTGATGCACTTTGGTGAGTACATTTTCTCAGAGACTTGGATGTGCCTTTTATCAGTTTCATCTACTCTACAAGAGTTATGCTCCCTGATTGCCCATTCTCTGGACTTTAACTTAAGTAGCATAACTTTACCAAAGTTTGTTGGATTTAAATTAAATTTGACATGCAGCTTCATGTTGATGAGAACCTGTATGAGTTTGAATTTCAGTATTCCATGAAGTCGTTTACAAGAGTTCTGCCCGCTGATTGTCCATCCTTCTGATTTTTGTTTCTGCAGTATAACTTTATGAAGTTTTTTTGTCCCCACTAATTGGTCCTGTCCATACATCAGTCCTTCCATCCATCCATCCCACTTTCTTTTCGGCACTATTGTTATTGAATTTCAACCAAATGTGGTATGCAGCTGGATATTACTGAGACCATGGCTGAGTTTTGATTTTCATCATAGCAGAGTTATGACTTCTGATTGTCAGTGTCAGTCACTTATGTTTCGGCACAATAACTTCCTTAATTATTATTGATTTCAACCAAATATGGTATGCAGCTTGATATTGATGAGACCTTGGCTGTTTTTAGTTGTCAGCTTCCATGTTGTTGTTTAGCAGAGTTATAGCCCCTGATTGCCAGAGCCACCCACTTTCTTTCACAGACAATAAATCCCTAGTTTATTTTTTTTATTTCAACCAAATTTAGTATGCTGCTTGATATTGTTGAGACCTTGGCAGAGTTTGATCATCAGAATTCTGCATCGTTTAGTAGAGTTAAAGCCCCATGATTGTTAGACCTATCCACTTTTGTTTCCGAACAATAACTCCCTTAATTGTTATTGGATTTCAACCAAATTGTATTAGTAGCTTGATATTGATGAAGCCAAGAAAAAGCAGGGGACATCAAATTATGGAATTTACTTGTTGGATTTCAGTCAAATTTGGCATGCAACTCTGTGTTGATAAGACTTTTAATGAATTTGATTTCTAGAATCCCAAGGCATCATTTGCAGGGGTTATGCCCTCAAATCATCTGTCCTCATTACTTTGTCAAGGATTCCAACCAAATTTGGCATGCAGTTTTATATTGATCAGACCTTGAATGAGTTCAATTTCAGGTATTCCATGATATTATTTACATCAGTTATGGCCCCTACCCACAATTGCCTATCTTTCTAATTTGGATTTTCACAACATCAATATACTAAGGAATGTTGTATTACAACTAGATTTATCATACATCCTTTATATTGAAGAGACCTTGAATGACTTCCAGCATTCTATGTCATTTTTTGGAGGAGTTATGGCCCCTGAACACCTGTTGTCCTCACTTTGATGTCCCAACACAAGTTTCTCTGTTTAAAACTCTACAGAGCAAGTTTTAATGAGTATGACCCTTTAATTGCTCTGGTTTTTTTAACTCCAGGTTGAACTTCAGAGAACAATACGAGACATGGAGAAGAAAGAGGATCTTTTAAATGCATCACAGCGAGCTTTGGAGGAGCAGGAGCGGGAGATCTTGGAATATAAGGATGAACTTACTGCCACAGAGCGTGAAAATCATTTGCTGAGGAAGAGTGTGGATTATATCAAGGAAGAGGTGGACACCACCAGGTACTGAATTTTCTGACCTCGCACCTCACCAGTGTTTGAGTCAGGACACGCCCTTGTTGGATTTGCACAAAGTAGACATCAAGTCCAGCAAAAAAAAAGAATTAACACAACAAAAAGTGAAGCGAAAAAATGAAAAAGATGCATTTTTAAAACCTTGAAATCTGATACAGATGCACCAACCATACATTAAATGTCTGAATTGTTCAGTGATTGTTTTTATGAAAATGAACAAAATTTATCAAGCAATCTATTTCTCTTGCACTGGTCAGTATACTTGGACTATTTATTTTCTCCCATTTTCCTAACCCCATATATGGCAAAGCTTGAGATGGTACAGAAATAATTGTATACTAAGTATATCCCATAATTCTTCTTGATTGAGAGCTTAAGAATAAGCTTGGCATGCAACTAAACTTTAGTAGTCTCAATGAAAAAATATGAAACTAATTCAGGTCATGTATTAAAGTAGCTTTACTCCTGTTTCATTACCATTTTAAACTAAAAGAAAAATGTATAGTCTCTATGATTCTCATAAGCAGTCACGTGATACGACCTTGATGTAGCACCATTTATTATTTGTAAAGGTGGCAGAGGGGTAGATATGGAATGATAGCTAACAGATCTCTTTACCCCAGTATCTTGCTCAAATCATGAGAGTGATAACAATGACTGTAGATATGATAATTCAAGTGAACAAGCTGGTAAAACCACAAAAACTGAGATGAAAGTCAAGCAGAAAGTGAAACTTATGATAATGATGATGATTCCACAGAGGCAAAACAGAAATGAAAAACATTATCACACTCTCAAGAAATGGCTTGAAAGCTAAGACTTCACAAAGACTGATAACTATAATGTTGGAGGGGCATCAAATTGTCGACTGCAACTTCACCTGCACTATTAGAGTGTGGTCGGAGGCATCAAAGAGGAGAATTCTAAAGTATCTTTTATTTTGTATACATTTTACAGAATTTTAACATCTTTACCTTTTATATTCTAGTATAGCACTTATTTGACAGTATTCAGTTTCCAAAAATTTGTGTGCAATTCTTTATATTTACATTTTTAGAACTTGACTTTTAATCAACACCATGCAGCCCATATTGTGCTGACATGCTTTTAGATGCTAATACATACATACATACATACTTATTATACATAAGATTCAGGATGCCATCTGTCATGAGTAGAATATCAAATACATAACACTCAACATTTGTTATGTTTCCCAAATAATTTCTGTCTTCTCAGATGTCCTTATGTTACCCTCAAGATCATGCCATATTACCCTCACATTCCCCTAGTGTCACATCATATTAACATCATGTGACTGTCATGTTATCCTACATTTCCATGTGATTTCAAAGCACTCTTTTTTTAAAAAAAGAAAAATACTACTAACAGTGGTTACATTTTTTTTAGCAGGGAAAATCATTTTATATGCCTGCCAAGGTGGAGCATATTATGTTGTGAAGTCTGTTGTCCATCTTTCCATGCATACCTATTTGATTTCTGCACAATGACTTGAGTTTTCCACCATCTACAGTCACCAAACTTTGTGGATGGATTGCACTGGGGGTAAGGTAAAGCATATAGATTTTGGGTTCAACAGGTCAAAGATTAAGTTCCCTGTGACTGAAGAAGACAGAAGGTTTCTGCATGTTAACATTAGTTTTACTTAACAGACCTGAACCAAACTTTGTGGATGGTTTAAACTTGGGGTAAGGAAGGAGCCTATTGATTTTGTAGGCAAATGGTCAAAAGGTCAAAGTCATCTCAAAAGGTCAAAGTCATCGCATTTGTAAGTTGTCAGTTGGTAGTGAAATTAGTGTTTTGTCATGGTGCATAATACAAAGATTAGTGATAATTTGTTTCTTTGAAGCGTTGGTGATTAATTTATAGGATGGGTTAAAGTCAACAGGATACATGAATAGTGCACTAAACTAAATCTGTTGATAATAATAATAATAATAGTAATAATAATAATAATAATAATAAAAATAAAAGTAATAATAATAAAAATAATAATAATAACAATACTAAAGATACTGGTATTCAGTGCATGGTATTTGTTCAAAAACCAAGTTTAAAAGGTCACCTGTGTACAAAGGCCCATTTTGATTTTTCCCGCAGGTGGCTGTTATTGACAGGTTTGACTGTATTTGAGAAACGTGACTTCTAATCTATTCAAAACTATATATGACCAATATTTTATGTTTTAGGTTTCAGAGTGATTCTTTGGCCCAGGAGCGAGAAAAACTGATGAAGAAGTTGATAGAGGCAGAGATGGATGGACAGGAAGCTGGTAAACAAGTGGCTGAACTGCGCGATACTATTAGAGCACTTAGACAGGTATTTATCACTTAACATTACCCCTTATTGGTTTTGCTCCAGAATTTCACACTTTTGCATTAGGTTAAACATTTTAAAAAAGAGGTATTCCCAAGATTTCGTAGGGCCCTGTATTGAGATGCGAGAGGCCTAAAGTTATCATCTTATCCATTCATCCTACTATCCCTCAGTCTGTCTGTCAATCCAGTTACACTTCTTGTAACCACATATAATTGGATACCATTTGGTAGGTGAATTGCCTATTATATGTATATGTGCCTTTTAAAGGTTTCATCTCTTCAGATTCAGTTTTGATGGAGTTATTCCCATCAATTTTAAATCTCCACCAAGGCAAATCCAGCATAGTTCAGGATCCATAGAACATATTCTGATGCATGTTTTGGTGTGTATATTTTCTCATAGGCTTAGATGTGCCTTTTTTGGGGTTTTGTCTCGTCAACTCCACTTTGGACAGTTATGTCCCTTCAACAATTACCTTCCTATCTTTACATAATATTTTGTTTGTAACTAGCATAATGGAAGAACAATTCAACATATTCTGATGCAATTTGGTATAAACATTATCTCATCAACTCCATTTTGGATAGAGTTATGGCCCTTGACAATTTACTTCCTGTCTTCACAGGGGATGTTGATTGTTATCGGCATAGCTCAAGAACCATTCAACATATTCTGATGCCATTTAGTGTGACTATTGTCTCATAGACTTACATCTGACTTTTAAGGGTTTAGTCTCATCCACTCCATTTTGGACAGAGTTATGCTCCTTGTTGAGCAAATTCATGTCTTCACATGTAAGTTTGAAATGTTGCTTGCAATCACATTCAACATTTTATGATAGAATTTAGTAAGGACATTTTCTCCTAGACCCTTTTATGGGTTTTGTGTTGTCTATATCATTTTGGACAGAGTTATGCCCCTTGTTGAGCACATTCATACATGTAAGCTTGGAATGATGCTTGCAATCACATTCAACATTTTATGATAGAATTTAGTAAGAACATTTTCTCCTAGACCTAGCTGTGCCTTTTATGGGTTTTGTGTTGTGCCTTTTATGGGTTTTGTGTTGTCTATATCATTTTGGACAGAGTTTTGGCTCTTATCAAGCAATTTTGTATCTTTACATGGAAGTTGCCTTTTATTGGTGAGACCTTGAAAGAGTTGGATTGCAAGCATTCCATGTCATCATTGTTGGAGTTATGGACCCTAAATGCACATCCCCAAGCTTTGGTTTAACTCTTTTCCTACGACTGATGTGTATATTCGCTGCATACATGTGCCGTGCTTCCGCAGTGACTGATAAATCTGCATGTAAACAAGCACTGCTATTTGCCATAGTGGATATATCTGCTTGCTGGTTATGTGCCTTATACCTCAGTGATGGATAGATCTGCTCTGTATGTTCATGTTTCAAATGATCTTATTTGTCAATAATGGGTGGTAAGAGGACATTTAGCCAATCAAAACAGAGTTAACAAATGATGGTTCTTGCTATGAAAGACGTCTTATACTAAATATGACTACTAAATACAAGGATTTACTGTAATTTTGTACGTGATAGTTAATACATGTAGTTGTCATCAGTGGAAACAATGGCTTATGCTAGCAATACGGACTCTTAATTTTAAGCTTTTTCAGAGGAATAAATTGATGATATTGATTTAAGAAGTGTTGGCAGTGACATTGAATTATTATCTTTGTCCAGTCTATCAGAAACTGAGATAGAATCAGATGATGATGACAGTACAATATGGATAAGAGCCACATGCTCCGCAAGTCACAAGTTCACTGAAAGCATTGGTCCTATTTTTGATTCGGATCCGAGGGACAAAAACAAGAGATAGATTTCTTCTTTAAATATTTTACCCTGGTATTAAATGAAAGAATTGTGACTGAAACTAAGAACTTTGCAGCAAAATGTATGAAAGAGAAGCCCAACAATGTTTGAAAGAAAATATGCTGCAAGAGGTTTCCATAATGTACAAGCAGTGTGTTGTTCCTGATTGTGTAGAACATAACCTCTTTTACAAATATCACCAACAGTAACTACAGAACTAGTAGAACATAATGACCAATTAAACATTTGTATTATGTATCTAATTAAGTAGTTAAAGAGTTAAGGCCATACAGAGCCAATTGTAGTGAGAGGGACTTTGTGATGCACTCATTGCTAATAGCTCTAGTTCCCACTGGTAATCCTTTTTTATGGACTGCATTATGATAGTGTTGACTACAGACCTTAGAATTCAACTCCTTTCACAAAATTCCTGACCCCTACAGAATAGTCAAACATCTGTAAAGGTTACAGGAAAAAGTATGGGCTCTTTTGGCTGACAATTTTCATCAAAATTGATCAATATGCCAATAATAGATGCCTTATAAAGTATCAGTAATGTTTGTCTGTTCATGCTAACTAAGAAAACGTGACTGCCCTGTCAAATTTAACATGTTGGCATATCAATACATGAACATCCAGTATTTAAAAATAGTGCTGATACAAAAATTAGCAACAACTATCATAACTTATTTGGATACTTCAGTTTTGCCCACGGATAAATGATAGATTGGTTCTAAGCTTAGTCAGTTGAATATTCATTGAAGCTATCACCAATATATCATCAATACCTGTGGGCCAAAGCCATGGTTTCCAAGCGAAATAGAATTTCTGCCATTCAGTGGACACAGCTGCCATTCAAGAGGGAGTACTTGTGTTTGAACAAAGATTTTTCTCTAAGAATTTTTTTTTTATAGTTTGGGATGAGGTTAATGATGAAATTCTGGAACCTTTCAAAATCTACTGTAGTGTTCCCCCAGGATATAAAAAGGGCATGATAATTATCCTCCAAAAATGGCTATTTAAAGTCAAAAAAAGGCACTTAAATGCATATCTCATGATAATAATAGCACCTTATTTCATCATGAATTGTTTTTGCTGTTGTTATTATTATTATTATTATTATTATTATTATTATTATTATTATTATTATTATTATTGCAAAATTAGGAAATTATGGGAGTAGTTAACTAGTCAAGTTCTAAAAATACTTATTTTGCATTTGTATTCCATGCACAAAGTTGTAGGAGTAAAATCCTTGATACAGTCTTCCTTTGTATTTTCTTTTTTTATCATTTTTCCTTAGCAAAAGATTCATGTGGCAGTAATTCTTTGAAAGGAAATCCATGGTTAGTTGTATGCACAAATTTATGATCATACCAACATTAATAATACCTTCATAAAATCATTTTGTGTTCTGATCAATGGGGCAACAGAATCTACATCATATGCTAGAATTATTAGAGACAAAATGGGAAAGACCAATAAAAAGATGCTCTAGATAACATTTTTTTAATGGATTAAGGTGTGTCATTAAATTATTAACTGACAACTATCGAAACTTGTCAGAAACTATTTGCAAAAAATGGGTTCATATTAAATGCATTGCTTTCTCACATTGTAACTGCTCATATAAATGGACAACAATCAGCATGTCATTTAGAAAATATTTTTTTTTTTACTATTACCAACCATTGGTTGCAAAGAAAATTCAGATTAGAAAAGATAATCCCATTAATCACATCTACTTAAATGTGTGTCAAAATGTTATCCAGTGAGTGTGCACACTGCCATGAGCAGCTCAGTTTCAATAAATAAAGACCTCCTTTATGCATTACCGGCATTAATCAGCAGTTACCTGATACATAATGAAAATGATAAGCTTCAGGCACAGGTATATTGCCTTTTATAATCATGAAAAATGGTGAAATTAAATAAATCACTCGACTGGATGTTTACCTTTGTGAGAAATGAAACAGGAAATTTTCCAACTGAAGAAAGGGCAAGTTGTTGGAAAAAAAGGCCTGGTACTATGTAAAGAATGGGCTGCCATGAAAAAAGAATGGCTTGGCACAATGAAAGAACAGCTAAGTGTGGTGGCATTTTAAAACGACATGTAGGAAACACTATACTGCTATGAATTGTCATTTTTAAAACATGTTTTTGTGAACTATTTCAGTGGCTATATGCATCAAGTTGTGTTTGAAAAAAATAAAGAATGATGAACTTGCTGACCCTGTCTTTCTTATTCCATGGAATTTTGTATTTCTGTGAATATTGAAAATGTTAGATGCTGTGATGTATTTGATACAAATGAAGATTTCAAAGCATTGGCATACTCATTAAATCAATTAAAAATGATCCAAACACACATTATCTAAATTTGTATTTTAATTCCTCTCAATGTGATATGTCTGCAGAAAGACTGTCAAGACCACTGTTGGGTTATTTTCCAAACTTGTTAAACTGCATCATGTGTTTCCATGTATATGAGCCGATCTTCTGTAATATCTTCTTGCTTACATATGAATTTATGTGCAGAAATGTTTAATTGTACTTAGATATTATTATGCCATAAATCTGAAAATGGTCCATTTTTTCCAAAGACATGACTTCTAAGTTTATAAATTGTGTGTATAAAAACCCACATTTTTGAAAAAACCATGACTGTGACTCTTCATATAATATAAACATTTGTTTGTAAAGCTGAGTCAAATACTTAGATGCATTAGCTAAATCATAAGGGTATTTATTTTGTGAATAATCAATACTTGAATGTAGCAAGAAAAAATATATTTATAAGAAAATAACAGAAAATTACTACAATTATGACAATGCAAACACTGTGGATGGTAAAAGATGTGAAGGGCAGTGGATAATTAATTCATTATTTCAGAAACAATGTAAAATTTTGCACATTTGCTATCATAGTGTCAAATTAGAAAGTTTAAGCAGCATTTGCATGCATTAGAGAATTTACATTTAGTTGGTTGTAATACAAATACGTATCTCCCTGCTCAACGGTAATTGCTACAGTGGGCTAGACTGAAATTATGGATTTTACCATCCAGGTTATGATCCAAATGACCAGTCATGTGTTCATTTTACTGAGTGCATGAAAATTGGACTAATTGGAAAATTATACAATGCGATTTGATTGTCTGTTTTCTTTATTTCCCATAAGCCAACATAGATTTAGCAAGATTATCTACTTTACTGCCTATATAGAGAATTCTAAAATTTCTGGTTTGCTTCAATGCATGCATTTAAGGTACATCCTAAGAAATAGGTGATCCTCAGGAACAGCTTACTTTATAATTAGGACACAGAGGAGATAAGCCATTTTTACAGAGAGGCTCAAGAAGGGAAATAGTAGCATAGCTGGCATCATTGGCAAGTAAGGTCTGTGAATTAGGCATCTTGAGCAATTTGATTTTCTTCTAAAGTCAGACTTCTTACTGCAAAGTGGGGATGTTTGCCTTTGGGGGAGGGGTATATCATCTGAATTGTAAGTTGCAAATGTGACCATTTTAGCACTGAATAAATGGATTTCACCCAAATTTGGTGTGAAGCTTTATACTGATGAATCCTTGGCAGTGATCTCTCCAGGATAGTGAGTTTTTAGTGGACCTCTACAACTTTCTATTAGTTGCACTGATTCCCCCTGCACCTTCTTAGCTCCACTTTACCTTCATTGCTCAATCACACTTCTGACAGGTTTTCGAAATAACAAGCATGACTTTTTAAGGCTAATTTAATCAATATTTAAGATCAGTATAGATAAAATATTAGTCGTTTCCCACATTTCTGAAGACCTATTTAGTATTTTTATGCATATTTATGGTAAAATTTACATTTTGATAGTTAGCTGACAAAACTGATGGTAGATTTACCACTACATCTTTACAACTTTCAGGGGAGAATACTGCTAGGACAAGTTTGATTTTCAGGTTTTACTTCATCATTTAGATGAGTTATGACCCCTGATGGCCTATCACCTTAATTTAGGTTTCTGCAATATATCTTTACAAGATATCTTTTATTTTAATAAAATGTTTTGTGTGCAGCTTTATTGTCGAGCCCACCTTGACGAAAACTTGACATAGCAATCACTTTGGTATCCATGTGCTTGTCTCTCCATCCACACCAAGATTAAGGTCGGCGTTCAAGATTTTGTAGATTTAGCTCCATGATCAAGGTTTTACTTTTTAGATAAATAAAAAGTAGAGTTCAACAAAGAAGGGATTTGTTGTATTGATAAGGTTTTGCAGGCTTAAATTTCCAGTTTATTTATGATCTTATTAACTCACCTGGCTGTAAGATCAAGTTAGCTTATAGTATCGTCCTGCGACTATCATGCATCATGTGTCATCAACAGTTGCTTGTTACCACTCTGGAGGCCACATTTCTGATCCAATTTGTATCTAACCTGGAATATCATCAAGATATCTTGGACAAGTGTGATTATGATAGGGGGCAACACATCCAATTTTCATTTACTAGCCTGGCAGAAAAAATGGTCATAAAATATGAATTTATTTTGTTTATTTTTTGTGTGTAAAATTGGACTATTTACATGAAGTTATTCTTGCCCAACAATGATTGTTAGTTGTCTGGGCTAGTTGGGTTAGGGAATTGTCATTCCCTGAATGAGTAAGATTCATGCATATTATTGAGGTGATCTTGCATCCGATTGGGTGAGCTTGTTACTACTCTGGAAGCCATATTTCTAGTTTGATTTTGGTCATACATGTAGAGTTGAACCTGTCCGAATGGTCATTTTTATATAGTGATCGCCTCTTCTCAATTGCCATTCTAATTTCCTCCAACAAATTTCCTATAAAATAAAAGTTGTGTATATAATAGTCAGCTTCTTTCTGTGGTCAGTGGCCAGGTGTTTCCTAACCAAATGATGGTTTCTCGCTGTTTTAAGCAGTCACTGGAGTGTATCGACAGTGACCACTCAGTGTATGCAAACTAAAATTTTTCCTCATGAGGAAAGCATTGTTTAGAAAAAGGCATAATATGTGAATTGATGCGCAAATATTTCTAATTCCACTTATAGTCACTGTACTCCAGTCATACTGTCAGTGTAACTCGAAAGTGTCGATATGTCAAATTTGAAAGCGAAGTGGTTTTATCATTAGGAGTTATGGGTTTATATAATGAAGATCACGGACAAATTCAGTAGTAAGTGAGGTCCATGCATATTAATGAAGTGATCTTGCATCTGATTGACTGAGCTTGTTACCACTCTGGAGACCATATTTCTGATCCAATTTTAATCACACTTGGAATTTGGGCTTACATCATCAAAATCTCAAACCAGTTCGTTAATAGGTGAGATCCATGCATTATAATGAGATGATCTTGCATCTGATTGGCTGAGCTTGTTGCCTCTCAGAAAGCCGCATTTCTTTCAAATATTGGTTTATTTTATTAAAATCTCTTTTGATTTTGATAATGAGTGAGAACCATGCATATTAATGAGGTGATCTTGTATTTGATTTGCTGTGCTTGATTTCACTCTGAAGACCATATTTCTGTTCCAGTTTTGATCAAACATGGCATATATCTTTATATGATCAAGATCTCACATGAGTTTGATGGAATATGTATAATATAGTGAGTACTTCAAGAAACTACAGTTGATAGGGTTTGATTTGCATTTGGGAGTACACAGCTGGACCATACTTCTGTTGTGCATCTCTTGGAAAATTGCTAGCTCTGCATGTCCTTTTTAACTGGATAAACTTTAAAGTAAATTATTAAAACATTGATCCAATAACTTTTTAAAACTTTAAAAAAAAAAAATTCATAAGACCGTATACTTAAAACAAAAACAGGAATGCCTACACTGAAAATTTGCTTATGTATTTTAAGAACTTACAAAGTTGGTGTAATTTGCGTTATTTTAAGTTTATTTCCTGATTGCACAGGAGTAGTAATTTTCATTAGTTGTCTTGGGAGCCATTGTGGCTCTGTTGGTAGAGCATTGGGCTTGGAATCCAAGGGTTGCAGGTTTCATGCACACCCAGGCCAGGCTTGATTGGCTGCCTTGGTGTGTCCTTGTGTCAAATTATAAAATAAAGCTAATTCCTGTATTCAGTGTGGATTTTAAAAGTATCTCTACTCAGTGTTATATTTTTTAAATGTACTTTGGGCCATATTAAGAAATTGAGAAGAAAAGCAGAATGTCTGACACCAAAGTCATTGTTAGTAATTCCTTGCTAAATTATGGAAATATGTATTACTTGGTAGTTAATTAACTTTATATATTACAACACTGATTACCATTACCTTAAAATTGGTTTTCAAATTACTTTACCCTTTAAATTCTGTATAACCCCAGTTTTGACCATGAGAAGGTGCATATATCCCCCAAGCTACAACCGTGAGTGGGAATGCTAATTGTCTTGCACACTTTGACAGGATTTGTAGCAGCACTGCTCATCACTAAGGAATGCCAATAGAATCTGAAACTAGTGTTCATCAGGCATGAAACTAGTGCATATCAGCCATGAAACTTGCATCCATCGGACATGAAACTAGTGTTCAGCAGACATGAAACTTGTGTCTATCAGACATGAAACTAGTATTCATCAGACATGAAACTTGTATTCATCAGACATGAAAATAGTATTTATCTGACATGAAATTAGTGTTCATCAGGTATGAAACTTGTGTTCATCAGACATGAAACTAGTATTCAGACATAAAAACTATTATTCATCAGACATGAAACTTATGATCCTGTTTGAATAATAAAATATGCTACTCACTTCAAGCAGCTAATGGAATATAATATTTATGTAACTCATTTAGTAAATATCATATCAGATGAACAACACTGATATGAAATCTTCTCTTTTTGCCTCCCATCTATACAAAAATAAGTTTCACAAAACTTTAACATCACTCTCATTACCTTTTCTTGTGCTGTCTAATACAATTTCTTCTGTTTGTGGCTGTCCATCCAGATAAACATGATGCTTATCAAACAAGTTGAATATTGCTCAGTAGTTTGGTCAGTTTATTTCAATTTGTTGGCGAGAATACCAGTTTTCATGTTTTAAAGGTACTCATTGAAAATTGAACTTTGAAAATTGAACTTCATAATGCTTGCAATATAAAACATTTGGAATTTTAAAGAAATTTCTCTGCTTTGATGTGCAATGATATTTGATTTATTTCATCAGGAATAAACATAAGCATAGAACACCATAAAAAGAAAATAGTAATACCATATCCGCAAACTATAATGCACCTTGTGTGTGTCCAGTAGAAAACAGTCCAATAATACTGCTGTGATACATCACCATGATATCACTATGATGACATTACTGCACACATGACGTCATGACATCATAACACATGACATCATGACGTCATGACATCATAACAAAGCAAAGCAAACAAGAAAATGGATGAGGATGATGAAGATGAAGATGTAACAAGATTGAGAAACACATGGGATGATCATACTTCACTGATCCCTCTTGAACGTAATAAGGTACACATCTGGGATAATTTTGGTTTATAATGCTAAAGATTTGCATTTATTTATTTTTTCTTTCATAAGGAGCCTCCCAACCCCTGAGACAAACACACACATGCACATAAATGCCATCACTAAGAAATATATAAGTATATAAATAGACTATGGGGACTTGAAAAATAAAGTCCAGTCAGTAATGTGATTTTTATTCCTTTGTTTGAAAGAAGTAGATATGTTTATATTTTGAATTGGAAGTCTTTGTAGTGACTACTGAACTTAGACTGGATATCATTAGCATGTACAAATGAATGGTAAAATTAGATAAATACAACAAATTACCTATCAAATATCTTAATGTTACACATTTAGTATGAACACTCTGTTTGTGCCTGCATCTCATTCCATTTAATTTCCTACTGAATGCAGTCACTTTTAATATAATTAGTCAAAGCTTTTCTATGCATCAGCTTATACATGTACCATGGGCCAATGCAGCACAGTAACCTATTTCTGGGCCTAATACAGGGTCCAACAAATTTCAAAATCAGATGGTAGACCAGCAGACTAACAAGAAATGAACATTGTAGCCCAGCTTGAATTAATTATCCAAGAGAAGTCATCTTATTATGAAACAGATAGCATAAGACTTCCATTATTCTTTCTTTCTGAATTGTTAATGATCATTATCCTGTGTTAAATACTTTTTTTTGTAAGGTTTAAAAAATGTAGGGTAGTTTCAAGGATACCAGTCCCAAATTCAATGATCCTAAGCTTTGTAAAATCTAGGGGTTGTTTGCCATTTTTTAAAATCAGGCATAGAAACATCCATTGCCTGGGAGCCTGGGACATATAAAAATTAATGCTGAGCAACCACTTTTCCAATGTGAAAGCCTGGTTGGGCAACCAAAAAACATTATTAAAAAATGATAATGTTACAAATTATAATATTGGGTGATTGTTATCCACGTGAGTCAGCTACTTATTATCTGATTAGGTAATTATTAGTAATTATTAGGTAATTATAGTCAATACTACCAACCCTTCAGGGTGAATTCTTAAAGAAACATGACTCGTGAATGTTCGTATTTTGTTAACACAAAGAAATGGTAACAGTTTCTTTCCTCTTCGGGTAGAGACACTGATCATTAGACTTTAAAAGAAATTAGCATTTCGCTGTAGAGCATGTGACAGCAGTTTTATTTGGCTAAAGGAGTATGGCAAGTTTAGAGAATCGAAGTAGTCGCATTCGTTGTTTAATACGATGTTGGCTTATGTAGTAGTGGCTGCTGCATAAACAAAATCCCACGCAGAAAGCTTTCAGTTACATGTACATGAACGTTTCGACACCGGATTAATAGTATTGGATTAATGATAATATGAACCATAATGGCATAAACTACAATAAACAGAATATGGGTAAGTTTCTGGTCAAGGGTGGCCCAACTGGTGGAAAGCTGACTCTGTCAAGATTCTGTGAAAGAAAATGGGAATTGTTTCGTTTAACTTTGATTTGCTGATCTCCAATATACTAAGTAAGTGTGAAGACTTGTGTGACACTTTTCATTAGCAGGACTGATGATGAGTTACAAGTATTGTGTACAGTTATAACTAACTTGTGTTATTCCTGTTGATTATCATTTCAGTGAAGATCTCATGCGTAGATTTGTATAATTTTAACATATTATTCCTGTGGATTTTGTTTTTTACAATTTAAGGTCTCAAATAATTGTTGTGAAGATTAATATTGGACTTTTAATTACCAGGACCAGAGACTCATTTATAGATGTATTGCTTCTTTTATTCCAATTAAAATTCAAATAACAAATCACAGTGCAGTGAAGAAGTTAATAAAAAAAACTCTTTCTGTGGAGATTTGTAATCGAGATTTTCTTTTCTGACAAAGACATGAGCCATCGGGCACACACATGTACACTGACACACACTCATGCAGATAAGTAATACAAATACAAGAAAAGACAAAAATGATTGATTGTTCCATTGTAAAAAATATAGATGTGTTCTTGAAGGATACAAAGGAATTGTCTTAAATCATACACTATGCCATCAATATAAGGATACAAAGAATTTGTTTTACATCATACACTATGCCATCAATATATATATATATATATAAATCTTGGTAGCAACCACATTAATTTACTGGGCAGCCAGATTTTCAAAGCTGGTTGCCCAGGGACAATGATGTAACAGGTTAGTAACCTACTTCACAACCTCAGTACAGCATAATGCAGCCCAGACCCAGCATTATGGCAGCCCTAGCCAGGAGCTGACAATGATGGTGGTCTGAAGTCATGGACCTGGTAATTTCTGATGCAGACCTGCCAATTTTTCCAGTATGTAGTCCGTTGCACCAGCCAATTTGAGACAGTTTCTGATATAATATGACCCATTGTATCCTTAATCCAAAATGTATGGTTTAGACTTTCAGAGTACTGAATAATTGATCACTGTTTGACAGCATGTACACTATTAAATGTTGAATGCATGTAGAATAGACTGGTTTATAAATATAGCACTTGAACATATTTTACAGTACCGTATTATTTGAGCAACCAGTTTGCTCTAATTGTTTCGTGACACCCAATATGCAGTGAAATGTTGTGGAAACTTGTGATGGTTGCAAGGTGAATGATTCTTCATGAGTCTATTGAGGTCGTTTTTTCCACATCTCATCATGAGTCTATTCAAGTTCTTTTTTTTCCACATCTCAAATTAGCCAGCTGCTGACAGTAAATAACAGCAGTGTAGAAAATACAGATGTGGTCAAAGGTCATGATTTGTAGTAAAACTCACAAATCAAAGGTTGGTGTACAATTTGTTTTAATTTTTTTTTCATAGAATCACCATTATTGGAATTTTTTTTACAATGGGTAATGATATGTAGGTACATTTAACTTTATACATGTGTCTGAAACTAGATAATGGAAAATAGATCAATACAGTTACAAGACCACTCATTATTGTTTGAGGACCTGCCACAATAAGTCCTTCCAAGGGTCTTCAGGCAAAAGATTTATCTGAATCGGACCTTATGTAATATCTTATTTGCTTCACAAACTGAATTTTCTGTTAATTCTTGCTATTAGCCTAATTACCTTTATTATTTCATTCCAATCCAGGAAAACAAAATGACTACATCAGATATGGCCCGACTATCCAAACAGAAAGACATGCTTTTGGAGAAGCTGGCAGACTTTGATGCCACCAACCGCACACTGCGTCGACTTCTGCGATCCCAACACAGGCAGGAGGCTGCAGCACTGCAGCTCAGTGATCAACGAGACATTCTTATGCACAAACTGGCTGACACTGATGGTGCTAATGAGGTAATCAAAAGAATTTCAATGGATCCTCAAGGGTCAAATAATGCCCAAATCCCAGTGTAAATTGGCCCCTATTTCGAAATAAAATGATTCCAAACCATGCAGAATTCCCATTTAAAGTGATCTGATCTTTCAATTTTTTTTTTCCCAATTTATCAATTTGGATTTTTCATTGTGGCAAATATTAAGGGCTTGGTCCTCATTTGTAATTACTTCAGAAAATCTGAGTAATTTAGGCATTATTACTATCTATTGAATGTCACTAAAACAGCAAAGTAAACAACAGGACAAAACATGCTGAAAAGTGACTGTAATAATAATGTTGTAAAAGTATAACTGGAAAGACATGTTTTTTTCTGCTAGCAAATATGTCACATATGTTATTCTATTATTACTTCTCCTAAGGGAACTGTTCTCCTATACTACACCGGACAACACTAGGATACATTTCCTAAGGGAGAAGGCAATAATAGATTTATTACATCACATGACGTCATGTGACATCATATAACATCGACAAATGAAATAATGCCCGCTTGAAGAGGAAAAATTCCTGTGGTCAAGTATAGCATCCCATAGCCAAGGGAAAATGCATACTGTCCTAAACTAGATCTCTGTAGTCAGCCAATCAGAGCTAGAGAATATTTCGTATGATGTACTAATATTTAGTATTATGAAATGCCTGCTCTATACACTTATAAATAAAAACTGGATTTGCTATTGATTTCTTTTTACCCTAAGAACATTTATGGGAAAGAAAACATATTTGATCAAAATCCCTCCATGTGGAGTATCTCTCTCACTTATGGATGGACATTATGGTTATTAAATATGATAAAAAGTTTTTATTCTTTGTTACCTTACAAAATGTACATACTTTTGTATGAGACTTGGAAAAATTTTGCTCAAAACGTTTGGCTTGGAGGGAGATCATGGTATATATTTTCATTTGCAAAATTTAGTTTGTATTACTAACAATAGTACCAAATTGTATGGTATTACTAAAATTAGTAACAAATATAAATCCACTGGACTTTTAGGTATATTTTTGTTTTTGATAATATGACAGTCAATGAGATAATTGTTTTTGGTCATGAATAGAAATTTAGCAGAAAGGCATAAAATTGTAACGCAAGAAGAGAATCTTGAAAATATCAGCATTCACAAAACTGTTTTTGCCACATAGCATGGAGAGATGGAAAATAAACAGCATTGTGGCTAAAATAAAATTTTGCAAGCAAACATCATTTGCTGCGAACTAGTCTGTGATTGATTAATGGAATAGCATGAATGGTGCAGAATTAAATTTCAACCAGAATCGATCACAGAAATTGTAGTCGGTTCATTTTTAAATTTATTGCTCAACCAAATAAATTAAACAGAACAGAAGTAAATGAGGTAATCACTGTATATGTGTGTGAATAATATGTACCCAGCTGCAAACAGTACAGACTCAAAGTGGCAGTGCATCTGTAGTTCAGGGTCTACACTGTTTGTTTTATGGTGCATTATGTGACAGCAGTTCAGGGTCTACACTGTTTTATGGCACATTATGTGACAGAAGTTCAGTGTGTAGACTGTTTTATGGCACATTATATGACAGCAGTTCATTGTGTACACTGTTTTATGATGCATTATGCGACAGTAGTTCAGATCTACACAGTTTTCAATGGTCTACATTGTTTGCTTTATTTTGCATTATGTGACAGCAGTTCAGATCTACAGTTTTATGGCGCATTATGTGACAGCATATCAGGGTCTACACTGTTTGCTTTAAGGTGCATTATGTGACAGCAGATCAGGGTCTACACTTTGTTATGGCTCATTAATTAATTTCAATTCAGGGTCTACACTATTTGTTCTGTGGTGCATTAAGTAATAGCAGTTCAGGGTCTACACTATTTGTTCTGTGGTGCATTAAGTGATAGCAGTTCTGGGTCTACACTATTTGTTCTGTGGTGCATTAAGTAATAGCAGTTCTGGGTCTACACTATTTGTTCTGTGGTGCATTAAGTAATAGCAGTTCAGGGTCTACACTATTTGTTCTGTGGTGCATTAAGTGATAGCAGTTCTGGGTCTACACTATTTGTTCTGTGGTGCATTAAGTAATAGCAGTTCTGGGTCTACACTATTTGTTCTGTGGTGCATTAAGTGATTGCAGTTCTGGATCTACAGTCTTAGTTTTATGGCCAGATATGTGATAGCAGTTCTGCGTCTACAATCTTGGTTTTATGGCATTTTAATTGACAGCAGATCGTCTACACTATTTGTTTTATGGTGCGTTATGTGACAGCAGAGTGGGGTCTACAGTGTTTGTTTTATGGTGCATTATGTGACTGCAGTTTAGGGTCGTCAGTGTTTCGTTTATGGTGCATTATGTGACAGCAGATCAATGTCTGCACTATGTTTTATGGCACATTATATGGCAGCAGTTCTGGGTGACACTGTTTTATGACACATTAAATGACAGCAGTTTTGAGTCAATGCTCTTTATTTTATGGCACATGTGACAGAAGTTCATGGTATATATTGTTTTATGACACATTATGTAATAGCTGTTCTGGGTCTACAGTTTATTTTATGGCTCAGTATGTAACAGCAGATCAGGGTCTACACTGTTTGTTTTATGGCACATTATGTGACAGAAGTTCTGGGTCTATGCTCTTTGCAACTGGGTGTGCATCAAACATTTGCAAATAAAGTAATTTATTGTGAGCCCACCCTGGCACAAACTTGACATAATGATCAGTTTGGTGTGTGTGTGTCTGTATGTCCATACATCCATCTGTACATCCACACCCTAGATTAAGGTCAAAGTTAAAGTTTTCTTTAGATTAAACCTAAAGTATTTACTTTCTGGCTAAATGAAATAACCTAAAGTATTTTACTTTCTGGCTAAATGAAATATGGGCATGACAAAAAGGGAGACATTTGTTTTACGGCATGTGAAGATAGTAAAAGGTATATGACATATAACTACAATTTTGGCTTGTTTGAGTTTGGTAAAATGCAATGAATATATTTATCTTATGTAAGACTCATATTTAGTGTATATTTATAGATATTGCTATGGTTCATATTGCCTTCGTCTCTATATTCATATTGTCTCAAGATATACTAAAGTTTATACCTCATTACATGGTTCTTTATTGAATGAAAATTTTAATTTCCTTTTTTTTTTTACAACAGAAAATAAAGGTAAATCACTCACATGTGAGAATTTGCACAAAGGTGATAAGAGGGCACAGTTTAATTTGTTACATCAGTTGGAGCACATCATCTATGTTTTTTTATCACGTGTTGCTGTGTTTTATATTGTTGTTATTTTTTGTCCAACATTTATAATATTGGATCAGAAAAATGGTTGATATTCATCTAACTAGAATCTGTATTTTTTATATGAATGAGGAGAATATATACCAATATACTCACTTATAAGTCTGGTCAAACCATCACATAATGCATTGGCAGATCAGGGTCTTCTGATTACTCCAAACAAACTGCATAGACCCAGATCAGCTGGTGGGTTATGCAGTGGTAAATCTTGGTGTATGCAGTTTGCAGTTGGATCCAAGCAGTACATGAGTAAATACAGTTGTCCATACCTCTTTCATTGATCAGAACTAATAAGATTATTGTGATATTTTTCAATGTGCTTGTCAGCCATTCCATATGTAGATTAGCTTATCACAGTAAATTGCCTGGTTGTAAGATTTTAATACACTGATCCTTTATGATTTTAATACCTACTACCTTATTGGTACATACTTGTGGGAACTTGACACGGGAATGACAACATTATTTTGACAGTTATTTACAACAGGATTGGAGAAATTGTTGGAACTTGATGGTACAGATTTGTTGCAGAGAATATTACTCATTTATAATTTAAAATTTATCCATTATGCATGAAACTCACTAACGTTACCATTTATGAATTTCCATAAATGGGTTGTACTGTAATATTTTGGTACGCGATTTCCAAATATGATCTTGTTTCAGATGAACATTTTGGCAATATTTTACTACTTCAAAATAAAGGGAAAATGCTTTTTTATTGTTGTTGTGACAAAAACATGGTTTAGACCTTTCAGATATTTTACATATAAATCAAGGTTTCTTAACTAACGTCGCTGTGAGAGCTTTGTTTACTGCTAGTGTTGGCATTCCATCACTAGAGGGCTGCTATTGTCACCAGGAAACCTCGAGGATAAAGTAGTCTCAGCCTCGTTTGAGAGTATGGTGATACGGATTTGGAATTGATAGTATCGTTTTCCTGCTTGTAGGAAATGACAGTAAAATTCTGGCTCTTTCTTGGGTAGGAAATTGGTAGGTGTATAATAAATACTTGTACAAGATGAAGTAGATCATATAGGGGAATTCACTTGTAAAGTCCAGTCCTATAAGTGGGTTGAGAAAGATGGCATATTTTAAACTTTAAATAAGGGATTGTTAAAAATTTAGATCATTTTAGCATTTGAAAATGATTATTTAATTTTATATATATGTGTGTGTGCACACACGCACATGCGTGCATGCCCGTGTGTGTGTGTGTGTGAAAAATGAAGATGTCCATCTGTAGGTTCATAGACAAATTTGTTCATTCAAAGGAAATCAGTAATATATTCATACTTTGGGGGCCTGGGTCGCTGAGTGGTCTAAGTCACTCGCCTTTACAGATCACTCTCACATCTCACCTCTGTCTGCCTGAGTTCGAGTCTTGGCCCGACCAACATGGGTATGTGAGAAAGTTTGCTGGTAGCTTTCCGTGGGTCAGTGGTTCTTCCCTGGGTATTCTTGGTATTCTTATATGAGTAAATACAGTTGTCCATACCTCTTTCATTAATCAGAACTAATAAGATTATTGTGATATTTTTCAATGTGCTTGTTAGCCATTCCATATGTAGATTAGCTTATCACAGTACATTGCCTGGTTGTAAGATTTTAATACACTGATCCTTTATGATTTTAATACCTACTACTATTAATGTTACCTTATTGGTACATATTTGTACAAGATAGGGGAATTCACTTGTACAAGTCCAGTCCTAAAAGTGGGTTGAGAAAGATGCCATATTTTTTACTTTAAATAGGGGATTGTTAAAAATTTACATCATTATAGCATTTGAAAATGATGATTTAATTTTATATATGTGTGTGTGTGTGTGTGTGTGTGTGTGTGTGTGTGTGTGTGTGTGTGCATGTGTGAAAAATGAAGATGTCCATCTGTAGGTTCATAGACAAATTTGTTCATTCAAAGGAAATCAGTAATATATTCATACTTTATTGGGGGCCCTGGGTCGCTGAGTGGTCTAAGGCACTCGTCTTTACAGATCACTCGCACATCTCACCTCTGTCTGCCTGAGTTCGAGTCTTGGTCCGACCAACATGGGTATGTGAGAAAGTTTGCTGGTAGCTTCCCGTGGGTCAGTGGTTCTCCCTGGGTCTTCTTGGGTTCTTCCTCCACCAAATATATAGGAGGCCGCCATATATAGCATCATGTGCTGAAAAATGGTCTTAAACCCTACAAAACCAAAAAACCCAATCATACTTCATTC